>OX402045.1:23919320-25353296 GCA_947859365.1 Archips crataeganus | reverse complement strand
CGGGAAAACGCAAAATTCCCGGGGCACAGAAATAAGAGAATTCTACATTTAGACAGATCAAAAATCTTTCACTCATAGAAAGCTGCACTGTTTTTGATTGACGTAAGCTGCTTTTATCCTGAGAAAGTGTAAGGTTCCCTCGGGATAGATATAACTGTTTTGACCTATTTTGAAAATTCTTAAATCTCAATCAAAGACAGTGTATCTTTCTATTAGTGAAAGATTTTTTTTAAACCAGTTCCGAAATCGAATTCACTTACTTTTGTACCGGGGAATTTAAATGTTGGGAAAACCATTTTATATCCTTTCCCCGGACTCAAACTGTCTATATACCAAATTTCATTTAAATCGGTTCAGCGGTTAGGTATATATCCCCATACAAACTTTCACTTCCCTTTTTGCCCCCTTAAAGGGTGATTTCTGAAATAAAAACCACTTATGTCCTTTCCCGGCATTCAAATTATCTGTATACGAAATTTCATCAAAATCGGTAAAGCGGTTTTAGCGTTAAGAGGTAACAGATAGACAGACAGACACACTTCCGCATTTATAATATTAAATATAGATTGAAGAAAGAAGAAAAGCAGCTCTATATCTTGAACCGTAATAGCTAAACATTTCTGTGGCCGCTATAACAACCAATACTAATCTATATATATAATATAATATAATAAAATAAAGTTAAAAATTAAAGGGGGTCGTCATTCAACAAACGTGCTTTTTCAGCGTTTTTAACTCCGGCGACGGTTGCTAGGTGACAGTCGCTATGCTGTTTAGTCGTTTACCTAGCTAGAAGTTTACGATTTTGGTGTTTACATTTTGGCGATTTTTTACCGAACAGTATTTAAAAAAACTCTGTACGGAGGTAAGGAAACCTTCACAGACGAGTCCGACTCGCACTTGACCGGTTTGTATAATGACTTAAGAAATGAACAAAAATGTTCCAATCATTGCATTGGTATACATTGTTATGAAATATTGAGCAAACATAATTGTTTACATATTAATGGCACTGCGTTGTAGACCATTATTTTGAAATTGTAACGTATATTTCAAAAAGGGAGCAATGGCGTATACAATATTGTGATCGAGGTTGTTGACATAATTTTGCTTTAATATCGTGTACATTACTGTGGTGGGTTTTTTGGATACAATATTTTGAACGTTATGTATGTGTGTATTTAGTTAGGAAATCTTACATAGATATATTATTTTGAAAATTAGGAAACGTATATATATTAATGCTCGTGACTGTACCTCTACGATCTAGGACCTAGGATCTAGGATCTAGGTACCTATGTAAGTATGCCAAATTTAAAGTCTCTAGCACCAATAGTTCATGTTGTGCGTTGTCTGTCAGTCAGTCAGTTAATCAGTCGGTGAGTGAGTCAGTCAGTCACGGTTCTGTTTTATTAGTATAGGATCCGAGTATACAACGACCTTCACCAATCTGGTTAATGGATGAAAAGTAGTTTATATTAAATTAAATATGTTAGTAAGTATATCTATCGCAAGTGGGTTAACTAAAAACTTTCAGTCCATAATTAATATTTTTTTAAGCATTTCACCGTTTCGTTTAATAGACAAATGACATATCTACAAATAATCCTATAAAATATGCAGGCTGAAATTTTTCAGTCAACCCACTTGCAATATATGTCTTGTACTAGAGACCCGTTGCGGCGTTTCGGCGAATATGATAATTCCGTTAGTAAAATAGAAAAGGAACCACTTTAACGAAAATAAGTTTTTTGAATTTTTAAATAAATAAAATAAAATAAATATCACGAATAATAATAATAATAAATTCATACCAATTGACCCAGTCCCAAAGTAAGCTAGGAAAGCTTGTGTTATGGTTATGGGTACTAGGCAACGGATAAACATACTTATATAGATAGATACATACTTAAATACATATTTAAACACCCAAGACCCGAGAGCAAACATTCGTATTTTTCATACAAATATCTGCCCCGACACGGGAATCGAACTCGGGACCTCAAGCTTCATAGTCAGGTTTTTTTTGTTTTCATTAGTTATTCTACAAAACAAGTAAACCCTTTTCCAGGCCCCAGATAGGTTACAAAGAAATTAAAAATAAAATGCAGTTTCGTTGCGTTATATTGTAACTAACAGTGTAAAGCAAGTCAAATTTCATATAAGTACGATCCAATTCGTCTCTTATCAAATATCATGGCGGCAGGAAGATTGAAATTCCAAATAAATTAATGTGATCGATAAAACGTACTATACATGGAAAAGGGTAAAAATAGTGTCTTAATAATCGACCATACCTTTTAATTTCACTGTCATATGCCAGGACGAAGCGTGGTCTGATAGCAGACTGCTTCATCGTGAGCATGACAACGTAGCTGGGACACGCGCCATCCAGTTACATGAATAATTAGTTGCTACCTATTTTTACTGTACTGTACTGTACTCTACTGTACTCTTCTGTACCGCACTGTACCCTCTTCTACCCTTCTGTACCCTACTGTACCCTACTGAACCTTATTTTTACCCTACTGTACCCTATTTTACCCTACTGCACCCTATTTTACCCTACTGTACCCTACTGTACCGCACTGTACCCTACTGTACCCTATTCTACCCTACTGTACCCTACTGTACCCTATTTTACCCTACTGTACCCTATTTTACTCTACTGTACCCTATTTTACCCTACTGTACCCTATTTTACACTACTGTACCCTATTTTACCCTACTGTACCCTACTGTACCCTATTTTACCCTCGTACTTTACCCTACTGTACCCTATTTTACCCTACTGTACCCTATTTTACCCTACTGTACCCTATTTTACCCTAATGTACCCTATTTTACCCTACTGCACCCTATTTTACCCTACTGTACCCTACTGTACCGTACTGAACCCTATTTTACCCTAATGTACCCTAGTGTACTCTATTTTACCCTACTGTACCCTACTGCACCCTATTTACCCTACTGTACCGTACTGAACCCTACTGTACCCTACTGGACTCTACTGTACCCTACTCTACCCTACTCTACCCTGCTCTACTCTACTCAACTCAGCAGTTCTAAACTGGGCTTTTTTGTTGAGTGTAACCTACATTTAATAATATGTAGCAGCTAAGTGTATCGTAATAACGACATTACGACACAAGTGCTGTTATGTTACGGGGAATCGAATAGGTATAGACTTTCTGAAGTCATATTACCTATCTATGTTCTTATATATTTGTTCGCGACCATGTAAAACCTGTTTCCTACTTTTATCTGTTTTATCTGTTGTGATAACGACATTACGACACAAGTGCTGTTATGTTACGGGGAATAGAATAGGTATAGACTTTCTGAAGTCATATTACCTATCTATGTTCTTATATATTTGTTCGCGACCATGTAAAAAACAGATAAAACAGATAAAAGTAGGAAACAGGAGTAGGAAAAGGCTATTTATTCCCGGGAAAATAAGTAGTTATTTCAAAAATCTGAAATTGTACGCGGACGAAGTCGCGAGCTAAAGCTAGTACTTATGTGATATTTATCTAGAGAATTGAGCATCGGTTAAAGAAAAGAACCATAATAACCTCTTTGGAATTGGGATTGATCATTTTTTCTAACCCTCCCTTTTTATTTTTTTTATCGAAAATATAGAGCATTTTAAGAAACTAATTTGAATATTTCAGCAATTCATCACTCCAATATCTTTTTTTTAAATTAATTGAAAATTTGAGATACGACTTCTCGTAAATTACATACCGCGGCTGAATCTGTGTATAAACCACAGACATAATGACAAAAAAAATGTGTCACAATCGATGGTTAGTTGTCATCTGACAATGTCACTTTACATTACAATAACAATAACACTAAAGTTGCCGATTCTTCCAAGAGAATAGGTAAAAAAAACTATTTACGGCTATAGTATTTTTTGTATGTATAAAATAAAATGGTCAGAAGTGTTCCCTTGAAAGTTCTTTGGCGGATTTAATCCATACTTACATTAAAATGATCCTCAAAACAATAAGTACATCTTGTAAACTTTGAATTAACTTTGCGGCACCACTTCTCTTGTAAATCTTCTCTAATGCAAACAATTAATTTGTTTGTGCTATTGACAGAATCATTTTCACAAGTAGGAATGAAACATTTCCTGTATAAATCCATTATTAAAATATGAAAAACGCGAAGAATGTTTTTCAAAATAGTATCCTTAAACTAACAGATGATAACTACGTCGAAGTGACAGAGAATAGTATAGAGAAACTAGATGGACGGCTTTTTTTTTCTTGTTGCAAAGAATTTCAAAGTTAATGCCCACAGAAAGGTCAAACAAAGGTCAAACAATACAATGTTATAAAATGATTTAATAAACCTATTCCTCGAAATGGTTTTGGAATTAGACCACATTGTAAAAAAGTGATCAATGCCAATTTACTAAGACAATCTCATGCCATTTCCATTTCTTTTCCGGTCCATGATATTGATATTTGAGCCTCATTTTTCTCTATACATCTTGAATGTGAAAATGAGTTTGTATATCAAGTTTTTTGAAGTAAACAAAAATGGCAATTTGGCAATTCAATTTTGACATGACATAATGGAGCGCAATAAAGAAGAAATTAAAAGTTCACACAATATGTCATGTCTGTCATTCGTTGTTGTAAACAAAATCAAAAAATATTTTTTGTATTCTGTAATTATCTTAAGTGTTGTGTTGTTGGGATATAATCTGGCCGACTCAAAGGTGATATTTTTTCACTTACAATAGGTTTGAGTCCAATTCATGTTTATTTTTATACTGTCATTTCAAGTCAAATGACGGGTCACAGGTCACGCTATAGTGGCTGGTTGGTTAGCGCACAGTAGTTCTTTAAAATATTTTTTTTTCTACTTTTTCGTTAAAAAAACAAATAACTAAGGGTTTTATGCAACTCTTCATAATGAGACGAATCTAATGGCATATAATTTATCAAAATCGGACCATAACTGTAGATCTGATGGCGTGTACAAAAATCGGCTTCGCGCAATATATATATATATATATATGTATATATAGATTAACATATTTAAATAATTTATTGAATCAGGCGTTACTTTGCGGAGGTCCATATTAATGAACTAAAACAATTACTTTGCTCACCCGCGACCTTACAATAGTTACGTTTATGCAAGAAATGTGCGTTCATGCAGTTCCTCCACCTCCACACTGTACGAACACACACAAATCACATAAACCCAACCATCACCACCACCAAGCCACACTGACGCGTTTCGAACTCAACCAGAGCTCATCTTCAGAGTTACCACAACCGTATGCTATGCTACCAAACGTTAAACACATGCACATTTCTTGCATAAACGTAACTATTGTAAGGTCGCGGGTGAGCAAAGTAATTGTTTTAGTTCATTAACATATTTAATTTAATATAAAATACTTTTCATTAATCAGTTCGGTGAAGGACGTTGTATACTCGGATGTTAGACTATACATATAGATATAGGTAGAAGATAGAGAGCCGTTTGGGAAAGAAGGACAACGTCACCCAAACCGTTAGTTTAATAAACCGTTGGGTGACGATATCACTACCCATTTTTAGGCTTCCGTAGTCAACTAGGAACCCTTATAGTTTCGCCATGTCTGTCCGTCTGTCTGTCTGTTCGCGGCTAAGCTCAGAGATCGTTAGTACTAGAAAGCTGTAATTTGACATGAATATACATATCAGTCACGCCAACAAAGTGGTAAAATAAAAAATAAAAAAAAAATTTTTTTTAGGGTACCTCCCATATACGTAAAGGGGGGTGATTTTTTTTTTCTCGACTAATCCTATAGTGTGGGGTATCGTTTGATAGGTCTTTTAAAACCATTGCGGGGTTGCTAACATGATTTTTCTATTCAGTGATCTGTTTGCGAAATATTCAACTTTAAAGTGAAAATTTTCATTAAAATCGAGCGTCCCCCCCCCCTTTAAAATCTAAACTGTAATGTGGAAAAATTTGAAAAAATTCAGAATGGTAGTAAATATATCAAATTTACTAGGAAAATTATAGCGGCTAAGATTGCTTGGAAATTATTTGTAGTTTAAGAGTAAATAGTAGCCTAAGGTATAAAACATACCTAAACTTGGATGATTCCGTACACATACGAAATCCTTAGAAAAATATTACTTGATTTTTTTGTAATGGCTACGGAACCCTACCTTGTGCGTGTCCGACACGCTCTTGGCCGGTTTTTTTCTCATGAGACCGCCAACTTTTTAAATATTTTCTAGACACAGCTGATGCACAGTTCTGGATAAAGCAGATCACACAGTCCGATGCCTTTAAAAAATAGTTCTGTGTAGTACATTTCGATTTGTTTATATTCACGTCAATGTTTAGCTGTAACTCGTACATGATCCTTCTTAGGACTCTGAATAAAACAGCCAACAGCCGCCAAGCCATCTCGACGAATTTGCCGAGAAAGGGACACTTATCGCGTCGCCGCTTCGCTAATGGAGTGTCGGTGCCCTGCGGATGTATCGCTTTTAACGCAAATAACTGACGCGGGACTTTGATTTTATCGGCGGACTTTTGTAAAGAACAGTCTCGACTTTTTGTACTATTTATGTTTTTTATTTTAACGTTTACATAACACCACTACATAAATATTACTGTACTTATATCGTAAATGTATAACAATAGAAAAGAAAAATTTAACTGACGCTTTTACATATTAAAAATTTTCTTGATAGTAAGAATACGTAGGTATACATAGGTTCTTGTTAGTGCATTTTTAATAGTAGTTTTAGGGGCTGTTTCACCGCCTATTAATTAATTTTAACGACGGATAAATGTGATGCTGTCTCCGTCTATTCGAGCAAAACAAACAGAGATGGCATCACATTTATCCGTCAAATAAATTTGATCAATGAATGGTGTTGAAACAGGGGGTTAGTCTTGTATTTACACCTTTAACGTATATGTTTTTTCTTCCATGAATAAGTACATTTAGTAATTATTTTGAAATATCAGTAAACATATTTTCCAGTGCAGTATTTTCTGCGGTCTGGTTAAAAACATATACAGCTTGTATAATCTAAAATGACGCGCCTCTCCACTGAATCAGTTAATTTAGATTTGTGCGTGCAAATATTAATTACAACTCTTCATCTGTTTGGGAGCGTCGACTATTCCGTGAACCATGACCAGTGTGCCTACATCTCGATCGAGAAATCGCATGAGAAATCCGACAACGCTTAATGTACGGAAGCAGCACCGGTGCGTTATATGAAACAAGATGTCCGCTCTCTCGCGCGTACTAATCAATTATGACAAGTTCGACAACAAATCCGACAATATCCGCTTGTTACCAAGTACGGCACGCAAAAAACTTAATTAAATAAATACCTACATGTATGTCCAAACATTCTCACAAATTATCTCGTCGATGTCGATAATGTCGTCGATTCAAAACCCTTATTTAATGTGTTTAATTTGAGGAGATCTAAGTTTACCATATGATGGGGATGAACATAAAAAGTTTGACAGTAGGAACAGTTTGTATGGGAAAATAACATTGTTTATTTTACGTGACACTTATTGTTATATTTTGGCCAATTTACACAATATATTTATAAATCGTAGCCTCCATTCAGTAGTTTTTGCGTGAAAGAGTAACAAACATCCATACATCCAGATATCCATCCTTCCATTCATACAAATTTCCACGTTTATAATCTCTAATATATAAAAATCTCGTGTCACGGTGTTTGTTATCGAACTCCTCCGAAACGGCTTGACCGATTTTTATGAAACTTTTTTCTCCATATTCGGTAGGTCTGAGGGAAGGCCTGTGCCCTGCAGTGGGACATAATATAGGCTGGGATGATGATGTTGATGACGAATATTTACCTGACTCCGAAGATGTTTTTTGTGTGACATGCTGACGGTACTTTTGAGACCTAACTGAGACTGAGTCTAACGGGGTACTGAATGACCAATAACAATGACATTTATGCGTGTGTGCCGTTCGTATTCTAAATTTGCGCATCTGTATAAATGCGGTGGTAGGGCGCGTCATTTTAAATGAAATAAATAAATAAATAAATAAATAAATATCACGGGACAATTCACACCAATTGACCCAGTCCCAAAGTAAGTTAGGAAAGCTTGTGTTATGGGTTCTAGGCAACGGATAAACATACTTATATAGATAGATACATACTTAAATACATATTAAACATCCAAGACCCGAGAACAAACATTCGTATTTTTCATACAAATATCTGCCCCGACACGGGAATCGAACCCGGGACCTCAAGCTTCATAGTCAGGTTCTCTAACCACTAGGCCATCTGGTCGTCTAATTAGAGAAGCTCTACTTATAACTTGGGCAAGTTCACGTATTTTCTTTAAAAAACGAAGTTCCAGTACCTCTAACTTAGTTTTATCATATTTTTTAGGATTCCGTACCCAAAAGGTGTCAACAAGACGGGAGTCCCTTTTCTCCCATAATCTTTTTTATCCGAATTTTGAAAGTCAGAAATCGATTTCCATAATATTCTTGCTCATAAATATCGATGGTCATAATTTTTTTAAAGCATATCGCTTAATAGTTCTAACTGCAATGATCCATAATCCTATTGATCGTAACTTTAAAAAGTCATAATATTGATATCAATATAATTTAACGGAATATCGTTGATTATTCAGAAACATTGTAAGGCATATATCTTAAAGTAATAATTGTTTTCAGTCATAATTTTGCATTACCTAAAATGCACTAAGCATATACATCGAAATCTATAACATCTAAAGGAATATCGATAATTATTCAGAAACATTGTAAGGCATATCGCTGGCAGCGAGCGAGCGAAGCGAGCGAGCAAGACCTTTCAGGGCAGAAGCGACTCAGATAGGATAGGTTTAGAAGGCTAAGGCGGGAGCGAAGCGTAGCGTAGCTCCCGCCTTAGCCCTCGATGTTAGGTATTTTTTTTATGGTAGCACAAAAAAGGATTATTACCTTTAATATTATGAAATGTCATACAACCATGACACTGAATGTTATTACAAAGTAATATTATGCCTAAAAATAATTATGACCTGCGAAAAAAGACCATGCAATAATTATTATGAGTGACTTTATTACCTTTAACATTATGAAGAGTGATGCATTCATGACACTGAATGATATGACTTTACATATTGTTCCTTACAATAATTTTGACTTAAGAAAATCGTAACTCCAATTTATGTTGTTTAATATTATGACTTCCGATAATATGACGAAGAAAAATTATGACAGAAAACGTTATGGGCTTGAAAATTCGGAACAAAATTTTTATGGGAGTCATTATAGACCCCAACAAGACCCTATTACTGAGACACCCGTGTGTGTCTTTCTGTCCGTCTGTCACAGGGCTCTATCGCTGGAACGGTAATAGCTATCATCATCAATAAAAATATCTTCATCTCAGCCTATATACGTCCCACTGCAGGGCACAGGCCTTCTTTCAGAAAGAGAGGGCTTGGGCAGTAGTTCCCACGCGGGCCCAGTGCGATTTGGGAACTTCACACACACCATTGAATTTCTTCGCCGGTGTATACAGGTTTTACGATGTTTTCCTTCACCGTAAAGCTCATAGTTGATTTTAAACGTAATTTCGCACATAAATTCCGAAAAACTCACAGTTGCGAGCCAGGGTCTGGTCCCACGACCCTCTGCGTGAGAGGCCATAGGTCAAATCACTAGGCCACTACGGCTTTTTGGTACTTATGTATTACTGTGGCCGCCATACCAACATTAAAAAAAAAATGTTAAAAATAAAAAGGGGGTCGCCATACAAAAAACGTGTCTTTTTCAGCGTTTTTAACCACGGTGCTGGTTGTTAGGCGACAGCTGACAGGTTGCTACGCAACGATTAACAGCCATAACCATAGCCACGCCAGTGACCTTATGCTGTTTGGAGGTTTTTCAAAAACTTATCTATTACTTTGCGATTTTAATGCTTTCATTTGGGCGACTCTTTACTGAACTGTTTTTAAAACATTATACGGAGGTACGGAATCCTCCATGTACAAGTCCTACTCGCACTTGACCGGTTATTCTTTAACATTTGTCTGACACTGCAGGCTGTGTGTTTTGATAACACCTTTATTTTAAAAGGATGCTATCTTAATAAATCCCAGGTATACTTAAGTAACGCCACGAGAGTTGAGGCGAATGATTATACCCACAGCTACATAAAGTACGGATTGCCAAAAAAGTAGTGAGTGTATGAAATGAGCGAGTGAATAAAATGAAATGAAAAAATGAAATACCTACGCAATATTATAATTTTTCTTTTTTCATATAATCTATTTTTGAAATAAAATAATTTGAAAGTGATAAGAAATATTCGCAACAAAAATCGGTATTTTATAAATAGCGAAAAATAAGCTTATCTGATTTAAATAAAATAAATCAAAATATTTCATTTTCTGTTTTATTTGAACTAGGTGTATTATTCCTATTCCTAAATAATTCTTAAACA
The DNA here is from genome assembly GCA_947859365.1 of Archips crataeganus. Classification (NCBI taxonomy): domain Eukaryota; kingdom Metazoa; phylum Arthropoda; class Insecta; order Lepidoptera; family Tortricidae; genus Archips; species Archips crataeganus. The sequence goes on along the minus strand of OX402045.1, from coordinate 25,342,791 downwards.
ATCTTTCACCTATTGATTAGTGACATGAGTGACATTAATTTTAACGGCTGCAGATTACAAAAAAAGAGAAATAAATATTTAAAACCTGTGGAAGTTCAATTCTATTTTGACACTCTACCTTGAAGGACTTAGTTAGAATTAGTTATTCAGAAATATGTTCGGGTCGTAATGAAAATTGGAGCTTTTTTAGTTTGCCACCTTGTGTTGGGATTACTTTATTACAGTCTATTTTGGTTATGCATGTGAGTTTGCCTTGTATTATCACAAGTATCAAAATAATAGAGCTAAGTAAATAATATCGTTAATCATGTAAGTGCTTAGTCTTTTAGAAAACTATGAGTAGAAGACTCAAACATGCCTCGGTCCATCCATCTTCCACACTATTAACTGAAGTGCCCTCGGGATGAGAAAGTTATTAATTAGTTTAGTTGTTCTAACGGTTAAGCAGTTCATCTGGTTAAAGTAAAATATAACCTATATTATTATATTTGTAAATATCAGATCTGAACATGTTAGTGGTTACTACGATTGATATAATTTCACTTTTAAAATGATAGAATATATCTTCTAATATATAAAAATCTCGTGTCACGGTGTTTGTTATATCGATACCGGAAATCTCAAATGGCGTAAAGGACAAAATGCGAAAATGCGAAAATGAGTCTTAAATGCCATCGTATACAGCTTTTTTTTCCCTATCGCATTTTTGTCCTTTACGCCATTTGAGATTTCCGGCATCGATATAACTCCTCCGAAACGGCTTGACCGATTTTTATGAAACTTTTTTCTCCATATTTGGCAAGTCTGAGAATAGATTGTAGACTATTTTTTATACCACTATTCTTCGCGGACGGACTCGCGGACAACAGCAAGTAAATTTATATTTTTCTTTGTTTTGTTGCCAGGAATTTTGTTCTAAGGAATTTCGAACTTAGAAATTTTGTTAATCATTTTGATATTCTCCATCTGCCAGACACCAAAAATATATTTTTTTGTACTTAGTAAATCTCTAATATATGTATAAAAATCTCGTGTCACGGTGTTTGTTATCGAACTCCTCCGAAAGGGCTTGACCAATTGTTAAGATTTTTTTATTATGAGAGGGAGGCAAACGAGCAAGCGGGTCATCTGATGAAAAATGATAACCACCGCCCATATATATCAGCAACTCAAAGAGAGTCACCAATCTGTTGCCGGCCTTTAAAGTCCCTTTTCTTGAATGCCCCGATGTCATAGTTGTCTGGAAACACTGCTGCCGGAAGCTTACAGTGGTAGACTGCCATTCATCGAGATGGTGACGATGGAACTTAGACTTTCGGCGGGAAGTGCGATGATGGAATTTTGCAGCAGGCAACAAATTAAACAATTCTTCAGAGCACCCGCCGTGGTAGATCCTATAGAACACACAAAGAGAACCTACGTCCCTTCGCATGGACAAAGAATACAAACGATCGGAAATCAATGACTGATTACTGACAAGTCGAGCTGCTCTATGTTAAATGCTGTCAAATGAAGGCTGGTATTGGGGTGCCCCTGTCCAGAGATGAGAACAGTATTCCAAGTGCGGCCGCACCTGGGCCTTATACAGTTGAAGAAGGTGCTTAGGTGTTAAGTACAGTCTCGATCTATTTAACACCCCAAGCTTCTTAGAATCTAATTTAGCCTTTTCCTCTAGATGACCACGAACACGAAATTGAACGTCACTCGAAATGTCAACACCGAGAACCCCGATGCTAGGTTTGATTATCAGACGAGTGCCCTCAAAGCAAGGTGTCAAAATAAACGAGGACTTTTTAGCAGTAAACACGCACACTTGTGTCTTTGGGGGGTTGAAATTGTCTAAATTAGTACTACCCCATTCTGAGATTTGCTCCAGAGACGTCTCAACTTCGGACACAAGTTTAGTCCGGCACTCATCTACGTAATTCCGAGAATTATTGCCCTGGCCAAAATATCGTGCATCCCCCGTACTGTCATCTGCATAGCAATGAATGTTACGAATCTGTAACAAGTCATTGATATGCAGAAGAAACAAGATAGAAGACAACACACAGCCTTGTGGCACACCAGCATTCATGGGCATGAGGTTTGAGCATGAACCGTTGATAACAACTTTTAGGCTGCGTATCCACCGGAGCTGACCTTGTAAATGAAGTGATTCTATTGGTTCATGACAAACACATCCCTCGCAACGCATCCTCGCACATCTCTCGTGGAAACGCAGCCTAATGCTCCGCCCTGAAGGGAAACTAGCTGTCCACTTGCAGAAACTATCTGGGAGCCCAAAGGAGGACAGTTTTGTTAGTAATGCTTTATGCCACACTCGATCGAAGGCCTTAATTATATCCAAGCTAACGGCCATAGCTTCCCCTTGCTTTCCACTGCCTCAGCCCAACAATGCGTTAGGTAAACTAAAAGGTCACCAGTTGAGTGGCCACGACGAAAACCGTATTGGCGATCGTTAATCAACTGATGATCCTCTAGGTATCCAAGAAGTTGACGATTTATTAAACTTTCCATAATTTTGGAAAAGAGAGGTGTTACAGCAATAATCCTGTATTTAGAAAGATTAGAGCGACTACCCTTTTTGGGGATCGGGTGCACCAAAGCCGTCTTCCATGAGCTCGGGACTACGCCAAGAGAAAACGAAAGCCTTGAATCGAACGCGTGTTAGAATCGAAGCTAACTCAGGAGCACACATTTTGAGCACGATGGGTGGAATGCCATCTGGCCCACTCGATTTGTGGATATCTAGGGACAGAAGTGTTTTGCGGACATCACGTTGGATAAATTTAATATCCGGCATAGAAACATCACACTGCACGATATTCGGCAGAATCCTGGTCGTTGAGGGTCGATTAAATTTCGACGCAAATAGAGAAGCCAAAAGATCAGCTTTCTCTTTTGTGGTACGGGCCAACGCATCATCCACCCTGCGCAATGGAGGAAGCAAATCATAGTACAGTGATAGAAGTAAATGTTATAACGGGCTTAAATATGCTTCAACTGTATCATGAGCGCCTTGCACATCAGGACAAGAGGCACGTCATTAGCGTGGTGAAACGTGAGTTAGGCATTAATCTCAGTCCAGATAATGTGAAGTGTGAAGGCTGCATTTACGGAAAGTCACATCGCAAGCCGTTTGGTACAAGAGAAAGAGCAACAGCCATTGGAGAGCTAGTGCACGCTGACGTTTGTGGCCCCTTCGCAAAAAGCATTTCAAAATACCAGTACTTTGTATTATTTAAGGACGACTACTTAAGTTATCGTATGGTCTACTTCAAGAGAGAGAAGTCTGAGGTGAAGGATAAACTTCTTCAAATGCTACAAGAAGCAAAGAATTCTGGGCATACCATCAAGACTCTTCTGAGTGACAACGGTGGCGAGTTTGTCAACGAAGCCGTTCGAAAGATACTGCGAAATCACGGTATTTAGCATCGCCTGAAAATGCCCTACACGCCGGAGCAGAATGGCTGTAGTGAGCGAGAAAACCGAACGCTTGTTGAAGCTGCAAGATCAATAATTCATGCGAGAAGAGAGTTGCCACAAATACTCTGGGCTGAACTGATTAATACAGCTGCTTACGTACTCAACAGGACAGGTCCTACATGAGTGGACGTTATGGTACCTTACGAGCTATGGCATAGGAAGAAACCCAAAATAAGCCATCTGGAAATTATTGGAAGTACATGTTATGCGCATGTCCCAAAGCAAAATCGCAGGAAAATGTCCAAGAAAGCGATTAAGGGTGTATTAATTGGCTACGAGAATGATGATGGCTATCGTGTTTGGGATGGAAGAACGACGCTGAGGTCAAGGGACCAAGGTCAAGGTCAAGGGTACGCGCCCTGACATAGCATATGCTATAGGCATAGTTTTAAGAAAATTGGAAAAACCAACATAATATGCTGACTGGCTAAAAGTCAAAAGGATATTTAGATATCTGAAGGGAACAATATCCTATGGCATAAGATACAATGCAAGCTGTGAAAGACCTATAATAGAAGGCTACAGTGATGCAGACCATGCTGGTGACGACCTAAGGCTGCGGCTCCACTGAGGCGGAGACGAGCGGAGCTGAGAGGAGACGTGTGGGGATCGACCAATCATATTACATGAACGGAGACGAGATGTGAATTTCATGTAATATGATTGGTCGATCCCCACACGTCTCCTCTCAGCTCCGCTCGTCTCCGCCTCAGTGGAGCCGCAGCCTAACTGGGCGCTCAACAACAGGAGTCACATCATGGCTCAGCCAACGTCAACCATCCGTTGCCATTTCAACTACGGAGGCAGAGATTGTTGCAGCAAGCGAAGGCGCACTCGAACTAGTTTGGCTTCAGAGAATCTTCAGTGAACTAACCCGTTTAGAAGGAATACCGACACTGAAAGTGGATAACGAAGCGGCCATACGCCTTGCATATAATCCTGAATTTCATAAGAGGACAAAGCACATCAGAGTGAGACATTTCTTTGTTCGGGAGACAGTACAAGAAGGCCTTGTGGATGTACAGAAAACAAGTTCTGCCGAACAACTAGCTGACCTTTTGACTAAGGCAGTTCCGAGACCCAGGCTCGTAAAAATCAGAGCTGACTTGGGGCTGCAAGACCTTTTCAACTAGTGAGGGAAAGTGTTGAGGTTGTATAGCACTAGTTAGAAGTCTATGGGCGTTACTAGGCTACGAACTCTTTATTTTCATGTCATATCACTCGTAATAAAAAAATGAACTGCTATATGGCTCATGGTGCCAAATATAATACTAAATAATAAAATAACAGCGCTACGTGTTCGTGTATATCAATATAAATTCGTGTGTTCATTTCTCATTAACCCATTGCATCATTGTTTTCGCTTCCGACTCCACACTACATGTTGGTAAGCCACTCTGCCCTTCTTTAACTGTATCAATCTCGGCTTACATTTGCTCTTGTTTCCTCAATTCACGAGCATCGTAATTTAATTTTGTTGATGCCATTTTTAATTATTTTTATTTGTTTACCAACTTGATTTTTGTATTTGTCAATGTAACATGTAGTAACAGAGTAACCAACTTATTCTTAATGAAAAGACAAGGTTGTATTTGCAATGTATGGTTTATGGTCTGTGGAGGTCCGAGATCGACAATACTGAACTTTTTGGAGTTCAACAACGTAAGGTTAATAAAAAAGTTTAAATAGGAACAGATTGTAGAGATCTTTATGTTTATGAGTAAATATTTATAAAAAAAAATAACCTCGCCCCTGTACAAAGGAAATGCCCGTACTAAGACATCTAACGACCGATAACTGACAATTTCGTAATGATGAAATTCATTGATTATGCATTGTAACTTTAAATTACTATTTTTCTGAGATTAAGCATTTTGGCGCATTAGGACCAGGTCAAGGTAACTTCGGATATGCTAAGGAATCATCGTTTAAATTTATTGATTCACTTATGGGCGGCAGTCTTAAATAAAAAAAGCTATTAGTTATACTGGTTAACCATGCATTATTATTTTATTACTAATTAATAGAACGAACCTGCACCTATACCTGCAGTGTCTTGGAGAAATTTACTTTATTCAAAACTTCTTTAAAAATTACCTTTAAAACTTCCCGTAAAGTTTACGGAACTAATAAAAAACGCGGTGTATAAAAGTTTAGCCTAAGTATTATTGTTTGTTATTGATTTAGATAAATAAAGAAAAGGCAACAAAGCATGTCAAAGCTTTACAACTCATCTGTAATTTAAACATAATACTTACTATGAATTTACCTGAAGGTTCTGCCATTAAACTGTTATTTATGTGATGAACCTTACAAATCTCTCATAAATCATGGTTGGCTATGGGTCGTTACTCGCACATTTCCTGCCAATCGATATTTACGATCCGAACCAGTTTCCTCCAATGCGTCAACGTATAGTTTACCATTTTCGTAGTATTTAACTTTCAATCTTTATTAATAACATTAATGAATAAGACTCGTATACTGTTCGGCTTGCAGCTGTCATGTCAGTTTCTAGAAGACGTTCATTTCATCCTCAGAGCTATCTTAGCGTAGAGCGTTCGAATGCCCCTTTCCATTAGCAGTCGATGCATTTCCATAAACATAAATAGAATAATGCACACGCCAATTTGGGAATCTGCGTCGGCATTTCCTAATGGCCTGCGAGGAGTTACCATGGCAGAGATCGTAAAAATAATATCTGTGACGTGATGCCGCGGGAATGTGCGCGGCTTAACGTCCCAAGCTGTGATGCAAAAATGATAACCAATCAAGTCATGATTTGTCAATGTCGATATTATATAAATAGCAATATAAAAAAATCTATACGATTTCACAATAATATCTAATTTATACTTCTCACGTTTATTATCTTGTAGCTGTAGCATCCCGCCCTGGCTGCGCGTGGGTGTAGGTAAATGCGAAAAAAAATTAGTAAAAATACATGAAATTCTATAGTCCAAGGCGGTAATTTCATATTTTTCACAAGCTTTTTATTTAAGTACTTAACTTGCAATGTGAATGTATGTATCATGTAAGTTAATGACACATTTCCCGGTTTCCGATTGAGCTAAAATTTTGCATACAAGCAATATTATTATGACATGGCGCTGATCTGATGATGGAGCTCGAAGGTGGCCATAGGAACTCTGTCTGTAATAAAACGACACGACCGCATCGAGTTTTGGCTCATTTGATTCGTCCTGACGAGTACTTTGGTAACCAGAGGCAAAAAGTACAGTGACACTTAATTAACTTTTTGTTTAAATTACACCTACGAAGAAAAAGCCGATGCGGGTCGCTATACATAGGTATATTTAATACATATTACTAAACCTTCCGTGAAAAAAATACTTAATGATGGTAAAAACCGCATAAAGACCTATTTAGTGGTTTAGGAGGATTTGACGGATATACTGACAGACAAATGAGGAAAGCGACTTTATTTTCTACTAACGACCCGCCCCGGCTTCGCACGGGTGAAATGCTGATACTAAATAATACTACAGAATGTCTTTATTACAACGTTCACAGCTTTTTGTCATTAGACCTTATAGGCACGCGCCGCCCGCTATGTCCCTGCATTTTAAATCTGTAATATCTTCGAAAATATTCATTTAAATTACATGCTGTAAAGGGCCATATTGATCTATATTATATGCACAATGTATTTATGGTACTTAATTGGATAAGGACTAATGCTGTATTGCTTAAAATCGCTTCGTAAATAAGCCATTATTTCTCGTAAAAATTAAAGGATAAAAAATGTTTATTGTGGGTTATCCCTAAGAGATAGATATATACCATCGCAGACTTTTTGTACACCTTTTTAAGGTGTACAATATCGTTGTACATTATTTTGATCTATTTCTAAGGGTTCAGCCAGCGTTTGCAATGTAAGCGTATGTGTTTATTTACGACATCACATTAGAAACCTCTAAAATTATCAGTGCTTCTCTACTATATTATGCATGTATTATACGAGGGGCGTTCAATATAAAGTGAGAATGAGATGCAAACTCTTTTAATATTACGAAATTAAATACTGGACGGTAAAGCTAATCTATCTAGCTGATTGCTATGAAAAAAAAACTAACTGTCTTTTGTTTAAAAAAAATATACGGTAATTTCTTTGCAATGCTATTGAGTACGTTAGCGAAAATGGAGAAAATTGAACTGCGCGCCGTTATCAAATACTTGTGTTTGAAAAATTTTTCTACGGACCAAGTCAATTTGGATTTGTGGGACACTTTAGGGTCTAATGCTCCTCCGTATTCGACAGTCGCACGTTGGTGCGCCGAATTTAGACGTGGAAGAACATCGACAATGGACAACCCCCGCTCCGGACGCCCTACTACAGCAGTAACTGAAGAAATTGTGAAAAAAGTCGAAAACTCAGTTTTGGCGGATCGTCGTGTCACGGTTCGTTTTATTGCTGAAAATGTAAAGATTTCAACGGGGAGCGTGCATAATATTTTACATGAACGCTTGGGTATGAAAAAGGTATCTGCGCGTTTGGTACCAAGAATGCTTACTGACACGCAAAAACAAACTAGACTAGAGATTTGCCAAGAAGCTTTGAACCTGATGCAGCAAGACCGGGAACTTTTTTTGGCGCGATTTATAACAATGGACGAAACATGGCTCCATCATTACGACCCAGAAACGAAACTGCAGTCTATGACATGGAAAAGGCCATCATCTCCAACTCCGAAGAAATTCAAGGTGAGCCCATCTGCCGGTAAGGTCATGGGCTCTGTTTTTTGGGATGGTAAAGGGGTATTAATGATTGAGTATCTCGAGCATGAAGCCACTATTACGGGCACATTATACGCCAAACAAATAGCAACATTGCGCAATGAGATCCGCGAAAAACGGCGAGGTAAACTCTCGAAAGTTGTGCTGTTCCACCAGGACAATGCCCCGGCACACAAGTCCACCGTTGCAATGGCTACAATTCGTGATGCTAGGTTGAATATCCTTAAGCATCCTCTGTATTCACCAGATCTCGCTCCCAGTGATTTCTACCTATTTCCGAGATTGAAACAATACCTGAGAGGCCAGAAATTTGAAGACGACGACGCGGTAGTCGCTGCAGTACAAGATTTTTTAAGTACTCAAGATGAGACCTTTTTTAAAAATGGAATTTTAAGTTTAGAAGATATACTAAGTGTATTATGTTAAAAGGTGACTATGTCGAAAAATAAAATGACATTTAGTAAAAGTTGTTTATAACATACTCATTCTCACTTTTTATTGAACGCCCCTAGTACATATAAACCTTCCTCTTGAATCACTCTATCTATTAAAAGAAACTGCATCAAAATCCGTTGCGTAGTTTTAAAGATCTAAGCATACATAGGGACACACAGACAGCGGAAAGCGACTTTGTTTTATACTATGTAGTGACTATGTAGAGATCTGTTTTACTAAAAAGCCCATGAAGAAACATAAAATTGCCATTTTTCGTTTGAGCGTTCCTTAATGTTAGCGAAACTCCTATTTTTTTTTAATTAATGTAACGTTCACTGATCGTTCAAATTAATAAAGTTTAGAAGCTGTAATGTCCTTAATTAACAGACAAAGCAAGCAAACTCGACATCTAAAATCACAAGACGTATAAAAAGATTAAACTGAGTTCAAGCATCAACTTGAACTTAATCAAATTACGTTGTCCTTCTCAAATCACCCGAAGCATTCCCCTTGCGACGTTTACCAATCAGAGAATTCTATTTCATTCCTTACAAATACCCATTTCAAGAATTAATCTGCCTGTGCCGTGGGTCGAGGCATAAAATATTCTTTTGCTAAGGGAAGGGATGAACCGCATTCCTGTGTCAGATGAATTAGATCTCAGGTTAAGACACTTAAGTTATGAAAATATTGTGCCTGTAAAAAAATATAATACATTATCATTATTGCTCAACCTGCCACGATAAAATTATCACTAAATACACTTGAATGTAAGTTGGTTCTTTGAGAGTACAACTATAAATTAAAAATTTGATTGACCCCCAGCGCAATTAGGTCACACGTATGTTTGAAAATAAAGTAAATCCCATTATGAGTCTAAGGTGGCATCCTGCGTTTTCTTCGAAAATTATTTCCCAAATGATTAATTTGCCAACTGTTTATTTTTTCTGAAACTGTAAACTATTCAGGATATATTTCAGTACTATCTTTAAGGTTAGGTAAGGTTTGTTTTTAATCCTCAAAAATTTACAGTTTCAGAAAAAATAAACAGTTGGCAAATTAATCAGTTGGGAAAAGGTAGAGAATCGTCTAAGATCACGCACGCACACACACACACACACACACACACACACACACACACACGCACACTCACACACACACACACACACACACACACACACACAGACACACGCACACACACGCACACACACACACGTGGTCAAACTTTTAACATGGTATCCAGTTCGATGAATAATAAAGTAGATAGGGTTAATAAAGTAGGGGCAGTAAACTTGGGTTGATAATACAATAAGTACAATAATGATACTTATATCATCATGATGATGCTGATTATCTATACATATATAACAACTCGGTGTCTGTACATTGAAGATATTTGAGAAAAACTATCACTAGGGCTATTTATTAGCACAATAGAACCCAAAACAATGATTTTTAGAATTATTGTCTGTTTGTCTGTGCGTTTGTGCGCGCTAATCTCAGAAACGGCTTAACCTAGAAGGATGCGGATTTCACTGATATGTTGGTATTTTCTTGGATTAACATTTAGTGTTTGTTTCATTTTAATCGGTTCACAAATAAGAAAGATACGTCTATTTTAAGAATTTAACGAACAGGTTTTTTTGTTTGAACGCGCTAATCTCAGGAACTACTGCTCCGATTTGAAAAATTATTTCGTTGTTAGATAGCACATTTATCGAGGAAGGCTATAGGCTATATATCATCACGCTAACACCAATAGGAGCGGAGCGGAGCGGAAGAATGTTTCAAAATCGGGGGTTTTTGAAGTAAAACTTCTATAGGCACGCTTGACTTGGGAGTACGGTGTTGAATGTGAACGCGGGTGTGCGGGGGGGTAATTTTTTTTTATATCGAGGAACTAAAGAGAGCCATAATTGATGAAAAAGCAAATTGGATAAAAAAAAATAAGCTGCCCAAATTACTAATTCCACGCGGACCGAGTCGCGGGCAAAAGCTAGTAATAAATAAGAGTACGGTATCTTGGTTATACTTATTATAAGTATTATCATATTTATAAGAAGGTTTTTTTTTTGCACAAATAGAGAGTTAAATGGGATTGGATTGGATACAGTATCATTATCAACTCGAAAAATATTTCATCTTTTCAACCGACGAAAACAAAAAAAAGAGGTTCTCAAGTCGACGTGTATATTTGTTTTTTTTTTTTATGTTTTTTTTTTTATGTATGATCACGCATAACTTTTTACAGAGTAGGCCGATTTTGATGATTCTTTTTTATTGGAAAGCTTATACCCCGAGGGTGGACCCATTTAAATTTGGAAATAATATTCCTACCCTAAGGGTAGGAAAACAGGGGATGATTGATTGTTCAGTTACTGATTGTACTATATGACCACGCATAACTTATTACAGAGCAGTCGGATTTTGATGATTATTTTTTTATTGGAAAGCGTATACCCCAAGGGTGGTCCCCTGTAAATTTGGAAATAATTTTCCTATCCTAAGGGTAGGAAAACAGAAACTTTTTACGGTGTAGTCTGATTTTCATAATTCTTTTTTATTGGATAGGGTATACCTTGAAGTTGGTATTATATAAATTTGGAAAAAAAAATACCCCAAGGATGGGAAAAAGTATAAAATAAAAACTTTTTAACAAAAAAATTAAACCGCCGAAAAAACTGAAAAGCAAAAAATAATACCTTTTTTGTTTGACCTTAATCTAGGTACCAGTTTGGTACTAGTTTCAGTTTTTTCGGCGGTAAAATTTTTTTGTTAAAAAGTTTTTTAAATACAAATCAATAAACCCTTAGAACGGTGTTTGTAGACAAAAAATAATTGTTAATGGAAGTAGATTTCCGGATAATCCTTAATATCTCCTTTTAAAGGCAACGATAGCGGCTGAAGGATGGGATTACGTCATTAATTCGTTAACACTTTTTGTATTATCAAATAAAATTATTGTTTTCAATATTCTGGAAGCTTTTTAAAATGTTATTTCCTGCAATTTACAGTAATATTTACTTCGTTATGTGGGCTAAACGGGCAATGAAATTTTTCTCAAAGGATATTTTGCCATCACTGTCATGTCATGCAATGTTAAACCATGTTAAGTACTTTATGTCACGTTTTTAAATTAACTTCGTTGAAGAACACACCTTAACTATAGGTTAGGTTATGACTTTTTTACACTTGATAAGCGTTCTTAATAAATTACTCGAATATGTGTTTTTTTATATATATTTTATAATAATTATAATGCATTTTATTATTTCATTTATTAAAATGTTCGGTGTATTTCTGATTTGTTATTTCTAACTTTCTTTGTCTATGCTCAAAGTTCACAGGGCCTGTCAAGGAATAAATAAGTTTGCATTTGTATCTATGTTTTGTTCTGTAATCTGCTCAATTCTTGCTTTATGTGAGAGAAATGTGTGAGCGGTTGTAGAATCTAATAGACACCCTCTTACCTAGGTAGTAGAGTCGTTTGAAGTTTATTAAACAGTATTAGCCTAGGATCCGCTTATACAACGACCTTCACCGAGCTGGTTAATGGATGAAAAGTATCTGGGGGCACGGGAGTGCCCCCGCCAAGACGAGCCTAGCGGAGCGCAAGGGCACTACCTACCTTTTCTCGAAACGTTTCGTCGTTTTTTTGAACTCTTATAACTTTGCTTTGGATGATGTTAAATAGTTGAAAATTTCAAGATATAATGACACTAGTACAAACATGAAACATACAAAGTTTGAATGTCATAGCTATTATACTTTAGATTTTATCAATGTCTAAAAACCCCCGATTTCGTCACTGATTCACTCGCTCACTGATCATCAAAATTCTTAAGGTACTTCCTGATGTCCTAGAAGCTGAAATTTGGTATGTAAGCTAGTAATAGTATACAAACAACGAAAAAATCTTGAAACTTGAAACTTTTACCCCCCCAACCCCTTAAACTAAGGGGTGAAAGCTTGTATGAGAATTCCGCAAATTTTGATGAGGAACTTTTGAACTTTAACTTAACAGGTAAATCGATATAATTCTGTACTGGTCTGCTTAGTCAACCTAACGTTTGCATATTCTATAGGCTTTATAATTTTTATTGGTACGTCATTTGTCTATTAACCGAAACGGTAAAATTTAAAAAAAAAATAATCATATTCTGGACTGAAATTTTTTAGTCAACCCACTTGCAATATACTAGGGGCGTTCAATAAAAAGTGAGAATGAGTATGTTATAAACAACTTTTACTAAATGTCATTTTATTTTTCGACATAGTCACCTTTTAGCATAATACACTTAGTATATCTTTTTTCTAAACTTAAAATTCCATTTTTAAAAAAGGTCTCATCTTGAGTACTTAGAAAATCTTGTACTGCAGCGACTACCGCGTCGTCGTCTTCAAATTTCTGGCCTCTCAGGTATTGTTTCAATCTCGGAAATAGGTAGAAATCACTGGTGAATACGGAGGATGCTTAAGGATATCGAACCCAGCATCACGAATTGCAGCCATTGCAACGGCGGACTTGTGTGCCGGGGCATTGTCCTGGTGGAACAGCACAACTTTCAAGAGTTTACCTCGCCGTTTTTCGCGGATCTCATTGTGCAATGTTGCTATTTGTTTGGCGTATAAAGTGCCCGTTAATAGTGGCTCCATGCTCGAGATACTCAATCATTAATACCCCTTTACCATCCCAAAAAACAGAGCCCATGACCTTACCGGCAGATGGGCTCACCTTGAATTTCTTCGGAGTTGGAGATGATGGCCTTTTCCATGTCATAGACTGCAGTTTCGTTTCAGGGTCGTAATGATGGAGCCATGTTTCGTCCATTGTTATAAATCGCGCCAAAAAAAGTTCCCGGTCTTGCTGCATCAGGTTCAAAGCTTCTTGACAAATCTCTAGTCTAGTTTGTTTTTGCGTGCCAGTAAGCATTCTTGGTACCCAACGCGCAGATACCTTTTTCATACCCAAGCGTTCATGTAAAATATTATGCACGCTCCCCGTTGAAATCTTTACATTTTCAGCAATAAAACGAACTGTGACACGACGATCCGCCAAAACTGAGTTTTCGACTTTTGTCACAATTTCTTCAGTTACTGCTGTAGTAGGGCGTCCAGAGCGGGGGTCGTCCATTGTCGATGTTCTTCCACGTCTAAATTCGGTGCACCAACGTGCGACTGTCAAATACGGAGGAGCATTAGACCCTAAAGTGTCCCGCAAATCCAAATTGACTTGGTCCGTAGAAAAAATTTTCAAATACAAGTATTTGATAACGGCGCGCAGTTCAATTTTCTTCATTTTCGCTAACGTACTCAATAGTATTGCAAAGAAATTACCGTATATTTTTTTAAACAAAAGACAGTTAGTTTTTTTTTTTCATAGCAATCAGCTAGATAGATTAGCTTTACCGGCCAGTATTTAATTTCGTAATATTAAAAGAGTTTGCATCTCATTCTCACTTTATATTGAACGCCCCTCGTATTTATCAACATATTTAATCTCATATAAAACACTTTTCATCCATTAACCAGCTCGGTGAAGGTCGTTGTATAAGCGGATCCTAGGCTATATTAAACAAGCTGAGCGCTTTAAGTCTGCATGTTGTCTACCGCATGACGGACTTTGTCGCGAAATGAATACTTTTTCTCTATAGGTAGGTTTGCGTGGTAGCCACAAAGACATAAAGAGTGTAATTTGTGTTATGTACAGGGTGTCCAATAAGGAAATTAAAACTTCAATAAATTATGAAATAAAAACTATTTTTACTACATAACTTTTAATAATCTAGAACTTAAGTACAAAATGCGGATTTTTTTTTAAATAATATTTTCTAAATAATGGCCACATTCTTCGACACACTGCTCTAAACGAGAGCGTAAGTTTTCAAATACACTTTTGCAAACCACTTGGGAAATGTTTGCTATTTCCCTCTTGATTATTGTGTTTTAGTTGCTCCAAATTTTGAGGCTTACTGTTATAAACTTTACATTTCAAGTATCCCCATAAGAAATAATCACATGATGACAAAACAGGCGACCTCGCTGGCCAGTGGAGGTCATCAAACCGGGATATTAATTTATCAAGAAAAATGTTCCTCAACATGTTCATTGTAATTCTAGCAGTATGAGGAGTTGCTCCGTCTTGCTCAAACCAGGTGTTTCTGTTCGCAAATTGAGAGTAATTCAATTGTGGAACAAAATATTCCTGTATCACTTTACAGTAGTTTTCCGAAGACACGGTAGTTGTTCGCCCTATAGTGTCTTCAAAAAAATACGGCCCTATAATTTCTGCACCTGACATGGCACACCATATTGTAACTTTTTGACTGTGAAGCGACGTCGAATGCATATTGTGTGGGTTGCTTGGGGCCCAATAGCGATAATTCTGTTTGTTGACGTAGCCATCGAAATGAAAATGAGCCTCATCACTGAAAAATGTGTTGAAAAGGCGATGATTTGTTGAAAACGTTTGTAACATCTGCTTTACAAAAATAATTCTTGAAGAGTAGTCGTTAGGCTTTGAATTTTGCACAATTTTAATTTTTTGGATGAAACTTCATCATTTGGTTCATTATTGTGTGTACTTCTAAAAATCCCAAAATAGACGCGTGTTTTCTAACAGAACGTCGTGGATTACGATACACGGCCTCTCTGATCATTTTGATGTTTTTTTTGGTGGCTACTGACGGTTTCACGACCCGAGGCCGTATTGTTTAACGCTTCTGACGCTTGCCTTCGCTTTCACCATCTCTTTCTGTCATCATTTTATACCATTTGACAGAAAAAAATAAATAGTGATTGCGAAGGCAAGCGTCAGAAACGTTAGACAATAAGCCTGCCGGTACACTTTTGTTGACTGTGGATCCTGTTTCTTCAAATTTTTTGAACCATAACCTTGTAAGTTGAACAGAAGGTTATACACTAATTCTTCGTAGGTTGTAACGTGAACAAAATTTTCTTCGAGCTTCAGTAAACGATTTTCCGGATTCTAAGAAAGCTTGATAGCAAATGCTCGATGTTCACCAGACCAACGACTTATAATGCTGACAAAATCCGCAATAATAATGAACAAAATGGTGGCATTCGATATATCGTAGGCCGCGACGTGCCAATTAAATTCAAATTTTAAGTTTAAACTTTATTATTGGACACCCTGTACCTATATAAAATGAGTTTTGAATCATATCATAAGCGATTAGGTACCCTCTTAAACACACACGTACACACAAACAAACGATACAAATTTTACTTCGTCGTTAAATTAGTACAGATTAATTACTTTATTAGTTGTAGCTATTTGAAAATGATATTTCGCGATGTTACCACGCCATAAATATACTTCGTTTAATTTAAGATTTGAAATAACGGTCAAATTGTAACACACGTTTCTCGGTATTTCGAAAACAAATAGACTAAAAATACCTACATGTACATTTATTAGCGATATTTTTTATGTTTTCATTATAGAAGTTAACACAATTTTAAATATACCTACGTAGTTTCGATGTTACATTTAGAAACGTGTGCAAATTTTACCGTTTAGTTTCAAATCGATAATATCCGTCAACAAAAAACCACACTATCGATATTTTTGCTATCAATAAACAACCAATCTTCGACTACCGATCGGCAACACTAATACTTCGTTTTTATTCACTAATCACAAAGGGTGACCAGAAAAAAAACATACAAAATATCGAATTTTTTTGCAGTGCTTAAGCACAATTTTCTATCAAAGGATTACTCCATTGAGGTTTAAAGTCATGCTCGGCAGAGACCGCAATTTCCTGGCACTGAAGCCGTTCGACGCAACCACTTCCTGTTTCTCTAAACAATACGTCGGCGGGAGGCATTTTGAAGCAAAATTTTACTTGCTTTCAGCTTATTGATTCCAGACTAAAAATACAAAACTGCTATGAACATACATAAATTGACGTTTGTTCTTTGGTAAGTAGTTTTACAGTGACAATGTTTAAAGACAAGTATTTAAGATGACACAAAGCGTTACCTGTTGACTGGACAAAATTTTATTATGTCTACAAAATCAGATCCAGTGATGTCATCATAATATACGGAGAAACATTTTTAGCCGTAATTATCATTTTTATTGAATTAGTCATTGATATTTGGTATTTTTATAGTTTCAACGATGCTGATACGATGACGAATAAATACAAATCTAGGTATCAAAAAAAAACATATGGGACATGTCTATGAGAATATTTTAAAATAAATATTGTAATTAATTGAGTTTTTTTTATAGCCTATTATATGTCCCACTGCTGAGCAAAGGCCTTTCCTTTCCTCCGCCATTCTTCCCTATCCTGGGCATGCACCTGCCAATCGAGCTGAAAAGCGCACAGGTCGTCCCGCGATCTCCTCTTGGGTCTGCCTCTGCTCCTTTGGCCATCCCTCGGAATCCATTCAGTAACGATTCGCGCCCATCGGTCCGGATGCATTCGGCAGACATGTCCGGCTCAGTCCCACTTCAGCTTGGCGGTTTTGACACCCACATCTGTAATACGAGTTTTGGAGCGCAGTGCCGGTTTCTGTTACGATCAGTTCTTCGAACATCCAGAATACTGCGCTCCATTGCTCGTTGAAAAACCTTAAGCCTGGACTTTTGAGCTTCAGTTAATGATCAAGACTGGGCGCAGTAGGTTAAGATGGGAAGAATACACATTTCTACGAGTTTATTAATTGAGTTAAATAATGAAAATGATAAAATTCATATTCAGATAGAAATGTGTATATGCAAAAACCTAAAAACATAAAAATTGATAATATCACACTATGGCATCATTCACGTCATTGCAAAAAAATATCTAGACCAAAAGGAGTGGTGGGAGTGCATGATCTCAAGAGATGGCGCTGTAATCGAGTTTCAAAGCTGTCATAACCAATCTAACTTGCGTACCCCTGTTGTTATGCTAGTTATAGTATAGTCGACTACAAAGGCGTCGAAACGGCCACAATTACAATAGTTATTTGTGCAACAAGAGAGCAAAGTTGTTTTTTACTGCGAGTGCTGATTTTGAATCACGAGTTAGCGAAGGATTCTATAATTGAATCACGAGCGTTTAGCGAGTGATTCTAAGTTAGAATCCTAAGTGCGCGAGTGATTCAAATACACGAGATGCAAAAAAACTTTGGTCTCGTGTGACACATACAACTTTTCACCTCAGCAGCGAGAACATAATAAATTATTAAAGGTATATATATATGAACGTCGTCTTTTTGTCTTTGTTGTGGTTTTCAACATTGAGTAAATACTTCATATTATATATATATAACAATAGGTACAGTCTCCGAAAAAGTGTTTGCATTGTTTAAAAATATCATAAGCTTTTAAATATTTTTCGCGAGACTTTTCAAGTAATAAACTTACTCTGCATTATGTATTACTCCATTAATTCGTCTGGTGTTCAATTGTTGACTTCGTCACTGGACTCACTCAATTCACTCATATCATATTCAAAATTGTATTAAATAAGTACTTATTACTATTCTAATAATTTCCAAATTGCCTCTGATCGTGTACCAAACTCATAGATATCGAACTCTGTAGCTAGAGAAACAGAAGAAAAGAATTAAAATTTGAATCCCGCTATTTTTTTAAGATGCGTTCCGATACTACACCCGCTGCGTTCTGATGCTGCATCCGCTGTATTTACCACGATGTTCAAGATTGTTAAAATTGTTAATAATTATATAGATATATGTTTAAACTTTGTTTTCAACAACATTTTTACTATTAATTTGATTATATAAAAATATAATCCAATTATTAAAAAAGTACCTACATTAATTTAAAACCTTAACAGACGAATTACAATTTTAAGGTTAAGAACTTATTATGAGTATCCGAACGTTCAATCGTTCGTTTATTTTTAGGTCTACTAGGATAGAATTTGAAATCGAAATTCGAATCGATTTGATCTTATCTCTCGCTCTTTTCGTATCGAAATGAAAGTGACAGATCAAACTGAAGTTCAAATCTTTCGAATTCAGTAAGCAGACCCATCATTGTCTTTGACTTTTAAAAAAATAATTAAAAAGCTACTTTGTCTCACGCAGTGAGCAAAATCGGATTTTGCTCACTGTTTTTTAGTAGCAAAACCTGCCTGTTTGAGGTGCTGAGGTGAAAAAATATGTATACACAACTTTATTGTCTTAACATTTACGTCGTTTCTGCTTCTGTAATTTTATCTGTTTTTTACTGGGACCATGTTAAATAAGAACATAAATAATATGACTTCAGAAAAGTCTATACTCTATTCCCTATAACAGGCACTTGTGTCGTAATTTAGTTATTATGATACACCTAGCTGCCACAGATTATTAAATGTAGATTACACTCAACACTAGCCCAGTTTAGAACTGCAAGGAAAACCGATCAAGTTGCATTAAGTATACTTGCGCGATTTTTCTTGAAGGTTAAACTCAGCTTAAACAAGCAACTAAATTCATGTCGTTTTTATTAAAAACATAATTTTCCGAGATGTTTTTTCACAGCCAACAGAAGGAAAATGTATTTTTTTAATATCGAACGACAATTAAAAACAAAGTTTACCATAGACAATCACATCTGTCAAATATATGTCAAACATTTTTATATTTTTCACAGGCTTCGCTCGATTACTGTTTGCTTTTGCGATAGTTTGCCACATAGTTAAAGTTAATCGAAGAAAACATGGATGAAAAATAAAAAATATCGTATGAAACGGTGTATAATTTGATCTAAAAACGCTCGTGCCGTCTTCCATTGCGATACTCACAACGAATGTCGCAACTCACGTCACTCGCCTTTTAACACCTCACTTATACAACCGTTGGATAAAATACCATTACAAGCTTTCATTTTTGTAAATCCAGCGGTAACGATATTTTTTGTAGTCGACTGTACCTGGGCGACTAAGCTTCGCGCGGGCAAGAATTCGGAATCACTCGTTTTCCCAGATAATTATAAGACCAAGCTTGATCGATTGTTTGCCCCTAATAAACCTTCACACAGAAAATTTCATCAAACTCGTCATAAACTGTTTCCGAGATCCCCGAAATAAATAAAATATACTTACAAGAATATTGGTCGTTTAATAAATATTAGATATTAAAGATCAAGAGAGTTAAGAAGAAAGAATTAACTTGTTAATTAATAACATTAAATTAAACGTGAAATTTAAGATTAAAATTAAATAAAGCTCTAAAGTCTTTATGACGTCTAGTTTATTTCGTAAGATGCTCAGGCACGTATTAAATGAACAAAGCAAACAAATTATAGCGTTTGAATTTATATGGTTTCACATAAACGAAATATTACAGACTAGCGTTTTGGAGAATATAGAACCAGGCATAAAACGAGGGTATTACGGCGGAGGGTTATATTGTCAACATAGCGTTAATGACGCGGTTGGGTTATTATACTATGCGCACTTTTAATAAAATATCTAAAACCGAATTAAAAAAGATAATTTTACATACCTATATGTATACTGTTTTAAACTTTTGTGATTTTCACTCATAAAATCACGCAAACAATATTTACCTCGACGTTACGAGTTGACTGAAATATAGGGTATCAAGTTCGTTTAGTTAGGCGCTCGAGTCTTTCGAACTTCCCGCACTTGATTCCGATTAGAATCAGCGCCCGTATCTCGAACTAACCACTTGATCAAGATGTTTTAACGGCACCCCATCACACCGACACAAAACACTAAGAACGTCCGACAATCTCTCCGAAAATTCATCCCGACGGCGACATCTGTATATGTAAAAGGCAACCATTACTGGTTGATCTATCAACGCACAGCTCAAACCAGTAAACGGATTATGCTGAAATTTAGCACACAGATAACTATTATGACGACTATTATAAGAAGGGATTTTTTCGAAATTCCCACGGGATAGGGAATAAATGGGATATATATTTTCGGTTTAAAGTGGACCTATCTCCGTAACTATAAGAATTTTGGAAATGCCCGTGGGATAAAGATCGGGAGTTGTCTATAAATTTAATTTGTTCGCAGACGAAGTCGTGGGAAAAAGCTAGTTTGTTTATAGCCCAGCTAATGGTAACGGCTGCTGGGCGAAACGTCGAGGTAAATATTGTTTGCGTGATAAGTCCCGTTTAGTGTAACAAATTTAAATGTATTTATTTCGGGTATCAGAACTTAATCAGTAAAATTAAACTAGGTACTATTTAATTTTGAAGTGGGCAAAAGTTACCTACCAAATCTGAAAAACCGGCCAAAAGCGTGTCGAACACGCCAGGATACGGTTCCGCTGCCGTTACGACGTGTATTATCTGTATTCAACAAGTAATATTTTTCTAAGGATTATGTATTTTGTACCTACGGAACCTCCCAAGTAAAAAAAAATACAGCTTCCTAGCACTAATAGTCTCTATGCTAAGCCGCGGACGGACGGACGGACAGACAGACATGACGAATTTATAAACTTCCGTTTTGCCATTTTGGCTCCGGAATCCTAAAATGTGAATAATGTTAAAAAGAATAAAACTATGTCACAAAACTGTTTAAAATAATATGCTCAAATATCCATGTGAGTTATCAAAATTATGATTGATAATTTATTTTACAGCGAAAATGTACCTACTTGGTTCAGATTTCACTATAAATTTATTGAAACTCCACGTTAATGATCACTCAGTATCGAAACCAAATGGAAATTCGGTTGTGATTAACGACGTATTCGTTAATCGGGGACCGAATTCGATTAATGACTCGATACGACTCGATACTGAGTAATGGAATGGAGTTTCAGGCTAAGGGAGAAATGAAACCTTTTGCTGTGGGTGCCAAAACTTTGCTTAACTAATGGTTTATATCAATGAACCTCATGTCATGTAACTGTTATTTGTTATAAATTTGCTATTGGACATGGAAATAAAATGTATGTACCTACTACGCAACAAACTCCGTATTTTTTAAAATATTATTATACGCGGTGATTTTTAATCGTTGATCGATTAATTTAATAGATGACGTCAAGAATAAGTCTC
The DNA here is from genome assembly GCA_947859365.1 of Archips crataeganus. Classification (NCBI taxonomy): domain Eukaryota; kingdom Metazoa; phylum Arthropoda; class Insecta; order Lepidoptera; family Tortricidae; genus Archips; species Archips crataeganus. Next base: position 25,321,088 of record OX402045.1, on the reverse strand, counting down.
TGTTTAATTAAAAAAAAATGATGTTATTGATAAAACTTCCTCCATCCACCGAATGCGTGGTCATCCTACATTTGCTGAGGTTAAGTAGTTTCGTCAAGTGTCATCGCTTTGGCGGGGAATTTGACAGATCTCACGTCAAAATTTGTTTAAGAAACTGACTTGTCAAGGAGGTTTTAGGCTCATAGACTAAACCATGTGTAGTGTAAGGATGGCGTTAGGGAAACAACCGATAGGTCTAAGATATGATTTATCACTAAGAACTTAAGCTAGAATACATTGTTATATAGGGAGATGTAGGAACATGTATGAGTGCACACTACACCTCAACCCCTTAAACAAAAAAAAAATATCTGACATAATTTTTTTTTAAGTAAGTACTTATTATTTGCAAGAAATCGAAATCAAAACAAGTACAATTTTTTTTTTGATGATTTATGTGTTAGTATAGAACAAATCAGGTTATAGTAAGTATTCTTTTATTAAAGTAAAATTATTACCTTATGCTTAGTTTACCAACATAGCATTATAATGTACCTATTTATTATAAAAATAACTTCAAGTGTCTAACTAAATTAACTTTCAAATTATGAGATACACAATTTCTTTACGATAAGATGATGCGACCTCTATTACTAAAATATATGTTTTAATGTAACAATATTATAATAAGGCTACAAATTAAAATTATACGTATGAAACTAAACTATATAGAAGTTAATTAATAACATTCTTAATTACTTTAATCTTATACAAATTATTTTTTCCGCGTACTTTTGACCTAGGTACCTTTTTCTTCTACATCATGTTATAAATTCGTTGTTACTTGCAAGTTTTTAAGTATACGTGTAGATCTATATATTTTTTTTTTCATGTCATGACGTCATATCTCATTTTAAAAAACTTTCTTAAGTGTGTCACTGCATCACTTATACTGCGCATTTTTTCTTTTATCAGGTCGACCTTTATTATACATTTTTATCATTCAATTGCTCAGGATATAAGTTATTATTTTATTATTATATATTTTATTCATTTTTTTTACATTTTTACAGACAGATCTTTTCACACTTCCTTCATACTCAATTTTAATAACTTTCCATGTATTGTGTCCGAATCCCCATGAGTGATAACTCGATCGCCTCGTGATCGGATTACAAGGATTTTCTGTCTGTCCTTATATCCTGGCATAGCATGTCGAAATACCTATTTGTTCAACAGCACAGCTCGTGTACTTGATAACAAAATGGCATTTATAAATATTACCTAAGTACTAAGTTATATTACTTACTATGTCTCTCTCAAAATCATTCTAACGCCTAAAATTTCCTAATAATATGAACACAGACCTAGGGGAAACTTCAGCATATAAGAATTTCAATAACTTTTAGTTGGCCAAACTAATTGCTGGTTGAAAAACTTATATACTTCCATTCTCCCTAGCACTGGTTAAATAATAAAAAACCTTAGATATATTTAAAAAAAAAAAAACAAAATCAAATATTATTTATTTTCAGATAATTAAATCCATAGATTTAATCTAACCACAAATTTCTAACTCATTAAGAACAATAAAAATTTTATTTACCGTTTATCAATTAATTACATACACTCGTAACTGTATTTGAGGCAAAACTATGCGTGTAAGTCTGTGATATATGCTGCGAAAATTTTATTAAAGTGTAAGTAATAAAAACATCCATAATTTTTAAGCCAAATCTAAACTATTTTTAGAATGATATGTGCAATTCCTAATGAGAATGAGCGCACTGTCATCTGAGACGAAATAACAGACGCTGCATTCCTTACCTATTTGGTGGCGCGTAGCCTGTTAAAGAAGCTCAAACGCTTACACTATATTTTAAATAGTTACATTTGATAATGAGTTTTAGAATATGCTGTGGAATTTTCAAAAAAAAACGAAAGAATTGTTTTCCTAAAAGCTTTTTAAACGATAAATAAATTTTATGCTGAGCTTTATACTACACTTTACATAGTTGTTACATTATTTAAATGTCGCGTCATCAGGAGCAGAGTAAATAAAACCTTAATAAAAAATATACTAAATACCACTACTACCACTAGGCTATACTAACACTAGGTACTTATTCACTAACACCAACACTGACGTTTTTCTTCTTATAAGTCTTCTTTTTATTCTCTTCTTAGGTAATTCATTTCATTTTATTCGCAGTGTCTTTATATTTCATTTTATTTCTTCCTTTCCTTCTTCAATTTTATACATTCTTCGTATATATTTTATCTTCATTTTCTTTTTTCATCTTCTTTCCGTACTTTTTTTTTTCGTACTTCTTCCTTTTTAATTGTCTTTTCTTTTCACATTTATTACCTAATTATTGTACATTTTAGCTGAACTATACTTATTTTATGTTTGTATTACTACACACTTAGTACTAATTAAATTGTCATTTTCTTTTCATTGTCCAAACTTTCACTTAAAAATTTTTACAAGTCCGTAAACTGGTCGGCGCGGCGCGCCGCCAGTGCAGCGCGAAGGCCGCACTGGCAGGATCGCCATGTAAGGATGGCGTTAGGGAAACAACCGATAGGTCTAAGATATGATTTATTACTAAGAACTTAAGCTAGAATACATTGTTATATAGGGAGATGTAGGAACATGTATGAGTGCACACTACAGTAGGGTGACAGTGACTTCAATTAAAAAGTGATTTTACAAACAATCATTTTTCTGTACATATTTTTTCAACTTCATTTTTTTTTTATTACTTTTACGGTCATCCCGTGAAATCATACATTTCGTACTAAATACAAACTGAAATATAGATGCACAGAAAAAACCCCAGAAATATAATGTTTTTCTGGGGTTTTTTCTGTGCATCTATATTTCAGTTTGTATTTAGTACGAAATGTATGATTTCACGGGATGACCGTAAAAGTAATAAAAAAAAATGAAGTTGAAAAAATATGTACAAAAAAAGATACTTCATAGCTAACTTGTTTAAAGTTGCACAGTAGCGCCATCTCTTGTCCAGGTGAGCGGTTAGTTCCGAAGGAGTGTTAAAATCTCTCGATGAGGGTGTAACATAGATGTGCGTTTGTCACTGCATAAGGTGATGATTTAGCAGATTGAAATGTATGATGTATAGGAAAGATTCGTGTCTAATCTCTAGACCAGTGGTGGTGTAGGGGTATGGCACGCGGCACGGAATGCTGAGGACCTGGGTTCGATTCCCAGCATTGGTCTTTTTTCTGGGGTTTTTTCTGTGCATCTATATTTCAGTTTGTATTTAGTACGAAATGAATCATTTTTCTTTAAAAAGAAGTTTTGTTTCATGTAACTGCGACTTAAACGTGTTCGCCATCGAATACAGGTTAAAAAACATCATTTTTTTACAACAATTAAACACATAGGTACACAGGCTAAAAATACAAATTGAAATATATATGTATAGGTAATTCATTATATACTAATCACTTCTCGGTTCAGCATATCTATTCTGGTTTCTTCAATGAGTTATGTGTATCTATGGTAATTTAATTAAACTTATTATAAACTGTCAGTGGCAATGGCAGTCTATTCCTCACAGAATCCCAGCTCCGTCCTCGCAGCCAAGCGCTTTAATGTGCCTCCTTGAGCCTCTCATCCTTATGGACACTGCTCTTATGACTGAGATCTGTACTTAAACTTTCAGCCAATAAATTATTTGAGAATAAGTCTTTCCCCGTTTCTCGTTTTATTTTGATGCTCTTTTTTTTACTGATAAATAATAAATATTTAAATAGAATAAATTATATTTCCTGATCACCGATAAGAATAATCGTGTATGGCATTAGCACATTAGCTAAAATTAAAAAAAAAACATTATTTATTTTTCCTCGGAAAAAGCAAATGACTTAGAGTGAATGAGTTGTTTTAAGTAATTAGCGTCACGATTTAAATATTCAGTATATTTTGAGTTCTGTTTCTGAAGCTAGTTTTTTAAATAAATAATTTCACGTATTAGGTATGAGTATTATTTTGCTGTGCTCCCGTATTAGCCTTTGAACCTAATTTTTCCAAGTCACTTCCACTCCGATCGGTCTTGCTCGCTCGCTTTTCTTTTTGCTTTGCTCGCTGCATACATATCATTATTATTACAGTTTCACCCATTTGATCAACTATTCGTTTTAAAAGAAACATAATATCAAATAATACATAATAGCAAACATTTTTAGACCAAGGTTCGTTTTTCCAGGTATTTTAGTCAAGCGCTAAATATTCATTTGTCAAATGATCTTTTATAAAATTCAAATTTACCTGTTAATTATTCGGACACCTCAGCAATTTGTAGAAAAGTTGTAAAAAAAATTGACGAATATAAATGAAACCAGTTTCATTTACACTTATGAATAAGAAATATATGAAAACAAATATAAGTAATAAACGAGGTGTATGATTAGTGATATCAGAATTCTGATGATTATGGCTTTCAATCGTTAGTATAAAAAAAAATATGAAAACAAATATTAATATCTCAAGGTGAATGATTATAATTAATGATAATATTATGACTTCTGATGATTATGAGTTTCAATCGTTAGTATAAGAAAGTATATGAAAACAAATATTACTATAAATATGGTGTATGATTAATGATATTATGAATTCGGATGATTACGACTTTCGATCGTTAGTATTAAAAAAAAATATCAAGAGTGATCATTATGATGTAAAGTGGGTATGAGAAACATTTTCGGACTTCTGATAATAGAACTTAAAAAGTTAAGTGAAAAAATGTGTACCCCTTTGGGAGTGATGAATATTGTTTCAAAATATTCCACGATATATACTTAAATGATTTTAAATTCAGGCGGCTCTATTGGTCGTCTAAACAACTTAACAGCTGTATACCGGTGTTAAATCTGTTTTGTCCGTCAAAAAAGTTAAGTCTTGAACTCTGGGCTTTACTCTATTAGTTAAAAAGTTGTATGTCATGGTTACGGCTACAAATGATGTAGTCAAAATGAAAAGTTACGAAAGTCAGTTGTTTAAGAAAATGCTTTGCGTGGTATTTGAGTATAATTCACACTAATGGTAAAAAAAAACGATTAAACAAATCAAAATGTTTTGTATATCTGTAGGTAGAATCATAGTTATGAACAAAGAATATACAGTTGAATTTATATTCATTTATAATAATTTAATTATAATATTTATTCATTTATAATTTTTTGAAGTCGGTTGATAAGTATAACAACAACTTGAAATAAGACATTACACGCTAATTATGTATACTTTAAAATCTTCCATAAGAAGATTTAAGTTTTCAAGAATAATCTTGAAAACTTAAATCCTGACTGATTGTGTAATTTTATTAAGCTCGCAGAATTCTAAAGCACACCTTAACCTTCCGATAAAAATATAAATTCAGCAATAAATCGAAACTTTTCAAAATCCTTAAACTAAAATAAAACATGGTAGTAACATTCATAAAACTTAACAAAAGGTGTGTGGCGTGAGCCAGGTCGCAAGGCTATAAAACTGCAGCAGGGGCTGAATAAGGCTGACGTCGGTTCATGAACCCGATTGAATGCACTGCTACGAGCCAAAAGACCGCAATTTCCCGCGTAGACGTCTCTATTATTCCTGAGACATTAAGGATTGCTAAAGCACAACAGTCTAAAATCCGTACTAGAGGCGACCATTACTTACATACATTTTTCTACAACCACTATGCTACAACAGGACCTACAACCTCTTTAGAGAAACATGCATGTGAAGAAACGTGACTTGTGTGTGGTGCTTAAAAAATTAAAAAATTTACGTAAAGATTTCTCCATATTCTCCCACAGCTGCTATAATAAATATATTATTATAGCTCGTTGGTAATTGTATTAGTGGTGAAAAAATTAGAGCGGTCTCTAACTTAGAACTTAATAAGAAAAAAACTGAAAAGTTTAGTCAGCGTTTTTTTTTTTTTTTCTATAACATTATGAAAATTTAATTTATATCATATTGGCATCTTTAGTAAATATACAATATTATAATGTGACGCGCGCTAAACTCGGTTTACTAGAAAAAAAATAGGAATAATAATATTTCCTTTTCCTTAAAAAAAAAACTATAAACTCTAGGGCGGATCCGGCGGCATTCACTGTTATGCGGATGATAGTACGGTTGATGCCTCTTACACCGGCCGCGCCGGTATTTCTCGGGAAAACGTTATAGAGTGCCGAAACAAACTTGTGTCTGAAATTGAGACTTCCCTAAAAGAAGTTTCAGAATGGGGTCGACTTAATTTAGTCCGTTTTAACCCCACTAAGACACAGGTTTGCGCGTTTACCGCAAAAAAGTCTGCGTTTGTCGCGTCACCTCTTTTCGAAGGCACTCCCCTTGCTACCACAGCCAGTATCGGAATCCTTGGTATTGACATCTCGAGTGAAGTCCAGTTCCGCGACCACTTGGAGAGTAAGGCTAAATTAGCCTCGAAGAAGCTCGGCGTGCTCAACAGATCGAGACGGTATTTCACTCCAGCCCACCGCCTTCAGCTTTATAAGGCGCAGGTTCGCCCACATATGGAATACTGCTCTCATCTGTGGGCGGGGGCTCCCCGGTACCAGCTTCTCCCTCTGGATCGCATACAACGGAGAGCGACTCGAATAGTCGGCTGCCAACGAACTTCTGATGGGCTTGATTCCTTGGCGCTGCGTAGAGATGTAGCTTCACTGTGCATCTTCTATCGCATGTACAACGGAGAGTGCTCCGAGGAGTTATTCGGGTTGATCCCTGCCGCATCCTTCCGCCACCGCCCTACGCGACAACACTTCCATCCTCACCATCTGGATGGTTGGTTGTCTTCTACAGTGCGTTTTTCCAGAAATTTCCTGCCTCGCACAGCAAAGCTCTGGAATGAGGTTCCTGCTGCGGTATTCCCGGACCGATATGACCTTCAAGCTTTCAAAAAAAGAGCGTACTCCTACCTAAAAGGCCGGCAACGCACTTGTGACTCTTTTGGTGTCGCAGGTGTCCATGGGCGACGGTAATCGTTTACCATCAGGCGATCCGTCTGCTCGTTTGCCCCCTATATCATAAAAAAAAAAAAAAAAAAAGGGGGCTGAAATTTTGCACATTAATTACTAATGTAAAGCCACATCATCCACAAAAGTTACAAGCCTAAACTGAAGGGGGACAGAATCACTTAACTTATCCTAGCACGGCCTTTAATACCTACAGTCAAAGCAAAACATATCTCCAGTGGGTTGGCTGAAAAATTCCTGGCCAGTCAATGATTAATCAAAAATTAAAAAATGATAATTTATTATTAAATACTAGCTTTTGCCTGCGACTTCGTCCGCGTGGAATTAGTAATTTGGGTAGCTCATTTTTTAACCAATCTGCTTTTATTAATAATAATAAAAACTATCTCATTTCCTTTCCCGGAACTCAAACTATCTGTATGCTTACATCTAAATCGGTTCAGCGATTCAAGCGTGAAGAGGTAACAGACAGATACACTTTCTCATTTACAATATTAAATATAGATAAGTTTTAATCATTATTTGAGATACCATAATCAACCAAAACTTTAATAGTTAATCGAAGTTTTTGCGAAATTAATAATGATTCTTCCGAATCTTTTCGATAAAATTCTTTAAATTGACATATCTTTTTTATTTGTGAACCGATTTAAACGAAATAAACACTAAATGTTAACCCAAGAAAAGTTCAATACATAAATGAAAATCGCATTCCTCTAAATTTATCCGCTCATGTGATGAGTGTGCACAAACGCACAGACAAACAGACAATAATTTTAGAAATAATTTTTTGGGTTCAATTGCGCCCTATAAAGCCTTAGTAACAGTTTTTCTCAAATATTTTCACTAGTTTTTTCCCGCGACTTCGTCCGCGCAGAATTTCAATTTGTGGTAATTAAAGCTTCTTAATCTCTTTCTTTGATAAAACAAAAATCTGACAGCGGCAACATGCAAACATCTATCATGTCAACATCATACTTATTAAATATATGAATCCCGTTTATTCCCTATCCCGTCAGAATTTGAAAAATCCATCCTTATTATATGCAAAATTAAAGGCCTTCTAGGGCTAAGGGAGGGAGGGGGCTAGGGGTAGGGGAGCCCAAGGGGCTAAATGGGGATTTACTCGAGCGTCGTGGGGACCTATTAGATTTTGAAGATTAGATGGTAGAAAGAAAAAAAACGTGATATGATGTTTCAGCGGTGAAGGAAGCGTCTACAGGTTTTCAAAAATGTAAATAAAAAGAGTCAACCGGAAACACTCGAGCGCGTCAGATATTGATAGTGTATAACTCCCATGTGTCTCAGATAACGGAGGTATGTTAATCTGTTGGCTTGCACGATGGGGGTGGCCGTACGGAAGGGTTGAAAATGGGTAAAAAAAATAATCGAGCGCGTCAGATTTTCAGAGGGGATGTTAAGTGAACCCAAAAGAACTTCCCATTGGCGATTCAGACGTACTTGTAGGCTTTTAAAAAATGTAAATAAAAACAAAGTTTTGAAAAACTCGAGCGCGTCATATTTTCATACAGACGGTTCAACTTGATGTCTCAGATGTGCTGACTCATAATCTGACGATTATTTGAAGGAGTTCTCATAATCTGACGGTATGTTTTTTTTATAAAATGATAAAAAATGCCCATAATCATACATAGTCAAAAGCGAAAAATTGTTAATAATGTCTAGAATAAACTAAAGGAAATAAAACGCTCGGGAAATGAAACTATTTCGCTACGAATTATTTTCAAATTAACAACGAAGCTGACTGTTTAACAAATCAAAGTCTGTTCTTACGAATTGTTATATTATTATAGCCATTAATAACCTTATAATAAATAAATCAGAACCATCGATTACGCGAATTGTGGAGAGAAGGTCGTTCCTCTTCAGATCCCATAAGTCACTTTCTGGGTCTGAATTTGAAGCCTCTTGAACACCGAATATTTGGATTCTGATTTTGATTACAGTGCATAAAAGTAATTCAATATAACGATTTGCCAATCTATATTGTTCAGACGATAGGTAGGTTAAAATGTTACCACAGAAATGAAAGTAGTAGCACCGTCTTGACAATGATCATCATATACATATTCCTGGTCGGGCTTTAGGCATCTATAACCAGCTGTGAGATTGCTTCATGGTAACGGAAAGTAGCGTGGGGACTGTTGGAGAGAGTGAGAGATAGAGAAAGAGTGAAAGGCAAAGCGAGACGCTAAATGGGGAATACATGCTTTACTGCAACTGCTGCTACTCACGCTAAACTTTAATGATAATTTTTGATGGGCTTATGAAAATCGTCAGAATAATATTTTTCCATTATCCAGAATTATTTCCTTCAAAATAAAAATAAAAATGATCGTGCTCGAGAAAGTCAAGGTAAATTTGTGACCCTCCCACCCACCCCTCGTCCCATTAAAATCGTCTTATTGGTATATTTATTTTTTGCATGTAATTAAGCTACCTTATCTTAATCTGACGCGCTCGAGTATTTCTAGCTATCGATTTTTTTACTGATCTGATCGGTTATCCTGGACGCACGTTCCAGGATAAAGCGCTCATATATGCTGGAGGTACTCAACAACAAGGATGCCCTATTATGTTAATCTGCCGCGCTCGAGTAAATCCCGAAATCTCCTCTTGGGCTCCCCTACTATTTGGGCTGCGCTTTGAGTCAGTCAGTCAATCATTCTTCTTTTTATATTATTATGTTTATATTTTTGATTACTCGAATCATGATAGAATAACTCGTGTCAGTAATTTTACTGGCTGTCTTACTCTTAACGCCGGAACACAGCAACGCAAGCACTGCTGCTTGGCGTAGTGAGTAGGATTAGTGAGTAAGTATAATGATGGCAGCGATCTGGATGGACATTACATGCGTGCATGCGTTCTTCTACCGCCATCCATACTATCCATACTTTAATCCATACTTCCATATCCATACTAATATTGTAAATGCGAAAGTGTGTCTGTCTGTCGGTCTATCTGTCTGTCTGGCTGTCTGTCTGTCAGTCTGTCTGTCTGTCGGTTTGTTTCCTCTTCACTCTTAAACCGCTGAACAGATTTTGATGACATTTGGGATACAGATTGTTTAAATGCCAGGAAATGCGGTTTTTTATCTCGGAAATCACCCTTTAAGGGGGTAAAAATGGCGATGAAAGTTTGTATGGGAAATCAATACCCGCAGAATCGATGTATATGAAATTTGGTATAGAGACAGTTTGAGTTCTTTTTCTTCTGTTCTATTTTAAGTGCTTCGTTTTTTATATGTACTTATTCATAATTTGGTCTGTTCTATAGCGTTTTTATCATCTTTTTGCATCAAAATGAAACTTACTAACCGACTTACGAATTTTTGATATTTTACATGTTGCTATAGTTTTGAATGACATTTTTTTAGATGTACATATAGCTCTGTTGCTAACATCCTGTGGCTACGTAACACACGAAAGATTTGAAATGTTGGAATTTTCAACCGTATCTTATCCGTTGGAGTTAATCTCATCACATACTGAATATAACTTAACGCGGATAACTTTAAGCTTTACACATGCATTTTTAGACTTCCTAAACATTTAAAAGCAAAACTTTTTGTTTCAGATTTTGATGTGTCTTTCAACTAGCCACACGATCACACTCCGGAAGCTCACCAAAAGGCGTATGGGAAAACGGTATCTACTTATATTTCATATGTTTTTGTTATTTTAATCACAATACATGTCATATTAATCCAATTAAGGGAAAGCATTAAATTACACATTTGAATAGTTGGAAATGGTAGATAAAATCAAAAGCGTTTCAGAATTTCCATTTAAGGTTATCGCACACTATTTCCACTTGTATCAGGCCGACACTGGATTGGTACTGTTTTCGCATAAACCTCATCTACTCACCGTTAAACATGCGTCAGTCAAACGCAAGTAAACAATACAACCCCGAGATGTCATCGCGGCTAAGGCTAGGAGGTAACGTCGTACTTAACTACGACGAGGCAGCCTCTGGTTGACGACAAGCGATCACTGTCGACATCCGATAGATTGCCGCCAAGCAGCGAAACATTCGCGGGGCGTCCCCGGGTAGACCAACGTCGGTCCGTGCGCCGCCCTTCCGCATCATTGCCCACGCTCTGGTTTACTTAGTTCACTGGCTTGTGCCGAGGCGAGGCGATGACGTTACGATACCGGTTACAGTTTTGCTTTTTACCAGACTGCGACGAAGCCCAAAAGGAGGGATTTATGTTTGTAGTTATGCATGACTGTTACTATGTCAGCTCATAACTACATAACGGCTTAACAGTTTTTAATAAATAATGCATCATTACATTTGTCTTGACGACGCTAGTGTCACTGGGTGAATAAAATTATCAAGAAATCAAAACGCGGATTTTATGCGTTTTTATATACAGGAAGAAAAAAAATTTTTTTTTTCTTTGCCGTCTAGTAAAAAAATATACATAGGTAATCAATATGATGGAAAACAGTCTGGAGTGAAAAATTATAAAAAAAAACTTACCTACGCTGGCTGAGTACTTAAAAATAATGGTAGTTTGTTATAATAATATTGTGGGATCATTAATTTACCATCTTGAAATACAAACTAAAAAGGACGAAACAAATAAATATATTAAAAACCCAACTGTGTAAAAAAACATTAAATTCAAATGTTGTTTATTAGATTTCAAGGCAGTTTATATCCAGTTAGTTGTTTTTCTTATCAGTTTTTATTTAAAGGTTTTTTACGCAGAAATACTGAACGGCTCGAGTTGAAACGGTGCCAATCCCGTGCTGAGTTAGTAAGTTTAGTGACTAGACACATCTTTGTCGTTGAATGTTATTTTGACATTTACACAGACTAGACGCCTGAAGGTGTACGAAAAGGTAATGAAATAAAACAAAATAAAATAAAAATATCATTCTTTTTAGCGTCACTAATTAACAGTGTATAGTATATCCAAAAGGGGACAAACAACAATATAAATAGGGCCAGTTTAAATCTCACAGAAGTGCTTGGGAATAAAACTGAAATTAAAGCAAAAAATGGATCACTTGATGAAAATATATTGGACGTACTAGAGGGAAAGCAATATCACAAAAGGAAAACAACAGTACAATCAAAGAAAAACACATTTCTGAGCCAAATCCCAATCTGAAAATCAAGCAAAATGGAAAACAAGATGAAAATCTGAGAAAACCTGTATAAGAAAGTGTCAATGAGCAACGAAAAGTAATTGTTTTTGGTGATCAACATGACAAGAAAATTCGTAACTTACTACAGATTTTACTAGGCGATCAATATATGGTGACTGCTATCATAAAACCCAATGCTCCGATTGAACAAGTATTAAAAACATGTGTTCCGGCTCTCGCCTGCACTATGCAAATGCACCTCAGTGCAATGGTTTGCATTATGTTTTTGTTCAGGTGCTTCGGCACTTCAGTACTTTTTTACGTTAAGCTACTACTCTGCATCTTACCGTCGTTTGAAGCACATAATATTTTTTCTGTAAAATTTATAAAATATTTGAAGATTAAAGTTTGTTACCGAACTTTTGAGTTTTCATCCAAAGAAAATTCCAAATCTTCCACTAAAGAAGAAACGATATGTGACGAAGTATGAAAAAGCTTCACAACTTCAGATTTATGTAGTAATCATAGGTGGATCTAATGACCGAAACCCATTAAATTTAAAATGCTCTGTTTATAATTCTTTGCTTGCAAATACAAATGTTATCATTGGTGAAATATTTCGTAATGGCTATTTAAATGAACGTAAACAATATGAAATAGTACGACTGGTCTTGTTGTAAAATCAAGTGAAACAAGATTTTTGTGTACCTATACGTTGTAAATTTTTTTAATGAAGTGACAGGAATTGGACAAACAGCTGACGTTCTATAAACAAATCATATTTTCAAATTGACTTTGAATGCATATAAAAACTGAACTGAATCTGAACATTCCCAGACATGCATAGACAGCATATTTACTAATATAAAGAACTACAAAGTGAAAGTATTAGATATCGGTTTGTCTGATCATACATGTCAAGTTAATCAGATCCCGACTGATTTGGCGTACAAGGAACGGTATTGGTGTGTTTACAGTAGAAACATAGACGTCATGGAAGTTTTCTTAAAATACATATCTCAAATAAGTTTTCAAATGTGTAGACTCCAATAATGCATATAAAACGTTCATCGACACCTTCAGCCTCATTTACGACCTGTGCGTGCCGGTTAAGAAAATTAAAGTTACTCATGAAAGAAAACCCATGTCGAAAACTAAAGGAATTGTGATAGCAAGTAGACACAAAAGGCAACTTTATCGACAAACAATGAAACCAAATGATTTAGTGACGAAAAACCGATACAATAAATATTGTAAAGTCATGAAAGCAGTAATAAAGAAAGCCAAACGTAATGCAAATATAAATTATGTCGATCAGAGTTAGAATAAAAGTAACGCCACATGGGAAATAATGAAACAGAACACGTCACAAATAATATAAATTGATCACATTAAGAAAGACGGCATTGTAATTGATGAACCTGTAGACATAGCCAATACAATGAATAATTATTTTACAAATGTCAATGAAACATTAAAAAGGCTACAGATAGTAAAACATTAACTCAGTCAAATGTAAAAAGCATCTTCATGAGCCCGGTTTGCACGTATGAGATAAAGAAGATTGTCAGAAAACTAAAAACTAAAAGGAGCACTGGTCATGATAATATATACCTATGCAACCAATCAAAACAAGTATTGAATTCATAGTAGAGCCATTAACACATATTATAAATTGAACACTTGAAAGTGGAATTTTTCCTGATGATTTAAAAAAGGCACTTGTGAAACCCTTACATAAATAAAAATGGAGCAAAAACTGAAATGGGTAATCACAGACCTATTGCATTCTTGACAAATTTTTCGAAAATATTTGATAAAGTTATATCTAATTGCATTATTTCATTCTTCAACAGAAACAATGCACTAAACACGAACCAATTTGGATTCCAAAAAGGAAAGAATACAACCCTTGCTATATTCAAAATTTCAAGTCAGATATGGACAGATGTGCGCCGAAGAAAAGTGACTGTTGGAGTTTTTATCGATCTGTCAAAGGCTTTCGACTGTGTTGAGCACAAAATCTTATTAAAATCCCTTGAGCATGTTGGTATTCGTGGATTGGCTTTAGAATTGATCCAGAATTATCTTTCGAATAGATACCAAGCTATCATATTGCATGCATACAATAAAACTTCAAAAAGAATCACAAGAGTACAATCTAACTATAGTAAAAATCACCAAGGTGTTCCCCAAGGCAGAGTATTGGGACCGCTTCTGTTTTTAATTTATATTAACGAACTCCCCCTATTACTTAATCACTTATGTATTACGTTCGCTGACGATGCTACAATATTTATATCTGAAGATAAACTACAGGGAACTATTGTAGATGCGATACATAACACATTAAAGACTGGACTGGATTATTATAAAAAACTGGTTGCTATCTATAAATTTTAAAGTTAATTTGGACAAGACAAAAATATTACAATTTACCAACTATATACAAATGGCACAGAATATAAACTTTATAATTATTGATGGCGAAAAAATTTAACAAGTAACCAGCACAAGGGGTCTTTTTTAGGGGTCACAATAGATAGTAACTTGAACTGGAAGACGCCCATTGAGAAAATAAATAAAAAGCTGTCCAAGAACTGTTATGCAATTTCAATACTGGCCAATATCACTTCAACAGAGGTAGCAAAGAGGGCATACCATGGCAATGTTTATCCTCTTCTGCCATATGGTCAATTATTTTGGGGTAACTCGGTGAACGTATTATATATAATCTCAAAAATATGGATTCTTTAAGGACTGTATTTGTTAACAATACACTGCAACAATACTAGACAATATACTAGAAATTTGTTTATTTGCTAAAGAATATAGAGAATATAATTTTGCCAGAAATAGCGACTCAAATAAAAATATACGATCACAGCATAGACATGACATGCACAGTCCGGCCCTCTAGCTAAATACATACTTAGAAAGAGCACATATTGTAATGGAGTAAAAATTGACAATCACTTGCCGGAGGATATCAAATCACTAGATGGTGCGCAATTATAGAAGAAACTTAAGGAATTTCATCTCTGTAAATGTTTTTATAATTTAAATGAATACTTTTGTGAAAAAGTATTAACATTATTAGAGTCTAATAAATGATATTGTTCGTACGAAACGGACGGATTTAAGCTATAAATATTACCACAAATGTACACAGTTTGAACAATAAACTAATCTTGTTCTTATTCAGTCATCGGATAATTGGATGCATATTTACCGAAAGTTGTTTTTAGCTATTAAAGTATGGAAGCGGCCACTAAATAAAATTTTGGTTTAGCTTGCTATTAAATTTGCACAGTTGTAAAAATGCTACTATGTATTTTTTTTCTGTGAAATGTTACTGCCTTGACCCAGCTAACCTAACGGTCCTAACGTAACCCTGTTTTGCTATCATTTTTTTTGAGGAACTAGAATTCGTGTCGTACGTTAGATAAGTCAAAGATAGTCGGCACACTGACTCTCGCGATCCCGGAATCGCAGAAATTTTTGTGCATTGTATATTAGCCAACACCTGAACTTTAAGTAAATCGGTATGCATCCGATTATCCAATCACTAATAATTAAGCCATAAAAGCAACATATATAGCAGAGGAGACGTGGAAGATCGACCTTCACCGATCTGTTAACTCTATGAGACATATTTTTTATCAAATATAATTTATAAACAAATATGCCTATGATAACTTGCCTATCGAAAAGTGTTCATAGATTATTTTTTGATTTATTGTGGAGTGCCTTTAGCCATCTTCCAGCTCCATCATCAGACCCTGGTTACCATCTGGGATCAAAGTACTCGTCAAGACGAATCAAACGAGTCCAAACTCGATGGGGTAATTCGTAATTTAATTAATTCAGTATGGCCAAAGGCACTCCACAATAAAACGACACAACCCCATCGAGTTTGGACTCGTTTGATTCGTCTTGACGAGTACTTTGATCCCAGATGGTAACCATGGTCTGATGATGGAGCTGGAAGATGGCTAAAGGCACTCAACAATAAAACAAAAAAAAAATAGCTATGAACACTTTTCGATAGGCAAGTTATCATAGGCATATTTGTTTATAAATTACATTTGATAAAAAATAAGTCTCATCGAGTTACAAGATCGGTGAAGGTCGATCTTCAACGGCTCTTAGACCAATATTTAAAACTATACTACGTAGCGCCTATGAATATGGTGCATTAAAAAAACTCTTTTAACAAAACATTTTTATACAATTTAAAATTCCATTGTACGATTGGTAAACTACAAAATACAGTCATAATCGGTTTTATTATCGAAACATTGAGTGAGGATTAAAATCTGAGGTTCTTCACTATTGTTTTTATCGCTGAAGGAAAAAAAGGCTGTTTTATACACCGGAGTTACCGTACTTGAAGCCAAATAAAATAAGGTTAATAAAACAACAATAAAAATATAAAAAAATATGAAGTTATACGTTACAACAAGTGGAGTCAGTAAAGCAAAAAGAACTTTTCACTTCTCATGCTCTTAAAATGGTACTTTGTCTCTGCATATCGGGACTAAAGCTCTTTTTTGATCTCTAGGGATTAAAGTTTTTTTTAATTTTCTTTGGAAACCCCTAAACTGCCAATCACGGTGTTTGTGCATAGAGGATTATCGCCATTTTCAGTAACTGGGTATAGACAATTTTAAAACCTTCAACAGACCGAAGCGCGCTGCGTAGGGTACCTACGCTCCGTGGCATCGCGCGCATGCCCCACGCTTCGGTCTGTGGAAGCTTTTAGGGCGTGGAAATAACCTTAAAATGACAATTGTGCAAAAATATTAAAAAAAGATTTAATTTCGTGAAACATGATAAAAGAGTGATTACGAATATTAATCTATTTAATAATATCAAGGATGAACTAATTTTTATTATGCATAGTCCGATTAGTTTTAAAATATTGTTCAAGTTTTAATCTGTTGGCTGAATATGCAAGCATTTAAAGCGTCACTTTACAAAAAAAAAGGAAAGAATAAACCGCGGGACAATGTTTTTTGCTAAGTATAAGTATTTGAATTTTGAACAGATGCCCATTATTCGCATTGGGCGATCGTTGTAAAAAAGTAAATTGTAATTTTGTATAAAACGTCGTATTTTTCCTCGCATTCCAAGTGAAAAGTAGAGTGTTTAACGCGAGACTAAACAACCATAATGACACGCGAATTATAGCCACCCGAGCACAGCTTATTATATCTTGTGTCATTATGGCTTGTTTTAGTCCCTTGTTGAACAATCTACTATTATGTAGGTAGTAATTATTGCCAGGAATCAATTAAATGACTAGTTACAATCTAGCACTATGTTCCGACTACAAAAACTAATTGTTCAATCCGTTACCACCTTTATCCGTTCTATAGTTCAGCCGTGCGTAATGGGAGACCATAACTGTATAATTAAATATTACCTGTAATATGACTATTACCGTAACAATTTAGTTTAATCACAGCATTGGAAGTTTTGAAATTCATTGTTTTATTACAATCTTTAGTGTGTTTCAGGGAAACAACGCCTGTCGCAATTCTGATATTATAGGACTTGTTTTTACTTGAGTATGCTGATAAAAAGAAAGATAACATTATGGACAGAACTTAAATCGAGCCTTCTGTTTGAGAAGCGATGCCGGCTCAGCCACCCAATTCTTAATGACTATAAAATCTGATGATCAACATAATTGCAACGACTTTGACATGAAGGTACATGCTACTCAGAAAAAAGGTATGTGTTTAGTTCGTTTGAAATAAATGCACTGCGAATTTGGATTATGTAAATATGCCTTTGCTTGGCGAATGATTGAATTTTGTTTAAAAAAACTTAATATATACGTAAGTATATCTAATCACTTAAATAACGTAAAAAAAACTAGGGCATTCCTTTTATTAGTAGTGAACATGTATTAATTATAAAAAGCTGCTTAATTTATAAAACATTAAAAATCATTATTCAGTTTATATTTAATGAATAATCTTTTTTTTTAACAGAATATCGTTAAAATAAAATGTCAATGATGAGTAGAGCTTGTCTAATTTCAAATGACGCGCCCTACCACCGCATTTACACACATGCGCAAATTTAGAATACGGACGGCACACACGCATAATAAATTTCATTGTTATTGGTCATTCAGTACCCCGTTAGACTCAGACGTGGAAGCACGCATAGTTAGGTCCCAAAAGTACCGTCAGCGTGTCACCCAAATAAAATCTTCCGGAAAAACTGTCATCGCTATAGATAATGCTTCGTACCACAATGCTTTATCAGAAAAGCTCCTACCTCCATTCAAATAAAAATGCCATGAAAACATGGCTTTCTGAAAAAATATTCCGTTTAATGTAAAATAAACAATGAAAAAAATAGAACTGTACGATCTAATTCTAAGGAATAATGATTGATTCAAAAGTTTTATTATCGACGATCTGATTCGATCAAAAGGGTAAGAAATTCTACGATTACCCCGTTACCATCCAGAACATTTTGGGGGTATTGAAAAACTACGTAGCTAATTAAAATGTTGCACAAAATTGTTAAATTGTATATTGTTATATTTATTCCATTTATTTTATCTAATTAAATTTTTTGCGTGCCGTACTTAGTAACAAGCGGTTATCGTCGGATTTGTCGCCCAACTTGTCATATTTGATTAGAACGCGCGAGAGACCGGACATCTTGTTTCATACAACGCGCCAGTGCTGCTCCGTACATTAAGCGTTGTCGGATTCTTCATGCGATTTGTCGATCGAGATGTATGCACACTGTACGCTTAGTATAAGTTTTCCTTCACTTCAATACTTCTCGATCGCGTTTACGTAAAAATTTCAATTCTATGGAAACATGGAAGCGCGCGCGCGGAGACGCTGTCCATGTTTCCCTAGTAATTGAATTTTTTACGTCAACGCGATCGAGAAGTATTTGGTGAAGTAAAAACTTATACTAAGCGTACTGATCGATCATAGTTCACGGAATAGTCGACGCTCCCAAACAGATGAAGAGTTGTAATTAATATTTGCACGCACACATTTAAATCAATTGATTAAGTGGAGGGGCGCGTCATTATAGATTAGAGAAGCTATATCAATGAAACAATTTGATTTATATTTAATGAAGTCGTGACCATTAGGTATAATTGTAAAATATATTTAAAAAAATCTAATTACAGCTTTAGAGATAGTAGTAACTCAGATTATTTTGTTGTGTAGTTGAGTTGAATACACGAGAAAATAAAATTATACATCTTGGTTTTCATGTATTTTTGTGCGAATAAAAAACTTGTAGACATTTTTGTGTAAGGTATAAAGTAGTAGGTAACTAATAAATAGGTATCTAAAAATAAATACTGGAGTTATAAAATCCTTTTTATTAGAATCTGAAATCATGGACAGATTTTAAAATGCAAACCTCGAAAATTGTTCTAAGAGAAAAAACAAATGTAACCATTCGTGTTCAATAAATAACAGTAAATCCTTATCTACCATTTTACGGGCGTATTCCAGTGGAAAAGGAAGTAATGTAAACAAGTTTTATCCAGAAGATGAATGTGTAGACATTAAAGAAAGCACGGCGGAAAGGGATAAAAATAAAATAACATATTATTCAGTATCTCCTGAGACATGATTCTATGAAAGCTAAAAATTTAACGGTACAGCAGCATTACAAATCGTAAACAATGCGATTTGTTCCCACAAGGTTCCCATTTATAATTAAGCGATATACCTACTTAATTTTGCGGATTACTTGTTATTAAAAAGAAAGAAAAACATTTATTTGTGATATTTTTATAAAAACAAAGAATACGGAAACTGAGACAAATATTGTCACGAAATGAATTCAACTCAGCATGATGTCAATCTTACAGCCGACGCTGTATTCTATCTGTAAGTGAAAATAATCAACCACCAACCAACCACTAGCTATGCCGGTGGCCCATTCAAGCAAACTAAAGATTAATCAAATCATGAGCTAATGAATGATGATTGATAATTTTACCGGCGCGATCCGTAACATTGCCTGTGTTAGTTGTCTTTGTCTAATTACACATAACACTTTTAAGCTCCTTAAATGTTTTTTGCAAAAGCTGCACATTATAGTACCTACACTAAATGTTGTACCAGACTTTTTTGCATCTTAATTGCGCCTCGCTTCACACTGTTTGTGTCCATTTTATTTTTTGGGACAAATGATAACTTTGGCTCTGTTCAAACTTCACTTTTAAGCAATGCTACAGAACAGGTGATGCTGAATTTTTAATTTAAAAATCTTCAACAAGGTTTCAATCATATGATATTATTATTATACAGTTACGGTCAAAAGTCATAATGACAGAAATATTTATTGAAACTAAGAATAAAAATATTAAGAAAAAAGAACAACGAATAAAACTTAACCATAAATTAAATATCTAACTTATGACTACTAGATTAAGGGGCTGTTTCACCACCCATTGATTAATTTTAACCGACGGATAAATGTGATGCCGTCTTCGTCTATTCGAACAAAACAAACAGAGACGGCAACACATTTATCCGTCAAATAAATTTGATCAATGGATGGTGAAACAGGGGGTTAGTCTAAAAAAGGCCCCCGTGGCATCGTGCCCAAAAGGCTGGCAGTATTCTCTCGTTTTATGGCGATGGCGTTTCGTTGAGAGAGTATCTGCCAGCTCTTTGGTCTACAGTAGTGTCGACCAGACGCTTTTGTACTTCTTTAATCAAATTGTGTGCGCCGCGACCTCAAGGATCCAGGGTCCCAAAACTGACAGCAACGAAATTGTAAGCTGAAAAGTCATAATTGAATAAAATGTTTTTGAGGGGATAGTACCGACAATTTTGTTGCCAAATTGCCTGCTGTAGAGTTGTCAATCAATCCTGTTATGTCACGTTTATATATTTAGAGTGGCAATTCTAAGGGCGAAGAGTTAATTGTCAAACTGCTCGTAAAAGGAGTTAATTTTGTAGATACTGACAGTTGCCATAAAAAAGATTTCGTAGAACAGAACACCTCCTTTTTTGAGGTCGGTTATTTTATCTATAGATAAAAAGTAATGCCAAGAACAACCACACACAACCAAACATATTCAATGTAAATATGTTATTTTTCACTTTTTTGCGATTTGAAAAATGCTACAAGTTTATATTTAATGTCGAATGTTTCAAAGATATGACCAAACAAGCGAAATGAGTGTAACTGAAATACTGTCAGGTGTGTTTTTTCCTCTACCTACTCGTATTGTTACCAGCATATCGTTTTCTTTTGCATTTGACTTTTAAAAATAAAAATTGGTATAAAACTTTATTTCGAAGTTAGGCAATAATTTATTTTCGGCGCGATTTTTGGCAGCCTTATTAGTATTGTAAAAACATACTGAAAACAACTTAAAATATTGCGTATCATCAACTATTTATTACACTTATTTTTTTATAACTGTCGTACGATTAAAAATTATTAATACTACATTGTCTCCCTTTGTTCTTATTTCTATGTATTTATACTTTATTTTCTTACAAGCAAAGCCAGGAAATAATGCTCATATGCCTATTAATTATACTTGGAGTAACTACATTTTTAGCCTAGTAAATAAGCATTTGTAATTTAATGCTTTTTAAGTGTCCGTACCTAAAAATAACCAGTGACTGATAAAATTATTAGAAATTGTTGAAAAAAATATATAGGGATTTAGCGGAGTAACGGAGTGTCGCGGGAGTACCAAATTCGATTGTGGAAGACTTTTATAATTAGGTTATTATTACGTGCAATAATTACAACGTTTTCTCTTTTATTCATCTGAGTTAACATCCTTTCACTATAATCACGTGCTTGATGATGTGGTTATGACCCAAACATCCCCTCGTTATAGTTACCTGCTTTATGATGTGATTATGTATTTTAGACGCTTTTGAGATGATATCTGTGTAGGTACTATGAATTACTAGCTAGGGAAACGATTCTTCCTTAAAGGTCGGGATGAACCAAAATCCGTAAAAAAGATTAATTTTCGTATCATTTATATGCCGGTAGCTCTCGAAAGATTTCTGAGCAGTACGGATATTTTTAAATCGGCTCTATTACTGATTACACGGCATTTTCAGGAAACTCACGAAGATCCCGTGTGAATGGAACGGTAAAAGGTTATGTATTACATCGAACGGTGATTTGCCTAATGTGATATTAATTATGTTGAACTCTTCTTGTGACTCTTTATTTATTTCTCAAAGAAAGTAAGATTTAATTTGTATGCTCCTTAATTTAAAAGTGATTTTATGAAGGTCAACCTTTTTTACCATTTTTTTATACTATGTTTTATTTTGTTTTATTATATATAGGTATTGTTGTGGTTATTATGGCCGTAGGTATGATTGGAGCAGTATTTTAAAACACCTACTTATCACGCACCATATCTTTACTTTTTCACCATCGCCTAAATTTTATTAATCGATCAAAACTTGCTGTTGTGGATGGACCACGCGTGATAGAGACATGAGTGTTGTACTAATAGCAAGTAAAAAAAAACTATGCTTAAATCACATTATAAACTCCGACTATGTTCGACCCTTGTTCCTTGGAGAAAGTTGTTCAGTTTAAGCAACACTATCACCTGCTTTCGGGAAGGTCCCTCGTGGAAATCCACCCGGTATATAAGATAACATGTGAAAAAGACAAGTCTACATCATTTTTCTGTGCCATATTTTAAAAAAAAACCTTGAAATGTTTGCCGTAAGTAGTTTAATTATATTGTGTAAGTTTGTAAACGAGTAGTTACATTCTTAACATTAATAGATATCTTGATAAGAGTTACTCAAACTAAAAATTAATATATTAATATATATTAATTAATAAAATTAATATTAATGAATGTCATCAACTTATGTATGTCCGAAACTTGTGAGACATGTTTATAATATTTTTATGTAAAATCATATTGTTATGGGTAACCTACCGATGTTTAGAAACTCTTTTACTCGAATTTCATTTATCCGAAAACGGTTCACCGACTTTTTAAAATCCATATGTTTTGTTTTTCCACAACTTCACAATGCCACGGATTCATTTCATCACAGTTTTATTTGCCAACAAAAACAAAATCCCGAATTACATTAATCCATTATTTTATTCGACAACCTATTCAGTTGCCATATTTTCATAATCTAAATGTAACGAAAAGCCGAAAGTATGTTTTTATTATCTACCTAACCTAATAGGACCTGTTTCGGGATATACCCTTTCCATTATAAAAAGAATTATCAAAATCGGACAAAAGGTGAGAAAAGTAGAGTATACTCCTCGGGCATAAAACTGATTTTGCCTTGGGCGCGCTTAAATCCTTCACTGCTCTCAGGTTTCCATCTTAATTCCCTCGCTTTGCTCGGGAATCAACTCAAAAACCCCTCACGACGCTCAGGAGTTAAATCTGGAGTCCTTCGTTACGCTCAGGATTCAATATCGCGCCCGTGACATAATACAGTTACAGTGCTTTATCCCCTTGGTGTACAATCTACTATTAAATACGTGAATGATTTATGACAGAAAATTGATTAATGAAAGTATGTTTATTAAAGTTATGTCTGTGTATTAAAATTATGCCTTTTCAAATTAGGAACATTAATTTAGCGTATTAATATAAACCCATGAAAACGGATCCCGGATTCGCAGAGTTTTATTAATCAGACCCGTTATCATTGCTTTGAAGTGTACTACAATCATCAGTATAAGAGCGTACTTATGCCAAAATTTATACAAATAAGTCAAAAAACGCGCACGTAAATTGCAGCATGATCTATATTTCTAGTTAAACTATAAGTTCTTTTTTATTTTTGTTGCAGATAAGTCAGCGCTCGTGTCGAGATTCTCGCTTGGAGCTATACAATGGTCGACTCATAGCATTGGTTTTTCGCGTACGCATATAGTATCGAAAACGGAGGCGATCGAGGCGGAAAAATGTTATTGTTGATTATATTGTATTTCGTCTCGTTTCCCGTGCTGACCACAAGAGTAGTTAAAGGAGAAACGACAATGGATTCGAAGTCACCTCAGCCATTAATCAGCTCAAGAGTGGTACGAACAAAGTACGGAGACATAAGAGGGTTCATAGTTACACCCGAATCACGGTTTTTAGAGCCAGTTGAAGTGTTCAGGGGAATTCCATACGCATCTTCACCGGTCGGCTCACTAAGGTTTATGCCACCTGTGTCTGGAGCTCAATGGTCCGGCGTTAAAATAGCTGAAGAGTTTAGCCCAGTGTGCCCACAAGTGCTCCCTGACATAAGGAACGAAACGGCAGTTCTAAAGCGAATATCGAAAGGAAGACTGGAGTATTTGAAAAGGATACTTCCTTTTCTGACAAACCAGGCTGAAGATTGCTTGTATCTAAATATCTACGCACCAGCCCAAGGTATTCTATTTATTCTTGGTTTTAATTTAACTCCTACTCTACTTATTCTTACGTCTTATTGATACATTTCATATACACGTTTACGGTATAACGTGAAGATACATTACAATACAATGACTCTTTGTTGTTCACCACATACTGAACGATACAAAAAACAAGTACATAATTACAAGGTAAGCAATAGATGGTGGTCCTATCCCCACAGGCAAATTCTTTCCAGGCAAATTTTACAAGAAACAATAAGAAATATATTTCAGCAGATGGTACAATTTACAGCAAATGAGAGCAATGTCAAAAATACACAAAACTATCCATACATACAATACACATTTACAATAAAGATACATTAATATATATCCTTTATATGGTAACATAAAAACAACTCCTGGCTAGTTCTACTAGCGTTTCAACCGCTATCACTCTCCTGTCGCATATATTAAGTAAATGAGCGACACCTAGCAGAAGATTTTTATATAACGATACAGCGTGCTTGTGGTATAATTTCAATTTGTTGAAATTTCACTCTAGCTGTAGCTTATTTCTTACGTATATGCGACAGGAGAGTGATAGCGGTTGAAACGCTAGTAGAACTACCCTCCTAAGTGTTAGTGACGTCGACCAGCTAGGGCACCACGGACTGCCCTGTCAAAAGAGTGCGGGCCGCTTCTCCAGGCATGCTGCACTAAATGTCATCACACGCCGGTTCCTTGCCACCGTCAACGTTCCAACTTTGCTTGAGCCCGCAAGTATTGCGAGAGATGATGGCAAGAGACTGGATTGTATATCAGTACCTCTACCATGAGTTTACACTAGTTTACGTGACCGTACTCGCTAGCGACGGCGTAAATTATTTGTATGGAGAATTGTAAAGCGCCTCTAGCGGTCACTTACGGAAGTACAATTCTCCATACAAATCATTTACGCCGTCGCTAGCGAGTACGGTCACTGTGAACTAGTGTAAACTCATGGTAGAGGCACAGTTTCATTCCATGGAAGTTGGATCGTGTGCTGGAATGGGATACAACTCTTTTTCTGACACGCTGGCTCCTTCCTACCTCCACAGAACTTGGAATATAACTGGTGCAGCTTCTGAAGCGAATGAAAAAGCGAAAGTCCACAAATGAAAGGGTCTAGGCACCGAATACGACTTGGTCTTTAACAACGTTTAGGTTTAAAGGTAAAATTGGTATATTTACATACATTTAAGTCTGTCATGAATTCTCGAGGGATAAAGTACAACGTTCTGTCATCTGCATCCAATACCCATGCCATTGTACTTATTTGCTGGCACGATGCAAGTAACTTATAAACGTCAATTGCAATATTTTAAATACCTACTATTAATATTTCAACAATGTAAAATACAGGCAGGGACATGAGTTGGTAAAGTCTGAGACAATAAAATGAAACAAAAAAGTGTTTCAACTTCCCCGGACGTTTAAACTGAAACATTTAACATAAAGCATGATTTATAATTTCAGCTAAAAGGGCAAAACGCTCAGCTGAGGTAACTTCTAAAAGAGTAACGTCCTTGCCGAGGGACATCGCATTCATTTTGCTGTTGCGAGAGCCGGACGGAAGAATTTGAATGCGGAGAGGACGGAATTCAAAAATGTATTTTATTAAAAAATGTGCCAATTTACGCGGGAATTTGAGAGATAAATGCTTACTTTGTTTTATCCATGAACTAAAACAATTACTTTGCTCACCCGCGACCTTACAATAGTTACGTTTATGCAAGAAATGTGCGTTCATGCATCAAACAATATTAATGTTGCCTTTAAGACTAACAACTCTTTGTACTCTAGGCTATGTAACCACAAAGAACAGGTAGATAAGGGAACTAGATCGGGGGTATACAAGCTTACTTGTAATGACTGCAATGGGATATACGTAGGACAGACAGGCCGAAGTTTTAATACTAGATTTAAAGAGCATGTTTCGGCATATAGGAATGAGCATCCAGATAGATCGAATTTTGCAAAACATTTGTTGGAATCAAATCATTCATTGTTAGATTCAGATTCTTATGAAGTGTTACATTATTGCGGCAAGGGGTTGCGTCTGGATGCTCTGGAATGCATGGAAATAATTAGGTACAACACTATGGGGTCTATTATTAATGAACAGGTAAATTTAGTATCTTCTCCTTTACTGCGGCTTGGGTCGAATTTGAACAGTTAGTATTAATTAAATATGCCTTATAAATAAATAAACAAAAAAATTCAAGGTAGTTTTAAATATGTCAATAAAAGTTAATTTTTGTGGGGTAGTTTGAGAATAAGAAAAATAAAGTGGGTACTTGAGAAGTTACAGTGACAAGTTAAAACATTTGTTTTGGTTTGTTAGTTTAACGTTTGGTAAGCATAGCATACGGTTGTGGTAACTCTGAAGATGAGCTCTGGTTGAGTTCGAAACGCGTCAGTGTAGCTTGGTGGTGGTGATGGTTGGGTTTATGTGATTTGTGTGTGTTCGTACAGTGTGGAGGTGGAGGAACTGCATGAACGCACATTTCTTGCATAAACGTAACTATTGTAAGGTCGCGGGTGAGCAAAGTAATTGTTTTAGTTCATTAATATGGACCTCCGCAAAGTAACGCCTGATTCAATAAATTTGTTTTATCCCCCGCAAATAACGATTTGCTTTTAATTTACTGAGTGAGAATGTTTAGGATAGAAGATTTTTGAGTATAAGACAAGTATTATATACGGTTTTAAACTTTCGTGATTTTCTCTAATGATTTATTATACTTACTAAAAACGGGACTTATCAACTCGTGACCACGGCTGCTGCAATATGGCCGAAACGTCGAGGTAAATATTGTTTACGTGCTAATTCCCGTTTTGTATAATAATTATAAGTATACCTACTAATAGTTTTAACCGTTGGTTTAAGTCACTGTTTAGTTGAAGCCGTGGCAGTTCCTTTTAATTTTACGCCTATTGAAACCAAGTTCGTATGTTTTACTATCACACATAATATAACCAATTTTGCTAATGTTAATGTTTACCAATACTTTTTCTTTTTAATTTTATACACAAAAATTCTTGGTAAAGAGATGTATACACTTGAACACGGTGTATTGCGTTGTTAAACGTTGTTTAAATAGTTACCTATGCCAAACTAGTCGGACTTGGATATGCTAAAGCGATTGTAGTTTTCGAATGTATGTATCTCAAATACATGAAAGTAGGTACTTCTATACAGATTTCACGCACGTTGTCTGATTAATTTAACGGTTTCTCATCATGACAAGACTCTGAACGGTATTGTAGGGCAACGAGAGCAAACCTATGTATTACCTAAGTTAACAGCGGTATTCTGAAATTTTGTTACCTATGTACCTAGTTACTTGTAATTTAAAATTACTGCCCAAAATGCCCGAAAATACGACGCTCTTGAATATTTTCATTGCAAAATCCCAGGAACACAACATGTTTTTTTCCGCTGTACTGGTTTTGTCTGCCTCAGATTTGTTAAAAGCATGAGGTATGACATGGAATACTTTTTCACTTACTTTTTCGCCAGTTGCAGTGGATGAAGAGAGACATTACGTAAATGGAATTAAGAAAAAAGTAGGTACTTATGTTACTACAATCATAGTAAACTTGGGTACATAACTACCCTACAAATCATTTTAAGATGGATTCGCGAAATTATGGCCAATATGTTTTTTTTTCTTGTAGTACGTAAGTAATTATTATGCTTTTCTAAAACAGCCTTTTTTATTCGATCTGTATTTAAGGACACAGAACTTAACACTGCACACTAGTTGAACAACACGATGAGCATGTTTTAATAACTTACATCTTCATTTGAATTTAATTTACTCGTATCTAGAAATTCCAATTCACCATTTTCTAAATTCTCTTGTGGGTGCCATATTTCTGTTATATCTGCGCTTTATAGAGTAACAGAAAACTGAATTGTTATCCTCAGTCATTACTGTGCAGATCTTCTTTTACATAGACGGGATACCCGGCAGTATTCGCAGAGCAGTGTTTATGGGAGATAGCCTTTTTGTGGCGGTGTGGTACAAATTAATATGCTCACATATTGAAGTGTCACAATCTCAATATATTTACATAATTTTAGTTATCTTTTTAAATTGTCTATTATTTTTTTACTTCAAAATGTGTGCAAAAATCTTTGGAACAGTTCCGACTCGCACAAAATGGAATCGTTTACGGATACGTAAGGATGAAAAAATGTTGACTGGTTTATAGTCTCCAATTCTCCATACTATTAGTGCCATTACCCTACCACTATGTCTCAAGCGTGTTAGCAATTTGCTTAACACCGTTTTAGGTTGGAATTTAGCCTAACTTTAGAGTTTCTAGTTTGGCAACAGACTTGAACTAGGAACACGTTAAGTTTCAGCATAACACATATTCAATTGATAATTTTATGTACAAGACTTGCAGTTTACTTTGAAAGACAGATAGATAGTAGCTTAATTATGAAAGTTAATGATTTTTCCTCAATTACTCGTGCAACCGGTAAATGTAAAGTAATAATAATCGTTTATTGCATTATGTTTTAAAATACCTACGAAAATTCATTAATAATGGTATCGAGTCCAAGCTGTATAGGTAAAATCGAGAAAAAAATTGAAGCTAATAGTTCCCACCCTGGTACACGATTCCGCTTCGTCCACTGTATGTAACAGTCATTTATATTTTTAACCCCCGACACAAAAATATAAGTTTGACCGCTATGTGTGTGTGTGTGTCTGTCTGTGGCATCATAACTCTGAAATGGGTGAACCGATTTGGATGCTGTTTTTTTTATTTGAAAGCAGGTTTCTTGGCGATGGTTCTTAGAAATATTTCATCCAAATTGGTCCAGCCTGCGGAAGGGATCATAGATTGAAATTGCGTTGGGGGTTTTAAAATTTTTAATTTTACATCAATGAGATTATAGTATGTAAGACGTACAAAAATAGTGTAAAACAATAACATAATATTTCAAATTATGCAAGATGAGTAATTAATTGACTCGCATGTTAAGTTTTGCGGGCTTTCAATTAGAGCATTATGACAAAGACATATTTATTTAAAACAATTTAAACGCTGAAGCTCGTTACTTAAAGCGTTCGCCGCCATAAGCGTGGGAACAAAAAACTTGATTTATCCGTTTCTTCCCGATCCATCATGCTTCAGATAAGGCGGGGCGGGATATCTCCAACGCTGGAGGATTGGAAATTCACGCTGAATCCGAACGATTGCTATACTTTTTATTGTTCTCAGCCGATAAACGAGCTCGAATGGCATGCAAATGTATATGAGTAAGCTTGCGCACCAATAAGTTTCGTTATTCGCGTAATCCTCGATTGCCGCGTGTCGGGTTTGATTTTTAATCAAATCGCATTTTGCTTTAGGATTTTTTCTGACGTAAGCTTTGTTCACGCAAGAGAATCACAATCTTCTATAGCTAAATATAAAACAGTCTCGTGATTTACTTTCTGACTGACAGACGACACAGCCTAAGGGTGTGATTCCATTCAGGCGGAGTGGACGAAGACATCCATCCATGTTATGAGACAAACTTTTATTTTCTCTTATTCTGACATATCCGATATCCCAAGAAAAAAAAACATTAGGGATCAGCTGAAATTTATAAACTCTGAATGCAGGTATTTTTACAAAGAAGTTCTTCTAAATCAATAAATTTTGTTACAAGAAATACTTTCATTTATTTAACTTCTTTTCTTTGCAGAACAGCTTAAAGAGAAAGGTGTTATGTATTTTTTTATATAAAAAATTGTTACTTAAAAGCATTTATTAATAAAATCAATAGATCTGGCCATTTGGTTGATTTTTATAAAAGTAACAATATCATATTCAATTTAAAAACAAAACTACAACGTAAAAACCTTTAACTGCGATTTACTCAAAATAATGTTTTTGTGACATACCCCCTTCATCCACTCATGTCTTCGGATATTTATATTAGATGCTATTCATTTCGGGCTTACTTTCGAAATCTGTGGATTTTAGTCTTAGATTTTGTATTTTTCACGTATGGGTCACAGAGGTTCTTTTTTTTTCTTTACTCAGATAGATTATCGACGCTATAATGTTCCGCAAATTTCTTTCCAGACTCGTAATTACCGTATGAAGGTCATAAATTGTTTTAAATTATGCAAGAAGTACACACTTTTGTATGCAATCATTTTAGCTCTAAGCCTTAACTGAAATTATGTAGGATTTCACAATTTTTTAGGAAAAATGTATGAATTTTAGATTCTTACACATAAAAAAAAAAGAACATACAACCGAATTGAGAACCTCCTCCTTTTTTTGAAGTCGGTTAAAAAAGAATCAATCGAATTGTGGTTTGAACTACTAAGACCTACTGGGAGACAGTGGAGACTTAGTTTTCAATGGCTACTTTTTTTCGTGGATAAGCCTTATCTAATTTCTTTTGGCATGACCCTCGTATAAATAAAGGCAATCTTTATGCAAAATTTCCACAAAATTTGGCCTTGTCAAGGACTTTTCTTATATTTATAGATTATACATATGTATGTCTATCAAAAGTTAAATGTACCTTTTATCTTCTTCTATTATACCTATAAAACAGTACCCTGACTGATAGACAACGCACAGCCTAAACTACTAGTGCTGGAAACTTGAAATTTTGCATACATGTAGCTTGAGTATTGTAGAGATGCAGGAATAATTTTTCGAAATATCTAAACTTTCTTTGTTTCTTTGTTGGTAGCGGGATCTCAGAAACTATTAAGCCGATTTAAAAAAATCTTTCACCATTGGAAAACTAGACTATTCTTAATTGACATAGGTTACTTACTTTTATCCGGGAAAATGTAAAGTTCCAACGGGATAGAAAAAAATAAATTCAACTTTGGGGCTGATTTAAAAAAATATTTTACCAATTGAAAGCTACATCATCCCTCATTGACATAGACTATTTTTGCTCCGGGAAAATGCAAAATTCCCACGGGATAGAAATAAGTGAATTAAACTTGGAGGCTGATTTTTAAAATTATTCAATTCACTTAACACTCTTTTGATAATTATAGTTTCTTGCATAAGGAAGCGATTGGTATCAATAATATCTCGTTTTTGGTGATTTTGTGGGTTGACACTGTATTGCATAACACCGTCCATTTGGTGTCAAATGTTTATACTTGAAATTAATCACATAAAGAACTGCAAAACGCCCTTTGTTATAATTTGTGTTGGTTTAAGTAGGACAGCATTAAAGTTCATCAGCTCCATAAAATATAGTCACCCGTTTGTGGCTCCCCCTTTATTACCAGTTCTCTGGTCGGCGCTCATAAAAATAATATATCGATATTACTTTGCGAAGTCGATAGTCCTTCTGTTAGTGCGTACTTGCGAAAGAACATATTAGTTTTCTAATAGCCACCTTAATAGTACTTGAGGGAAACGATACAAGTTTTGTTTTGCTGTTTTTTTTTAATATTTTAGATATGCTTAACACACTAAAGAACTATCTACTTGTTTTAGTATGTTTTATTATGTCTGCTGCGTGAACCTAACTCGATAAAATTTAAGTAAGGTGTTGTTATTGTTGGAATTTTATTGTTTTATTCGTTTTCTAATGTGATTAGTTATAACGCTGTCATGTAGATTGCTTCCTGTAAATTTACAATTGCAACTGCGGCATATTATTTCATTGATGTGTGTGTTCATTTCTAAATCAGTAGTAAAGGGTTGTAGTGAACGTCAAGCGAATAACCTCCTCCTTTTTTGAAGTGCATTAAAAAGTAACAAACTATACAATGTGTAACGAAAAATACATTTGGAAGGATGGGAAAAATATATATACAAGGCCTGTTAAAATTAATTCGGAATATTTCACAAGGTCGATCCTTTAGTAGTTCCCTGTTAAAACTTTTCAAGATTGACTAATCGACAAATTGTTAATTTGTAATTTATGTTTCCACATATTGGTCGATGTTTTTAAAATTATTTATAATAAAATAATACCGCCTTCAAAAAACGTCTAGAAACTAAAAAGCAAAAAAATATATATGAAATAAAAATTTAACAGACTACAAAAGCCATGAAAAGTAAATGATTACATCTATTCCTGCTGGCTCGTGCTGAGTCACCGATTTCAGACAGATAAGTAGAAAGATACCATGGCTTTTTGTATTCATTCGGTTTAATTTTTATTTTATAAATTTTTTTTGCTTTGTACTTCTAGTTGTTTTTTTAAAGGCGTTTTTATTTTTCTTTAAAAATAATTTGATTTTTTGCTTTTTAACGATTTTATATAAAAAGGTGCGTAGGAAAAAGTAGGTGGTGCCTAATTGATGGGGAGGACTTCCTTACCTGCGATCATCAGTTCGACTTTGACAAATTGTGCTTTCCGAAAGCCCATACAACAAACGTGATTTTTTTGCTCGTTTTTGCTCGATATTGATAACGGCAACAGGTAGACGCTTGAAATATTCACAGAATATTTAATTATATTGTGACTTTCAAAATAAATCATTAAATTAAAATAAATAAAATATTTAAGGGGGCTCCCATACAACAAACGTGATTTTTATAGATAATTGTACGGAACCCTTCGTGCGCGAGTCCGACCGCACTTGGCCGGTTTTATTGTTAGATCGCATCCGGTGCACCGTTATGATACTTTCTGAGTGTAAATGGTTAACTTGGTGCTTAAAATGTCAAAATTGCTATAGGTGTGCCTATAAAATTTGAGAGTTGCTCTCGATTTCCCTAGAATTCTATCATCCATCAGATCCTGACTTGTTGAAAATGGGGCCACCTGTGAAGTATACCTTTCAAACATAAAATAGTATTTTATGCAACTGTATCCTAATAAGGGTCATTAAGACACGAATGCCAGTTTATGACATGAGGCGAAGCCGAATGTCATAATAGATACGCATGAGTGTCTTTATGGCCGATTATGAATAGTTGCATACATTACTTTTTCTACGAGTTCAAAACAAACAGTTATTAAATAATGAATATTATTATTACCACTCTAATAGTAATTATTTAATGAAATTATAAACTTTTTATAACAATTAACGATAAAAGTAGGTATAAAAACAGAGACTAAATATAAAATTAACATAATTAAAACTAACTTAAAATAGCTAAACAAAAATTAAAAACTAAAACTTACCATCTAAATTTGGACCCTTAGGTAGGGTATAATAATAATGAATACTTACTTAACGGACAATAAATAAATTTTTCGATTTTAAAAGTAGCAAATTATTACACACTTCCATTGCCGCCCGTTTTATTTCTGGCAGCGTCAACATTTCTGCATCGCTTAATTCACCAAAGTTACAAATTCTCACAGATAAAAAGTCATTTAAATAGCGATTAACTCTTTTATTTCTTTCAACTTTCAAGAACTCCGTGCAAAAGCAAAACAAATTCCCGCTATTTTGAACCTTTTTTTTTCACTATTCACAACCTTAGAATGGACCCGGGAATTTAGGTCATACAGACAAATTTAATGATGTTAAAATATTCATATTTTAAAAATGACTTTAAAATTCATTTATTGTCCGTTATTTAAGTATTCATTATTTAATAATTGTTAATGTAAACATATTTTAATTAATGTATAATGACTTTATATTAATTTCCCCCTTTATTTTTTTTTAATTTGCGACCGTACTCGTACCATAGAGCTTGATCAGCGTGTTCTCAATTAAGTAGGTACGAAATTTCGCTTGAAAAAATAAACCTTGATTGTGATTGGTCTTACCTGTTCTTACTCATTTTTAAGCAATCACGTGGCACACGCATATTTAAAGAAACTCGATTATCAAAATCAAATTCAGTACCTATTCTTTTTTTTAATGTTATTATATTACTCAGTCCCGTAACATAATGAAAATTATAAGAGTTATTACGTTACTGAATTTGCACCATAGAGCATAGAACTTGGAACAGACTTATAACGTTAGTTATTATTGTATAGTTTTTGACCATATTATTGAAAGATTATACTACAGGAGTAGAAAATAGTATTTTATGCAACTGTATCGTAATAGGGGTCCTTAAAGCACGAGTGTGGTTTCATGATACGAGGCGAAGCCGAGTTTCATAAAGGATCACATGAGTGTTTAAGGCCTAATTACGTACGTACGTTTTATCTACATCTATATATTAAATCCTCTATCATGCATTTAAGAACCATTGAGAAATGACCAACATTAACGAGAACTTAGGCATGTCTGCTCCACGACCTGCGCCCGGTGCGCGGCCCAGGACCTGCGCGACGTGTACGCCGCGCTCCTCCTGCACCGGTACTGTAATGTAATGATGTGTGAAATCTCATTACGATACAGATTTCTGTACCGTAATGACCATTACGATACTGCCGTGTTCATAATAGGATCCAATGTCGTAATGCTGGTCATTATCTATGGTTTTTGAACGCATAATGGAGGATTTACTATATGGGTGTAGATAAAGAATTTTCCTAATCGGCTCAGGCGTCTTCGAGTAACTTACATAAAATAAAAAGACCTTTTTTGAAGTCGGTTAAAATGTACGGCGTCAAAGACATACATACATAGATACATTTTAAATCAAAAAATCCTAAAAAAAACTTCCAAAGGGGCGTTCAGTTAAATTACTTATAACTCAACCATCTGATCAAATATTCCCGATTTTAAGATGTGTTGTATTTGTTTTTCATTAATTAAATACTTTTTTTAATCCATCATAATATTTCAGCAGGCGTACGTGACGCCGTGGCCCGGTACCCTGTATTGGTATTCGTGCACGGCGAGAGCTACGAGTGGAGTTCCGGCAACGCCTACGATGGCTCCGTACTGGCGTCGCACGCGGGGCTCGTCGTAGTCACCATCAACTACCGTCTCGGCATTCTAGGTAACATACTCCGGTCGAAACCATAAAAAAATCCGTTAGGTGTAAGTCTTGATTGTCTTGCTAATCATACTTAATATTAATTTTTGGTGAATGGTGTTTTGTTTGTTGATAATTTCACCTCGGTGAATTCAGACATGCTTGCCAACCCCTGATCCTACCCACTTTTCCGTTCCACTGTAAGTAGAACTCGCGTGCAGAGGGTTTTGGACGATAAAATATTTTTATATCTAGGTTAGGTTTTTTTATTGTGTCCCCGTACTAAAACCACACATTCTCTGCAGCTTTTCCTGTAATATACGATATATTTTAATGAT
Source organism: Archips crataeganus (assembly GCA_947859365.1). NCBI lineage: Eukaryota > Metazoa > Arthropoda > Insecta > Lepidoptera > Tortricidae > Archips > Archips crataeganus. Next base: position 25,285,378 of record OX402045.1, on the reverse strand, counting down.
TTCTATTATTTTTTAATCTACCCCCACCAGTGGCTCCCATGTTAGTACACTTCTGTCATAGACTTAAACATGTGAACCGAATTTCAATACAATTGGTTCAGGCGTTTCGGAGCCAATTGGTTACACAGACGGACAGACAGAGAGACAGACATCCGAATAATCCTATAAGGGTTCTCTATGTTCCTCTTGAGGTACGGAACCCTAAAATAGTACAGATGGGAGCAAATTATTGAAGAAGAACTTTATCTGAATTGTAGCTGTGGTGTTAAATGGGAAAGCTGAACTCAAACATTCAAGTATACCTACAAAAAAAAATAACCAAAAAGGTTGCATCACAATAACAAGGTTCCATTGTTGTTATTGTGTCGATGTCCTGTTATCTGCTAAAATCTCCAAGTGTAATAAAAATATACAAGTATGCACCTGATTAATCCTAGTGGGTACCTGAAGACGATGAATACTAATTCTGGCGTGAGACTTCAGTGAGAGTCTAACTTCCAAATGTTTTTAGAAGTCAGGTATAACGGCCAATAGTAATCACGCTATAACACATAAATTAATAAATTCAAACGAGTCAAGTCTGCTCGTTATTTTAACCGGTCCAGCAGGTGCGTCTTGAAACAATGTTCAAATTTATAAGAGAGAATATTGTACAGGCGAGAGAGCTGGTTTCATTAAACAATATTAATCAACCTTGACTCGTGACATCCGTTGTAATCACTGGTTGGCATGCCATGCGCACATAACTAGCGATCTAAGTTCTCTTCAAGATGATTAAGCCTTATTGCAGTTGTTTCTTGTTTTTGCGTCGAGATCAACTTAACGATGTTTGTTAATGACCACGCGTTTACGACATACGCGTTTTTACGGCTAATCAATACCACTGACAAGAGGCTAAATGAGATTTTAAACACCATAAAGACAAGATTAATTAGCAACATACCTACATAATTTAATCGTCTCTAATAATTATATACGTTGACGTGATGACCCATGCGCTATGCAGTAAAAATGTACTAAATACAAAGTCTGAAAGTTGAAACACTTTGTACCTATAGGTTAGGTATATCCTTGTGTTCGGGGTAGATATCGAATTACTTTTTCACTTCTCATGCTCGTAAAGTTTGTGTTTATGCTGGATGTGGCTGCATAAAATTACTTTTTATGCTCTAGTGTATATCTTCATCTCTAAGGCAAGCGCAAATAGCCACCCACAGTAGAAATTTATAAAATTAAAGGTTTTTTTTACATCCGGTGCTTTGTATATTAAGAAATTAATGAACTGAAACATTTACTTTGCTCACCCGAAATAATAATAATAATTGTTTCAGTTCATCCGCAAAGTAACGCATGATTCAATAAATTATTAAGAAATTCGTAAAACTCGGTAAATCTAGTACATCTTAAAAATATATAAATGACGCGTCACGTTGATTGTCCGCGATGGACTCCTAAACTACTTAACTGATTTTAATAAAATTTGCACACCTTGTGCAGTTTGATCAAACTTGAAAGATAGGATAGCTTATAATATTATATGTAAATTCGAACATAACTTTTTCTTTATCGCTTCGCGCGCTAACCATTGAACCGATTTGGATTAAATTTGGAATGGAGATAGTTTGAAATCCTGGGACAAGGACAAGAGTTTTTATTCCGGAAAATTGCAAAGTTCCCGCAGGCTAGCGATAAACTAATTTTTCGCAGACGGAGTCGCGGGCAACAGCTAGTTATGATATAAATTGCTATGCCTGAAAAATAAAAGCTTAGAAATGAACATTTATTTCCAATGTTGCTGTTTAATTTCCTTGCAAGCAAAGTGAAAAGTAGAGTGTACTCGACGTGTCTATCCAAACTCGCCGTTCTGGCTCGGGTAGCTATATGAACAGAACGTCTCGGATAAAATGACTCGTTTTATGCTCTCGTTGTACAATCTACTATTTATAACTATTACTATACACGGGAATTACCACGCAATAATAATATTCTATTTACCTCGACGTTTCGATCACATTGCAGTTTGCGTGGTCACGAGTTGACTGAATTGCGTGATAAATCCCGTGTAGTTATGAATAAAAATCACGAATGTTTATAACAATCTACTATTTAGTTTATGGATTATTTTTATTTACTACAGTAAGTATCACTTATAAAAAAGTTGCTTCTTAATTAAGCTTAGCTAAGTAAAATAATCAATAATAAATAAATCATGGAACAATTGACACCAATTTACCTAAAGTAGCGGCAATGAGTGATAGCAATTTTTGCATTAGCTCGCTCATGAAATAATACCTACCAGAGATGTTAGCAGTGATGATTCTTCTTCAAGGAGTAATAGTGATTTAAATTAATCGGATTAAAGTACATTATATACTTTAATTAATCATGGCATATGTCCTTTCATTTTTATACATTACTAACTGTTGCTCGCGACTCCGTCCGCTAAGAATAGGGATATATAAAAATAACCTACGACCTATTTCTCAGAGACCTACCGAATACAGAGAAAAAAGTTCCACAAAAATTGGTCAAGCCGTTTCGGAGGAGTTCGATAACAAACGCCGTGACACGAGATTTTTATATATCAGACTTGCTGTTGCCCGCGTCTCCGTCTGCGAAAAATAGGGGTATAAAAAATAGCCTAAGACATATTCTTAAACCTACCTAATACGGACAAAAAAAAATCGGTCAAGTCGTTTCGGAGGAGTTCGATACCAAACACCGTGACACGAGATTTTTATAATATTAGACTTGCTGACCCTGCAAACGTTGTTTTGCCTTATAAAATAGCCTACGACCTATTCTCAGACCTACTAATACAGAGAAAAAAGTTTCATAATAATCGGTCGAGCCGTTTCGGAGGAGTTCGATAACAAACACCATGACTCAAGATTTTTATATATAAGAAGATAAATACTTAATAAACTATTTTGAAAATATATTTCTCGCAATTGACTGAAATTTTTACGATACTATAATGGAGTGATTGACACCAATATTGTCAGCTGTCTAAAGGGCTATCACTCGATGTCGCTACTTTAGTCCCAAACTAAACAAAGATTGTACTATTATAGGCACAAGACAACGCATAAACATAGTTATAGGTAAATACATACTTAAATACAAATTAAACATCCAAGTCTTGACAACAAGCACAAACATCCGTATTTTTACACAAATATCTGCCCCTAGCGGGAATCGAGCCCGGGACCTCAAGCTTCGTAGTCAGGATCTCTAGGATCTCTAACCACTAGGCTAGGTCGTCGGTGTCCAATACTTGACTTTTATTTGTTTTTTTTTTCCAAAATACGAACATAAAGGTCACCTACAAAAATAGCTAAGAGTACCTACACTTAAATATAGGTATTGTATAAGTTATATTCTTGTTTTGATGAAGAAATTTCTTACCTCGTGTCGTCGTATTTTCTTTTACCGACACATTCTTGTACGCGCAATAAAAACAAAGTTGACGTACTCCATCAAGAATCCTTTTGTACACAAGAGATTGTTGTGCCTCAACTTTAGGACATTGTTGTAAAATTTCGACAAAATACTCACATAACTTTGTAACAGCCCCTGCGTAGAATACAACTAGGTATAAGTACAACCGAGTGAACAAACAATTAAAATGTCGGTCATAAGTATTATGATACAACAAGAAAATATCATTGCTAACTTTTATTCATTGCAAAATGCAAATGTAATAGTAGATTATACAACTAAAGCAGGCGTTCATATAGCCACCCGAGCCGGTCAGGCGATGCTGAATAGATACGTCGAGGGGAAAATGCCTTTAATGCTCGAGTTTAACACTCTGCTTTTGACTTAGATTGCAAGGAAATTAAACACCAATATTTGAAATTAAATTTACAAGCTCTTATTTTTCATGCATTGCAATTTCTGTATTAGTACCTACTAGATTTGTCTAGTTTTATTAATTTTGTAATATAAACACCAGATTTGTATATAAAAAAAAATAAACTCATAAATTTAATTTGATTTCTAATATTTTAATTTCTACTGTTTGCGGCTGTTTGTGGCTGATTGCCTTGGTCTTAGACGAAGATTTTACTTTATGCACAAGAGCATAAAAAGCTATTTTATTGAACATTATCTCGGTGTAACGAACAACTTTACGAGCATGAGAAGAAAATAGTTATTTATGATACAAGCGCGGAAAGTAGGCTATTCCCAACGAATAGCGGAGATCTAAAGAAACGAGCGAAGCGAGTTTGGCTTAGCCCACATGAGTTGGGAATTTCCTACTTTCGACACGTATAATCATACAACATTTTACAATGCATTAAGCGAGGAAAAAAATTGGGGCTAAGAGCGCGCGCAGACACAGAGCAGTCTGGAGTTCCGAGTTCCGCGTTCAGAGTTCTGTGTTTTCTTCGCTCGAGAGTTCCAGTCGCCTGCTGTGTGCGTTATCGTAAGAGACTCAGTACATTCGAAAGAACGCAGAACTCGGAACTCCAGACCGCTCTCTGTCTGCGCGCGCTCATAAACATTTTCGGAAAAAGATGTTGCGTTCATATTTACCTTTCATTGAGGGAAAGTCTCGTAGATGTTTACATATTTCAGCATCGGTTTAGTCAGCAGGAGGCTATCACATTTAATTTTGTGCTTGTCGTCAGGTGGCGTTAAGTCCTATGTAAATTCATCACTTGAACTCTCCATTTTAATTTACTAAACTTAAATAAATTCTCCGGACTGAATTCATGAACATTACTGTGGCGGGTTTTCATGACAGGCGCGAACGGAACGAACCATGATTGGTTCGTGTTACGCCATGCGCGCGCACTGAAAACTCATTGGTTGACAGGCGCGAACGGGTAACCGTGATTGGTTCGTGTTGCGCCATGCGCGCACACTGAAAGCTCATTGGTTGACAGGCGCGAACGGGTAAACATGATTGGTTCGTGTTACGCTATGCGCGCGCACTGAAAGCGCAGATGTCGTACGGTCCGAAATGGACTCAAGGAATTATTATAGTACTAAATTTTTTTATTTCAAAATTTTGTCGAAATTAAATTTTGTGTGTTTTAGTATTAAAACAATCTGTTTCATTATTTTATCAGTAAATATTCATTTGGTTGCATCAATCATTTTCTTATTTGTGCAAAGCTGAATTATGAAGACACAACTCTCTAGTCTTATTTTTTAAACACTAGTTTGGACACAACTTTTTGACAATTGGCAATTTAAAAAGTTACTTTTCCGCACGCGCGTGGAAAGTAAAATCCATACGATTTTTTTTCAACCGACGAAAACAAAAGGAAGAGGTTCTCAATTCGACGTGTATATATATATATATTTTTTTTTTTTTATGTATGATCACGCATAACTTTTTACAGAGTAGTCCGATTTTGATGATTCTTTTTTTATTGGAAAGCGTATACCCCGATGGTGGTCCCATTTAAATTTGAAAACAATATTCCTACCTTAAGGGTAGAAAAACAGGGGATGATTGATTGTTCAGTTACTGATTGTACTATATGACCACGCATAACTTATTACAGAGTAGTCGGATTTTGATTATTCTTTTTTTATTGGAAAGCGTATACCCTAAGGGTGGTCCCATTTAAATTTGGAAACAATATTCCTACCTTAAGGGTAGAAAAACAGGGGATGATTGATTGTTCATTTACTGATTGTACTATATGACCACGCATAACTTATTACAGAGTTGTCGGATTTTGATTATTCTTTTTTTATTGGAAAGCGTATACCCCAAGGGTAGTCCCATTTAAATTTGGAAATAATATTCCTACCCTAAGGGTAGGAAGACAAGGGATGATTGACTAACTTTTTACAGAGTAGTCTGATTTCATAATTCTTTTTTATTGGATAGATAGGGTATACCTTGAAATCGGTATTATAAATTTGGAAAAAAAATTACCCCAAGGATGGAAAAAAAGTATAAAATAAAAACTTTTTAACAAAAAATTGGGTTCCGCGGGATGGCCATCGAAACAGAGGCAGACCGAAGAGAAGATGGCGGGATCATGCTCTCGATAGGGACGAATGGCAGAAAAAACGGGAGGCCTTTGCCCAGCAGTGGGACACTTTGACAGGCTAAAAAAAAAAAAAAAAAAAAAAACCACCGAAAAAACTGAAAAGCAAAAAATAATACCTTTTTTTTTACCTTAATCTAGGTACCAGTTTGAAGTCGGTGCCTCAGCACGAGCCAGGAGGAGTGATAGAAGCCAATCAGGTAGACGATTATAGGTCCACTCCTCCTGGCTAAGTGCTGAAGCACCGACTTCAAACTGGTACCTAGATTGAGGACAAAAAAAACGGTATTATTTTTAGCTTTTCAGTTTTTTCGGCGGTTTAATTTTTTGTTAAAAAGTTTTTATCACACTTGCGAAAGTGTGCTGAGATGACTAACTTTCTATAGATATGTTGACTCGCGTCAAGAGGCACTTCCGGAGCATATGCATTGTAAAAATATTTGTATGGCTGCCTGATAAAGCATGCCTTACGGTTGTAAAACTAGTCATATCGATATCGATACCTTTGGGTTCAATAATATGGACCTTCGCAAAGTAACGCTTGGTTCAATAAATTATGCAAATTTTTGTGAAAGTTGAGCGCCCCCCCCTTTACCAGCTAAAATGTTGGTTTGAAACTTTTGGAAAAATGTATATCAAATTAACAAGGAAAACTATTACGGCTAAGTTTGCACGAAAATTATTAATAGTTTGCAAATAGCAGCCTAACTTAAATATTACAAAATAATCTACTTGATAAAATTCCGAACAAAATACAAAATCGTTAGAAAAATATTACTTGTTTAATGCGGATACTATAATAAAATTAATAGTAAAATTATGGATAAAATATTTGGAAAAAAATAATTTGTAGGTATCATAAACAAAATTGGCGTTCAAATAACAACACATTAGAGTGTGCTTCACTTGGTAAAGGCGATTGTAGTAGGTACACAATACAGGGCCCAATTGCATAACAAATTACAAGCTAATAGTATTATTAGCTATTTTGTATTGAAATTCACTAATACTATTTGCTTGTATTTTGTTATGCAATTGGGCCCTGGTAGGTATATATTAGTAACATGACATGCTCTTGGCCAGTTTTTATACAAACGTACAGTCGAAGACTTATATATCTATACAGCCATCGCGTCAAATATATGTAAACACCAACCTTATGCTTAGTGGCATAGAGTTGTATAGATATTTTTGAAGCCTTGATAACGTAATACCAGGATAGTTGCCCTGATTATAATTACTCTAGTTTTGCGAATGACTCGTATTTTATTTCAATTATTTATCAGAGACTTTTCATCTACCACTAAGGTGACTTAATCACAATTGTCTCTGATTGATTACGTGGGAAGGCCAAATGCGATCAAAATTTTTAGGAGATAGTTTCCCCGTTTCGGGGAGGGCATGTATCCTATACGGCATTGATATGCATCAAGAATACGTGGGGTAGTAGATGTCACAAAATGAAGAGGTCTGCTAAAACACTAATACTCTCAAAATATTCAAGAAAATGTTTTTTACTTTTTATTAATTGGTTGACGAAAGCACGGTTTTATAAATAGATCATTTTTCTTTTTTTTAATAAGAAATATGGAGTGATTTCAAAAAGTGAGGCAACTATCCCGGTTTTACCCTACATTTATATTTATGACCTTGACTGTACCATTTATTCGGATAAGTATCAAGCAACTTCTGTTACAGGATTCCTGAACCCTCGTTCGGATGAATACCCTCGGTCACCGGCCAATTACGGGTTGATGGACCAAATAGCAGCATTGCACTGGATCAAAGAGAACGTAGCTGTGTTCGGGGGCGATCCCACTAATGTCACGCTCATGGGCCATGGCACAGGAGCTGCATGCGTGCACTTTTTACTTACTTCACTAGCTGTTCCAGAAGGTAAGTTTCAACATTTATTTCTGAACATAAAAGCATTAATTGATAGATCAATGGAGGTATATTAAAAAAAATACATTTTATTCCATGTCGTTCGGTGTAGTTTGAAGGTTTGGTCTCCTTTGGTCATGTTTTTTTCAAGTTTAATGAATGATCGGTCAATTTGTTTAATTATGACAATTATCAGATTTCTACAGGATTAAAAATGTAAGCCTAATGAATTTGATTTTGATAAATAAGGCATAGTACGAAACTACGTAGGTAAATCTTCTATAAAAACTAGCTGTTGCCCGCGACTTCGTCTGCGAAGAATAGGGGTAGGTATAAAAAATAGCCTACGACCTATTCCTAAATCTACCGAATACAGGGAAAAAAGTTTCATAAGAATCGGTCAAGCCGTTTCGGAGGAGTTCGATAACAAACACGGTGACACGAGATTTTTATCTATAAAAATTACTTACGTCTTCTATTTTCCTTCGCAACCAATCTCACTCGCTTCGAAACCTCGTCCGTATGAATATGCAAACTCGTTTACACTAGGCTCCTGTCATGGTGGAGACGAAGTCATTTCGTGTTCCAAACGCATGACGTAGAAGCCAGCCGCATACTTGATGAAGGGCTCGAAACTAAGCTTGGGGGAGCGTGAAGGTACGCCCGGTATGCAGCGGTCTATCATTCGCTACCTACTTTAAATCATTTTGACTTATTTTTATTTTGCAAGATTTGTCTATTCTATAACAATTGAAATTGTATTGTATATATTAAAGAGTACTGATATTCCCAACTATTTACGACTGGAATAGTTTTTACGCTTAAATGAACTGAGTATAGCAACACATAGTTACATTCATATGTAAATACAATTTACCAAATGGTTTTTAGAATACTACAGAATATTCCACTTCTTTTTGGCGCTGAATAAATGGGACAGGGCAGTCTGTACGAACATTAAGCCACGTAGATATATTCAACTGTAAATTTTCGGAGTTTAACTAGTTTATTTTCACCTGGCTGTAGAAATGTAAAAATAACTATAAAAGTGATAGAATAAATTTAACTGTCAAATGTTTCATTAAAACCTGGTAAATTTAGGTAAGGGTGGAAACCAAAAAGTTGAACAACATTAAATCGTAGTTAACGCCTGACAGGTAAAAGTTCCGCTGTGACACGAAATTTGCTCATACAATAACATTGTATGATTAATTTTCGTGTCAGAACGGACGTTTTTTATTTTAACTACCGGCGTTAAGGTGTCCAACTTTTTGAACTCTTATCTTTAATCATTTTCTTCGCGGTCTTTGCTAAAAATACTCTATTATTTAGAATACCTCCGTATGCATGTTAAAAAAAAAAGTTAAAACACCAATAGTGAGTACCTATTGAAGAGTTTTGAATTACACTTTGCTTAGTATAGCGAAATTTTAATATTGAAAGGTCCTGTATGTACAATACCATAATATTGATTAATGAAAAATGGCAAAATGGCAATGATATTGAAAAATGGCAAGTTAATTAATTAACTTGCCATTTTTACAAATGGCACATTACAATCTATTCCAATTTCTAAGTTTTTATTTTATTTGTTTATTTTAACTCCTACTTAATAATAAATAAACTATATTAAATGAGACCCAATACTTAAGCCGAGAACGGGAATTTTCGGGAGCTTTGTTAGGCGAAGCTTTATTACAAGGTAAATGTGTCACCCGCATCATATAAATTGGTATTCAAGATAGACTTTTGCTAACTTAAATACACCAATAATCGGTATTCAAAACATGTTTTCTTGTTAAACACTCAATAGATACATGTTATAACTCGAGACATTTAGTACGTGCCTTGAAAACAGAAATCCGATATCGCATATCCAAAAACTCAATATCTACAATAAACTAATTAGGAGAGCAATAAAATTATAATGAACTCCCGTGTGTCTAGCTAGAGCTTCCCAGAATAGTTAAAACTTATTAACAAAATAGAAACATAGTAAGGTACTAGTTTTATATGCAGTAAAATGTGCTGAAAAGTAAAACTATTAATAATGACACTCCAATATTTAATTTTACTTTAGTTATGGATAATTTAATCTAATCATATATATAGAAATCTCGTTGTTTGTTATCGAACTCCGTTATGGATAATTTAATCTAATATATAGAAATCTCGTTGTTTGTTATCGAACTCCCAGTGGCGTTACTATACCATCTGAGGCCCGTGGCAAATTCTTTGGATGGGACCCTTCCAGTAAAAATCACCACGTTGTAATTTAATTTTAATGTTACTTCGGAGCTCGCGGCCTCTTTAGAGGGTCGGGGGCCCGTGGCATTTTGCCTGCCCTGCCGCCCTATAGTTACGCCACTGCGAACTCCTCCGAAACGGCTTGACTGATCTTTATGAAACTTTCTCCATATTTGGTAGGTCTGAGAATAGGTCGTAGGCTATTTTTTCTTTGCAGACGGAGTCTCGGGCAACAACTAGTACATATATAAAAATCTCGTGTCACGGTGGTTGTTATCTAACTCCTCCGAAACGGCAGGACCGATTTTTATGATTTTTTTTTCTCTACATATATTTGGTAGGTCTGAAAAAGGTCGTAGGCTATTTTTTATATCCCTACTCATCGCGGTCGGAGTCGCGAGCAACAGCTAGTAATTTATATAATTTCTCTTGTGCTTTTTTTCACTCGTTCACAAAGCTCATTTTACAAAAAAACAAGCAAGCTCAAGTCGGATTCACGTACTTAGGTAGAGTTCAAAAAATTGGAAGCCTTAAACGCCGGTACCGAAAAATTGTGACACGATAATTAACCACACAATGTATGAGTAATTTTCGTGTCACAAGTAGTAAGGATTTAGGATTCAGTTCACAAAATTAAACAAATTAGTAATATATTAATATATATTTAGGGGAGGCAATAGAGAGATAAGATAATGTACATACACTTCCATGTTTTTGAGGAATATTAAATAAAAAGTATTTATTTGATTTTCACTTTGAAGCAAATATTATGTTATACACAAATAAAAATTCCGATCTTACAAATTATCCTTTGTAATAAAGATATCATTGGTTAGTTTTTTTTTTATGATTAACAGAATATAGAGCTCTCCGACCTTTCAAGAAATAAAGTCGTAAGGATTTAGGAACATTAACCTAAAAACCTTCGTTTTTGCTCCGTTGTAGAAGCGGAAAAAGGTTGAGAAGGTTGCTGGTTCGGCCACGTCAAAATAAATGCGAGGAGATTTCCTTAACGATGTAGGGTAAACCGCGTGTAGGCTTCTTAACAGAATGTGGCGGGCATAAAAAAATCCCAAGCTTTGAGAGATTTTTATTTAGTTTGTTACTTAAATACTAATAATTTTTGGTCAAAACATATTAACAAAATTTCAAGTGATTTTGAGCTTCAACTTCATTGACTTTTTTAAGAATATTTTTTTCATGTCAATATTGGCACTATAACGTGCTGTAGTCCTGGGCCAATAGTGAAATTTTACATATTTGTATGCGAATGAATTTTTGGACAGAAGCTAGACTGGAGATCTAAGCAGGAAGGACTAACTGTTAGCCTGTCCTGTTGTACATGTTTTTGTGTTTTCATTGCATTCCTTATGCGTGTCAAACATTTGTTCGTCATTTATTTATTATTTATTTATTTTATACAGTTGACAATTATAATAGGCTGAAGAAGACGTTACGTTGAAAGTTACATTTAAAAAGAGAAAAATAAAATAGGTATACAATAGAAAACAACACTAACAAAATAAATTACAGAACACATATGTTTTCCGTATCAACGCACGCCAACTATCAGCAAACACATCCGCATCCTGGTCTTGTGCTACAAAGCGATTGAGGAGTGATACTGCGCGCGCACTGGGTCATAATACTTATTTATTTTTAATGTATTTTTTGACTTGAATGTAAATGCAATACATATTTAAAAAATTTAATCCTTCGATCTAATTAGTAGAATCCATTACTTGATTAAGAATGTATTTTGCCTCTTGTTAGACAACAACTACTACTTAGTACTAAAAATTTTAGAAAGCTGAAATTCATTCCTAGTTAAAGACGATTTTAGCTTTTGTAACGTGCAAATGACATTCAACCTGAACAAGGATACATGAAAACTACTAAGCAAAAAAGCCATTACCAGTTTGTGCAATCTTGGCTTACAACGCAATGGAAAAAAAACCAAAATAAAATGCATTCAGTCGTCGAGAGCGTGTTAGTTACTGAAGAATTTTTCCATTTCGAGTTTTTATTAAGTTTCTTTGAACGCTGAGTTTTAATTCAAAATGCAATTTGCAAAAGAAAAGTATAAATCGGATAGTTTCTTGTTGTTCAGGGCCTGGTGTAACCTATGTTATAATAATGGATATCATAAATATGGAAAGCAACTTCTGTAAGTAATAATTTTATAAATTCAAGGCCTAACAGTCATGCTTTGCTTTGTTTTAGGTCTCCTCTTTCATAGAGCAATTCTTATGTCTGGGTCTGGCCTGAGTCCATGGTCTCTAGTGGCAGATCCGAACAAATATGCTGCTATAGTTGCTACTCATGCAAACTGCTCTCCAGGTAAATTTAAGTATTTAGTTTACTAAAAACAATTGAAGCTCTAATACTGATGTTTATGATGTGAATTTAAAATTCTGCTTTGCTCAGAACTTACACCACCGGCTCTCTTGCGGTGTTTACGCGAGCGCCCGTTAGAAGCGCTTATGTCAGCACCAGCCCAAGCTCCAGATTTTTCATATGCATTTGGTCCAAGTGTCGATGGCGTCGTCATTGGTGAGTCATAAAATAATTTTCTGTGCCTAAACCACATTGTAATGATTGGGCGTCAATGAGGGAGGCCTATGTACAGCAGTGACACCACATTGTATTTATAAATGTGTAAAGTTAGTTAATGTTTTGATCTTATTTAACTGCTCTCACTTGTTGGTTAATTAAACGACCGCCTTAGCCTAGTTGGTAGGTTGGTTGGTACGAAGCAAGAGGTCCTGGGTTCGAATCCCGGTAAGGGCATTTATTTGTGTGATGAGCACGAATATTTGTTCCTGAGTTATGGATGTTTTCTATGTATTTAAGTATTTATTTATCTATATAAGTATGTTTATCGTCGTCTAGTACCCATAGTACAAGCTTTGCTTAGTTTGGGACTAGGTCGATTTGTGTTAGATTGTGCCCTAATATTTATTTATTATTTATTTATTAATTAATGCATTTTGCAAGATTAATTATTAATTTACTCTTTATTTAGTTGCCAAGCTCTTAGTTTTATTATAGATTGTGACGGCAAAATGTCAACGAGACAAATAAACACAAATGATGCAAAAAATAAATAAAGCTTTAAAATTTATAAATAAGGGAGATATACGATACGAGTCTCAAGAAAACGTAACAATGAAATTCAGACAACAAAAAAAAATAGCGTTTTTTGTTCAGTTATTATTTTCTTGCAATAAAACTTACGGGAAAATATTATATCATCGCACTAAGATAAAAAAAAATCAAGGATTACTAGGAAAACATCCTAGAACGTAAAAATAATATATTTTGTAGCGCAGTGTGAAAAGACATAAAGTAGTTAACTTCCTAAACTTTTAAGTCTGGAACACGTTTCGAAATTGCGTATAAAGAAGTTATTTTAAAATAAGCAAAAGATGACGTTCCTAGCGCAGTAACTCTGCCGAGGCCAGTAGCTGCAGAGTTATTTCATGGCGATAGCTCGGTTGTTGTTTTCACTTTGGCACCGCTCTTCCGGTTGCCAAGCAGAGCGCGTCCGAGGCGCGTTATTAAATTGTCTCCGAGAAGTTTTCTCATCTCGTCCTCCCGCGAAGCGTGTACCTACGCTTTCAGTTAGCTTGGTCTGTCGTTCAACAACGATTTTTTCTGATTTCTCAACAAAGTGGCTTTTATTAGAAAAGCTAACACAGGTTATTTCATCAAAAAAATCTTCCACAACGTATTGAATTTTGATGAGCATATTCTATTATTTTGATTGGTTTCAAGTATGTGTATGCTCAGATTTACCTATAGCCGTGTTAAGTCGTACTTACAAGTATTCTTGTATTTTAGTATTTACGGAGAATAAAACCACTTTCTTATTTATAAATGCAGATACTGGAGATCTCCTCATTAACCCGGAAAATGGGTATGATTGGGGCGGACAGTCGCGTCTACCTGTGGGGAAACAAACGCAAAACGCAATCAACATTATTAATGCCGTGTTAATGCGGAAAAGTGCAATCGCTCAACTCACTAAGTAAGTAAACCCGCACGTCGCTGAACTTACAATATTGTTAACAAATAATTTATAAACTTTAACTTAATTCCTTGTCACCATATTCATTATTTAAGACTATTCGTATCGATTGCCACCAATGGACTGTTATGAGGCTTCGTTTTTACTGAAGCCGTATGAATGATTTTATATTTAAGTGGCCTTTTCAATTCATATTAGGAATCATAATTATATATGTATATCATTGCAATTGAAAATAAAACGTTACATCAAGTAGATTTGAACATTGTTTCGTGTTTATCGTAGTTATTCATAAAACGTTTAAGTAATAAGTAAGTAATTACATTTTTAAACTCAAGAAGTTACTTTATTAAAAGCGTTCCATGGAATTTTTAAACTTACGCTTTAAAATATTTCTCAGATACGACCTTATGCTGGGCGTGACGAAAGCCGAAGCGTATTTTGCGTTCAGCGGTGATGACGTCCAGTACGGGATAGAAGCTGATAGAAGATCAAAAATATTAAAATCTTTTGTAAGAAACACATATAGCTATCACTTATCCGAGATTTTGGCTACAATTATTAACGAATACACGGATTGGGAAAGACCCGTGCAACACCCGATCAATATAAGGTAACACTTAACACTACTTACAACCATAAGAGCTTGCATGTATTTGCATATAGGTATTTTATTAATAAATCTTTACAGGGATGAAACTTTAGAAGCATTGAGTGATGCCCAGGTTGTGGCTCCAATAGTTTTGACGGCTGATACGCATTCGGCATTGCGGCGCAACTCCTATCTCTACGTCTTTGATTACCAAACCAAATATGGAGATTATCCGCAGGCAAGTATATCATACCTACAAGTACCGGTAAAACCTACTTGTTTGTAATCAAGCCTCCTCGTATGAAGTAAAGATAGTCACTAGCCCACTACCAGTCACCAGATTACAATCACGATGCCTTGGATTGAAATTTTGACTTTTTAACATATTGTTCGTTATTTATAACCTTTAAGCCTATAACCATTACCAACGAACTCATTGTTTCACTGTTGGAATTTGTGAATAGATCTAAGGATGCTTTGCTTGAATGGGACAGCAATTCCGCTAAGCCACTGATTACTTCACACACATTTGCACTTAACCAACGCAATTTCGGCTGCCGTACAATTTCCATCGAGATCGGCTAACTTAATTTTGAGAGAACTAATTATCCAGTCTCCACTTAACTAGTGCCCTTCGAATATCAACATTCACTAGGAGCCGGAGCTCCAGGTTTATTGGTTAGGATATAGTTAGGAAAGCCTGGTCTCTTATTAATACACGATGTAAACTCTCAAGCGGCCTCATTTGTCTCGAAGGATGTCAAGACTAACGAGATCGTATCCGAGTATGGGGTAGGTACTTGGAAAGAGGTAGGTAAACATGTCTTAAGTAATGATTCTTCACAAACTTTTAACGATGCTTGATGTTTCTTACTTAGGAAAACTTTTAGCCTAAAGCTACTTATTATACCAAGGACATTTTAAATGTAATACATAGGTATAGGTATAAATACGGCTCATGTTGCAGTGGACTGTCGTGGTAAACAATAATAAATAACCTATCCACTGGACTGCTTAGTCACCGTCATTCAAATTTACTCACTATTAATTAAAACGGTGGATAAACAAAAAAATTGCTAGCTCTCTATCCCATCGAAAGTTAGAAAAATCCCTTCTTAGTGCAACTATGTTAATTATTTATACTTACCTAATATTATTTGTTTTCATCAGTAGTACGTTTTCTCAACCAAATCTAAGATCCGATAAATTTCTTCGTTTTAAAAAATCTTTAATGAATTTCATTTTGAAGTTTACCTCCGATGATTTAGATTTTGCGTTGTCTGTCATTCAATCAATCAGTCAGTTACGTTAGGGTAAAACCGGGATAGTTGCTCCACTTTTTGAAATCACAAATGTCTCAGAAAAAAAGTAAAATGTTTTATTTATAAACCCGGCCGGTACATCGTGTTTTCATCGACCAATTTATAAAAAGTTAAAAACATTTTCTTGAATATTTTCAGAGTAGGTATGTTAGCGATTTTAGCAGATATTTTCATTTTGTGACATCGATTCCACGTATGGGATAGTTGCCTGATCCATATCAATGTCGTATAGGATAGATACCCTCCCCCGAAACGGAACAACTATCCCCTAAAAACTTTGATCGCATTTTGCCTTCCCATGCAATGCAATCACTCAGAGACATTATGGCTCGATCAACTTAGTGGTAGGTGGAAAGACTCTCGATAAATAATTGAAATAAAATACGATTCAAACCTCGATAATCGGGGCAACTATACCCGTGAGGCAACTATCCTGGCTTTACCCTACTCTTTTACAGATATGGAAGATGTCAACGTTTTATTTAGCTTCATAATTTTTGAGTCAAAGATAAATATTGTTAGCTAATAAAATTAATAATCCCACCAAAAATATTTTAATGTAAAATGTTGCCAAGGCGAAACCATATTCCTTTCACTGTCAAAAAGTTATCAGATCTCATATAGAGCCAAGCTTCTTAACTCTACACGCCCTCACTTCACAAACTTTACACCTTAGTCAAAATATCTGGCTTGGCTGTTTGGCTACCGTCACACGTAAAGTAAAAATTTTATTAATATTAATTTATATCAATTTATTGCTGTTCATTACTTTTATTATCTTCGTGTAGTAGCTAGACGGCCAAGCCACATAATATTTTCGCTGTATAATTATGAGATCTGATAACTTTTTGACAGTGCAAGGAATTGGTCTCGTTTTGGCAACATTTTATATCAAAATGTTTTTGGTGGGATTTCACTCTTTTTTAGGGTTCCGGAGCCAAAATGGTAAAACGGAACCCAAGTTTCGTCATGTCTGTCTATCCGTCCGTCTGTGTCTGTCTGTCTGTCCACGGCTTAGCGCAGTGGCTATTAGTGCATGAAAGCTGTAATTTTGCATGGATATATATAATAGCAACTCCCCTACAAAGTGATAAAATAAAATGTAAGAAAAAAAATTTTTTAGGGTAGGTACCTCCCATAGTCGTAAAGTGGGAGTGTTTTTTTTTTCTTGTTTAATTAACTTTATAGTGTGGGGTATCGTGGATAGGTCTTTTAAAATATTGCTTGTTTAACACGGACAGTATAATATCCCGAAAAATTTGTTTAAGTAGGTATCTGGTATAATCCAAACTCAAGTTATGAGGGTTCAAAAAAACGACGAAGCGCTTCGAGAAAAGGTAGTACCTAGTGCCCTTGCGCTTCGCTTGGCTCGTCTTGGCAGGGGCACTACCGTCCCCCAGATTATGACATCAAAAATGTCTATCCGTGACAATAAATCTTATCTTAACATAACTTTACTCAAAATTAAAAAAAATTAAAACCCCCAACGCAATTAAATCTAAGATCCCTTCTGCAGCATACAAAAGAGCTGATAACTTTGAAACGGCTGGACTAATTTTGATGAAACTGTCTAAGAACCATCGCCAAAAAAACAGCTTTCAAATAAAAAAACCGCATCCAAGTCGGTTCACCCATTTAAGAGTTATGATGCCACAGACAGACAAACAGGCAGACAGACAGACACACACAAACACACACACATAGCGGTCAAACTTATAACACACCTTTTTTTGTGTCGGGGGTTAAAAACTAAAGTTTTGAATACCTTGCGAGCGATTGAGCCTAGGCAAGTTATACTTGTAGGTACATACTTAAAATATTCATTGGCAATTGAAGAAAACGATCGACAAATCGAGAACCGATTTTCATGGCTATATTGGAGAAACCGGAAACGATTTCAATTTTACTCTCGGAAGATATTAAAAACCTGAGCCATACCGTTTTTTCATACGTTATTAAAATAGAAAGTGTGGGATGGTTCATGAAAGGAGATTTCCGTTACATGTAGTACGAATCCTTCACGTAGGTACATTGAAACATTTTGTCGACATTACCTTAAAACAGTTACAGAGTAGATTTCTATTACTAATTTAATTTATGTCTTGTCATAACTGAATATGTGTACCACGTATAAATTTTCATAAGATTTTTCAAGCAAGTACCTACATTATGTTTTTGTAGGTGCAGGTGCATTAATTTTTACTTTACCTACATCTCGTAAAGCCTTCTTGTAAAGCCTTTTCACATTCAAATTCTTGTTTTATGCTTTTAAGCCATCTGTTAAATTTGTTAACATAGGTTTTAGTATCTTATCTCGAGAAAGATAATAAGATAAAGATAAAATTTGCTTAAAAATTGTTTGTCCTGTTATGTGTCCATAACTGTTATGACTTTTTGTCATTTTTATACAAAATTATAAGTCGCTAACAAAATCTATATTATCTGTAGTTTTGGGGCTGTTTGACCACCCATTGATTAATTTTAACTGACGGATAAATGTGATGCCGTCTCCGTCTATTCGAACAAAACAAACAGAGACGGCATCAGATTTATCCGTGAATTAAATTTGATCAATGGATGGTGAAACAGGGGGTAAAACTTGTAAAAATTTATCTGATGATTATAAAATATAAGGCGCATGTTACAATAGCATTCTGTGATAATTTCTTATCATGTGGACCATTCAAGGTAGAATTATTACATACCCTCCAGTGTGTACAGCATTGTAAAAGTAACCTGCTTACTAGCAGCTTCGAACATAAAAAAACCGGCCAAGAGCGTGTCGGACACGCCCAAGATAGGGTTCCGTAGCATGTACGAAAAAATTTTTGCATACTTTATTAATGTGGTGGTTTTGGTTCCAACTCCCATCGCGCGCTAGGGTTAACAGCGCGATGTACCTAGAATTTGAACGTCGGCGGTACAGCGCCATCTATCGGCGAATTGGGTAACTAATCTAATCTGCAATGTATGTTGATGGTTTTTCAGATGCAATTTTTTTATTATATGAACCAATTTAATTTTTTTTTAATTTTTAATTGAAAGAAGATACTGTTAGCGTGATCTTAATATAGTAGGTACTCAAAGAAAAGAAAATGCTTGCAGTGGCGGTTAAATTACAATCTTAGTTTAGAAATATTTTTTTTACTAAAACTTATAAACTGCTCAACTGGTTAAGTTGAAAATAATTTTCCTAGAAAGTTTTTATTAAGTTCAACTTACGTGTTTTTTCATATTTTTTAAACGTGCGGTTCAAAAGTTAGAGGGGGGGGACATATTATTTTGAACTTTCAGAGTGAATATCTCCGAAAATTTTCACTTTATCAAAAAATGGTTTTAACAAGCCCTTATTCATTTTTAAATACCTATCCCATGATACCCCACGCTATAGGGTTAGCCGAGAAAAAAAATCACCCCCACTTTACGTGTTTTCTTAGTTTTTTTATTTAACACACAGACAGACAGACGACGGACAGACATGGCGAAACTATAAAGGTTCCTAGTTGACTACGGAACCCTAAAAAGCTCTTGCAATTTGAGATGGCGTCAAAAAGGTTAAATTCATGAAGATCCGGTGATGGGCAGTGTGGGGAAACTTATAAATAAAATAAAGATTTAAAAATAAATATTGGCTAGGTATGTCAATATTGTATAATTGTTATGAAATAAACAGATTTTAATTTTTTTTTTTTTATAAAAATATGCGGATGTGTTTTTTTTTAATATTTTGTTTTTCAAATGCGCTGACAAATGTCGTGCGGTGCTTGTGCTTAAAGTTTATTCCCAACTCTCAGATATCTACATTATAAATTAGGTGAAATTGAACTTATTTGGAAATAACAGACGGACTTTTCGTACTAGCATCATAAAATTCATAAATAATTATAATTAGTCATAATTTGTGATCTTTTAACTTTATGTTTGCAGCGTCAAGGTTGTATTCATGGCGAAGAACTACCCTACATATTCGGCGCCCCGTTAGTAGGCGGGTTAGCACACTTCCCCCGGAATTATACTAAGGCCGAAGTGGCATTATCGGAATCAGTTATGCTGTACTGGGGAAATTTCGCCAAGACCGGGTAAGCTAAGCTATTTATCTTCTAACAACTGGAAGTGTGAAGTTTCCATTATTTTGTTGGAAAATATTGATTAGGATTGGACACATATTTTTATCCTTAGACGTGTTCATGGTCTGGCATTTATTTCATTGCAGTAGAATGTACCTAAAGTTTGGGTGTCAGTTTTTGACAAAATAATATGAAAACCAACCAAATTTCAAAAAATAATATAAAACTTAATCAGAGTACGCACTTCAGGTTTTTCCATATCTCTCCATCATCATCATCGAGGTTTCGATCGCTATTACCTATATGTATTATTATTTTTATGATAGTAACTTAATATTGGTTCTGTATTCACGTAAAACTAAGGGGATTGAAATGACATTTAAGAGCTCACCAATGCCGTTCAATGCTATTTTTAAAAAGACCTTGTATAAAATTGGTCTATTATATGGAAGTAAAAAAAAATTAGGATAATCTTGATCGTAGGTATTCCTTAATTCGTGTTTGCTTCCGAAACAAGACTAAACCAATTTGGCTTGATAGATTTTAATGCCAAATTGAGCTCTTCCTTTGATTATGAATCCGAAAATAATCCGTTATTTTTTATTATGGCACTATAATCAAATTACTAAGTTTTATTTACAAAAAAACGTAAAGATTATACCTATTGCTTCATTTTTCAAAATACATCGTAAATTTATTGTATGAATTTAATTTGTGGTTTTTTGAAGAATAAAGGCTTGCACCACGCCAAAGCCATATTATTATTGCCGGGCCATTGGTGACCTCTTATATATATATATATATCGACGGTTAAAAGGCAAAACGCATGAAGCGACGTTTTTTGAACTTTACATGAAACCCGGCTCAAACGACGGAGAAAAATTCGCTGATTTCAAATATGTTTAACTCATTTTGGCAAAAAGTGTCGCTTCATGCGTTTTGCCTTTTAACCGTCGAGATATATATATATATACACCGTGAAATTTTAGTGGTTGTTTTCCCGAAACGAGGTGATTTAGTATCGATTGTACAATCGATTTACAATTACTATTTTGACTACAGTCAAAAATCCAATTGTGAAAAATGAAAGTCGAAAATGACCGCAAACCAATAGTAACGCTTCGTTGGTACAAGTAGCGTACGATCGTACGATAGGTTAGGTATAGGTAGGTAGGTCTATTGTTAAAAACTGCTTATATGTAGGTATTTATAGTGATGTAAATCGATTAGATTTTTTGGCAGTCCCGCTCCCGCACCTCCCGTAATTAAAACGGACAGACATACTTCATAGTGCTTTAAACATTCGCGATTTTCACTACTAGTTAATACTAAACCCAAGACATCATCACGGCGATAATATATTGTTAAATTACATACATTACATTTCAGAAATATTTCCAAGATGTACGAGAAATAAGGACAGGCTTGTGTTAGACATAGTTCCTAATAGTGCTCTTTTTAAGAAAAATAGTTACCACAATGTGCATCAAAATTTTTAATGCAATTCCGGCTAACTTCAAAGTTCTGCTCTTAAATTTATTTAAAAGTAATCTTCATCGATGGCTCAAAGAAAAAATATTTTATTCAACAAATGCCCTTTTTAACATGAACACATTATAACTTATTATATAAATTGTAATTCTGTTACTCGAATTGAATAAATCATTGTTATTATTATTATGAGCTACGATTCTCCATTCTGTGATTTCTGTGTATCTAGGTAATTATAAGTCTAGTTTTAAGGTTACTTTGCATGCTATTATGTAGCAAAATATGTTTCTACACTGGAATTGTTAATTTATCACCTATTGTACCATATTTTATGTGAATAAAGAATTTTGATTTGATTTTGATTTGATTTTTGATTTTTTGAAGTTTACATCACGTTCGTTTAGCTGCGTGAGTTTTTCGAACTACCCACACTAGATTTTTTTTATCTCATCACTCCCCAAACAGAATTGTCACAAAATCCGGTGTTTTTTGTTCTGGTAATTTAAGCAATATATTATCGCCGTGATTAAGTCCTTTGTATGGCATTAATTATGAAACATAATATTCCATTATTAATTTCAAAAATTAACAGTGTACATTCATGAGACGCCGTTGTACAAACTTTATATTAGTCCGTCCACTGAACTTCTATGAAGTTGTTCGTAGTTAAGCTGAGGCTACACTGAGTCCGCTCTGCCGGCAGCGAAAAGCGTGCACTAAAAATAACTTTAAAAAAAATCATCTGTCAGTCGGTCTGCGACAAGTTGCTCCGAAGTAAGCGATTTTTAGTGTATTTTAAACACATTTTTCTGCCATCCCAGCCTATACACGTCCCACTGCAGGGCACAAGCCTCCTCTTAGAATGAGATGGCTTGGGCCGTAGTTCCCACGCGTGCCCAGTACGGATTGGGAACTTCACACACACCATTGAATTTCTTCTCTGGTGTGTGCAGGTTTCTTCACGATGTTTTCCTTCACCGTAAACCTCATAGTAAATTTCAAATTTAATTTCGCACATAAATTCAGAAAAACTCAAGAGGTGCCAGCCCAGGCTCGAACCCACGGCCCTCTGCTTAAGAGGCCATAGGTCTGGTCAAACCACTAGGCTACCACGGCTTTTTGTCTTTTTTTGGGCTTGGATGCAATTCGATCAAACTACTAAAAAAATTAAATGTCAGACAATAATCATTAAACACAAGACTGTATTTACAACTTAATTGAACACTACATAATACACAAAATAGAAAATTACAAAGTAAACAAAAGACTGATAATTGTCCAGGGAGCGCTTTTGAGAAGTTTAATCACATTTTCCGCACAAAATCTTTTACGTACTTAAATCACAACTTAGTATTTGCAGTAAATACAGGGTAATTTAAACCATAAACCTGCATAAACCTGTTCATATTTTGTACATGTATCCAGTATTGGTAGTCTGGAAGAGATCGCTTTTGACCGATAAGACCGCCTATAGTCTGCCTAATTTGTATTGTTATTAATTTTTTTCTGTACTTTTTTTGGTGATCAATAAAGAATATTTGTATTGTATTGTAATTTTTTAATAAGTGCACAAATTTTAATATGTCATTCAGTATCGTTAAAATAACTTTCATAATTTTTCATTATAATATTTATTACTTAATTTTTTTGTTTTTCATAGTACCTAACGCGAACAATTATTGGATGAATTACTATATCCAACCCAAATTTCAAAATGTAAAAAAATAAATTCTCGAACGAAGATAATCGTGATCTATCAACGATACTGAATCAAATATCAAAATTTGTGCACTGACTAAAAAATTACCCTGTAGTAATTATAAAAAAAATACTCATTTTTGTATGAAAACAGTCTGAATTATTAAAAAGTGTATCAAAATAATTCAGAATGTTGCTATAAAAATCATCGCTTGAAAACAGCCGAACCGGAAGGGTATTGAATTATGAGTTGTTTAAATTTCCATAAAAAGATCAAATACACTGTCCTTGTTATAACAAGCTTTACCTTTCCTAAATTATTCAGGAATCCTAATGAAGCTCAAGAAAGTGATCCAATACGAGCAGGGAGGCAGGAGAGAGCCAGAATGAAAAATATCGAATGGACGGCGTACGAAGCTGTTCACAAGAAATACCTAAATGTAGATACGAAGTCCAAGTTGAAAAATCACTACCGGGCTCATAGGTAAGTTATTAGTAGTTATGACCGTGCTCATGACTTTAATTATGTACGAAATGTACTACTAACGATATCGCTATCGGTAGTCCAATGAGGTGCATTGTGTGATCGCAACTTTGACATTTCATTATGAAACGTTTCACAATGTTCTTTTTCACGACACTGCTCGAAAATGTGGCCATAGATAACCTAAATCCAGTACTCAAAACTGCCTATATATGTACATTTAACAGCTGACTCATTTATGGCGCACAAACACGACAACAAAGTTACACTAATCGAAAACAGGACGTATCAGTATACGTATTTCATTGTACGATACGACTTTTTGAAAGATAATTTCTGAATTTCATTCCTGGCGTGCTGAAACGACATTATTGGACCAATCAACAGTAATCGTCTGCTGCATGCGATGGATGGATGGATGAATGGATGGACGGACGGACGGACGGACGGACGGACGGACGGACGGACAGACGGACTGGATGGACGGATGGACGGGATGGACGGGATGGACGGGATGGACAGAATGGACGGATGGACAGATGGACGGGATGGTCAGGATGGACGGATGGACGGATGGACGGGATGGAAGGGATGGACGGAATGGACGGATGGACGGGATGGATGGACGGATGGACGGATGGACGGATGGACGGAATGGACGGGATGGACGGGTTGGACGGGATAGACGGGTTGGACGGGATGGACGGGATGGACGGGATGGACGGGTTGGACGGGATGGACAGCATGGACGGGATGGACGGGACGGATGGACGGATGGACGGGATGGACGGGATGGACGGAATGGACGGATGGACGGGATGGATGGACGGATGGACGGATGGACGGAATGGACGGGATGGACGGGTTGGACGGGATAGTCGGGTTGGACGGGATGGACGGGATGGACGGGTTGGACGGGATGGACAGGATGGACGGGATGGACGGGACGGATGGACGGGATGGACGGAATGGACGGGATGGCCGGGTTGGACGGGATAGACGGGATGGACGGGATGGACGGGATGGACGGGATGGACGGGTTGGACGGGATGGACAGCATGGACGGGATGGACGGGACGGATGGACGGATGGACGGGATGGACGGGATGGACGGAATGGACGGATGGACGGGTTGGACGGGATAGACGGGTTGGACGGGATGGACGGGATGAACGGGATGGACGGGTTGGACGGGATGGACAGGATGGACGGGATGGACGGGACGAATGGACGGGATGGACGGAATGGACGGGATGGCCGGAATGGACGGGATGGACGGGATGGACGGGATGGACGGGTTGGACGGGATGGACAGAATGGACGGATGGGCAGATGGACGGGATGGACAGGATGGACGGATGGACGGATGGACGGGATGGACGGGATGGACGGAATGGACGGATGGACGGGATGGATGGACGGAATGGACGGGTTGGACGGGATGGACGGGATGGACGGGATGGACGGGTTGGACGGGATGGACAGGATGGACGGGATGGACGGGACGGATGGACGGGATGGACGGAATGGACGGGATGGCCGGGTTGGACGGGATAGACGGGATGGACGGGATGGACGGGATGGACGGGATGGACGGGTTGGACGGGATGGACAGCATGGACGGGATGGACGGGACGGATGGACGGATGGACGGGATGGACGGGATGGACGGAATGGACGGATGGACGGGTTGGACGGGATGAACGGGATGGACGGGTTGGACGGGATGGACAGGATGGACGGGATGGACGGGACGAATGGACGGGATGGACGGAATGGACGGGATGGCCGGAATGGACGGGATGGACGGGATGGACGGGTTGGACGGGATGGACAGAATGGACGGATGGGCAGATGGACGGGATGGACAGGATGGACGGATGGACGGATGGACGGGATGGACGGGATGGACGGAATGGACGGATGGACGGGATGGATGGACGGAATGGACGGGATGGACGGGATGGACGGGATGGACGGGATGGACAGAATGGACGGATGGGCAGATGGACGTGATGGACAGGATGGATGGGATGGACGGGATGGACGGGACGGATGGATGGATGGACGGGATGGACGGGATGGACGGGATGGACGGGATGGATGGATGGACGGGATAGACGGGATAGATGGACGGATGGACGGATGGTCGGATGGACGGGATGGACGGGATGGACAGGATGGACGGGATGGACGGGATGGATGGATGGATGATTATGATGATGATGATGATAATGATTTCCTCGCATTAGTCGTGAAAAGCACAATGTTTAGTCTCGGCCAAAAGTGCAATAGATGGACTCGTACTTTCGAGGGCCTCCGCTACGCGTCGGCCCTCAAACAAACTCGTCCATCTATTGCTTACTTTCCAGCCTCTACAACAATGTACTATTTCGTACTGCAAATGGCGGAAATTAAAATAAAAAAAAATACATTTAATAAGTTCACCGGTTTATTGTCTAATGGCCAACAGCCATTCTATTTTATTAAAGTACTTATTTATTGTTAAATAAAATATGTATACTTACAATTATTAAATAATGAATACTTAAATAACGGACAATAAATGAATTATAAAGTTATTATTAAATATGAATATTTTAACATCATTCAATTTGGCTGTATGACCTAAAGTTCCCGGGTCCATTCTACTCTATTCTTTCTTTCTGTTTGTGATTAGTGTAAATAAAACGTTTCAAAATAGCGGGAATTTGTTTTGCTTTTGCACGGAGTTCTTGAAAGTTGAAAGAAATAAAAGAGTTAATCACTATTTAAATGACTTTTTATCTGTGAGAATGTGTGACTATGCAGAAATGTTGACGCCGCCAGAAATATAACAAGCGGCAATGGAAGTGAGCAATAATTTGCTACTTTTTAACCGACTTCAAAAAAAGGAGGAGGTTATAATATGTTCGACTGTATGTATCTTTTTTTATGTATGTTCATCAATATCTCCGCCAATTGTAGACCGATCTTCAAATTTTTTTTTTTTTAAAGAATATACTTCTGAGGTACCCATTGGCACCAAGTTAAGATCTGATGATGGAAACCTGGGGAAATCAAAAGAAACCCTCAAATATTAAAGGCGATTTTACCATTTTTAGCATCAGGTCAAGCATTTTCATTCAAAAAATGTCATTTAGTAAACTGGATCTGATGAAGAGGATCACAGACGGCCAACGGAACTCCTCAACGGGTCAAATCATGCATGTTGAATTTGACCCACTTTCCGGTTTCTGATTGAGTTGAAATTTTGCACGCTTGTGTAAATTGGATAAAAATGCAGTTTTATTATAACATAGCGCTGATCTGATGATGGAGCTGGAAGGTGGCCATAGAAACTCTGTAATATAACGATACAACCGCATCGAGTTTGGGCTCATTTGATTCGTCTTGATGATTACTTTGATCCTAGATGGTAACCAGGGTCTGACGATGGAACTGGAAAGTGACCATAAGAACTCCGTATTAAAACGATGTAACCCCACCAAATTTGGTCTCGTTTGATTCGTTTTTATGAGTACTTTGGTAACCAGGGGCTGAAAGTACAGTCGGCAAAAAAGCCTGTATTAAAAATAGTTTTTTTTTTCAAACTTCAACATCAAAATTTCGAGGCCAAATTGATGATTTTATCCTACGTATCTAATTATACAAATACAACTAAAAATCAAAAATATAATATTTTTTTAATAAAAAATAAAACCGACTTCAAAAAAACACCCAAAAACTAAAATACAAAAAAAAATGAAATAAAAATGTAACTGACTACAAACAAAAGGCATGGAAATATCTTTCTACTAATCTGTTTGAAGTCAGTGACTCAGCACGAGCCAGCAGGAGTGGACCTAGCCATCGACCTTACGTACATACTATCTATTGGGTTTCTTCCACTCCTGCTGGCTCGTGCTGAGGCACCGACTTCAAACAGATTAGTAAAAAGATATTTCCATGCCTTTTGTTTGTAGTCGGTTCCATTTTTATTTCATTGTTTTTGCTTTTTAGTTTTTGGGTGTTTTTTTGAAGTCGGTTTTTTTTTTAATTATTTTATGTAAAAATTGATAAATTCATTTATTGTCCATTATGTAAGTATACATTATTTAATAATAGTTTATTTTGAGCTCATAGCAAAAGTAATGTATGCAACTATTCATAATCGGCTATAGAGACACTCATGCGTATCTATTATGACATTCGGCTTCGCCTCATGTCGTAAACTCGCACTCGTGTCTCAATGGCCCTTATTATGATTCAGTAGCATAAAATACTATTTATATATTTTAAAGAAAACCATGTAAGCGCTATTTTGACTTCAGATTGTCATTCTGGCTGAACTTAGTGCCAGATCTCCATCGGCCGGGCGGCGAAGACGTCCCATCATCTCATCATCAGCTGGATAGTGATGAAACATCTCAACAGCCTACGATTAAAACATATAGTCCACCGCTTAAGAAAACGACTGATCTAGTTCTAATAGATACGGGCATCGCAACCAAGGTTCCTATAATAAGCACAATTAATATAACTTCACCTTTAAACTTTAATATTATAGGAATGAATGCTCCTACGCAAAGTTCGGTCGGAGGTGCGGAAGTTCACAAATCTGACTCTCCAACTAACTCCCCACCTGAAGATGGATTTGCTGCATACTCCACTGCCTTAAGTGTGACCATAGCTATAGGTTGTTCTTTGCTTATACTAAATGTACTTATATTTGCCGGCGTATATTACCAAAGGGACAAAACAAGAATGAACGGACAGGATGGTCATTCCAATGGTTCCCATTTAAAGAAACGAGTTGAGAACGGTCAAATGCCTAACAATATATGCGGAGATCTGGAAGGCGCTTTGACTTACCAAACTAGTCTAAAAAATGACCCAGCTACGATTTTGAGCCATCACCATACCCATTCTCATCATCAATTGCCACCTCCTGAGTTTGCAGATTTGCCTGGTAATAACGTTGCAGGCATGGCGACACTGCCTCGTGCACCGCCTCCGCCTAAACTGGGAAAAAGCAATATAAATACATTAGCAAGTGGTCAACTGCCTGAAAATCAGCCATTGCTGTCAGCTCATCAAATGCAAATGATCAACACTAGCACATTGACTAAAAAAAATACTCAGCTAAACGCGAAGTCTAACGTGACAATGGAAGAGTTACGAGTGTGACGCCAGCGCGCCTGACTGCAACGGGCCGGGAGTTGCAGCGATGTGGTGCATCACGACGAGATAGTGTGACTTGAGCCGGACCTTCTCAGGTGTGTTACAGATTACATATAGGTAGTTTCAAAAAATTATCTGTACCACTTGAATTTAGAAGGTAAACTTTAAAAACTTAAATGAAATGTGAATTGAAAGTGCAATTGCATTGACGGGTCTCATAAAAATCATGTCGTGTGTGATGACACTCTCTTCCCGACATGACTTTTGAGTAATCAGATCATAAAACTTCTTCAAGCTTTATAGTGCTAAACGAAAAAAGAACATTAATCGCAAGCCATAAACTGGTGTACGTTAAAAATAATTTACGGAATTACTTGTGTAAATACATGTAAATAGTGACTCAATTGATGTGGTGTATATAGACGTCAGCTCAGTGGCATATCCATCCTAATTACAATTAGTTTAAAATAAAAAAATAAAAAAGAAATTAGAATTACTCGTATGACTTGTTGGAATATTAATAATTTCAGTCTATTATTAAAAGTATCTAGAATATAATGTTTTTTTGTGGATTACTGAGTATACTAGGGGCGTTCAATAAAAAGTGAGAATGAGTATGTTATAAACAACTTTTACTAAATGTAATTTTATTTTTCGACATAGTCACCTTTTAGCATAATACACTTATTAAATCTTTTTTCTAAACTTAAAATTTCATTTTTAAAAAAGGTCTCATCTTGAGTACTTAAAAAATCTTGTACTGCAGCGACTACCGCGTCGTCGTCTTCAAATTTCTGGCCTCTCAGGTATTGTTTCAATCTCGGAAATAGGTAGAAATCACTGGGAGCGAGATCTGGTGAAAACGGAGGATGCTTAAGGATATCGAACTCAGCATCACGAATTGCAACCATTGCAACGGCGGACTTGTGTGCCGGGGCATTGTCCTGGTGGAACAGCACAACTTTCGAGAGTTTACCTCGCCGTTTTTCGCGGATCTCATTGCGCAATGTTGCTATTTGTTTGGCGTATAATGTGCCCGTAATAGTGGCTCCATGCTCGAGATACTCAATCATTAATACCCCTTTACCATCCCAAAAAACAGAGCCCATGACCTTACCGGCAGATGGGCTCACCTTGAATTTCTTCGGAGTTGGAGATGATGGCCTTTTCCATGTCATAGACTGCAGTTTCGTTTCTGGGTCGTAATGATGGAGCCATGTTTCGTCCATTGTTATAAATCGCGCCAAAAAAAGTTCCCGGTCTTGCTGCATCAGGTTCAAAGCTTCTTGACAAATCTCTAGTCTAGTTTGTTTTTGCGTGTCAGTAAGCATTCTTGGTACCCAACGCGCAGATACCTTTTTCATACCCAAGCGTTCATGTAAAATATTATGCACGCTCCCCGTTGAAATCTTTACATTTTCAGCAATAAAACGAACCGTGACACGACAATCCGCCAAAACTGAGTTTTCGACTTTTTTCACAATTTCTTCAGTTACTGCTGTAGTAGGGCGTCCGGAGCGGGGGTCGTCGATTGTCGATGTTCTTCCACGTCTAAATTCGGCGCACCAACGTGCGACTGTCGAATACGGAGGAGCATTAGACCCTAAAGTGTCCCGCAAATCCAAATTGACTTGGTCCGTAGAAAAATTTTTCAATCACAAGTATTTGATAACGGCGCGCAGTTCAATTTTCTCCATTTTCGCTAACGTACTCAATAGCATTGCAAAGAAATTACCGTATATTTTTTTAAACAAAAGACAGTTAGTTTTTGTTTTCATAGCAATCAGCTAGATAGATTAGCTTTACCGGCCAGTATTTAATTTCCTAATATTGAAAGAGTTTGCATCTCATTCTCACTTTATATTGAACGCCCCTCGTATAAGTAGCTGGACACAAATCTTTAATAGTCGACTGAAATATTATACTCCAATAATTCTGGACTTAAATTTAAAGTTTCAAATGAGACAGAACACCAATACAATTGCTGATATGAATATTAAGTAGAACCTGTAATCAATTTGTCACGATAATAAGTTTTTGTCGTGAAATAGTTTTCTTATAATTATATTAACTAAATTAGGTATCAGCTGTGGAAACAAATTTTTCTAGACCTAGTTTTTGAAACAAATAGTTCACTCCAAGTGTGGATCA
Source organism: Archips crataeganus (assembly GCA_947859365.1). NCBI lineage: Eukaryota > Metazoa > Arthropoda > Insecta > Lepidoptera > Tortricidae > Archips > Archips crataeganus. The sequence goes on along the minus strand of OX402045.1, from coordinate 25,254,232 downwards.
CTTGTTGATGACCACGATCCTCAGTCATGAGGGAACGACTAGAGACAGAGAGAGAGAGAGAGAGAGAGAGAGAGTTTTAATGATGCGGAATGTAATTTTTTTCTACTTCTGTCTGCGTAGGTACAGAGCATATAGTTGCAAACCTAGATTTCGTTTATTGATGTCTCGGGTTCTTATTTATACCAGTATTGACGCTATTAAACAATACCTAATTACTTTCTGATTAATTTTGTAATATTATTAAATCATCTTAAAACCATCTTCGCTTAGCACCATGTCGTGCGATACGCGTAATGAGCTCGAGTTAAACATAAATACGTTATAAAATAGCAAGTATGAATTAATCCTATATTAATTGGTTCGGATTACTTTTGCAGGTATGCTTAGAATATTACCGCGCATGTTGTCAGATTGATAAACTCAATCACCAACACCGTCGGTAAACTATAAGCATTAAATATTAAGAAAGACTTGCCATTTGTACACAATATAATTGACATCAAAGAACCCTCAGATTCATCATTGTAAGTTGATTAATTACACCACATCGTCTAGTTTGGTTTGCTAACGAAACCATCACATGAAGACTTACCTACTTTACCTATTTAAATCGATCATTAGATTTGATACCCGCTGTTCAGTTGTGAATATAGGCGCCCGGATAATGAATAATAATAATAATAATAATAATAAATCTTTATTAAATGATTAAATGCGAAGTCCTACCCGAACTCTGCTGTAGTTTTTAATAGTTACGTATGACTTACACTCAATAAGCCGGTTAATATGATCTTTTTAAACTGACACTAATATTCGAATTAATTAACTATCTATCCGATTATGTAATATTTGCTTAGGAGTAGTATGTAAATGCAAATCAAAAGATATAAGTACTTTTTTATCCAAAAATAATCAAACTTCATATCAAAATTACTGATTGCACAGCGAAATACTCAACTCAAAAGATTACTTAATAAACTACAATTTATATTCGTGGCGTGCCTCCTTCCCGTCCTTCATAACCACCTGACCAAATGCTGGGACGCAGGCTATGTGCCACAGGACATGCGTGATGCTAACATCGTCACTCTTTCTAAAGGAAAAGGCGATCGCGGTGACTGCAATTGTTACCGCGGAATTTCCCTCCTTAGCATTGTCGGTAAAGCTTTTGCAAGAGCCCTTTTAGGCAAACTACAGAGGCTTGCCGATCGCGTGTACCCTGAAGCGCAATGCGGATTTCGGTCCCAACGGTCAACTGTCGATATGATATTTTCTCTCAGACAGTTACAGGAAATGTGTAGAGAGCAGCGGACCCCCCTAGTCATTGCATTTGTTGACCTGAACAAGGCCTTTGATACTGTGAGCAGAGAGGGATTATACTCGGTTCTAGAATCGGATGCCCTCCGAAGCTTCTGAAATTAGTGCAATCGTTTCATGAGGGTATGGAGGCCAGAGTTTTGCACAATGGCGACACTTCTGAGCCGTTTTCAGTACGCAGGGGTGTTCGTCAAGGTTGCGTCCTGGCACCTACTCTTTTTGGTATATACACACGCGCTCCGACGGTAGGCTGTACAACACCTCTTTGCTAAAGTCCAAACGTCACAGAGAGGATCTGTTCATGGACAGTCTCCTCTTCGCTGACGACGCTGCTTTTGTTGCCCACGACCAGGCTCAACTCCAGAGCCTTATGGACAAATTTGCCCAAGCGTGTGACTTCTTTTCGATGTCCATTAATGCCAAGAAGACCGTTGTTTTAGCGCAGGGCTGTTCAGAGCCTCCAGTGATCATGCTTGACGGCGCTCCACTGGAGGTGGTTCGCAAGTTTTGTTACCTGGGTTCGCACGTGTCGAGCAATCTCTCGCTAGACGCAGAGATCGATGCCCGCATCGGCAAAGCGGCCACTACGTTCGGGAGACTTCGTACAAGAGCTTGGGAAAACAAGCACCTCACGTAAAAACGAAGATGCTTGTTTACCAAGCCTGTGTCTTGAGCACACTAATGTACGGAGCGGAATCCTGGACGACGTATGCAAAACAAGAACTCCGACTGAACTCGTTCCACATGCGCTGCCTTCGAAGCATACTAGGCATCACGTGGAAGGATCGCGTGACAAACGAGACCATCCTAGGGATGGCACAGCTGAATAGCATAACAGCCACTCTTAAGCAGAGGCGACTTCGGTGGCTGCGGCATGTGCACCGCATGGAGCGGACTCGTTTGCCTAGGCAAATTCTGCTAGGACAGGTCGCAGACGCAAAAAGGTCCATAGGCCGACCCATGTTGCGCTTTAAAGACTGCGTCAAGCGTGACATGGTTGCTTTTAATATCCCTAGCAACCAATGGGAAGAGCTAGCCGAAAATCGTGGCAAGTGGCGACAACTAGTTCACAAAGGCCAATCAAGGCATGACGATGCCTGGTTTGAGTCGCTGAGGGAAAAGCGCATAAAGCGCCACAACCGGGCCACCATCCCTCGACCATCTGGGGCTGCGTACACTTGTCGCGAGTGCGGCCGAGGGATCTTATCCCGTATCGGTCTTTTTAGCCACGAGCGGAAGTGTCGCCAGGGTGCTACTTAAATCATCTGTCACAGATGTAAAGGCCTATTATTATTTTATTCGTGGCGTACCGTTATCATTTATCTTAAAGCAAAGCTTTTTTATTAATGCACAGCTAATAATGACTAACACACATAATACCCATTAACTCTCTTTGTTTTAATATAGCTTCTTTTGTATAAATAACATACAGCAGTAGTTTACCTAAATGAAACAGCATTTTATTTGACATAATATATCATCTTATTATTTATTAAGTACAAACAACATAATGTGATCAGCAATAAAATATAAAAACAGATAGAAAATAGTCACTTCTAATTTTTTAGTGAATATATTAACATAAACTAACAATGAATTAAGCGAGGAGAGTCGCCTCATATTCCGCTTCCTGGGGTGGTGTCGAACCGCCCGCGTGTCCGCGATGCGGAGCCCCTATCCCGCGTAATTTAGCGCTTCGCGCCTGGGCACAACTCTAACCTAGCTTAAACCTATATTTTTTCAAATTGACCTAATGTAACATAACTTTGCAAAATTTGAGTTTTTTTTTCATTTACCATTACACTAATTAAGAAATATTATAGTGCTATTGTTGTTTCGCATATAAATTCAGACGGGATTTCGGGCTATCAAAATTCTGCTATACCTATTTCTCATTTGCTCGCTCCAATCTGCATCTATGCAAATTCTGCATAGATAGGTACAATTTGCTCAGTGACAAAAAAGCGCGCGAAATCAGTTTTCAGTTAATTTATTCTTTTTATTTATTTATTTATTATTATTATTATTATTATTATTCTGCTAGAAATAATGCAATGAAAAAAAATTCTTGCTATAATAATTTTATTGTTAAATTTGCTGAGCACGTTTTCTTCAATATTTGGACAAATATGATGAGTAAGCTTTGAGGTGCTCATTAGGATGTATGCTACTCGGATAGTCATTTTGCTATAAGAATAAGTATCATCTACGCCCGCTCTGGTTAATTTGCTTTGCAGTTACTATTTATGATAAAATTCTCGTATTTTTGTACCTATAGAAATTTATTTGTCTTGCACAGTGTTGCAGAACTAAGACTATCGATAGTCTATCGATATTGGACACTAGTCTTGCATTAGTTTGAAGAAAAAGGTATATTGCGTGCTGATGTATATTTACAAATTATCTACAGTACTACTTTTGTTAAACGTTTAGTTTATTTGTAGTTAAATAATTTCTTTGATGTTAGAAAGTACATAAATAATGAAAATAAATTGTCAGGTAATTATTTATTTGATGTGCAATTAATAATATCCCATTGTTTAGTATGAAGCAAACTCAGCAAAAAGTTAAATAGTAAGATAACAGTTAAATTTGTTTCTATAGTTCATAACTAATTTAATACTTTCATTTCGGACATAGACGGACCAATAGTGTGTGTAAATATGTAAATAATCTTAAGAGGATCCCTGTTCTGTACCAGGTAGATATTTATTAACCCACGGTTTTGTTCTACTTAATTAAAACTTGTAACTGAAATCACGATACTTGGGTGAAAACGAATTTGTTTATACTTTGAAGTCTTAATCGATTGATGGTTATGGGCGTGAGGCTGCCGTCACATGTAAAACGCGGCGTCGGTGGCCGGCGCGGGTTCACCTACACCTATACGCAGAGGCAGAGCGTCAGATTGAGGTCGCGTGTCGCCAGCAGCGTCATCGAAGCAGATTATCCGCTATCAGGTTTTTATTATGCCTTTGTTTCCTCTGAGCATCAAAATTCAGCGTCCAATTTCTTTGTGGCCAAAGATTTTCGGTTTCCATTGTTTGTTTCCATCCAAGTAATTTAACTAAATAGAGTTTGTGCATATTTAGTGTTCCCAAGTAAAATCAATTGGTAACATTCGAGTATTACCTACTCCTGGAGGAATTTGGAACGCTAGAAATGTGTGTACGAATCTAGATACGAGTTCGTTTTTAGATACTCTATTATTGTTAAAACCAGCTAAATCAATTGTTCGTGTTATTTTAGAAACAGTATTATATATGTATGTTTATATTGCCGCGCCTACGAAATAATGTATTCTGCCAAATTTACATAATTACTAATGTGAATATTTTGCACGAAAAATAAAACACCGAAAATGTTTGAAAAACATGGTTTTAATTTTTGTAAGAGAAAGTTTTTGTACATGGTAAATTTTCTTAATTATTTCTAACTTTTTATTAACTATTTGCCTACGGCTTTATTATGTGGGGGCGGCGAATTCTTTTTTTTAGATTATTTCCCTGTGTGCTAAAATTAATGTATCCGTAATCAGACTTCTGATTGTGTAGTTTGTTTATCTTTATAATTAAATACTACTTCTAATGTCGGTCTAAGTTTTTATCAGAATAATAAATTAAAAAAATGTCGAATTTTTCCTTGTAGTATAATATTATTATTGTTTGTTCGAAAAATATTTGTTTTTTAAGAAATAATTTGTTGGAGCGGTAACCACTAAAACTGATTTACTAGAACTGATTTAACAGTGTCTGATTTTATTACCCGTGAAATTAGTATGCATTGAGGTAATTCCAGACTAGGAAGTAAATTAGAATTATCAGAGCTAACCTATATTTATTAGTTCTGGCAACGATTACCGCAGGTACCACAAATGCAACCGTGTCGCGTTACCTGCTGTTACATTACTATCATCAAGTATAGTAGCAATTTTAATTAATTAGTTACGAACGACCAAACTTAAATTTATCTTTTAGTCCTAAATTACTTCAGTGCATTCTATTAATTAATACATAATTACAATATCGAACTTAGTCTGTACAAAGACTTCATATTAATAAAGTACTTACTGAGATACAGACTTAAAATTACTTAATAAAATGAAAATGAAATAAGTACAATTATTGTTTTATTTTCAATTGTCTATTTTTCATCATGTCTATGTTCAGCAGTATCTATTTTTAATCATCAATAATCAAATCCTCATCAACAACTTCAACAGTCAACCACATAAATCTTCACAAAGATTGGACGGTGGCCTATTTACAAGTAATTACAATACCTACGCTAACAGATAGTGTGACGCTCTTGCCTTTTTATAAAAAGATGCATACTCGTGTTAATTGCATTTCCATAAACATCAAGAAAACAATGAAAATCACGCACAGCATTAATTGCTTACCTTACAATTTTCTGAGACAAATAAACAAGAGTTGAACAGTTCTAGGATAACATGAAAATGAAAAATGAAAAATTGAAAATAATTTATTCAGTAACTTAGTTAGTTATGACAATAACTGTGCTGGTGCTTCTTTTTGAGTATCATGATACTCGTACTAAGAGAACACCGCTCCTCCATGTTATGTAACTTAAAACTACTTAGGTGTAGATACTCTAAACTATTTTTATTAAGTTACTAGGATAACATGTTTCAAAAGTTTTTTGAAAATATCCAGGTGGAGCAGGAGGTGAAGAAAATTTGACGTCTTTCGGCCATCATAGCTATATAAAAGTCACTTAAACAAAAAAGTTGCTAAGAAACCATACTACCATTTTTAGAATGTGGTGCAACCTGACCAAATTTTGAACAACGACCTGTCGCAGACACCGCAATGACGATTGCTATCGATTTGCATTCCCTAAAACACCAGCGAAAAGCACAACGTGTTTAGGTCTTAATGAGGGCTGTATAGCAAAAAGTTGTTATTTTTTTTAATTATAGATCGAATATGACGCGTGCCGTGGTTTTTATTGTAATGCCATTAATGTCTAATTTTGATAAATTCACGCCTCTTCGTGAATGGCTCTACCTATAACAATAACCAATTCTGACTCCGTGGTTAATAATTACATCCCTGGCCCTCTCAGTCATGGAAGGGCAACATAGATGTACAACCACGTGGCAACCTTAACTTTGTCGCGTGTTACCTATGTGGCGGAGTACGCTAGGAAATGTGAGCCACATTTAGTTAGAGAAGCAATTACGAAAGCTAAGAGAAGCGGTGGCCCCGCACGACCCAGCTACTTGCTGTTTCAATCGCTATTCTTTCATAGTGATTGGTCTTTACGGCTATTCTCACAATTTGGTGTTCTCAACCTAATTGGGAATGTCTAAAAAACTACCCATGTTTTTTATATTTTTTTGTATAGTCAATTATAAGAAACTAATTTCAATATTTTTTCACTACTTTTTTCAAAATTAATTATTGAAACTATTTTGGTTGATGACGTCAGATTATAATTGAGGTCTCCCACAGCCAAATTTCTAAATTCTTACGATAAGGCAATCCCTTTAATTATTTTTTGTGTAGTGGTACATTGTAACTAATGTCACTTTACTGGCGCTGTCAGAGTGCTAAATGTCAGACAGCGGGTTCAAATCAAACTCCGTAGTTTAAATCCACGCGTAAATTATGAAGAATTCTAAATAATGCTATTCCACACCGATTTAAGTACAACTTGGACCGTCTACGAAATTTACTTCAATGTCAAATGAAGGTCATTGCTTATTTGATATGTAATAAATGCATTACATTATATTAAAGTTAAATAACTGCAGGAAACAATTTAAAAAGCATTTATCTCGAAATGGTTTTTGATTTACTACACATACCTACATTACAAAAAAATAGACATCCCCAATAACAACAACATTCTTTTTATTCTCACTTACTTTAACTAGAAACATCAAAATATGAACAGAAACTATCTAAATTATTAATATATCTAATGACATTAGAAAAGGCAATAATTGTTTTCGAGATCAAACGGTTGGAATGACTTCTTTTTGGTGACTACTAAGAATCATTTTTAATCGTTGCCGCAAAACAAATATAAAAAATATAACTTAAGTAAAAAAATAAACAAAACTATACAGGGCGTCCCAAAGCTATGCGACATGAAAGAAAAGTACCTTAAATATTGGAAATAGAACATTCTATGTAAAAGAGACTTTCCTTTATTATTAAAAAAAAAACGGCGAAGTGCGAGTCGGACTAGCACACGAAGGGTTCCGTACCATTATCTATAAAAATGGCAAAAAATCACGTTTTTTGTATGGGAGCCCGTTAAATATTTATTTTATTCTGGTTTTTAGTATTTGTTGTTATAGCGGCAACCGAAATACATTATCTATGAAAATTTCAACTGTCTAGCTATCACGGTTCAATACACAATCTCAATACAGCCTGGTGACAGACGGACGGACAGACAGACAGACAGACAGACGGACAGTAATTGTACGTAATGAAGACTTTAAACATGAAACCACCGTGAGACTCACTCATATTGAAAATAAACGGATCACTCACGTCTTAAAACGAGATTAACTTGACATGTTTCGGGCTAATCCGTAGCCCTTCCTCTGGAGTCGCACGTCACGGCGGCTGCCAAACGCGAAAAATTAATAAAGACTTACTTTAAAATGATAATGAAGTTTAATTGTCTTTTAATAGTAGAGTCTTTTAGTAGACATTTGAAAAATCCCTATTATAATTATTATTTTTAAAAAGTTCCGGTGATGGTTGAAAACAAAATGAACTAAAATTTGTGTTATTTTGCTTGTCTATATTAGGTCATAACTAGTCATAAGACATAAATAAACCATAGCAGTAACCCTAACTAACCGTATCGATCTGCATCATAAAAAACGGCACTCTGAAAGGGAATCGAAAATAGTGATGGCACCCCTAGATACTTTTGTTCAGGACTCTGAAATCTATAAACATATCAAAATCTCAGGATATTTAACTGAAACCACAATTTCCATACTTTAGGAGGAGGTCCTTTCACCAAGAAAAGAAATAACATCTAAAATTTGACTCGGAATAAGTTTATCGTAACGTTGCAATATTTTTATTAAAATAGTTTTATCCAGTGATGATAAGCTGTCACTTTTACCCATAAGCTCACATAATAGCTCAAGTTTGTTGTAGACGAAAAATAACATTTGATATAACGCCAGCCGACAGTGACAAGGGTCTTATATTGCGCTCTCTATCTAACCTATTATATCAGTTAGACAAGAACAACACTATAATGTAAAATAAAGTTATTTTAAGTACAAAATGATGGAAAATTTATGTCTTAAATAATCTCCTCCAACGAATATTATTAGTTTTTCTGACTAGACTTGAGCACTTTTGTTTCATAAAGTAAATCGTACATATGTACCTAATATGCTCTAGGCCAGTCACATGTTTTACGTGGAAAATTAAATTTGGCTATCCCTGAAAATCCCACCGAGTTTCAGTGAAGTTAATTTCCCGCATACGGTTGAACATACGAAATACAGCATTGAGCGGTACATTTATTTAATATAAAGAAAACGGGATTTTGCATGTTCATGACCACATTGCGTAGGTACATGACCTTACATTTGAGTTAGTAGCCCGTGGTGTTTGCAGTTAGGACTTTGCATTAATTCAGATTGGATTACATTTCAGAAACTTTTTATTTTTTTATGTATTTATTTACGTAAAATCAAGTAAATTAATACGTAAACGTTTCCTCATTTTCAAAAATTTCCCCCAAAATAATGCACACAATTTTTGTGGTAACAAAAAACAAGTAACAGCCTCGATCACAATGACGATAACGACCATTATTGTTAATAAAAACCATTTGAGGCAATGTACGTGACAATTTCTAAATAACGTCAACAACGCAGTGTCATTTTGAACGCTTTTAAGTCACAATAATAATATGGAAAATTACACCAAAATCTAAAATGGACACTTTTTGTTTGTGCATTCATAAAACCCAGTAAAACAGTAGAACAATCTTTGCATTTTTTAGAATTTACTTTACTTCACTTTTCTCTTAAGTGACCTCATGAAACTTACTGAACATACAAATATTCACAGCTAGGTAGAAAGCTTTTGCGAGCTTTCCCCAACCCTTCAATGGCTAAACAAATACGAAATGCGCGTTGACTTTGTCTTATTCTATAGGTAGATACTTGAAACTGTTGAAATGAAAACCGTGTAGTAAATACGAATAGCTATAACATTTATTTCAGTTGTTCGTTTCATTGAACGTCGTACCGATAGTGTTTTAATATCAGCGCCACTAGAAATCGAGAGGGGATTTTTTTGCAACAACATGTAACTCTCATGATTATAATTCAATTACAATACAGAAAGAATCAAGCACCACTGCTTACTTCTTTGCACAAAATAATAAAAATTGGCTCTATAGTAAATGATTATGACCCGAACTGTCACGATTCACTTCCAATTTACCGACCCAAAAACGTATTTGACTGAAAACGTAGATATCATTGTCTATCGTCAATAAAGGGAAATTACAATGAATACATTTACGTTTCGTGACAACTAGCAGTTAAACAACAAAAACCTATAGAAGAAACCAAACGGAAAGTAAGTTCATTTTCATTTCATTAGATTATTTATTTTTCGGTATATTGCTTCGTAGGTTCATAGGTATATTGCAATAAACAAAAATCCTGCTGTCGTAAGTGAACACAGTTAAATAAAAAGGCCACCTCTGCAGACATTAGTTAGTTTATTAAAACAAACTTTTATTACCACACAAACTAAGGCAACCGTTGAACATGCGTTTAACACATTACAAGTCAGTTCATAAAGCACCTTAAAAAAATATAAGCAATTTTTTTAGTACGGGAGAGAGACAAACAAGCAAGCGTGTCATCTGATGGAAAATAATCACCACCGCCCATAAAATATCAACAACTCAAGGAGAGTCACTGATCTGCAAAAAACGCACAAACGTGACGAGTTCAAGTTTTTTCTGGTAAGGCCATTCCGTTTATTACAGTCGTTAATTATAATTTCACATGTCCCGGTATAGTTCAGTACGGATAAACCAAGAAAAAAATTAAATCGGAAATAACTGCTACAAAAGGTTTTAATGGCTTCATTTGTTGCCCAATATGACTATCTTGGGTTTCCCCCAGTTTTGCAAAGTTGTGCATAAGTTGTGGGGGTAAAAATATAACCCAAATGGGGTATTTTTGCAGTTTTATGGTTATATCTCGTCAAGGACTCACCTACAATATCGCAAACTGTTCTTCATAAAAACTATAGTGCATTTAATCCTGCATAGAATGAGCCAGGCTCATATTTTTTGGACAACCGTTATCATACTAATGCTCATCAAAGTTGGGCGTATGGTATGTTACATCTTTATGAAAAATGTATTAGGTATTTACACTATATTAAGCATAGTAAATTGTTGCAGTCTTAAACGTAGTTAACATATAAAATACTAGCTTTTGCTCGCGACTTCGTCTACGCAGACCTTGGTAAAAAAGGTTCGTTTAAGATTCCTGTTCTTTTTTTCAGATAAAAGTATCCTGTATGTACTTCAGGTTATAAACTAAATAACATACTAACAGGATACTCGCACATAAGTTCCGAAAAACTCAGAGGTGCGAGCCGGGATTTGAACCCAAGACCCTCTGCTAGAGGGGCCATAGGTCAAACCGCTAGGCCACCACGAACTGTCCGCTAGGCCACCACGGACCAATGGATGAAGCCTTTAAGACAATAAAATCTTTTGTAGCAATTATTTCCGATTTCAGTTCTATTCCTACTGACCTAGTATTTGTAGCTACTAATTGACTTGAAAGATATGAAAATGATTGTGAAGTAAAATCCAAAACTAACTTTTACATACAAACGATAATAACTGTTTCCAACCCTAAAACGTTAACCGATTTTGAACAATTTCTGATATTATGATGTTAATGAAAACTAGATCTACGTTTGCACGTTTTGTTCTCTCAAATATTGATTACAGCATCAAATAGATGTACCTACTTACGTAATTGCCGAAATTCGTTTTGTAAGAAAACAATTAAACGTTTGCTCAAAATTAATTTTACTGAATCCATTTTAAAATATAAACGTACGAAGTTAACTTTGTTTTCTGACAAAATATTGAAAATTGACCACCGTTTGTTAACGTTTAGGGGTGGAAGTTATTTCCGCCGTTTGTACTTATGATAAGCTGTGACTACACAATCCTCTGATTACGTAATAGTTTTTTATGATACAAGTGCGGAAAGTAGGCAATTCCCAACGGATGGCGGAGATCTAAACACACGAGCGAAGCGAGTGTGGTTTAGCCGACATGAGTTGGGAATTTCCTACTTTCGACACGTATATCATACAACGTTTTACAAAGCTTAAAGCGAGGGAAAAAATTGGGGCTAAACATTTTTGGAAAAAGATGTTGCATTCCTATTTACCTTTCATTGAGGGAAAGTCTCGTAGGTGTTTACATATTTCAGCATCCATCGACTTATTTAGTTGGAAGGAGGCTGTTACATTTGTGCTTCGTCTAGCTAGAACGTCAGGCGGCGTTAAGTTCGATGTAAATTCATCACTTGAACTCTCCATTTTAATTTACTAAACTAAAATTAATTCACCGGACTGAATTCATGAACATCACTGTGGCGGGTTTTCATACAGGCGCGAACGGGTAACCATGATTGGTTCGTGTTACGCCATGCGCGCGCACTGTAAGTTCATTGGTTAAATTTCGATTGCGTGCGATTTCGATGACATCATGCGTCATACGGTCCGAAATAGACTCAATCAATTTTTATTTTAATTTTTTAACTTTATGCATGAAACAAAATTATTTCCGGTTCAATGGTCTTTATTACTTACAGAGTGATGGTTTAGCTATGGGTTCACCTCTGAGTCCTTTAATGGCAGATATATTTATGGATCATTTTGAGAATCAGTATATTGTGGGTAATAGTAATATTGTGTACTATTTTAGGTATGTCGATGATTTGATCCTATGCTGGAGAGGGAGTATGAGACAGCTTGACGTGTTTATTAATGGTTTGAATAACAAGCACGTAAAGATAAGGTTCAAAAAAGAATTGGAGGAAAATTGTTCGTTGAACTTTTTGGATTTAACGATTTCAAAATTAAATGGTAAACATCAATTTAAAATATACCGTAAGCCCACGTACACAGATGCTGTTATACCAGCATCTTCTAATCATCCGTGGCAGCATAAACTGGCTGCTTTCGATTGTTATGTTAATAGATTGTTGACTGTGCCTCTTTCTAAGGAACATTTTGATTTAGAGTTGAGTACTATTTATCAGATAGCGATCTCAAATGGTTATACAAAATCAATGGTAGATAGTTTAGTTCAAAAGAAGCAGGCACGGTTAGTAAATAGCATGCTTTACGCTGCGTTACCTTCTCAGTCTACTAACAAATATAGATCTAGCATCTCTTACGTTGGGGGGTTGTCTGATAAGATTTATGGCATTTTAAAATCAAACAATATTAATGTTGCCTTTAAGACTAACAAGTCTTTGTACTCTAGGCTATGTAACCACAAAGAACAGGTAGATAAGGGAACTAGATCGGGGGTATACAAGCTTACTTGTAATGACTGCAATGGGATATACGTAGGACAGACAGGCCGAAGTTTTAATACTAGATTTAAAGAGCATGTTTCGGCATATAGGAATGAGCATCCAGATAGATCGAATTTTGCAAAACATTTGTTGGAATCAAATCATTCATTGTTAGATTCAGATTCTTATGAAGTGTTACATTATTGCGGCAAGGGGTTGCGTCTGGATGCTCTGGAATGCATGGAAATAATTAGGTACAACACTATGGGGTCTATTATTAATGAACAGGTAAATTTAGTATCTTCTCCTTTACTGCGGCTTGGGTCGAATTTGAACAGTTAGTATTAATTAAATATGCCTTATAAATAAATAAACAAAAAATTCAAGGTAGTTTTATAATATGTCAATAAAAGTTAATTTTTGTGGGGTAGTTTGAGAATAAGAAAAATAAAGTGGGTACTTGAGAAGTTACAGTGACAAGTTAAAACATTTGTTTTGGTTTGTTAGTTTAACATTTGGTAGCATAGCATACGGTTGTGGTAACTCTGAAGATGAGCTCGGGTTGAGTTCGAAACGCGTCAGTGTAGCTTGGTGGTGGTGATGGTTGGGTTTATATGATTTGTGTGTGTTCGTACAGTGTGGAGGTGGAGGAACTGCATGAACGCACATTTCTTGCATAAACGTAACTATTGTAAGGTCACGGGTGAGCAAAGTAATTGTTTTAGTTCATTAATATGGACCTCCGCAAAGTAACGCCTGATTCAATAAATCAATCAATTCTTTTAGTACTAAATTTTTTATTTCAAAACTTTTGACAAAATTAAAATTTGTGTGTTTTAATATTAAAACAATCTGTTTTATTATTTCATCAGTAAATATTAATTTGGTTGCATCAAACATTTTCTTATTTGTGTAAAGCTGAATTATAAGGACATAACTCTCTAGTCTTATTTTTTAAACACTAGTTTGGACACAACTTTTTGAGATTTGGCAATTTAAAAAGTTAATTTTCCACACGCGTGTGGAAAGTAAAATCCATACAATTTTTTTTCATACTTGCGGAGTGTGCTGGGATGACTTACTTTCTATAGATATGTTGACTCACGTCAAGAGGCACTTTCCGAGCATATGCATTGTAAAATGTATATTATAATTGATTGAGTCAGGTGATATCAACGAACTACAATAATATATTCATCCCCTTTGATACGAGTTCAATATAGTTTTGTGAACATTGATTAAATTTAATTTAAAAAAATGAGTACTTTAATCTCTTTGCCACAGTCTGTTTAAATATATAAAAAAGTTGACTGATTAGTAATTAATCAGGAACTCGTAAAGAGTTTAAAACGCGTTATTCGCATGTTGTGTGGGTGGTGTTTGTCACAGTTGATTTTGTGTGGCATATACATATATTGTTTTATCCAAGCTTAGACAATATTGTACTGTTAAACCTCTTAACGAAGACAGGTTTACGAATAGCCAACTTGGTACTCGTGTGTTCAGTTGCCGTCTCTACGAGTAATTTTTTTCGTTCCAATGTTTGTCAAAAAATATAAATATGTGTAATACTGTAAAAACTTATCAAGCAGATTGATGTATGTGACGGTGAATTTACATATTAATATTTTACTCGCGCCCCCGTTTGCTTCCCCGCTCGGCGGAAATTCAACCAAACGATTTTGTAACATTTTATATCGTGCTGTCTTCTTCATGCAAAAGGAGCGAGGTGAATAAAACTGAGGTGAACGAATCGAATTTTTTGCTAACACGACACAGAACAGGCGGGTTGATGAAACAGGGGGCTTATTTTTAATAACGGTGCTATCGTGATTTATGAGAGAGGGGAAAAATTTAGGTCTTAACAATCTATAGCATACCTATAGCCCACCCACCCATACCTCTTACCTATAGGTAAGACTAGTAGCTACAAATATTAAGCAGCACTTTTGTTTCGTTCGTTATAGTAAGTGAACGATGAGTTTTTTATTCATTATTTAGTATGGACGAATTGTAGCGTTTGTCTATACCTGCATTGGCGGCGTGACATGCTCTAGCGGATACTAAGAGCGTCCTAGATGCACCACTTAAGAATTGGCCACATGTTACTCACGATATTATAGATAGGGGATAAATGAAAGCGTAAGAATTGATTTCACCCAAAAATGGGAAATACCAAAGAGGTTTATATTTATTTTATGTATGGTTTAAAGAAGATTAAAATCAAAGAGTATTCCGATTCCTACTAGCACTCACGAAATGTTTTGTTCGCACGATTCGTACACCTAGATTGACCTATCAGTTCAAAATAAAACACCACTGTCATGTAGAAATTTTAGTAATTTTATAACTTTTTTATATGATGGACCACACTAGCCTTACTTTAATTGTTTTGATTTTGAGTTGATAACGTTTTCTAAGAAGGCGTGCGATTTAATAGTATGTAAAAATATGCTATTTTTTTGTAGCTCTACTTATTGCTAAATGCGCTTACATTGTCACGCAAACTACCTACATAATATTTATACAAATTAAATTTAAAATCAATCCGCCTAGTAGAAGTGGGTCAAATTTGATTAGCAAGATTTAATAGACACCAGGATAGCTGTTACTAAATAAAACCATATAAAAACACTTTATGATGTTGTGTGTGACATTTACTGTCAACTTGCATACAGTGGTACTTAGTAGGATGCAGTTACTGTGATACAAAAGCAAATAAAATATTGCACATCACATATTCTACAGATCTTAAGTAACAAAAACAATGGTTTTCTAAAACAATTCAATGCGCTCTCATTATCCCTGAACAAAGATATCACCCTCCTATTTAATTTATATGCAAAGCCGGGACCGCCATATGTAAATGCGAGTTTAGAGTCCTGTAGGTCTAGACGTCAAGGGCAAACTTTCCTAATTACCTGTTCCTTGTTTAGCTATCTGCTCCTCCTTTTGGTATCCTTGCTAAGACTATTTCTGCGCTGTGCTATTCGTAAACCAAATCAATACCTAGAAGACAATGTTAAGTTCACAAGTATATAAAATCTTCTATTTTATTACAGTTACTTTTCTATATGCTCGTAAAGTAAAAGTTTAAATTAAATGAAAAGGCATACAACGGTAACTTAGACACTCGAACGTTTCCCTAAATGGATATTAAAGCCAACTAAAGTAACACAAGCTTGTCATTAAGAACCATCATATTCTATGTTAATCGGAACCAAAATTGGGCAAACAATGCCAATCTCTTGCTACGACAAGACGTAAATTAATCCAGTGACTGTGTCACTTTGAGTTATGACGCACCGTAATGGAGGTATTCTGTCTTAATTAATTTATATTAGGTAATATTGCCGTTAGCAAAATCCTAACACATCTTACAGACTCTACATCTGAGAATACAGTCATACATAGTTAATAGTGAACGTGTAGAATTTTTGGTAAATATATTATTGCTACTCAAGAAAACTATAAAAACGTCTTTTTGGTCCTGAATATTTGTATAGCAAGTTTTCATATTTGCCATTAGAATACTTAGTTGATACACTTAAGCCTTATTTATATGGTTCCAGAAATATAATGCGAATTTCGTTACATTGTAGGGCCGAGTGGTCTACTTATGTATTTTAAAGTGATAGATCATAGACGGCAATGTACCGCGAATCTCCTGATATTTATCGTTCCATATCAATAAAGCCTTTAAAATTCCATGATACAACTCAATAAACAACATGTTATCTTAGCCCTGAAAATATTTATTTTTTATAATTAACTGTAATTATATTTTGATTTCTAGTTGCTTTGAAACAAATAAATTTTGATTCAAATGGCTTACAATCCAAGATTGTATGAATAAATTTTGATTCAAATGGCTTACCTATAATCTAAGATTGTATTAAATTCCAATGACGATGCTAATAGCCAATAGCGTAGTCGGTAAAAACTTCCAATAAGACTTTTTGGGCCAAAATTTTATTATTTATGCCTTTAGACGTAATGCAATAAAGTATTGAACAAATAATTTTTAATTCTTTCCAGTTACCTATTTAAGGAACCGGTATTAAAAACAGACGAACTAAAGTTTCATAGAGCATAATAATCACAATCTAGCACACCCTCGGGAAATTTACTCGAAGTGAATTTTTTATGAATACACCCGAGTTACGAGATGTAACCTTGACAACTTCATAATAATTTCTGCTAAGCGTTTACTAGTGTATATTTTAACATATAATAATACAAAATAAAGTCATATCAGACACCACGTATTCGTGGTCGTTTAAATTTAATATACATTACGAGTATCGTCCTTTATTTATTAATTTTGGGTGTAAAATCTTCGTGAGTTAATTTATAATGTAGTCTAACTATTGAGAAAGAGCTATAAAAAAGTATTTATACAACACCTGCCTTCAGACTTGTATTGACGCCTACGTAATATTGAATACTTACACATAAAACGATTTAATGATAATTAGGGTAGCTTGGTTCGTTCCGATTGGGCTGGCATAAATTCGCTTCGGTTAAACATTAGTTACAATAACAAACAACCAATGCATTAGAAATTAAAATTCATTGCGTGCTTATTTTGGTATACGCAAACAAACCAATATAACGTGTAATTTTTGCATTTTTAGGTAGTGACCAGAAAAATATTGTTATTGTTTAGTATCTTTGAATTAGCAAACGATATAAAATATAAGTCTTATCAATGAGCATTAATTAGAGAATACTAGCTGTTGCCCGCGACTCCATCTGCGAAGAATAGGGGTAGGTAGGTATACAACAAATAGCCTACGACCTATTCTCAGACCTACCAAATATAGAGAATAAAGTAACATAACAAAAACGCCGAATGTTTGTATGACCGACAGTTCAAAAGGCCAAAAATACGTTTGACCGAAAGCTTAAAAAGCTCGAAAACTAAAATACCGAAGATTAATATACCTGCGCACGAAAGGCTGAAAAATTATAAAAATCCCGTTTTAGGTAGCGAGCGAGCGAAGCGAGAGAGCAAAACATTTCGGGCAGAAGCGACTCGGATAGGTAAGGTTCAGGAAGGCTAAGGCGGGAGCGAAGCGTAGCCAGCTTTAGCTTTCGATGTTAGGTTTTTTTTTTGTAACAGCACAGAACTACTAATCAACTTTTTGACAAATAACATTCTAAATCGTTTGTATGTATGTATGTAATGTATGTAAAACTCTTTATTGTACGTAAAACATGAAAATTAACAGTTAACAAGAGAAACAGATGTACGAAGGCGAACTTATCCCTTAAAGGGATCTCTTCCAGTTAACCTTTGAACGATTGACAGGACACCAGAGACAAGAGTAGGCATACAATGCAAAAATGTTTGTATTTGGATCCTCATTCCACCTTTTAATGTTCGGCTCTCCTCTCATAGATCATAATCATAATCGGTCTTCTCTTTTCGGGATTTCATACTTTTGGTCATTTGACAATAGATATTTCGAGTTCCAGTATATCGGTTATAATTTCGGTATTCTGAATTTCGTATTATGATTTTTCGGTATTATAATACATACCCCCCGCCAACCGCGGTTTGCCGACGCCTGCTCTGATATAGCATTTAAAATTATGGTTTTGTATATTATGACTCGTAAGTTTTATGTCTTACTATATTAATACAAAACATATTAGGTATGTGGAGCATTAAGTAGGTAATGTATACTTATTAGTGAAAGAATTTTTAAAATCAAGCCTGAAGTTAAATTCACTTATTTCTATCCCACGGGGAGTTTGTATTTTCCCGGAGAAATGGTAGTGTACGTTAATCAGAGATAGTGTAGCTTTATATTGGTGAAGGAATTTCTAAATTCGGCTCCGTATCTAGTTTCGGAAATTACCACCAACAAACAAACAAAGAAACAAACAAAATTTGGATATTTTCGTATCCTACGGGAATTCCGAAAAATCTTTCCTTAGTAATGTCAAGTCTCTAGCACCAGTTGTTTAGGCTGTGCGTTGTCTGTCAGTCAGTCAGTTATGCCTTGATCACACGTACCGAGTAAATGGGCGAGACAGTGCTCTCGGCCGAGTACTCGGTGCATATAAACAAATTAGTTTCGGTACTGATTTATAAGTTTAGTATAGATATAGATTTTAAAAAAGACGATATTTATTTTCACTATAACCGTTTTTATGAAGCAGAGCTTAAATTGTTGCTCCAAGTTAAGCTTCATCTATCTGTGAAAACGGCAAGAAAATTCATTCGGTAGTTTTGGAGATCAGCATGTACATATAGACAGACAGGCAGACAAAAATGACATAAAATGGTTTTACATGTTCTGTTACTCTTTTTATATCGCCCACGCTATTTCTTTACAATAAATTAGTCAATATACAGACACACGATTTCCACTTTTTTATTATATGCATAGATAGCATATCTTAATACCAGACCCAATACCAAATTGAGCTCACATTATCCGAATACCTACTGAACGGGGTTACCCGCTAAGTCTATTTTTATCTGTTCCTCTTCACAGTTGACTGAATTATTGATTAGCTTATTGTTTAAACTCAATCGTAGCCGTCCTACATATTTAAGGCAAATGTGGGACGTCATTCATCGTGTGCACAAAAGGTGTTACTTTGCGGAGGTCCATACTAATGAACTATTAAATTTTTACCTTGCTTCTCCACTACCTTAACGCAAACGTAAATAGTAGCGGAGGAGCAAGGTAAAAATTGAATAGTTCATTAACAATTCTCACCATTTTCGGTGTAAAACATTAGTTATGTATACTGCATAAGTAGATATACATGTGAAAATGTTTTACCCCTCATTTTAAAAGGATCACTGCACTCATGTTATTAGCCTCGAAGAAAGATACTTTGAAAATGTACATTCCTACCATCTTTAGTGCAAGACATCTTTCACAAAACCAGAGATTGTTCTTTCTCCGCTTCTTAGACGGAAACGTTGTTCAGTAAGGCGACTATAAATTTCGAATTATTTTGGATAAATGATTCAATGTTACCGAGGGTTTGATCATGAAACCAGATGGTGGAAAACAGGACTCTTTATTTTCTATAGTGAAACACCCGAATTTAGACTAGGTAAAACGCTTTAAAACGTTGAGGTAATTTTAGAAATATAGATAGTCGTGATTAGGTCCCAGATAATATGTATATTAACTATATTAGTGACCAGGGCATGATCCAGGTAGAAAAAAAAAACATGGGCCTACAAATGAAGCTATTTCCTTGGTGCACACAGATAATTTTGTTTAAGAAGGGAGTTAAAACAGTTTCTTCATCATCATCACCTCAGCCTATTACGTCCCACTGCAGGGCACAGCCCTTCACTCATACCATTGAATTATAATAATAGTTACAGGCATAAGATTGGAACACTTAAATAGCTAAGCCATACGGCTCTACATCAGGCGTTAGCGCATCCAAGTCTTCTGCAGGTCCGGGGTTGGAGTGAAGAACGCAGCATCGGATGATGTGCTCCACTGTCTGTTCCTCTTCTTCGCAATCGCAGAGCGGAGATTTCCTCCACCCCCACTTGTGTAGGTGATAATTACCATTGAATTATCCGCAGAAGTGTGCAGATTTCCTGACGATGTTTTCTTTACCGTAGTTTCAAAATGTTGATAGTTTTTAAGTCATAGAATCGAGTTTATAATAAATATATAAATAAAGCCTAGTCAATATTTACGAACACCTTAGAGTCTATAACGTTTGCAAGCTGCTCCTTTGTCTATCGATTACGTCAATAGACGTGAACACAATAATCGGTTTTATGTTGACATAGTCCGCAGGTACCGTATATTAATTCTGAGAAGACAAGCGTATACAAATGAGATGTTACAGTCGATATTATCAGAAATAATACATTATTATGTCAGTCAGAGCTTAACCCTCGGTTACAAATGGAATAAAATATACTAGAATTAATATGATACTATTTATTGTTCATCACACTTGCTCGTCAATTGTGTTATTCCATGCCTGCATACTAAATGACAATGGTCTAAATAAAAATTTATTATTATTGCAAAAAATAGGAAAAAACATATACAGGTGTAAATACAAGACTATGGTCTAAATTGTTCTTAAGGGAGTTATGGATTTACGCTTACAGTTTTTCCTCCCAAGGGAGTTCTAACATTAGTTTTTAAATTTGCAAACAAGTTAGTAGGTATGTCATTTCAGACTGAGGAGGTTTCAAGTCAGCCAACGTTTTATTCATATCTTTAAAACTTAGCTATAACCCAATTTTACACCACAAAGCTTATCTACGCTTCATGAAACTTCATTTTTTTGTATATTTTAAATTTATATGAAATAGTTTTGCAATAATTTTAGTATTTTTTTAACATTTTGGCAGAATCTGGCCGTATGACCATTCTTATTCTAAACTAAACACAGTTTACATTATCTATGGTAGATGACTCGGAAAAAGTGACAATCTGTTTTGGCGGGTAGCCATTATTTTATTCAATTTAAGTGCTTAGAGACAAAATATTTTTATTGAAGTAAAAAATCCTTAAGCACGCTTGACTTGAGGAGTAATCTGGTGGCGTTACGAAAAAAGGCGAACGCGGAGGACGGGATGTAGGAGCAAGAGAGAGCAGTGCGCACCAGGGTTTACAAGAGAGCAGTGCGCGCCAGGGTGTACAATCTTAGTAGGTACTAGCGCTCGGGTAATTTTCGTACAATATAGGCTTGCGTTTGACCACAATCACGCCTGATGGAAAGCGAAGATGAGGCCTACGATGGAGCTTGCTTTTTTGATGATAAAACATTTTCCCCTTATAGTGATAAAATTCGACTACATTATCGCCAACGTCCATACTACGTTGAAAACACCGGTACTCATCCGATCACCGAAGTTAAGCAACGTCAGGCGCAGGCAGTACATAGATGGGTGACCGCCTGGTTTCGTTTTTGATTTTTTTTTGGAAGCGTTTGTACTAAAACTACCTACTTAATTTATTATTGCAGACAAAAAAACCGAGTGTGCTTTAGACCACACGACTGAAGTAAAACTTCTTCAGCTCCATACTCCATACATACTTATATCCTTCGGCGTCGGGCTTCTAATACACTACTACTAGTCCCCTACTTACGGCCCTTGATGCACAATGTACTATATTTACTATACCTACCATACCACCATACCATACCATACCATATTATGTACCTGGAAGTACCTGTGTTGCAAATTCTATTTGTACTTCAAAGTTAATTTACTTACACACTACATTCTTTTGATTTTTGTCAAAGAATAGACTATTTAAGGAACTGCACGCTCCTTAATGTTCAAAAAACTATACCTTAAATCCACACACATTTACTATAACGATTACTTAATAACTTAACGCCTAACGCTTTGCTGTATGCTTAGTATAAGTTTTACTTCACCAAAATACTTCTCGATCGCGTTTACGTACAAATTTCAATTCTATGGAAACATGGACGCGCGGCCGCGGAGGCACTGTCCATGTTTCCCTAGTAATTGATTTTTTTACGTAAACGCGATCGAGAAGTATTTTGGTGAAGTAAAACTTATACTAAGCACTCTGCTAAGGTTAAACAATTACGTTATATATTACTAGCTGACTCGACAAACGTTGTTTTGCCATTATAAAATATAGCCTAAGACCTATTGTCAGACCTACCGAATGTAGACAAAAAAGTTTCATAAAAATCGGTCAAGCCGTTTCGGAGGAGTTAGGTAACAAACACCGTGACACGAGATTTTTATATATTAAATAGTTCTGTTAATATCAGTAGCTAAACAATACCTTCACGTAACTAATGAGGACAGGCCAGGGGGGCAGTTTCTGCATTAAAAGATACCCAGCACCATTTTTTCCTTCAGGATATGTTCATAATCATAAGTAACCAAACACTGCGGCACTCATACCAGGACTGCTTACGATTAGTAGTTTTTAGGGTTTATTTTGTGAACAGCTGTGAAAAGTGATGTATCGTCTGTGTGCGTGTGTGTATTATTTTAAGCCGCGCTGAACTTCCGTGGGATTTAAAGCCTACACTAGTGATGAGACCGCAATTAATGCACGTTGACAATAACATAATAATTTGATGATAAACATATACTTTTCATCCAAGAAATAATGTTTAGGTTCCGGGGGGTACCGATAAGCGAAATATGCCAGATAGTTTTTTTAAATTTCTTTTGAGGTTTATTTACGTTAGTAAATACCTTTAGAAATATAATAATAATAACATCTAGTTAGATATGAATAACTTATTAAATTATGCAGTTTTTTTTTTGTAAATAAAACCCACATACTCGTAAGTACACCTACTTTGATTTAATTTTCACTTGCTCTACCTTCGGAATTTCTATCTTTTGCGGTAAAGAAATAGTACGACAGGAGTGGTGAAGTCAAACGCTTATTGGGATCCGGGAATTAGCAATAAACCTTTCAAGTACCTACCGAAAACGGCCCAAGACATGAAAAGTCTGCGATCGCATAAAAATATAAAACAGGAATATTTTTGTACGAAAGTAACGCTGTCTTTGAAGAACCTTAAAAACTATACTTTAACGAATAGCTTCATTTTATAGAAGCTTTTATTTAACTTGCAGCATGTTGCTTTCAAATATTGCAAGTCGAATTCCACCCACTTCAGATTGACTATACGGATATGTAAAATAATGATTTTATCATAGACAAGGATATTTGGAAATAATTCCGAATCGCATTGGCCATCCCTAGGATACGAAGGATTCCGTACAAATTCGTAGGTATGTCAAAATATACGCCGTAAACAGCCGTATCCATTAAAATCCAGTGTTAGCAGAGCCCTACTTTTAAGTAAAGTGTGAGATCGATCATTGTATATTGGTAAGCCGGGACCCCCTTACAAAATTATAAATGTATAGTTTCATGATTTTCCCTATACTTGTATTATAAGACGGTGTTACTTGCAACATAGTTCTAGGTCAACGGACAATACCCTATAAATTTTGATTCCCTTGCGAGTGACGAAATATAAACGTTTTATGCGGCATAAAAGGTCGTATCTTTTTTTAGGGTTCCGTACCCAAAGGGTAAAACGGGACCCTATTACTAAGACTGCGCTCTTCGTCCGTATGTCTGTCCGTCTGTCACCAGGCTGTATCTCATGAACCGTGATAGTGAGACAGGTGAAATTTTCACAGATGATGTATTTCTGTTGCCGCTATAACAAAAAATACTAAAAAAACAGAATAAAATAAATATTGAAGGGGCTCCCATACAATAAACGTGATTTTTATAGATCATGGTACGGAACCCTTCGTGCGCGAGTCCGATTCGCACTTGGCCGGTTTTTTTACCTTGACTTAGATATTAATTCGTACTTGTTACAACCTTAATAGAATAAAGATGTTTTGACATTTACTTACAGCTAACCTTGTAAAAATGCCCTCGTTTGTCATACATTAATGCACAAACATCCAAGAAAAAGAAAGATCACGTACCTAATTATGTATCACAAGTAACTATCTCGTCGAGACAGGGTGAGTGCGAGAATGGACTGGTAGCTCTCGGCTCGCCTCGGGATGCCTCGGGCTTATTCGCCCGCTCTCGCTCCCGTGGCGAGAGTCGGCGAGACCTCTCGGCGAGAGCACTTGTTCGAGAGTGTACAGCCGGCATTAAGAAGCAAGCTGAAATGACTGTGTTGTGTTTGGATTCCATGTCGGCCATGCTAGTTACGTCGAAGAGAAAGACAACTATTTTATGCCTTTCAAAATGGGAGTCCTATCATAACTCATAATGACATAAAGCGCTATCACAGATTAAACGGAAGCGATTTAATATCTTCTAGATATCTATATCTATCTATATCAGCTTTTGCCCACGACTTCGTCCGCGTAGAATTATCTGTCCCACAGGAATTTCCAAAAATCCTGCAATAAGTTTTTTTGCTGTTATACATGTATGATTATTTACGCTTATACTGAATTTGAAAAGTTTAGTAATTGTAGTTACGGAGATAGGATCCAGTTGATTTGAGTATATGTATAAATACATCGATTGGATAAACGATATTTAGATTATTTGTGCGCCGCCATTATAATCGACGATTAATCGATTCACCAACAATTGTCCGGCAATCTGCCAACTTTAAATTACAAACGTCATAATTTAAATAAGAATTTTCTTAATTTTGAAACATTTGAAACACGAAAATTGTAATTACAACAACATAAATTAGTGAAAAATGTTCCAGTTATTTAATCAGAGAACTCACATTTGCATACATCGTCTTAAGTGTGAACTTTTTTAATAGTTTAAGTTTTTCACAGACGTAGAGCACGGGGTCCAAATTTGAACACTTGATGTGTAATGGAATTTCATACTTACTTCCTGGACAGTTCGAGAGTAGAGCATGGGTTCCAAATTTAAACACTTGATATGTAATGGAATTTCATGCTTACTTCCTGGCAGCTCGAGATAACTTCCTGCCAGCTAGCAGCTAGTCTCCAAGATGCGTTACTTTCTACGACGTTTTTGATGACGTAATGGCAACATTTCATACCATTTTTGAGAAAAATATTTTCCTTTAATTTATTTACTATAAAATAATTTCTATTAACTTTTTTATTATAAACTAGCTTTCTGCCCACGACTTCGTCCGCGCAGAATTCCAATTTGTGGTAAAGCTTCTTCATCTCTTTCATTGAATAAAACAAAAATCCGGCAACGGCAACATCTAAATCCATCATGTCATCATCATCATCGGTATCATACATATTGAATATATAAAACCCATTTTCTCAAAAATATCCGTAAAAGTTGGCATTATTCTTTACATATCAGAACGTGAAGTGCACATAGTTTATGGTCAGTAAAAAAATTAAAAAGTTAAAAACATTGCAGGCTCGATAAACTCGACAACAATGTCGTATACAAATTCCATTATTGTCGAGTCTCAAACTTATTAAAACGTTAAAACGGCCATGGTACTATTCGTATACAGCCATCTCAAATGACCGGTATCAGTTGTTCTGTTGGAACTCCAGACTTTTTTTATTGTGTTTGATACAGCTTGTGGTGTTTTCGGTAGAAAAATACACCTGCAGTTTTATTTTAATGAATAATGGCGGGAAAGGGTAATGACATTTAATTTTAAGTAATTTGCAATTCTTTGTTACATATTTAAGTTAATAAAAGTTTATTCTATTTTTTTTTCTTTCACCATTTTTGAGAAAATCTTTATATTAGTCTCGGCTGGAATAGCAGCACTCAGCCAGCAATTGCCTACTTCCAGGCCACGACAATAATGTTCTATTATTCCCTATCCCGCGGTAATATCAACAAATTCATCTTTATTCTATGTAAAATTTCAGTCTTCTAGGGCTAAGGGTTGATGAGTCAGTCAATCAATTGGGCAGGATTTTTTTTTTACAGTAGGTATCATATATATATTCTCAAATATGCTATGAAATATTGACGTTATGTTCCTTATACCACGAAGTGTCACGTTGCAGGTGCGGCTAAACGAGAGGTCAATAATGGAATTTCATACAACATTGCTGGCCTTGGCCAGCAAAGTGATCGTCTATTGTTTCATGTGACACAGAGCACCATGACGTTTATAGGTCTATGGCATCATAGCATTTAGCCATTAAAAAAATCTATAAGCAATATTTGCGTTTTGGTTCATTATGACATACTGTCACTACGCTTATTTAAGGTAAGGTAAGATGATATAATGATGGTGATGATGGTGGTGATGGTGATGGTGATGATGATGATGGTGGTGATGGTGATGATGATGGTGATGATTATGGTAATGATGACGATGATTTTATGATGATGATGATGATGACGATGATGATGACGATGATTTTATGATGATGATGATGATGACGATGATGATGACGATGATGATGATGGTGATGATGATGATGATGGTGGTGATGGTGGGTGATGGTGATGGTGATGATGGTGGTAGTGATGGTGATGATGATAAGATGATGATGATGGTGGTAGTGATGGTGGTGATGATAAGATGATGATGATGGTGGTGATGTTGATGGTGATGAATATGGTGAAGGTGATGATGATGATGATGGTGGTGGTGATGGTGATGATGATGACGACGACGACGACGACGACGGCCGGCAATCCCCTTTTTCGCGGCCGCTGCAGTAATGTACTATTATTATTGATTAACTAATGTATCTATAATTTCACCGGCTGTCTTACTCTCCACGCCGCCGGTCCACAGCAGCGCAAGCATCTACCGCCGTTTGTCATATTTTTTGATTAACCTCAATATCTATACCTATAAAACAGTACCGTGACTGACTGACTGTCTGACTGACAGACAACGCACAGCCTAAATTACTGGGGCTAGAGACTTGAAATTTGGCACACATATATGTGCCTTGAGTATTGTAGAGGTGCAATAAGGAGAATTTTTCGAAATTCCCACGGGATAGAGAAATATCTAAACTTTCTTTGTTTTTTAGAATAGAATAGAATCATTTATTTCTGTTTAGAGTTAAATTTAAGTACAATTTGTATTAATTGTGCCAAACTACAGAGCAGTTTGTTGTTTATTTGTTTGTAGCGGAATCTCTAAAACTATTTAGCCGATTTTAAAAATCCTTTAGAATTTCTTTTTTTATCTTTTATTGACATAGGTTACTTTTTATCCGGGAAAATGCAAAATTCCCATGGGATAGAAATAAATTAATTCAATTTCGGGGCTGATTTTAAAAACTCTTACA
This sequence comes from Archips crataeganus, assembly GCA_947859365.1. Classification (NCBI taxonomy): domain Eukaryota; kingdom Metazoa; phylum Arthropoda; class Insecta; order Lepidoptera; family Tortricidae; genus Archips; species Archips crataeganus. The sequence goes on along the minus strand of OX402045.1, from coordinate 25,226,594 downwards.
TATTATGTGGTATGACTATCCCCGATTGACAAAGGCTACTTTTTATTCAGGAAAATACAAAATTCCCAAGGGATAGAAAATTATCAATTCAAGTTTTGGCTGATTTTAAAAATTCTTTCACCAATAGTAAGCTACAGTATCCTTGATTAACACAGAGTGCTTTTTTTCTGGGAATATGCAAAATTCCCACGGGATAGAAATAAGTTAATTCAACTTTGGCATTGATTTTAAAAATTCTTTCATATGATATGATATGTCTATCCCCAATTGACACAGGCTACTCTTTCTTTGGAGAAATGCACAATTCCCACGTGATAGAAAAAACTGAATTCAACTTCGGGGCTGATTTTGAAAATTCTTTCACCAAAGCTACAGTATCCCTGATTGGCATACTACTTTTTCTACGGAAAAATGCAAAATTCCCACGGGATAGAAATAAGTGAATTGAACGTGGGGGCTGATTTTTAAAATTATTTCACTAGTAAAAAGCTACACTGTCTCTGATTTTCAAAATAGGTCAAAACAGTTATTTCTTACAGCTTTAAAATGCACCTATAGAAATTTTAAGCTAATTCTTAAAATTTTATGTCTCCCTGTGCAATATTTTGCAGTAAATACATCACTAATCTGTTTTATATTTACGTAAAGACGGATAGCTAAATAAAAGTACGTTGCAAGTAACAGCCAGGTGATCCCTTTTGTTTGATGATTAATGACTTTTGTATCGGGACTATTTGAGACAGGCGAACGAAGATAAAATATGCGAAACCGAAGGGCAGCTACGGTTGTAGTTTGTATTTAAAATTGATTTCACATTTCTGGATTTTACAACACAAAAATATCTTTGGACGTGTTATGGAGAGGGCCAAAGTAACACGAGACTCGGAGCAATTGCAATATACGAGCCGCACGCGACGGACACGACGCTTGTGTTTGAATCATATTGTCGTTTGGTAGTCCAAAAAGTAAAAAAAAGAAACAACAAAAATCACGCTTAGATTATCTATACCTGAGAACATTGTACAAGTAACTCTTTTTTATTATAGTTCCGTAAGCTAGAACAAAACAGACAAGAAAAAAAATGTACATACCTACCTATTTTGAAATGCCCAAAGTTTTTCCGTATGTACTATCAGACTTTCAAATAAAGCTTAAGTAATTGCCTGATTTCAATGAAAAGTTAACAAGATGAGAGAATATTTTTTCTCGAATTAAAATAAACTAAACTCGTATACGTTCGTTCTAGCAATGAAACAAGTTTATACCCAATTTTTAGTATTTTACAGATTTGTTATCACCCTTCAATGATTGAATACGCTGTTTTTATTTATTTATTTAGTCTTCGTTCGCACAGTGAAGCTTCTTCATTTCTTCAATTGAATAAAACAAAAATCCGGCAACGGTAGGTGTAACAGCCAAAAATCCATCGTCTCATCATCATCGGTATCATACTTGGTGAGTATATAAATCCCCTTTATTCCCTATCCCGTGAAAATTTTAACAAATCTATCCTTAGGTAGGTATTCTATGCAAAATTTCGGCCTTTTAGGGCTAAAAGTTTGGGCGTTGAATTAGTCAATCATTCATTACTCTTCTTTTTAATTAGCTCATGATAGAATACCTCATATGTCAGTAATTTCGTACCGCGACTGACTGCCTGACAGACAACGCACAGCCTTAACTACTGGTGCTAGAGACTTGAATTTTTAGAAAGAAAGAAAGAAAGAAAATACATTTATTTACAACATCACAAGACACAATATTATACAAAACAAAAAGGCAATACTAAAGCTAAAGATAGAATGTGTCATTGCGGTTGCAAATCGGACACTGGCTCAGCATAATGCTGAGGCGTTTAAAGTACCCCAGCGCTGATTTTCAGCCAGTACCGTTGGTGACACCCGGATCGCTGTTTAGATAGATAAATAAATAAATAAACTGCACACTAATAGCTACATACATAAGACTAGGTACATGCGTAAATAAATAATTTGTAAATTGTAAAAGCAAATAATAATAAGAAAATTTCTTGAACATAATTAGTATATCTCACTTACCAAGTATACAACCCTGCGCGGACTAAAACGAAAAATGAAATAACCAAGACAATAAAAATCAAAGAAGTTTTGTGAAATAGTGCTGGAAAGGAGAGGAAATTAAGGATTTTGCAATGACAACAAATAGCCTTTAAGCTTTCGCCCAAAGGTGTACCTGCTAGTCACACTTAGGATGGGAGGGGGGATGTCATTCCAGCACTTAGACGCCGCGAACCTAAAACTCCCTCGAAACGCCGCCGTCCGGTGCGGCGGCACAATAGCCTTAAGTCTGCGCAAACTTTTCAACCATGAGATTTTTTAAAAAGGTAGGAAGGCGTCTTGTGTCGCACTACACCGAACAAAAGGGTTGCAAGGTGCAAGCGCCTGCGATTGTGCATCTTAAGCAGATCAGCAGCGTTCAAGTACGGAGTGACATGGGACCGAGGAGGGACCTTGAAGCAAAAACGAGCACATGCGTTTTGAACTCGTTGGAGCAATCTCCCAGAACGACCAAGTAAGCAACCATCATAAACGACGTCACAATAGTTCATCCTAGACAATACGAGTGATTAGTGAGTTTTAATTTTTTATGTACCTAAAATATTGTAAAGGTGCAAAATTCCCACGGCATAGGGAAATAAATATCAAAACTTTATTTGTTTCTTTGTTTGTAGAGGAAACTATATAACCATTAAGCCGATTTTAAAAATTATTTCCGCAATAAAAAGGTACGGTGAACCCATATTGACATAGGCTACTTTTTCTCCGGGTTAGTTTGTCATAATTTCTGATTACCCCTCCCATATTTTTTTATGAATGTTTTAATCTTATAAATGGACATGACGACCCCTAAATACCCTAATACCCTATTTTACCCTACTGTACCCAACTGTACCCTACTGTACCCTATTTTACCCTACTGTACCTGATTGTGCCCTAGTTTACCCTACTGTACCCGACTGTACCCAACTGTACCCTATTTTACCCTATTGTACCCGACTGTACCCTACTGGACCTTATTTTACCCTACTGTACCCGACTGTACCCAACTGTACCCTATTTTACCCTACTGTACCCGACTGTACCCTACTGTACCCTATTTTACCCTACTGTACCCGACTGTACCCGACTGTACCCTACTGTACCCTATTTAACCCTACTGTACCCGACTGTACCCGACTGTACCCTACTGTACCCTATTTTACCCTACTGTACCCGACTGTACTCTACTGTAACCTATTTTATCCTACTGTACCCGACTGTACCCATCTGTACCCTATTTTACCCTACTGTACATGACTGTACCCTACTGTACCCTATTTTACCCTACTGTACCTGACTGTACCCAACTGTACCCTATTTTACCCTACTGTACCCGACTGTACTCTACTGTACCCTACTGTACCCTATTTTACCCTACTGTACCCGACTGTACCCGACTGTAACCTACTGTACCCGAATGTTCCCAACTGTACCCTATTTTACCCTACTGTACCCGACTGTACCCGACTGTAACCTACTGTACCCTACTGTACCCGACTGTACCCTACTGTACCCTATTTTAACCTACTGTACCCGATTGTACTCTACTGTACCCTATTTTACCCTACCGTACCCGACTGTACCCAACTGCACCCTATTTTACCCTACTGTACCCGACTGTACCCTATTTTACCCTACTGTACCCGACTGTACCCTACTGTACCCTATTTTACCCTACTGTACCCGACTGTACCCTACTGTACCCTATTTTACCCTACTGTACCCGATTGTACTCTACTGTACCCAATTTTACCCTACTGTACCCGACTGTACCCTACTGTACCCTATTTTACCCTACTGTATCCGACTGTACCCTACTCTACTCAACTTTTCAGGTCTAAACTGGGCTTTAGTGTTGAGTGTACCCTACATTTAATTTTATGTGGCAGCTAGGTGTATCGTAATAACGACATTACGACACAAGTGCTTTTATGGCGAATAGATTAAGTATAGACTTTCTGAAGTCATATTATCGATGTTCTTATATATTTGTTCGCGACCATGTAAAAAACAGATAAAAGTACAGGAGTAGGAAAAATGGCTTTTCGTGTTCTGTTACTCTTTTTTATCGCCCACGCTATTTTTTTTACAAATCAATTCCATGTACAGACCTACGATTTCTACTGTTTTATTATATCCTTGTCCTGCCCAATGTTCTCAATAAAGAACACGTTTGATTTAGTGGTTCCTGCCCAGCATATTTTAAACAAACTTCAAAATTCTACCCAGTGTTCTCAATAAATCACATATTCGAATTTGCCACCTACTGGTCGAACTTTTAGTACTTTGCGATTTATTTTGCTCGTTTCTGATCGGTTGGAGTATAGGCCAATAGTTTCTGAAGGGATTTTATTGAACTTGCTATGATTTGCTAATCAGTAACAAGTAACAAATCAAGAATGGCGACTGACTTTGCAGAAAAGGCAAATTGGATCTCGATTTATCTTGGTCATCTTATGTGATTTTTAAATGAGTATTATACCAAATAGAAGCCTAGCAGTTCTAATTTGTGGTAAAGTTTTTATTTCTGCTAAGTAGGATTTATCTGATTAATTATGTCAACTTTTCAAATTTTGTTCTTTTTAAACACACATTGGGCAGCACCCACTAGAGATAGGTTAAATTATTATTTGACTAAAGAACAGAAAGGAGTACTATTTTTTCAATTTTATGTACGACTCTATGTTGGTTAGTCTATTTCTTTAGCGCACCCTTGCACTTAAAATAATTTTTGATATGAGGTGTCATTAAATTTATCGTAAATTATGGGAGTAACATAAGGTATCTAATATGCAGTCAGTCGGGTTTTAAAATGCTTTTAAAGTTTATTTGTTATAGTATTTCGTAAATTATGGGAGTAACATAAGGTATCTAATATGCAGTCAGTCGGGTTTTAAAATGCTTTTAAAGTTTATTTGTTATAGTATTGGTTTATTGACAGTTCGAAAATGTATTGAGAGATTTAAATCATGGATATTTTATTCCGCTCGATGATTATGACGAAGATCATCAGTATATTATTGTTGCGTAAACTAATTTTAAGTTGAATTTTTATTCAAAATATCCGACGGGAAACAGGGATAGAAAAGGGTCTTACGGTTTCGTGTGAAGCTGGTTTGAAGAGAGTTCTTTTCTTGTGCTGAGGTGCGCGCGCGGTCGTTTTTTCTCTTAGACTGGTGTAGCCGATGTACGGCGGGGGTGTGTGCGCGGGACCCGTAAAGCAGTGTGCGCGCGGGGCTCGTAATAGCAGCTTACACTTGCCCCGATAGATGGCGTTGGATGGTAAAGATGGCAAAGGAAGGAAATGGGATTTGTCGGTTACCTAACATTTCCCCCCACCGAAATCAACAATGATTTCAAAATAGGTAAACACAAAGAAAATATTGACATAGTTGTGTAGTTTGTGTAAAAATGTTGTATTTTGAAACAAAAATGAAAGCTAATGGACTGTATAAATAAATAGTATGTAGTTAGTTGAAAGAGATACCTATAAGAAAAATTATATAATTATAAAATAATAATAAAAAAAAGGAAACTTGTAATTGTGAAAGTACTATTCGTCCAGCTGTGTTGGCAGAGGACTCAATTTATTGACAGGGCGTTGTAAACGCGAATTTTGTGTTCGGACCGTCACAACACGAACTCTACCATCAGGGCCGGGATGAACTTGTTCCACACGTCCCAGTCTCCATTGTTGACATGGACTATTATCATTATGAATCAGAACCAGATCATTGGTAGACAAGTTAGGCGTATCAACTAACCACTTGTGCCTTTGTTGAAGCGTATGTAAGTATTCGGATTTCCACCGACGCCAAAAATGCAAAGTGGCTTGTTGGATACATTGCCATCGCGTCAAGCGATTTATAGACGCGTCCGTTAAGTCGTAATTAGGAACCGCCACTAGTTGACGACCAACTAAAAAATGTCCTGGTGTGAGGACGTCGAACTCATTTGGGTCGTTTGATAGACTACAAAGTGGCCGAGAGTTCAGGATTGCCTCTATGTTGGCAAACAGAGTACCAAGCTCCTCAAACGGTAACGCGCGTGTACCGACGACACGTTTTAGGTGGTATTTGGAAGACTTGATTCCGGCCTCGAAAATCCCACCAAAATGGCTACCTGCTGGAGGATTATATTTCCAGATCACCTTCCTAGTTGTAAACTTATCAGTCAGTTGGTTCCGATTGCTATTATAAAACTCGAATACTTCAGTCAAATGTTTGCCAGCGGCAACGAAATTTTTACCGTTGTCTGAACAAACCGTATGTGGAAGACCACGCCTAGCTGTGAATCTGTCAAAGGCCGCCAAAAAACATTCTGTAGTTAACGCTGAGACCACCTCAAGATGTACTGCGCGCGTTGAATAGCAAACAAATAGGCACAAATAAGCCTTCGAAATTTTAGCATTACGACGGTTTGATTTCTTTGTATAAAAAGGGCCGCCCATATCGACTCCAACCGTGTGAAATGGATACACATTCTGTAAGCGAGATTTAGGTAATGAACCCATCTTAGGCTGCTTAACAGTGGGCCTATTCTTAAAGCATCTAATGCATTTCGACAAGCGCGATCTTATGATGCATCTAGCGGATACGATCCAATATCTTTGAGCTAGTATGTTCATCAGACTCCTAGGTCCAGCGTGTTGTGATAATAGTCGATCAAGATGTTAGTGAAGTGCGACCTTTTAGGCAAAATCAACGGATGACGTTGAGAAAAAGGCAAGTTCACTTGGGAGAGCCTACCCCCCACCATGAGGAGACCACGGCTATCAATGAACGGGTCGAGTTTACGTAGGCTTAGAGAACATCGGTTGTCCTTTTTTAAAGATTCAATGTCATCCTTGAAATTCATAAGTTGGACCGTTTGAACGAGTTCTACAGTAAGCAGAGCGCCTGTGGTTCTATTACGAGCAGGAACCCTAGAATTATTAATGAACCTAAGACACCAGGCTACTACCCGCTGTAGTTTTAGAAAATTTGAATATTTATTAATAATTGACTCTAAATCCGTATTTAGATCGGAACCTGCACTCAATAACGTGTTCTCCGTGACAGGTTTGAGTTCCAACGGTTCACCTTTGAACTAGTCAATAGACCTAACTGGCCACGTGTGCTGCGGTCCGTACAGCCACTGTGGGCCTCGAAACCACTGGTCTGCGATCTGCACCAGTTGGGCCGGTGTGGCGCCGCGGGAGCACACATCGGCAGGGTTGTCAGTGCCGTTGACGTGGTACCATTGCACCTTTGATGTACCTTCATTAATTTTAGCAACGCGATTAGCAACAAAAGTTTTTAATTTGAACGCTGGTGTATTTATCCACGTCAACGCCACTGAACTATCAGTAAACGCCAATACGTCATTGATCAGCACTTCCTTGGCCAAAATCGCTAGTACATATTCCAGGGTCTTGGACAATAAATGAGCAGCCATTAATTCAAGACGTGGAATCGAAACTGTTTTTAAGGGCGCAACCTTAGATTTAGATAACAGTAGGCTAACATTGACGTTACCCTGCACGTCTTGACTACGAATGTACACGACTGCTGCGATCCCTGCCATCGAGGCATCACAAAAACCCATGACCAGCGATGAGGTATGCTTTTGGACAAAGACGTGCCGATCATGTTTAAGAGTCGATAGCAGCGGTATTTGAGATGAAAACGTTAACCATTCATCAATAAGTAATTTAGGAAGCGGATCGTCCCAGCCTAATTGTGCGCACCATAGCTTTTGCATAAAATTTTTAGCTATAAAAATGCACGGCGCTACGAACCCTAAGGGGTCGAAGAGTTTCACTATTTCCGATAACACCGAGCGCTTAGTTACGTTACGTTCCATTTGAGTCGTACGAAATGAGAACGCGTCTGCGTTAGGTAGCCAGTGTAGACCGAGAATTTTAATAGACGTGGTTTTACCGTCGTCGAATTGAACCGGAGGCTCCAGTTGATCACAAGGCAATTCGTTTAATACTTGAACGCTACTACTTGACCATTTACGTAACTCGAATCCACCGAGGTTAAGTAACTCCACTAATTGATGTTGAATTTCTACCGCCTCGTTCACACTATCAACGGACCACAGTAAATCGTCTACGTAGAACCCTTCCCGCAGTGCGCGCGCGGCGGCGGGGAAACGCGCGCCCTCGTCCGCGGCTAGCTGTTGCAGCGTACGCTGCGCGAGGAACGGGCTGCTAGCCACTCCGTACGTCACTGTGCACAGCTCGTATACTTTGATAGGTTCACTGGGCGAATCGCGCCATAGTATGTGTTGAAATTTGCGTTGAGACTCATCAATTAATATACAACGGTACGTTTTAGATATGTCTGCGCACAAAGAGATTTCGCGCAGACGGAATCGTATTAATAATTCGATTAGATCAGCTTGCAGTTTCGGACCCGTGTATAAAACTGAATTTAACGACTTATTGTTCGTAGTCGAACAAGAAGCGTCGAAGACTACCCGAAGTTTAGTCGAACTGCTTTCAGGCTTGAGAACGCAATGGTGGGGTATGACATATCCCGACTCCACTTCCGATACGTCACCGACAGGGACCATATGACCGAGCGCCGCGTAGTCATCCATGAACTTTTTATACTCGCTCCTCAAAGTAGGTAAACGAGACAGCTTGCGTTCTAAATTTTGATACCGTTTAATCGCAATTTGTTTCGAATCACCTAATTTAGCGTCAGGTTTGAACGGGTAACTTACAACATAACGACCGGTGCTATCGCGCTTATGATCATTCACAAACATCTGTTCAGCGATGACGTCATGCGGATTTTTTGGTATGCTACAGTCTAAATTTTCAGTTTCCCAAAATGATTTAATCAAATTATCGATCTTTGTCGCGCTAGTGAACATACACGTCGATACATTTTGAATATTATTATTAAGTGTCAGCTGTCCCGTAACAACATATCCGAACACGCTACTTAATGCCAGCGGCAACCCTTGCCGTGACGGATGATATTTGCCACCATCGTACACGAATGGAAACACGTCACTACCCAGCAACATATCGATGCGACTCGAGCGACAAAAAGTAGGGTCAGCTAACACCAAATTTTTATACTCGCTGCATAAGTCTTGTGACAAATTAACCGACGGCATGTCAGTAGATATTTTCGGAATTATTACGGTTTTTAAATTGAAAATTGGATCATTTGACATAGTAGGTTTAATTTTACATGATACTATGCCTTGATCGCGAACTACTGCTCCGCCTAGACCTGACAGCTGAGTGTTGCACTTTTGACGCGGCAACCCTAAACGCTGGGCACAATCATTCGTCATAAAGCTAGTTTGAAAGCCACTGTCGATTACCGCACGTACGGGTTGATATTTGCCTAAAACGTCCATTATGTGTATAATCGCAGTGCCTAACATAACTGTGGACCCAGTCGAACACGTCAACGAGACTTGATTCCCTTTATTATCAATGTCCTCACTACTAACGAATTGAGTTTCCGTGCTTACTAAATTTAAGTTTACATCCAAATGTAACGTGTGGTGATGTTTGTTTTTGCACACCGTACACGTTATCTTCGAAGGGCACTCATTAGACGCGTGACCTTGACGGAGACAATTCTCGCACAAGCGCAACTCTTTTATTTTGTTAACGCGCTGCGTCGGTGTGAGTGCGATGTACTCGTAACATTTATAAATTGAATGGAAAGGCTTATTGCAATAGAAACAACCTTTTTTTGTACTGTTGTTATCAGTAGCTGCACTGCTTGACAAACATGTTTTGGAATTTACATTTTTTGGGATAGGTTTATTATTAAACTTATTTTGAATCCAAGGGACGAAGGGTTTATTCGTCACGGGCTTCGAAGAAATACTCGTTGACATTTCCAACATACGAGTGTGATTTGTGACAAAATCGACTAATGTTTTGAATACTGGAATTTCCTTTTCTTTAATTTTTTGTTCGAATTCACGTCTAGAAACCGGGTCTAAATTACGCAATCCGATATAACACAGAATAAATCCCGATAAATCATCAATTTTTAACAATTCTAGCGCTTGAACACACTCTTGAAATGTTTCTAAAAAAGAATTTAATCCGTTTACGGATTCGTTAGGCAACGGCTTAAACGCAAACAACTTATCCATATAGCGCGTAGCTATGGCCCGTGTATTCTCATACCTATCACATAAGGCCTGCAACACGATATCATAATTATCACTTGACACTGGCAAACTTTTGACTATTTGAAGTGCCGGCCCCGTGACAACAGACGTTAGGTAATAGAATTTCTCGATATTACCTATCGATTTGTTTGAATGAATTAAACTCGTGAATGTATCGCGAAATGTAATCCAATTCTCCAATTTCCCATCAAAATGAACTAGATCAATTTTAGGTAAGCGAGGCTGGGCGCCGCCGCGTTCCGGGTCTGTTTTGATTTCGTTGACATTTTTTAACGGTTTTGAAACGCACTCGAATTTTTGAAAGATACTTTTTATCTCGAAATACAATTCGTCGAAAGCTGATACCTCCTGGCTACTGAGGTTATACGATGGGTCCCTTGATAATTCGAATTCTGCAATCTCATCGACAATATTTTCAAAGAGCTCCCGCGTAGATTCAAGGTCATTAACACGCACGGACAATTTAATAAGTTCCGAGGGATTACTCTCGACCACTTTCGCCAAATCGTAATATTGTTGAACGCGTCTAAAATATCGCTCTTTCTTATTAATTAAGGTTTTAATTTGGATGTCGAGATCGTCTACGGACAGTGATTTCACCATTTTGAATCGAAGAAAAATGAACGAACTAGGTATACACACCGGACCACGCGCCGCAAGTAACAATAAATTGAGTCGAAAAAGTAATTAATACCGCAGAAATAGATATCGTAATATTTGACCGCGAATACTACTACAATACTGTCATAAATAAAACTAGTGAACGAATATTAATGCAATAAATAGGGTGTGTGTGTACAGTGTGTAGCTATCTATGAGGTCAGAGGTTATTACGTGAAAATTGTGTTTGAACTTGTTTTTACCTATTCTGAAACCTTGAATCCGGTTCGAAGGACCAAATATGTTGCGTAAACTAATTTTAAGTTGAATTTTTATTCAAAATATCCGACGGGAAACAGGGATAGAAAAGGGACTTACGGTTTCGTGTGAAGCTGATTTGAAGAGAGTTCTTTTCTTGTGCTGAGGTGCGCGCGCGGTCGTTTTTTCTCTTAGACTGGTGTAGCCGATGTACGGCGGGGGTGTGTGCGCGGGACCCGTAAAGCAGTGTGCGCGCGGGGCTCGTAATAGCAGCTTACACTTGCCCCGATAGATGGCGTTGGATGATAAAGATGGCAAAGGAAGGAAATGGGATTTGTCAGTTACCTAACAATTATCATTTTCTTTCTTTTCTTGATAGAATTTAAAGATAGACTTAAAAACGCAAAAATTAAATGAACTCTCTTTCGCTTTCTTCGTAACTGTCTCGTTTTAGGCGTAAATTGCTTGAACATCGCAACAGTTTCTACGTACAATTTTAGTTTTTTTCTCAGTTGTTTTAAGTAGGGCTAGTTCCGCCACCATTTGTACTTTTTTTAATGCATGCTCCACCATTTATTATTTTATTCTTCGATTGGTTGGATTTTTTTTTCGTTGCTATATATCTGTTGGTCACATTTGCAGCCTTAATTTTAAAAATATTTGCTGCATAATACCCAAGAAAATACGGAAAATCATGTATTCAATGATAGGACACTATGGTTAAAACTCACTGGCAATCCTTGAAGCAAGAAAATAAACCAACAAATGAAAGAAAATAGAAGAAACTTGTAATTATGATACGATATCCTTACAATTTATATTTTACTTGCTAAATTCGACTTAATACGGAACCGGAACGGGAAGGTTAAGTTGCCACAGTTGAGGGTACTGTTTATTACAGAAGTTCTGGCTGTGATTTATTTTAGCTCTGTCATAAAACTACAATACGACGACGACGTAGGTGCACATGTGGTGCTCGATAAGTAATGTCGAAATTAACTTTGTGGCAAGGTTCGGTTAATACCACAAGCGAATGACATTTTTACTAATCCGGAAATAAAGATTTATACTAGCCCAAGAGCTGATGACAAATTTAGAGAAGGTATTTTAGGCACGTTAAAATAATAAAAAATATATATTTTATCAATGTGCAAATCTAGAACCTCGAGTCTGGCAGAGCGCTTGCGGGTATTTCGCTACTGGTAGTGAAAATGACAGTGAGGAAATGAACAACATTAATATAATATGTTGCTTGAGGTTTGAATAATTACATAGGTATCATAAGCCCTTTCGGCGGTTAAGGACCACAGTGAGAAATTACCACAATTAAAAAGGACCACTTCTTAAAATTACCCTTCTTAAAATGATCATTCTTAAATACACCACTTCTTAAAATGACCACTTCTTGAAATTTAATGACCTTTCATATTTAAAATGGCTTTTTCTGGTACATCTAGACCTTTTAATTTATTTCGGACCATCCCCAGACATTCATCATGGTTTGTAGTACAAAACGGACCACAGCTAGGTTATTGTGGCGGTCAAAGACGGAAATGAAATATTTATTTGCTGTAAATGTAGTACATAATAGTTTTTCCTTTTACAATTTTCTTGTTCCATACATTTAGACTTTATAAGTCATGCAAATAGTATTTTTGATACATGCATCACATGCTAACAATAATAACCACCTAATTTGAATATTCATAATAAATGAAACCAATGAATTAATGAGAATGTCAAACAAAGAAAACAAGACTGTGACATAAATTATTTGTTAATGATATGCACGGAATATCTTAAACTATTAGTAGAAAGATATTTTCATGCTTATTGTGGTCGGTTCAATTATTATTTCATGGTTTTATTTTTGGTGTTTTTGAAGGTTTTATTTTTTATTTTTTGCTTTTATTTGTTTCTGTATAAAATAGATGCATAGGATAAAATCGTCAGTTTGACTTCAAAATAAGTTTATGTTGAAAAATATATTTTTAATACTCGACGTGGTTGTGCCGTTTTATTACAGAGTTCTATGGCCACCTTCCAGCTCCATAATCAGATCAGCTCCATGATATAATAATATTGCATTGTCACCTGATTTACACATGCATGCAAAATTTCAACTTAATTAGAAACCGGGAAGTGAATCAAATTCAACTTGCAAGATTTAACCCATTGAGGAGTTCCGCTGGCCATCTGCGGTCTTCTTCATCAGATCTAGTTTATCAAATGATATTTTCTGAATGCAAATGCTTGAATTGTCACCGAAAATACTAAAATCGCTATACATTCCTCATGGATTCCATCATCAGAACTGGATTTTGGTAACAACGGGACCAACCTTGAAGCATATGCATTAAAACAACGAAAAAAATTTCCAAATCGGTTCATAAAATGACGGAGTTCTGAGGTAACACACTTTAAAAAAAAAGAACATACAACCGAATTGAGAACCTCCTCCTTTTTTTGAAGTCGGTTTAAAACTACGGAAATTTCGTGGCATTACATAAAAAGAGGACTTAATATTAAAAAATATATTGATTTAATTAACATAATTGGGTTTGTCTATTTTTATGCAATGTGCTAAATCGAAAACCATTTTAAGATACTTAAATCCTTTTTAAATCTATTTTTACAGCTATTTAACTTTAGTATAATGAAATGCATTTATTATAGATCAAATAAGCAATGAAAGACCTTTATTTGACATTGAAATATAAGTCTTAGACAGTCCAAATTGTACTTTATTCTGTGTGCAATAACATTATTTAGAATTCTTCACAATTTGCGCAGGGACCTACAGACCCTCAACTCGCTACGGACCCGCAGTCTGACATCTAGCACTTCGACAACGCCGGTAAAGACATGTAAGTAAGTAAGTATTATTTCATATGAATATTTCCGACGAAACAAGAATCCGGCGAATCGGGAACTAATCCTAAAAGATTTGCCACACTGTACTGGTTGCGTTCTGTGGTCTGCGGTCAGGTCAAATTGAAAGCAGCCCGCATTATGTATGGACAACATACCTAGTCGGTCTCTATATATTTTGTACAGATATGCGTTCTGACCGTGCGGACTGTGCGGACCGCACATAATGCGGGCTGCGTTCATTTTGACCTGACCGCAGACCGCAGAACGTATCCAGTGTGGCAAATCCTTAATACCTTTTCAGGGATAAAGTCACATTCACCGACAAATAAACGTACAAAAGGACACCTGTTTATCTGTGGGTTCACTCTCCAATAAATAGATAATACGCACCACGTGCTTGACCGTTACGTCTAAATAGTCGAGTTCATGGCGTCAAAATAGTCATATGCCATTCGTAACTAACTAATTTAATGCACTAATTACGTTACAACAAACAAAGCTCACGCAATCACATACCACAAGTAAGTAAGCCGAAATCACTACACCACACAGTATTTTATACACTAACTAACAATAACCTCGTCCTGCCCAATGTTCTCAATTAAGAACACATTCGATTTAGTGGTTCCTGCCCGGGATTTTTTGTTTATACTTCCGAATTCCGCCCAATGTTCTCAATCAATCACATATTCAAATTTGCCGCCTAGCGACCAAACGTTTTTAAGTTTGAGATTTTATTAGGTCGATTCTCATTGGTTGGAGTATTGGCCAATAGTTAATCAAGGCCTTGTATTGAATTTGCTCGGATTTGCCGAGTAGTGTCACGTCACGTGTCAAGGATGCCGCAACTTCGAAGAAGAGGTAAGTTTGATCCATTATTATCTTGCTAATCATGAATGTGTTTATAATCAGTATCATAGCAATATTACGCCTTATAGTTCTTATTTGTAACACAGGCTTTATTTTTATAATATAGGTTATTTTAGATTTTTCAAGGCAACTTTTCGAAAAATGTGATTTATTGAGAACATTGGGCAGAACTGACTACAGCAATGTATTATTTCTTTGTTATAGTACTGGGTGATCGTGAGATTGAAGATGTACTGGGAGATTCAGATATCGGAGATTTTATTCCGTCTGATGAAGATAACGAAGATCCACAGTATGTGCCTCCGCGTCGTCATGAAGAAAGCTCTAGTGACACTAACACTGACACGGCATCTGAATCTGACGAGGTACCTATATCGCTTAACTCAAGTTCTGTTAACGATGCAGTTAGACGTGGCGGAGGTAGGCGTGGTGGCAGACGAGGTGGTCATCGTGGTGGTAGACGTGGTGGTCGTAGAGGCAGTCGAAGCAGAGGATTCCAAGATTCCAGAGGATTTTATTTAAAGATATGGTTTCTATTTGAGCGAGGATGATACTTGAAAATGTAGACTGATTATTATGTTTCAAATTATTGTTGTATTCAATTTGAAGATTATTGTTTAGAAAGAGGGTATCCTTTCTGTTTCAGATTTGAGAAACAATAACTTAGTTTTAATTTTCGTTGATCTCAAACTTTTTCGTAATAAAAATGTGATTAAAATTAAAGTTGTTTAATTTATTTTCCCACAACTGCTAAATAAATAATATATTGTAATTATGAAGTTTATGCCCAATGTTCTTAATAAATGACAAATAAAAGATTACCGATTTACGAGATTCTGCCCAATGTTCTTAAAAAAGAACCAAAGATTTTGACTCGAAAACTGGCTCAGTCTCTTGAGTGTATAGCTCTTATTACCTAAAAAATAATATAAAAAATCCTACTGACCTTTGACATAGAAATTTTAACAAAAATTGTCTTGGGCAGAACCCGTCTAAATAAAATTGTGCTTAATTAAGAACACTGGGCAGAAACCGGAAGTATAAATTAAAATGCTTGGGCAGGACGAGGCTATTGACACTTATGTTTGTAATGATAACGTGACATCAAAGAAAATGACAACCGTATGCCTTTCATTAAACAAAGGACATGTACTAAGCCGAAATCACTACACCACACAGTATTTTATACACTAACTAACAATAATGACACTTATGTTTGTAAAGATAACGCGACATCAAAGAAAATGACAACCGTATGCCTTTCATTAAACAAAGGACATGTACCTTGTGTATATTTTGCATTTGAAGAATCTTTATTTATAAAGCATTGGCTAAAGCAGTGCAATTTTTCCAAATGAACGATGAGCCATCGTTGCGCTATTTGCACAATAACCTAGCGACAGCAAAAAAAATGTAATAACTCTTTGACAACTCAGGATAAGAAAGAAAAGAGTGCACAATGAGTAAACAAACAACGGAATGAGATTGGAAATCGTATTTTTACCAGGACTCAAACCATTGTTACCGTAAATAACCGGCTCGCTTCATTGTCCGAGGAAATTAGTTTCTTTCGATAACACAGGGAAAGGATTATTGGGAAATGACTTTTTCTGGAAGAGGTGGTAAATATAATACCTACCGGTAGTAAAATTGAGCTATAAATTTACATTACAGGCAGCTAAATTGAAATAGTTTTGCTAATTTATATGTTCGCAAGATTGGCAATATTTTGCTGATTTGGGACCATTTTGTGACACAAGCATGTTATTTTTTCATTGTGTTATTTTTACTTTTATTGCTTATTCTGTTTTAATTTTCTTTTGTCTATGTTAGTTGTCACAAATAAATATTTCTTTCTTTCTATTTCTTTCTAATAATAGTGAGTTTATCTTAATATATAAAAGAAGAAACTGACTGACTGACATATCAACGCACAGCCCAAACCACTGGGCCTAGAGATTCCAAATTTGGCATGTAGGTTCCTTATAAGGTCTAGGGTTGCACTAAGAAAGGATTTTTAAAAATTCACTCCCTAAGGGGGTGAAACGGGGGTTCAAAGTTTGTATGGGGAAACAAGATTAGTTCGACTATTTTATTCGTAACTTCACAGAAATACTCCTAATGATAAATGAGTAAACACGTGTTTCAGATTTTTTGAGAATTCAACCCCTAAAAGGGGGGAAAGGGGTAACAAAGTCTGAAAATCAACATGGGTGTTGTTACTATGGTTTATCGGGTCGCTGGTTATGAAAACAACAACGGTTTTAAAATCCGATGTGGCATACGTAAAATATCATATATCTCCCTGGATGGTGTGCGATGGGGTTGAAATGTCTAAATATCAATATGGGTGTCGTTTTTAATGTTTTGCCCAAATCACTGGACCTAGAAACTTGAAATTTTGCACATAGACACCTTATACAATGTAGATATCCACTAAGGAAGGATTTTTAGGAATTCCCACGGGAACGGAAAAAAACGGGATTTATATATTGGATTCCGAGTGACCCTATCTCAGTAACTATAATAACTAGACTCTTCAAATTTGATACACAAGTAGGTATTACATTAGTTAAAACATTAATTTCAGGATTTTTCAAAATTCTCACGGGATAAGGAAAAAACGGGATTTATAAATTCCGTTCAACGGAATCCTATGAACTATAATTACTAGACTCTTTAAATTTGGCGTAGAAGTAGGTAATTATAATAGTAAAAAACTGTTTTAAGGATTTTCGGAAATTCCCGCGGGATAAGGAAAAAACGGGATTTTTCGTTTTAATGGTCGTAGAAAGCTGAAATTCGGCATGTAGATTGCTTGGGAAGTGTAGAGGAGCATTGAAAGAGGACTTTACAAAATTCCCACGGGAACGGGAAAAAACGGGATTTTTCGTTTTACTGGTCGTAGAAAGCTGAAATTCGGCATGTAGGTTGTTTGGGGAGTGTAGAGGAGCATTAAGAGAGGAATTTCCGAAATTCCCACGGGAACGAGAAAAAACGGGATTTATATATTCAGTTCAACGGAATCCCATGAACTATAATTAGTAGACTCTTCAAATTTGGCATAGAAGTAGATAATTATAGTAGTAAATAAAAAACAGTTTTAAGGATTTTCAGAAAATCCCACGGGATAAGGAAATAACGGGATTTTTCGTTTTACTGGTCGTAGAAAGCTGAAATTCGGCATGTAGGTTGCTTGGGGAGTGCAGAGGAGCATTGAGAGAGAACTTTCTGAAATTCCCACGGGAACGAGAAATAACGGGATTTTTCATTTTACTGGTCGTAGAAAGCTGAAATCAGGCAAGTGGGTTCCTTGAGGAATGTAGGGGAGCATTATTAAAGCATTTCCCGAAATTTTTACGGGAACGAGAAAACACGGGATTTTGCGTTTTACTGGTTGTAGAAAGGTAAAATTTCAAAATTCAAAAGTTTATACTGTAAATAGGCCACAAAGGGCTCTTTAACCGATTTCAAAAAAGGAGGAGGTTATGCATTCCACTGTATGTATTTTTTTATGTACCTAGGTATGTTTACCGATTTTTCGGTTAATTGTGGACCGATTTTAAAAATTATTTTTTTATACGAAAGAATCTAATATACTCCTGAGATAGTCCCATTGTCACCAAATCAGGATCTGATGACGGGATCTCAGGGAAATCGAAGGCATCCTTCAAATTTTGTAGGCACACATTACGTTTTTCATATATTTTCTCAAGCTATTTAAGTGTTTGCGTCTGGTAGACATCATCTCATGTTGATGAGCTGATGATGGAAGGTTAAACTCCTTAACGGTTAGGAGTTATAGGAAGTTTCTTTAAATATCATATGCATGTATAGACCTTTAGTTGTATTCTTTCTGGTTATTCAGATTTTTAGTGCTCGCTTCCGAATTAGTGAAAAACATTGTTTACAAAGAAATACTGTAAAGGATCGTATCTACCTGAAGTTTTGTCGTGCTTGCTTGCACGCTTACTTGCACGCTTTCTTGCACGCTTGCTTGCTTGCGTGCATGCATGCTTGCTTGCATATTGCTTGCATGCTTACTAGCATGCTTGCTTGCATGCTTGCATGCTTTCTTGCTTGCCTGTATGCTTGCTTGCTTGTATGCTTGCTTGCTTGATATCTTGGTTCTTTGGAATACTCATGGTACACGCGAGCGAAGCCGCGGGCAAAAGCTAGTTTATCTATATTGAACGTGTACTAGTTTGCCTATATTGAACGCATAGTTTTCTATTTCCAAATAAGGTTTATATTCTCGCATTTGAATAAAATTTAATGTCTCTAAGTTTAACAAATCTGGATCCCGAAGGAAATTATACCTAACATGAAAATTGGCATAATGTGTTATTCCAGTATTCGCTCCCGCTGGACTTGATGGATGTAGATATAATTTTTTTTGCAAATCCGTCCAGTCGTTTTTGCACGAATGTGTAAGTAACACACACACGCTCACACGTACGCACGCACGCACTCACAATTTCTATGATATGTATATAATTATAGTAGGTACTCGTAATAATTATGCATACCGTGAAACCGTCCAATTTTGCCATAAATAGATATTTTTCCCGCCGAGTCAAATATAAACTAAAATTTAAATTTAACAACAAAAAAACCGTCGAGTGCGAGTCGGACTCGCGCACGAAGGGTAAAAAATTTCGGTTTACGATTAATGACGTATTAAAAAAACTACTTACTAGGTATCTCGTTCAAACCACTTTTCGGTGTAATATTACATGGTTATGTACATCATATCATTTTTGAAGACCTATCCATAGATAACCCACAAGTATGGGTTTGATGAAAAAAAAAATTTTGAGTTTCAGTTCTAAGTATGGGGAACCCCCAAAATTTGTTGTATTTTTCTATTTTTGTGTGAAAATCTTAATGCGGTTAACAGAATACATCTAAATACTTACCACGTTTCAACAGCATAGTTCTTATAGTTTCGGAAAAAAGTGGCTTTGACATACGGACGGACAGACAGACAGACAGACAGACAGACATGATGAATCCATAAGGGTTCCGTTTTTTGCCATTTGGCTACGGATCCCTAAAAAACAGCATTTTGTTTTTTTTTAACAGTAGAATGAAGGTTATATTTATGACAACACTACACATTACATTTGAGAGAGAGAGAGAGAGAGAGAGATGTTTATTTAGACATATTCGATACACAGGAAATACAATTGACATGAAAAGATACAAATAAAAATCATCGAATAGTATAACTTGGGCCCCACTCAGCATAACGCTGTTTTTCAGTGGGACCCACATTTGGTTCCAACTTCATTCAATTTGCTGTCACAGCTTGTTGAAGTTCCAGTGTGATTTGTTGCAGGCGAAATGTGACTCCAGTGTTTTTTAAATATTGAGAAATTGCAAAAACAAAGGTGAGTGTTTGTTTTTGTTAATGTAAACAAAAGTTATTAGAACATTAACTTAATGCTTTCTATGCAGTGAGTAGCTTAAATTGTGAATTACGATGGTGGGCAATTTAACCCGCAACCGTACACTCTCATATCTAATTTATTGAATCAGGTGTTTTTATTGATATATAAAACTACCTTCAATTTTTGTTTCTTTATTGATAAGGCATATTTTATTAATACTAATATATTATTATGAGTATCATATATATATATATATATATATATATATATATATATATTATATTATTAATATTATTTGTATTATATATATTTTATTAATATCTTCTCCTTTACTGCTGCTTGGGTCTAATTTGAACAGTTAGTATTAATAAAATATGCCATATCAATAAATAAACAAAAATTCAAGGTAGTTTTATAATTATGTCAATAAACAATATTTTTTGTGGGGTAGTTTGAGAAAAATAAAAATAAAGTGGGTACTTGAGAAGTTACAGTGACAAGTTAAAACATTTGTTTTGGTTTGTTAGTTTAACATTTGGTAGCATAGCATACGGTTGTGGTGCTTACTCTGAGGATGAGCTCTGGTTGAGTTCGAAACGCGTCAGTGTAGTTTGGTGGTGGTGATGGTTGGGTTTGTGTGGTTTGTATGTGTTCGTACAGTGTGGAGGTGGAGGAACTGCATGAACACGCATTTCTTATATATACGTAACTATCGTAAGGTCGCAGGTGAGCAAAGTAATTGTTTCAGTTCATTAATCTTATATCTGCCAATTTTTCCCGCTCTAAAATATGTGCAGGGTTGTGACTTTTTCATTTTTTATTTGCTAAGAGTATTATGATCAAATATTATGAATACTTAAATTATAATAGGTTTATTAAAATATAATACATACATAATATGTATATTATATATAATTTGTTTATAATGTTATTAATACTACAAAAGAAAATAGTACTACCTATTTAAAAAATAAGATATGAATACATAATATTAAATTGGATATCTAATGAACGTATTAATTAACAATCTGAAACAGACAAATTATTTTTTTATTTCATTCTCATCATAATTGTCCATTACCATTTTAGTTAATTTTCAAAAAAACGTGCATTGCAAATCTCAAATTCGAGAGTGAAAATCAAGGGTACGGCTGGTTCATAGAACTATCGGAATTACTCAAGCAAAATAATTGTGCAACTAGCTTGTGCACCAGTTGCTGCAAAAGAAATAACAACAACAGGCTGATTTGTTATCAATGGCTAGACGAAAGTTTAATAATTCAACTTATGAATACTATATTGAAGAAATTGTGCTCCTATAATGATTTATTAATTTTCAAACATTATCAAACCGGTTATGCCAACCTTAACATCTACTTATTGGCTGTATGAAAATAATAATGGCCTTGGGCAAATATGGACGAAAGTGAAGGTAATTTTTCCCGTAGTGAAAATTACAAATTAAACGAAATTCTTTAAAAATAAGGACTATTTCTTTATTGCAACACAATTCTATGCTTAGATAGACTGTATTCGCACATAAAAACATAAATCAAACCCTATTTTTTGTTATAAAAACGATTTTTTTTTAAAAGTGGGCGGGTGGGATAAAACGGGATTTTGCGTTTTACTGGTTGTAGAAAGCTAAAATTTCAAAATTCATAAGCCCTTGCTTGCATGCTTGCTTGCTTGCCTGTATGCTTGCTTGCTTGATATCTTGGTTCTTTGGAATACTCATGGTACACCCAAGCGAAGCCGAGGGCAAAAGCTAGTGTACTATAATGCAATATGAAATTATTGTGTTACAAAGCTTATCTATCCTTCTATATTTTTTATCTTTGTAACTTTTTCTTTCAAATATGCATAAATACGGCATTTTGATCCTATTTTCATAAGACATGTTTTTGGAAACAGGTAGCTAGTGTACCAACTAACATAATATTATTACAGTTAATTATTCTCGTTGAACAGTAATGTAATGTTAATGAGATTATGATCAGCCAATTACTAACTGAATACTAAGTCAAATATAACTACAGAACCAAGCAACTAGTACGTGTTTATTGTTTAGATACTAAATAAGTACGTACCTAATATTAAAGCATTTGAATCTACGAGTATACAAAAGTAGCTCCTACACAATTATTATGCAGAATGTAGATATCCTACGTTGTGATAAAAATAACTAGCCAGTGTCAGACCACGCAAAACAAAGAGTTGCGAAATAAAATAAATTAAATTTATAATGATTACTTACTAGTTGCTCAGCCACTAACACAAAAGACTGTATTCGCGTAGGATAGACATTTGTTTGGTGATATTTCCGAAACTATAAGACCAGAGGCCGTATTGCCTAACGCGCGGACACTTGCGAATTTGCAATCGCTTTTAACATCTTTTTCTGTAACTATCTTATACCTTTTGACAGAAAGAAACAGTGAATGCGAAGGCAAGCGTCCGTTCATTAGACAATAACTACGGCCTCTGCATTGCTTTAACCGATTTTCGTCGAACATACTTAATCACTATTTAGCTTGATTGTTTCTTTCTAAATATTGGATGTCACGGTTTAAAAAATCGATGAAGGAATACTTATTTGTGCAACGAGAAAGCAAAGTTGGTTTTTACTGCGAGTGTTGATTTTGAATCACGAGTCAGCGAAGGATTCTATAATTGAATCACGAGCGTCAGCGAGTGATTCTAAGTTAGAATCCTGAGTGCGCGAGTGATTCAAATCGAGATGCAAAAAAGCTTTGGTCTCGTGTGACACATACATCTTTTCACCTCAGCAGCGAGAACATAATAAATTGTTAATAGTATTTTATACAATCGTTGCATAATGAAGGCTTTTAAAGTCGAGTACCGTAAGTAAGGTACGAGATTTTAAGAGCTACTTATGTAACTATTGTATACAATACTTTTTCTACGAGCCATCATCATCATCGTCGTCTATCGAGGTACGTAACCATGAAGTTAGCATAACTCCTGTTGTAAGTATAGCTTTTTAGATTTTTCTGGCAACAAAGTAAGCGTTGCTTCCTCTGCAATAGTAGTTATCTCCTCTGGAGTAGCGGTGAAACTAATCTCGTCACTGTCAGTCATGTTTAATTCGAATTAGGGATTATTTATTTAACACCATCGATTTCGCATCAAATAACAAACATAACTTTTAAATGTTCGTAGCACAAAAAAGAACTAATGAGACGTTGTTATAATTATGTCTGTTTCTGATTGGCCAATTACTTCAATTACTAACCAATCACGTAACAGAAGAAAAAAGTTAGTGTGTTCAAATGGAAGCAAATTTGCCAGATATTTCCAACTTTACATTGGGTGCATTCCACTAAGCGCTCACGACGCTCAACTAAACTAAACTAAACTAAACTAAGTTCTAATTTTGAAATTATTATAGTCGCCTAGAGGTTTGTATAATAATCATTATAGTTGAGTCCGAAGTGCCATAGACTATCCAAGATTAAAAAGTACGTGATTGCAATTTTGTCTTTAAACACATAATTGACAGATTAAAATCAACGAGTAGAAAAAGGTATATAAACGTCGTCTTTTTGTCTTTGTTGTGGTTTTCAAGTAAATACTCCATAATTGCACCTATTTAACAATACAGTATCCGAAAAATGTTTTCATCTCTCATACTCGGAAAGTAGGGATTGCAATCCCGCAGCTCATTCAATCCCGCGGGATTGTTATGCGGGATTACTCAATCCCGCGCTTGAAATTATGTTATAAAATCAAATTTAAACTACAGATTTTTGTGTAAAAAAGCAACAGAAATTATTTATTTTCTATTAATTATGTACTAGGGGCGTTCAATAAAAAGTGAGAATGAGTATGTTATAAACAACTTTTACTAAATGTCATTTTATTTTTCGACATAGTCACCTTTTAGCATAATACACTTAGTATATCTTTTTTCTAAACTTGAAAAATTCCATTTTTAAAAAAGGTCTCATCTTGAGTACTTAAAAAATCTTGTACTGCAGCGACTACCGCGTCGTCGTCTTCAAATTTCTGGCCTCTCAGGTATTGTTTCAATCTCGGAAATAGGTAGAAATCACTGGGAGCGAGATCTGGTGAATACGGAGGATGCTTAAGGATATCGAACCCAGCATCACGAATTGCAGCCATTGCAACGGCGGACTTGTGTGCCGGGGCATTGTCCTGGTGGAACAGCACAACTTTCGAGAGTTTACCTTGCCGTTTTTCGCGGATCT
Organism: Archips crataeganus; assembly: GCA_947859365.1. Taxonomy (NCBI): domain Eukaryota; kingdom Metazoa; phylum Arthropoda; class Insecta; order Lepidoptera; family Tortricidae; genus Archips; species Archips crataeganus. Next base: position 25,202,129 of record OX402045.1, on the reverse strand, counting down.
CATTGCGCAATATTGTTATTTGTTTGGCGTATTAAGTGCCCGTAACAGTGGCTCCATGCTCGAGATACTCAATCATTAATACCCCTTTACCATCCCAAAAAACAGAGCCCATGACCTTACCGGCAGATGGGCTCACCTTGAATTTCTTCGGAGTTGGAGATGATGGCCTATTCCATGTCATAGACTGCAGTTTCGTTTCAGGGTCGTAATGATGGAGCCATGTTTCGTCCATTGTTATAAATCGCGCCAAAAAAAGTTCCCGGTCTTGCTGCATCAGGTTCAAAGCTTCTTGACAAATCTCTAGTCTAGTTTGTTTTTGCGTGTCAGTAAGCATTCTTGGTACCCAACGCGCAGATACCTTTTCTCTTAGATGCTATTACTATGATATCAACCTATGGTGATAACTATTGAAAATAAGTTCTTAAGAATCAAATAGCATTATTGTGTCGATTTACGCGAAAGTTTTAGCGCCAAATTTTTAATTTGTGGAATCCGCGGATCCGCGCTTTGAAGGTGCGGGATCCAGCAGATTAATAAAAGCAGCGGGATCCCGCGGGAATGCGGGATCCCGTTTTGCGGAATTGCAATCCCTATCGGAAAGTGAGGCAAATCATATCCGACATACGGGAGGATAACTATTATTTTCTTTCCAAGGGTAGAAATGAATTAAAAAAAACCGGCCAAGAGCGTGTCGGACACGCCCAAGATAGGGTTCCGTAGCAGGTACGAAAAAATGATTGTTTTGGTCCCAACTCCCACCACGCACAGAATTTCAACGTCAGCGGTACAGAGCCATCTATCGGCGAATTGGCTAACTAATCTAATCTGTGCAGTCTTACTAGAACTAGTATGTATGTTGATGGTTTTTCAGATGTAATTCTTTATTTTATGAACCGATTTCAATTTTTATTTTTTTTTATTTGAAAGAAGATACTGTTAGCGTGATCTTATAGGTACTTAAAGAAAAAAAATGCTTGCAATGGCAGTTAAATTACAATCTTAGTTTAGAAATATTTTTTTATAAAAACATAAAAACTGCTCAACTGATTAAGTTGAAAATAATTTTCCTAGAAAGTTTTTATTAAGTTTAACTTACGTGATTTTTTTCATATTTTTTAGACTTGCTGTTCAAAAGTTAGAGGGGGGGGGACACATTATTTTGAACTTTCGGAGTGAATATCTCCGAACATATTCACTTTATCAAAAAATGGTTTTAGCAAACCCTTATTTATTTTCAAATACCTATCCAATGATACCCCACACTATAGGGTTAGTCGCGAAAAAAAAATCACCCCCACTTTACGTCTATAGGAGGTACCCTAAAAAAATTTTTTTTAGTTTTTTTTATTTAATCACTTTGTCGGCGTGACTGGTATATATATTCATGCCAAATTACAGCTTTCTAGTACTAACAGTCTCTGAGCTTAGCCGCGGACAGACAGACAGACAGACAGACAGACAGACGGACAGACATGGCGAAACTATAAGGGTTCCTAGTTTACTACGGAACCCTAAAAATAAAGGCATTGCCTGTCAATGGAACACATACGCATTTAGCCAAGCATTACGGCATATACATGGAATAATTAAGTATTGAGTTTTTTTTTTCTTAATTAGTCATATTACAAATTTTATAATGCCAGCGAAATATTATTAAATTAAATTATTAATTTCTTATTTGGTGACTTAAACCAGAAAAGTTAGAAAATGTTAAGAAAAAAACACGGTAAACGACAATGTTATTGTCCACACAGCATATCTCTATACAGCTTAACTCCTTGGTTCAAATTGGTTACTTACATATTTTATAAATAAATTTACTAAAATACCTACTTTATCTACTGTTTCCATTGATTATTATATTGAAAATTCTAAATTTTGTTAAATTAATTATTCTTTAACAATAAACTCCATTGAAATATTTTACAACGATCATATTGACCAGTTTAGACATTTTTTATTTATTTATACTTATATTTTCTTACTTTCCTTGTAGTCGAAATAAAAAACAGAGTGTTTAACTCGGGAAAAACATCAATATCACCCTCGGAATATTGGCACCTTCGCTGTGCTCGGGTGCCAAGTAACCTCGTGTGATATTGGTTATTTTCCTCCCTTGTTGAACAATCTACTATTGCACCCTTTGCTAGTCTCCATTGCTTAAAAATATCATAAGCTTTGAAATATTTTTCGCGAGACTATTCAAGTAAGAAACTTAACTCTTCATTTTGTATTTATTAATTCATAGTGTGAACTGAGGGACCACAAACAAATATAAATTTGAAAAAAATGATTATAGTATTTCCAATCATTTATTTTCTCGATGACAGCTCCCGTAGAATGTAACTTTGTTTAGTTACGCAAAAAATAACTTTAAAATGCGAGGTATAAAAAATACGACAACTGCCTAATTTTGTTCCTTGATGCCATATAAGATTCATCTAAGACACATTGAGTCCATATTATGTAGTAATTTTTTTTTTAAGTAAAACAATAAACGTTTCAATAAAGTTACATTCTATGGCAATACAAATGTCATGTTCTGATTGCCGTAGAATGTAACTTTATTAAAACGTTTATTATTTATCGTACTTTAAAAAAACTACTGCATATATGGACTCAATTTGTCTTAGATGAATATTATATAGGATCAAGGAACAAAATTGGGCAGTTGTCGTATTTTGTATACCTCGCATTATAAAGTTAATTTTTGCGTAACTAAATAAAGTTACATTCTACGGGAGCTGTCATCGACAAAATAAATGATTGGAAATACTATAATAGTTGTGCTTTTGTTTAACTTTTATAATCTTCCTTGCGATTTTTACTAATGTTTGCAAAGAAAAATGCATTTTTTTTTGTACACATGTACCGATTTATTAGTTATTTTATGTGGTCTCTGAGGGACCAAAGAAGGAAGACTGCTTTAGAGTATAATCATTGCCAAATTACGTTTTGGTCATTACGAATGCGTTTAAACATGTTTTTACTAAATCTGTAACATCAAAATAAGCCAGCATATAAACACTTGCCCAGAAGTGGAAGATTCAGTGTGTGAACTGAGAGACCATACCTTTGGCTGTATAACTTTTTAGTGAATTCATTACGAATTCCAGGATTTTTTAACAAAGTAATTCGCTACTACTACTACATTTTACACTTACTAAAACCATTAAAAACCAAGTACTCAAGTCCACACTCATACGATAGTGGGATTCTAAAGAAATCGAGGGCAACCTTCAAATTTAATAGACAAACCTATTTTTGGGTGTTTTTTGAAGGCGGTTTTATTTTTTATTTAAATTATTTATTTTTTGCTTTTTAGTTGTTTCTGTATAACATAGATGCGTATGCGTATAATCCCAACATCAGAACTGGATTCTGGTAACAACGGGACCAACCATGAAGCATTAGCTTTCAAACAACGAAAAAATTTTCCAAATCGGTTCATAAATAACTGAGTTCTGAGGTAACACACATTTTAAAAAAAAGAACATACAACCAAATTGAGAACCTCCTTCTTTTTTGAAGTTGATTAAAAAGCATGTTAATACTACTCTACTACTACTCCGTCTACTCCGTCCCTCGTGTCGTCTAGGCGAGGACCATGACTTGATTCCTTTATTCACTAGTGCTGTGTGCGTATTGGGTGACCATAAACTGCCATATGTTACCATAAAACTTGATTACCTCCTGACCTTGCGAGATTAATGGGTCATCGATCGCCTCATAAAATACAGCGACGTTTCGAGGGACGAATAGTAATAGCCGTTTGTGAATTATTTTCATTTTCGAATGGTCAAGTAAGTTTTTAGGAAGTTTAACCTCTCGTGATTTAAATATTTGTGAAGGCTCGAAGAGCAACCATAATTTAAGATGGCCATTTTCAATAAAATGTGTACACTATTTTTTTAATGAGGAAATTTTTTTTTATTCATAATCACGAGTACCTACTAATTTCATTTTCACAAAGAAAAAAGTGTACTTTTAATGTGAAATGGCAGATAGCACAGAGATAGGTCTTAAATTGTTTGCAATATCTCTATCACCACTCTTGTGCACAGGGGTTCTAGAGATTGTTTTAGTAGGGAAGAAAAGACTCACGTCGCGAAACATAGATTTGCCAGGTGACTCCTAACCCTTTTTCTTTCTCCTCTTTCTTTTTTTTCTTTTTTGGATATTGTCCCAGCAAGGGGCGCTATCAAGTTTAAGCTTCAAAATAATATCAACTATCTCCTGTGGTTCGGTATCTAATAAAACAAATGATGACACTACTGAAGCTTTTTCAGAGTCTTTTCGAGACTTTCGTTGAATAGTAAAAAGTAGTCTTAAAATCGCTTCCTAACACCTATACCATCATATATTCAGTTTTTACGTTGTCAAAAGTTAAAGTACGTTTATTTTGTCAACATAAGTGGTTGAATATAATACCTATTATACAACACAAAGTGTTGCAACGTAATTATTAAGATGCACCAAAAAAAAATAACCTGTAGTTTTTATTTTATTTTTGGAAAGAATAGGATATTTTAAGATACCCTTTTTGAATTTAGAATTTGGATGAGTATTTAATTTTTTATATTTTTTTTTACTAAATTCGTTGGATGACGTCACAGTGAGACAGCCACGTTCCATTGCCTAGAAAAACTCAGGTCGTACATAACATAATCTGTGGCACTACTGATTTGTCTTGTCACTGTCGAGTGTCATTGTCTTGTCTTAACCTAAATGAACTATGGCAAATGGTTTTATTTATTTTTCTTATTTTAGCTTCGATTTTGTTTAATGGTATGATAGTAAATAGATATTTTTATTAAAGTCTGATATTTAGTTTCTTTTATATTTACTTGTTACATAGTAATTTAATAATTTAATTTGTAAAAATACATTGGAAATACTCGTATACATTTCGGACTTTACGATAAATGACAACTCTGTTTAAAGCCATCATGTGATTAAAGTTCTATCTTTGTCACTTTTTGCTATTATAAGCAGGACAGCAACATTTCAAACTGTCAATTTGCTTTAGAGTGTAGACTTGCTTTGTAACTGAAGACATGAGTGGATGAAGGGGGTATGTCACAAAAACATTATTTCGAGTAAATCGCAGTTAAAGGTTTTTACGTTGTAGTTTTGGTTTAAAATTGAATAGGGTATTGTTACTTTTATAAAAATCAACCACATAGCTTGATCAATTGGTTTTTTAATAAATGCTTTTAAATAACATTTTTTTATATAAAAAAATACATAACCCCTTCTTTTTCCTTTAAGCTGTTCTGCAAAGAAAATAAGTTAAATAAATGAAAGTGTTTCTTGTAACAAAATTTATTGATTTAGTAGAATTTCTTCGTAAAAATACCTGCATTTAGAGTATATAAATTTTAGCTGATCCCTAATGTTTTCTTTTTTCTTGGGATATTGGACATCTCAGAATAAGAGAAAATAAAAGTTTGTCTCATAACATGGATGAAGGAGTTAATACATACGTTAATACATACATATAGTGCGTACATAACACTTTCTTCTATAACATTCACTCGTAAACTGGTAACCACCTCTAGAGTCATGTGCCCTTAACACGTTCATTCACGAAGAACGTAACTTATTCTGTATAGTCGACCAAGTAAGTACTTTACCATTTTTAATGACAGTACCTACATCAGAATAAAAACAATAAGGCTGATTGTCACATTGACTCGTAAGTGAAAATAGCCTTTGTTGTTTGAAGTCAAACAACTGACATTGAACCTTAGGCTGGTAAAGGAATTTCTTGGTCGACTATACATAGGTCCTTCATACACTGGGTTTCAAGCTGTTATAGTTTAAAAACATGAGAACTGAATGCTTTCGGCGTTGCATTATGACTTAGCACCTTCATTTATGGCATAATACCGAAAATGAAAAAAATGCGACATACCCCCGCCCGTCATCGGATTTAAGTATCTAATAATATGTTTAAGTTATTTTGACCTTGTTTAAATAAACATTGTTCTGATGACAGGTACTTATTATGTTATTGTTAATAATGTTTCCTAATTTACCTTAGTACTAAGTTTACCTACATAGCGGTATCTTTTTTTCTGCAAGTGTTAATTTAATTTAATTTAACTTAATTCATATAGTTATGTCTAGTTGTGTAAGTCCTTTTTCTCCTGAGACACAGGATCCTCCTAGTTCAGGCATGTGTCATTCTTCACTTTTAATTTGTTTAGATATAAGTTTTATATTGTCAAAACCTATTTTGAAAAGAGATTTTTTTTTATCCACTCATGTCTTCAACTGCCTTTGTGACGAGACACTGCAGGGGTCAAATGAAGGTCATTACTTAAATTTTGTGTGTTTCATTCAGTTTATCATATTCTTGGAATCTAATTTCTGAAAACGCTTTACAAAGCCTATTCGTCCAAATGGTTTTCGATTTATTATACGTTTTCAAAAATTGGGACATCCCAATTGGTATCACTATGGTCCGCCCACAGGTATACAAACAGTTTGCAAGTTTAAAACTATTCTCCCTTTGCTTGCCAAAATGGACTACGAGAAAACCTTCGATTCGATCGAGACTTGAGCTGTACTGCAGTCTCTCCAACGGTCCCAAGTAGACTACCGGTACATCGAAGTATTGAAGTGTCTGTATAATAACGCCACAATGTCCGTCCGACTGCAGGACCAGATGTCGAAGCTTATTCTATTGCAGCGGGGAGTTAGACAAGGAGATGTTATTTCTCCAAAACTGTTCATCGCTGCACTAGAGGATGCGTTCAAGAATCTGGACTGGGAAGGGCATGGCATCAATGTAAATAGCGAATACATTACTCACCTTCGATTTGCCGACGACGTGGTGCTTATGATTGAGACCTTGGAAGATCTCAGTGCTATGCTCGCTGACTTCGGAAGAGTCTCCGAGAGAGTTGGTCTTAACTTTAACATGGACAAGACGAAGGTCATGTTAAACGCCCATGTTGTACTAACTCTCGTCGTAACCGGAGACACTTTTCTTGAAGTTGTTGACGATTATATCTACTTGGAACGTACAATCTAATTAGGTAGGTTCAACTTCGAGAAAGAGGACAATCAATGAATTAATCTCGGCTGGACAGCGTTCGGGAAGCTCCGCAATATCTTGTCATCCAATATACCGCAGTGTCTCAAGTCAAAAGTCTTTGATCAGTGTGTGTTACCAGTGATGACTTATGGCACTGAGAGGTGGTCGCTAACGATGGGCTTCATAAGAAAGCTCAAACTCACTCAGAGGGCGATGGAGAAGACTATGCTTGAACTTTCTCTGCAGGATAGCATTAGAAATGATGAAATCCGCTCAAGAACTATAGTCGCGGTCGTAACTCGAAGAATCGCCAGACTTAAGTGGCAGAGGCCGAGGCACATCGCTTGTAGAATTGACGGCCGATGGGACCGAAAGGTTCTTAAGTGGCGTCCGCGGACCGGAAGACGCGCAGTGAAGTTGGCCTCCAACAAGATGGAGCGACGACCTGGTTAAGGTTGCGGGAACGCGTTGGATGAGGATGGCGTAGGACCTATCTGTTTGGCGAGCCTTGAGATAGGCCTATGTTTAGCAGTGGACGTCTTTCGGCTGAAATGATGATGGATGATGAATGATGAACTTCGAGAAAGTGGTCAATCGGCGAATTTGACTCAGCTGGGCAGCGTTCAGGAAGCTCCGCAATATCTTGTCGTCCAATATACCACACGGCAGTGTCTCAAGTCAAAAGTCGTTGACCAGTGTTTGTTGCCAGTGATGACCTAAGGCACTGAGACGTGGCCTCTAACGATGCGCCTCATAAGAAAGCTCAGTTGGGTGGATCTGCCGTTTTGATTATTTCTGATTTATTTTGATGATTTTTAAAAACTGATCTGAAATGCGTGCAAAACGCAATAAATTTAAAGATTTATTAATAACATTTAGAAAACTAATAAAGGCACTAAAATCCAACTAGCGAATCAGAAGTTATAGACTCTCAAAGTTACATGATCGCATTGTTAATGACGTCTTTAGTATGGTAATGATTTTTCTTTATCGGCAATGACGACGTGTTGATGGTAATCACGAAAAATATATATTTCATACTAAATACAAACTGAAACATGGATGCACAGAAAAACCCAGAAAAAGAGACCAGCGCTGGGAATCGAACCCAGGTGCTCAGCATTCCGTGCTGCGTGCTCAACCGTTACACCACCACAGGTCAGGAGTTGAGACACAAATTTTCCTATGAATCGCACATATCAGCTTGCTTTTAACCACTTAAGCAGGGATACTAGCGTCATCTATGTTAAGCTCTCATCGAGAGACGTCAACACTCCTTCGGAACTAACCGCTCACCCAGCTCATTACTTAGCTCAGCAGCTCAGCAGCAGCGCTGGTCTCTTTTTCTGGGTTTTTCTGTGCGTGCATCCATGTTTCAGTTTATATATGGATTTCACGGGATGACCGTAAAAGTAAAAAACTTAGAGTTGATAAATAAAAAATTACAAAAAGACTGCAAAAAAACCAATCTTGAAAAATATATAATAAAATGTGTATTATTTTTGTTTTAAAGCACTATTTTGTCAGTGTGATAGGGTGTCTCAAAAATTAAGATCAGAGGCGGGTAGTTAAAGATATGGGTGCTGATTCTAATCAAAATCAAGAGCGGGTAGTTCGAAAGACTCGCGCGCCTGAACGAACGTGACACCAGTCAACTCGTGAATACGGCCGCTATAGTGTGGCCAAAACGTTGAGTTAAATATTGTTTGTGTTATAAGTCCCTTGTGTGGAAATAGTTATTCTGTAAACATGTTGTAAGAATGCTGAATTACCTGCAACCGTAACATTAAATAATTCTCTTGGCTTGGCTGTTACCACCTCTTTTTTCGTATTGTACAAATTTTTAACCCGTTTTAGTTTTAATCGATTCTCTGACACGTACCTATTTATATATAGCACAGTATGTACAATAATTTTTAAAAGCAGGTTTCTATGAAGTAAGAACACAATAACGTCATTTCCGTTCACATACCTAATTATCATTACCATTAACACTAAACAAATGGCAATGATGATGATGGTTATGAAGTTTATGACTTCATGTTAATTTTCAACTGAATACTAAACCGTAAAGAGCATCACCAGCCATTTCCATAGTATTATTCATAAAATACACAAGTCTAAATAATTTAAAATATGTAATATTACTACTTACCTTCTTTTCTTTGATGTTGGTAATGATGCAAAAGTTTGACAAAGTATCCACGAGCAAATGTAAATCCAAAATTTTATATTTTTGCCTGGGTAATAATAAACTCGCGCTCTGTCCCGCTACGTAAGAGAGACTGAGGAAAGAAGGTACGGCCTCTCGATGGCAGTAGGTAGTAAGAACATTTTGAGAAATTTAACATTGACGGTGCTACGATGTTGTTGACGAATTTTCGTGACCCCTTATCAAATTACTTAATCATTAATTATGTTAGTCTAGATCATGTCTACTTTAGAAATATGAAAAGAGTCACGAAAAGTACGCGGTCAATTTTTACACGACTACGGCAAAGCCAAAAGGAAGTGTAATGATTTTAGCAGTCTATGTATGTTTGTATTTATGTGTGTTCCACCGTAGCGTCGAGACTACTTAACCGATTTTAATAAATAAGGTATCATTGATAAATTAATAACGAAGTTTACTATTCAACTTTTAGTTGTATATGGCGTTGACGTTTGGTGCGTGTTTATTGTAATAATTAATTAATGACACGTCGTATACTATTTATAATACAGGCACCTTATGTAAAAACATGCGAGACGCGTCATGTAAATTAAGAAAAAACGCAGCTGTGATATTTGTATTAGCATATATTCGCCATTATTGGATTTTCGTGGATTGTCCAGTCACTCAGAAGACGATGGGAGAGGGCTAAAAGTAATACAACACTAAAAATAAAGTAAGCACAGATTTTGAATGTGCCCTAACTGCTTATTATGCGTATGCGTTCGCCTGGCTTCGGTATGGCGTAATACTATGGGGAGGCTGCTCCGATGCACAACAACTATTTGTTATGCAAAAAAAGTGCATACGCATACTAGCTAACATACGTATTCCCGAAAGCTATCGTCAGCATTTTATACACCATAAACTCTTAACCCTACCCTCACTATACATATTAGAATCAGCACTTTTTACCCGCAAATGCCCTGACCTATTCAAAGCAAATAAAGTTATAAGTTAGACAAGAACACAATATAAAAATAAACTACTTTTACCGAAGTCGAATTTAGCAATGTTTAAAAATGGTCCCCAATATAAATGTACTCAAGTATTAAACAACATCCCAGAATCAATTAGGCAAGAAACGCAATATAATAATTTCAAAAATAAGTTGAAAGCGTTCCTAATCGAATAATGTTATTATTCTGTAAATGAGTTCCTTAATGATGAGAGTGTAAAACACTATAAATGTAAATAGATCAAATATTCAATGACACGCTGCACTTGATGAACGAGGGGCGTTCAATATAAAGTGAGAATGAGATGCAAACTCTTTTAATATTACGAAATTAAATACTGGCCGGTAAAGCTAATCTATCTAGCTGATTGCTATGAAAAAAAAAAACTAACTGTCTTTTGTTTAAAAAAATATACGGTAATTTCTTTGCAATGCTATTGAGTACTGTTAGAATTGTTAGAATGGACAATATGCCTTTACCTTTTATCGATTAAAAATAAATGTACCTTCGTATTTTTGAGAAAAAATAAGATGTAGCGGACGGGCATTCTGGCAGAGGCGGTGTGTCGAGCGTATGCGTTTGGATCTGATAATACCGATTTAAGTATTAACTATTGTGAATCTGAAATATAGTGTTGTTTATAAACTGCAAGACTTGTCTTTTAAACAATTCAGAAGTGAAGATAACGCCCAAAGGTTTGTAAAGTGGATTGTGAAACAGGTATGTGCTCATGGCATTATATTTTTCTTTTCGATTGACTTGTGGCCCCCCCGCGTATACTATTTAGTTGCGTGACGTTATATGTAATATTATTGGATAAACATGTGCAACCGATTGAATGCGCGGGGAATTTATTTAAGTAACAATAAAATAAAAGAGGGTAGCTGATTTCTCATTTGGACCCTTCTCACTGACAATATTTCTTGCACTTAAACAAGAGAAATAGAGATTGACTTATTTCTACATCAACTGTAAATTTTGCCTCATGTCGTTCCAGTTGAGTATTTGAGGGTCGACCTAATTTAACGGTTATCGATGTTAAATAAACAGGGAAAATTAAATTTTGTCTAGATGGTTGTTTCACTACGTGTCCTAAAAGTGCAGGAAGGCGGCTCAAATTAAGAAAATCATAATTATGGTTATTGCTTATACTTACCATACACTGCTTAGATCAAATCAAATCATTTATTTGCTATTTAAGTACACAAGTATACAATATTAAATCGGTTACAAATAGAATTTACGATACAATAATTTTACATTAAATACATGAAGTTACTGATTACAGCCGCAGTCGAACATTCAAAGTTTTATTAATAAATTATATTGAATTAAATAATGAAAAAAAAATGAAATCATGCCATTGACTGAATGTCGATTTAAATAAAAATGAAATAAGAAAATCTAATCTGTCTCAATCATGTGTCACAGATGTAAAGGCCTATTATTAATATTATTATACCATATTTAGATGTGTGCATTTGGTGTCCGTCACCCTAAGTTTTAATACGGGGTGTCATTGTCACGCGACTACTTGGTGACCCATTTTTGGTCACATACACATAACTGACGATATCATGTCAAACATAGTATAGACATGATGAAATAAACAGTATACTTATGTAAACATTGTTGTATGGTACTTACGTAACTTGCGTGCCAATTATCGTCTGTGTTTTGATGTGTATATCTATGTATCCGTAGAGCTTATACAGTGTATTTTTTTCAGAGATAATAAAATACAATAATAGTGCTTATTTGGTTGCAATCCCTTTTTCCCCATTTCCTTCTTTAACATAAACCTACCCTCAGATTTCTATATAATGTCGGACCGGTATACTCCGCCATTACCGGCGTCACCGAAATTACCCGAGAAACGTAGAAAGCGTAAACGAAAAACTTCAGAGTCATCTACGACTACAAGCGATAGTTCATCGTCTTCGTCTGAACCAAGGCGCTCTCGTTCACGAACTAAACGTTCCCGTAAGCGTACGACGTCTGCAAGCCACCGTTATCGTAGACAGAAAAGGAAGAATAGGACGCGTGATAGCTCTTCTGATAGCGATGACTCGTCTTCTCCCTCGCCTAGGCGTTCACGTTCACGGAAAAGTCGTTCTCATAAACGCAGGCGGCGCGGCTACAGATCTTCAAGTAAATCTTCGGTCAGACGATCAATAAGACGTAGCACGACCAAGAGTAACAAGTTGTTAGAAACATTAGTCACTGCCTTAAGCAGCACTTCTCGTGGAACTGTACAGTCACATACCCCCGGTGCACAAAATGTTATATCTGATTTCGATCCTAAATCTAAATCACAAACTATGAAAGATTGGCTAATAAAAATTAATGAATCTGCTGAAATATATGGATGGACAGAACGTCAAACGATATTTTACGCGTTTTTAAAACTTACGGGGTTAGCTAAGAAATGGTATGACGGCCTTACGAGTGTTAAATACAGTTGGGTGGAATGGCAAGATAAACTACGTAAAGCATTCCCCTGCGAACAAAATTATGGGGATTTATTTTCGGAAATGTTAAATAGAAAGAGTAAGAGAAACGAAACTTTAACGGAATATTATTATGACAAGATTATGTTAATTAACCGGTGTGAATTAAAGGGAAGACATGCCGTCGACTGTCTCACGCATGGTATTTATGATCAAAATATTCGAATGAACGTGCAAGGTGCACACTACGATGAACCGGAGCAGGTTCTGAACTACTTCCGTAACATCTCTAGTAGGGCGCCAGACGTTTATCCCCCCCGTAAACTATTTTCAGAATCTCGCGATTCGAACGATATCGTGAAAAAGAATACCTTGATAAATAAGAAGTTCTCAAGAAACATAACCTGCTATAATTGTGGGGAACCTGGGCACGTTGTTAGTAAATGCACTAAAGAAATCTTAAAGTGTGGAAAATGCAATAAACATGGACACAAAGACGTTAATTGCTCTTTTAAAAATAAATTCGGCGAAAGTAGCAAGGAAGTTGAAAGTATAAAGAAGATATTGAGCATAGACGGCAAAGCTGACACTAATCAAAAATATTTTAAATGTGTTAGTGTGAATGGGGTCCAGTGCAAGGCTTACATTGACTTCGGTAGTGAGTGTACTCTCATAAGCGACGCGCAGTGTCATTTCTTGAAATTAAAACTAGATACGGAGAGCTTACCAACGTTGACAGGATTCGGGCATTGCGAAATTACGCCAAGTGGCAGAGTAGATATTCGCATTGATCTAGATTCTGTAAATATAACAGTAAAAGCTTACGTAGTTCCGCTATCGCTTTTGCTGGCAGATATTTTGATCGGACAAACGCTTACTGAGGCACCGTCAGTATGGGTGTATAAATCGGACAGCGAACTTATTTTATACCAAGTATCGCCGAACAAACACAAGTCGATTGTTATAAAATTAGCTGACGATAGCGTTATAAAAGGAGATACTGTGGTGAAAGTAACTTCGTCGCCCGATTTCGACGGATTCGTTAGTGTGTCAGCTGATGCGAGCTATGAGAGTGAGAAGCAATACTTAGTGTTGCCTGGATTGTACACTTTTCAAGATGGGATTGCTCACATAATTGTCATCGGATTGGCTAAAGGCGATTTTGTGCTAACAAAGGAAAGGGTTATTGCTAGAGGTACACCAGTACCCAAAACAATGATACCCGCTTATAAAATGGATGACAGTTATGTGGTCAATGTGCGTAAGATAAACATTGGAATGGAACCCATTAAGATGGCAGACCTTAATATTGATTCGGATCTCAGTGGAGATGTGAAAAACGAGTTGGTCGAGTTGCTTAACAAACGACGAGACTGTTTCTCTTTCTCAGTGGACGAATTGGGCAAAACATCTCTCACTGAGATGCGTATTAAACTAAATGACGCTACCCCTGTTACGTACAGACCCTATAGACTCTCGCTTTCGGAAAGAAATAAACTTAATCATATTGTTAATGAGCTACTTACAAATGGTATAGTGCGCGAATCACAATCAGATTATGCGAGCCCCATAATCCTTATCGCAAAGAAAAATGGTGAATCAAGACTCTGCGTCGACTACAGAGCATTGAATAGGAAAACAGTAAAGGACAAGTATCCCATGCCACTGATTGATGACCAGATAGATAGCTTGCAGGGACACGAGTTCTTTACTACTTTAGACTTATCACAGGGCTACCATCAAATTCCGATGGCAGAAGAGTCGAAGCATCTGACCGCGTTCGTCACTCCAGACGGACATTTTGAATATAATCGAATGCCGTTTGGACTGACGAATGCGCCAGCAGTTTTCCAACGGATGGTGCATAATTTGCTCAATACGCGGAGAATCCCAGGCGTAGTAGCTTATATGGACGATATAGTCATTGGATCTAAGACAGTAAGCGAAGGAATTGAAAAACTCTCACAACTTTTGTGTATGCTGCACGAAGCTAACCTTACACTTAATCTTAAGAAGTGTCATTTTTTCAAAAGGTCCATTGAATATCTAGGTTTTGAGATATCTGGCCTAGGTGTCCGTCCTGGTACTAGGAAAACGGAAGCTGTGGTTGCTTTCCCTGCGCCACGCAACGTCCATGAGGTTAGGCAATTTATTGGCCTAGCAAGTTTCTTTCGTCGTTTCGTTCAAAACTTTGCTACTATAGCTAGGCCACTGACATCATTGACAAAATCGGATGCTAAGTGGATCTGGGGTAAGGAACAAACGGACGCGTTTACCACTATCAAAGACATACTCACTTCTAGACCGGTATTGAATATATATAATCTGAATAACCTAACGGAACTTCACACCGATGCCAGCCGACTGGGAATCGGTGGGGTTTTGTTACAACGCGAAGACGAGAAGAGCCCGTTACAAGCCGTGGCGTACTTTAGTAGACAAACGACTGCTGAAGAACAACACCTGCATTCCTTTGAGCTCGAAACTCTTGCCGTCGTAATGTCACTTAATCGCTTTCGAGTCTATCTACTGGGTATAAACTTCAAAGTCGTTACGGATTGTAACGCTCTCAGGACCACGCTCACCAAGCGTGACTTAGTCCCACGGATAGCGCGATGGTGGTTGTTAGTACAAGATTATGACTTTACTATCGAGTACCGACCGGGAATTCAGCTGAAGCACGCGGATAGCCTAAATCGTAATCCAATTCCCGACGGGGAACATGTAGATCTGACAGTACTGAACGTAACTGAGTCATCATCGCTGCTGGCTGTTCAGCTAAGCGATCCACGTTTAACACATATCAAATGCATACTCGATAGGAACTGTCAGGAGGCTAAGGATATTAAAAATAACTATGTGTTAAAGGATGGAAAAATCTATAGAAAAGTGGGCACAGAATTGAAGTGGGCAGTTCCTAGGGACGCTCGATGGAAAGTATGTCAGATGTGCCACGATGAGAGTGGCCACTTCGCCTACGAGAAAACACTCGAGAAAATGCGACGCGATTATTGGTTCCCACGTATGGTTCGCTTCATTAAAAAATACGTGCGTGCGTGCATACCATGTGGTTATGCTAAGCAACCGTCCGGCAAAAAGGAAGGCTTCCTTCATCCAATCAAAAAACCTGATGTACCGTTCGAATGCATTCACATAGATCATTTGGGCCCATTCGTTCGCAGCAAAACTGGAAACACCTATGTATTAGGAATTATTGATTCCTACACAAAATTTATAGTATTACGGGCGGTTAGGAACACTAAGAGCAGAACATCAATACAAGTGCTAAACGAATTCATAGGACTCTTTGGATCGCCTAAAATGATTGTGTCTGACAGAGGTACGAGCTTTACTTCCGATGAGTTCAAAAGTTTTGTAGAGGCAAACCAAATTAGACACGTTCAGAACGCCGTAGTTACGCCGCGTGCTAACGGACAGATTGAGCGATATAATCGTTCAATTTTTAGTGCGTTGACGGCGCTTAATATTGACAAGGATGATCGTAATTGGGATTCTGACCTAAACAAGGTCCAATGGGGATTAAATAATACCCTAAATAAAAGTATAGGCAAGACAGCGGCACAGGTTGTCTTTGGTAAAGAAACCGTTAATATAACTGAAGGTCATTTGCATGACATATCGTCGAATGTAACAACCAGTGAAAATTTGACTGAAATCCGGAAGCAAGTATCAGAGAGTCTAGATAAGCAACGCGAAGCAATGAAGGCACGATTTGACAAAAGTAGGTGCACCGCAAAGAACTATAAAATAGGAGATCTTGTTATGGCACAAAAGTCCGTGCGTAATGTAGGAGATAGTAATAAACTTGTACCACCTTACTGTGGCCCCTACAAGGTTACAGCTGTATTGGGGAATGATCGTTATGAGATCAGTAGTATCGAAGGATTTTCAAAAAGGAAGTACAAAAACGTATTCTCGGCAGATAAATTGAAACCATGGCTAAACATTGGTGTGGCATCAGACTCAGGAACTGATAATGATTCCGACTACCCTAAAAGTGAATAAGAAAACCTAAACCCATCTATGTCCTCTTTTGATTATTTTCCCTTTGGTCGAAATGATTTGCCTATTTTCCTGATGTCCTGTTACCGTGCAACCATAATATGTACTTTATATGTAAGAGAAGTTGAAACCTGGTGGTTAAGGAGTGCATCCTGTGCGTGCATTTGACACCTTCCACGCCCGGTGCGCGTGAGGACTCAACGGCCATTCTTGTACCCTGTGCGTACGCTATGGCTGCCACTGCCTGGCACGCCCTGTGTGCGTGCTTAAGCATCGGTCGCTACACCCTGTGTGTGTACGCTTATACCCTATGTGTACGAGCGAGACCTGATGTTTAAGAAGTGCATCCTGTGCATGCACCGGACATCTTCTACGCCCTGTGCGCGTGAGAAGGACCCGCCGGTCATTCGCGTACCCTGTGTGTACGCTATATCTGCCACTGTTTGACACGCCCTGTGTGCGTGCGTAAACATTGGTCGCTACACCCTGTGTGTGTACGCTTGTGCCCTGCGTGTACAAGCGAGACCTGACGGTTAGGAAGTGCACCCTGTGCGTGCACTTGACAGCTCCCACGCCCTGTGTGCGTGGGGGAAGCCCACCGGTCATTGGTGCACCCTGCGTGTGCATACAATGACTGCTGACTACCACGCCCTGTGTGCGTGTGAGTGACCATCAGCGTACCCCGTGGGTGCGACCTGTTGCTGCCTTCGCTGTGTTGTCTACTTCGCCCTGTGCGCGATGTGAAGAATCGTTAGTGCGCCCAGGGCGCGCTGCAGCCCGTGCGTGCCCGCTGCGCCCGGTGTGCGTGCGCAGGGCCTCTGCAGCGAGTGCACCTCACAGCCGCTGTGCCCCGAGTGCGAGCACAAGCGTCCTCAGTTAAACTTCTGCACCTTTGGTGTATGTATGTGTGTAAGTGTAGTGTTCTTAAAAGTGTTATGTGATTTAACGAACCAGAATAGGGTCATTCTCTCTCGTAGGATGGCCGAAAAGATTAAAAGATAAAAATGAACTTTAGCAATTAATTAGAGGTTAATTTTTTTTTTTTTTGGTCCATGCAAGTCTTACTATCTATGTTTTACTTTGCTTAGAGATATGATAATAATCATATCGAGAATATGCTCTTGTTACCGATTTTTGTTTTGTAATTTTCTCTAGATGACGCGAATGTATCTCTATTTAACTATGTATTCGTCAGCAAAATGTTATATCTATTTATTTGAAGATATGAGATGTCAAACTTAGACGTATGAAAAATTATAGTTATAATCAAGTGTTTATTATTGGTGGATGTAATTAAATGTAATTATTTTGAATGTGTATAATTATAAAATAATAATAATAAATGCTGCCGCTTGTCTGAGGACAGACATCAGTCAGGATGGCCGATTGTTAGAATTGTTAGAATGGACAATATGCCTTTACCTTTTATCGATTAAAAATAAATGTACCTTCGTATTTTTGAGAAAAAATAAGATGTAACGGACGGGCATTCTGGCAGAGGCGGTGTGTCGAGCGTATGCGTTTGGATCTGATAATACCGATTTAAGTATTAACTATTGTGAATCTGAAATATAGTGTTGTTTACAAACTGCAAGACTTGTCTTTTAAACAATACGTTAGCGAAAATGGAGAAAATTGAACTGCGCGCCGTTATCAAATACTTGTATTTGAAAAAAATTTCTACGGACCAAGTCAATTTGGGTTTGCGGGACACTTTAGGGTCTAATGCTCCTCCGTATTCGACAGTCGCACGTTGGTGCGCCGAATTTAGACGTGGAAGAACATCGACAATGGACGACCCCCGCTCCGGACGCCCTACTACAGCAGTAACTGAAGAAATTGTGAAAAAAGTCGAAAACTCAGTTTTGGCGGTTCGTCGTGTCACAGTTCGTTTTATTGCTGAAAATGTAAAGATTTCAACGGGGAGCGTGCATAATATTTTACATGAACGCTTGGGTATACGAAAAAGGTATCTGCGCGTTGGGTACCAAGAATGCTTACTGACACGCAAAAACAAACTAGACTAGAGATTTGTCAAGAAGCTTTGAACCTGATGCAGCAAGACCGGGAACTTTTTTTGGCGCGATTTATAACAATGGACGAAACATGGCTCCATCATTACGACCCTGAAACGAAACTGCAATCTATGACATGGAAAAGGCCATCATCTCCAACTCCGAAGAAATTCAAGGTGAGCCCATCTGCCGGTAAGGTCATGGGCTCTGTTTTTTGGGATGGTAAAGGGGTATTAATGATTGAGTATCTCGAGCACGGAGTCACTATTACGGGCACTTTATACGCCAAACAAATAGCAACATTGCGCAATGAGATCCGCGAAAAACGGCGAGGTAAACTCTCGAAAGTTGTGCTGTTCCACCAGGACAATGCCCCGGCACACAAGTCCGCCGTTGCAAGGATTGTTTAAAGTGGTTTACTCCTCGTGGCTTCCGCAGATGCCCACGTTCCCGGCAAGCCAAGCAAGGTTGCTCTGGAACCAGAGTGGGACCGAGGGCACGGTCGTTTCCGCCCACCGGGCTCCCCCTCACCCTTCCCTGCTCGCTCAGACAACGAGCAGGTTTTTAGTTTTGGTTCGCTTACATCAAAAGGCGTCCGCCCAAAGGCGAGACGCCGTCCTCTTTAGCTCGGATCCCCCGCAAACTAATTGCGGGTTCACCTCGCCACCCCTACCCCCCAGTGTGTCAGCAACCACCACATGCCCAACCGCTACTCTTCTCCCCCTCAACCACCAGTGTTAACAGGGGAGAACCGTAGCGGTCGTACAGCCCAGACGGCAGTAATGTTCTCCTACCGCCCGGGCACATGTGAAGATTGTTGACCCGCTCCCCCCCAGTCGGATATTAGCCAACGTTGTTTTTTTTTTTTTAATGAGTCGCCAGAGGGGCCAAAGACGCGAAGTCTGCTATTTTTTACTTTAGGGTAGGAAGAGTGACTTGTGCTCGGGAAAAATCCCTTCGGACGAACTGGGAATGGAGGGCCCAGACAGTGTCCGACTTGCACGGACTAAAAAACTCGGTCACAAGTCCCCTTCTCTATTGATTATTAATACAAAAAACGTGTGCTTTATATTTTGAGGCGGGGAGGGGTAGGGAGGGGACTTAATCTACCCACAGTCTCCTGCCTCAGCCATTTGCTGGAAGGCCGGGAGAGGAGCATGCATTCTCCCGCTGAGCACTAGGGGGTGCTTAGGTCGGTCTTTTATGTTTTTACCCGTTGGTTTATTCCTTGACCGACCCTCGCCCGTTTCTGTACAATTACTTAGAGCTATTGGTTGGGTTGGTGGGATTTCCTGTCATATGCATTTATCTATAACTACGGGCTTCCTTTCTTTTGCCCTGCGATGGAAGGGTGGGTCGGAGATCTTTTGGGCCCATTGTGTGGCTTTGGATGCCATCTTTTGGGTGGGGCTACCCTTTATGCCTGATGGTTTTTTGGTATGATGTGTGTTTTTTTGCGCTTGTCTCCTAGCGCTACCCTCTTTTCGTTACCGCTTCCATCGATAGTTTTCCTGCTATAATAATTCGGAGGGATGAGGAGTGTCCCCCGGACGGCTGGACGCCCCAGTGTCTCACAAGGGTCATGTGGAGCCCAGCGGATCCATACCCCAGCCAATGCTGAAGGGCCAGAGAAGAAACTTTTAGTCTCGATTCTCTGTTTAGGCTTCCGCCGTTGCTCCCACGAGTTGTCCACCGAAACTACCGGGTGCGTCCTCCGTCCGGAGCTCACCTGTCGTATGGGCAGGAGATGCATATGTCAGGAATTCTTAGATCTAATTATACACTAACCAATATTATACAGAAACTACTATACAATCCAATCAGTAAAAAAGGTTTGACAATTTTTTATATATACTGCAAACAGTGTCTAGGTCCAGGGGAAGCGAAAAGAGAATGGTTTTATAAGGAGGGAATATTGAATGTGTGTTTGTTTGTGTGTGTGTGTGTGTGTGTGTTTGTGTGTGTGTCTGCGTGTGTGTGTGTGTGTGTGTGTGTCAGTGTGTGCTACTTATTTCGAAGACATGCCACGCGAACCACTCTTTCCAGGAACTCTTTAGTGTGGTCTCTGTTCTTTGCCGATCCAAGCAAATCACTCCAGGTCGAGCTATCTTGAGTTACCTTGACTCCGGTTTTTTGCTCTAGCTCGAACATTTGTGTGTCAAAGCGGGGGCATTCACAAAGAATGTGCCAGACGTCCTCGTCTTTAGCCGGGTCACATATGCACGAGGGCGCATCTTTGATTTTGAAACGGTGTAGATAGGCTGCGAATCCTCCGTGCCCGGTAAAGGCCTGAACCAAGAAATTTGTGAGTCTGAGTTTCTTTACGATGCTGTTTGCATCTCTCACTTGTGGGAAGAACTTCTTGGTTATTGCACCGGTTCCGGAGGCCTTGTAGCGAATCTGCCATTTTTCGACCGTCTCTAGTCTTATTGACCTTTTGACGTAAGATATCGCCACCTCGTCGTAATTCGGAGCGGTCTTTTTCCTAATTGCTGCTTGCTTTGCCAGTTCATCTGCCCTGTCGTTTCCTGGCGTTCCAATATGAGCTCGCAACCAATAGAATTTTATGTCCACTCCTGCTTCCCTCGCTTGTACAGTTTGGGTCTTTATTGCTTGGACCAGTGGGTGTGTCGTGTGTGGCGTTTTGAGTGCCTCCAGCGAGGATTTGGAGTCGCTGAGAATGCCAACGTATATTAGCCAACGTTTAACTAATTCCTCCCACGGAATTGGTTAAACGTTGTTGCCCAGGGTGCACCGTTCCAGGCGTTACCTTTCCCCACCCCATGAGGCCTATGCCTCGGATAGAAGGGAGTGGTAACGCACGGGCACTCGAGGAGGTTTCCGACACCGCACCCCACATAGGTAAGTACCTACTGTGTTTTCTCAATAAAGGGCTTCGGGAAAGAAATACAGGTTGTGTGTGTGTGCGTGCGTGCGTGCGTGCGTGCGTGCGTGCGTGCGTGCGTGCGTGCGTGCGTGCGTGCGTGCGTGTGTGTGTGTGTGTGTGTCTGTGGCATCATAAGTCCTAAACGGGTGAACCGATTTGGACCTGGTTTTTAGGGTTCCGTAAAAACGGGAACCCTATTACTGAGGCTTCGCTGTCCGTCCGTCTGTCTGTCTTTCCGTCTGTCACCAGGCTGTATCTCGGGAACCGTGATAGCTAGAGACTTGAAATTTTCACAGATGATATATTTCGGTTGCCGCTATAACAACAAATACTAAAAAATGGAATAAAATAAATATTTAAGGGGGCTCCCATACAACAAACGTTATTTTTTTGCTCGTTTTTGCTAGATATTGATAACGGCAACAGGTAGACGCTTGAAATATTCACAGAATATTTAATTATATATTAAATTAAAAATTATTCATTAAATTAAAATAAAAAAAATATTTACACACATACTTCCGGTTTGTACCTATCTAGGTTTTGTTGCGAACTACATTTTCCGCTGGCGTTCGTGTCATCAGAATGTGTTGTTTGTTTTTTTTTTGTTTAGTTTTTAAATGGGTCCCACTGAATAACAGCGTTGCGGCTTGCCGCAACATTATGCTGAGTGGGGCCCAATTTATACTATTCGATGATTTTTATTTGTATATTTTCCTGTCAACTGTATTTCCTGTGTATCAAATATGTGTAGGGGAGACCGGGGACAAAACTAACATTTTGCACTTTTACCTCATTATCTGGTTAAGCGTAATATTTTTGATGAAATTAATATAGCTATCTATAAATTTCGTTCATGCTCTTCAAATTGATGTCTTTATTTACCTAATTATTACTTATTTTGTGTGAAAAATAGGGACTTAAAAAAAATTCGCCTGTTGTTACTTTCGACCCCGATACGTTGCCGAAAGTAACAGGATAAAGAAGTATTTTTAAATATGAGATGAAGTATTCAATTAATAAGTTATGTATCAGAAAACATTGAATGAGCAAAATAAAAAATATTGGCACTTTATAAGTATATGTATATATTGAAAAAGTATTTTTTTTATGAAAATAATCAAAAAAATAACATTTTGTTAGCATTTATTGTCAGTCTAGGAAATGGCATGTTTTTTTGGCGTGAGAATTATTTTTTCTATTCATACTAAGTATTTGGTAACAGTGTTTGTTTCGGACACACATAGTTTTCATCATCATGTCTGTCTATGTTACTTTTGTACCCTGCCACATTTTTGTCAAAAAATTAAAGCTTGCCTTGAAGTGGAACGTGATTGACACAAACGAACTCAAACACCGTGTAATCCATTTAATCAAGAATGACTATACAAATATTCATATAAAAATCATTCTTTTAATAATATGAAAACGTGACATGAATGAAAGTCAAGAAAGTTATTTTTAGTTCGTGAAATCACGTTTTGTCCTCTAGCTCAAAGTAGCAGCGCGGAGCACCGACAGCGGCTGGATGCAAGTAAGAGGGGTGGAATCGACTGCCATATGACTGTAGCGAAGAGGTGTTTCGACTATTGGATAAAACTACAGAGCCTTTGCTACTTTCGACCCGCTGTTACTTTTGTACCCGGTCTCCCCTAAATAAACATCTCTCTCTCTCTCTCTCTTTCTCTCTCTCTCTCTCTCTCTCTCATTTAAGGGTCTCCCATACAACAAACGTGATTTTTATAGATAATTGTACGGAACCCTTCGTGCGCGAGTCCGACTCGCACTTGGTCGGTTTTTCTTATTTGAAAGCAGGTTTCTCGGTGATGGTTCTTAGACATGTTTCATCAAAATTGGTCCAGCCGTTTTAAAGTTAGCTGCGGAAGGGATCTTGGACTAAATTTCGTAGGGGGTTTTAATTTTTATAATTTATATTTATAAACTACGTAACTGCGATTTGTTAAGTGAACACAAGTGAGTACATGATTTATTACTATTATTGGTGGAAAAATGTTTCACAAAATGATCGATTTCTGATAACTATATTATAGTTTACTGTGCTATCTGCCGGTAAACGTTTTAAAACTATTGATGATTATGCTACAAAAAGAAGAATACAGTATGTTTTATTATCGTACGATAATTGTATTCAAAAATGCAATCTAATCTCCTAAAAAAATATTAGCAGAGACTAACAGCAAAAATATTGAAAAATGTATAATATACCTAAATCCAATTTGGATTTGAAAATGATATTGAAGAGCATATACGAGGGGCGTTCAATATAAAGTGAGAATGAGATGCAAACTCTTTTAATATTACGAAATTAAATACTGGCCGGTAAAGCTAATCTATCTAGCTGATTGCTATGAAAAAAAAAACTAACTGTCTTTTGTTTAAAAAAATATACGGTAATTTCTTTGCAACGCTATTGAGTACGTTAGCGAAAATGGAGAAAATTGAACTGCGCGCCGTTATCAAATACTTGTATTTGAAAAATTTTTCTAAGGACCAAGTCAATTTGGATTTGCGGGACACTTTAGGGTCTAATGCTCCTCCGTATTCGACAGTCGCACGTTGGTGCGCCGAATTTAGACGTGGAAGAACATCGACAATGGACGACCCCCGCTCCGGACGCCCTACTACAGCAGTAACTGAAGAAATTGTGAAAAAAGTCGAAAACTCAGTTTTGGCGGATCGTCGTGTCACAGTTCGTTTTATTGCTGAAAATGTAAAGATTTCAACGGGGAGCGTGCATAATATTTTACATGAACGCTTGGGTATGAAAAAGGTATCTGCGCGTTGGGTACCAAGAATGCTTACTGACACGCAAAAACAAACTAGACTAGAGATTTGTCATGAAGCTTTGAACCTGATGCAGCAAGACCGGGAACTTTTTTTGGCGCGATTTATAACAATGGACGAAACATGGCTCCATCATTACGACCCTGAAACGAAACTGCAGTCTATAACATGGAAAAGGCCATCATCTCCAACTCCGAAGAAATTCAAGGTGAGCCCATCTGCCGGTAAGGTCATGGGCTCTGTTTTTTGGGATGGTAAAGGGGTATTAATGATTGAGCATCTCGAGCATGGAGCCATTATTACGGGCACTTTATACGCCAAACAAATAGCAACATTGCGCAATGAGATCCGCGAAAAACGGCGAGGTAAACTCTCGAAAGTTGTGCTGTTCCACCAGGACAATGCCCCGGCACACAAGTCCGCCGTTGCAATGGCTGCAATTCGTGATGCTGGGTTCGATATCCTTAAGCATCCTCCGTATTCACCAGATCTCGCTCCCAGTGATTTCTACCTATTTCCGAGATTGAAACAATACCTGAGAGGCCAGAAATTTGAAGACGACGACGCGGTAGTCGCTGCAGTACAAGATTTTTTAAGTACTCAAGATGAGACCTTTTTTAAAAATGGAATTTTAAGTTTAGAAAAAAGATATACTAAGTTTATTATGCTAAAAGATGACTATGTCGAAAAATAAAATGACATTTAGTAAAAGTTGTTTATAACATACTCATTCTCATTTTTTATTGAACGCCCCTAGTAGTGTAGGTTCAACGTCATAAATAAGTGATCACTTCTGTATCTTGTCACTCTAACGTCATGTTTGAATAGCCATACGAAATTGTACTGAAAGCGACAAGGTATAAAAGTGATCACTTATTTATGCCGTTGACTGTACGTACGGACCTACGTAGGTAGGTACGTACATTCTTACGTATGAAATTTCAAGCCTATATTGTTCATCAAACAAAAAAAAATGTTTATCAATCATGTCAAATCACCATCACCCACCTTCTGGCGTCGACTCCGATGACAAAAGATCCGTTCGTTCGTACCATTAATTTTAACGAGCGACCTGCGCCTATCCTCTTACTTCAAATTAAAACACGTTATATTTGAATTCATTCTGCACCCGCAATCGCGCTAAACTTAATTATTTTTCTCATAATAACTCCGCTTAACCTGTGTTGCCAACACGGTTCTCCCTGGCACAGTCTCCCTGAATACAATGTTCTTAATTATAATTGCAATAAACTTGGCAACAGAAAATAACTGAATAATCCAAAACGTTTTAACCGACTGGAAAATAATAGGTAGGCATTAAAAATAACGAAATACTAGTAATAAAAACCGGCCAAGTGCGAGTCTATGAAACGTCAAAAAACAAGTTTTTTGTATGAGAGCCCCCGTTAGATATTTGTTTTTTTTTTATTTAATTATTTATTTTTAAAGTGAATATATAACCAAATATTCTGCGAATATTTTAAGCGTCCGCCTGTTGCCGTTATCAATATCGTGCAAAAACGAGCAAAAAAATCACGTTTGTTGTATGGGAGCCCCCGTAAATATTTATTTTATTCTGTTTTTTAGTATTTTTTGTTATAGCAGCAACCGAAATACATCATCTGTGAAAATTTAAACTGTCTAGCTATCAGGGTTCGTGAGATACAGCCTGGTGACAGACGGACGGACAGACGGACAGACGGACGGACAGCGAAGTTTCAGCAATAGGGTCCCATATTTACCCATTGTGTACGGAACCCTAAAAAAGGCAAAGCCTGTGTCTACGCGGTCGTGTTACGATAGATATGAATACGTACCGTATCTAGAAGAATATTATTTAGTCTGCTATTATAGTACGCGTCTGACTCGCGCGGTGTCTGTAGATATGAATCGACCTTTAGATTTCTTATTTTTTTGTTTTGCACAAGCTTTGATTTTTCACGCATTGCTATGTAAAAACATACTAAATTAAATTTCCATGTATAAATATATTTTTGTACACTAAACTATTCCGTGTTTGATCCCTATCTCAACTGATGAAAAGTGCAGATGAGGCCAAAGGTGTATGTATCTCACCGGTTCTGATACAACCTCACTCTAGCCTCTAGGAGCCCTAGGTTAGGTACAAAACCGGAAATACAGACTATAGAAGCGAATTTAATTCCTTAGCAGTTCGTGTTAGGAAAAATGAAGCGATACGCCACAACAACACCACTACCACACACACACTAACCACATTAAGGTGAAGACGCTCCCCCGCCTGGATATCCGTTGGAAATGGAGGAGTTAAATCATGTTATTCCTGCGCACACTCAACAAAATAATATCCGATGAAAAGCAGACAAACAATCAACACTATCTATGTTCGAAGCTCTGTAATCTGTTCCTGATCGACGGACTGTCGCCAATGAATCTTTTAAGTTCGACGCTACATTGAATCTTGGCGGAACCGACAAAAATCGGGAGCAACTCCGGGTCAGTCTCACTGAACACACATATCATATCCTCCAGTTCTAGATGTTTTTTTTTCCGTCATTTCTTCTCGATATTTTTTTCCTTTTGCTTTTTAAGGAGTCAAACAGCATCTCTTTTGCTGCTGCCACCTCCTCTTCGTTAAACGCCAATGAGTATATCCGTAGTAAGGTTTCATATAACAATGTTGCAGTTTACACATTTCACAGTTTGTGACGTCGACATTTCGATAACACGACTAGTGCGCTCCGCACGCACGCCCGAGCGAGACCGCGTACGTGCGCTGACTTGCCTTCACTATCATTTCCACCGGAGCTTGACTATCATGTCCACCAGAATCAGATATAATCTGCACTGGAGGTAAAGGTGGAAGACGTTACGCAGGCACTTGACTCCTTCATCAGTGGCTCTGGGGGTGGTTTGGAAGGCATTCGCCCGGTGCACCTTAAGAAGCTTACGTCCGGCTCAGCAAGTGAAGCGGACCAAAACGTCAAGTACGGTTGCTCGGGAGCCTGACTAAAATATGCAACTTTCTATTCAGTGGTAAGTTAAATACTGTGATCTGTCCTTATCTTTATGGAGCATCCTTGTGCGCGCTGTCAAGTCGCTTGTGCTGTGAGAAAGGAAATGTTTTCATACCTGCAGATTTAACAGCTGGGATTTGGTACGAGGTTATACTCGAGGCAGCTATTCACGCGGCTCGAGCGTTTTTCACTAGACGCAGAGAATTCGGACTGCGTAATTGAGCGTGATGTTCTCCTCAATGAAGTCAGGGTGAGGCCCTATCCTTTCCTTTTCCAAGTTTACTCGTCGTCTTCTAATCTCTTCTTTGATCAGTCTCTTATTCTTTTCCAGATCAGTGCACAAAAGGGGGATCCACTGGGTCTTTTAGCATTTAGTCTTACCATCCATAAGGCCATATCGAACCTCCAATCTCCCTATCGTGGGACGTTGTGGGGGTGAAGCGGATTTTTTACAGTCTGCTAGAGAGCGAGCCGTTGGTGTAGATAGGGCGAGGCTTAATGCCGTGTCTAGACCAGAGTCTGGGGCGTGGCTACACGCGCTTCCCTCCTCACATCTGGGAAAACTCTTCGACTACGACTCTTTGCAAGTGGCTGTGGCGCTACGTCTATGCTGCGATGTTTGTGAACCTCATTTATGCATCTGCGGTACGATGGTGTAGGGCAACGGCCACCACGCTTTGAGTTATCGCCGCTGCGCGGGCAGATTTCTACGCCATCATGCCCTGAACTACATAGTCCTGAGGGCTCTGGTTTCAGGGAACGTGCCTTATCTTTTAAGAGCCTCCAGGTCTTAGCCGGGCAGATGGCAAAAGGCCCGATGGTTTGACCTTGGTGACATTTACTAACAAGCCATATTAAATCGCACTAGTAACAAAACAAAGTTGAAATTTGGTTAATTATCATGTTGCTATGTCTGAGTTTCGGTGGCGGCCTGACGATTTTATAATAATAAATATAATACTTACTGATGTGACACAATCAAATGACGTTTATTTCGCTCATATTTAGAAGGATTCATCGTAATAACATTCGAATAAACTTTATTATTTTAAGACGCAACTCAAAACCTTGATTATAAATTTATGCTATACAGCTTCAACTCCGAAATGCCGTCGTTTCGCGTGCAAACGCAGGCGGCTGACTGGCAAGTGGCTGTCTTGCACGGAGAAGACTGTCAATTTTTGGACAGATGCATACGGCCACTTGTGAAAAAAAGGGTCTTAAGGACACTATATATTAAAGTTGATATTGGGCTTACTCTATTTACTCTTACTTATATATATCTATAAAAATATATAATAAATCGTGGTAGACTTTAAAAAAAAGATTAATGGTACTGGGCAGTTTATACATAAAAAATCTTGGGCGGCAGGAGGCTATATAATATAGTTCAGTTAAAATAAACAATACTAGAATTTACGGTACATAAATTTGTTTTTGTTTCCGGTGCGTTCTTAATTACTATTTTATTCTTTTTCGTCAAATGAAATAAAACTTTTGGATTGACTTTTATTGTTATTAATTAAATATGAATAAAATTGAGTATGTATAGCGAAAGACATTATGTTTTCATTTTCGATCGAAATAAGTTTGGTGCTGGTGCACTTATAATATGGTGGTTTTTGAAATTCAAAACAAAAGATGAACTGTGGTCAGTTCATCAACAGTTTTTAATTTTAAAAACCTTTTCCACGATAGTGGAGAAAAACGGTTTCTTACTCGTACGCAGATATCGAAGGAGACAGAAAACCTTTACGAACTAGTAAGGTGAAAAAATAATTTCTTCAGTAACCTAACTTTTACAACTGCTTACATATACGTATATTTTCCTTGTGTACTTTTATACAGAAAAATCTTCAGCCCTTTTTTAACACTAAAGCACTCCCAATTTTATCGGCACTTCGTCTCCCATCGGGAATCTCCGGCTGTCGGAGCTGGCTCGGGATATCAATGCGATGTTATCTGTGAGACGAAGGTTGACTGCCAATTAGGTTAGTTTATGTTGAAGCTGCGGTAATATCTGCTTTATTGCCGTACTAACTGCTCGCTGTATGCTGAATGTGATAGCTTGTGGTTATCCAAAGGTTTTAGATATGAGATAAATCTTGAGACTTGAGAACGTTGGCCGAATTTTAATGACATTATCTTAAATAATTTAACAGAAGAACATAAATAGCATTTCTCACATATCATATGAAAGAAATCTATATATATAAAAGAAGAAACTGACTAACTGACTGACTGACTGTCTGACTGACTGACTGACATATCAACGCACAGCCCAAACCACTGGGCCTAGAGACTCAAAATTTGGCATGTAGGTTCCTTATAAGGTCTAGGGGTGCACTAAGAAAGGATTTTTCAAAATTCACACCCTTAGGGGGTGAAACGGGGGTCCAAAGTTTGTATGGGGAAACAAGATTAGTTCGACTATTTTATTCGAAACTTCACAGAAGTACTTCTAATGATAAATGAGTAAACACGTGTTTCAGGTTTTTTGAGAATTCAACCCCTAAAAGGGGGGAAAGGGGTAACAAAGTCTGAAAATCAACATGGGTGTTGTTTCTATGGTTTGTCGGGTCGCTGGTTATGAAAACAACAACGGTTTTAAAATCCGACGTGGTAGACGTAAAATACCATCTCCCTGGATGGGGTGCGATGGGGTTGAAATGTCTAAATAAACTAAATGACGGTTGATATATCAACGCACAGCCCAAACCACTGGACCTAGAGACTTGAAATTTTGCACATAGATACCTTATACAATGTAGGCATCCACTAAGGAAGGATTTTTGGGAATTCCTTCGGGAACGGGAGAAAACGGGATTTATATATTCGATTCCGAGTGACCCTATCTCAGTAACTATAATAACTAGACTCTTCAAATTTGATACACAAGTAGGTATTACATTAGTTAAAACATTAATTTCAGGATTTTTCACAATTCCCACGGGATAAGGAAAAAACGGGATTTATATATTCAGTTCAACGGGATCCTATGAACTATAATACTAGGCTCTTCAAATTTGGCATAGAAGTAGGTAATTATAATAGTAAAAAAACTGTTTTAAGGATTTTCGGAAATTCCCACGGGATAAGGAAAAAACGGGATTTTTCGTTTTACTGGTCGTAGAAAGCCGAAATTCGGCAAGTAGGTTGCTTGGGGAGTGTAGAGCTGGATTGAGAGAGGACTTTCCAAAATTCCCACGGGAACGGGAAAAAACAGGATTTTTCTTTTTACTGGTCGTAGAAAGCTGAAATTCGGCATGTAGGTCGTTTGGGGAGTGTAGAGGAGCATTAAGAGAGGACTTTCCCAAATTCTTATGGGAACGGGAAAAAACGGGATTTTTCGTTTTACTGGTCGTAGAAAGCTGAAATTCGGCATGTAGGTTGCTTGGGGAGTGTAGAAGAGCATTGAGAGAAGACTTTCCAAAATTCCCACGGGAACGGGAAAAACGGGATTTCTCGTTTTACTGGTCATAGAAAGCTGAAATTCGGCATGTAGCTTGCTTGGGGAGTGTAGAGCTGGATTAAGAGAGGACTTTCCTAAATTCCCACGGGAACGGGAAAAAACGGGATTTTTCGTTTTACTGGTCATAGAAAGCTGAAATTCGGCATGTAGGTTGTTTGGCGAGTTTAGAGGAGCATTGAGAGAGGACTTTCCAAAATTCCCACGGGAACGGGTAAAACGGGATTTTTCGTTTTACTGGTCATAGAAAGCTGAAATTTGGCAAGTGGGTTCCTTGGGGAGTGTAGGGGAGCATTAAGAAAACATTTCCCGAAATTCTTACGGGAACGGGAAAAAACGGGATTTTACGTTTTACTGGTTTTAGAAAGCTAAAATATAAAAATTCATAAGTTTATACTATAAGTAGGCCGCAAAGGGCTCTTTAACCGACTTCTAAAAAAGGAGGAGGTTATGCATTCCTCTTTTTTTTATGTAGGTATGTTCACCGATTTCTCGGTCAATTGTGGACCTGCTTGCTTGCTTGCCTGTATGCTTGCTTGCTTGATATCTTGGTTCTTTGTAATACTCATAGTACACGCGAGCGAAGCCGCGGGCAAAAGCTAGTATAATCTAAGTGCCTTGTTGCAACATTAACATGTTGATAATAATTACTGAATACATATATTACGACAGCAATAATTAGCTGGAATTACATTGATGAATGATGAAGTAATTGGCTACAACTCTTATGACTTCTTACAAATTATGTAAGGCGCTATTATGTTCGCTAACGACTATCTCCAGCTTAACTAGAATTCGTGAGGTCTAGGAAAAGATGAAGATAAGGTGAGGTGAGGTTTTCTTAATCGAAAAATGTTATTATTTCTAAATGATGAAAATATAAAGCAGTATTAATGGAAATAAGTCTACATAGTATCTACTTATTGATATTTAGTGTCCACTTATAAACGATGTAGTTGATGACAATAGTGTAGCATAATATCAATAATTATCTAATAATTAATGCATGATTTTAATTTAGTCTAAATATGATACCTGGGTATAGTAGGTACTGACCACAGAAATAATAATAAAGTGGATAGAAGTGCCTTAGACGCGTGACCTTGGCGCCGCGCTTGTGACTCGTAGGTCACAAGCGCGCGACTTGTGGCTCAGTGCTATTTGAAACGTGGGTATGACAACAAGTGCATTAAAATGGTGTTTTGCAGCATTAGCAATTGCGGAAACTCGTCCACACTGTGTAATTACACTAATAATACATTGGTATGTATTAATTTAATGTAATAATGCGGTTTATATCAAAATACAATTTGAGAAAATATTTCATTATGAAATATTGGTTTACACGTTATTAACACGAAACTTCTTATACCATTGCTACTCATGCCCATAAAAACGCAGATCGTTTTGAATTATACCCAGCAATGTAAAGTAATTTTTGGTAACCCTTCCGTCTTGCACAAAAGTTCGTGGTACGGACAAAAAAACAGGTTACGACTAGTACAGACATAATGCCGACGCGGCCAATAAAGAGCGTCGTTGTGTAAATGTGGGTATGACTTACGTTGAGTGTTATTCAACGCTATCTCTAAGGTGAAAGGTTCATAATTGTTTGTAAGCAAAAATATTAGTAATTGTGTGCGTGATTGCGTAGTACGGTTCCGGTCTTTTGCATGTGTGCATTAACACAGTAAGTAGAGGGGATGAAGCAGCGACACGAGTTCCGGAAGAAAATAGGAACTAAGGCATTTCTATCCTCTTTATTATTATTTCTGTGGTACTGACAGACAGACCGACATTAATTTTTTTTTGTTAATTTGGTTACGATCAACCAATGATCGTTAAAAATAAAAAACCGGCCAAGAGCGTGTCGGACACGCCCAAGATAGGGTTCCGTAGCCATTAGGAAAAAATCAAGTAATATTTTTCAAAGGATTTCGTATGTGTACGGAATCTTCCAAGTTTAGGTATGTTTTATTTACCTTAGGCTACTATTTACTCTTAAACTACAAATAATTCCCAAGCAATTTTAGCCGCTATAATTTTCCTTGTAAATATAATATATTTACTCCCATTCTGAATTTTTTCAAATTTTTCCACCCAACAGTTTAGATTTTAGAGGGGGGGGGACGGTCAATTTTAATGAAAATTTTCACTTTAAAGTTGAATATTTCGCAAACAGATCACTGAATAGAAAAATCATGATAGCAACCCCCCAATGGTTTTAAAAGGCCTATCCAACGATACCCCACACTATAGGGTTAGTCGAGAAATAAAAAAATCACCCCCATTTACGTCTATGGGAGGTACCCTAAAAAAATTTTTCTTATTTTTTTTTATTTAATCACTTTGTCGGCGTGACTGATATATATATTCATGCCAAATTACAGCTTTCTAGTACTAACAGTCTCTGAGCTTAGCCGTGGACGGACAGACAGACAGACAGACAGACGGACAGACATAGCGAAAATATAAGGGTTCCTAGTTGATTACGGAACCCTAAAAAACAATTTGTATTGTTTTCAAACCCTATATTCCTCTCGTTACTTACTCCCAAGCTCGGGATGTAGTAAACTAGGCAAAGGAAACAGGGAAGTTGGCAGTCACCTCTCACACCCTCCCTCAAAACTAGGTCATAGGAAACCAAGACGAAGTTAGTTGTTCGAGCAATGACGTTATCATATCTTGTAATCAGCAGTCGTCTGTGCAACTTAACGGCTCGGATTCTTTAATTAAATTTCGATGTAAATCCGAAGCGTTTCTAGA
The DNA here is from genome assembly GCA_947859365.1 of Archips crataeganus. Classification (NCBI taxonomy): domain Eukaryota; kingdom Metazoa; phylum Arthropoda; class Insecta; order Lepidoptera; family Tortricidae; genus Archips; species Archips crataeganus. The sequence continues at coordinate 25,168,502 of OX402045.1, read as the reverse complement.
TTGGTTCGAACACGAAGTTATCAACTGAGTTCGAACGTTGCAAATTCAGATATCGTAAGAAAGTAAAGCATTTCATCCTCAAAATATCATGGAAACATGTCACCGTATTAACAGACGTAATTATCTCGAGTGCAAAAACAAAACTGTTAAGGCCCACCGAGCTTTTGGCGCTAATCGATTTTAGGTATTCTATGTACTCGTGTATGTGTGCGTGAGAGCGGCTAGAATCAAAGCCATGCGTGCGTAACGACACGAGTTCTCCGTCCGATGGCCGAAGGAGAACTAGCGCAACTGACTATCGGACAAGGGGCAAGCACGGTGGCTCAAGATAGGTTAGTTAGACTGCGCGTGTATTTAGGTATTTTCATCGTAGGTATTACTAAAACAAATAAATACATATTTTAAAAATGCAGCAACACTACGCTCTACAAAACATCTTGTTTTATTAACGTTCAAAAAGTCATGACCTTCCGTGCAGTATTTACGTCGTACTACGAATTTATTTTATTTTTTAGAGAAGACTTTTTTTTTCCTATCGAGCGAACTACAAGTAATCGTGTTTCGATAAACACTGGTCTTTATAGTGAATCCTCAAATATCTTACACATTAATTTTGAAAAAAGTCAGGTTCTGGATTCAAAACAGAACCCTTATAGTTTCGTCATGTCTGTCCGTCTGTCTGTCTGTCTGTCTGTCCGTCCACGGCTAAGCTCAGAGACTGTTAGTACTAGAAAGCTGTAATTTGGCATGAATATATATATCAGTCACGCCAACAAAGTGATTAAATAAAAAAAAATAAAAAAAATTTTTTTAGGGTGTCTGTCTGTCTGTCTGTCTGTCTGTCTGTCTGTCTGTCTGTCTGTCTGTCTGTCTGTCTGTCTGTCTGTCTGTCTGTCTGTCTGTCTGTCTGTCCGTCCGTCCGTCCGTCCGTCCGTCCGTCCGCGGCTTAACGTAGAGACTATTAGTGCTAGAAAGCTGTAATTTTGCATGGATAAATGTAGTAATTACTCCAACAAAGTGATTAAATAAAATGTAGTAATATTTTTTTTAGGCTAGCATTATAGTGTGGAGTGTCGTTAGTTAGGTCTTTTAAAATTGTAGGGTTTTGAAGACGATTTTTCAGTACAGTGATGCATTTGCGAAATAATCAACTTTTAAGTGCAAATTTTTGTTGAAATTGAGCGTCTCCCCCCCCCTCTAAAACCTATAAATAATAATAAATAAATATTAAGGGACAATCTTACACAAATCGACCTAGTCCCAAACTAAGCAAAGCTTGTACTATGGGTACTAGACGACGATAAACATACTTATATAGATAAATAAATACTTAAATACATAGAAAACATCCATAACTCAGGAACAAATATTCGTGCTCATCACACAAATAAATGCCCTTACCGGGATTCGAACCCAGGACCTCTTGCTTCGTAGGCAGGGTCACTACCAACTAGGCTAAAGCGGTCGTTGAACCTAATTATGATTAGAGAAAATATATCAAATTAATAAGGAAAACTATTACGGTTAAGTTGGTTTAAGCATTATTAGCAGTTTAAGAGTAAATAGAAGCTTGACTTATAAAATATCCGTACTTGGGAAGTTCTGTACATAATACAAAAACCTTAAATACTTCTTAACCGACTTCAAAAAAAGAGGAGGTTCTCAATTCGTCTGTATGTTTTTTTTTATTATAATTTTTTTTTGTATGTTTGTTACGCGATTACACCCTCAATTGTGAAGCGATTTTCATAATTCTTTTTTTATTTGAAACAGTATACTACTGAGGTGGTCCCATTGGCACCAAGTCAAGATCTGATCATGGGATCCTAGAGAAATCGAGGGCAACCTTCAAATTTTACAGGCAAACCTATAGTGATTTTAGCATTTTATGTATCAAGTGAAGTATTTGCATTCAGAAAGTATCATTTGGTAAACTAGACCTGATGAAGAAGACCGTAGATGGCCAACGGAACTCCTCAACGGGTCAAATCTTGCAAGTTAAATTTGACCCACTTCCCGGTTTCCCATTGAGCTGAAATTTTGCAGACATGTGTGAATTGGATGCCAATACAATATTATTATGACATGGAGCTGATCTGATGATGGAGCTGAAAGATGGCCATAGAAAATCTGTAATAAAACGATACGACCGCATTGAGTTTGGGCTCATTTGATTTGTCTTGATGAGTACTTTGATCCTAGATGGTAACTAGGGTCTGAAGATGGAGTTGGAAGGTGACCATAAGAACTACGTAATAAAACGACACAACCTCATCGAGTTTGGGCTCGTTTGATTCGTCTTGACGAGTACTTTGGTAACCAGGGTCAAAAAGTACAGTCAGCAAAGAGTGCCTGTTGGATCGCATAATGTTGATTGTTCTAAAATTTTCTGGTGAAGAATGTTTGGCATACTGTTGAAAGTCCTAAAGCATATTTGTTCGTCCTTATATTGATAACAAGAACATCGACTTATCTACAACGTATTATTACTAATATTAATTGGCCAAAGCAGTCCTAAGAATTGTGTAAGTAATTCACCTAAACTATAGTAAGTAGGTACGGCACCTACAAAGAAAAGGGGGCAATAAAAAATACCTACAAACCACCTCCCGCTTAACCTTGTTAGGTTCGTTAGTTATCTTGCGTCCCTTAGAGTGGGAATGGAAGCGTAGTTAGTGGAGGGGGGCTCGGGGGGCGAAGCCCCCCGCAATAAAAAAATACTTTCAAACCATCCCTCGTTTAACCTGGTTAGGTTCGTTAGTTACCTTGTGGTCCTCAAAGTGATATCAGAGGGGGGGGGGGCTCGGGGGCTTCCCGTAATAAAAAAATACTCTCAAACCATCCCCCGTTTAACCTGTGTAGGTACGTTAGTTACCTTGCGCTCCTTAAAATGATATTAGACGGGGGGGCTAGGGGGGCGGAGCCCCCCGCAATAAAAAAACTGTCAAACCGCCTCCCGCTTAACCTAGCAGATTCATTAGTTATCTTGCGTGTTTCAGAGTGGAAATTGAAGCTTTGGTACTGGAAGGGGGGCTCGGGGTGCGGAGCCCCCCGCAATAAAAATACTCTTAAACCACCTCCCGTTTTTTTTTTTGAATGAGTCGCCAGAGGGGCCAAAGACGCGAAGTCTTTGCTGTTTTTTACTTTAAGGATTGGAAGGGTGACTTGTGATCGGGAAAAATCCCTTCGGACGAACTGGGAATGGAGGGCCCAGACAGTGTCCGACTTGCACGGACTAAAAAACCCGGTCACAAGTCCCCTTCTCTAACCACCTCCCGTTTAACCTGGTTAGATTCGTCAGTTATCTTGCGTCCCTCAGAGTGGAAATAGAAGCATCGCTACCGAAAAAAGAGACTCGTTGGGCGGAGCCCCCGCTGTAAAAAATACCTTCAAGCCATCCCCCGTTTAACCTGGTTAGGTTCGTTAGTTACCTTGCGCTCCTCAAAGTGATATTAGAGGGGGGGGGGCTTGGGGGGCGGAGCCCCTCGCAATAAAAATTCTCTTAAACCACCTCTCGTTTAACCTGGTTAGATTCGTCAGTTATCTTGCGTCCCTCAGAGTGGAAATAGAAACCTCGGTACCGGTAGAGGGGCTTGAGGGGCGGAGCTCCCGTATTAAAAAAATACCTTCAAATCACTTCCCGTTTAACCTGGTTAGGTTAGTTAGCTGTCTTGCGTCCCTCAGGGTGTAAATAAAAGCCCCGCTCTTGGAGGGGGGGGGCTCGGGGGGCAGAGCCCCCCCGCAATGAAAAAATACCTTCAAACCACCCCCGTTTACCCTGGTTAAGTTCGTTAGTTACCTTGCGATCCTCAGAGCGTAAACAGAAGCGGGGCTTACGCATCTTTTTTATACCAATACAACTAAAAAGCCAAAAATAAAAAAAATTAAATAAAAAATAGAACCGCCTTCAAAAACACCCAAAAAATATTAAATAAAAAATTAACCGACTATAATGAGCATTATAATATCTTTCTACTAATCTGTTTGAAGTCGGGCCTCAGCTTGAGCCAGCAGGAGTGGACCTAGTAATTAAATTAATAAATAAATATCCCGGGACAATTCACACCAATCCACCTAGTCTCAAAGTAAGCAAAGCTTGTGTTATGGGTACGGATAAACATACTTATATAGATACATACTTAAATACATATTAAACACCCACGACCCGAGATCAAACATTCGTGTTTTTCATACAAATATCTGCACCGACGCGGGAACCGAACCTGGGACCTCAAACTTTATAGTAGTAATTTAACTAACCTACCTATTATCCCTATTATACCTACTATCTGTTGGGTTTCTACCACTCCTGCTAGCTCGTGCTGAGGCCCGACTTCAAACAGATTAGTAGATAGATATTATAATGCTCATTATAGTCGGTTAAACTTTTATTTAATATTTTTTTGGGTGTTTTTGAAGGCGGTTCTATTTTTTATTTAAAAATTTTTTTAAGCTTCTAATTAGATTAAGATCAAGTATTTTACTCTTCGAAAATTATTGACGTGTGGCAATTTTGTTGCTTTTTTGTCAATCATACTCAAATGTTAATAATTTTTGATTAGTGTTACTTGATAATAGTGTACGAATTAAATAAAATTATTAGTAATAAACGTGTTTTATTTAAAGCCTCTCCTTATGGCATTCGTGGTATATAAGTCTTGACACGGCAAACACAGTTTTCTCATAAATATGCGAACTCGCCCAGTTGGAACACATATCGGGACTTGTGAATAAGATCCAAAGCCTTTCACGCTCCATGAAATTTCACTTATTCGCTATGCAATTTTATGAGGTTTTGTGTTGAATTACGTATTCCCAAAACGCTTTCTTCGTTATTTTTCTTACTCTAAGATTATAATCAACGTTGACAATAAATGTACTTTAAGTATAATTATCAAGTTTTCCTAATTATTACAACCACGGTCTCGTGCTGGTGAAACTAGCGCTCTTTATTTATAATTTTTAGGTTATGTATGTGAAAATATTATTTTCTTCATGTGTATTCTTATATGTATCTTTATATGTATTTATATGTATCTTACATGTATATGTATCTTTATATGTATTCTTTTCTTTCTATATCTAATTATAAAATCCCATATTGTCACTATCTACAGATGAGATGACGCTATCGATGTATCGAACTAATACATACCGTTACCTACTTTTATTCTTTAACTGATTATGAAATTAACCTTTTCAACGCCAACGACGGATACCTACCATAATATACACCGTGAAATTTTAGTGGTTGTTTTCCCGAAACCAGGTGATTTAGTATCGATTGTACAATCGATTTATAATTACTATTTTGACAAGAGTCTAAAATCCAATTGTGAAAACGAAAGTCGAAAATGACCGCAAACCAATAGTAACGCTTCGTTGGTACCTAACCTATCGTACGATCGTACGCTACTTGTACCAACGAAGCGTTACTATTGGTTTGCGGTCATTTTCGACTTTCGTTTTTCACAATTGGATTTTTGACTCTAGTCAAAATAGTAATTATAAATCGATTATACAATCGAAACTAAATCACCTCGTTTCGGGAAAACAACCACTAAAATTTCACGGTGTATGTATGTCAGAGTGAACACTGTAAAAGTGATCTTCGCGCACGCCAAAGGTAGGTACTTATAATTTAAGAGCTGCTGTCCGCGACTCCGTCTGCGAAGAATTCGTTTATCGCTATCCCGCGGGAACTATGCAATTTTCCGGAATAAAAAGTATCCTATATTATGTTAATCCGGATTATAAACTATGTGTGTGCCAAATTTCATCAGAATCCGTCAAACCGTTTTAGCGTGAAAGAGTAACAAACATCCATCCATCCATCCATCCATACTTACAAACTTTCGCGTTTATAATATTAGTAGGACTAGCTTTACTATTTTTTACCCAGGCTTCGCATTAAAAACATGAAACAATTTATTCATCAACAGCATTTCAATATGGTCATAGGCCTTCTCTCAGAATGAGACGGCTTGAGCCGTGGTTCCCACGCAGGCCCAATGCTTATTGGGAACTTCACACACGCCATTGAATTTCTTCGCAGGTTCGTGCAGGTTTTCTCACGACGTTTTTCCTTCATCGTAAAAAAGGTCAAGGTTAATTTCAAATAAACTTTAGCACGTCAATTCCGAAAAAACCTGATGTGTGATATTTTTTAACTTTCACATATAAATACTGAACTATATCATGTCATGCGGGCCATACAGTGCGCGTTCCCGCATTGAACAGTAAGGATCCACTTTTGGACCAGAAAATACTCGGAACGATATAGAAAACCTCTCTAAAAACAAAATTTGAATTTATTTTATTACATCTTTATAGTAATTACCTAATTATATTTTGATATCATTACATTTAATTACATGAAGCAAAGTAACTGGAAATTACGTAATTTAGATACTTAGGTATATCTGAAACTGATTGATTATTCAAATCACAAAATAGTAAATTGTTAAGCAAACCGCAATCAATTGCACAGATCTACAAAATTTCCATAACTACGTCACAATTCATCGCCACAATACACAATGAAACAATGAAATTAACAGCCAACCAAAGTTTTCGTGGAACAAATTCGTGTACCTACATCAAGTTCATCGAACAAGTTTTATCTGGTGTAAACTAGCGAGATTAAGTTCTGTTGAGTTCGCAACGCGATTCGGAACCGAATGAGATAGTCCAATTGCAGTGTATTATATCTGTTCTGTTAGTAAGTACTTTTAAACAGCTAGCGTATAAATCTTCGTCCGAGATCCCTCCGTAGCGCGATTCGTCCGTTAAAAAGTCTAAGTAAACAAAGGTTACAACAAAGTAAATCTTTGATTGATAAAATTCGTATTAAACCACCACGTGAAGCCTAGGTAATTTTGGGCAAAATCTAGCCCATCTTTCAGTTAAGTAGTAAACCCTTTCTTTAGAATACACTAGGCCTAATTATATGAGACTTAAGTAGTTAGGTTAGTTAGTAACATTTTGAAATCTGTTCTTAAAACTTTTAGTTCTTCAGCTGGTTGAGGTTTGTATTTTGGAGTCTACTTATGATCTACTAACTGGGAGTTGCAGAAATCTGTGTATTGACAAACCATTTATATAGGATGTATCCTGTAAATCTATTATTAATCATGTCTATTATTATTGTAAGTAACGACGCCCATTTGTTCGATCTCTGCCTGTAACAGAGACAATAAATTAAAATACATATAAACCCTTTAACTAATCAGTAATTAAATCCAAGTGGTTCATATTTTTTGAAATAAAAGAAATCTGTATTTTTTTATTAAATTAATCGAGCCGGCTGTTGCAGACCGTCATGTCTAGTCACAGTACTTGACGTTAACATTTAACTATCGTTTTCAATTGAAATTGTACTAAATCTATCAATATTTTGCGTAATAAACATGTGCAGTTCTTAATTAAATGATCAGTTCTTTCATTATTATGTAATAGTTTCCTCATTGTGTACATAGGTGTGGACGAAATAATTAAAACACTGTAATAACTTTATCGTGTTTATTTCACGTTTCCAACAAAAAAGTACACTATAGTAAAATCACTGACAATAGGAAATCTATGGCAATCTCACCAGGTAACTTCGTATTGAATCAGGCGTTACTTTGCGGAGGTCCATATTAATGAACTAAAACAATTACTTTGCTCACCCGCGACCTTACAATAGTTCACTTACAATACTCACGTTAAAGTTTAACATTTGGTAGCATAGCATACGGTTGTGGTAACTCTGAAGATGAGCTCTGGTTGAGTTCGAAACGCGTCAGTGTAGCTTGGTGGTGGTGATGGTTGGGTTTATGTGATTTGTGTGTGTTCGTACAGTGTGGAGGTGGAGGAACTGCATGAACGCACATTTCTTGCATAAACGTAACTATTGTAAGGTCGCGGGTGAGCAAAGTAATTGTTTTAGTTCAGGTAACTTCGTCTCAAGGTAACTTGCACTTACAGAACTAAAATGCCCATTGACCATACGTTGGCTGCACAGCCACGGTCATAATCAGAAACACATAACGGTGATTTCGTGCTCTAGATTGACAACAACGCGAATATTATCAATCGAGCGATCCTCGTATGAGGTATTTAACTCAAATCTCGGCTTACATTTGCTCTTGTTTCAAACGTCATAATGCACGTGCAGTGTGATATAATTTTTGTTGATGCCATTTTGAAGTACATATTTTGATTGACCGACTTGACTTACATTGTCAATGTAACATGTAATGATAATGTTTTATTTGTGTTATGTCTGATGGCGCCCAGTTGTTTTCATTATTGAGTAACTTTGTTTTTTTTATAAATCACTCTCGCAGACACCCAAGATACAGGCCCAGCCTAGTTTGGGGTCTGATGGATAATTCAATTGTAGAAACCTATGTTCTTATTTAAATAAATTATTATTATTACTATTATTATTATTAATAACAGAGTAACTCATTCATAATGAAAATAAAAGGTCGCTTTTGCAATGTATGGTTTATGGTATGTGGGGTTTGAGATTGTAATATTGACCTTTTTGGAGTTCAACGTTCAACAACGTAAGGTAAATAAAAGATAGGCGCAGATTGTAGAGATCTTTATGATTAAAATATCTATAAATAAAAAATCGCTCAATTGCGAGTTGGACTCGTAAATTAAGAGTTCCGTACCTCCGTACAATGTCTTAAAGTTTTTTCTAAATAAACTATTTTTAATACAAGCTTTTTTTGCTGACTGTACTTTAACCCCTGATTTCCAAATCACTCGTCAAGACGAATTAAACGAGTCCAAACTCGATGCGGTCGTGTCGTTTAATTAAAGAATTCCTACGGCCACCCTCTATCTTCATCATCAGATCAGCTCCATGTCATAAAAATATTTACATTGTCATCGGATTTATACATATGCATGTAAAATTTAGTTAAATATATTCTACTTCAAATTTGAGTTGAAAGATTCAACCCAAACAAACATAGTTACATTGCAAGTTAATAAAAAGCTTGTAAAAAGTCACTGAAATGTCAGCATTACGCAAGTAATTTGAATAACCCGGCCAAGTGCGAGTCGGACTCACGCACAAAGGGTTCCGTGCCATTTTCTATAAAATCGGCAAAAAAACACGTTTTTTGTATGGGAGCCCCCTTTAATGTTTGTTTTATTATAATTTAAATATGTATATTTTAAGTGAATATATTACTAAGATCTACAGCATATCATCGAACAATTTTCAGCTGATATTGGCCTCACTTTAAACTTCACTAAATGCGAAATTTATCTGCCGAATCACCTATCTTCTGATAAAAAAATTGAAATTTTGTCGAACTTTAACACGCTTCTGCCAAATATTTCCGTTCATTCAAATTCATCTCTCACACTTTTAGGCTCACCCATTTTTGATGAATCAATCAACCCTGTCATAAATTGTAAACTAAATTTATTCAATAGTACTTCAAACCTCCTTTTTCAGATAAATCCCCACATGGCCCTTTTTATTATTCGGTTCTGCTTATTTACACCAAAATTCATGTATCTACTTCGCAGTTGCCCGATTTGGAAATTTCCGTCCATTCTCTCATCCATTGACGATTCTCTCCAGACAACTCTATCCAAAATTCTAAACATTACATTCAATACTTTTTCGTGGTCTCAAGCAGTTCTCCCCATTCGATTTGGTGGTTTGGGTGTTAGCTTATCATCCAGTGTGGCATTACCAGCTTTCCTGTCTTACGCCTACAGCTCGCTGTCTCTCGTCGGTATTATTTTAAATAAACCACAAATACCTGTCGATGAGTTAGCCTGCCTGGCGGAGGCCGAGAGAGCTTGGTGTGACTCGTGCCCTGGTGTGGACACCCCCACCGTTAAAAAGATCCAGTGGGCCTGGGACACCCCTCGCCTTAACGCGACTCACGCTTCCCTTCTCGAAAACTGTCCGGACGATTCGGAACGCGCCGGCCTGTTAGCTGTTTCCACACCCGAGGCAGGCCATTGGCTGAACGCCTTGCCATCGAGGAATATTGGAACTATTCTGGACCCAAGTACTTTGCGGATAGCAATTTCCCTAAGACTTGGGGCCAGAATATGCATTCCTCACATCTGCGCTTGTGGCAAAAACGTGGATCAACTGGAACGACATGGGCTTTCATGTGTTAGGAGCGCCGGCCGTATGTACCGTCATGGCACCATAAATGACTTAGTACGTCGGTCGCTTGCCACCGCCTCAGTGCCTTCGGCTTTAGAGCCGGCTGGCATGGCAAGGGACGATGGCAAGCGTCCAGACGGGGTCACACTGGTGCCGTGGAAGCTCGGTAGGGCTCTGGTGTGGGACGCTACATGCGTTGATACTTTCGCTCTGTCCCACATCAAGGCAACTAGCTCACAAGCCGGCGCTGCGGCTGATCAGGCCCAACTCCTCAAGCGCCGCAAGTACTCATCTTTATTAAAGGATTAAGAGTTTGCAGCGCTTGCTGTTGAGACCTTAGGGCCTTGGTCAGCCGACATGAAGTCATTCATGAAGGCCCTTTCTTCCCGGTTGGTCGACACCTCTGGGGACCCAAGAGCTGGCGCATATTTATCCCAACGGATCGCACTTGCGGTCCAAAGGGGTAATTCGGCCAGCATCATGGGAACCCTGCCACAGTCAGATCTTTTGGACGGGGTATTCTTTTTATAATTTTTATTTTTATAGTGACATGTACATATTTAGTTAATTTTACTTAGGTAAGTTATCTTTATTTTCTTTTTAACTGTTAATTTCATATCTTTGTTATTTTATTTTATTTAATATAATGAATTGTAATTTGTTTCCTTAATTTTAATTGGTTTCATAATACACTTTTTTTTATTATTCCATATTAATTCATTCACAGTGTGATAAGGTTATATTTACCTTGTTGAGTAGGTGCCTAATAAATTGGGGCTTTGTCAACTTAACCGAAAATGGGCCGCTGTTCGCTATCTAAATAGCATTATTTGCGATCGTAACTATCATAAATCATAAGTTAGTTTTTCCTGCAATCATCGGAAGCTTCAATAATGTTAGAAACATTTTGATCCTATCTTGCGATGTGTCACGTAAAGACAAAACTAAAAATTGAACCGGCGTTAAGCTGTCATGTGATTGAAGTCACGGCGATATCGGTAAAACGAAAATCGCTTTTTGGCTTTGTAAAATTAAATACAAGTAGTAGGTAGAGCTGAGCTATACTACAGTTAATGGTTTTTTATATGTATATGTTTAGACGACCAGATGGCCTAGTGGTAGAGAACCTGACTACGAAGCTTGAGGTCCCGGGTTCAATTCCCGTGTCGGGGCAGATATTTGTATGAAAAATACGAATGTTTGTTCTCGGGTCTTGGGTGTTTAATATGTATTTAAGTATGTATCTAGTTAAGTATGCTATCTAAGAGACCTTGTGACCCTATAATGTAACACAATGTTGCATTATCATATTCATATTTCGTTTTCTAATTTTATAGTTTACGTGATTCCAAAGGACTTTTCCAATTTCACGCAACAAACTATTTTACGACCGTTTCTAATCCGATGGTCACACTAATTATGCGAATATGATAAAGATGCAAGCCTACATGGTATATAAGGGTCCCCGTAGTCTCAGGAGTCATTCTATTCTCCTCCACCGTTCGAAGTAGTCTTAACTTGTAACTAACTAAGTTTAGTATCGTGAATTTATAATAAAATCAAGTACTAGTACAAGTCAGTCTTGATCATTTAAACCGCTCCTGACGTCGGTCCGCAAACATATCACTCATCCTTTCATCACGGAAGAGGAAGAACATTTTTATCTATCTATATAAGTATGTTTATCCGTTGCTTACTACCCATAACACAAGCTTTGCTAAGCTTACTTTGGGACTAGGTTAATTGGTGTGAATTGTCCCATGATATTTATTTTTATTTTTTTATTTATATGTTTAGGTGCCTACTCAAAAGCATACGGTCTCGTTAGTCGAGTTGTTTTCGATATGATTTGTTTCAGTCAGTCCTTTACTTTCTGTTACGAGGCCACATTGTCTTTAACTCTCATTTTATCACTGATCGTAATATCTAATATCTTTGAAATATACATAGTTCTAAATACTTAGACATTCCCAAATTCAACCATAACGAACAAGTGCAAAGTTAAAATGACTAATAATAAAAAAATTTGCTGTACCATAACTTTTCTTTTAGCTTAAAAGGAAGGTAGACAACTGTTTCTGCATAGAAATGGAATAGAAAGAGTTCCGTAAATGTATTAAAATCCATTTGTCAGTAGATCGTTCTCAAGGGTGCTGTATTTTACGGAGGTCCAGTCTCCCACGGGCTGCGTACCAAAACTTACAAGCTCACCCGTATCATCTTAGTTTTGCGCTTTAAACGTATACTCATATAAGCACAGTTAGGTTGCTCAAAGAGTTTACACGATGAAATGAAATGAAATTAAATATATTTATTCGTCATCATAGGTATTAAAATAGTGGAAGTAAAATGGTTACGTTACATCTATGATCTGCCTTATTGGCGTACGAAATTGTAAGCGGAATGAATTAATTCCATTGTGTTGTAAAATTTTTAGCATTAGTCCTTAAGGTTATAAAAAGTTATCGGTATATACTATTAGCAAGCATTATATTATTAACAAGCATTAGCAATAATAATTAACAAACATTATATTATTAACAAGCATTATTCTAATTTAATTATCATACAACTCAAATTATAAGGATATCGTTGAGTTATTTAAATAGTCAGTATAACATTATAATAACATTTTTCACATAGTAATTCAGAAATTATACCTACGTTTAAACTTATTGAAGTGAAACTTCTAATGCGACTTCCAACAAGGTTGCGTTAAACGTTTAACGCTACCATGAAGGGGGTATGAAAGCATTAGTATATGTACTGCCGAGTTTATATACTAACGGATGTTTAAAACTTCGATAGTGCGATGTAGAACTCATACTGTCTGTGCAAAAATGAGACTTGATAATAGCGCCATCTATCTAGTGAGCAATTTAAACACATAGATGCATAATTATGGAGGCAAGAGCTTACAGTAATTGTTTTAGTTCATTGAAACAATTACTTTGCTCACCCGCGACCTTACGATAGTTACGTTTATGCTAGAAATGTGTGTTCATGCAGTTCCTCCACCTCCACACTGTACGAACACACACAAATCACACAAACCCAACCATCACCAGCACCAAACTACACTGACGCGTTTCGAACTCAACCAGAGCTCATCCTCAGAGCACCACAACCATATGAATATGAACACACATTTCTTGGATAAACGTAACTATCGTAAGGCCGCGGGTGAGCAAAGTAATTGTTTCAGTTCATTAATATGGACCTCCGCAAAGTAACGCGTGATTCAATAAATTGCGCAAAATAACATAAATTTACCTGCTACAAAAATAAACTGTTTTTCTTTTTCGGACGGACTGTTGTTGTTAACCTCTGATGGCTTGCTTACAAAAATAAACTGTTTTTCTTTTTCGGACGGACTGTTGTTGCTAACCTCTGATGGCTTGCTTTTACAGCTTATAGGCGAGAGGGCGAGCTGACGGACAGGCCGCTCAGCAAGGGGAAAAGTTGCCTTAGCATGCCAAAAGGTGCTCCTATTGAGCCGACCTCGGACTTTAGACGCTAAGACAGAGTTATGCAAGCAATCGGATTATTTATCCTACCATCGTTTAGGATAGACTACGTTAGTCCTGACTGAGAAGAAACGAAAATAAACTCAGTCAGGTTGATAAATTGAACACCAAAAATAAAATGTTTACTAAAGAAAGAAAACCCTCAAATTATAATGGTAATATTTTGGTAACTCCACCATCTCTTTGTAGAGGGCGTCATGTTCTGTTCATAAGTTAAGATCCCTTGAATACCTCCATACGAGAGAGAATCTCGTGTATTCACTTACACGGTCAGTTTTCTAGATATGTGCTAACACGTGAGTCTGATAACTCTAAACGTATTGTTAATTATAAGTTTATCACTGTGTGTTGTCGTGTATCTTTGCGGCTGTAGTATTTTCAGATATGCCTCCAAAATCTATTATTATTATTTATATAATACACTAGCACCTCATTGAGCTGATGCGTGCATATCACTGCACTTGTGTTTTAAGTCTTTTTATATAAATGTCCTTGGCTTCTTAGCTTGATGTGAGATCACTCCTTCAGGCAAAGCCGTCACCTCAACGACGTTTTAGACGTGGTATATTGTGAAAAGTAACAGTAATGGAAAGCAAATCGTATTCCGTCGTAAAATAAACAAATTTCTTATTTTTTTACACAGATATGTATTACACAATCTACTGCAAAGAAGAAATATAGCAACTATGTAAACTAGACAGACCTTGCCTAACGTAGGATATAAATAACTGATGTTACGATCGGTGCAAGCAGGACTTTGACAAATGCTTTGCCATAATTTGTACCACCTCTCTCTCGTTACTTCCAGTGTAACTTGACCTCGCTCTCGTAGAGTCGGATTGAGTAGTATTAGTCTGTAATGTAACTTTGATAGGGCTCTAAGTGAAATGGACGCTTTGCCGCATATTCGTAGGTTGCAACTGTGAGGTCAGTGTAGTATAAAGTTAATGTGTTACCTCAGGGGCTACTTATCTACACTGAAACTTTATGTTAAGTGAATTGTATTTGCATTTTACGAACAGCGTTACAGTTTTTGTGTGAGATTGTGATCAATGACATTTCACTTTGGTAAGTATCTGCCTGTCTACTCTGAAATAATGACGATAGTATTAGTTTTAATTAAACTATCGTAATAAATCTGCTACCGAAAAATACATTTCGAACTTTATTTATTTATAAAAAAAACTTACACAACATCATAACAGTATAAAACTAAGGCTTTCTTTTCATTAGGTCGTTTTTGGGTCATTTATAAAATACCGGGTGTCACCCATAAGTGAATCAATAAATTTAAACGTTGATTCATTTCCTTAGCATAACCGAAGTTCTCTCGACCTGATTGATCCTAATGCGCCAAAATGCTTAATCTCAGAAAAATAGTAATTTAAAGTAACAATGCATAATCAATGAATTTCATCATTGCGAAATTGTCAATTATCGGTCGTTAGATGTATGTAAATATTTGATTGTACATAAAACACAAAAAATAATACAAAACAACAAAACAAAAAGAGTACATAGGCGAACTTATCCCTAAAAGGGATCTTTTCAAGCTAACCTGGTATGAAAGGAAAAACTTAAAAGATAGGCGAACAGTAAAATTTATGTACAGATAGAAGAAAGGAATATATAAACAAATACACAAAATAAACAACAATTAGTAACTACGACAAATATACTCATACTTACTCCACACTGAACAATATACACACTTACACATATAAAAAAACAATACCTTTAAATAAAAATAATACGATTAGGTACTTTTTGACAACGTATAATAAATCGAAAACCGTTTGGAGAAATAGGCTTTGTGAAGCGTTTTCAGAAATCAGATTCCAAAAATATGATAAACTGAATTAAATAAAGAAAATTTAAGTAATGACCTTCAGTTTTAGGCGGAGCCGATCCACGGAGGACGCCACCACACTTCTTATTAACCTTATCTCATCTTATTTAGATAGAAATAATAAGTGCATTGGCGTCTTTCTGGACTTGGCAAAAGCGTTCGACAATGTATCGTTTCCTATTTTGCTTAAGAAGTTACACAACCTAGGCATCCGCGGTGTTCCATTATCCTGGTTTAAAAGCTATCTTTCTGAAAGGAAGCAACTTGCCAAGTTGGGCCCATATTACAGTTCTACGGAACCTATAAATTTCGGCGTGCCGCAAGGAAACATTATTGGCCCCACCCTTTTCATAATTTACATGAACGACATTCTTAATCTCCAAATTAGTAAGTCTGAGTTAATCTGTTATGCGGACGACACTGTTATTCTTTTTAATGACCTAAACTGGGAAAATACTGTCGCTGCGACAGAAACAGGCATGAAAACTGTTTCAAACTGGCTTCGTGCCAACCTCATGACTCTTAATTACAATAAAACTAAATTCATCTGCTTTCATAAAACCGCCGCTTCGAAACCGTCCTTTGATCCTGCTATAAAAATTCACTCTTGTAATAATTTTCCCTTTACCACCTGCAATTGTGATTCAATTCAGCGCACTGTCGTCATTAGGTACCTTGGTCTGTTTGTAGACGAAAATCTAACTTTCAAACACCATATACACAAACTTTCCACTAGAATCAGGAAATCTATACCGATCTTCAAAAAACTTCGCCACTCAGCAAATAAAAAATTATTAATACTGGTCTACACTGCGCTGTGCCAGTCAGTAATCACCTACTGTATCACTGTGTGGGGTAGTGCGACAAAGACCACTATGCTGGAAATCGAAAGAGCACAACGTTCTCTGTTAAAAGTAATGTTTAAACGTTCCTTTCGATTCCAACAATTGCTCTCTATGCCGAAGCAGATGTATTAAGCGTCCGTCAACTTTTTTTGTTCAAAATTTCTCTTCTCACTCACAAATCTTCTCGCTCCATGACATGTTATAGTGAATTACTTCAAAAACGTATTTTCAGGTTACCAGTTCCAAGAGTTCTTACCTCTTTTGGTAAACGTTTCGGAGATCACATCAGGGCATTTACTTATAATAAAATTTTAAATTACTGTAACCTAAAGGGCTGCACTTTAAATGAAGCTAAGAAGCATCTTTTTGAACTGCTCCATTCTATGAGCTACGATGAGTCAGAAGCAATATTGGATAAGATGTCTTAAATAACTGTATAAGCACATTTACCTATGTTGTTCAACCACTTATTTAGTTATAAGTAGAGTAAACTTTGTTTTTTTTTTCTCTCTTAAGTTAAATACAGAAGTCTGTTATTTATTATGTTGTTAACTAGATTCTGCTATAAAATGTTATCTGGTTCTCCGCGATACAGGCGAAGCCTAGTGCGGGGACCCCTGGCAATTATTGTCACACATTATGTTTTTCAAATAAACGAATTTTATTTTTATTATTTTTTATTTGACCCCTGCAGTGAATAGTCACAAAGGCAGATATAAAGCAGGTCTACACTCTAAAGCAAATTGACAGTTTGAAATGTTGCTGTCCTGCTTATAATAGCAAAGAGTGACAAAGATAGAACTTTAACCACATGATGCGCACCTGGCTTTAAACAGTTGTCATTTATCGTAAAGTCCGAAATGTATACGAGTATTTCCAATGTATTTTTTACAAATTTAATTATTAAATTACTACGTTACAAGTAAATATAAAGTAATTTAAATATCAGATTTAATAAAAAATATCAATTTACTATCACACCATTAAACAAACAGGAATAATCGAAGCTAAAAGAAGAGAAATAAATAAAACTATTTGTCATGGTTCATTTAGGACCCTAAGCCGTGCTTGTATTATTGACAGTGACAAGACAAATCAGTAGTGCCACAGGTTATGTTATGTACGACTTGAATTTTTCTAGGCAATGGAAAGAGGCTCTCTCACTGTGACGTCATCCCACGTATTTCTTAAAAAAAATATAAAAAATTAAATACCCAACCAAATTCAAAATCGATAAAAATGATATCTTAAAATATACTATTCTTTCCAAAAAAAAAAAAAACTTTAGGTTATTTTTTTCGGTGCATCCCAATTGGTTACTCTAATACTTCATGTTAAATTGACAAATTAATACAAAAGTCAAGTTGGTAAACAAATCAAAATAATTTAAAATGGCATCAACAAAATTAAATTACGATGCACGTCAATTATGACGAAACAAGAGCAAATGCAAGCCGAGATTTAAGTTAGTAGCGCATACGAGGATCCTCCGATTGATAATATTCGTGTTGTTGTCACGATCACCGGATGTGATTCTGATTGTGACCACGGGTGTGCAGCTAGCATTTCCATGGGCTTTTTCGTTGTAAAAGTACAAGTTATCTAGAGAAGGAGTTACCTGGTGAGATTGGCATTTCACTATTGTCAGTGATATTAACATAATGCACTTATTTGTTGGTAACGTTAAATAGACAGGATAAAGTTATTTTAGTGTTTTAATCATTTCACCCACACCTAGGTACTTGATAAGGAAACTATTACGTAATTTTGAAATAACTGATCGTTTAATTAAGAACTGCGCATGCTTAATAAGCAAAATATTGGTGTATTTAGTACATTTTCAATTGGAAACGATAATAAATGTCAACGTCTACTTCGACTGGGCATAACGGACTGCAGTACATTGCTGGCCCGATTAATTTTGTTAGAAAATAACTGATTCTTTTTTTTCATTTTAAATATTTTAAACCACTTGGACTAGTTAAAGGAGGTATAATTTAATTCATTGATCGTGTTACCGGATGGATATACTCTGTATAACATCATCATCATCATCACATTTCAGCCGTAGGACGTCCACTGCTGGACATAGGCCTCTCTCGATGATGTCCAATAATTTTCTGTTGGAAGCGATTTGCATCCACCCTGAACCTGCGGTCTTCACAAAAAGCCTTCACCAAATCGTCCGTCCATCTCGTTGGTGGACGTCCCACGCTGCGCTTGCATAACATATTTTATTAATTACTAGTAAATATTATTCGTTGCGTTTGAAATTCACCATGAGAGCTTTACGGTGAAGGAAAACATCGTGAGGAAACCTGCATACACCTGGGAATAAATTCAATAATGTATGTGAAATTCCCAATCCGCACTGGGCCCGCTTGGGAACTACGGCCCAAGCCCTGTGTAAGGCCTGTCCAAGGGGAGGCCTGTACTGCAGTGGGATTTATATAGTCTGGGTTGATTATTTGACGTTCATATTGCAATCTATCATTGCTCCGATTTAACTCATTAAAGACCTAACGAAACATTCAATTTATCTTTTCAACTCATCATTGAGTCGTGTGCAATATAAATTCACTAAAACAACACATTAAGTAAACTGCAATAATTAACGTGCCAATTTGTAGGTGTTCCCATTAATTAGTCTTGTACTGTACACGGGCGAGGGTCGTGTTTTACGTAACGAGGTAGGTAATCGTACATACTCTTGTGTGAGTTTGTTAAGTAAGTCCAAAATGTAAATAAACTTATTGCTACAAACACCATCAGGATATACCATATCAAATTGATTAAAAAAAACACGAATTAATAATTTATTTATCAAGTGGGAGTCCGACTCTGTCGCTGAGGGGCAACAATTATATTTAAGTGCTAAAAACATAATGTTATGTAGTTGAATCTAACACTTTTCCACGATTAATTAGTTCGTAGTCGTACCTTACCCATAACGTTTTAAAATGTAACAGCTAATAAAACGCATTAGGCAGAATGTACTGTCAAATCATTTAATTTTTAGTAAATAGTTTTATTCTCAATTAAACTGTTTCTTGTTAAGAATAAAACTTTTTACTAAACTCATTTTACTCGAAGAAGCTATCACAGCGGGTTTTGTAGTTATCGTCATTTTTGTAACCGACCCTTTATTTTTGCTCGTCAGTGTATTACCGTTGGATTCCAAATAATAGCGGTTTGGGAGGCAAGGAGAAAATGTTATTCCTGGATTCCATAAGCAGTGGCTTGGGAGCCAAGAGGAGAAAGATTATCGTTGGATCCCAAGCAATAGCGGTTTGGGAGTCAAGAGGAAAAACATTATCTCTGGTTCCCATTAGGCAGTACGTGCGAGTAAAGAGGAAAGTTTTTATTTGCCCGTGGATTTTTTGGGAGTCAAAAATCATAAATTCATTGCATTGTTTTGAATTGACGACCAAATGGACTAGTGGTTAGAGAACCTGACTACGACGCGTGAGGTACCGGGTTCAATTCCCGCGTCGGGGTATGATGATGATATATGGGGACGCCTTGCTGAGTCAGACGGGCTGTCGATCGTTTTGCACAGTCATTCAGCCCAAATCCGCGTCGGGGTAAATATTTGTATGAAAAATACGAATGTTTGCTCTCGGATCTTGGGTGTTTAATATTTAAGTAGTAAATTTATCAGTTGTTTAATACCCATATTACAAGCTTTACTTACTTCGGGACTACGTTAATTGGTGTGAGTTGTCCCGTGATAAATATTTATGTATTGATTGAATCCTATAGGACTATAGGCAAGAATACCAAGTGGTAGCCTGGTAGGACAGGTCATTTGTCTTTAAGTAACTGACAGAAATTTGAAACTAAAGTTGCTTGTCTCAGTTCTGTCTGTGTGTATTTATACTTAGTCTAATACAACTTCAATAATAGGGAGGGAAGATTACAACACTAATCAACTGACGTACTCTTTATAAACTGTCAAAACACGACTTTACCATTAGATTATAAATAAATAAAATAAAATAAATAAATATCATGGGACAATTCACACCAATTGACCTAGTCCCAAAGTAAGCTTAGCATAGCTTGTGTTATGGGTACTAAGCAACGGATAAACATACTACAGATAGATACATACTTAAATATACATTCGTATTTTTCATACAAATATCTGCAAATAAATATTATTTTATATTATGTATGGCTAATGAAATCAGTTATTTGCCAACTCAAACGACTAAATATTTATTTGTTTTAAAGTAGCTGAAAATTAGTTTTGAAGTTAATGGAAAACAAATCTGGTTTTTACGGGGAATGTGTTTTTTTAGTAAAATTATTGGTTTATGGTATCATCTACCTTAATGTAATTTCAAGTAGAAATTATGCAAATAGCTCGCTCATATTCTTAAATGATGAAATATCCATTTGCGTGAAGTCCGTGATTCGCTCAACTGTAACAACGTCCAAAGCGTTATGCTCATTAGTTTTAATGAGAGTGGCCTGCTTGCACTGCCATTAACACGATTCAATTGAGCCCTACAAACTTACCGGCGAAATGCTTTAATTTAAACCTAAACGACGACATGATTATATTACCTACAAGATTGGGTGCTTATAATGGATCTTAATTAATATAACTTTTTAAATATATAAAAGAAGAAACTGACTGACTGACTGACTGACTGACTGACTGACTGACTGACTGACATATCAACGCACAACCCAAACCGTTGGTTCTAGAGATTCCAAATTTGGCACATAGGTTCCAAAAGTCTAGGGGTGCACTAAGAAAGGATTTTTCAAAATTCACAACTTAAGGGGGCAAGACGGGGGTCCAAAGTTTGAATGGGGAAACAAGATTAGTTAGAATATTTTATTCGAAATTTCACAGGAGTACTCCTAACGATAAATGGGTATTTTCGGAAAAAAGTGTACCCTGTACTTTTTTTAAAAACCTAACATTTTTCGGGTTATTTCTACTCAGAATCACAAGCACTATCAATTTAAGCAATAAAAAAACTGTCCCCCTTTTAACTGTCAGTTATGTGACGCAGTTAGCCATACATGTTGTATGGCTCTTCACAACACTGACTAATAAATTTTGTATGGATAATTAAGGCAAAACGAGTACATTTTTTTCTGAAAACCCCCAAATGAGTTAACACAATATGTTTCAGATTTTTTGGGAATTCAACCCCTAAAAGAGGGAAATGGGGTGACAAGGTCTGGAAATCAACATGGCTATTGTTTCTATGGTTTATCGGGTAGCTGGTTACGAAAACAACGAATACACCGTTCGACCTGACGTCGACCCGTACAACAACCGAGGTCAACGTTCGAACCGTATTAGATAGATAATTGAAATTTATGCATAATGTGGATACTGTTGCCAATAAAAAAAAATCAAGGGGAGTCCCAACTAACTATTATAAAGTGATCCCACACTGTCTACAGGCTGTTCACAAGAGATGAAGGAAGAACTGAGTTTATTTTTTCGCATTTGTTCCTTGTCGCAGTAGCACGCCTTCAGTTCTAGCAAAGGAACAACCGCAAATAATCCTCTACATTTTGCTTAGAAGAAGCGTTCTGTTAACACTTAGTTTTATTTTGGATGGTTTAAAGCGTATATTTTGACATAATTACTACCAACAAATTTGTATAGAACACTCGATGTGCGAGTCCAACTTGTACTTGGCCGGTTTTTCCTTTTATTTTATTTTGTCAATTCCATATGTAATAAGCAGCTTTCGATTGTTTCAAATGTATGGTTTTCTCTTAATATTTCAGACATACTCGTAAGTAGTGCTTCCTAGAAAAACACGTCCCTTTTAATTTTATTTGATCACTCAACGTAAGTGAGAATTTTTTGGGCACAGTTGAGACCTACTTAGTTGAAAAACCATAGGTTTTGACTTTGCTCACCAGCTTATCCGTACCTAACGCCCTCATTCTCCTTGACATGTTTAACCAATACAAAATGTTGGCGTTGATTGATGCTGCTTGGTCGACTTGGTCGTTTCAAGCCGGTGCTATATCACAAAGCTGAAAGTTTTTTTAACTTCTGAATTCGTTGTGCCCAAACGGAGCAATGCTCAAGTAATAATAATAAAGGTCAGATTTGGAATAATACATTACATTTCGTACTAAATACAAACTGAAATATAGATGCACAGAAAAAACCCCAGAAAAAAGACCAATGCTGGGAATCGAACCCAGGTCCTCAGCATTAACCCAGCATTAACTCAGTAATACATTACTGCAGAGACCAGTAAGTAAGCCATCCTGGACGAGTAGAAGTTTGATGGCCGAACCGCTAGGTGAGGCCAGCAATGATACGAGGCCAGAATGGCGATTACTGGGCGAAGCTTGTATAGTGCCTTTCTCAAAAATTAAACAAGTTGATAAAAATAAAATAATAGTACACATTGAAAAAATAAAGAAAATCTACGACTCGCCATTAGCTACTCACTCGCTAACCTACGAGGGGCGTTCAATATAAAGTGAGAATGAGATGCAAACTCTTTTAATATTACGAAATTAAATACTGGCCGGTAAAGCTAATCTATCTAGCTGATTGCTATGAAAAAAAAAACTAACTGTCTTTTGTTTAAAAAAATATACGGTAATTTCTTTGCAATGCTATTGAGTACGTTAGCGAAAATAGAGAAAATTGAACTGCGCGCCGTTATTAAATACTGGTGTTTGAAAAATTTTTCAACGGACCTAGTCAATTTAGATTTGCGGGACACTTTAGGGTCTAATGCTCCTCCGTATTCGACAGTCGCACGTTGGTGCGCCGAATTTAGACGTGGAAGAACGTCGACAATGGACGACCCCCGCTCCGGACGCCCTACTACAGCAGTAACTGAAGAAATTGTGAAAAAAGTCGAAAACTCAGTTTTGGCGGATCGTCGTGTCACGGTTCGTTTTATTGCTGAAAATGTAAAGATTTCAACGGGGAGCGTGCATAATATTTTACATGAACGCTTGGGTATGAAAAAGGTATCTGCGCGTTGGGTACCAAGAATGCTTACTGACACGCAAAAACAAACTAGACTAGAGATTTGTCAAGAAGCTTTGAACCTGATGCAGCAAGACCGGGAACTTATTTTGGCGCGATTTATAACAATGGATGAAACATGGCTCCATCATTACGACCCTGAAACGAAACTGCAGTCTATGACATGGAAAAGGCCATCATCTCCAACTCCGAAGAAATTCAAGGTGGGCCCATCTGCCGGTAAGGTCATGGGCTCTGTTTCTGGGATGGTAAAGGGGTATTAATGATTGAGTATCTCGAGCATGGAGCCACTATTACGGGCACTTTATACGCCAAACAAATAGCAACATTGCGCAATGAGATCCGCGAAAAACGACGAGGTAAACTCTCGAAAGTTGTGCTGTTCCACCAGGACAATGCCCCGGCACACAAGTCCGCCGTTGCAATGGCTGCAATTCGTGATGCTGGGTTCGATATCCTTAAGCATCCTCCGTATTCACCAGATCTGGCTCCCAGTGATTTCTACCTATTTCCGAGATTGAAACAATACCTGAGAGGCCAGAAATTTGAAGACGACGACGCGGTAGTCACTGCAGTACAAGATTTTTTAAGTACTCAAGATGAGACCTTTTTTAAAAATGGAATTTTTAGTTTAGAAAAAAGATATACTAAGTGTATTATGCTAAAAGGTGACTATGTCGAAAAATAAAATGACATTTAGTAAAAGTGGTTTATAACATACTCATTCTCACTTTTTATTGAACGCCCCTAGTATGTCTGTCTATGGTATGATTGATTTTTTTAAAGGTACCGGGCGGCGATGTTTAGATATCTTAGTGTTGCCGGATAATCGATTATCAATTAATCGATTATTTTACCCCTAAATAATCTAGATATCAATTATCCAACCGATGTATCGATTAAATCGTTTATATCGATATAATCGATACTAATACTGAAAAACAGCGTTGCGGCTTGCCGCAACATTATGTTGAGTGGGGCCCAATTTATACTATTCGATGATTTTTATTTGTATCTTTTCCTGTCAACTGTATTTCCTGTGTATCGAATATGTGTAAATAAACATCTCTCTCTCTCTCTCTCTCTCTCTCTCTCTCTCTCTCTCTCTCTAATATTCATACAATTATATCGATTATAATCGGTCAAGTACACGATATAATCGATTAAATCGATTATATCTACATAATCGATTTAATCGATTAAATTGTAAAATATTAACAATCGATACCGACCTTGACCGATACTTGACCGATTATAATCGATTAATCGATTATGATCGATATAATTGTATGAACCTTAGTATCGATTATATCGATATAATCGATTTAATCGATACATCGATTGGATAATCGATATTTAGATTATTTGTGCGCTGCAATTATAATCGACGATTAATCGATTCACTAACAAATTGTCCGGCAACACTAAAATATCTGCCAACTTTAAATTACAAACGTCATAATTTTAAAAAGAATTTTCTTAATTTTGAAACATTTGAACACGAAAATTGTAATTGCAACAACATAAATTAGTGAAAAATGTTCCAGTTATTTAATCAGAGAACTATCACATTTGCATACATCCTCTTATAGTATTTCCAATCATTTATTTTCTCGGTGACAGCTCCCGTAGAATGTAACTGCGTTTTTTACGCAAAATTTAACTTTGAAATGCGAGGTTTAAAAAATACGACAACTGCCTAATTTTGTTCCTTGATCCCATATAATATTCATCTAAGACAAATTGGGGACATATATGCAGTAAATTTTTTTTAAAGTACGATAAGGGTGTGGGCCCGTGTGCTACCTCATGCACGTAAATAGCCTCTGTGGAGTGTTACGTCACTGCTCTGCCCACATGTTTGCCGATGACCTTTGTACTCTGAGTGCTGGTACCGACCTCGCGGATATGTGTCGCCGGGTTCAAGAGGATGTGGATGCGGTAGTTAAATGGTCACATGATAACGGCATCATATTAAACGCTGACAAAACAAAGATGATAATTATTCACTCCCCGTATTTACGTTCTGTTGATAATCCACCTCCTTTGATTGCGCACGGCTTTGATTGCTTCCATAATAAGAAAATTAACTGCACGTGTAATCCTATCGAAAAAGTTAATTGTGTAAATTATCTAGGAGTATAAATAGATGCCTCTTTTTCCTGGGATTCCCACATTGAATACGTATGTGGAAAATTAAGAATATTGCCGGGAAAGTTTTATCATTTAAGTATTAAAGTCCCATTGCCTATACTAAAATGTTTGTATTTTGCACTAGTGGATTCCATAATAAGTTACGCTCTTGATTGCTATGGATTAACATTTAAAACGTACATAGATAAAATAGAATCATTGCAAACAAGATTTTTAAAATTACTCGTAAATAAAAAGACAAAGAATCAATGTAAAGGAGATTACTATAAACTATATAAAATATGTAAAATTCTACCGGCTAGCCTGAAACATAAATATCTTCTACTTGTAAACAATCATAGTAAACGGGATCGTTTCACTAATTTGGTGCAACATAAAACTGGCACAAGGTTAATGTCCAAAGGTAAATTTGAAATACCCAGGGTACAAAATTACTATGGAGATAGAACGTTAAAGAAACGAGTTCCGTATTTACTCAATAGTTTACCCGAGGACATAAGACGTGAGCCTTCTCTTGCTAAATTTAAGAGTTTATTAAAAAAACACTTGTTAAATACGTTGTAAACATTTACGTAATTTAGTTATATTATAAGTATAATCTAATTTAATAATTTATAAGCTATGTTTATATAAAGCGAGCTACCTGCAGTCAAACTGTGTAAGCAGTTTTGCGGGGCATGGTTTAAATGAAAGTGTAACTTTTTGTGAATAAATATATTTCATACATACATAAACAATAAATCTATACATATAATAAATCTGTAACAAGTCGGTGTCTGTACATTGAAGATATTTGAGAAAAACTGTCACTAGGGCTATTTATTAGCACAATAGAACCCAAAACAATGATTTTTAGAATTATTGTCTGTTAGTCTGTTTGTCTGTGCGTTTGTGCGCGCTAATCTCAGAAACGGCTTAACCTAGAAGGATGCGGTTTTCACTGATATGTTGCTATTTTCTTGGATTAACATTTAGTGTTTGTTTCATTTGAATCGGTTCACAAATAAGAAAGATACGTCTATTTTAAGAATTTATCGAACAGTTTTTTTTGTTTGAACGCGCTAATCTCAGGAACTACTGCTCCGATTTGAAAAATTCTTTTAGTGTTAGATAGCACATTTATCGAGGAAGACTATAGGCTATATATCATCATACTAACACCAATAGGAGCGGAGCGGAGCGGAAGAACGTTTCAAAATCGGGGGTTTTTGAAGTAAAACTTCTATAGGCACACTTGACTTGGGAGTACGGTGTTGAATGTGAACGCGGATGTGCGGGGGGGGGGCGGGTATTTTTTTTTATATCGAGGAACTAAGGAGAGCCATAATTGATGAAAAAGCAAATTGGATAAAAAAAAAATAAGCTGCCCAAATTACTGGGCTACTATAATGATTTTACTGTTTTTAATTATTGTTTGTACCTACTACACAATTATTATGATTAAAGATTAGTCTCCAAAGGTAATGATGTATTTCTTTTAATCCCGTTGCAACTAATAGTGACCTACTTCACAGTTCATAATATTTTAATTAACTAGTTAAGAAACCAATGCTTAAGTTTACATTAACAAAACAAATAAAGTTAATTAAAATTAAACAAAACTTAATGTTTTAAGTAACTGGAATTTATTGAATCAGGCGTTACTTTGCGGAGGTCCATATTAATGAACTAAAACAATTACTTTGCTCACCCGCGACCTTACAATAGTTACGTTTATGCAATCGATCGTTTGGATGAAAAAGCCCGGTTTTTTGCTTCAGTAGACGCTCATAAAAAGTATTTGACTCAGTGTAAAAAGTTACGTTGGCTTACAGGACGACGAACAGAATCTTTTTCTTCTTTGAACAATAATTATCGAGGTTCTACTAACGGTCATAATTTCTACCCTCGCGTTAAAAATCTTACTAATGTGGAATTTTTGGATAATGAGAATCAGTTATTGGAAAAAGGTTTAAAATATAATCTACCCACTAAATTTAGTCAAAAAATAGTGGAAGGTTTGGCGGTAGATTCTGAGGTTGCTATTACAAGTAACTGTGGTGATTTTGAAACAAAAATGTTAGTGGCAAATACACTTAAAAATACCAATTCCACAGAGTGTATTGTCAATATAACCGAATTAAATTCTTTGAGATCTATTCAGGAGAAAGTGTATGATAATGATTTAGTGGTGACAAAGGCAGACAAAGGAAATTGTATTGTTTTATTGGATAGGTATCAATATAATCGGAAAGTTTTAGATATCGTTCAAGGGGACGGTTTTACAGTTTTACGTAAGGACCCTACAATTACATTTCACAAAGATCTAAAGAGACTAATAAAGGGTTCTTTGTTTGCCTTTGAAACCGAACAACAAAATAATTTTGTAATTCCCATGAATCCGCAGGCGCCAATTCTATATGGATTACCTAAAATTCATAAAGATGATGTGCCTGTTCGTCCAGTTGTCTCATACGTGAGTGCTCCAGCATATAAATTGGCGAAGAAATTAAATAGTATTATTCGTGTGAAGGCTTCCTTTAAACCTTCTTATAGTTTAAAAAATGGTTTAGATTTGGTTAGTAAAATTAAGGACATCAGCATACCGCCGAATGCAACGTTGCTTTCTTTGGATGTAGACAGTTTATTTACTAACGTACCATATAGTGAGACACTAGAAATTTTAAAAGACCACTTAGAAAGGAAGCGGTTGCATCCGGGTGAAGTTTGTGAATTAATAGATTTGGTAACTTTATGCATGAAACAAAATTATTTCCGGTTCAATGGTCTTTATTACTTACAGAGTGATGGTTTAGCTATGGGTTCACCTCTGAGTCCTTTAATGGCAGATATATTTATGGATCATTTTGAGAATCAGTATATTGTGGGTAATAGTAATATTGTGTACTATTTTAGGTTTGTTGATGATTTGATCCTATGCTGGAGAGGGAGTATGAGACAGCTTGACGTGTTTATTAATGGTTTGAATAACAAGCACGTAAAGATAAGGTTCAAAAAAGAATTGGAGGAAAATTGTTCGTTGAACTTTTTGGATTTAACGATTTCAAAATTAAATGGTAAACATCAATTTAAAATATACCGTAAGCCCACGTACACAGATGCTGTTATACCAGCATCTTCTAATCATCCGTGGCAGCATAAACTGGCTGCTTTCCATTGTTATGTTAATAGATTGTTGACTGTGCCTCTTTCTAAGGAACATTATGATTTAGAGTTGAGTACTATTTATCAGATAGCGATCTCAAATGGTTATACAAAATCAATGGTAGATAGTTTAGTTCAAAAGAAGCAGGCACGGTTAGTAAATAGCATGCTTTACGCTGCGTTACCTTCTCAGTCTACTAACAAATATAGATCTAGCATCTCTTACGTCGGGGGTTTGTCTGATAAGATTTATGGCATTTTAAAATCAAACAATATTAATTTTGCCTTTAAGACTAACAACTCTTTGTACTCTAGGCTATGTAACCACAAAGAACAGGTAGATAAGGGAACTAGATCGGGGGTATACAAGCTTACTTGTAATGACTGCAATGGGATATACGTAGGACAGACAGGCCGAAGTTTTAATACTAGATTTAAAGAGCATGTTTCGGCATATAGGAATGAGCATCCAGATAGATCGAATTTTGCAAAACATTTGTTGGAATCAAATCATTCATTGTTAGATTCAGATTCTTATGAAGTGTTACATTATTGCGGCAAGGGGTTGCGTCTGGATGCTCTGGAATGCATGGAAATAATTAGGTACAACACTATGGGGTCTATTATTAATGAACAGGTAAATTTAGTATCTTCTCCTTTACTGCGGCTTGGGTCGAATTTGAACAGTTAGTATTAATTAAATATGCCTTATAAATAAATAAACAAAAAAATTCAAGGTAGTTTTAAATATGTCAATAAAAGTTAATTTTTGTGGGGTAGTTTGAGAATAAAGTGGGTACTTGAGAAGTTACAGTGACAAGTTAAAACATTTGTTTTGGTTTGTTAGTTTAACGTTTGGTAGCATAGCATACGGTTGTGGTAACTCTGAAGATGAGCTCTGGTTGAGTTCGAAACGCGTCAGTGTAGCTTGGTGGTGGTGATGGTTGGGTTTATGTGATTTGTGTGTGTTCGTACAGTGTGGAGGTGGAGGAACTGCATGAACGCACATTTCTTGCATAAACGTAACTATTGTAAGGTCGCGGGTGAGCAAAGTAATTGTTTTAGTTCATTAACTGGAATTTTTTAGATCACTTAACGAGGGTCAACCTAAAATTTAAGTTAACTTAGATAGAAATACTGGTACTAACCTGTAGTTTTGTTACTTATGCTAATTACTACCTGAGTGTTGGGTGAAAATTAAGAAGTAATGAAGGCTTAACACTTGTATTTGTGATGTTAAGGACTCCAGATACTTTGCCCTTTATGTCATTTCATCTCTTATTGCACTTGCCGTAAATTCTTATTTTCGCCACTAATTAACTCCAAATCTTGAATATTAATACGTATTCTTCTGATTCTTCTTATCCGGTTCGGTTTAGGACCATGTTACGGAGGATCTCAGGAGTAATTAAATACAATATTTGAGAGTAACAAAGTACGAACTTTACTTCAGAATAACTTAAAAATTAAGGTGCTTAAATCTAAAACATAGTAACCGCCCGTGCTTGCGCGTTGTTGCTATGACGGTTTTCGCACGAGCCGATAGATCTTCAACAACAAGTCTCCGCGAGTTATCTCAAGTCTCCGCGAGTCATCTCAGTCTTCGGGAGTCATCTCAGTCTCCGCGAGTCATCTCAAAGTCTCCGCGAGTCATCTCAAAGTCTCCGCGTATTGTCCGAGTCTCCGCCAGCTGTCTCCATCTATACCGTGCGCTGGTGCACCTGTGCCGGGCGCCGCCCCACAGGCTGCCGCGCCTGCCGGTCTGCTGTCCGCATCTGTACCGTGCACTGACTGTGCTTCCACCGTGCACCTCGCGCGCCTGTAGCGCCTGTTGCGCGCCCATGCTTGGGCGCTGTTGGCGCTACCACCCGTAGCGCCTGTTAAGCGCCCCTGCCTATGCGCTGTTGGTGCCGCCACCGGGCGCTGTCGCGCCCCTCAGAGCGTCCTACACGCTCAAGCCACCTTCGTCACCTGCATCTCGTCGAAGCCTCCGTAGCGACAACGGGTCTTCGCTTCATCTACTACCTCTACTACCACCCACACATTTACTCCAATACCTACTTCAGAACACCACTCCACATTCCCCATTTTCGTTTGTAAATATCTTTTCTTTAATTTATTGTAAATAAATCGTTTCTCAGTTATTTTTATTTTTCATTGGAGTATTTTAGGTCTAATATTAATTTAAAATTGTCGCTTCACGACATTTGTTCGGTTTTTGTGTATTTTTACGTTTTTTCAACTAACTTAAACAGTCTGATGAGGGCATTACGCATCGATCAATGCGCTTGCTTGCTCCAAGCGCCATCTACAACAAGTTGGTGTGTGTGTCGCGCGCTTCGTTACGCGTACGGTAAGCTCAAATCTACAAAACAAAACTATTAATATTGTGTGTGAATCTTGTGCTAAAGTCTATCAAAAGGAACAAAATTCATCTTGGAATACTCTGACTGACCCTGGCGCCAGGCTTCTCGTACACTACCTTCAGAGTACCAGAACATTAGTCATGGTTAGGTTAAAAAGCCGTGTATCTTCACACTGTATTAAGAAATGCCCGCCCGATGGCAAAAATATTAATAATATTCTTTACAAAAATATGTTTTGTAAAGAACAAAAAGGTTTTCGAAAGAACAGATCAATTAATATGGCAATTTTTGATCTATTGCAGACAATTATGACAAAAGTAGATAAAAGAATACCTGTAAGCGCACTATACATGGGTATGTCAAAAGCTTTTGACTATGTTGATCATGGGGTTCTTTTAAATAAATTATTTGACTATGACATACGAGGAAATGTTCATGATTTGTTAAGATCATATTTAAGTCGTCGAAAACAAATTACCCAAATTAGCAGAATGTGCATGAAATCAAAAGAAGAAGTCGTTTATGCGTCGGATTTTAGGGAGGTAAAATATGGAGCACCACAGGGAAGTGTTCTGGGTCCTCTTTTGTTTCTCATCTATATAAACGACCTACCTCGGGCAATCAGCTATCCTATGGTTTTATTTGCGCATGACAGCACAGTTATATTCACTGGAAATAATGTACAAACATACGAATCAAACATTAATAAATCTTTAGACTTAATAATTGAATGGCTTAACAAACCCAACTTAAAAATTAATTTAGAAAAAACAAAAACCATGCAGTTAAAACAAAGAACCAATAAAACTCCGAATTTAGTGGTTGCTTACAGAGAACATACAATTGATCAAACCGATGTATCAACATTTTTAGGTTTAAATGTAGACAGTAAATTGACGTGGAAATACCATATCGATAACCTGTGTAAAAAGCTGAATCAATTTTCTTATGCGCTATACAACTTAAGAAAGGTAGTAAAAATCAATCCGCAGTACTCACAGCCTACCATGCATTTAGGGTGGAGCGAAAATTTTTATTTTTTAATTTTAATATTCCTGTATTATTAATTGATGATACATAGTATTAGAAGTAATTATGCAAAATTTTAGTTTTCTAAATATATATCTTAAGGTGGCGCCTTAACCTAATGGTTTAAAGTTTTGAAATAATGCAATTTTTGACATTCACATATATGATTTATTGAAAACGATATATGGACCTATTTAACAATTTTAATCATAAACATTACTGAAATCATAATAAACTAACAAAATAAACTCAAAAAATTACATTTTATTGTTGAAAATCAGTAGTTTCAGGGCGCTCATAAACACGAAAATATTGAGATTTGGTGTCGAAAACGGGTATGTCTTGCCGGGCTTTTATCCTTGTTCGAATGAATCCATTTCTAGCTTCTGGTCCACAAACTGCTAACGAAGCCTCCGTTACCAGCTTGACACACCTTTCGACAGCCTGAGTGTGGCAAGGATACTTTTCGAAATCCATCAACGCTCCTGAAGTAATCAGGTTTGAAATTTCTGTGTCGCTATATTTCATTGTCATAGGAGGTTCTGTAATCTTTTCTTTCGTCCAATCTATTAAATCATAATAAGTAGATGCGTCAGCCCTTAGTTCTGGGACTCGAAATTCGCGAACCTTCTTTCCTTTGGTCTCTTTTCGTGCTTTTAACACTCTTCGAAGAGCCAGCTCCCTTATGTGAGACGCATCATCTTGCAACATAGCCAGCAACAAATTCTCTGGGTGTGCGAAGAATGAATTTCTTTGAATAGTTTTCAGTGCAATACTTTTCAGGTTATCTGGTAAATACTGACATCTTTTAACCCTGTTAAAAACATGAATTGGACCATTTTTACATGATGAATTTGTCTTTATGTCGAACCAGGTTGGTGCATAAACTTTCATAATGAAAGTCGCGAGATCCCTCAAATTCTTTGTTGGTTTAGCTGTTCCAATGTATAAACGGAGAATCCTGTTTGCGCAAGTCAACCATCGGGAATGTGCCAGTTTTCCTGGGTCTTTGCTAGCTAAATTGGGCGACACCGAACCAGAAGAAATTGCGGTGCAAATCTCAAACAGATATTTTTGATCAGTACTTAGCAAATTAGGATTCAAAGCTGGCAATTCTGTGGGAATGGCTTCGAATTCGTCCACTTTAAAATCAAGGCACTGAGCTAGCTGTTTTCCTATGTTGCCAGAAAAACTGCTAGGGCCTGTTGTTGTGCCATCTAAACTGGAGAATAAATAACGAAGTGGTAATTCATTTGCATGTAACAAGCACACAAACCATTGCAATGGGCGTTTCAGGTGTTTTTCTAGTAAAACAAAAACTCCATTTTTATGTCCTGTATTCACAGCTGTGCCATCGCAACCAACACCCATCAAAGAAGACTGATATTCGAATTTACCCTCAAGAAAGTCAACAATACTCTTCTCAATCGTCGTCGCCTTCCCAGAATCAATGGAAAGATGTCCGATGTATTCAGAATCTGGCTCTGATAATATTGAGATGTATTCTTCTGTAACAGTCTTGCGATGCGATGTATTGTCTGTGGTTGTCATCACTAAGGTTTTGGCTTTTCTCGAGTTGTCTCGAGTGAGAGTCTTTTGAGTTTTTGGCATTTTGTAACACTTCACTTTCAATTTTCACTTCTTTGCCACAAGCAATTAATTGTATTTACTTCAAATAAAACCGATTCATATACGAGATGACACTTCGATACAACTAAAAACACCGCGTTTATAAAGTTAAATCGTGCGTGAATCGACTTCGAATAGTGGGAGCCACTTAAGCGTAAAAATTAAAGTTTTTTGTAAACTACCTTCAAGGTGCGCCACCTGAAGATTAAGTCCTAGATGTCTGATTTTTGGTATGAACAGAGGCTTTACTTAGGATCATCGATTAATGATACAGGAAATTTGAAAAAAAGAAAAATAAAATTTTTGCCCACTTTCACTCCACCCTAATGCATATGTCACCTCAGCTTTAAGATATGGTACCATATTTTGGGGGAATTCCACGGATCGAGAAATGGCATTTAAGTGTCAAAAGAAATTCATGAGATTGGTGTGTGGAGTTCAACAAACAGTGTCATGCAAACCTTACTTTATTAGACTAAAAATACTAACCATGCCATGTTTATATATATATATGAGGTTGCGTGCTATGTGAAAAGCAATATGGAACAGTTTCCAAAGTTTAATAGTTTACGACAGCAAGGTAAAATTAACAACAAACCTTCTAACACTGCTTTGATGGCAAAGAGTTTCTTTGGGACGGCACCAAGACTTTTTAACAGATTACCAGCAGAAATTTTGAAAATAGACAATTTAAAACATTTTAAAACCATTATTTTAAAGGCTTTAAAGGCTTATTATAATGTCAATGAGTATATTAGGGATAGTAGTCTAGTTCCTTAGTTTTGGTTTATGACATAATTTCAATTATATAATACAATTATAGAAAATTATAATTAGTTCGTAAGAAGCATGCTGCATGTCAAGCTGTGGTTATTTGTATGCCTTATGGCGCAACATAGTGATACTTATGACCTGTACTGTATTACCTTTTTTACCTATGTTTTACAAATAAATATTTTTTAATTTGAATTTGAATTTGATGTAGCACACTGTATATTTACTATACACTTCAAAATCAGTAAATTCTCCATCTTTTTCTTCTCATTCCAATCTATTAACTTCTACAGCAGCAATATTTATCGTTTTATTTCCAGACCACTTTCGGTTGTGTTCAACGAATCTGTTTACTATTTCTGCTACTTTAGATGCGAGGCTTACAGATCTAGTGAGAGATCGGATATAAAAAATATATACCCTCATCTGTTATTTAAAAACGATAAAAATATATGATATAATTTATTAATTATAGAATTAATTCGATCACAAGTAAGAAAATGATGCGACAATGTTCAATAGATGCATGCTGCGTCAAACTAAATTCTGAAGATTGTGGTTGGTTTTTGGATGGCTATTTAAAGCTTACATGGTTCATAGGGGACCGTTGGAGATCTAAAGGTCAGCAAGTAAAGCTTGTAAGCATGTTGAGGATATACTCAGAAAATCTAAGGAAAAAGAAAACGATGAATTAGAATGACATTTGGAAATAGGCACAACTGATGAGTCAGGATAAGTTTTTTACATAATTGTCACCAGTTACTTGTAATTTTATTTACGATATGTTTAAGATGCCATAGGAGAATGCCTTTACGACCAAATGTCCTTTACGCCCTTTGAGCCTCTAGGTATATCTGTGCCGAAAATATATATATTTTTTTTTATTGATAATGGGAAACAAACAGCGAAAAATAACATTTGTGATTATTTTAAATTTAGATAATACAAACGCCAAAGTAGTTTCCACTAGTGAATTATAACATTATGGTTGCTCAAAAAGACTTAGTTTTAACAATTGACTAATTACATTACTAAAATAATAAGGGAAATATTTATATTTATGTGTATATAAAGTAAAAGTAAAAGCAATACCCATAGTACCATGCACAAATTCAGCCAACAAAAGGCGAGTTCAAACGACTCAACTTATCACAGTTCATAATAATATGTAATCATGCTCATGACTAAAATTAAATTAATTAAATTATAATTAGATAACATTTGTACGGGCGTACATAAGCAAATTAAAGATGATAC
The DNA here is from genome assembly GCA_947859365.1 of Archips crataeganus. Lineage (NCBI taxonomy): Eukaryota > Metazoa > Arthropoda > Insecta > Lepidoptera > Tortricidae > Archips > Archips crataeganus. The sequence continues at coordinate 25,132,796 of OX402045.1, read as the reverse complement.
TTTTTGAATACGTATAATGCGAAAGTAATGTACAGATATAATTCAAGGCACGCGTATGGTCGTTCCGGCTGCTAGGGCGAATGTGAATGCATGACGGCGGCGGCCGCGGGGCAGCCTTCACCCCCGCGATCGCCTGATGACGTAGCTTGCGCGGCGCGGGCGCTGACATACTGGGGGCCCTTGAAAGCGCCGCTTTCAAGAACCATGAAGAAGGCAGAGGCGGTTCAGTGCGCGTCTGATGACCCCTCTGGCGGTAGCGATGTCGGCGACTCGGGGAACGCCGTCTGTCCCAGGATGAAGAGTCTGTACTCGTCCCAGCCGCCATAGCAGGGGCGGCTGATTCTCTTCCTTTATTATGACAAGGTCCCCTTGTTGTAAATCTCTGCTACGCGTCTTCCATTTGATACGTTGCTGCAGTTCTGTGACGTATTCGGCCTGCCAGCGTTTCCAGAAGTGTTGTCTCGCTTGCTCCAGCCGTCTGAAGTGATCCAACTTGGTGATGGCGGTGTCCGTCAGGTCTGGCCCCGGGAGCAACGTCAGTGGCCTGCCAAGGAGAAAATGCCCGGGTGTGAGCGCTGCGTAGTCGTTGGGAGAGGAAGAGAGGGGGGCTCGTTTCGTTTGTTTAATGATTCCTTGTGTCCGTTGATTTTTTATTTGTGTTTGTTTAATTTAATTGCTTTTTGTTTGTTACCATGGCCACCGGGGAACCTGCAAAACGTTCGATATAGTGTAATTAACTTATGGAGCATAATAATGATGTAAATAGTGATGAGATGAGGATGACTACGAGTAATTTTTACTTTGGTTGGTTTTGGGTTTATTTTTAGGTTAGTAATAAGAACTAGTGCAACATACCTGTACCCAGGCCGGGCATACTTACATATATCATCACTTTTCATGCCACTACAGCGATCTCTGGTGTTTTCTGAAGAACTAAATTAGCGGCCATCTTGGTTGACTTGTCAAACTTGTCACTTGTCATTCATCGGCCATGGACATGGCGTACCAAATTGTACGGTCAAGGACTTTAATTGATAGGCCACTTGCCAATCCAGCGTCGGCTGCAAGGCCGACATCATGCTGAGTTGGGACCATTTCGTGACAATATTTAATAAGTATTTGTTATTTCCTTTTTAAGCAAATAAAAATTCAAATGTCCTTTTAATGACGAAGATGACGAAAAACATACAACTGAATTGATAAGCTCCTCTTTTATTTGAACTCAATCAAAAGTGATTGCACGAAGATACCAAATGAAAAAAAAAATAGTACTCGAAACTAACGAAAGTACTCCTTAAAGTTCTAAATGTTTTGGCTAGAAAAGTACAACTCTTCAAATAACATTTAAGTATAAAAAAAAATTGCCGGATAGTTTTATTAATAGGTATGTTATTTACATTATAATTTATTTTTGTTTGTTGTTTCCTTTTTAAATTTTGAGAAAAGCACTGCATTGGCCTCCGCTGGAACAGCAATTACTGGATTTATATTGATGAAACAAAACTCAGCCAGAACTTGCCTATTTCCAAGTCTAGGCCTAAGGCTAATATACGAGGGGCGTTCAATATAAAGTGAGAATGAGATGCAAACTCTTTTAATATTACGAAATTAAATACTGGCCGGTAAAGCTAATCTATCTAGCTGATTGCTATGAAAAAAAAACTAACTGTCTTTTGTTTAAAAAAATATACGGTAATTTCTTTGCAATGCTATTGAGTACGTTAGCGAAAATGGAGAAAATTGAACAGCGCCGTTATCAAATACTTGTATTTGAAAAATTTTTCTACGGACCAAGTCAATTTGGATTTATGGGACACTTAAGGGTCTAATGCTCCTCCGTATTCAACAGTCGCACGTTGGTGCGCCGAATTTAGACGTGGAAGAACATCGACAATGGACGATCCCCGCTCCGGACTCCCTACTACAGCAGTAACTGAAGAAATTGTGAAAAAAGTCGAAAACTCAGTTTTGGCGGATCGTCGTGTCACAGTTCGTTTTATTGCTGAAAATGTAAAGATTTCAACGGGGAGCGTGCATAATATTTTACATGAACGCTTGGGTATGCAAAAGGTATCTGCGCGTTGGGTACCAAGAATGCTTACTGACACGCAAAAACAAACTAGACTAAACTAGACTAGAGATTGCTGATGCAGCAAGACCGGGAACTTTTTTGGCGCGATTTATAACAATGGACGAAACATGGGTCCATCATTACGACCCTGAAACGAAACTGCAGTCTATGACATGGAAAAGGCCATCATCTCCAACTCCGAAGAAATTCAAGGTGAGCCCATCTGCCGGTAAGGTCATGGGCTCTGTTTTTTGGGATGGTAAAGGGGTATTAATGATTGAGTATCTCGAGCATGGAGCCACTATTACGGGCACTTTATACGCCAAACAAATAGCAACATTGCGCAATGAGATCCGCGAAAAACGGCGAGGTAAACTCTCGAAAGTTGTGCTGTTCCACCAGGACAATGCCCCGGCACACAAGTCCGCCGTTGCAATGGCTGCAATTCGTGATGCTGGGTTCGATATCCATAAGCATCCTCCGTATTCACCAGATCTCGCTCCCTGTGATTTCTACCTATTTCCGAGATTGAAACAATACCTGAGAGACCAGAAATTTGAAGACGACGACGCGGTAGTCGCTGCAGTACAAGATTTTTTAAGTACTCAAGATGAGACCTTTTTTAAAAATGGAATTTTAAGTTTAGAAAAAAGATATACTAAGTGTATTATGCTAAAAGGTGACTATGTCGAAAAAAAAAATGACATTTAGTAAAAGTTGTTTATAACATACTCATTCTCACTTTTTATTGAACGCCCCTAGTACCTACTATGAAAGTGGTGTTGGAAAATAATGCTAGAGTTAAGAAAGCAATTATTTTAAAATTCCCACTCAAAACAATGCTTTAAGTGGTTAGCCATTGTAATACGACAAAAATTATATTTCTTCACAGATCACAGCATGACACCCTTTGCCTAGACATGTCCCTTAAGAGCTGAAGATCAACAAAGGCAAAAACTTTGTTATAAGTGAATTGTTATCAGAGCACCGATCTCTTTGTGAAAACACGCAAGGGACCGGCGCTGGCTATCTGTAATTACACGCCGTGCTGGAAGGAAAAGGAACCTTTTTATAAGGGGATAAAAGGGAATATGAGCAACGGTATTACATTTGAAGCCACTAAAGAATCAACTTGTTACAATAATTACTTTTTTAAGGTATCGTCACACGATGGAAGTATTTAGAAGACCAAATGGCCTAGTGGTTAGAGAACCTGACTACGAAGCTTGAGGTCCCGGGTTCGATTCCCGCGTCGGGAAAGATATTTATATGAATGTTTGTTCTCGAGTCGTGTTGGGTGTTATATATGTATTTAAGTATGTATATTGCCATATAAGTAAGTATGTTTATCCGTTGCAAATAAAATTCACCATATTATTATTATTTAATGACAACAAACTCAAAAATTCTCTAAATCTAGTGACAAAGAATTCACTAAGCTGGCAACACTGGCGAGGTTCGAGGGCATCGCCGCAGTATATCGACCGAGTTATCGACTTACGAGTTTCACTAGTCGTTATACCACCTGCGGGGAGTTACCGCACGGTGTATATCGACCGAATTATCGACCGATAAAACTGACTTCACTAGACTTGCTCAACCATTGGACGAAATATTCTGCATTTATATTATCTGCTTTAATTTCAGTCTTTATAATAAAAGACTCGCTGTCGCTTATTTATTTCATGTTAAGCTTCGATCATGTGCCTCGATAGGCCGAACAGCCCCACAAGTTTATGTAATTTATTTTTCTCAAACATCCAAGGAAATGTGGTCCTTATAGTCGTGACAATAGAACACGAAGTATGCCATTGTATAGCAGTTGAGGAAGATTCGTTCTAATTTCAAATTAGACGACAATAATGGAATTTCATACAAACATTGCTGGCCAAGGCCAGCAAAGAGATTGTCTTTTGTTTTAGTGGGTCGTATTTCCTTTTATTGACTATCAATGACATACTGCCAATTAAGAAAAATTTAGTTTGTGAATTTACTTTTTAATATCTTACTTGGCTAGATTTAATAAAATAAATAAGGATTGGCGTTTATTGTTAACAATTTATTAAAATTACCAATTAATAAGGTCGTAATTTTTTTAATAAATATATATCATCTCAATATTTTGCGTCAAAAACATTAACTGGAACAGCTTACAAATAAATTGCTGGAAAAAAAAATATTTTGGCGGGAATAAAAAAAAACCAATTTGAATTAAATATGAATATATAACTTGAACATTCGTGTCATTTCCTTGGATTTATTTGAGAAAAGCACTATACAAGCCTTGGCCACGAGCAGGGATTGCCGGCCTCGTATCTCTAGATGGCCTCGTTAACACTCGGCCATCTATTACTACTCGGCCGGCAATCCCCTATTTCGCGGCCGCTGCAGTAATGTACTATTGTTGTTCGTTTCTGTACTGCCTAAGAAAGGAAGCACAGACGCCTGTCAAATCCTTATTTCACCAAATGCTTATCATGTCAAAAGCTTATTTCGTCAAACTCTAGTTTTGTCCAATCCCTGGTATGTCAATTCCTAGTATTGTCAAGTTTCTGTTTCGTAAAATACTTCTTCTGTCATATGCTTATTTCGTCTAATTCTAGTTACGTCTAATCCTAGCTTCGTCGGATCCTTGTTTCGTCAAATCATTGTTTCGTCAAATGCTTAGTGAGTCAAATCGTTATTTCGTCAAATACTTATTTTGTCATTAACGTGTTTAATCAAGCATTGGTACAATCAAATAGAAAATATTGCAATTAAAAATAATTAATTTAACCGATTTACATGAAGTACACCGGGCACGAATTTTCCTTTTATAGCCTGTCCAGAAAAATAAAAAACCTATTGCGGAAATTATAGGAACTGTGTTTTTCTTTTGCAATTCACGAAACACAGATAAAAAAGTATTGGTGATGGAGCCCCCGTTGAAGGTTTTTTAGGGTTCCGTACCCAAAGGGTAAAAACGGAAACCCTATTACTGAGGCTCCGCTGTCCATCCGTCCGTCCGTCCGTCTGTCTGTCCGTCTGTCCGTCTGTTACCAGGCTGTATCTCGGGAACCGTGATAGCTAGAGAGTATAAATTTTCACAGATGATGTATTTCAGTTGCCGCTATAACAACAAATACTAAAAAATGGAATTAAATAAATATTTAAGGGGGCTCCCATACAACAAACATGATTTTTTTGCTCGTTTTTGCTCGATATTGATAACGGCAACAGGTAAACACTTGAAATATTCACAGAATATTTAATTACATAATTAATAAATCATTAAATTAAAATTAAAAAAATATTTAAGGGGGCAATTTTTTATTTTCGTTGGTAATAACAATAAGTAACGTTAATCTCATCAATATTGACATGAAACAGTAGGTTATAATTATTTGCCGAGTCCAATAAGATTGGTTCCGATCACGTCTCCTGAATCACCCTCTATACAGGGTTATTTTTAATTCACTGACATCCTCTTAACCCTGAATTCCTATCACTCAAACAAATGTTTTTTGTTTTACGACTTTTTAAAATGAAGCACTTTTTTTCCCATACAAATACACAGAGTATCGTAAAAATAAGAGGTAATCTCAAATTTTCAAAACGTCATTACACCAAAAATATTAAGTTTTGACAAAAGCCGTAAAACAAGAAACATTTGTTTAAGTGGTAGGAGTTTAGGGTTAAAAGGATGCTAGTGAATTACAAATAACTCTGTATATTATCCTCTGGCCTATGCCGATTAATAAGGTTATTTTCTGTTCGGTATATCCTAACCTCTATGGTCTATACTCTACTATATTAGAAAAAGCCATATACTAGCGACGAGGAAAAATAAATGAAATGTCATAATGCTCGCTCATGTCATTGCATTACTATCGTCTTATTAAGCGACTAAGTAATTAAATGCGGAAATTATTTAAAGCCTTTTAAATAAGTATTTACCATAGCTTTAAGTTCCTTTGTATTTGTTATGGCATCGAGTTCGACGGGGCAAAATGAATTTACTTTTATTGAAAGCAAGAGGGGAAAACCAAAATTGTTAAGAGCTGGCCATCAGATCAATTTAAACATGAAAAATAACGACGGGTCTACGATATGGAGATGTGTCAAGAGAGATATATGTAAAGGTAAGTGCGCTTTGTTATTTAATAAATTCCTGCGTATGCATATTACTATATACTATATATTTTTGGTATTGTTTAAGGCTCGATCACAATCAATTATAATTCTAGCACCATCATTCGGGAAAGCCAACATATCTGCGTGCCGGACTTTTTCAAGAATAAGGCTGACGTTTGTCTCGAATCATGTAAAAAACGGGTCACCACGGAATTTAAATCAGTGTCCAAAATTTATGAAGAGTGTTTTGAAGTGTTGGATACCTCGGATTCGGATGGACCAGATATTCCCGATTTTCGGTCAAAATCAGGTGCTCTTTATAATAGAAGAAAAGCAGTTTTCAAAGCACCCAGTAAATTTGATTCGGTAGACAAGGTCAAGTTCCCGAAAATTTTGACAGAAGATTTCTTACTTTACGAAAAAAGTGATGAAAACGATTTTTATATATTTGGTACCAAATCGGGTCTGGATATAATGCAAGGGACGGATTTAATTCTTGGGGATGGCACATTTTCATCAGTGCCACGTCCGTTTTATCAACTATATTCATTGCATATAGATACAGGAAGCTCAAAAGAATCTACTTCTGTAATGCCAGTCTTGTTTTGCTTAATGGCAAATAAACACCAAACGACGTACCAAAAACTATTTAGTATTCTAAAAGAAAAATTTAAGCTGAATATCACATTTTTTAAATGCGACTATGAAGTCGCGATTATTAATGCGGTTAAAAAAGTATTTCCGGGCGTCCAAGTAAAAGGCTGTTTTTTTCATTTAAAACAAGCTTTATTTAAGAAGGCCAAAGAACTAGGAATGCTCGAACCAACAAATGAAAACCAAGATAAACAAAAAATAAGTCTTTAATGAAAATGGTGCATATGACATCTAATCTCGCACTGCTGCCCCAATGTTACATACCGGAGGCGTGGATAACCATAGTACAAAAAGCACCGGAATGCGAGGAAAGTCAAAAATTTATAAAATACTTCACCGATCAATGGATCAAAAAAATTAAATCCGATATGTGGTGTTGTGCTCAAGAACGGCACCGCACTACCAATGCCATCGAAAGATGCCATCGAACGTTGAAACTTAAAGTGTCAAGAGAAAAGGATAATTTATTTTACTTTGTTAAGACATTAAAAAGTGAAGCCATATATCATAATAAAAAGTACAAAAAAGAAGAAGTCGGTTTCGCAACAGTTAAAAGGAGGAGGATAGGAGATAATATATTGAAGGACAAGAAAATAGAAAAAATAATAGAGAATTTGCAAACAAAAAAAAAAATTTAGAAACATGTTTGCTGAAACTATCGCGGGTAAAATAAACGTGCTTGCTTAGTTCGCAAAAATATTGTTTTATTTCTGATATGTATTTAAGTTCTTACATGTACAATGCAGAATTAACAAAACACGATAGATACGAAACCTGAATTTGACTCACTAAGCATTTGACGAAACAATGATTTGACGAAATAAGGATCCGACGAAGCTAGGATTAGACGTAACTAGAATTAGAGCATATGACAGAAGAAGTATTTTACGAAACAGGGACTTGACAATACTAGGAATTGACATACCAGGGATTGGACAAAACTAGAGTTTGACGAAATAAGCTTTTGACATGATAAGCATTTGGTGAAATAAGAATTTGACAGGCGTCTGTGCTTCCCTAAGAAGGAAAGGTGATCTGAAATCGATTCTCTCTTCTGTGACTGCTTTTCAGAAAGCAAGGAATTAGCCGCAAGCGCTTGCTCTGTAAGATCCATTAGTCAAGTTACACAAACCATTTAATTGCGCGTCCTGAAAAGTCCCAACTTTAATGTTTAAAATCGTAAAGGAATCATTTATTTGCTTAATCAAAACCAATCCTATTAATTACGGGAAGTGGGACCGGGGGCCGTGGGCCAAGTTTGGGGCGTTCAAGAAATTATTACCAAAGTTTCCATCGATATAGCGTTATTTAATTTCGTATATAACTCAGTTTTATAAATTGGCAAACTTCGCGGCACTTGGCAAGGTCGTGGTGGGTCGCGACTTTTCCTTCGAAGTCTCTATTAAATCATTCTAGTCATACATACTTGGCCGAGGGCAACTGTTGATTATATGGAAATAGAAGTTAAGAACGAGTTACCGGAATAAATTCAGTTACCCCGTCGACCTTAATAACTTTAGGTAAAGTTTGCCTAGCACAGTTTAACCGCTCGGGAAGACTGATGTCTTATTATTAATTTGAAAAAGAATAAACAAAGATCCAAATAAATCATTAAATATTTATCAATACGGGAGATGGCAGTAATGTAACGTTATTGGACTTTTTTAATAATTGGATTATATTTTTATATAATAGGCAGTAAAAATGTTGTAGAAAAAAGACAAAGTTTAACATGTATCTATATAATTATTAAAAATTTTAACAATCTTGAACATCGTGATAAATACAGCGGCGGGTGCAGTATCGGAACGCAACTTTAAAAAATAGCAGGATTCAAATTTGAATTCTTTTCTTTTTCTGTTTCTCTAGCTACAGAGTTCGATATTATCTAAGAGTTTGATACACGATCAAAGGCAATTTGGAAATTGTAAGAATAAGTAATATTAATATGTAATTATTTATTAATTATTTAAATTTGATATGATTGAGTCCAGTGACGAAGTCAACAATTGATCACTAGACGAAATACGGCAGTAATACAAAATGCAGACTTAAGTTTCTTGCCTGAAAAGTCTCGCGAAAAATATTTAAAAGCTTATGATATTTTTAAGCAATGGGGACTAGCAAAGGGTGCAAACACTTTTTCGGGGACTGTATTGTTATCTACAATAAGGAGTATTTACTCAATGTTGAAAACAGCAATAAAGGCATAAAGACGACGTTCATATACCTTTAATAATTATTATGTACTCGCTGCTGAGGTGAAAAGTTTAAGTCACACGAGACCAAAGTTTTTTTTGCATCTCGTGTATTTGAATCCCTCGCGCACTCAGGAGCAACTTAGAAACACTCGCTAACGCTCCTGATTCAACTATAGAGTCCTTCGCTTACTCGTGATAAAAATCAACAGTCACAGTAAAAACCAACTTTGCTCTCTTGTTGCATAAATAACTATTTTCTATAAGATGGTTTTCAGGGACGAACAGTCGTTCTAGTTTAGTTTTCAGTCTGGGAAAACGCGTGTGTTCAAGTTTAACCCTTTAATGCGTAGCGTATCCAAAACGCAACGCTATCTTCAAAGGTCATTTTCAAACATTATATTTTATTTACAACGAGCTATGAAGCGCAGCATACTAGGAGTTAAAAGGATTGATCGAATCCGGAACACCACATTGCGCTCCAAAACTCAAATCACTGATGTAGGAAGGGCTACCGCCAAGCTTAAATGCATCCACAAAGATGGGCACACTCAGCCACGTGGTGGGTGCCGCGCGACGGGCACCGACGGCAAGGCAGGCCGAGGCGGAGATGGCGGGACGACCTAGACGCGGAATCGAATGATTGGCCCAGTATAGCTCTGGACAGGGACATGTGGAAGTCAAGAGGCCTTTGCCCAGCAGTGGGACACAAAAATAGGCTAATAAATAAATAATAAATCTATACATATAATAAATCTGTATCAAGTCGGTGTCTGTACATTGAAGATATTTGAGAAAAACTGTCACTAGGGCTATTTATTAGCGCAATAGAACCCAAAACAATGATTTTTAGAATTATTGTCTGTTTGTCTGTTTGTCTGTGCGTTTGTGCGCGCTAATCTCAGAAACGGCTTAACCTAAAAGGATGCGGTTTTCACTGATATGTTGGTATTTTCTTGGATTAACACATAGTGTTTGTTTCATTTGATTCGGTTCACAAATAAGGAAGATACGTCTATTTTAAGAATTTATCGAACAGGTTTTTTGTTTGAACGCGCTAATCTCAGGAACTACTGCTCCGATTTGAATAATTCTTTCAGTGTTAGATAGCCCAGTTAGATAGGGCGGGTTGGGAGCGGTTGGGGGGGGCGGGTTGGGGGCGGCTTGAGAGCGGGTTGGGGGCGGGTCTGGAGCGGGTGGGGGGGCGAGTAGGGAGCGGGTTTGGGGCGGGTTGGTAGTGGGTTGGTAGTGGGTTGGGGGCGGGTTGGGGGCGGGTTGGGAGTGGGTTGGGGCGGGTTAGGAGCGGGTCGGGAGCGGGTTAGGAGCGGGTTGGGGGCGGGTTGGGGCGGGTTGGGGGTGGGTTAGGAGCGGGTTGGGGGTGGAATGAGAGCGAGTTGGGGGCGGGTTGGGAGTGGGTTGGGGGCGGGTTGGGGGCGGGTTGAGAGCGGGTTGGGGGCGGATTGGGAGCGGGTTGGTTTATTATGAAGTTTCACTTCTTCCGGAAGGATCTAAGGAGAGCCATAATTGATGAAAAAGCAAATTGGATAAAAAAGTAAGCTGCCCAAATTACTAATTCCACGCGGACGGAGTCGCGGGCAAAAGCTAGTAAATAAATATTTTATGTAAATTCAAAACATATAATAATAATATGTGCAGTAATGTTTGAAGTTTTGTTTAGAAATGTACATTAAAGACAGCGTTTCATTTTGGACACGCTATGCATTAAAAGATTAAACGAGCATTATCTCGGTCACCTGGGTGCTTATGCTTATATGTCCTCTCAAAATATTTTACTTTCTGGGTAAGTGCACTTCCATATGCAGTAAACATTCCTTTTAAATCCTTTCCTTTATCCTTTTTCTCAGAAATGGTATGAAATATTGCCATTTCGTCATCAAAAACGTCGTAGAAAGTAACGCTTTCTGGAGACTAGCTGCTAGTGTAGTGTATGAAGTAATCTCGAACTGTCCAGGAAGTAAGTATGAAATTCCATCACATATCAAGTGTTTAAATTTGGAACCCGTGCTCTACGTTAGTGAAAAAATAAAACTTTAAAAAAAGTTCACACTTAAGAGGATGTATGCAAATGTGATAGTTCACTGATTAAATAACTGGAACATTTTTCACTAATTTATGTTGTTGTAATTACAATTTTGTGTTTCAAATGTTTCAAAATTAAGAAAATTCTCATTTAAGTTATGACGTTTGTAATTTAAAGTTGGCAGATATCTAAACATCGCCACCCGGTACGTTTAAAAAAAACAATCATACCATAGACTACAGACATAGGTTAGCGAGTAAGTAGCTAAAATGGCGGGTCGTAGATTTTCTTTATTTATTCAATGTGTACTTTTATTTTATTTTTATTAACTTGTTTCATTTTTGAGAAAAGCACTATATAAGCTTCGCCCAGTAATCGCCATCCTGGCCTCGTATCATTGATGGCCTCACCTAGCGGTTCGGCCATCAAACTTCTACTCGTCCAGGATGGCTTACTTACTGGTCTCTGCAGTGCATTACAACACTAGTAAAATTTATTTCAAATATTCCTCTAGATATACGTGTCTGTTTTTGAAGATCTATGAGAAAAAATCTTGGTTAAATGTTGTATGTTGTTGGTCTTGGTTGTTGTTTTGTGACTCTGAACTAAAAGGTTAACGAGGCGCTCTCCCTCTTAATTATATTTTTTGGTATATGCATGGTATATGTGTTGCTTATGGCGACATGACAATGTTAGGTTGACAGATCTCGTAATGGCAAAGTGAATTTTAAATTCAAAAACTTCTGATAATGCAGCTATGGTAACGACAAATAACCACACCAAATCAAACATTATTGCTTAGTTCTTTTTGCGATGTTATCTTTGACAGATAAATGTAACCCGAAGTTAATCTAAGGTTGCATATCTAACTCTACCGCAAACTGGCTGAAAATCTAGAAACTGCGATACCTAAATAAAGCAAAAATCTTAAATTAAAACGTTTTACAAAGCCAAATTATAGCGTCTATTTATTCCTGCTAAAGTTCCTTATTGTATTTTCGTGGTTAATCATGTTTGAATGAAATGTTTTGTACAGAACCGATATTAAGCGGTTTTACCCCGTATAGGTTAAACCGCATTATATTGAAGTTATGCATCTCTACGTATATGTATTAAACTCTCTATCCCTATGGATAGACGCCTGCCGGTGAGCGATAGCATTTGATCGCTGTTCAAACGGATACGCTTCGGCCTATTGTTTCGTTCATTTTTATGAAAAACTGCAATGAAAAAAGTCTATTGTATTCATATCACAGCTTGAATTGAAAAGTGGGCTACATACTATACAGTAAGAGAACGGCTTTGTGTAAGTGAATTTATTTTTTCCTCCGTATTAGTACTCGAATATTCAGGTTTATTTATGATTATCATAGCTATCTCCTTTGCCTGTGATTGAAATAAAAAACAATTTAAACAATATTTTTTAGTCTTTACGTAAAAAATACTCTTGAAGAAATTGCACAAACAGTGATGGAAAGTTTGTTACCGGAAAAGACCTAAAAACTTTATAACAAGATTTACAACAACTTCATGCAATGGAGAATCGACGAAGTGTTTTTACAAGCTTTTATTTAACTTTCAACGATTGTATGAATATGTAAATAACTTGTCTGTTTCAAAATTTACAATCCGAGTTTCACACAATTTCAATGGTAAGATCGTCTTGAAATTTGGTACAGATACGTAAATAGAATGCAAGTAAAGTAAACGTCAACAGTTTATTAGTTGGCACGTTTTGTTCTCACCATGTCATACCCATAAATATTTGAAAACAGGGGTGGTACGTAAAATTGGAATCCTTTGGTACTGTTTCGTAGCTAAAAGTTCGTAACCAGCTTCGAAACGGGAAAAAAACCCGTTTTGTAACTGGCTACTAAACGGGACTTTTCCATTACCGATTCGTAACTGCGGTTGGTAACCAGCTTCGAAATGGGAAAAAAACCCGTTTAGTAACTGGCTACTAAACGGGATTTTGCTATTACCTACTAGTGTCCGACCGAAAGTTCGGTTTCGGTTTCGGTCGAGTTTCGGCAAAAAAACGGGTTTCGGTTTAGTTTCGGTTTCGGTAGAAAACCTGCCGAAACTACGACCGAAACCGAAACTGCATTCGGGAGTTCTCGAGCTGGGATCGGTCATATTCGGCGCGTTAAATTCCAAAGCGACGAAGACATTTTGCCACGTCCACGTGCCTAATTATGTGACTGGATTGTGTTTGCAGTTCGTTTTGTTTGTTGTGAGTTTTCATGTGATTTATTTTGAATTCGGTAAGTTTTATCACGTGATAAGAATATTTTGAATGGGTAGGTAGTAAACATCAAAAAATAATTCAATATAACAAACTAATACATATACTAGCTGTTGCCCGCGACTCCGTTCTATTCTCAGACATACCAAATGTAGAGAAAAAAGATTCATAAAAATCGGTCAAGCCGTTTCGGAGGAGTTCGTTAACAAATACCGGGACACGAGATTTTTATATATTAGAAGAAAGATTATATAGCTATATAGTAGAATCAAGTTAAACAATAAACTAACATGAGACTCACTCATATTGAAAATGTACGGATCACTCACGTCTTAAAACGAGTTTAACTCGACATTTTTCGGGCTAATCCTTTTTCCCGGAATCAAGAATCAAGTTTTTGATTAATTTAATTCTCTCTTGCTAATGCTATACCTAAAAAAAACATTAGTTAGACACTTGGTACTTACTATAGTGCAATAGAACACAACACTTGGTAGAAACAACTTTGAGAAAGAGACTAATAGGCGAATACAGTTGGGCTGGGTTGCTTTCGGGAAACTTCGACATTATCTTATCGTCAGACATCCCTCAGTGCCGAAAGACGAAAGTCTTCAACCAGTGCGTCCTACCAGTTTTAACCTACGGAACCGAAACGTGGACCTTGACTGCGGGGCTAATCCATAAATTCAGGGTCGCTCAGCGAGCTATGGAGAGAGCAATGCTAGGGGTTTTTTTGATGGATAAAATCCGCAATCACATTATCCGACAAAGGACGAAAGTCACCGACATTGCTCAAAGAATTAGTTCGCTGAAGTGGCGTTGGGCTGGTCACGTCTGTTGCAGGGCTGATGAGCGGTGGAGCAGACGAGTCCTCGAATGGAGACCACGGACGGGGAAACGTAGTGTAGGGCGTCCTGAGGCACGGTGGACGGATGACCTTAAGAGGGCCGCTGGCGGCGGATGGATGAGAGGGGCCGAAGACAGAGTGTTGTGGCGCGCCATGGAAGAGGCCTATGCCCAGCAGTGGACTGCTATAGGCTGATGATGATGATGATAGTGCATTAGTGGTGATAATATTATGGATTCAGGGTTGTTATGTTGATTATCAATAAGTGAAATCATCGAAGTCTGCATAGCTATGTGATTAAAAGATAAAAAATAAGGACTGACTGATTAAAATAACGTTTTCTTTATTTTTCCCTCAAAACATGATCCTTATAAGGAAGTTTCGGTTTCGGTTTCGGTTTCGGCCGAAACTGAGACCGTTGCCGAAATTCGGTTTCGGTTTCGGTTTCGGTCGGACACTATTACCTACCAATGGCTTGCCGATGAATTCGAATAATGCTGACCTCTACTTATAGTTGTAGCAGTCTTTTCTTTTGACTTGGGGAGTAAGCTGGTGAATGCGTTACGAAAAGTTTGATCGGGCGTGGCGAACGAGGGGGAGGGGTTGGGTGGGTGAGGGTGAGGGTGGGAGACGGGGGGTTGGGGTTTGTTGGGGGGGTGGTGAAGACAGAAAGACAATAAGTTACGTTTGGTATATTATTGTAGACACGTATATTACTGTAGACACATATACGTATATATAAATCATATAGATGGAGCCAAAGAAGCTTTACTTCAGTCTTGTGGTATAAAGCACATTTTAGTTAAAAATACTACGTGTAAAGAAAAATAACCTTTATTCATTATACCTACTAACATAAAATAAAATGGGCAATTATCTTTAATGTTTTTAATTTTAAACAACAAATAGGCTCATAATCTAAATGCAGTGCCCTACACTTATATCACCGGCTGGTAGGACTCTAACCGCTCTATTAATTTCTGCGGCTATTCGTTCATATTCTTTTGCTCTTTTTGCCTCATTTTGCAATGTTTTCAAAAGTTCTGGCATAGTTGGGTTTTTACGTCCTACAAATCGGTTTAATTTTCCATTCCAACCTTCTAAACAGTTATTGGTTTTAAAAGTCTCACCTTCGCAATTCCATATTTGAATAAAATGGTCATTTCTCAGCCATTGATTTGAAAAGTACGCATTAAACTCAACCATGTTATTTCCGTAATCGCATTGTCGAGTTGATACGTACTGGGGCTAAATTCAGGAACGGCCCAACACGGTTTGCGAGCGGTAATTCAATCGTTTGGGAGATGACAGGAATGGGCTGAGCTTGGGATGAGATTTATTTTCCTGTTAATTCGCTTTGTAAATAAATATTTATTTATTTATTTATTTCACATAACATTGTATCATTACAGAATAACCTTATGCAATAGTGTTTTATTTAAATAACAATTCAACAATAATAAGGCCTATAACATTCATAATTTTGTTAGTGATCACAAAAAAGTCTTAGGTATGTTTGATAGTAGAAACTCATTATTCGTCCTTAAAATTTAGTAAAATAGGCAAATCAAAAACAAATTTAAAATACATTCATATCAATTAAAAACATCTAAAAATTAATAATAATAAAAATATATCAAAATAATAGTCAAACTGTAACAGTTAAGGTTAATCGCCGCACAAAACAATATCAAAATTATACTACAACTAGCCAAAGAAACAAAAATACCAAAATTAGATACTGTCTACATCCGCCATGTTCGAATGCCACAAATCGAATCAGAAATACTTATTATGGGGGACTTGTTATTATGACAAGATAAGATTGATATTGATATTGATTGACAACGTTATGTCAGTTTTCAAAAAGAAAATAGCGTTGAGAATAAAAGGTTTTATACAGGTGAATGTGTCTTAAGAGACATATAGAAATATTTTTAACAAGGAGTAAAACCGACAATCCGACCGACAATCTTCCTCCGTAAACTCGTTCAGGGAGACATAGAAGAAGGTGTGGCTTACACTATGGTTCCTTGATTATTTAGTAAGTAATTATCCTTTATACTTGTGTTATTGATGTATTGTATGTAAATGTGGGTATTTATGTATTTTATATTTAGTTACAGATATATTAATGTTTTATTTATGTATTAATAGCTGATACCCGCGGCTTCGCCCCCGTTCTATTTTTTTCTAAAATTTCTTTCATACAAACCTTCTCCTGACAGTAACAAACGCAACAAAAAAATAATTATCAAATTTGGTGCAGTCGTCGAAAGTTATGCGCGTACAGACATTTCGGTGATTCATTTTTATTTATATAGATATATATGTCGCATCGTAGGCAGGAGGAGGCAAATTGTCAGGATTAGGTAGGAGTGCCCATTTTGAGGATAATATGAAAATAGCTACTTTGATTAAACTCGAAACGATAATTTATTGACACATTAACACAACACAGACAGTATTATAATAAGCAAAAAGTGAATACAATAAGTACACGCTAAGATAGGTCTATGGACCGAGAGGCAGAGTGACAGTGTATTAAATGATATACACCTAGGTAGGTGTAGCTACAGAGAGGCAGAGTAACAGTATACAACGCATCGATCTGTAGTACATTGAGGGTGTATTAAACCCTTTTAGTAAACCGCCAGGTTTGCCGGGAGCTAGTGCTCTTGAGTCAAGACTGGGTAAGACTGACAATGATGCTGTTATATGGCCTTATATAGGCTTTGCCCCACCAGCATTATCTCCACAACAACTCTGTCCAATGGCGCACGGAAGTACGTCACGTGTTTACTAGAAATGATTTACAAAATAGAACTTAAAACTATTGTGAATTTACTTCATAAACCATTACATATTCCAACATTAATTATGGCAAACAAATCTTAATGTTTTAGAGGCTATAACAAGATCTAGCATACAAAAATAATCAACGGTTAGGTTTTACATTAGATCAAACAACTACCCGCTAAATCTGAATCGAAACTAGAAATTCGTAAATACCTCCTAAATTAAAAACTCAACACGTAATAATATTAGCTTAAATCTGATTTTTTACAATAATCCAAGCCTGTTGGATACATTACGCTTGAAGTGAGAACTGACTCCGACATATAGATAAGTATATTGTATAGGTATAGTTAGGTATTTAAGATTTACATATGCATTTATATCTATTCAAATGTTTTGCTCTATGTCGATCCTTGTTTTTTTGACTGCTCTTCTCTACCACTCAAAGGTTGACACTGGCAGAGATCCCTTCTGGGTTAAGTTTGCCTTTATACCGTAAAATGGGGTGAGTTGGGTCGAAATCGAAGTTCAAACCTGGATAAAGCTTTAATTTTATATGTGGCACATTGATTCATATACAAAAAAGTGTTCTGGAGGTATGAATTTTAGTTTGTTAATGATGATTTGTTGCCTCATTGCATAGTTTCAACGAAAAATACATAATAATAGGCAAACCCAGCTCACCCCGTAGTTGGGGTTATAAGCGCTAGCAATGGGGTGAGATGGGAAAATTGCTAGGGTTGACACTTTCGGATTAAGACAATAGCTTGACTTTTCAAGAGAATTTTTTATTAATGTAGCCAAATTATGTTTTATTATTCTCCTACTTAAACCGGTTTAATGTTGAATAAAATTCGATTAAACACTCAGTAGGTAATAGCCTGTATTACTATATGAAATAAATAAAATGCACATTTAATATAACATATTTATTTAATTTGCAATTTCTTTCATTCCTCCGCTACTTCAATATTTTTTTAAATAATATTTACTATTTTATCATAATGTAAGACACTTTTAACTACTGTAAATCGACAACCCTGAACTACGAACACCAACTCACCCCTCTATCATCCTGGTACACTCCGTTCGTAACACCAACTCTCCCCATTCATGACCCAACTGTCCCCGTTGTCGATCCAACTCACCGCTCAGTACATCCCTGCTCTCCCCATAAAAATTCTCAAATGCGGTTAAATCATTTTTTATGTTAAAACCATTATAAATAAAGAAAATATAACTTATGTTTTTCTGTTTCCAATAAGCCATGTAAGTATGTAAACGATATCCGAAAGGTGGATGAACACTTAATTGGGCAAATATCACATAAAAGCAAAGTTTTAAATCCAAGTAAAAATCCGCCGCTTTCGAGCATCAACTTTGACAGTGAATTTGTGTTTCAAAATTGTATGATTTGGCAGCTTAGTGTTGCGAAAAGAAGAAAAAATATGTCTAAAAATATAATCAAATCACTTTGAGAGCAACCTGATCCCGAAAATTAAAGTAGCAACCTACTGAAAAAATAAATTCTGGATTCGTAACCCAACTCCCACCGCGAACCCTACTCACCCCATTTTACGGTACTTAACATTTTTGTTTTTTTCTGTAACCTTTTTGTTTTCCTCTTTGTACAATAAAGATTATAAACAAACAAACATTTCGTTTGGATGTCCACGAGTAGATACATGCAGTTTTGAAGTAATAGAAGTTGAAAATAATATGGACATTGCATTGTAAGAAAAATATATCATTAAATGTCCGTTTCCAATATCCGAACACTTAAAAAAATATTTCCAGTAAACGATAGGAGATAAAAATAAAACAGCTGCAGTTTCTCGGTCTAGAAGACGACTACTGTCGAAAAAAAATATATTTAGCACCTCTTCAAAAAACTTTACTTAGCCAATTACATTCTCTAGCACAGAGTTCTTATAATCGTCGAAGTGATCTTTTGTAACTGGATCTAATAACTCCAGAACCTTAGTTAAACATATTGAATACAAGCGACAAGGGCTTTGTTTTTAAATGAACTTTTTTAGTAAGTGACATGTCAGCCATTTTTCAGTTATTTCCTTGTAAAACAAAAGGCAATCTGACATTTTACCATTTGGGTCATTTCTGAACAAAAACTTCTTGGAAGAGCATGAATAAAAACTTACCAATTTCCTTTAAAACTGAAACCTTCCTTCCTTCCTTTCCTTTTAAACTTCTTGGTGAAACTCTTCAAAGCATGGGTACACATAGGAACCCTACAAGTTACCGTCGACGATGTAGATATAATGTTGTGCTTTGTAATAAGTTGTCTGATAGCATTTAGCTGAAATTCCGCTAACTGCAGCTGCGAACCATTTTTAAGGAATTAAAAAAATGCATCCAGTAGTTCCATATCGAATATACGGAATGCTAATTTTTTTTACTATTTTCTGGTTTTTCGGATGTATGTTAATGAACTCATCATTATGACAGCTGTGTCAATTGAGCCCATATTTTTGAATATTCATCGACACATCTTGGTTTAATTTTAGGGAGTCCAGTATTTCTGTCCTCCTTTAATGTCGGTACCATTTCTGCATACTTCATTGTTGTCAATATATGTACACTTTTTTTGTCCTGCCATTTCAGTGTCATCAGAGGGGCGGCATAGAATGCTTGGATTTCACCTTTTTTAAGTTTTGCAAATTTTAGCATCTCTTTTCTATTTGTGCGAACAGTACCGCAAGACCCTCTGTTTTAAGTGTAAGAACAGCTGTGGCGATGTATACCAATTGACAACGTATAGCTGTCTATTACAATCAAAGTAATCGGCCACAAGAGAGGTAACTACTGACCTAGTGATGCCTAAGTTAGGTAAAAGTGTAAGAGCGCGCGCAGACAGAGAGCGGTCTGGAGTTCTGCGTTCCGAGTTCCGAGTTCTGCGTTCTTTCGAATGTACTGAGTCCCTTACGATAACGCACACAATAGGCGGTCGGAACTCTCGAGCGGTCAAAACACAGAACTCTGAACGCGGAACTCGGAACTCCAGACCGCTCTCTGTCTGCGCGCGCTCTTATGTTAGTCTCTTTACCACAGTAGATTACAAAATCAAGTATATAACCGGTTTCAACATCACATAGTACAAATAGTTTAATTCCGAATCTATGTTTTTTGTTCGGCAAATATTGCTAAGTGTTAGTCGTCCTTTAAAAGGAACAATACCCTCATCAATACATAGTTTTGCGTAAAGCAATCCGTAAAATGTATAATAGAGCAGTAACGATTTCTAGTCATCAATTTACCAAAAATTGGCGAATTTAAAAGATCATCTTTTGACCAATGCTCTATTCTTAATCTTTGATTCCTTGTAAATAGCATCGTGATAGCCAAAAACAAATATATTTCAGGTTTTGAAACGTCAGTCCAGCATTGAAGTCGCGAATATATCCGAATGTCTATATACATGCCGGATGAACTATTGATGATATAGATTCTTACAACGCACAATTTCCTCAACTTGACTATCATTGAAGGAATAATTGAAAAAATCAAGTTCTATACAGTTTCTGGACAGGTTTACATCTGGTTAGATACCTGCATTAAAATCTTCGAAATTTTCTGCTACTGAAGAAGTAGCTTCTGATTTCCATTTAATGTCTGACGCATGAAGCACTTTTACCTAAAATAAATAATATGGTCATAAAAATATTGGACAAATACTGAGATGTAATAAATAAGGAAGTTGGGAAATTTTAGGACCGCGAATTTTAGGATATTTATATATAATTATTTATTTAAGGATGCTTTGTGTAATGAATTACCTGTTCGTTGGTTAAAATTTCGTCATCTGACTTATCATCTGACATAATCATGACTCTTCGCCAGTATCATCGGCCCCTTCTAAAATTTGTATAAGTTCTTCCGCAGTCGACATTGTTTGATAATTTAAATGAATGACAGCTAATAAATGATTTCTGTTTGTCATAGATTTTTTTTTATTTCAAGTTCAAATTATTTATTTGTCAAACATAAGTCAGTTGGAAAACAATATTTTACAATTTACGTCCAGCTGTGTTTTGCCGTTAGTCGTACAAATACAGAGTGGGGCCCAGAAGTGGGGATAATATTTAAAACGGAGGCTATAAAAAATAAAAAAATAAAATAAATATCACGGGACAATTCACACAAATTGACCTAATGCCAAACTAAGCAAAGCTTGTTGTACTATGGGTACTAGACAACGGATAAACTTAATTATATAGATAAATACATACTTAAAATTATGTCTTTAAATCCGAGTTACTTTTCTCACGTGCGGCCTTTTGACATGTTCTCATTGATATTCTGTATATGTAGTGTATGTAGTGTATAAGTATTATATTTAATGTATGTGTTTATTTATGTATATAAATATTGTATATTTGTATTGTTTTTAATATTTTGATTAATATCTATTCATTTCGCCTGTCTGTTGTTTCCGCCACCTACATAAACCTGATCATATTTGTAAATGTATCCAGTATTGGTTGTCTGGAAGAGATCGCTTGTGAGCGATAAGACCGCTATTGTCTGCCTGTTTTTTTTTTATTGTTATGAATATTTTTTCTGTATTTTTTTGGTGATCAATAAAGAATATTTGTATTGTAGTGTATTGTATTGTAAATACATATTAAACATCCAAGACTCGAGCACAAACATTTGTATTTTTCACACAAATATCTACCCCGACCGGGAATCGAACCCGGAACCTCAAGCTTCGTAGTCAGGTTCTCTAACAACAAGGCTATCCGGTCGTCTATATAGGTCACTTAGTAATTGAATCATTAAGTTCCCAACTAATTAAAATCAAAACTTTGCTTTTTCATTTATTGTAACTAACTTAATCGTAAATTCAATGTACTGCAAACAATGGAATAGTTCTGCTCAACTCGATCGAGTTCGTTCTGCATCGCACTTATTCGGAGCTACTCGGAACGTCTCTTTGACAATGTTACACAATTTGTGTCGCCTGATAGAAAGATATTATCTACTTATTTTACTATCACACTTCATGAGTCATTTTCAGATTTACATACAGTACATTAAATAAACCACTTTGTAGTTAATAGTAAATTATTTATTGTACAAATAAGATATACAAACATAAAGCGGAAATCACGTCGAAAGCGACGTAAACTGATTATGTTTACGCAGTAGAGAATGATACAGTAGATATCTCACAACAACAACTACAAGCCTATATCAGTACTGCCAGCTATCTTCAAAATAATAGAAAAACTAATCAATAATTGACTAATGGGGTACTTAGAAAAATTTAATATAATTTCTGACTTTCAGTTTGGTTTTCGGCGTGCTAGATCCACGGAGGATGCAGTCCTATCACTCACTAATTTAATTATTGATAATGTAGATGCGGAAAAGAAATGTTTGGCTGTTTTCCTTGATTTAAAAAAGGCTTTTGTCACCGTTTCTCTCCCCACTCTTGTGCGCAAGATGGAGCGCGTTGGTATTAGGGGAGCTCCTTTAGCATTGCAGACTGATTATCTGTTTGGTCGCACTCTTAAGGCTAAGGTGGGAGACCACATAAGTGAAGAAGTTGACATCACTTTTGGCGTCCCCCAGGGGAGCATTCTAGGGCCCACATTATTTTTAATCTACATCAATGCCCTGATTAACCTAAATATAAATCGTGGATACATCCAATCTTATGCTGACGACACTGTCATCGTTTTTGAGGGAGAATCTTTGGAGTCAGTGTTCGAGTGTGCTAATGAGGGTCTTTGTAAGATATCCTCTTGGCTAAAAACTAACCTTCTCACTTTAAATATCAACACAACGAATCACATATGTTTTATGAAATATAACAGCACTCAACCACGGATTAATCTGAAACTCAAATTTCACACCTGTTCATATGCTGATCGTTCTCTTTGTAACTGTATGGATATTGAGAGGGTGAGTCACACTAAATACCTTGGTGTCATATTCGACCAGCGCCTTTCCTGGCATTCGCATATTGAATTTGTGAACGGTAGAATTAGAAAACTCATATGGATCTTTAAGATTCTGAGACATATTGCGACTAAGTCACTTTTGAATCAACTTTATGTAACTTTAGCGCAATCCATTATGAGCTATTGTATCACTGTCTGGGGAGGGGCAACTAAAACTAAATTTCTTGAGGTTGAGAGGGGACAACGGTGTCTTTTGAAGGTAATGTACCTAAGGCCTTATAGATTTCCCACTAACGAACTTTATCTGATTAGCGACCAGTTATCCATGACAATTGTGTACTAAAATTACATAAAACATTAAAGTTTAACCCTGCGCTTCTTACGAGAAGACGAAAAAACATTGTTGCCCCTCTTATAATATGTAAATCTATGTTTGCTAAAAGACAGTATAAAACTCAATCTGCATACCTTTATAATAAAATAAATGACAAAATTAACATATACCAGCAACAAATATATACCTGTAAAAAAACAGCTACGCACTAGCTAGCACTTAGCTACGAAGATACTGAACTTCTAATTTATCATGTATTAAACTAAATATACGAGGGGCGTTCAATATAAAGTGAGAATGAGATGCAAACTCTTTTAATATTACGAAATTAAATACTGGCCGGTAAAGCTAATCTATCTAGCTGATTGCTATGAAAAAAAAAACTAACTGTCATTTTGTTTAAAAAAATATGCGGTAATTTCTTTGCAATGCTATTGCTATTGAGTACGTTAGCGAAAATGGAGAAAATTGAACTGCGCGCCGTTATCAAATACTTGTGTTTGAAAAATTTTTCTACGGACCAAGTCAATTTGGATTTGCGGGACACTTAAGGGTCTAATGCTCCTCCGTATTCGACAGTCGCACGTTGGTGTGCCGAATTTAGACGTGGAAGAACATCGACAATGGACGATCCCCGCTCCGGACGCCCTACTACAGCAGTAACTGAAGAAATTGTGAAAAAAGTCGAAAACTCAGTTTTGGCGGATCGTCGTGTTACGGTTCGTTTTATTGCTGAAAATGTAAAGATTTCAACGGGGAGCGTGCATAATATTTTACATGAACGCTTGGGTATGAAAAAGGTATCTGCGCGTTAGGTACCAAGAATGCTTTCTGACACGCAAAAACAAACTAGACTAGAGATTTGTCAAGAAGCTTTGAACCTGATGCAGCAAGACCGGGAACTTTTTTTGGCGCGATTTATAACAATGGACGAAACATGGCTCCATCATTACGACCCAGAAACGAAACTGCAGTCTATGACATGGAAAAGGCCATCATCTCCAACTCCGAAGAAATTCAAGGTGAGCCCATCTGCCGGTAAGGTCATGGGCTCTGTTTTTTGGGATGGTAAAGGGGTATTAATGATTGAGTATCTCGAGCATGGAGCCACTATTACGGGCACATTATACGCCAAACAAATAGCAACATTGCGCAATGAGATCCGCGAAAAACGGCGAGGTAAACTCTCGAAAGTTGTGCTGTTCCACCAGGACAATGCCCCGGCACACAAGTCCGCCGTTGCAATGGCTGCAATTCGTGATGCTGGGTTCGATATCCTTAAGCATCCTCCGTATTCACCAGATCTCGCTTCCAGTGATTTCTACCTATTTCCGAGATTCAAACAATACCTGAGAGGCCAGAAATTTGAAGACGACGACGCGGTAGTCGCTGCAGTACAAGATTTTTGAAGTACTCAAGATGAGACCTTTTTTAAAAATGGAATTATAAGTTTAGAAAAAAGATATACTAAGTGTATTATGCTAAAAGGTGACTATGTCGAAAAATAAAATGACATTTAGTAAAAGTTGTTTATAACATACTCATTCTCACTTTTTATTGAACGCCCCTAGTAACTTTATAGTAAACATAACAATGTACAAATGTATGTAATATATACCTACTTAATAAGTAGTACGTATGGCTGACGTTGTAGATGCGCCTGAAATTGTCACTTAATCCCATGGTTAATAATGTCCAAAGTTATTGGCGTATCTGTGGCATTTGCACACACACACACACCCATACACACACACTCGCACACTAACACGCACACACACACTAACACGTTTTCAAAATTACAGGCTCACGACAATATTCGTGAAGCCCGTTTTTTCATAGCTGTTTAAAATGTATATTCCTTTAAACTTTCGTTTTTAAGTATTGTTTGTTAAGAAACAACTGTCTTGTTTCTGGAGGAGCGGGTCTTCCTGCTACAGGTATTACATACTTACTAGGAAGTCCCAACCTTGACACTATTTATGCACAATTGGGATGCACCAAAAAAATAACCTATAGTTTTTATTTATTTTTTGGAAAGAATAGGATATTTTAAGATACCATTTTCATCGATTTTGAATTTGGTTGAGTATTTAAATTTTTATAATTTTTTTAAGAAATACGCTGGATGACGTCACAGTGAGAGAGCCACGTTCCATTGTCTAAAAAAATTCAGGTCGTACATAACATAATCTGTGGCACTACTAGGGGGGGCTACCACGAAATTCCTTGATCGAACTTCGTATCGGACCGTCCCGCTCACTCTCGTATTAAATCCTATGAGTGTGTGCTGGACGGCACGAAACGGAGTTCGAATTTTGCACTTCGTGGTAGGGCCTCTGATTTGTCTTGTCACTGTCAATAATACAAGCACGGCTTAGGGTCCTAAATGAACCATGACAAATAGTTTTATTTATTTCTCTTCTTTTAGCTTCGATTATTCCTGTTTGTTTAATGGTGTGATACTAAATAGTTATTTTTTATTAAATTCTGATATTTAAATTCTTTTCAGTATAATTACTTGTGACGTAGTAATTTAATAATTAAATTTGTAAAAATAAATTGGAAATACTCGTATACATTTCGGACTTTACGATAAATGACAACTGTTTAAAGCCAGGTGCGCATCATGTGATTAAACTTCTATCTTTGTCACTCTTTGCTATTATAAGCAGGACAGCAACATTTTAAACTGGCAATTTGCTTTAGAGTGTAGACCTGCTTTATATCTGCCTTTGTGACGATTCGCTGCAGGGTTCAAATGAAGGTCATTACTTAAATTTTGTTTATTTAATTCAGTTTATCATATTTTTGGAATCTGATTTCTGAAAACGTTTCATAAAGCCTATTTCTCCAAACGGTTTCCGATTTATTATACGTTGTCAAAAATTGGTACATCCCAATTGGCTAAGTAAAGTTTTTTTAAGAGGTGCTAATTATATTTCTTTTCGACAGTCGGCGTTCTGAAGATCGAGAAACTGCAGCTGTTTTATTTTTATCTCCTATTGCTTACTGGAAATATTTTTTTAAGTGTTCGAGTTGACATTTGTGAGATTTAATGGCTGACAAGCCGTTCGTGCTCAGTACTTAGTAGAAACAGAAAAAAAACGAAGTCAGAAGTCACTTTTGTCCATGTCAAACCGTTTGCGTTTCGTTTGCTTTGCGTTTTGGTGTGATTTTTGGACTATTTTTAACGACCTCCGCAAAAATCCGGATTTTCAATTTTACCGCATTTCTCCACGAATTGTGCACGATAATTAAATCACGATTGAATATTTTCGATCATTATTTTGGAACTGCTTTTTGGACAATGCAAAGTAAACGAAACGCAAACGGTTAGATTTAATTTGACATTGACAATTGGCTTCGTTTTTTTTTCTATTTCTACTAAGTACTGAGCATGAACCGCTTGTCAGCCATTAAATCTCACAAATGTCATCTCGAACACTTAAAAAAATATTTCCAGTAAACAATAGGAGATAAAAATAAAACAGCTGCAGTTTCTCGGTCTAGAAGACGACTACTGTCGAAAAAAAATATATTTAGCACCTCTTCAAAAAACTTTACTTAGCTAATTGTTATCGAAAATAAATATTTTTCATTTTTTCATTTTTTTTTTTCATATCTTTAAAAACAGAATAACGGAAGCATTTCACACAATGCAACTAACAAAAGTGTAAGCTAGGCCGATTTTCAATATGTTTGCCACTCTGTCGTACGCAAGTAGTGTATCGCCTGTTAACGTTATTATGAACATTTCCTAAATCCACGTTGAGTTGCATTGTATGAAATGCTTCCGTTATTCTGTTTTTGAGGATATCTACTGTATCATTCTCTACTGCGTAAACATAGTTTTTAACAGCTCCCCATAAGAAAAAATCTAAAGGAGTAAGGTCAGGTGACCTAGGGGGCCATCGGTGTGGGCCATAGCGACTAATCCATTTATTTCCGAAAATTTCGTCAAGTTTTCCACGCACTCGTACAACGGAATGTGCGGTGAACCGTCCAGCTGTAACCACATATCCTCACGAACAGCTTGTGGTAAATTTGAAAGATGCTCTGTTAATGGTCCATCAATAAGCCTTAGAAATTTATCGGTGTTAAGTGTCCCGTCAGTAAAAATCGGCCCACTTATTGTATTGTCATGGATTAACGGAGAAAAGATATTGGTGAGCCGATTTTCTCATGACATGTGGATTATTTCCGATCGTAGAGTAATAGTGCGTATTTCTCCTGTTTCAAATTCCATTACTGGTAAATGTGGCCTCATCAGATCAGATGATATGACGCAAAAAGCTGTTATCTTCTTGATGCATGGTTAAAAACCATTGACAAAATTGAGTACGAACAGATAAATCTCTTGTTAAACGATCGTGGACTTTCAGAAACTTAAAAGGATGTTGCTTCCTTCTTCTCATAATTTTGTTTATGGTGCGGTGATTGACTCCAAAGATACGACCAGCTTTTCTAGAACTGGAAGTGGGATGCTGTCTAAAATATCGAAGAATTCTTCTTTCTAATTGCTGGCTGACATTCTGAGGTCTGTTGCCCTCGCATTGATGTCCGGGGACCCAGAGCAAGGTTATCACGAAAGCGTTGTACTGCATTTGTAATCACGCGAGCATTTGTCGGGTGCCTTCTGTTTGGCTAACGTTCACGGTACAATGCCAGGGCACGTGATGCATTACCACGAGCTTCTTCGTACAATAATATCATATCCACAAATTCATGCGAATCGAATGGTCTAGCCATTTTCACATTGAAAATTGTGTAGGTAAATAAATCCAATTCAAATTAATTTAAATTGACACCAAAGAAATTCTCGTGACAATATTTTAACTTTACTGATCAAAATTATTCTGAACTAAAACAATTACTTTGCTCACCCGCGACCTTACAATAGTTACGTTTATGCAAGAAATGTGCGTTCATGCAGTTCCTCCACCTCCACACTGTACGAACACACACAAATCACATAAACCCAACCATCACCACCACCAAGCTACACTGACGCGTTTCGAACTCAACCAGAGCTCATCTTCAGAGTTACCACAACCAGTTATTGGAAAAAGGTTTAAAATATAATCTACCCACTAAATTTAGTCAAAAAATAGTGGAAGGTTTGGCGGTAGATTCTGAGGTTGCTATTACAAGTAACTGTGGTGATTTTGAAACAAAAGTGTTAGTGGCAAATACACTTAAAAATACCAATTCCACAGAGTGTATTGTCAATATAACCGAATTAAATTCTTTGAGATCTATTCAGGAGAAAGTGTATGATAATGATTTAGTGGTGACAAAGGCAGACAAAGGAAATTGTATTGTTTTATTGGATAGGTATCAATATAATCGGAAAGTTTTAGATATCGTTCAAGGGGACGGTTTTACAGTTTTACGTAAGGACCCTACAATTACATTTCACAAAGATCTAAAGAGACTAATAAAGGGTTCTTTGTTTGCCTTTGAAACCGAACAACAAAATAATTTTGTAATTCCCATGAATCCGCAGGCGCCAATTCTATATGGATTACCTAAAATTCATAAAGATGATGTGCCTGTTCGTCCAGTTGTCTCATACGTGAGTGCTCCAGCATATAAATTGGCGAAGAAATTAAATAGTATTATTCGTGTGAAGGCTTCCTTTAAACCTTCTTATAGT
Organism: Archips crataeganus; assembly: GCA_947859365.1. Classification (NCBI taxonomy): domain Eukaryota; kingdom Metazoa; phylum Arthropoda; class Insecta; order Lepidoptera; family Tortricidae; genus Archips; species Archips crataeganus. The sequence goes on along the minus strand of OX402045.1, from coordinate 25,103,911 downwards.
TTAAAAAATGGTTTAGATTTGGTTAGTAAAATTAAGGACATCAGCATACCGCCGAATGCAACGTTGCTTTCTTTGGATGTAGACAGTTTATTTACTAACGTACCATATAGTGAGACATTAGAAATTCTAAAAGACCACTTAGAAAGGAAGCGGTTGCATCCGGGTGAAGTTTGTGAATTAATAGATTTGGTAACTTTATGCATGAAACAAAATTATTTCCGGTTCAATGGTCTTTATTACTTACAGAGTGATGGTTTAGCTATGGGTTCACCTCTGAGTCCTTTAATGGCAGATATATTTATGGATCATTTTGAGAATCAGTATATTGTGGGTAATAGTAATATTGTGTACTATTTTAGGTATGTCGATGATTTGATCCTATGCTGGAGAGGGAGTATGAGACAGCTTGACGTGTTTATTAATGGTTTGAATAACAAGCACGTAAAGATAAGGTTCAAAAAAGAATTGGAGGAAAATTGTTCGTTGAACTTTTTGGATTTAACGATTTCAAAATTAAATGGTAAACATCAATTTAAAATATACCGTAAGCCCACGTACACAGATGCTGTTATACCAGCATCTTCTAATCATCCGTGGCAGCATAAACTGGCTGCTTTCCATTGTTATGTTAATAGATTGTTGACTGTGCCTCTTTCTAAGGAACATTTTGATTTAGAGTTGAGTACTATTTATCAGATAGCGATCTCAAATGGTTATACAAAATCAATGGTAGATAGTTTAGTTCAAAAGAAGCAGGCACGGTTAGTAAATAGCATGCTTTACGCTGCGTTACCTTCTCAGTCTACTAACAAATATAGATCTAGCATCTCTTACGTTGGGGGGTTGTCTGATAAGATTTATGGCATTTTAAAATCAAACAATATTAATGTTGCCTTTAAGACTAACAACTCTTTGTACTCTAGGCTATGTAACCACAAAGAACAGGTAGATAAGGGAACTAGATCGGGGGTATACAAGCTTACTTGTAATGACTGCAATGGGATATACGTAGGACAGACAGGCCGAAGTTTTAATACTAGATTTAAAGAGCATGTTTCGGCATATAGGAATGAGCATCCAGATAGATCGAATTTTGCAAAACATTTGTTGGAATCAAATCATTCATTGTTAGATTCAGATTCTTATGAAGTGTTACATTATTGCGGCAAGGGGTTGCGTCTGGATGCTCTGGAATGCATGGAAATAATTAGGTACAACACTATGGGGTCTATTATTAATGAACAGGTCAATTTAGTATCTTCTCCTTTACTGCGGCTTGGGTCGAATTTGAACAGTTAGTATTAATTAAATATGCCTTATAAATAAATAAACAAAAAAATTCAAGGTAGTTTTATAATATGTCAATAAAAGTTAATTTTTGTGGGGTAGTTTGAGAATAAGAAAAATAAAGTGGGTACTTGAGAAGTTACAGTGACAAGTTAAAACATTTGTTTTGGTTTGTTAGTTTAACATTTGGTAGCATAGCATACGGTTGTGGTAACTCTGAAGATGAGCTCTGGTTGAGTTCGAAACGCGTCAGTGTAGCTTGGTGGTGGTGATGGTTGGGTTTATGTGATTTGTGTGTGTTCGTACAGTGTGGAGGTGGAGGAACTGCATGAACGCACATTTCTTGCATAAACGTAACTATTGTAAGGTCGCGGGTGAGCAAAGTAATTGTTTTAGTTCATTAATATGGACCTCCGCAAAGTAACGCCTGATTCAATAAATTATTCAAAATTATTCTTTTCAATTTACAATTTTTTTGAAAAGAAGGTCATAATGTAAAATTAAGAAGCAAAAAGTTTCCTACTCCTTTAACTCGGCAAAACCAGGTATTGAATTGAATCTACTTGGTATTGATATTGTCATGGTGGGGAAAATTTAATTAGGTATGTAAAGGCTGTATGGTTCCAAACCTTTGCCTTTTTCCTAGTCAAAAGAACTTTAAAAAACAAACAGTTATGTAAACAGATAATTGTCATTGTGGTATTTAATTCAGATTTTAATTAATTTGAGACTGAGATTTTATGTTGTGGGAAGTAGCGGGGACCGGTTTTATTTAAGGAGTTAAAGTTAAAATCTAATGGATAAGTATTAATATCATGATGTTTTGCGGTAAGTTATTTATCATCCCCCGTACCACAACATTGACATTAATCCCCTGTACCACGACATTGACTAATGTTAGCGATAGTATCGTTTTACAATAATACACTGATTAGGAATCGTAACTTTAAATTCTTATTGTGTGTAATTATGTTTTTGTTAACTGGAATCTTTTCAGAATAAGTACTAATACTCTAGAGAATCTCTGTGTTCAATATTATCCCCAAGTCCGGGCCCTAGACTGTATAAATGTTAACTTAATATATCTTTAGACGCGTAAGATAGCATTGAGATAAAGTAGGTCATTACTTCATCAGGTTAATATTATTAATACTATAATCGATATTAATACATATAAGTATGTACGTTTCAACGAACGCTTAAGACATGGGTGTAAGTTTTATTTTTTAATAAAGTCTGGAAATTTTATACAATTATGGTCAAAACTCTAATTGAAAAACATGTGATCATTTAAATCTATCGACCTGGAAATTAATTAAATAATAATAATAAAATAATAAATATTAGGGGACAATCTTACACATATCGACCTAGTCCCAAACTAAGCAAAGCTTGTATTGTACTATGGGTACATAAACATACTTATATAGATAAATAAATACTTAAATACATAGAAAACATCCATAACTCAGGAACAAATGTTCGTGCTCATCACACAAATAAATGCCCTTACCGGGATTCGAACCCGGGACCTCTTGCTTCGTAGGCAGGGTCACTACCAACTAGGCTAAGGCGGTCGTTGTAGGGTAATTGTACTGTAACATTCATATGCGTAAAATATTTTTAAAGTTTTTCAAGCCGCTTTTCTGATTTGTACCATTCACCGAACTAAGAAACGTGTTTTGCACTTATTACAAATTATAAAATTAAAGAATATTATGACTGTTTTGACAGTCTTTATCACAGTGTTTAACAATCTTCAAAATAAAATAAAAAACTACTAACAATGCATTTTATTAATTTTAGACATCAACATCATGTTTCATAGTAACATTTGCTGCTTAAGTAAGACCCACACAATCGATATCTAAATAAAAATAGTGTTAGTTTTTTTTTTTCAAAACGTCCGGTTTCGATTTCCGAGCTGAGTACAAGTTTTTTTTAAAATGTATGAATGCAGTTTTTCTTGTTATTAAAATCGATAGCATGGTTCATAAGAACAGATCTTCGTATGTCTTATAGTGTCAGACTTTCCCATACGGACCGATCTAAATGAGCCACCCTGTATTAATTTAGAGGCCAAAAATATCAAAACTAGCGACGCGTTAATTAAATACATAATTCAATAAGATCCTATTTATTAAGCTACTTTTTACACTTTCTTATACAGCGTGTATTTTTAATACTACCTCAAATTGTAACAATACTAGGGGCGTTCAATAAAAGGTGAGAATGAGTATGTTATAAACAACTTTTACTAAATGTCATTTTATTTTTCGACATAGTCACCTTTTAGCATAATACACTTAGTATATCTTTTTTCTAAACTTAAAATTCCATTTTTAAAAAAGGTCTCATCTTGAGTACTTAAAAAATCTTGTACTGCAGCGACTACCGCATCGTCGTCTTCAAATTTCTGGCCTCTCAGGTATTGTTTCAATCTCGGAAATAGGTAGAAATCACTGGGAGCGAGATCTGGTGAACACGGAGGATGCTTAAGGATATCGAACCCAGCATCACGAATTGCAGCCATTGCAACGGCGGACTTGTGTGCCGGGGCATTGTCCTGGTGGAACAGCACAACTTTCGAGAGTGGATCTCATTTCGCAATGTTGCTATTTGTTTGGCGTATAATGTGCCCGTAATAGTGGCTCCATGCTCGAGATACTCAATCATTAATACCCCTTTACCATCCCAAAAAACAGAGCCCATGACCTTACCGGCAGATGGGCTCACCTTGAATTTCTTCGGAGTTGGAGATGATGGCCTTTTCCATGTCATAGACTGCAGTTTCGTTTCTGGGTCGTAATGATGGAGCCATGTTTAGTCCATTGTTATAAATCGCGCCAAAAAAAGTTCCCGGTCTTGCTGCATCAGGTTCAAAGCTTCTTGACAAATCTCTAGTCTAGTTTGTTTTTGCGTGTCAGTAAGCATTCTTGGTACCCAACGCGCAGATACCTTTTTCATACTCAAGCGTTCATGTAAAATATTATGCACGCTCCCCGTTGAAATCTTTACATTTTCAGCAATAAAACGAACCGTGACACGACGATCCGCCAAAACTGAGTTTTCGACTTTTTTCACAATTTCTTCAGTTACTGCTGTAGTAGGGCGTCCGGAGCGGGGGTCGTCCATTGTCAATGTTCTGCCACGTCTAAATTCGGCGCACCAATGTGCGACTGTCGAATACGGAGGAGCATTAGACCCTAAAGTGTCCCGCAAATCCAAATTGACTTGGTCCGTAGAAAAATTTTTCAAACACAAGTATTTGATAACGGCGCGCAGTTCAATTTTCTCCATTTTCGCTAACGTACTCAATAGCATTGCAAAGAAATTACCGTATATTTTTTTAAACAAAAGACAGTTAGTTTTTTTTTCATAGCAATCAGCTAGATAGATTAGCTTTGCCGGCCAGTATTTAATTTCGTAATATTAAAAGAGTTTGCATCTCATTCTCACTTTATATTGAACGCCCCTCGTACATAGGTTTTAGTACTGTGAACCGATATTGCCAGTAAATTTTAAGTTATTCTTAACTACTGAAGCGTTATAAATTTTTTAAAATTTATCGAACATCAATGTATTGCGTACACTCATTTTTACACATGGAAAAGCGGGTCTAGTATTGTTTAGTTTTTAACGTTAAGTATTTTCTTCATAAGACTATTCGGCAGCCAAAATCGAATTATTATTGTACTCAAACATTTTTAAGTTTTCTTTTATTAGCTAAAAAAAGGCAAAGAGTTCATGTTAGAAAGAATAGGTAGGTACAATTACAATTTTATTACAAATCACATTTCTTGCACCGAACAAACCACTTACATTAATCTATCACACTTTTTGAATTCTTCTTAAATTATAAATTACTTTCTTACAAACCGCTGATTTTAGTATTAAATAAGCACTGCAAGGAAGAAAGTAAATAATCAACAAACGATTGACAAAATAAAGTCAATGACACGCGTACTTCAACCTACCACAGAAATGGCTACTTGAATAAAAAGTTTGTTAAGGGAGTGTTTACTTCATTCGAAATTAATTTTAAGTCATAATGCTAACTGCCAACCTAGTTATACAAAATATAACCTATTTCAAAAAACTCAGGTAGACTATCGCTTTACTGTTCACTGGCTGGTTAGACAGGATGCCATTAGGCTAAATTACAATTTGAAATAAAAAACTTGGTATTGACCACAGGTATTGACGTAGATTGTCTCCTAATTGTCTTATCAATCGGTGTCGTCAATTTGTGTACAAAATACCACGACCATCAATTTTCAGTTCTCGGAAACTAGTCGATATGATTTTAATTAGCTGGACAAAGGGGGCGGCGAGCCATAGCTTTATACAGGGAGCGATTCCCAGATCGCAGGGCTCCGCAGGATCCACGGCTTATAATTCGTGCATTACAGCGAGTTCGGGAGGATATTCCTATCATAGGAAGAGTCATAGTACCAGAAAATTATATACACGCCCCTGTTCAGAGGGAAGAGAGAATATTGCAACATTTTGCCGCGAACCCTGAAACTAGCACAAGAGCAGCTGGGCGTCGTTTTGCTATGAACCACAGTACGGTTCACAAAATTCTTAATAGAGACCTACAACAACATCCGTACAAATTTTTCAAAGCTCACGCATTATTACCAAGGGACTTACCGCCTCGTGTAGCGTTTTGTGACTGGCTACTCACACAGCATCAAAATAATCGCCAATTTTTGTCGATGATTATCTGGACCGACGAAAGTACGTTCACAAGGAACGGTGTATGGAATCAGCGGAATAGCCACTATTGGGGCCGAGTAAACCCGCACATATTGAAAGAAACAGGCCATCAGTACCGCTGGTCAGTAAATGTTTGGGCGGCAATCCACGGGAATCCAATTATAGGACTAGTTTTTATTGACGGAAATCTTAACGGTGATAAATTTCTCCAGCTGATTAATGTCATTTTGCAGATTATGTAAACGCGTTGCCGGAAGCAGAAGGTACGCAGACATGGTTGCAATTAGATGATGCTCCTGCACACTCCTCAGTTCGCGTACGTAATGCTCTAAACGCTTTATTTTAAGACCGATGGATCGGAAGGTTTGGCCCCCGTCGATGGCCAGCTCGTTCGCCAGACCTCACGCCGCTCGACATACTTATGGGGGGCGGTGAAAAATGAAGCTTATTCCCAACCCAGAACGACTGTCGAACAACTCCGGGAAAAAATAACAGAAGTGGTTCAAAATCTTTAGCAAGTAGATATGGAGCATGTACGACAATCCCTTTTACGCCGTTGTGTCGCCTGCCTCGAAGTTCAAGCACGTCATGTTGAAAATCGCTACCTCAGGCGTATAAATCGTACTAATTAATTTTATTTTATTATCATTATCAATACAAACATACCAAATTAAATGTCGGCTTTTATTGACAGCAGATAAAAGTTATCACTTGTGACAGTTGTGACGTCACGTCGGTAAGACAAAGTAGTGATCTAGTGATACATTGCGTGCTGAATTATTTTATAAGGAAAAAAAAAAGAATGGTAGTTAAGAAAAATTTCTACAATATCAGTTCATAGCACTAACGCCTACGTCTGGTAACAATTTGGGGTAATATTAAACATACACGCTGTATAATAATATTGTCGTCAATATCGTAACTGTTGAAAAATTGCTAAAAAAATAAAGTTTTTTAGTTCGAAAAAGTGCCCCAAATTTTCGTAGGTACGTAAGCATTGTTTTGCTTTTTGTGCATTTTTTAATAATTATTTCAATACAATAGCCCACCAAACTACTACTAGAAACAGGTTTTCTATTTCTTTGGCTTTATTGTGTAATAATTTATGCAACAAATATATGAGAAATATTAAAAAAATCGTTTTTTAAACAGGTTCGACACTGCGTCGCTGTTTGCCACGCAAGGCGAGAGCAATTCATGGCCGTTTTTTTTTTCACGCGAGCAACTGAGTGGTTGGACAAAATCATTCAATTAGGAAGATTTAAAAGTAGCTTAATCAAAACTTTGAATAACTACATCCATACCTACATTTTTATTTGCAATGCACTATTTTGTCAGCACGGCTCTAGTTTCACTATTATCAGCCTCTTAATACTAAAACTATAATAACCATTATAACTAACTTATAAGCCACTTAATGTCAGTCTTTAAAATCAGTATTTTTATTACTTTGGTAATAAATGTTACAAAAACATTTTTCCATTATTATAAATATCAGCAAATAAAATTTTAAAAAGAAGTACAACAAACCAATATTATAATTATTATTTCAACAAAGACTTAGATAAAATAATACTAGTTACCTACTTAAAATTGGTATTTACTTAGAATTTCTTATTTAGCAAATTGTAGGTTGTTAGCGCTGCATATATATTAATATAACTTTAAATTAGACATGCATTGATATTTAATTAGAGTCTGTCAATAAACTTAAAATAAAAAATATAGGATATTTGGATCACACTAACATCACAATGGGTTGAAGAAAATATGCTAGTAAGTTTTAATACGAATGTTTGTGCTCGAGTCTTGGATGTTTAATATGTATTTAAGTATGTATTAGTCTATATTAAGTATGTTTATCCGTTTTCTAGTACCCATAGTACAAGCTTTGCTTAGTTTGAGACTAGGTCAATTGGTGTGAATTGTCCCGTGATATTTATTTATTTAAGTATGATAGCATTAGTAAAATTAAAGCTTATTTAAAACGAGATCTGGAAAAGACAGCAGCAACAATTACATTTAAGTACTGATTTGTTTCATGTCAACCTAAACTATTCTGGCACCAATATTACTAATCGCATTTGAAATACAAGTAGGTACAGGAAATTAACATAAGTTTGCGTATTTCAATTTATAATGGAACTATGTTTGTATAGGTTAATTTTCAAACGGTCCTTAGGTGTAAATTATTGATGCTACATTAATTAGTTTCTAATTTAAAGATTAGGTCCGCCTATTTATTACTTCGTCAATTTCCGGAACAGAAAAAACACCCCGTTTGTTAATTGGATTAGGGCAATTAATATTATATACAATTTCTCCTTCTTGGTAACCTACAATATCGTCTTTATTGGGCCATTTCCAATTTAATCCACTCATCGCCATAGTCTTTACAAAAGTCTCGTTAATTTTTATTTCTGTTATTATTCCTGGGAAAAATTCTACTTCATAATTAACAATAACATAGTCATCCACATTGCTTTTGTTTGTCACAGATGTCCCAGACGTCGACCGCTCTGCTCTTACCATGGTTAGTTTTCTCTTTTTGGTGCGTAGATGAAAGGCGAAGACTGTCTCGAATAAAAAGTTTAATGCGACAAAGTTACAACGAGGAAGCCGTGCTGAGGCTCACGTATAACCAAGGAGCGGAATTTTTCATAGCAAAAATCAAACATCAAAGGGATTGAACATAAGTTTTATCGACTATCGATAAATATTTCAGCAAATAGTAGGTACTTTTAAAATAACACTTTTTAAGTTAATTACAATTAAAATATAAAACCTTAAACGGAAATGCAACGAAACTAAAATATAACCTTCATTCAAAATAAGAATCGAATTCTATTTCTGTATTAATCGCATTTTCTTCATCTTCTCTGTAGTAATAGAGAATTTCATAATTTTTTCTACTCGTATATTGTCACCCTTTAAATTGGTCCTGTTATCATTGTAGATCCATTTATAGCTTGAGAAAGAGTGTTCTACCTCCGTTGATGTAAGTAAGGGTTGTTTTTTATCCACATGTTAATCGTTTTTCTTTTAACCATTTTAATAACACGGGAATGACTTAGAAAAACTCAAACGACATAAATGTCATATGTGACGTTAACGCGATTTATTTTAATATGGAGATGCAAGTCGCTTATCAATGAGGTCAAATGTTACAAATAATGTTAAAAGGCGATAACAAGCGAAGAGTCGATTCGATAACATCGATAACTGGAATAGTCGATAAAACTTATGTTCAATCCCTTTGATGTTTGATTTTAGCTATGAGAAATTCCGCTCCTTGCGTATAACAGATGACTGCCAAGATGACGCCGACATAAAAGAAAACATTTCTTAAATCTACCTTCTTGCAAAAAAAAAAACAATTTTTTTCCTTTTATTCATTATCTATTTTTTTCTGATAGGTAATAAACTCTTCCGAAGTGGCAACTGTTGGTATAACTCGCTTTTTAATTTTCTGCTTGGTGTCTTTTTTTTGAATTTCCGGCCAAAACAAAGCATTTTTAAATGGTGTTCTTATTGTTTGTTTTAGAGGTGTCGGGATATTGTTTCTGCTGCAACTAGGTGTGTTGTTCTCGTTTCTTGTTTCTGGGAATTTTCCGGGAGTATAGCTCGATTGGCTCTGTAAGCTGCCATATATTCAAAAGTTACAGTTTTTAATGGGGTAAGAACAGACCGGCTCTCAGGTTGAATATCTTTTAATGGAGTCTTGTGGTGCGTTTTTGAAATGAAGATGTTACTTGTCTTATGATTGTCATCGAAGTTACTTTCAAGAAATGAAGAACTTTCTTCGAAGGCTCTTGATGGTGCTATGATGGTGGTGGTGGATGAAGGTGCAACGGCAGGTTTAATTGCTTCGCATGTATTTATGACGTCACAACGCTGGTTATTACTGTCTTCGCAAGCAGTTGAGGATTGTATTCGGTTTGTTGAGTCACAAGTATTTTCAGCCAGGGTAGGTAATTTCGAATCTAGGGCTTGGCTTGCATCGGCTTATACTTCCAAATTTAGAACATCGGAATCACCTAACCAGTCACTGCAGTCTAGACTAAGTCAATCCTGTTCAGTATATTAATGTTTGCGTTCAGAGTCTCATTGTGTTCAGATATTGCTTCTAAACATTCGTCATTAATGTTTTTCCAGAAATAAAATAAACTATTGTATTTAGGGTCTCCTAACCACGTGTCTCCACATAGCCGGAATTCTTCGAGGTCGTTTTGTGAGATTCTCATTTCCACTTCTGCTAGAAGAGTTTCTGTTGTTGCTCTTTTATTTGGTGGTACTTCGGTTGCAATATTTTCTTCAGTTTTTTTAATTTGTTTAATGAGTTTACTAAAGTCTATATTGTTTGGTTGAAACGGGTACAAACCGCAGGTGCTGAAACCATTAGTTATAGCGTTCTTTAATCCAGCATTTTTTATGCACAGGTCCAATGTCTCGAGAAATCCTCCGTATTTGGATTATTTGTTTGTCTGTGCTCTTTCCAGTGGTGCTTTAATTGACCAAAAACTGCAACATCTAGTGGCTGGAGACGGTGTGTAGAGTTTGGCAAGAGAGAGATAAATTTAATTTCTCTCGGCAGAATTCGGACAGCGGCAAATTTATATGAGAAGAATGGCCATCCATAAACAGAACAACTGGAAGAGGGATATTATTTTCGATCAACCAAGGACAGAATACGTTTGTTATACTTGTTCATAAAAAGTCTCTCCTGTCATTTACCCCATTTTGGTGGCATGTTTAATATAATACTTGCTGGTGTTCGCTTATACGGAAATAAGACTAAATGAGGCTGCATATTTCCGTCCGCTGACACAGTCATCAAGATTGTTAAGCACTCTTTTTCGTCATTGGCAGTTCTACTGTAAACTCGATTGCTGCCTTTTTTCACTATGACAGAGTTTTCTTTCGGACACAAGTAAAATGCTGATTCGTCGCAGTTAAATATTCGTCGCGGGTCAGTCAAAACTTCTTGCAAGTTTTCCTTTTTTAAATATGTGTGTACGCAATCAAACCATGCCCGAATTGATTCTTCTGTAATATTAGCTCTTGAGGCCATAAGATTTTGTGATACTCTTATTGAAAGTTCGGGGTGTCTGGCCATAAAGCCCTCATACTACTGCCGACCAGGTTTACCATTCTTAAAAGTATATTTAGAGTTTCAACTAGATTTTTCACAGAACTAATGAGATTCTTGGCCATAAAGCCCTCATAGCAGTGCCGACCAGGTTTACCATTCTTAAAAGGATTTGGTCTTGTTAGAGTTTCAACTAGATTTTTCACAGAACTAATGAGATTCTGTTTTGTTATTGGAAGCCCAACATCACTCGAGTAGAGAATCCATGTTACAAGTTGTTTTTCTTCATCTTTGGTAAGTACTGTATGAGCACCCGAAGTTGCACCTTCTGGGTATTTTTTGTTTACTTTATCGTGAAGGGTAGCTTTTGGAATGTTAAATTTCTGTGACGCTTCTGAAATACCCATTCCTTCTTTAACGGCTGATATGGCACTATGTAACTGAACGTCTGTGTATGTTTTTTCTTTTTACCCGTGTTCATTTTGATGCGTGTCTGTTACTAAATAAAAGTTTTTGTGAATTATTAAATTGAACTATTACATATTAACAAAAAGATGGTTAAAGCAGCCAAAACATACTTTCAAACCATTCTTGACTTGAATTTAGGATTCATAGAGTTAGGCTTATCTAGCTCGATAAGTTGATTTACGGCTTAGCTCTTTATGAGTTTAAAAGAGATTAGGGAGCGTTAAATTAGTGCTCAGTAAAGTTAAAATTTATACTAGGTATTAGCTGACCCGGCAAACGTTGTTTTGCCATATAAAATAGCCTACGACCTATTCTCAGACCTACTGAATACGGTGAAAAAGTTTCATAAAAATCGGTCTAGCCGTTTCGGAGGAGTTCGATGACAAACACCGTGAAACGAGATTTTTATATATTAGAGATATTAGCTGAGCTGACCCGGCGAACTTCGTACCGCTTACAGTCAATGAATGTAGTGATACAACGACTACCACTATTACTACCACCACTACCACTATTTTTAATGTAAAAACCTCCTGACAGTAACGAATACGACAAAAAAAGAATTAGCGAAATCGGTCCAGCCATTCTTAAGTTATAGCGTGGCCAAGAGAAATAGGGGTTCATTTTTATATACTTACTAGCTAACCCGGCGAAATTCGTACCGCTTACAGCCAATGAAAGTAGTGATACTACCCATATCCAAGCCTATCCCTACCCCTACCCTAACCCTACCCCTACCACTACCACTACCACTACCACTACCACTTTTTAAGCCTTCCCTGGACTACGACAAACATTTCAAAACCAAAATCAGCTAAATCGGCCCAGCCGTTCTCGAGTTTTAGCGAGACGAACGAACAGCAATTTATTTTATAACCGACGACAAAAACGGAGGAGGTTCTCAAGTCATGTATTTTTTTTATGTATGACCACGCATAACTTTTTATAGAGTAGTCCGATTTACAAATTTACCTATTTATTTTTTGTTTCAAAGAGTACACTTCCAAGGTGGTCCCATAGTCACCAAATCACTTTTTTTTTTTTACATAAAACTGACCCGTGGTTGACCACTATCTCACCTGATGAAAAGTGTAGATGAGGCCAAAGGTGTACCTCACTGGTTCAGTAACAGCCTATTCACTCTAGCCTTGAAGAGACCTAGGTTGTATTTATCAGGAAATTCGCATTAGGAAGGATGACGCGAAGCGCTTCGTACGGGCCACTGGAATACTAACCACATAAGGATGAAGACGCTCCCCCGGCCTGGATGTCCGTTGGTGAAATGGAGATGGAGGAATTAAATCATGTAATTCCTGCGCACACTCTCCAAAATGTATCCGATAAAAAACAGACAAACAAGCAACTCGACGACGGTGCTCGAGGCTCTGTAGCCTACCACCGATTGATGAACTATCACCAATGAGTCTTCGGGCTCGATGCTCCACCGAATCCAACTTAGTTAAGAAGGTTAAATAAAATACGTTTTCACTTTCCATGCTCTTAAAATGTTACTTTAGTGTCTGCATATTGCGACTAAAGCTCTTTTTTGATCTCTAGGGATTAAAGTTTTTTTTTTAATTTATTTTGGAATCCTTTAAACTGCCAATTACGGTGTTTGTGAATGGAGTGGAGGATCATCGCCATTTTCAGTGACTGACAGACAATTTTAAAGCCTTCCACAAACCGAAGCGCGCTGCGGATGCTCCATAGCATCGCGCGCATGCCCCGCGCTTCGGTCTGTGGAAGCCTTTAGGGCGTGGAAATAACCTCAAAATGACAACTGTGCAATTAAAAATATCAAAAAAAAAAATCATGAAAGACGATGAATAATTACGAATATTAATCTATTTAAATATATTAAGGATGAATTCATTTTATTATGCATAAGTCCAATAAGCTTTAAAATAGTTTTCAAGTTTGAATCTGTTGGCTAAATATGCAAACATAATATAAAGCGCCACTTTAAAAAAAAAATTAAAAACCGTGGAACAAATTTTATTGCTATTTGAATTTTGAACAGACTTCCATTGCTCGTATTGAGCGTACGTTGTATAAAAGTAATATTGTAAATTTATATAAAACGTCGTTTTTTTCCTCGCATTCAAAGTGAAATGTAGAGTGTTTAACGCGAGACTAAACTAGGTACCAAAATGACACGCGAATTATATCTCAAATAGAAAGCTACACTTTTCTTGATTGACATTGGCTGTTTTTCCCGGGAAAATGGTTTGGCATTCTATTACTAACTAACATAACAAAATTAATAGCAGACGTGACCTTAATTTTTCTTAGACAAGGATATCATGATGGTAGATAACTTTTTGCTATTAATTTGGATCCATTAAAACCAGACTTTATGCTAAGAAAACTTTGCTAGATTTTCATATCTGCATTCAATCTAAAAAAACAAACGAGGTGTGAGTTGGACTCGGGCACCGAAGGCCTCGTTCAATTTTATTCTATAAAAAAAAGTTATTTTTATTTGTGTATCAATTTTACTTGTGTTGTGAGGCCTTAAATTACTTCTTATCTCAATAAGTTCGAGTGTATATTTGTATATTTACTAAAAAATCTCAGAGGCACGTGTCGGGTTCGAGCCCATGAGCTTCTGCTTGAAAGGCCATAATATATTCTGTGCAATAGGTCAAACCAGAGGGAGCCTTCTCTTTCCGTCCTAAACAACGGTAGAAAGGACTATTTGTTTTTAAAAATTGCTGATTTATCATAATTATTATATCCATGAAATTAATTAGGTACCTATGTATTAGCACAATGTACAGGTAAGTATTAAATAGGTATGTATGTTAGTATCTAGGTATGTATATAGGTAGGTACTTGATGATTTTGTTGTTTGCATTCAAATCAGGTAAAAAGTAATTTGCAATTTTCATCAAAAAATACATCCACGCATGGTGTAATCGTAATTAGCATTTTAATAAGCCGGTGCTGGCAGCCAGCGCTTTCCATTACAATCCTGTCACTGATAGCCGCCGTTTAGCTCGGTCGCGTGTTTTAATGCCTTTGTGGATAAATTAAAAACGTCTCATAATATTTTCTTCGAAAAGTCATTAACCATTACTACCATTAGTTATTCTCCAGCGCTGGACATAAGACACATTTCAGTTCTTCTTTCAGTGCTGTGACCAATGTTCAGGTACAGCCAAACCATTAGATTTCTAGCCCACGATAGAACTTGTCATCATGATAGTTAAGTCATTCAATTAATATTGTTATAGAAAAAAAAATTATCTACATCCGTATCATAATTTCAATGGGTATAATTGGTCACAAGCGATAAGCAAATGACCTATATTAAGAAACCTGTTTCTGTGGCTGCATCTTAATGTTTACACTAAAGTATCGAAATCGGTATTTTAATAGCATTTCCATTTCGAACATCTTAAACAAAATAACGATATGGTTATGATTATCGAATTAGTCGATTTGTAATTTTATTTATGAATTTATAAATATATTATATATTTTAATTCAATTTTTAAAAATAGGTCCATTAATACTATCGATCATTCTGCCAATGTCGAGGTTAAAAAAGGCACTATCGGTTTTTCGTTGTGCGGTAATCAGCTGGGAACCTAAAATCTATAACACAAAAATAAATTTTGTTAAACTACCTACAAATATAATTGGTTATTTTTTATAAACTTACATAATACAATATGTGCTAGTGGTGGTGGTGGTAGGTGGATAATAGTGAACGTAATGTTTTTCGGGATCGATCTGTATACGAAGAACTATGGCTTAGTGAGCAGATCTGGCTGAAGTTTCCCATAATGTTTCCCAACACACGCAAAGATATCTTCTAATATATAAAAATCTCGTGTCACGGTGTGTGTTATCGAACTCCTCTGAAATGGCTCGACCGATTTTTATAAAACCTTTTTCTCTACATTCGGTAGGCCTAAGAAAAGGTCGTAAGCTATTTTTTATTCTTCGCAGACGGCGTTGCGGGCAACAGCTAGTATATATATATATATATATATATTCGAATTCGATACAAATGACTGACATATATATATATATATATATATATATATATATATATATATATATATATATATATATGTCAGTCATTTGTATCGAATTCGAATCGTCAAAGATCAAAAATAAATGAACTAAAACAATTACTTTGCTCACCCGCGACCTTACAATAGTTACGTTTATGCAAGAAATAAATAAATAAACAAAAAATTCAAGGTAGTTTTAAATATGTCAATAAAAGTTAATTTTTGTGGGGTAGTTTGAGAATAAGAAAAATAAAGTGGGTACTTGAGAAGTTACAGTGACAAGTTAAAACATTTGTTTTGGTTTGTTAGTTTAACATTTGGTAGCATAGCATACGGTTGTGGTAACTCTGAAGATGAGCTCTGGTTGAGTTCGAAACGCGTCAGTGTAGCTTGGTGGTGGTGATGGTTGGGTTTATGTGATTTGTGTGTGTTCGTACAGTGTGGAGGTGGAGGAACTGCATGAACGCACATTTCTTGCATAAACGTAACTATTGTAAGGTCGCGGGTGAGCAAAGTAATTGTTTTAGTTCATTAATATGGTCCTCCGCAAAGTAACGCCTGATTCAATAAATTATCAAAAATAAAATTGCCGTTTTTAGGGTTCCGTAGCCAAACGGCAAAAACGGAACCCTTATGGATTCGTCATGTCTGTCTGTCTGTCTGTCCGTCCGTATGTCACAGCCACTTTTTTCCGAAACTATAAGAACTATGCCGTTGAAACTTGGTAAATAGATGTATTCTGTGAACCGCATTAAGATTTTCACACAAAAATAGAAAAAAAAAACAATACATTTTGGGGGTCCATACTTAGAACTGAAACTCAAAAATGTTTTCTTCATCAAACCTATACGTGTGGGTTATCTATGGATAGGTCTTCAAAAATGATATTGAGGTTTCTAATATCATTTTTTTCTAAACTGAATAGTTTGCGCGAGAGACACTTCCAAAGTAGTAAAATGTGTGTCACCCCCTGTAACTTCTAAAATAAGAGAATGATAAAACTAAAAAAAATATATGATGTACATTACCATGTAAACTTCCACCGAAAATTGGTTTGAACGAGATCTAGTTTGTCTGTCTGTCTATATCAGTAACCAATCTACGATGACCCCACACTGCACACATTTTGCTTAGGAGCAGGGGTCTGCTAAGACTGGATGTTTTTAGATACATATAAATTTGTACAGAACTCTCGGTGCGCGAGTCCGACTCGCATTTGGCCGGTTTTGAAATTTGAAATTATCTGGTGCAAAAATGAGTAAACGTCGACTTATGATATGCAATGTAGATAAAATTATGTATGGGATTGTACATTATTAAGAATCAAAACACTCGTGTGATCTTATTATGGACACTTCTGTATTAATGCTTCTCATTATGTACCAGTCGCAAAATAACTATTGCTATATTATGTAAGATAGATGGTGGCTCAAGAATCAAATTGATTGACTGTAAAGTTTAAATATCTGTTCACTCACAAAGTCGTACCTACCCTTGCACATTTTGTGAATGCGGTGTAGTGAACGTATCAAGTAAATATAACGAGTTTACTTACGATTTGCATAAAACGTACACCTCCTTAGTGTCTACAGCCCAGCTCCAATCAGCTCCAATCTATCCATAATAATGGACATTTAAATATATAACAATTTGAACTTGCTGTGAGATCACGTCCCAACGACTTTCGGTGCAGGAAATGATAAGCTAGCCTCAGGCAGATCTGTGGTAACTTGCGAGACAAAAAAAACTTCTTTCTTCTAAGAAGTTGCTTAAGTAAACTCAAATTTTACTTCCTAGAAAGCTATCAAATCAAAAACTGCTTCTAACACTGCTGTATTTTTACTCTATTTTTATGTCCAGTCTTAGAATTTCTGCTATTAAATATGAAAAGAAACCCTAGCGACATGTTGTTGTAAGTCAAACGTTAGAAGTAACTTTTAGTACCTTTTTCACCACATTCGGACAAGTTTCTTACATTTAATGTGACAGATATACCTTCGTCTCTCTCTCTCTGCATGTTCGATCGAATAAAAAAAGAGAGCATCGCAGATACCTACCACATAAAATACCAGAAACCTATAAACAGGCTCTTCTTTGTAATATAACAACACTAAAATAAAAAAATAGTGCGTGGAGTTCCTCCGCGCGGAAGAAGAAAAACTTCATAATAAAAAATAAAAAACCAGGCGGTCACCCATCCAAGTACTGACCGCGCCCGACGTTGCTTAACTTCGGAGATCGGACGAGAACCTGTGTTTTTGCAAATATCTTGAAAACGGTGCATCCTACGGCAAAATCAATGAAATTTTCATCCCCCTTTGCAACCCCCGCATCCCCCCACCCCCCCGGTGTTTTTGGCAAATATCTTGAAAACGGTGCATCCTACGGCAAAATCAATGAAATTTTCATCCCCCCATTGAATCCCCTGTGCCCCCCTCACCCCTCTCGCAAACGTCTCGTAAACGTTGCGTAACGCAACGCATTTAACGCAACGCTTGTTGGAAGTCGCATTAGAAGTTTCACTTCAAAGACCAAAAGAAAAGATTAACTTACTTGTTTCTCGAGAATAATTGAATTCAATTAGTCAATTTGATCACTGCATAATGATTTTATCGTTTTATAGAATATCAAAATATCACCATGTAAAAAGTAAAAAAAGTTCAATTCAAACCTTCTCTTTCCCTTTCCTACGTTATCAGTATCATTCAGTACCACACTACCATGAGTTTACAGTGACCGTACTCGATAGCGACTGCGTAAATGATTTGTATGGAGAATTGTGAAGCGCCTCTAGCGGTCACTTACGGAAGTAAAGATTGCTAGTATGAGTACAACGGTAAATTACGATTATTAATTATTTATCGAAATCCAAGAGCTAGCGACTAACGTTTTGTAGCTGTCGCCAAAGAACATCGGTACCATGAGTCACAAATTTGACAGACGTTATCGAACAATACCGTATCGACTGTAGTTAACTCTCTCACTAGTAAGTTGGAGGGTGAAAACTTTTAAGAACCATCGTTCAATAAATTATTTCAATTATAACTTATCAAAATAATGCCGGCTAGGCATTATTTGGCATGGAATATGCTAGCGAGGGCTGCATATGAAGAGCACGACGACGAGAACACGGAAAATTTCAAGCTAATATGAGAAATATAATATTAAGAAATCCACTTCTGTTAACACTCTACACCACATTCCTCAAGTTTATCTAACCACTTGAAACAAAATAATTTGATCATAAAAACTGGGGTCACTGTATTGTATCACCCAAAATGTACCTTATAGGTACTAGTACTAAATTAAAGTTACTAGAATGTTTATTTAAAGTTTCCATATACTCGACCAGTAACTGTAAATGAGACACACTAGTCCGTATCTTTATAAAAGATAAATACCGAACGAAAAATAATAAATAACAAACAATAACAACAGCTTAGCGTGTCAACTAACTCACTATGACGTCTATGGATGCACTCCACTCCATGAACTGTCACACTGATGAAATAACCAAAACAAATTCAAGAACCACGTACGCTTTACATTACCACCACAGATTACCACACTGTTCTATGACACTTTAAATTAGCAGGGTTATTTCTATATTTTTAATGGAAGGACTTGGATACTTAGCTTTTTGCCCAACATCATGCTCACTCAGTCTTTTCAATATAGTTAGAAAGAGACAGCACAGTTCGGTGTGAAGTTAGGCACGTCAGTCAGTCACGTAGCGAAAACTACACGAAGGATCGAGTTAACGATAGCGAGTATAGTAAACGTTAACGTGACTCATGGTACGAGTTTAGTAGAAAACTATTCGAAGCTCGTTTACTCGCTATCGACTGTAGTAACGTAATGTGTGTTTTCGATAGCAACTCATTTGAACTCATGGTAGAGGTAGGTACAGACTCTTAGGGTATGCATGCACGCACGAGCAACTTGGTCGCAAGGCGATTTATTTGTGTTATGTTTATTTGTATCCCGGGAGTCGCGGCGCTACGTGTGCGCACTTCCACAATAACCCATAGACTTGAAAAATAGTCGCGGAAACAAAAGTTGCTCGTGCGCGCAAACCCTTACGTTTTTTTTTACCGAAATTCTGCTCTCTTGCTCTTCTTTTACTTGTCCACACGCTATCCGACACGTCCTTAGGTCCAAAACGTGAGCGACCGCTGAGAATATCTCTGAGAGAAGCGGAACAAGAGTCCGGGATATTATTTCTAGTGATTGTGGGTTTAGTTGCATTATGAAGACTTGGTAATAAATTTTCCTCAAATATGCTATGAAATATTGTCATTATGTTCCTTATAATACGCCACGAAGTATCACGTTGAAGGTGCGGCTAGACGAGAGATCAATAATGGAATTTCATACAACATTGCTGGCCATGACAGCAACAGCACCATGACGTTTATATAGATCTATGGCATTTAGCCATTAAAAAAAACTATAAGCAATATTTGCGTTTTGGTTCATTATGACACTCTGCCACTACGCTTATTTAAGGTAAGATGATGATGATGATGGTGGGTGATGGTGATGATAGTGGTGTGGTGATGATGATGATGATAGTGATGATGATGGTGGTGGGTGATGGTGATGATGATGATAGTGATGATGATGATGGTGATGGTGGTGTGGTGATGATGATGATGATAGTGATGATGATAGTGCTGGTAATGGTGATGATGATGGTGATGATGATGGCGATGATAATGATGATGGTGGTGGTGATGATGATGATGGTGATGATAATGATGGTGATGTGATGGTGATGATGATGATGGTGTTGATGATGATGATGATGATGATGGTGATGGTGGTGTGGTGATGATGGTGATGATGTGATGATGGTGATGGTGGTATGGTGATGATGGTGATGATGTGATGATGATGATGACGATGATTTTATGATGATGATGATGATGATGATGATGATGATGATGATGGTGGTGATGATGATGATGATGGTGATGGTGATGATGACGACGACGATGACGAAGATGATGATGATGATGATAGTGATGGTGATGATGATGATGATGCATGTTTGAGAAAAACTCTATACAAGCCTTGGCCACGAACAGGGATTGCCGGCCTCGTATCTCTAGATGGCCTCGTTAACACTCGGCCATCTATAACTACTCGGCCGGCAATCCCCTATTTCGCGGCCGCTGCAGTAATGTACTATATACAATATTTAATAACAACACTGTAATGAACATGGTTTACCCAATTTTTTATTACCAATTTCGACTAAGTCAAGGGGCGCAAAATGTTAGGAGGTAGCGATAATAATTTAAATTATAATGTCTAAATATAGAAAGCGACTAATTCGGTTTGCCATTGTCCGCACTCTTATTTACTTTTACATCAAATCTTTATGACGCAAACAATTTTATTAAATTTAATGAGCTTACATGCCCTTTTTAAGCTCAAGCTTTTAAGAATCACGTTTAATTACGGACTGGCTACGCGAGCGTCGAAATGAAAAACCATACTAGCAGTACAGCTAAGTTTTTTATTATGTACTAATAAGATAAGCTCAAAATCGAATATTATATTGACATAAAGTATGATTTATGATATTCATGACTGTACAGCTTCCCGTCTGAACTGTCCGCAAATGTTTTATAAACCGTTATTTCTAAAAAATTATAATATCAAAAATATGAAATTCTCCATTTGATATGAACTTGTATTTATCAGGCAGGTTAAAATATTTGCTTTCTTGAAATTTTATTACGCAGGAATTGTTGTTAGGTACAGTCAAGTGTTAAATATGGGTGCACACAACTTGCTCATAAAAATGTCCCATAGCTCTTATGTCGTCGAATTAAGGTATAGGTATATAACGATGGGAGGATTAAATCGATACTTATTTTTGCACTTGACCGTACATGTTGGCACTTTTTCTAAGCTACGACTGTACCAACTGTTTCGGTAAGTGTTGCAGTCACACAAATAAAAACCGGCCAAGTGCGAGTCGGACTCGCGCACGAAGGGTTCCGTACCATTATCTATAAAAACGGCAACAAAAATCAGGTTTTTTGTATAGGATCCCCCTTAAATATTTATTTTTACAAGCTTTTATTTAGCTCACCCCGTTAGTTTTATTATTCTTGGGTCAAATCTTAGAAGTCGAATTTGACCCACTTCCAGTGGTTGGATTCACCTGAAATTTAGTATACTTATGTAGGTTGGATGACAATGCAAGTACAGTCAGATAAAAAGATTGCTTTAAAAATGAAATTTTTAACAAAACTAATACTTTAATTTAATTATTTATTTTTAAAGTGATGAACTTTTATTCTATATTTCAAGCGTATACCTGTTGCCGTTATCAATATCGAGCAAAGACGAGCAAAAAATCGCGTTTGATGTATAGGAGCCCCTGAAATATTTATTTTATTCTGTTTTTTAGTATTTGTTATTATAGCGACAACCAAAATACATCATCTGTGAAAATAACAACTGTTTAGCTATCACGTTTCATGAGATACAGCCTGGTGACAGACGGACAGACAGGCAGACAGACCGACGGACAGCGAAATCTGAGTAATAGGGTCCCGTTTTTACACTTTGGGTACGGAACCCTAAAAGTCATTACACTGAATAAGTAAAATTAACAAAGTCAAACAAAAATAAAATATGACCTATTACATTTTAGTGTCTTCTAATAGTAAAACCGGCCAAGTGCGAGTCGGACTCGCGCACGAAGGGTTCCGTACCATTATCTATAAAACTTACTAGATCTCGTTCAAAACAATTTTCGGTGGAAGTTTACGTCATATATTTTTTTAAGTTTTATCATTCTCTTATTTTAGAAGTTATAGGGGGACACACATTTTACCACTTTGGAAGTGTCTCTCGCGCAAACTATTCAGTTTAGAAAACAAATGATATTAAAAACCTCAACATGGGCGTACGCAGGGTGGGGCAGGGGGGGGGGCAGCTGCCCCCCCCTGGATAATGTTGACGTCCCTACTAATTATGTATCTTATCTAGTACTTTTATTGTACATAAATATTAATAAACGCATTTTTCGCCATTTCTTTGCGATACAATAAATTACACGCGGCGCGTTCGTTAGATACCTACGACAGCTCGCTTGCAGCGGCGCCGCGAGGCCCGCCCGCGCCTGCACGACACGAATATTACCGAACCTAACCGAGCGACATCGAGTGCCGCGAAATCGGGAGAGAGTAGGTACGAGCGAGACTAGCGAGAGGCTTGCATTTGTTTGAAATGTTGTTGTTTTCAAAGTGCTCAACGAGTTTTGGATAAATTAAAAAATAAATAAGGTTTTGTTACTGAGTTATAGTATTGTGATATAATTAAGTAAATACCTATATGTATTTCTATTTATATTCTGTTGAACAGAACAATAATAAAACGTTGAATGAAAATGGATATTCGGAACTTTTTTGGTAAGTATTTTCTATTACTTATTTACTTAATGAGTGTGTGATTGTTTTATTTTATTATATTAAATCACAATTATTTATAGGATTTCGTGTTTATCTACTCTTACTTTTTTTGATAATAACCTATAGGTACCTATTTTATTTTAGAATTTGACGCTGCAAACGTATTTAGTTACTTATGTCAATCCACCTAATACTTTAAACGAGCAATTCTTGTATTTTTCTATATTTCTATATAATCAGGATCTCGGAAACGGCTCCAACGATTTCCTTGAAATTTGGTATGCGGAAGGTTTCGGGGGTGAAAAATCGATCTAGCTAGGTTTCATTTTAATGAAATCATTTTTAACTGTGTTTTGAGACAAAATAAAAAACTGTCAGAATGTCGGTAGAATACGTAAGTAAATTTGGAGACTTTTTACAAGTTCATGATAGTTCAATGGAGAAGACCGCGACGGCGGAGTCAGGAGGTCGGAGTTCGATCCCGGAGAGACCAGTTTATTTTTTTTTATTTTTTTTTGTTTCTGATCTGTTGGTCGTTCATTTATATATTAATTTTTTTTTTATATTTTATATGAAAATGAAAAAGATTTTTTTTTAGTGTGTGCTGTGTACAAGTAACGCCATCTATTGGTAGTGAGTGTGGACTCAGGTTGCCAATAGATGGCGTTATTAAACAAAAAACACCGAGCCCAGGCTCGGTCACCCCGATATTTGATACCTACTAACGCAAGCAACGCAAGAACGTTTACTTACACGTCAAATTTCTATAGTTTCACGCAACTAGTTTCGTAATGTAAATTTGACTTAATTAATAGGCATTTTTGTAGCTTCATTACCGTGTACTGTATTTCATTTTTGCAGCAAAAA
This sequence comes from Archips crataeganus, assembly GCA_947859365.1. NCBI lineage: Eukaryota > Metazoa > Arthropoda > Insecta > Lepidoptera > Tortricidae > Archips > Archips crataeganus. The sequence goes on along the minus strand of OX402045.1, from coordinate 25,080,020 downwards.
AAAGGAAAATAACAAGCACAGAGGATGACGATACCAGCTGCAATAAGCAGTTGCCGCAGTCTAGTGAGGTGGATTCAGCACCAATAACACAATCTTATTCTGCTAATAATAAAACGTGTAACTCATTTGTAGATTTAGAACCGGAAACCACAAATTCTTGTAATATTGTTAATGAGGTAGCTTCTGAAACTCGTGCATCTACATCTACGTCCATTCTGGATGATGGAGAAAATTCTCATGAAAACGATATCGGTCGATGGGTTGGACGGTCTTTCGTGTTGACAACCGAAAAGCGAATGGAAATGTTAAAGCGATGCTGGGTACCTCCAGAAACTTATGATTTTGCTGGTGATGCTACACATTTAAAACGCAAATTTAACCACTCTTGGTTGGAAATGTACAAACCATGGCTTGTTTACTCAAAGAGATTGAAAGGTGCGTTTTGTTTGTTTTGTGTTTTATTTCCGCCGAAAGTTGCACGTGGTGTACAGGGATCTCTAATTGTGCGACCATTTACTAAGTATAAAGATATACATATTTATTGTAAAGCGCATGTAGATACTCAATGGCACAAAGAGTCGAGTGCGTCTGCCAATTCTTTTAGCAACATTAAAACAAACGTACAACTTGCTTTGCAAACAGGCCACGAAAAAATTATTGAAGATAATAGAAATGCATTGCAACCTATAATCAGTACAATAGTTTTTTGTGGAACACATGATTTGCCATTGAGAGGAAAAGAAAAAGATGACGGCGTTTTTCAAGATCTGCTTCAATTAAGAATAAAATCTGGTGATGAGAATTTGCGGCAACATTTAGAGAAGGGTCAAAAGAATGCTCAATATACGTCCCCGAAAATCCAAAATGAAATATTAAACATATGCGGTATCTTAATAAGAGAAAAACTGGTAGATAATATTAGAGCCGCAAGTGCTTACAGTATTTTGGCTGATGAATCAGCAGATATATCGGGTAAGGAACAACTATCATTAGGTTTTCGATATTACGATCAAAAGGAAAAAAATGTCAAAGAAGAATTTATGGGTTTTGTGGAGTTAGAAAAAATGGATGCCCGAACGATAGCGGCTGAAATTAATAGATTTATTAATACGCTCAATATTGACGCCAATAAATGCGTGGGACAGGGCTATGATGGATGTGCTACTATGGCGGGAAAAGATGGTGGAGTCCAAAAAATATTAAGAGAAACTTATAAAAAGGGTTTATATTTTCACTGCGCCTGCCACAAATTAAACCTGGTTGTAAACGATTTAAATAATGTTTCTGAGATCCGCAACTGCATTGGAACCGTAAAAGATACGATAAATTTTTTCAGGGAATCGGTTTTGCGTCAAAAATATGCTCCAAAAATACCATTGCTGTGTCAAACAAGATGGTCCCATAAATACCAAAGTATTTCGATGTTTAAAAAACATTTTGTCGAAATTGCAGAAGGTTTAGAAAAACTTTCTCGGGAAGGTAATTCTGCGACAAGGAAAGTAGCTTTCCAGTTACTATCTGCTGTCAGCAAAACCACATTTATATTGGCTCTATGTATTATAGACAAATATAATTCTATGCTGCAACCCGTCGCAAACATATTGCAATCTAAAACGCTGGACATATTAAGATGTGCAGAACATATACAAACAATAACTACTGCAGTTGCAGAACACCGGCGTTCCGCGGAAGAAGGGAGCGTAGATTTAATCAAATCAGCTGAAGAAATCGCTATGGCTTTGAACATTGAGCTACGTTTACCAAGAACAGCAAGCCGCCAACAACATAGGGCAAATCAACCAGCTGCTTCCCTAAGCGAGTATTTTCGTCGCTCGTTATACGTGCCTTATTTGGATTCTTTGTCATCTTCATTAGAGGCAAGATTTAGCAAACAGCATTCACCAGCGTTTGCTCTTTCATTGTTACACCCTACTCAGATAATTAAAATTACAGTTCCTAAATTACAAAAATGTATGGAGGAAGTATCTGATTTTTATGAATTAGAAGGAATTACATTTGAAGCCGAACTATGGCGCACTTTTTGGATAAATAAGCCGCAGCAGGATTTTGAAAGTATTGGAATAGCGGAGTTAATACAAGAAGCAGATTGTTTTTACCCGAAGGTGAAGATAGCCCTAGAAATGTTGCTGGCAATGCCTTATTCAACTGCTACAATTGAAAGGTCGTTCAGCACACTTAGACGTGTAAAAACGTGGTTAAGATCGACAATGACCGAAGATAGATTAAATGGGCTTTGTATGCTCAGTGTCCACAGAAAATTTGTTAAAGGTATGAGCGATTCTTTCACGGAAGACGTCATAAATCGTTTTGCTGAAGACCCACGCAAGTTATTTTTCAAATAGCCAATGTATAACCTAATTAAAGAATTTATATAAAATATATCTATTTTAATTTAATTTTTTTTAAGCACCTTAGTTATAAAAAATCTGATTAGCCCCCCCCTGGCCCAGAACCTGGGTACGCCCATGAACCTCAATATCATTTTTGAAGACCTATCCATAGATATCCCACACGTATGGCTTTGATGAAAAAAAATTTTTTGAGTTTCAGTTCTAAGTATGGGGAACCCCCAAAATTTATTGTTTTTTTTTCTATTTTTGTGTGAAAATCTTAATGCGGTTCACAGAAAACATCTACTTACCAAGTTTCAACAGCATAGTTCTTATAGTTTCGGAAAAAAGTGGCTATGACATACGGATGGACTGACAGACAGACAGACATGACGAATCCATAAGGGTTCCGTGTTTTGCCATTTGGCTACGGAACCCTTAAAAGGGATTCATCAAGAAATTGAATGAAGTAAAACTCGTAAATTACCTGTTAGTTTTATAATCAAAATTTAGCATCTTCGACCCTAGCACGTCATTGTGTATTCTCTAATGGAGATGTCGAGTTTTGCATAATGAGGTCCTGTGCCCGATTACGTTTTAACGATGATGACTTCCTTCCAAATGTATGTTGTTATAGCTGCAATCTAGTTTGGACCTTATTTGCTCCTGAAGTACTGTCTACAATACATCCGTATCAAAAGACGGGATTTGCCTTCTAATTTGTATTCTTCAAGCTTCCATAGGCGTCATGCTTGGTAGACCAAAATAATGTATTCCGCGTAGTTCGTAGATTAAAAAATAAGCCAAAAATTCTACGTGCAATGCCATCACAAAAAATCGAATATTATTTTCTCATTTTAGGCCGTCAGTGTAGTTACGCTTAAGACTCAGAAAAAACAATTCCGCGATCAAGAATAATTTATAATTTTTGAAAAGCGTTTTGAACTTTCTTGTTCTTAGCTGTTTTTAACTGGATCCCAGCAAGGGATTCAAAAATAAACTATTGGTGAAAGAATTTTTAAAATCAGCTCCGAAGTTGCGTTCAGTTTTTGTCTATCCCGTGGGAATTTTGTATTTCCCGATTCAATCAGGGATAGTTATATCACATAATATGTAAGAATTTTATTTCAAAATCAGCCTCGAAATTGAATTAATTTCTAACCCGTGGGCATTTCGCAACGTCCCATGGGAACGAGATAAAAAGTATCCTATGTCCGTCTCCCGGTTCTAAACTACCTCCCCACCAATTTTCAGCCAAATCGGTTCAGCCGTTCTTGAGTTATAAATAGTGTAATTAACACGACTTTCTTTTATATATATATATATATATAAATACAGGGCGTCCCACGGCTATGGCACATGGAGGGGAAGTACCTTAAATATTGTAGATAGACAATTTTACTGAAAAGAGACTTCATTTTGATTTTAAAAACAATTTTAACTGCATTCAAAGATTTTTGAAAAAACGCCTGTCTGAACCGGGAATCGAACCCGTCAAATGGTAAAAAAACAGCCGTAATTTTGCGACACCGATCAAAACGCTCAATCGAAAGAATTTTTTTTCCCCAAGTAACATAGCATCGTAAATAAAAGGAAGACCATGCAATTTTACGTTTATTTAAAATAATTACATTTTGCTTACAATTAATTTAATTTAGCAAATGCTCAAAATGTGTCCCGTTTTTCATTTAACTGTTGGTGTGATGGTGTGGGATTGTAAAAAACCGGGTTCTCTTAATACGTTTTTATGAAGGACATCTGAACACGGACAGGATATTTAGGGTAATTGACATTTTAAGACGCGAGATTAATAATCTTCCCGATGAAGTAAGACGAAGTCTCATTGTACAGCAAGACGGGGCTCCGGCTCATAACAGTCATAGAACAGGGGCTATCTTAATGAAAATTTTCCTTCCTGGATCGGTACTTATGGACCAATTAGAATTAGAAAGTGTAATAAATTGTTAAAAGAGTGAGAATTTGTATACTACGTATACAGAACGGGACACATTTTGAGCAATTGCTAAATTAAATTAATTGTAAGCAAAATGTAATTATTTTAAATAAACGTAAAATTGCATGATCTTCCTTTTATCTACGATGCTATGTTACTTGGAAAAAAATAATTCTTTCGAGTAAGCCTTTAGATCGGTGTCGTAAAATTGCGGGTGTATTTTTTTACCATTTGACGGGTTCGATTCCCGGTTCAGACAGACATTTTTTCAAAACTCTTTGAATGCAGTTAAAATTGTTTTTAAAATCAAAATGAAGTCTCTTTTCAGTCAAATTGTCCATCTACAATATTTAAGGTACTTCCCCTCCATGTGGCATAGCCGTGGGACGCCCTGTATATATATGTATAATATCTTCTAATATATAAAAATCTCGTGTCACGGTGTTTGTTACCGAACTCCTCCGAAACGGCTTGGCCGATTTTTATGAAACTTTTTTCTCTACACTCGGTAGGTCTGAGAATAGGTCGTAGGCTATTTTTTATCCCCCCCCCCCCCCCCCATTATTCGCGGACGGAGTCGCGGGCAACAGCAAGTATACACCGTGAAATTTTAGTGGTTGTTTTCCCGAAACGAGGTGATTTAATATCGATTGTACAATCGATTTATAATTACTATTTTGACTAGAGTCAAAAATCCAATTGTGAAAAACGAAAGTCGAAAATGACCGCAAACCAATAGTAACGCTTCGTTGGTACCTAACCTATCGTACGATCGTACGCTACTTGTACCAACGAAGCGTTACTATTGGTTTGCGGTCATTTTCGACTTTCGTTTTTCACAATTGGATTTTTGACTCTAGTCAAAATAGTAATTATAAATCGATTGTACAATCGAAACTAAATCACCTCGTTTCAGGAAAACAACCACTAAAATTTCACGGTGTGTATAAAATAATGACAATTAAAGATGGTAATTGATTTCATATCTTCCACTTCAGTTGTAACAAGGCTGTGAACTGAAACGTAGTTAGTACAAACTAAACAATACTGACACCAATTTTACTCTACTTGTTTATTCCAATGCATGTCATTGCATGGCATGTCACAGTTTATTTATGTCAAGTTCAAGTACAATGTTTAAGGAATTGGCTCCGTTTATTTATGTCAGCATATCTTAATGGAAAAATGAGTTCATTAGAGTACATATCAGGCAGCGGTGGCACTGTTCTACTCTATTTAGCCATTAAAAAAAACTATAAGCAATATTTGCGTTTTGGTTCATTATGACATTCTGCCACTACGCTTATTGAAGGTAAGGTAAGATAATGATGATGATGGTGATGTTGATGGTGGTGATGATGGCGGTGATGATGATGGTGTTGGTGGTGGTGATGATGGTGTGATGATGACGATGATGATGATGATGATGGTGATGGTGATGATGGTGGGTGATGGTGATGATGATGATGGTGGTGGTGGTGGTGATGATGCTGATGATGATGATGAGATAATGATGATGGTGGTGATGCTGATGGTGATGATGGTGATGGTGGGTGATGATTGTGATGATGATGATGATGATGATGATGATGATGATGATGATGATGATGATGATGACGATGATGATGGTGATGATGATAATGATGATGATGATGATGCATGTTTGAGAAAAACTCTATACAAGCCTTGGCCACGAACAGGGATTGCCGGCCTCGTATCTCTAGATGGCCTCGTTAACACTCGGCCATCTATAACTACTCGGCCGGCAATCCCATATTTCGCGGCCGCTGCAGTAATGTATTATTATTATTATTATTATTATTACTCGTTTGTACCCTCTTATATAAAATAACTACTTTCCTGGCACCAGGTTCTAACCTAACCTAACCTACTTTTCATCACAATATTACTTTGTAATTTTTTTTTTTTTACTTTGGAGAATATGTTTTAGTTGTAATTATCATTATTTTATATTTTTGTTTTCTTTTTTCTTATTGTACATATTTTTTTTTAGTCTAGGGTAGTTGTACATAGGTATATAATATAAGTATTGTGTTGTGAATAAATTACCATTTGATGTATGTTAGTTTAGCCTCGTTTCTGTGCAGTTACTTTGTAATAATATTTATTGACATTTGACATAGTTGTATGACATTTCATAATAGTAAAGATGATAATCCTTTTCTGTGCTGTCATAAAAAAAATACCTAACATCGAAGGCTAAGGCGGGAGCTACGCTGCGCTTCGCTCCCGCCTTACCCTTCTGAACCTAACCTGTCCGAGTCGCATCTGCCCCGAAAGGTCTCGCTCGCTCGCTTCGCTCGCTCGCTGCCAGCCATATGCCTTACAATGTTTCTGAATAAACGCACCTGTGATACCCCTCGTGTTGACAGGTGTCCATGGGCGGCGGTGATTACTTCCCATCATCAGGTGACCCACATGCTCGTTTGTACCCTCTTATATAAAAAAAAACTACTTTCCTGGCACCAGCTTCTTTTATATAGGGGTCACAGTTCTAACGGTTCACCCTGTTTTGGCATATTTTTTTAAGTACTAATTATTTGTGGCATAATCTACAATTCTACATATAATATTATACGGGTGCGTCCCACGAGATATAACTACAAAATATCTAATTTCATTTAAATAACGTTCACAAGATATAATGAACGTTAGCTATAACAGCAAAAAGTATAATTGAGTATATCATACGATATTATATCTTATAATCCTTATACTTAAAGATATTATTTGTTATGATTGATATACCTAATGTTTGTTAAGTTAAAATAAATTAGTCCATATAAATCTTATACAACTGATTTTGTAGTTATATCTCGTGGGACGCACCCAAACGGTATAAAGTACGAAGATCTACTAAGAAATGTGCTACCAACTCCTTTGCAAGAAGTTCCGCATCATAACTTAGAAAACTTTATTTTCAACAAGACGGGGCTCCAGCCCACTTTTCTTTGCGGGTTCGTGCATATCTGAGCAGACAGTTTCCCGACCGCTGAATTGGACGTGGTGGTCGACATAGCAAAACATCGACATCCTCAAATCGTCCTGGTATCTGATGGCCGATATAGCAAAACGGCGATGTAGCAAAACGTCGACATCTCAAATAGTCCTGGTAGCAGAACACGCTGATATCAGTTGGTCGATATAGCAAAACGTCGACATCTCGAATGGTCCCAGTATCTTAGTCCCACTAGCAAGATATCTATGTATATTTATAAAACGTAGGTATGTACAGTCAACCAAAAATCTGGTCTATCGAAAACGGTACTTACAGTTTCGCTTAAAGCAGTTTTATATCAGTACAGTGTTTTGTTATCTATTATAATACTGGCCACTTCAGTATTTTATACGATGGTCAAAAGAAGACTTCAGATATAATGAGTGGCATTATTACATTTCAAGTTTAGCAACATGGATAATTTACGAGCTTGTAGTAGCGATGCAAATAATATGAATATGGAACTAGTTTTCCTAGATAGCCGAATAGGAAAACCAGCCCTACTGCATGCTTGATATAGATATAATTTATGCGAAACGAACAAAGGTGGATCTACTCTCTATATGTGTGCAAATCGCGGTGAGTGCAGTTCTTCCATTACAATAAACAAGGAAAAGGTCAAGATTATACGACTGCCAATTTTCAAAAAAAATGACGTTGATAATTTGATGGACGAATGTAAAAAGAAGGTTTGCCAAACATTCAAACCAGTACAGAAAAATTTCGATAAAACTGTTTGTAATGCACTTGAGAAACACAACTTAAATATTTAAAGTGAAATTCTAAATTACAACTCTAAGAAAGACACGCTTTAGAGCCCGTCGGAAGTTTTTAAACGTTAACTAAACAGAGTACAGAAATGAACTAAAACAATTACTTTGCTCACCCGCGACCTTACAATAGTTACGTTTATGCAAGAAATGTGCGTTCATGCAGTTCCTCCACCTCCACACTGTACGAACACACACAAATCACATAAACCCAACCATCACCACCACCAAGCTACACTGACGCGTTTCGAACTCAACCAGAGCTCATCTTCAGAGTTATCACAACCGTATGCTATGCTACCAAATGTTAAACTAACAAACCAAAACAAATGTTTTAACTTGTCACTGTAACTTCTCAAGTACCCACTTTATTTTTCTTATTCTCAAACTACCCCACAAAAATTAACTTTTATTGACATATTATAAAACTACCTTGAATTTTTTGTTTATTTATTTATAAGGCATATTTAATTAATACTAACTGTTCAAATTCGACCCAAGCCGCAGTAAAGGAGAAGATACTAAATTTACCTGTTCATTAATAATAGACCCCATAGTGTTGTACCTAATTATTTCCATGCATTCCAGAGCATCCAGACGCAACCCCTTGCCGCAATAATGTAACACTTCATAAGAATCTGAATCTAACAATGAATGATTTGATTCCAACAAATGTTTTGCAAAATTCGATCTATCTGGATGCTCATTCCTATATGCCGAAACATGCTCTTTAAATCTAGTATTAAAACTTCGGCCTGTCTGTACAAGTAAGTGTCTGTAGTCATTACAAGTAAGCTTGTATACCCCCGATCTAGTACAGAAATCTAAATGATGTAAAGATTCCAGATTTACTTGCTAAAGATTTTTTGATTGCGGAAGACAGTAGTGAAAATAATTATAAGATCCCCAGTGCCATTCTACCAATTGTTTAGCTTACATATAGACTTGGCAGACGAAAAAGAGAATTCTGTAATAACCACAGTTTTATATGCCTTACTTCCATCGAAAACTCAAGAAACGTACGAACAGCTCTTCAATTTAATTAAAAATAATTGTGGTATCGACCTAAAACATGTGAAATGTGATTACGAAATTGGACTAGTTAATGCTATTAAACAAGTATTTCCCAATTCTGATATAAGTGTATGCTATTATCATTTTAATAAAGCAATTTGGAGGAAGGCAAAACAGTTTGACTTGGACGACACAACAGAGCATAAAAATATTATCAGAATTTGTGGAAATTTTCCCTTATTTCCTGATCCGTATTACGACGAATGCTGGCTATTTGTGAAGCAACACCGCGAAGACTCCGAGAAGATGAGACAGTTCCAAGGATATTTTGAAAGGCAATGGCTAAAATGCTCACCAATTAAAATTAGCTGTGCCATGGAAAAACTCGAACCAATAACTACCTACGTCGAAGGTTGGCATCGTCGCCTAAATACGTATCTGAAGCCGAAGCCTACTTTACTGTTTTTCCTCTTTGGCTTAAAAGAAAGGAAAGTAAGGAAGCAAAATTTCAGGACCTTAAAATAAAAAATAAATCTTTCATAATAAGCGAAGGAAGATAGGAAATAATTCAACTTGGCTTATTATTCGATTTAATGTATAGGTATTAGAAGTTGCTGAAAGTATTGAATATCAGAATTTTTATTAACCTGCGATTGAGTACAGAGATAAGATAATTTTAAAAGTTGATATGACAGCTAAGTGTACTTGCTGTAGGGTGTCCACAGTTCAAGATTCAACTATAATTTTTTGTTAGAAATTTAGTAAAAATTAAACAAGGCGAATGTTAATAATTCACTACTTGCATTACCTATATTATTTTTTAACAACTGAGTCGGATATGTATGTTTTGTATTACATCTTATGTATGTCACCCTGTATTATTAATTACACATAGGTAGTTAAAGTTATAAATTTATAGTTTTATCGATTCGAGTTTTAATGTTTTCACTTCTCTAGACTGTGGTTTTGACACCGACCAACCGCACCATGCTACAGTGAAAAGAATATGTGTATTCGGGTAATTAATTACGAATGATTTTTAGACGAGTTGGCAGTATGTGTTATTTTTATCGTCCAGTCAAAATTTGGTAGAGTTTATTTTACCAAGTATAAAATTAGTGGATCTTGAATGAAATAAACTAAAACATAATCCTAAGACATGGTGAAAAAAACTGTCGTTTCAGTCGGAATAAATGCTTTTAAAAGTAGGTTTTATTTTTTTACTCGAGTCTAATTCCGATGTATGTTCGGTAAATTCCGAATGACATTTAAAATTGAGTTTTACTGGCTTTCAGTATAAGGTGTATATTTCTTTTCCATTCGAAATTATACTCCCTACAAAAACTGTCACTGGGTCACTGAGTGGCGTATAGCTAATTATGGTATACTTTTATTTCGGAATTACCTGACAAGAAAACAGAAGTTCTCAAACTTAATTCCTAAATAAGCAATTTGAAATAAAAGTGTATGAGATAAAGGATACAGGTTTATTTCAAACAGAATCAACGATGTTTAGGGTTAATGCACAGTAGAGTGATGTACTTGCACTTACTGGTAACCTTTAGGTACTTTAATTACTTTTTGAAGAATAGTTAATTAAAAATATGACAAATCACAAACCGGAATCAAATACTAACAGAGCACAAACGCTTTGGTGTGTAATTTTCTAAGGTAACAGCGTTGCATTCACGCCTGTTTCAGCGTCGAAATATAAAATTTTTGATATTATTATGACAACTAATTTGATATTCCGATGCTGAAACAACAATGAATAGATGACACGTGTTATTTTTTCTTAGTCTGTTACGTACTATTTCTTCTTTATCTGTAAGTATAATGTTACTGAAAAAAAAAGAAAAAAAAATACAAGTTTTTCACGAGAAACAATATTGAGAACCACTGACCTTTTGTATAGAAAATAAATTTCGGAAAATACCGAACTATTTCTCATACGGAATTACCCTCCTCGGCGAATTCCGGAAATTCAAAATTTCTTGAGCTACAGAGTACTGAACTTATTCAACAATACCCAAAAACGAAAAACTATCGAAAACAAAAACAATAAAGTCCAATTTTTACCAAATTTCGAAGTTATTTTTGTTCGTGTAATTCCGAAAATGCAAAAACGCGGGAAATTTCACTTTTCTCAGAAAATGACGCATGGCACACGACGTACGCTCATTTGTAGGGGCCGAAGCCAACCGAGGCGGGGTAGCGGATGAACATGGCGACTAGGTTAGAGATGCCAGACCAAAAAATAATGACGAGTTTGGTAGAAATTTGTGATTATTAGAATTACCCGATTTTCGGAATTAGCCGAGTGCACCTTAGTGGTCCATAATGTCCATCTGTCTGCCAAGACCCTTTTTCTCAGAAACGCGTGGCGGTATCAAGTTGAAATGAACATCAAAAAATTATACCTGCGGTCCCTTGAAGCTGTAAAAACATCAAGCTGCTAAGTCAACGCAATCCAAAGATACCGCCATTTGAGCCTTATTTTCTAATATTTCGCAGGGGAATCGATACAAGGGTATTTCCCCTAGGCCTAAATCATGAAATTCGGGATATAGGCAGGTCTTACAGCACAATGTAAAGGAAAAATCCGAAGTTTGTACGGAACGGAACCCTCGGTGCGCGAGTCCGACTCGCACTTGACCAGATTTTTATCAGTCTTATTTTACTGCCATCTTTAGGTACACTAAATTTAGAGGGCACGGCCGTACCCACGCCAAGTTGAGCACAGCCTTACCGTCCTTTATTTCGCATTGACTCACAGCACTTTTGATCCCTTGTATCTTCCTTGTGAATAAAACAAGAAGATCGGACATTTTGATAAAATTACCGCCTGCAATTACATATTGACAAAAAAAAACGGCCAAGTGCGAGTCGGACTCGCGCACCGAGGGTTCCGTACAAATTTATATGTATCTATGAACATCCAGTCTCAGCAGACCCCTGCTCCTTAGCAAAACGTGCGCAGTTTGGGATCATTGTAGATTGGTTACTGATATAGACAGACAGACAAAAAAAATTATGCTTTTCGCAATTTTTCCTTTATCTGTGCTATAAGACCTTGCTTCGTACCAAATTTCAAGATTCTGAGTTCACGGAAAGTACCCTGTAGGTTTTAATTCCTTTGCGAGTGTCGAAAATTTGCGGCATAAATAGATTGGTTACTGAACTGATATAGACAGACAGACACAAAAATTTATGCTTTTCGCAATTTTTCCTTTATCTCTGCTATAAGAACTTGTACCAAATTTCAAGATTCGAGTTCACGGGAAGTACCCTGTAGGTTTTGATTCCCTTGCGAGCGTCGAAAATTTGCGGCAAAAATGGCTGTATATTTTGATTGCGTTGGCTTAGAAGTTTGATTTTTTCACAGCTCCAACGGACAGTAAACCTAAGTATTTGATATAAATTTCAGCTTGATACCTCCACGCGTTCCTTATAAAAAGGGTCTTGACAGACGGACGGACGGACAACAAAGTGAACCTATAAGGGTTCCGTTTTTACACGCTTTTTTCCTTTTGAGGTAAGAATTGATTTTTGAGATAGAATCTTTAAAGTTCTTTGTATTTTTAGTAAAATAAACTTTTCAGGAGAGACAAGACTCCGATTTTTGAAATCAGTATAACATCTGAAATATTACGTCAAAATAGCTCTAAAACATGACCTAAGTTAAATTTTTGTAAACGAACGTAAAATCTTAAAGCCAAATCTGAAACAGTTAAAATATCGATGAAATGCACAAAGTGAAATAGTAATCTCACAGATGGAGTTCTAAAAGTCAGTGATGATTCTCTACAAAATTGTAGCTTTGATTCTTTGCATTTACAAATTAGTATCCTGTTAACCTATACCTATTACCTCACGCGCACCCGATACAACAAAAGTATAAATAAATATACATTTCCATAAGCAATATTCGATAAGACCAATCTAGATAGCAGTCGGGGGTCCGACCGACCCCACTACACTTTATGGCGAAACAACCTTAGGAAGGTTAAATTTATCGTAGTGCCTTACAGGAACTGAAGTTTGGGGAATTACGAGGTTGATAAAAGTTGAGCTGTTCGACTTTACAAAAAAGCAAACATTGAATAAAGTTGTGTTAGTATGTACTTTCTTCATCTCATAGTACATTATTAGTTAATAATAGTTAGAAGAGCCATAGACAGATGTGCAGTCACTACTAAATAATGTACATGAAGCGTCAAGGTGATTCATACACCAGGCTCGAAAACAAACGCTCTACCTATAGACATAATGAATCTTGTTAAATCGTTTCCTACTTAAATTCAGCATTCAAAGGCAACCTAACAAGGGGGTGCTCGAAAACTTTAGCTTGACGGAAATGTCGTGAGAAAATTGCGATTACTGTGGTCCAAGTAAAAGGAAAAATTACCAGCAAGTTCATGAGATAGCGCTGTGTTTCGAAAACGGTTCAGAACTTACTAATATAAATGCAGGTGCAAATGCTACTGCGCGTGGTACTTGTTGAAAGCCACAATAAAGTCAAAAAGACGACGTGCATACCTTTAATAATTATTAGGTATGTTCTCGCTGCTGAGGTGAAAAGTTGTATGTGTCACACGAGACTAAAGTTTTTTACATCTCGTGTATTTTAATCCCTCGCGCACTCAGGATTATAACTTAGAATCACTCGCTCACGCTCGTGATTCAACTATAGAATTCTTCGCTTACTCGTGATTCAAAATCAACACTCGCAGTAAAAACCAACTTTGCTCTCTTGTTGCACAAATAACTATTGTGTCTTCCCTTATGAGGTTTATCAGATTAACGAACAAAAAATTATTAGGTTATGAGTTATGTACTATGAGATCACCAAAATATACTTAAGTAATTTGATTAAACCTATTTTATTTTCATTTGTTTACGCTTGGGTATTGTGTTTTATTTATTCTTAAATGTTAGATTTTTTTGTGTAATGTAGAGAAAAGTCGGAGAAAAGTCGTAGTAAACTAACTAGTTAAATTTAAGTACCTAACATGTAAAATGTTTATTAATAATAGTCTTTATATTTGCTCTTACTTTAACTTGTACCATTCTTAAGCTTGTTTTCAATTCGTCAAAGGAGTACGGTCAGGTAGAGTTCTATAAAGTGTTCGAGTATTCCTCCAAGGAATTCCAAACTTAGTGTACACTGTACAATACGTTTACTTTTAGTTTACCACTGACAGATTGCTTGCCTACATTTCATTTCCGACTTTAACACCATACAAATAAATTAGTTATTACAAAATCTGCAAACGTGGGTAACAGTATTACAAAATTGGCTTTATTTGTAGGTTGATAAAGTTGAATATATTATGAAATGAAGGCAAACCATCTGTCAGTGGTAAACTTTATGTAATTTTACTGTACGTGTTCGATTTAAGGGCATTTTATCCCGCAAGCTTAGTTAAACATGCCCATTTAACTCTTAATTTTATTAATTTGACGGCTGAGTAGCGTTCTATAACCTAGTAGGTAGTATTTACGTTTTTGTCTTAGGCATCATATAATATTCTGTAATAATATTCCACTAGTATTTTACTTCAATGTAAAAGAAAGTTTAATAACGTCATAGTAATATCCATGGACCTGTATTATGGTGTTATTCACAGTAGCAGGCACAGGCGTCATCCCCAGTCGATCTACCTTGTGTTAATTTGAGTTCGACTGAAGTCTGTCAGGTAAATTATCAACGAATATGGAGAATTGTGTGATTTTGAGTAATTCTACTTAATACAAACGGCCGACAAAATGTAGATCTGCGTATCTAGACACGCGGCAGCGGCTTATTCCATTATGCTCCCAATGTCATGATCCCGTTGGGATCATACAAAACTTTGAGCTCCACTAGGGAGCAGTGAACACACATCGTTCCATTAAAATCCCAGACACCCGGAAATAATGATGTGATGTGACGGAACAGCCCTAAGTAGCTAGGATCAAAATGGAATAAAACCGGAGGAGTTTTTAAATCATACAAATAGTGGGAGCTTAATGAACTCAAAAGTTTTATATGATCCCTCTGGGATCATGAGAGTGGGAGCATAATGGAATAAGAGGCGGCAGCGCGTCAAGGCAAGTTCAAGCAAAAGCCTTAGCCTTCGATGTTAGGTATTTTTTTATGACAGCACAGAAAAGCATTATTACCTTTAATATGACACTGAATGTTATTACAAAGTAATATTATGCTTAAAAATAATTATGACCTACGAAAAAATACCATGCAATAATTATTATGAGTGACTTTATTACCTTTAACATTATGAAGAGTGATGCATTCATGGCACTGAATGATATGACTTTACTTATTGTTCCTTACAATAATTATGACTTAAGAAAATCGTAACTCCAATTTATGTTGCTTAATATTATGACTTCCGATAATATGACGAAGAAAAATTATAACAGAAAACGTTATGGGCTTGAAAATTCGGAACATAAATTTTATGGGGGTCATTATAGACACTGTAATATATTCCAAAGAATCAATTTGATTAAGTAGAACTCAGCGCCTATAAAAATTATAATAAAGCGTAAACTTCTTCTTTCTTTGATTCATTTCTGTACTACCGATGGAGCTGAAATTGTGGACGCTTATGTAAATTGGATGACAGTGCAATATTATTATGACATGGAGCTGATCTTTTTTTGCTCAAATATTTAATCATTAAAAATCTGATAAATAAAGCATGCTCGTCCTAATATTGATAACTCTAACATCGAATGACCTAAAACAATATTCCTAATATTAATTTTCCTAACAAAACGCACCGCAAACGCAAACGCATGCACCCGCTTGTCTGTACCTAACAATTTAGCGGCCGAAAAAAAGCGGGCAAATTCCACAGAAAAAAATTCAAGGCAGCTAAACGCTGTTATGTGGGTATTGTGATTAAAACTAGAGTCTCCTATTTACTTTACTTATCCATACTACTTAATATTATAAATGTGAAAGTGTGTTTGTTTGTTTTTTGTATGGACATAGTTGATGAGCTGGAGAGTGACATAGGCTACTTTTTCCCACGGGAAAATATCTCATTCCCACGGGAAAACACGTTTTAATCCACTTCAGCGGGGGGTGAAACCGCGAGCATCAACTAGTTTTTAATATTTTTTTAATATTAAAAACGCATATTAAAAAAAAATATATATTTTTTAAATTAACAACAATCCAACCCTCAAGGATTTGCCACACTGGATGCATTCTGCGGTCGCGGTCAAGTCAAATTGAACGCAGCCCGCATTATGTACGAGTTGAAAAATAAAATAAAAATACAAAAAGATACTTCATACCAAACTTGTTAAAGTTGGCTTAGTAGCGACATCTCTTGTCCGGGTGAGCGGTTAGTTCCGAAGGAGTGTTGAAGACTCTCGATGAGAGTATAACATAGGATAGCGCTGTATCACTACTTAATATGATTAGTTAGCAAATCGGAGATGTGCGATGTATAGAAAAAATTTGCGTCTAAACTCTTGACCAGTGCTGGTGTAGGGGAATAGCACGCGGCACGGAATGCTGAGGATCTGGGTTCGATTCCCAGCGCTGGTCTTTTTTCTGGGGTTTTTTCTATGCATCCATGTTTCAGTTTGTATTTAGTATGAAATAAATCCTTTACAGTCAACTTATAAAAAAAATGCTGCCGCAGGTGCGTACAAACCTGTGCATCATCTAAATAAGAAGTGACTATTTTTGTAAGCACCACATCACATTACTCCAAAGAGGGCTTCGATAATCCGAAGTCAACCCTTTTTACGCAACCGTAAAAAATTTAACCATTTCATAAATATTCTCTCATCACAATCGCTGCGGACTTTTAGGGAGCTAGGGTCAACAGCTTATAAATATTAAGGCAAGGTCGTAACTGCCGCGGATTTTTGCCAAGAGCGCCCAATAAGGAAACTTTGGTGTATTGTATCATAATTTTAACTTCGTAGCTACAGCGAAACTCCCGTGTCATCTTTACGAGTTTTTATTTAGTTTAACAACTGTCGTAATTATTAAGATCGCAATCTGTGTAATGTAATTTACAATTTAATTAATAAATTGGATTTTTGCGTGTTTAATTAGAACTGCGTGCAATAATAGCTCGATTCTACCAGCCAGAGCTGTCTTTGAGTTGAAGAAAATCCTAAAACGGTATGTTTTGTCTTGTGTTAAGGTTTAACCTCAACTAATCCAACCTTAAACGGTTATGACTTTAAAGCGTGGTTATTATAATAATTATAGTTTTATTTTTCGGGTTTCTGTACGTGGGAGAGCAATAAACGAATTCGCAGCAGACGAAGTCGCAGGCAACAGCTAGAAAATAAATGTTTACATTTCGTTTGTGTCAGTTTCTTTACGTTATTCAAAGCGCATAATGTCGCTTAAAGAAATCAATTGCCACATTTATGTTATGTCATTTGTATGTCATCAATTTACCCTTCCCTAAAACCCGTCCATTTCAAACACGAATAGCACAACATCACCTGAACATACCGGAACAAATCCTTTTCGGATCCAATGTATATTTCAAATAGACAAAACGTCCCCAGAAAACGTGTCATCTCATCCATTTCTGACAGCCTACTCCAGTATTACGGACTCGCATAAAAGTCGCACAGACCTTTAAATATGAACGAAAGAATTAAGAATTGAAGTCAAATGCCAAACAAATCATGTTATTGTGAATACGTAAGAAAGGAATAATGTAATCACTTTACGTAAGATAATGGCGTTAAGTTAAATAGAATATTTGTATATCTAATTTGAAATTCATGCAGAATTAATAGAACTATGCAGGCATTTTTTTTTAGAATGGTTGCGAATGGTCGTAACGCAAACACGGTCTCTTCGTCATTTCGTTGAATTGAAGGCGAAATCCGAAAACCACAGCAAAAGTAGCTAAAGCTTTCTTCAATTTCACTCAAAAATGTTAAGGATGCTTATAAATATATTAACATAGTTTAGAGACGTATAATTATTGAAAGTGACTAAGTTACGGATTAAGCCATACTTAAAAATAGGTGCCATAAGTTTAATCACTTTTATAGGCTCTTTCTACAAACTTCTCATACTCATTAAGGTATGTATATCACGCTATATCTTAGTTTTCCATGTCACTTTCTACCGTCGAGTTTGTAGTGAGAAAAAGGTTTGTGTTAGTAAGCCAGTTGTCGTGAAATATGTCTTTGGGGTCCGACGTGAATGCTTTCAAATCGTCATAAAAAATAATATATCGTTATTACGCGTTATAAATTCGATTATCGTCTGGACCAAATGCCCTTTTAGCTCATTTTAGTTACACACATACACATATCGTTCCGGTTCAAACGCTAACTTAATAATATTTTTAAATAAGTAAAAAAATATTATATACTAGCTTTTGCCCGCGACTCCGTCCGCGTGGAATTAGTAATTTGGGCAGCTTATTTTTTTATCCAATTTGCTTTTTCATCAATTATGGCTCTCCTTAGATCCTTCCGGAAGAAGTGAAACTTCATAATAAACCAACCCGCTCCCAATCCGCCCCCAACCCGCTCTCAACCCGCCCCCAACCCGCTCCCAACCCGCTCTCAACTCGCCCCCCACCCGCCCCCAACCCGCTCTCAACCCGCCCCCAACCCGCTCCCAACCCGCCCCCAACCCGCTCCTAACCCGCCCCCAACCCACTCCCAACCCGCCCCCAACTCGCTCTCAACCCACCCTCAACCCGCTCGTAACCCGCCCCCAACCCGCTCCCAACTCGCCCCCATCCCGCTCCCAACCCGCCTCCGACCCGCTCTCAAGCCGCCCCCAACCCGCTCTCAACCCGCCCCCCCAACCGCTCCCAACCCGCCCTATCTAACTGGGCTATCTAACACTGAAAGAATTTTCCAAATCGGAGCAGTAGTTCCCGAGATATAGACGTTTTACTTCCAAAACCCCCGATTTGGAAACATTCTTCCGCTCCGCTCCGCTCCTATTGGCGTTAGCGTGATGATATATAGCCTATAGCCTTCCTCGATAAATGTGCTATCTAACACTGAAAGAATTATTCAAATCGCAGCAGTAGTTCCTGAGATTAGCGCGTTCAAACAAAAAACCTGTTCGATTAATTCTTAAAATAGACGTATCTTTCTTATTTGTGAACCGATTCAAATGGAACAAACACTAAATGTTAATCCAAGAAAATACCAACATATCAGTGAAAACCGCATCCTTCTAGGTTAAGCCGTTTCTGAGATTAGCGCGCACAAACGCACAGACAAACAGACAAACAGACAAACAGAAAAACAGACAATAATTCTAAAAATCATTGTTTTGGGTTCTATTGCGCTAATAAATAGCCCTAGTGACAGTTTTTCTCAAATATCTTCAATGTACAGACACCGACTTGTTACAGATTTATTATATGTATAGAATAGATAGAAGTAAAAAGTTATTCACAGCAAACTTTGATGTATTTGATCTGTAAAAGACTTAAGGTTGCTGCTGCGGCACATCTTTACACATTTTTTCGAGACAGATAGATAGACAGACACACTTTCGCATTTATAATATCATCATCATCATCATCATCATCATTTCAGCCGAAAGACGTCCACTGCTGAACATAGGCCTCCCACAAGGCTCGCCAAACAGATCGGAGAAATTAATTAATACAGAGTAAGGAAATGTGAGCAGGGATTCCCAAGCTTGAGGGGAGTTTTCCGCGACAACTTTGGCTACACATTTGGTCAGGCAGGTGGCAACGGAGATGCGAGCACCGCGAGGGATTCTCTTTATAATTGGGACGTTAACCTTCAACAGCCCTAATCTTTCCGAGAGTGTTGATGTGGCTGAATTAGAACTGCCATGAGAAGTCAAAGGAACAGGCTGGGAAACACTAGGCAGCGGGTGATCGACAGCTATACGCGTGCCATGACAGCGGACGGTATGAATAGCGAGCCCCCGCTGACCCTTGTATTGCTTACTGTCTACCTCCGCAGACTGGGTAACCCGGGAGGGTTAAAACAGGGTTGCGAAGGCATACAAACTAAAAATTAAAATACTAAACTAAAAAGCTTAAAAACTAAAGTAAACGAGACTTAAAAGCAATGACGAAAGTAAAGTAATAACAATAGTTGTATATAAGTACACTAAATTGATTGGAAAAATTGCGTTGACGTAGATACAAGCCCTGTTTTCTCGCGGTCCCATTGATTTGTCCATCAATGGGACCACGAGGTAGATGGTAGTCCCATTCAGTTCTATTGAAATGAACTCAAATCTCCTTTATATGTATGTATGTACGGTACCAAAAAGTTGGTATTGAACAGTAGTCTAATTTGTACTAATTACTGTACATTCATACATAGATATACAGGTTTGAGTTCATTTCAATAGAACTGAATGGGACCACGAGAAAACAGGAGATACAAGCCGTTGACTAGAAACTTTAATTTGGTAGATGAGAAGCAAAGTAAACAATCTTGACTGTGAAGGTGACAGTGGCATTCAGCAAACAGTGACGGCCGGAGTCGGCGCATAGCACGCTTTCAGGCTGAGCAAGGTGCAACGTGCGCCGTTTCCTAGCAACACTTTGGCGATCTTGTTGACAAAAATCTTTTAATTCGCCACACATAAAAATCACTTGTGAACTCCAAATTATGAACTCGTCCTCGTTGCCCACATGTGTGTGGATAGAGAGGGAAGTGAGGCAGACGAAAATTGTGAATAAAGGGGTGACGGGAATGGCGAAAGTCGGAAAAAATATTTTAAAATACGGAGCTAAATATGTCATGTTGAAAGCTTCTTTTAAAAAAAAAAATAAACATTTTTTATTTCTAACGAAAAGTTAAATGATAAAAGTTTAATAGTCCTTTTTTATTGATGCCTTTAAAAATTTCAACCCCCCTCCCCCCCCCCACTACACGGGAATACAAACTATTCTATAGCCTTCTAATTTATTGAATCAGGCGTTACTTTGCGGAGGTCCATATTAATGAACTAAAACAATTACTTTGCTCACCCGCGACCTTACAATAGTTACGTTTATGCAAGAAATGTGCGTTCATGCAGTTCCTCCACCTCTACACTGTACGAACACACACAAATCACATAAACCCAACCATCACCACCACCAAGCTACACTGACGCGTTTCGAACTCAACCAGAGCTCATCTTCAGAGTTACCACAACCGTATGCTATGCTACCAAATGTTAAACACGCGAGCAAATGTTAAATGTTAAATGCGAGTTTAATATTTGGTAGCATAGCATACGGTTGTGGTAACTCTGAAGACCTCTAGACTAGTGATGGTGTAGGGGTAAGCACGCAGCACGGAATGCTGAGGACCTGGGTTCGATTCCCAGCATTGGTCTTTTTTCTGGGGTTTTTCTCTGTGCATCTATATTTCAGTTTGTATTTAGTTAGAAATATAATGGTTTAACGGGATGACCGTAAAAGTAATAAAAAATGTAGTTGAAAAAAATAAATACAAAAAGATACTTCATACCAGTTTAATTTTATTCTGATCATTCGTTCCGATTTTAATTTACACAAAAATAAAAATTACTTCAAGTGACGTGAGTGATGGGGAATTTATGGATGGCTGTACTCCACCTCATTTGAGAGAGGAGGTTTTAGCAATGGGAAATATGTTACCGGCAAACAGCAAGGAATTATACATGAAAACTTACGATGCATTTATTAACTGAAGAAAAGAAACCAGGACAAGCTCGTTTTCGGAGAATGTGTTTCTCGGATATTTTAGCCAAGCTGCAAAAAACAAAAAGCCCTCAACACTGTGGGCTATGTATGTTATGCTTAGATGTACCGTACACCTAAAACGCGGCATTTGTTGGATATAAGTGCAAGAAATCGAAAATATTTACCGGTAAATTCGAAGTAAATTCGAAGACCTAAATGAAGACTACGCTGAATACCTACCATCCTTAAAAAACATCCAGGACTTACTATACAGAAAATCATTTTTAAATACAAGTCATCTAAAATATCAAGATAGAAAACAGATCCACATACCGGAGGTACTCGCAAAAAACTTCTTGATATGTGATGATGGGGAAGAAGACAGAATCATGATTTTCTGCTCAAAAACAGCCAAAAGGTATTTGAAGTATTTTCACAGCGGTTTGTTTTTGGGCGATGGTACCTTCAATAGTACCCCATGTCCATTTTACCAAATATATTCTTTTCATGTGGATTTAGGAACCACAGAAACGTCAACAAATGTAGCACCTGTAATTTTTGGTCTACTGCCCGACAAAACCGAAAAAACGTACACTCGTTTTTTCGAACTGATCAAAGATAAATTACATATTGAATACAGGAATACAAATGCGACTTTGAAATGGCAGCCATTAATGCCGTTCGTAGTGTTTTCAAAGACACTACTATATCGGGCTGCTTATACCATTTTAGTCATGCAATATGGAAAAAAGCAAAAAGCTTGAAGCTTCACAAATTTCGAAAAGGTCGTAAAATTCTTAGATTGACCTCCAATCTGCCAATGTTGCCGGCTAATAAAATTGCATCCACTTGGAAGGATATTCTAAATTTAGCACCAAAATGTGAGAAAATGAAAAGTTTCAAAAATATTTTGAAAGACAATGGTTGACTATATTTATTCCTAATGAACTTAGTTGTGCAAATTCCGTTCACCGAACAAATAATACATTAGAAGGCTGGCATTTTTCCCTAAACAAAAAGATGTCGCGACACCCGGGTCTATATAATTTCATAAATAAATTGAAGAAAGAGGCAAAGCTAAAGGATATGCAAATCATACAAAGTCTCATCGGTGTCGCAAGAAGAAATAATCGACGCAACTGTGATATTGCCTTCGACAAGCTCTGTAAAAAACAAGCCAAACTGCTTAAAAATAAAGAAATGTCGGCACCGGAATTTCTTACAAAAAAAGTATTTAAAAAAATTGTGCTATTTAAATAAATTGAACGGCATTGTATTGATGAAATAATAATAAGTACAATTTTAAAAAAGAAAATAATTCAGGAAGAAACCTGTTCTTTTAGATAATGTCTGGTGTAATAAGATTATAATTTATTTTTAATACACTGACGTTTCATTTAATAAGTGCCCTGATGACGTATCCTTTTTTTAATTAGCTAACGGAATCGGAATCGAAATCGGAAGTTTATTTCTGTTTCGTGCCATTAGTGGCAGAATATCCAGGGCCTCTACTCTGAAACGCTTTTTCGTTCGTTCGGATGGTGCCGTCTCTTTCCCTCTTATGATAAGTGACACGAGAGCGACGGGGACGGAATGATTCTTCGTTTGAATTTCGATTTCCAGAGTAGAGGCTCGGGCAGTGGCGTTCAACAGAGTAAATGTGTGTGAAAGCGTGGAAACAAACTGATAAAGCTGCACACATTTTGCAATTTGCACATCCTGCTAACTGCCCTTATTAATTTGTAATCAGTTAATCACATACTGGCCACTTATGAGTGCTTATCATTCTGACATCAGATTGCCAGATTTATTATAATAAATAATTAATAATGCATGTGTTATCTTAAATTTGAATATATTATGTGTCTATAAAATGTGTCATTACTTAATAATCCTGGCATACTGTTACAGACAACTAGAATCATATATCTCCATGATTATGATCTTACAAACGACATATATCTCATTTAGGGTCCTTATGCTAGTAATGAGCATGGGTAACAGTACCTTAACTCTTTCAATCTATTTGATTATGGTCCATATGTGTATAGGTCCTAATGCGTATAGGGCCTAATGTGTATAGGTTCTAATGCGTATAGGTCCAAATGCGTATGGGTCCAAATGCGTATTGGTCGTTTTGCGAATATAACTTTAGTGAATATTGGTCCTTATGCGTGTAGAGGGGAAAAACAACATTCACTGTGTTTGTTATCAAACTCCTATGAAACGGCTTGACAAATTTGTATGAAATTTTTTCTCTGCTTTTGGTAGGTCAGAGAATAGGACGTATGCTATTTTTTATACCCCTATTCTTCGCAGACGGAGTCGCGGGAAACAGCTAGTTATGATATAGAATGTAGTAAAACGGAATATTACAAAAGTACATATATTTGCTAAAAAGCTAAAAGAATATCTCGCCCCCTTACTGCTAAAACCGACTAACCTCCCTTTTTGGCAAAAATGAGTTAGACGTACCCTTAGAATACGCTTTCCAAGCGTTAGAATACGCTATCTAGTGGTAAAACCCGTTTTTTGATACGCCTCTCCGTTCTTGATTTAGCCTACAGCTTAAGGTAGGTTATTGGTGATTTTCAGAAATAAATAAATAAAATAAATAAATAAATATTAGGGGACAATCTTACACAAATCGACCTAGTCCCAAACTAAGCAAAGCTTGTACTATGGGTACTAGACGACGATAAACATACTTATATAGATAAATAAATACTTAAATACATAGAAAACATCCATAACTCAGGAACAAATATTCGTGCTCATCACACAAATAAATGCCCTTACCGGGATTTGAACCCAGGACCTCTTGCTTCGTAGGCAGGGTCACTACCAACTAGGCTAAAGCGGTCGTTATAACTAGCAAAAGCTACTAAGTGCACGTTAATGAATAAATTAGCAATTTTTTTACTGCATAAAGCGACTAAACCATATATAGTCGTTTTTTGCTGTAAACTAAAAACAAATATGGCATTTCGGACGTCTGAAAAAACAATCAAACCTACCCTTAGTATTTTTTTCCTGTACTAAATTATTGCATAAATAAAAATATTCAACTGTAAAAACCAACTAAACGTAGAAATAGTTGGTTCTGAATGTAACGTTTCTCCTATCGGCGGCAGAATTATGGTACAGGCAAAACCGCTTATGAGCGCGTAAGCGGCCCCTCCCCGCACTTAGTCGCATTTCAACCTCGATCGAGACTGCACACGCGCGCGCGCATACCGTTTTGAATTTATTTTCTAATGAGTTTGTACATACTTTATGCGTACATAATGAGTTCAAGATCTCGAAAACTTTTAAATCTAGACTTGGAGACGATGATACGAATAAAAGTAAGTACAAATTAACTGTTTACTGTTTCTAACCTACCTAAACTTTTAAGAGTGTAGATTATAGTTTTAAGCTACTTAATTATTTTTATCTAAATGCAATAAATAGTGCAAACAATTAAAAGTGAGCGTTGAAGTCTCAGGATTATTTTTTTGTTGCGTTAAATGACAGCAAATCGCACGGCCTTGACCGCGTACCTTAGTAACAAAATTGTTTTCGTTTCAGATTTTGAAAATAAGCACGAATCGTCAGATGATGGTGAGGTACTTAGAAAAAGTAACCTACGCTTCTGCCCTGCCTGCTGATAGGCAAAAAAAGAGACTTGTTTAAAAAATACCAGAAGAGTACCTACCATGGCTGGTTTCAGTCACTTGTCACTTGTCGTAGACCGCGTGCCAGATGTGGCCGACGGCGAGTCAAGTGACGAATAAGACCCTGTTTACATTACTCCAGTAAAATCATTCCAGTAGCATGACATTGCGGTGCCGCGATGCTAACGAGTTACAACAGAGTTCAAACGAGCGCCGCCATGGAATGCTACTGGAATGATTTTACTGGAATAATGTAAACAAGGTACGATATACCTATGATTATTTTTGATATTTAATTATTATTGAATATTATTAAGGTTATATTTTGAATTATGCTAAATAAAAGGTTTTGATACAGATGAACAGTTTATTTTCTTTGAACCGTACCACCCATCGGATAATGAACAAAAACTTCCTTGTTGTGATTATTCGATGACACGTTATTGTATTTTTTTTTGGTTTTATATTCCTCCCTGTGGTTACAAGGGACTTTTTGGGTTAGCTTCCATAATATTAATTGTTAAATATTCATTCAAATTGTCATCTTTGTCTTGTTTGATGTTAAATGTTGCTTTATCCTACTAATATTATAAACGCGAAAGTTTGTAAGAATGTATGTATGTATGGATGGATGTTTGTTACTCTTTCACGCTAAAACGGTTAGACGGATTCTGATGAAATTTGTCACACATATTGTTTATAATCCGGATTAACATATAGGATACTTTTTATCCCGGAAAATTGCATAGTTCCCGCGGGATAGCGATAAACGAATTCTTCGCAGGAATGCCAAAACCGCTAGAGTTACACATATGTAATGTATGATGGAAATGTTTATCTTAAGTAGTCCTATAAAAAAAACCGCCACAGTATATATCTTTCGAAATTCCCACGGGATAGGGAAATATCTAAACTTTCTTTGTTTTTTTTTGTTTATAGCAGAATGTCTGAAACTATTGAGCCAATTTTAAAATTTCTTTTACCATTAGAAAGCTACACTATTCTTGATTGACATAAGTTACTTTTTATCCGGGAAAATTAAAAATTCCCACGGGATAGAAATAAATTAATTCAACTTCGTACCTGATTTTAATAATTCTTACATATTATGTGATATCACTATCCCCGACTAACAAAAGCTATTTTTTCTTCGGGAAAATACAAAATTCCCACGGGATAGAAAAAACTGAATTCAACTTCGGGGCTGATTTAGAAAATTATTTCACCAATAGAAAGCTACACTATTACTGATTGATATAGACTACTCTTCTTCGGGAAAATGCAAAATTCCCGCAGGATAGAAGTAAGTCAATCCAAATTTGTGGCTGATTTCAAAAATTCTTTCACTAATAGTATGCTACAGTATTCCTGATTGACACAGGTTACTTTTCTACGGGAAAATACTAAATTCCCACGTGAAAGAAATAAGTGAATTGAATATAGGGGTTGATTGTTAAAATGATTTCACTAATAATAAAAAGCTACGATGTCTCTGATTTTCAAAAAAGGTCAAAAAAGGAATTTCTATCCCGCGGAAACTTTACTTTGCACTTTCCGGGATAAAAAAAGCCTGTTTCAATCAGGCACAGGCCTCCTCCCAGAACGAGAGGACTTGGACAGTAGATTTGGGAACTTCACACCCACCATTGAATTTCTTCTCAGGTGTGTGTAGCTTTCCTCGCGATGTTTTCCTTCACTATAAAGCTCATGGTAAACTACAAACATAATTTACCACATGAATTCGGAAAAACTCAGAGGTGCAAGCCTGGGCTCAAACTTACGACCCTCAGCTTAAGAGTCCATAGGTCTGACCACTAGGGCACCACGGCTTAGCGGCTATAGAATTCACTTATTACTATTCCACGGGAACTTTTCATTTTCCTGGCATTATCCTATGTGTTAATTCACGTAATAAACTACCTGTGTGCCAAATTTCATCCAAACAACTAACGTTATTGTCTTCGCGAACGAAGTCGCGGGCAAAAGCTAGTATTATCATAAATTTTCAAATGCTGTAACGTCATGATTCTTATCTTAAAACTTTGATAGAAAGCTATAACCCTATGTAACTAGTTATTTTGATTACGAGTGAATGCTTTAACACTCACCTGCAATACATTCTCGATCAGCGTAAATGCTGTAACCCACGTAATGATATATTTTTCATTCCGCGTAAACGCTGTAAGTGACATCGGGCGGATGAATATTGTTCCGCGTGTATGAAATAAGATAAAGAACTCTATTTTCTTTGTTTTTTAAGTCGGTTACAGCATTTTAATGTACCATAAACAGCCGAAAATTATAAAAATTACTACGCTGTCCAGAAACTTCTAAATGTCGGAGAGCAACGTGGGTTACAGCATTCGACGCAGAAAATAAAACTGACTCTAAATTGCAATAAAAAAAATTTGGTAAAGTCCGTCGATATGATCCTTGTGAAACTTCGTGACACTTAAACAAAAATAGAGCGCATGTTTGTTGTCAGAGATGAATTTGTGACAATAGTACAAAAATACGAAGCTCTTCGCCCTGTGGACACCAACACCGATCGCTTTTTCGTCAATTTCAAAAATGGAAAGTGTACTAAGCAACCTATTGGAAGGCACACTATTGCATCAATGCCCAAGGCTATCGCAACTTTTTTAAACATATCTAACATTGACTCCTATACGGGCCATTGTTTCCGGGGGTCTTCTGCAACTCTTCTTGCAGATTCTGGGGCGAATCTGGCAACGCTTAAAAGACATGGTGGATGGCGTTCTGATCAAGTGGCCGAGGGCTATAATATCGAAGATTCTATTGAAGACAATAAATGCATATCAAATCATCAACTATCCCGCTATTAAGTCCTCAGCCATCCACTTCTCGCCAGAGAGAACAAATAAATAGCCCTCAGCCACTAGCCTCTCAAGAAGGTTCAACTCACTACCACCACCGAGTCCTATGCCTAGCCACGAAAACACAAGCCAACAAAATACACAGTCCACTAATCCACCATCATCAATTCAGCAAAACAACATAAATGTGCCCGGAAAAACACATTTCACTTTTAAACATTAAAAATCTAGCCAAGTGTGTGCCGAACCACGCGCATTGCAATTGTGTGAACTTTTTTTCTATGTTCGCCTGATCAAGTATGCGGAAGCAAAAAATACAGCTTTCTGGTACTACCAGTCTCAGAGCAAAGGCGTGGATGGATGGATGGACAGACAGGCAGACAGACAGACAGACGGACATCCTGAAACTATAATGGTTACTTGTTAGGACTACGAAGCCCTAAAAGACACAAAATGACAGAAGTTACGATTACTAAATTTGTTCCCTAATCATGGATTTGTAATCCAGGCAAACTGAACCAAAAAAAGCTTAATAACAGAATGAACTAAAACAATTACTTTGCTCACCCGCGACCTTACAATACTTACGTTTATGCAAGAAATGTGCGTTCATGCAGTTCCTCCACCTCCACACTGTACGAACACACACAAATCACATAAACCCAACCATCACCACCACTAAGCTACACTGACGCGTTTCGAACTCAACCAGAGTTCATCTTCAGAGTTACCACAACCGTATACTATGCTACCAAATGTTAAACTAACAAACCAAAACAAATGTTTTAACTTGTCACTGTAACTTCTCAAGTACCCACTTTATTTTTCTTATTCTCAAACTACCCCACAAAAATTAACATTTATTGACATATTAAAAAACTACCTCACTATTGTAAGGTCGCGGGTGAGCAAAGTAATTGTTTCAGTTCATTAATATGGACCTCCGCAAAGTAACGCCTGATTCAATAAATTATTTAATAACAATGTTGTTAAATACCGGATATGGTTGACCGGATATACGTCATCAGTGGTTAGAAACTCTTGATTTCCTTTGCCCATCTGCTTAGAGAAAAAATACCGTCATCTGTCTATCGTACGTCGTCATGTCGTCAATAAGTTTCTAACCTTCTGGTTCTGAAAGTCTATTTTCCACGATAATTTTTGAAAAAATGCTTACCAGTGGAAACTCCGGTGAAAAATTTGTCAAGGCTGACCCCGCTCAATCTACCAAAATTGCGAAATGTGTCTATTTTGGAGTACATTGCTAACAGCGATATGCACAATATTGCTGAAATAAGGGGGGCTAAGATGCTCATGCATGACAGCCGAAGCAGTTAGAAAACGATGTATGGCTAATTTGTCTACTTACTGGAAGATGCCTCACTGAAATAACATAAATACGATCATTGTGTTGATTGTGGCTGTTGGCGATTGGATGGCTCAAAACCTATTTTTTAGTATCTATGATTGTTTACCATTAATTCTAATTTTAAAATCCACTAGGACCCGTCTGACAGAGACTGAGAAGTTAGTTGCTCTGTCAGACGGGTTGTGCTTAGACCTAAACCACGATTTTTAATTTCGTGGAATTCTGACAAATGCCAGATTTTGACGTTTCAGAGGCAACAAACCTTTTTTCATTTTAAATCTATTTATTATTTTAGAAACATAATAAAATAGGCACATTACTAATTATAAATATAGTGAAGGATAGCTTTCACAATAAGAAGTTATCAGTTTTCATTTATTAATAGTCTATATTTATTTCATAGGTTTTTAAGAGATTCGTGTATTCATGGTTTGTGTGAGACGCAGTTCATAATGATATTATTCCTCTTTAAAAAACATAACACATAGCAAAAAACAAAAACTTTTCAAGGAAATAATAATATCAATCAACGAAAACGACAAAAATTATACGGAAACAGAAGAGCGAGCACATTCGAACATTCTAGACAGAAGCCGAATGACTTTAATGTTGTTTTGACAGAAGAATGATATTTGATGGTTTTTATTATTTAAGTATGAACCTTGTATAGACAAGATTTCATAGGAAATTTTAAATTACAAACCTCTTGAGACGACGATTGAAACTTAATACATAACTATTATTTATAACTTAAGTCCGAAAGTTTGCGATATATGTCAATCATCGCAATGATACCCGAGAAATTTTTTTTTTTACTTATAAAGGGTTGAATATTTTATTACATCTGAACAGTTTAACCAAAAAATATTCTAACTACGTATTAATTAATGATTTATTTTATTACATTATGTCCAATTTTAATGCGTATACTAAGGAATTTG
Source organism: Archips crataeganus (assembly GCA_947859365.1). Taxonomy (NCBI): domain Eukaryota; kingdom Metazoa; phylum Arthropoda; class Insecta; order Lepidoptera; family Tortricidae; genus Archips; species Archips crataeganus. Next base: position 25,049,438 of record OX402045.1, on the reverse strand, counting down.
TGCTCTGTATTTTCTAGTTTTTGTTTTATCTCGTTTAAATTTTCGGGAAATATTTTTTGCCTAGTAACACTAAGAAACGTCAGAATTCCACGAAATTAAAAATCGTAGTTTAATTGCTTTTAATTTAATTACTATTACAGTTTACGAACCATTTTAAATGTGCATTTAATTTCTACTAAGCAGTGTCGTCAACATTTTGGTCCTTTTCGAACCGTAAGTCTAAATTAATCTATTTTTTTTCCAGTTTGACGACCTTTTTTTCCGAAATGGTTATAACTCGTAGCCATAAAAGCACAGCCTTCCTGACAGTTGCGGGAGTCGAACGTACGCAACGCGACCGCGGCGAGCAATCTTCGCGTAGCGGATCGTCGATTCCCACTGCAACTCTTAGCCAGCGCTCCGACGCTACCAACTAGTTCGGGCACACGACCTGTGGACGATACTCTGCACGAAACCCAGCAGTTTTCCGCCACCCGTCCTAGTACCCGAGGTAGTCCGCCAGAAGGCGGTGATAAACCCCCGTTAACTGTTTGCAGCAAACATTCTTCACGTTCGTCTGCAACCAGCCACGCCCAGATTTTGGCGGCGAAAGAGAACGCCCTAAGGCGCCGCGTGCAGAGCGAGAAGTTACAGCTCGAGCGTGAGCTCGCCCGCTTAGAGACGAAAGCAGACGAGGCGGAGCTCCAGGTGGAACTCGCTGCGTTAAAAAATAAGTCAGACTCAAATTCTGTTTTTCCGACAAACGAACCGAATCGTAGGTTCATACACAAAACAGTCATTTTCCTTCTCGGGCGACATTAGTCAATGTATAGCGTTAAAATCTGTGTACCAAACTAAGACAATGTTTTCCCTAGCAGAGAACTCGACTTAGTAGATAATGCTATTCGTGGACCGGCGTACCAGTCCGTGGCGTCGCTGCTGCTCGACCCGCAGGATATCGTCGACGCGCTGGATCAAACCATGGCCGCCTTGAAGTCCTGGTGGCGCGCGAGGTCACCGAGCTGTACGCAACTGTATTAAGTTATGTTCCCCCGAACTTTTAAACGCTTTTGCGGATAAATTACGCAATTTCGTTACAACTATTAACCTGCTAAAACAGAACGACTACCTTTTTATATTCCCCAGAGCTCTAACGTTGAATTTTTTTTTCTATTTTTATATACACCTGCGAAGAAATTCAATGGTGTGTGTGAAGTTCCCAATCCTCACTGGGCCCGCATGGGAACTACGACCCAAACCCTCTCATTCTGAGTGGAGGCCTGTGCCCTGCAATGGGACGTATATTGGCTGGGATGATGATGGATGATAAGAATAAAAGACTTATGAACAAATTTAATTTAAAAAATTAGCAAGCTCTTTTGTAATTCTTTGTAAACTCGGAAAGAGCTTAAGATTAACCAAAAGTCAGTTGGTCTTACCAAATACATAGTTCTGAAGCTAGTTCAGCAATTCCTACTTGGTCGTTAATACTTTAATCTTCCTGTAGAGGTAACTACTTACCACTGACAAACTTCTCCCTACCAAGACAAGACTTAACTTATTCTAGATAATGTTATCTTTTATTAAAATTAAAATGAGTGTCCTTGCTTAAATGCAAACTTTACTTTCAGTAATATTTTGTTCCCAAAATTCATAACAAGGCATGAGCTCTGCACTTGAGTTTTACAAGGTGATAACAATTACAGCTAACGAACACGTTTGCGGTTACTGGCTGTCTCTTTAGGGCCACGAAATTCTCAGGGATTTATCTGCAAATTACCGTTTTAACTTGTCTTTGTACGCGAGTTATATTTTAGACCTTGTTTTACTTAATTGTTTTAGACCGCGTAGTCAGATTAAAATTATAATCACGGGTACGGAATCGTAATTAATATTTCGAAATCTACAGAATAGGGAAAATAATTTTACCCGCTTATTTGAACAATTGATTTAGATGTTAATAATAAATACTGAAATGCACGTTTGCAGATGTTTCGGGCAAACATAATGAGTATTGCCGATAGGTGTATCGCATGTATTTAGTATGTTATAAATCGTGTTACAAAAAGTGAGGAATATTAGTGTTTCGTAGAATTGTAGACTGTTAGGCCCTCAGATCACAACATCATGACGGCGCACGGCGCGTGCGTCGCGACATGCACAGAACAGAACATCGATCGCGAAGCCAGCAGCGCCACATTTTAGTCGCGATCCAGACGTGCTTCTGTAATGTTCTCTGATATTTTTGCAAAATACCGTGTTATTCTATTATTACGTGCAAAAACAGAAGTTACACAAAAACTACAAGAATAATGGATTCACTTACTATATTATTACTCATGTACTTATTACAATATCATTAATATTTACCTAGCTTCTAAGCAAATAAAACTAAAAAGACACGAATAAAACAAGTTACCACGATACTAAACTTGGTAGTGATGATGTTTTACCCATTACGTGATTTTTATTATTTCATCAAAAAGGATTTAAGAAATATTCAGTTCCTATAATTTCTTTAGCAGTAATCTGGTTGCATCGATTATGTATACATAACAAATTTTCTTAATTCCTAGAACAACTGAACATGGATTATTATTTCGTAAAACTTACATATTCAAAAGGCAGAACAACTAATATCGTAGTTCATTTCATCGGCGTTTTATTACAAATCACTGCTTATCTAAAAGAACGGCCTAATTCGAAATGATACGCTGTGTACAGGGTGTTACAAAATTACCCGTAATAACTGAAGGGTATGGAAGTACTCCAGTAAAGAATTAAATTAGTATATATTTTTTTTATTCCATAGGTATGTTTTCAATGTCGGAAAAATAAGTGTTTTTAATAGTAAATTAAAATATCGACTGAGATTACGCACATCACTATTTAAGTTCATGAACTTACTAGGAGCAATAACTTACTACCTCCTACGTACTACTACTACGTATCGTAAGCGCGTAGGCAGATTCAAATGAGCCAATGAGGTTAAAGGGGCATTTTTCTTTTTCCTGAGACAGAAAGGGACAAATTTATTATGAATGACGATGAGCGGGGCGTGACGTAACTTGCAGTGAACAATTATTATTATGACTAGGTAGTCATGAGGATTAAAGAGTAATTAGTATGATTTTAAAATCTTATACCTGATTTACACTCTCGCCTCGTCACCTCGCCTCGCGCCTTGCCTCGTCGTCTCGCTCCGGACGCGAGCCTAATCAAGGCAAATCACGAGACGAGGCGCGAGGCGCGCCTGTTCACACTCTCGTCTCGTGGCTCGTCCCGCAGTTCGTCTCGCCACTCGTACGCGAGTGTAAACCAGGTATTAGAACTTGCCACGCGGGAGCGCGTTTCACGACGCGGGGCTAAACTCTCCATGTGTTCAGTTCAAAACTTTAGTAACAGCTTAGCAAAAACTACTTACATTGTGCCGCTGACCAGATACACGTACACACGCCATTAAAACACGCTTACTTTTCACATTTCCAATAGCTTGCTTAGTATGGCACCCACAAGCACAGTCCAGATGTGATCCTGAACTGATTGATACACAAACGCCACTAAAAACACGCTCACATTTACATCTTCGACAGTTTGCTTAGTATGGTACAAGCACAGTCCAGCCCGTAATCAAAAAGGTACCTAGGAATCTTCTCTAGGGACGTATTTACAGTAGAGGTTCGAAATGCCGTCCTCCTTCTTGAAGGCACAGGGAAGTTTCTTCTTTGGACGAAATCGGTAGGTATCAACTCCTGTGTACAGCGGTAGTGATACGGATGTTGATGGTCAGCTCGAAGAATGCGCCAAACTGAGACGTGGTTCATGTCGAGTCTTGCCGCGGCACGCCTGGTACTGACAGTTGGTTCCTCTTCAAAAAGTTCCAGTACTTCTTCCATTCGCCTGGCATCGACAGCTCTCGGTCGTCCACTGCCACGTGAACGATGAAAGGAGCCCGTGGAATGAAGCCGTGTTACCATATCGTGGAAACATTGGTAAGATGGTAATTGCCGTTGCCGCTGCTCAGCGGCTGGTCTGCCATCAATGAAACGTTCGCGATACAGCTCACGAGCTTGAGCTAAATTACCATCAGCTCGCCCTACACACAAAATCATTTCGTAGTATTCGGCATTCGAGAACTGCATGGTTACAACGATTTTAATAATTTGACTTTGCACGTACCTATGTCCGTTCGAATCAGATGACCGCGAAATACTGGCTATTTTTTACTAAATTTAAATTTATTTAGTGAACAACAAAGTACTTGCCGCTTGCGGCGGCTTTCTTTCAAAGAAATGCCGCCTTCTCCTTCGTCTCTTTCCTACTGGGTAGGTCAGAAAGAGACGGCACTAGAAAATATGACACAAACTGCGCTCCGGGTAGGGTGCGTAAAGCTTCGTTTAGCTGAAAATAGTCAAGTGATTAGTTATGTTTCTTTTACTTAATGTTTAGTTAAGTACTTAGTCAATGGAAGCGGGAACGGAATTATTTGCAGTTTTTAATTTGTGTTCACATTTTTAATGATATTATTATGATATTTCAGAGTGTATTAAGTTCCAATAAAACTGGAAAAACTGTTTTTTTTAAACATGCTCGGAAATGTGTACGTTAATGTCACGAAATGAAGACATGAAGTTTCTTGTTTATGGCTCCCTACATTACTTCTTGGCCTAGGCAATGCAATAGAGCAATGAAAATCCTAAGAAAAACCATTATTGTCCGCTGCTCTAACTTTTTAAATTTGCTTACTAACATTAAACTGACGAAGGAAAAATTACATTCTGCCAACCACCACTAGGCTCTGGCTCGCTACTACAAAGTGCTAAATTCGAACTTCGTTTCGTGCCGTCCCGCTCAAGCTAATAGTATTTATTAAGAGAGTGAGAGGGACCGCGCGATACGAACGGGATTTACTTGATTACCTGGTACTTATTTTAATTTTAATATTTCCTCACATTGCTTGAGTAACACCGCCGCCGCTCGGCCGGAACAGTGATTGCAGGACTCGTTTTATCCGGCCTTGTCTACGACTCGGCCGTCTACCCCAAGCTCATCCATCAATCCCTTAGTTCACGGCCTCTGCAGTAATGTACTATTTTTCTAGCTTTAAACAATTGCTAGGTGGTGTGTGGCAATCCTAATCCTAAATTTTAATAAATTTAATTTTGTAATCGTGTGCGAGATTTTCGAGACCTGCTTCATAGCCGTAGTGCTGATTGGCGGGCGCGACTGTCACATGCGCAGAAATTAATGGTCAGCGCTACACTTACGTGCCGTTGGGCTGTAGCAAGGAGTGCTTGCAATTAAATCCTGGCTCTCTTACTTTTCACGTGGGACCACAACTAAACATGCTTACTGCTGCTTAGCGACTGGATTAACTAGATAAAAAGCGGATGGCCATCTTATTCGCCTATCATGCTGCTAAGCTACTTGCTAGCACCGTTGAGTCTTGCTTGGGACTCGGCTCTCTCACTATCCACTTTGAAACACAAGCACTGTTGCTTAGTGCCAGTATTAGTTAAAAAAGTGGATGCGGTAGGAACTTACACAAGTTGTTAACATAAATAACCTAACCAACAAAAAGTTGGAAACCACTGAAATTGACATTTAAAAGTTCAATATCTCAAAAAAGGCTGAACCGATTTTGATAAAACATATCTAAGAACCATCGCTAGAAACCCTGCTTTCAAATAAAAAAAACCGCATTCAAATCGGTTGACCCGTTTAGGAGCTACGTTTCCAAACTTACACCCCTCTTTATTCGTCGGGGGTTAAAAAAACACATGTTAAAATAATTTTGCTACTAGGACTACATAATCATAACTTCAGTTACTGTAGCGCAACTGCACCCGACAGTTGGTGTGAACGCAGCACTGCGCGTGAGTAAATTTTACGCTAGCCAATAAAATCAAAGAAGGCGGAGCTTGTAGTGAATAAGAATGATTTTGACCAGGCGTCATAAGAGTTAGTGGAAAGCTTCAATTACAAAGATTAAACTAAGACAGACGAGTCTTTTCGTATTGTAGGGTTAGGCAGGTACGTACTTAGTTTAAATTGATGTTTGCACTGATAATTTTTCAGCTCAGTTTAGTTACTCTCTCTCTGTTTATGTCAAATTAAAAATAAGTGAGAGTTTCCGACACCCTTCACGACACATTTTCAAACCAGGTACATGGTGGAAATGTTGAACTAACCGCCACCAATGTCAGATTAATATGGGGTCATCCATAAAGAACGAAACACATCTAGGTGGGGGAGGGGTCTGGCAATTTGTGACACGGGAGCAAAATAATTCCAATTTTCAAGTGTGATAAGGGGCGGGTGGGGGGGGGGGGGGCAAAAATGGTGTGACGTCATTTATGGATGACCGCTACGGGTTATTTAAAGAAAAATAGTTATTAATTACGTCACAAAACTGAAACGTCGCACTAAGGTAAAATTGCTGACAAATTAACATTCTGATAAATAGTTAGTCTGTGATTTAAAAGCCAATGACCAGAACAGCTGATCGCTAGTGTTAGGAATCTTCTAAAAAACATGTCGATATTTTCAAAAAGTTTCGATATCGGTTTTTTCCATAACCATTATAGCTAGAAAAAAAAGAACAGCGCGCAAAATTACAGTTTTATTTACTGTTCATGGGGTTTCAGGCTTTAGGGGTTATTTTGTAACACCCTGTATATACACCTTATTTGCAATAGTTAAAGTATTAAGTTGCACACCGTAGTATTTTGGATTAGGCCGTTGTTTCAGATAAGCAACGAAATGTTTTTAATTTTATAGTGTACAGTCAAGTGTAAAAATATGAACTTATTCAAAGTTTCAAAAATAAGTACCACAGACTCTTGTTCCGACGCAATAAGGCCGTAGTAACATATTTTTGAGTGGTTCGAATAGATATTTATTTTTGCACTTGACTGTACACAGTACAACATGATTTATCATAGGTATATAACTAGCTTTTGCCCGCGACTCCGTCAGCGTGGAATTAGTAATTTGGGCAGCTTATTTTTTTTATCCAGTTCGCTTTTTCATCCACCAACCCCATCCCCCCGCACCCTCCCCCGCGTTCACATTCACCACCATACTCCCAAGTCAAGCGTGCCTATAGAAGTTTTACTTTAAAAACCCCCGATTTTGAAACATTCTTCATCGGTGATCCGCTCCTATTAGTGTTAGCATGATGATGTATAGCCTATAGCCTTCCTCGATAAATAAGATATCTAACACTGAAAGAATTTTTCAAATTGGAGCAGTAGTTCCTGAGATTAGCGCGTTCAAGCAAACAAACAAACAAACAAACTTCAGCTCAGCTTTATAATGTTAGTATTAGATGGGTCATTACAAAAAAAAACACAAACAGCGAGCGAAGCGAGCGAGTAAGACGAGTCATAGCGGAAGCGACTCGAAAAGGTTAGGTTCAAAGGCTAATGCGGGAGCGCAGCGTAGCTAAGCTGACCCAGCAATAGTTGTTTTGCCATAATTATATAAAAAATAGCCTACGACCTTCTAAGACCTACCGAATACACAGAAAAAAGTTTCATGAAAATTGGTGAAACCCTTTTTGGAGGAGTTCGATAACAAACACCGTGACACGAGATTTTTATATATTAGAAAGATTATTATGTATTAAGTAGTATTTCATAGATTATTGTATGATATCTACCCACATCCGTCCGCTAGCGTATTGCATTTATTTCACTGAACTAAGCAAATTAGTTGTGTATTAATAATATTTGAAAGTTTTTTTTATGAAACATTATTAATACGATTTTAATAAAATATGTAATTAAAAATAACGAAATGAAATTCTGTAAAATAAACAAATCATAAAATATTTTTTCTACAATTGACAAGATTTCATATTTCGAAGACTATAATTTGATTCGTTCTCTGTATTCTGTTTGGAAAGAGAAAGACGCTGATAGTTTTAAATTTTCACTAGGATTATTAATTAATTTATAACAATTTTTAGGGTTCTGTAGCCAAATGACAAAAAACGGAACCCTTATGGATTCGTCATGTCTGTCTGTCTGTCCGTCCGTATGTCACAGCCACTTTTTTCCGAAACTATAAGAACTATGCTGTTGAAACTTGGTAAGTATATGTATTCTGTGAACCGCATTAAGATTTTCACACAAACAGGAAAAAAAACAATAAATTTTGGGGGTTTTTAGAAATGAAACTCATAAATTGTTTTTTCATCAAACCTATATGTGTGGGGTATCTATGGATAGGTCTTCAAAAATGATATTGAGGTTTCTTATATATTTTTTTCTAAACTGAATAGTTTGCGCGAGAGACACTTCCAAAGTGGTAAAATGTGTGCGCCCCCCCCCCCTGCAACTTCTAAAATAAGAGAATGTTAAAACTAAAAAAAAATATATGATGTACATAACTATGTAAATTTCCACAGAAAATTGGTTTGAACGAGATCTAGTAAGTAGTTTTTGTTTAATACGTCATAAATCGTAAACCGCATTTTTTAACGGTAGGTACGGAACCTTTCGTGCGCGAGTCCGACCACACATGGCTGGTTTTTTAAGATGTGCTTATTCTAAAAGGTCATAACTCCAAAACTACCACACAATAGATCCATTACCTTTGTCTAGTCTCTATTAAAAAAAAATGACGTAAATCTGACATTGAGGTTGTTATCAAATTTTTTTTTTTCTGGTGAAAAGGGCATAGGAAACATATTTATTATGTGGTAGTATTGGTAAATTCTGATATATTTATTAATTTCTTGTATTTTTTTAAATATGGATAAATAATTATAATAAATATTTTTCCGTGTTTAGGAAGCAAAACTCTTTCGATTTTTGTAGTAATTTTCAGGTGTCAAAAAAATGAAATCTCGTCAATTTAATAATCGGTGATTTCAAAAATACTTGATTTAAATGTTCGATGACATGAATAGTCGATGAAATGAAAATACGGGAAACGTTGCCTATGAACTAATAATCGATGAAAAGTTTTTCCACGATCCAAGGGTAAACCCCCATGACATAGGATTTGACAGTTTATTACAGCGACCGTATTGCGTCACATTTAATTTATTGAATCAGGCGTTACTTTGCGGAGGTCCATATTAATGAACTAAAACAATTACTTTGCTCACCCGCGACCTTACAATAGTTACGTTTATGCAAGAAATGTGCGTTCATGCAGTTCCTCCACCTCCACACTGTACGAACACACACAAATCACATAAACCCAACCATCACCACCACCAAGCTACACTGACGCGTTTCGAACTCAACCAGAGCTCATCTTCAGAGTTACCACAACCGTATGCTATGCTACCAAATGTTAAACTAACAAACCAAAACAAATGTTTTAACTTGTCACTGTAACTTCTCAAGTACCCACTTTATTTTTCTTATTCTCAAACTACCCCACAAAAATTAACTTTTATTGACATATTATAAAACTACCTTGAATTTTTTGTTTATTTATTTATAAGGCATTTAATTAATACTAACTGTTCAAATTCGACCCAAGCCGCAGTAAAGGAGAAGATACTAAATTTACCTGTTCATTAATATTAGACCCCATAGTGTTGTACCTAATTATTTCCATGCATTCCAGAGCATCCAGACGCAACCCCTTGCCGCAATAATGTAACACTTCATAAGAATCTGAATCTAACAATGAATGATTTGATTCCAACAAATGTTTTGCAAAATTCGATCTATCTGGATGCTCATTCCTATATGCCGAAACATGCTCTTTAAATCTAGTATTAAAACTTCGGCCTGTCTGTCCTACGTATATCCCATTGCAGTCATTACAAGTAAGTCATTTCTTGCATAAACGTAACTATTGTAAGGTCGCGGGTGAGCAAAGTAATTGTTTTAGTTCACATTTAATAACAGCGCAATGTATTCTACCGCTATTGATTTAATTGCTTTCTGAAAATTATGTTGTTCTTCTGCGTAAAAGATAAAATTACATTATTATGTTAAGATATACAGGGTGGGAAAAACGAACGCCACATGGAGGGCAACTACCTTAAATATTGGAAATAGAACATTATATATGTAAAGGAGACTTCCTTTATATTTAAAACCAAAAAAAAATTGCATTCATGGATGTATGAAAAATCGCTTGACTTATTCCGACTGGAATCCATATAAAAATATTAATAATATTTTCGTTTGAATAACAAAATATGTCATATTTGTACAGTTATTGTAAGAAGTGTCGCAGTTGATTGAATATTTACCGATATTCCGTATTTACCAAGGTTCCGTACCATTATCTATAAAAACATTTATTTTATTAAATTATTTAGTTTTAAAGCGAATATATAACTAAATATTCTGTGAATATTTCAAGCGTCTACCTGTTGCCGTTATCAATATCGAGCAAAAACGAGCAAAAAAATCACGTTTGTTGTATGGGAGACCCTTAAATATTTATTTTATTCTGGTTTTTAGTATTTGTTGCTATAGCGGCAACCGAAATACATCATCTGTGAAAATTTCAACTATCTAGCATGAGATACAGCCTGGTGACAGACGGACGGACGGACGGACGGACGGACAGACGGACAGACGGACAGACGGACGGACAGCGGAGCCTCAGTAATAGGGTCCCGTTTTTACCCTTAAACTCCGACTATTAAAGAAAAATGGATAGATGCTATGGGCAGTGGTCCTAACTGGTTTCCTGTCTAAAGAAGCGTGTTAATGTTCGGATCATTTTCAGGAAAAATGTTTCCAACCCCTTAACAAAAGTTGCAGAATTTTTGAATGGGCAATACCAACTCTGAAGATTTGTCATATTGTTTCATCGGTCGCTATCAGATTCGATTTATTTTCTCTTTCATGGATAATCTATCTACCTTTGACATTAATACATTTCTTCAAACAGCCCGGCCACTCGTCTATGCAACGCACGGTTTTGGTGTGTATTGAAGATACTGCCTTCACCAAACCTAGCTTGAGTGTTAATATTATGAAGAAGCTTAATACAAGATTTCTCCTCTGAAATATTCCACAGACCACAATCTAACAGGTTGAGCGAGACTTCATGGGAACTAATCTTTAATCATAATGTACGTGTAACATTTTTTGATGCTTTGAACAAAATATTATTATTGTCTATTGCTATCATAAAAATCTTTCTGGCGCGTTCGAAACTTTTTCAACGTTGAGAAAACTCCTAACTTTTGTCTAACTTATCAAATTTTAAATGTGCAACGCTTTGCAGCCGGGCCTGAAGAATTTTTAACTAGGCAGAGAATCAGAGGCACACTTTAAATTAAATTTCTCGACGAGATTCAAAAGTTTGTTCGTATATTTAGATTTTGAATAGCGGCTGTCGGCGTTGGAAATGATACCTAACCTTCACAATCATCAAGCCTTCATTGAACCTTTTGGAACGAATGATTTTTGGTGATGCAATATAACTCTGTTTTTTTAAAAATATATTAATGTATATTTAGCAGTGGACGGTTATTTATTATACATACAATTTACTATTATTTTATTCTTAGTAACTTAGTAATTGTCTTCTTGCCGCAATTTTATTTAAATATTTACGTAAACAGTTTACATGGCTGACATACAAAATTATACTTAGTGGTTAGTTATAAATGAGCACAGTTAAGTTTAACTTAAATTACAATTAATTCATTTACAAAGTCACAGCTACTTAGCTAAGTGGTCATTTTGTGGTGACCTAATATTAATAATTTGATTTATATCTCAGTAATATTATTTACTATTAGAACAAAATAAGAAGCGTTGCAGTAAATGTTTTTAGATGTTAACTGATCTGACTGATGCTAGCTGATCGTGCAGAAATGTGCACCAAACACGCTTAAGGCTAACTTATGAAATACAAACTTATTGTGTGCGTTAATATTCCACTTATCTATTTGCTGTGTGTGAATATGTTGCAAATGAATGGCTGCAATCCATGAATAAAAAAAAAATATATATATTAGGGGACAATCTTACACAAATCGACCTAGTCCCAAACTAAGCAAAGCTTGTACTATGGGTACTAGACGATGATAAACATACTTATATAGATAAATAAATACTTAAATACATAGAAAACATCCATAACTCAGGAACAAATATTCGTGCTCATCACACAAATAAATGCCCTTACCGGGATTCGAAACCAGGACCTCTTGCTTCGTAGGCAGGGTCACTACCAACTAGGCTAAAGCTGTCGTTAAAAGATAAGTTTAATTAATTTCTGTTGCCAATCGACGTTATTATACATAAAAAAAAAACAACAAAAAGCTTCTATAGGAATCGCTAAGAGTACAGATACTTAATACTTGTAATTATGATTACCCTTCCGATAAATTCCTTGAAAATCATGCCATGTTTCCCCGGAGCGAATCGTTTCCGGTTTCCGAAAATCTATCTACTTTGTCTACCTACCGCCTTTGTGTCTTTTGTTTTTAGATGTTGTTGATATTGAGCAACGACGAATAATCAATTTTATTTTACATAAAAAGTTGTCTAAACTGATGAGCAATTTATTTTAAACTTTGCCCTTGCGTACTGCACTATGTCTTGGTGTATGTTTGACATGTTGAGTTATAAGTAACTAATAAAAGAGATTAAAGCAAACAATGGACGTGAACAGAAAAAAAACCGTGAGGAATAACGAATTAAGCTTGACTAACTCAGATTTTAAAGAAATATGCGCCTGACCCTTCACAACTTCGTGTTGCAAATTTGCGTGACTCGCCAGTTGGCCAATTTATGTAGTGATCCCCTGTAGTTAGCAAGCAAATTCCAAGCAAGTCCTACAGTTACTTAGCACAAAGTCCGACACTTCCCAACACTGTGGTGACTCCTTGTTTGCGTTGTTTCAAGTTTTAGCCGAGGAACGCGGTCCCACCCATACTCCGCAGCAATTACTATTGTCATATACATACGATGTGCTCACAAGTACCATTTGAACTCGTTTTATTATCTTACTCTTCTTGTAAAGGTTGTTTTAGAAAATTAGGCGTGTCGTTAAGTTAGTCAGTTTCAAACTAAAATAAAGTACGACGGTACATAAATTAAACAAAATATCGTTATGACAATATAGCAGTTTACACACGTGTTCATTTGTTTCCTATAATTTTGATCATAACCTGAGTTTATTGAAGTGTGGATGGGCTGGGCATACTGTGAGTTCAGTGTGAGTTGCATATCTCTCAGATGAACAGCGTATATTGGAAAACTTACGTCACCGTGCACCCGCTGAGTTGCCGGGAATTTCACACCGCATTTATTTCGAGACAAGTCCCGACGCATTCTAGGGATGCAATTACTAAACGATCCCATATTACTGCTGCCAATAACGCGATTGTCAGTAGCATTGAATAAAAAATCTTCATGGTACCGAGCTTAAGTCTTGCTTAAGTACTTACTAAATGTAGAAAGAAAAACCTTATAAATTTTAGTATACTTGTCTACGTTACTTTTTATGTTCCGGTACCACCTACCTCAACGGAACATTTATTGGATCATTTTATTTTCCGTCTGTGCATCTGTGTGTCAGTCTGTTAAGACCAATGTTTCAGGAACGGATCTAGTTAAAATTAATATGAAAAACTGAAGGTTATGGTCTCTTGCCGACAGCAAATACATCTTTTTGGAAATATTTTAATACAAAAACCGTTTACCTTATAATTATGAAAATTATCAAGAAGTTATGCTTCTCACTGCACAAGTAAAGAGAAAAATCCAAAATTCACTGATCCGTAAAAATACTTTCTTTTATCATAGAAATACTATGAAATAGAAACATCGGATCAGGATCCAAGAACATCAATCAACAATGTTTACTCTTAACACAAATCTGCTCGAGTCACTTACTCACCCGAAGGCGCGGCGTCGAGTGCCGTTGCAATAAATTTAACATGTGCAATTCACCTACGCAGGCGATGTTTAGCCCGGATTTATTAGAGCGTTTGTCATGCAAATGCATAAAAGCCACGCCGCCGCCGGTGTGTTCGATTAAAAGTTTTGCTCGTTAAAAGTTTTGAGTTGGCTATTACTGTTTTTCAAAGGCTCAAAATACAATCTTACGTGGCTTGGATAACCTTTAGATTAACTAGACAAGTGATTTAAATTTTTTTTGTAAAATTTTCCTTAATTTGTGACTTTGATTAATAAAACCAATGGTACAGCTAATACGTTAAAAAGAACTAAACTATTAAGACTGTAAAAATATGACGACCAGCCTGGGTCATATTTCACAGGACGTTCTTTGCACTCTGTACTGCGAGCCTCTGCCTTTACGCAAAGTAATAACCTGCTCTAGGGTCGGGTCGCCAGAGATGCCGAAGAAATTTTGACACTTCTTTGACAAATTATTTAGTGCTCGACGACCATGGTCTAAGAGTTCCGAACGCAAGTTTGTTTTCAACAAATGATATTTTCGGCATTTCATAGTTTGGGCGTCATCTGCAGCTGTTCCAGAGTCCCGAGCAGAGCGATTTACATGGCCCCAGCTAGCGCATCTGCACAAGTCATGCCCCATGCTAAGGGCCCACCAAGACACCATGGCACCAGCAGTGTGTCCCAAGAAGGAAGCCCAACTAGTACAAGAGTAGCTGGGACGGATGCAGTCCCGAGGGCTTAACGGAATAAGTCATTTAAGGTAGCCTGCCAAGAGACCGGCTGGTACTCCCAGCAGCGTCGGCTAAACATCTGCAATGAGTGGCACACAACATATTAATCCGAGGCGGAGGCAGACGGCAATTCGTAGGGAACGAGGATCCAAAAACGAGACGACATTTCTGGAAGGGAATGCTTGCAGCGAATGTCCCGACTCTATTTCTCGGCCACGCTCGTAAGGATTTGTGTAATTTAGCTTCAATGACTTGTGATTTGATTTTGTTTTATTTTAGTCCCAGGCCTTTATTGTAACCGTGGTGGTGGCCTAGTGGTTTGCCCTATGGCCTCTCAAGAAAAGGCCACGACCCTTGCTCAAATCCCGCCTCGCGCCTCTTGTTTTTAGGAATTTACGTGTGTAATTACATTTGAAATTTACTACGAGCTTTACGGTGGGTAAGTTCTTGAGAACTACTACGGCCCAACCCCTCTAATTCTGAGAGGAGGCCTGTGCCCTGCATTGGGACGTATATAGGATGGGATGATGATGATGAGTCCCAGGCAGCTTGATTTTCTTTTCAAATTTGGTTGGCTCTTGCCAGGGTTATCGGCTCTCCAAGCTGACTTTGCATCTCAAAGCCCAACACCACTTTTTGTTAGCTAATCATAGAAGCTGACATTGACGACCTACATTACTTAAGCTTACAGTGCGTGGTTGGTGAGACTTGACCGTGAGACTTGACCGTGAAACATGAAATTTACGAATTCGAATCCCGGTTCAAGATCTTGTTGAGATTATTATGGCCAACTTTAATCTTGCAAGATCGATATTATTAAGTTAATATTGACTGTTATCCACTGACGTTTTCCTTTTTGTCATCCTACTATTGAACATTTAATTTCTAGGTACCTATTCCTGGCAATTTATTTACCTAACTGTATTCTGTTAATACGTGTACTATTTATTACTTATTCTGCGCTATTACATTTTTTCCGCTTCCGGTTGTCAAACAGTAAACATCACCTTGCAACTTGTCCGCCGAAATTAATTACGAAACACTAGTTTATCAACGCTACGTATACAACTGTGGTATTAAACAAAAACATTTCGTGATATTTAACGACCGCCTTAGCCTAGTTGGTAGTGACCCTGCCTACGAAGCAAGAGGTCCTGGGTTCGAATCCCGGTAAGGGCATTTATTTGTGTGATGAGCACGAATATTTGTTCCTGAGTTATGGATGTTTTCTATGTATTTAAGTATTTATTTATATATATATATATATATATATATATATATATATATATATATATATATATACTTATATATATATATATATATATATATATATATACTTATATATATATATATATATATATATATATATAAGTATGTTTATCGTCGTCTAGTACCCATAGTACAAGCTTTGCTTAGTTTGGGACTAGGTCGATTTGTGTAAGATTGTCCCCTAATATTTATTGATTATTATTTATATAAAACACTTTCTTCATTAAAAATGTGAAATGAAAATGAAGTGAAAATAACTGCAAGAACAACGTGCAAATCATTATTTTGTGCTTCAGTATTTTCGAGTTTATACAAAACTAGCGACCCGCCCCGGCTTCGCACTGATGCAATTATGCATGTATTATACCTACACTATATAAACCTTCCTCTTGAATCACTCTTTCTATTAAAAAATCCGTATCAAAATCCGTTGCGTAGTTTTAAAGATCTAAGCATACATAGGGACAGACAGCGGAAAACGACTTTGTTTTATACAGGGTGGGCCAGGAATTAGTTTACTTTTAAATTCGATTTACCGCGCAAACTCAAATAGCAAGAGGGATGCACGGAGAAGGTTAACAATAGCTTATTTCATGGAAATTTAGTTGTAATTAATCGTTTTACTGTACCTCAGCGCGCTTTCTGTACAAAACATATTTATTTAAAGAGTGGATAATCCATTATTGAGAGGCACTTGCACTTGTTTCGGGTGGAGTACGGTTTACATGATTTAAATCAGTGTCCGAGCCCAGTTTTGATTTAGAAATGGGTGAAGAAGTTTTATAATAACACTATATTTTAATCAAACCTTAGGCCCATGGATTACATGGAGCAAGGAAAACGTTCAGCAAGTTTCCGCTTCAGTTCAACGGGATCCAGATCCTGTCGACGCGCAAACGTTCAGCTGAATAAGGAATATCTTGCACATCATTGCGCTGTATTTTGAATTTGGGTCTTAAATGCCATCTTTTAAAGTTTTAATTACTGCAGGAATTAAAGCCTAGTGATTTAATGATTTAATGAAAGTAATTGTACAATTATTATTATTTGAAAAATTGAGCACTAAATTTTTTTCAGGGTATTTAATAGATTGAATCGAGTTCGTTACATGTTCTTGATTTGCTGCTTGTGACATTTGAGGATTCTCTGGATCTGTCATAATATTAGGGCATGGCTGTATAGGATCTGTCATTTTCTGATTGATGGGTGATGAAACTGATGAATGGGATGAGCTAGGTTTTGGGGGCTTCGGTATGATATTCTCAGTTTTCTGAGTTCGGTCGGCTAACTTTGGTACTCGTACTTGGTGTATTATGGCAGACGAACAGGATGCAATCGGTTCTTCTATCTTCGGCATAACATTCTGGCCTAGCTGTATGGATTCTTTTATTTTATTGCTTATATCTAGCTTTTTAGTAAATGAATTATCTATATAACCTTCTGCCACGCTTGAAGACCTCCACCCTCCATGTCTCTTTAAAGTTAATATATCAACTCCAGAATCAGCCAGTAACGTTGCAGATGTGTGGCGAAAAGAGTGACCTGTGATACTGCATCTGGTAGATTGAGATACTGGGCAATTTCCTTTGGCATGCTGCCAAGTTTATTTTTGCCAATAACCTGGGCTGTGCGTTTTCCATCTCTAAACTGCTGAAAAAAGCGGTTGCCGCTTGCTTTAGTGGAGTGGAACGTAGGGATTGGTATTTTTTTTATCACTTTGCAGTAATTTCCTGAAACCACAAATGATCTCGGAACTTTGTTTTTGGTTTTGGGAACTTTAACTAGCAGCAATGCTCCATGATTTTCTATATCATCTCAACTGTGATATGATATACATACTAGGGGCGTTCAATAAAAAGTGAGAATGAGTATGTTATAAACAACTTTTACTAAATGTAATTTTATTTTTCGACATAGTCACCTTTTAGCATAATACACTTAGTATATCTTTTTTCTAAACTTAAAATTCCATTTTTAAAAAAGGTCTCATCTTGAGTACTTAAAAAATCTTGTACTGCAGCGACTACCGCGTCGTCGTCTTCAAATTTCTGGCCTCTCAGGTATTGTTTCAATCTCGGAAATAGGTAGAAATCACTGGGAGCGAGATCTGGTGAATACGGAGGATGCTTAAGGATATCGAACCCAGCATCACGAATTGCAGCCATTGCAACGGCGGACTTGTGTGCCGGGGCATTGTCCTGGTGGAACAGCACAACTTTCGAGAGTTTACCTCGCCGTTTTTCGCGGATCTCATTGCGCAATGTTGCTATTTGTTTGGCGTATAATGTGCCCGTAATAGTGGCTCCATGCTCGAGATACTCAATCATTAATACCCCTTTACCATCCCAAAAAACAGAGCCCATGACCTTACCGGCAGATGGGCTCACCTTGAATTTCTTCGGAGTTGGAGATGATGGCCTTTTCCATGTCATAGACTGCAGTTTCGTTTCAGGGTCGTAATGATGGAGCCATGTTTCGTCCATTGTCATAAATCGCGCCAAAAAAAGTTCCCGGTCTTGCTGCATCAGGTTCAAAGCTTCTTGACAAATCTCTAGTCTAGTTTGTTTTGCGTGTCAGTAAGCATTCTTGGTACCCAACGCGCAGATACCTTTTTCATACCCAAGCGTTCATGTAAAATATTATGCACGTTCCCCGTTGAAATCTTTACATTTTCAGCAATAAAACGAACCGTGACACGACGATCCGCCAAAACTGAGTTTTCGACTTTTTCACAATTTCTTCAGTTACTGCTGTAGTAGGGCGTCCGGAGCGGGGGTCGTCCATTGTCGATGTTCTTCCACGTCTAAATTCGGCGCACCAACGTGCGACTGTCGAATACGGAGGAGCATTAGACCCTAAAGTGTCCCGCAAATCCAAATTGACTTGGTCCGTAGAAAAATTTTTCAAACACAAGTATTTGATAACGGCGCGCAGTTAAATTTTCTCCATTTTCGCTAACGTACTCAATAGCATTGCAAAGAAATTACCGTATATTTTTTTAAACAAAAGACAGTTAGTTTTTTTTTCATAGCAATCAGCTAGATAGATTAGCTTTACCGGCCAGTATTTAATTTCGTAATATTAAAAGAGTTTGCATCTCATTCTCACTTTATATTGAACGCCCCTCGTAGTTCTTGCCCTCTTAGTGCACCAGTGACACCAAGAATAAGAGTAACCTGTAACAATTTGAAATATTATGTAAAACCCCAATGAGCACATTATGTCTAGAAAATAATTACCATGTTTAATAATTAATATCTAGAACTTAATATAAAACTTGATTCAAATTACCTTTGTTCGCTAAATAGGGTGCCATCAGGAGCTTCATTGATGAACTTTACCACATTTTCTCCAGTCAGTATTTTCGATTTCTTGGGGACATATCCATCTGACTTTCTTTTCAAAAAAGCCTTTAGCTTGGCATGGTGTTCGATATTTACACAGTTCTTTACTTTAAGGGTACATTTTAACATTGAATAAATCGCCCAGAGCAAACCTGCTTTATATTTAGTAATACATTTTCAAAAAAAGAAAGCAGCATTTTTTCCTTTTTCCACGTAATGAAGTTATCGTATGCAGCGTTATACTTTTCTTTCGACTTTGCTGGTAACAAGTCGTCATGAAGTAACTGAGCCGCATTTTTCAATTCCAGTGGTGTTGCTGTCACAGCAGATTCTAATTCAGATTCTTCAGATGTAGAAGCCATTTCTTCTTTGTGTTTAAACTTTAAACAGCTCGCCAAATGAAACGAAAGACGCTATGAAAACAATAAGATAAAATAATGACTTCCCGCCAATAATACAGATTGTCACTTTTAACTTTTTTCGAGTCTTCTACCATAGACAATGCTAATGGTTTCCACACACCGAAGCGTGGGGCGTGCGTTTAGCTTAGATTCTGCCAAAATGTTAAAAAAATACTTACTAGAATTATTGCAAAACTATTTGATATAAATTTAAAATACAAAAATAACGAAGTTAAATGAAGCGTAGTAAGTTTTGTGTTGTAAAATTGGGTTATAGTTAAGTTTTAAAGATAAAAATAAAAAGTTGGCTGACTTGAAACCTCCTTAGTCTGTTTGCAAAATTTTAAAACTAAAGTTAAAACTCCCTCGGGAAGAAAAACTGTACGTAAATCCGTAACTTCCTTAAGATCAAATTAGGCCTTTGTCATTTAGTATACAGGCATGGAATAACACCATTGACGAGCAAGTGTGATGTAAAAGTAGCTTTTGTCAATCGGGGATAGTCATATCACATAATATGTAAGAATTTTTTAAATCGGGCTCGAAACTGAATAAATTTATATCTATCCCGTGGGAATTTTGCATTTTCTCGGATAAAACGAAACCTATGTCAATCAAGAATAGTGTAGCTTTCTAATTCAGAATGAATTTTTAAAATCGGCTCAATAGTTTCAGAGATTCCGCTACAAAAAATAAACAAAGAAAGTTTAGGTATTTTCCTATCCCGTGGGAAGTTCAAAAAGTCCTTCCTTAGTGCACCTCTAAAATACTCAAGGTACATATTGTGTGCTATTGTGTGCATAGCCCCAGTAGTTTAGGCTGTGCGTTGTCTGTCAGTCAGTTAGTCAGTCACGGTACTGTTTTATAGGTATAGATTATATAATACATATTACATACACTACTCAATCTCAGTCACAATAGAAACGGGGTCGTTTCTTGTTTGAAGGAAATTCTATTAGCCAAACGTATTAATCATCTTAGATCACATTTTTACGTATGCCCCATCAGGCGTCATCGTCACTGTGGCTAATCCTAAGTCTATTTATTCATAAAATGTAAAAGTATCGACGGAGCCAAGCAGATTAACAAATTGCTCATGAAACCTACTCCCAGAACGGTTGACACATAGCTTAGGATCACTGGTATCATGCGTCTTCTAATGGCACCGTGGTTGTACTTAGCCATGAATTTCGTGAATATAAGAAAAGTTTAATTATTGGGCCTTTATAAGATACTAGTGATTCGCCCCGGCTTTGCACGGGTGTAACTTTTACATAAATAGGCGAAAAACTACAAAGAATGTATAATCAAAGGCGGTAGGTAACTTCGCGTTTTTCGCCTCTCTTTCCCCAAAACTACACCCACGCGCAAAGCCCGGGCGCGTCAATAGTTATAATTTATATTATTATAGAACTTTCTTTTAAATCACTCTACCAGTTGATGAAAACTACATTAAAACCCGTAGCGTAGTTTAATAGTTATTTATGATACAAGTGCGGAAAGTAGGCAATCCCCAACGAATGGCGGAGATCTAAACACACGAGCGAAGCGAGTGTGGTTTAGCCGACATGAGTTGGGAATTTCCTACTTTCGACACGTATATCATACAACGTTTTACAATGCATTAAGCGAGGAAAAAAATTGGAACTAAACATTTTTGGAAAAAGATGTTGCATTCTTATTTACCCTTAATTGAGGGAAAGTCTCGTAGGTGTTTACATATTTCAGCATCGACTTATTTAGTTGGAAGGAGGCTGTCACATTTGTGCTTCGTCTAGCTAGGACGTCAGGTGGCGTTAAGTTCGATGTAAATTCATCACTTGAACTCTCCATTTTAATTTACTAAACTAAAATTAATTCACCGGACTGAATTCATGAACATCACTGTGGCGGGTTTTCATGACAGGCGCGAACGGGTAACCATGATTGGTTCGTGTTACGCCATGCGCGCGCACTGAAAGCTCATTAGTTGAATTTCGATTGCGCGCGCATGATGTCGTACGGTCCAAAATGGACTCAATGAATTCTTTTAGTACTAATTTTTTTATTTCAAAACTTTTGACGAAATTAAAATTTGTGTGTTTTATTAATATTAAAATAATCTGTTTTATTATTTTATCAGTAAATATTAATTTGGTTGCATCAAACATTTTCTTATTTGTGCAAAGCTGAATTATAAAGACACAACTTTTTAGTCTTATTTTTTAAACACTAGTTTGGACACAACTTTTTGAGATTTGGCAATTTAAAAAGTTACTTTTCCGCACGCGTGTGACCGTGTGGAAAGAAAAATCCATACAATTTTTTTCACACTTACGGAAGTGTGCTGGGATGACTAACTCTCTATAGATATGTTGACTCACGTCAAGAGGTACTTTCTGTTAACGTAAACGTAAACGTTACCATACAGAGGGACGGGGCGACGCGACTTTGTTTTATTCTAAGTATTTAAAGATTCACCATCTTTGCCTAAATTCACTTTAACTGTGGGGATATCCTGTTCCATACATTTTTCACATGTAAAATGTGACCAAAACTGCCACCGGCAAAGTCCTTCTGTAGAGAACGACTAGTTTTGTAGACAAAGGTCTACGTACGTTAGATCGCAGCATAATCTCGGGATCTTCAAACATCCGCAATAAACCGGGTTAACCACCAGTTTTCATGTCGTTTGGCTTAACAGAATACAAACTTTTGCTGTCCAGTTGCATCCTAAAAAATGGTGCTCGGCCTTTATAAGCATAGCACATGCGAGCACTTTTTCATTCATAATCATAATGATTAAAATTTTAACAAACTGGTAATCTAAATATCTTTTACCTATAAGTAGGCCATCAATTTAGTGCTTACTAATCATTCATTGTCTATTTTATTAAATTGTTTTTTAAATATGTATGACGGCAACCTAAAATACCTCGCACCGTAGATATGTCTTGGTGCTCCGCACGATATGCAGCCCAGAGGCAAGAAAGCCTTGTAATAAATTAGGACACGTGTAGGTAATGCATAAACTCACCCTGTAGTGTTAAATTTATGGGGCAACGTTTATAATTGCCAGCCGGGAGGTTGAATAGGTACACTACGCAACGTGAAGCTTAGATTTTGGGATGAATAAAATATTTATGCACAATTTATCTGGTATTCAATTCATAAATTACATACTTAATTTCAGTTCAAATTAAAAGATTTTTTTTTTATAAACATGTTTCATGAAGTAGATGTTAATAAAAAGAACTAAAAAACAGAAAATAATTTTATTCTGATAAAAAATAGACCATGCATTAAATCTTTGTTTTTTTTATCACAGCCCCAATTTTTTCAATAAAAGCGTGTTACACCTTCATAATTTAAATATAAATTCAATAAAAGCGTGTTACACCTTCATAATTTAAATATAAATTCAATAAAAGCGTGTTACACCTTCATAATTTCTCTTGACGTCAAAATTTATTGAAAAAACTGGGACTGTGATAAAAAAACCGGCCAAGTGCGAGTCTGACTAGCGCACCGAGGGTTCCGTACAAATTTATATGTATCTATGAATATCCAGTCTTATCAGACCCCTGCTCCTAAGCAAAATGTGCGCAGTGTGGGATAATTGTACATTGGTTACTGATATATACAGACAGACAAAAAAATTTATGCTTTTCTCAATTTTGCCTTTATCTGTGCTATAAGACCTTGCTTCGTACCAAATTTCAATATTCTGAGTTCACGGAAAGTACCCTGTAGGTTTTGATTCCCTTGCGAGTGTCGACAATTTGCGGAAATTTGCGGCATAAAAGGCTTTATCTTTTGATTGCGTTGGCTTAGAAGTTTGATTTTTTCACAGCTCCAAGGGACAGTAGACCTGAGTGTTTGATATAAATTTCAGCTTGATACCTCCACACGTTCCTGAGAAAAAGGATCTTGACAGACGGACGGACAACAAAGTGGTCCTATAAGGGTTCCGTTTTTTCCTTTTGAGGTACGGAACCCTAAAAAAAGATTTTCACTTCTCATGCTCTTAAAATGTTACTTTAGTCTCTGCATATCGGGACTAAAGCTCTTTTTTGATTTCTAGGTATTATAGTAATATTTTTTAATTTACTTTGGAAACCTCTAAACTGCCAATCACGGTGTTTGTGATGAATGGAGGATTATCACCATTTTCAGTGACTGGGCATAGACAATTTTAAAGCCTTCCACAGACCGTTGCGCGCTGCAGAGGCTCCGGTGGCATCGCGCACATGCCCCGCGCTTCGGTCTGTGGAAGCCTTTAGGCCGTAGAAATTTACCCCAAAATTACAACGGTGCAAAAATATAAAATAAAAATTTCGTGAAACATAATAAAATAGTGATTAGGAATATTAATATGATTAATTAATTTTACTATGCATAGTCCAGTTAGTTTTAAATAGTTTTTAAGTTTGAATCTGTTGGCTGAATATGTAAGCATTTAAAGCGACACTTTACAGAAAATAAAACAAAAGAAAAGAAAAAACCGCGGGACAAAGTTTTATGCTAAGTATTTGAATTTAGAAAAGATGTCCATTATTCGTATTGAGCTTACGTTGTAAAAAAGTAATATTGTAATTTTGTATAAACCGTCGTTTTTTTCCTCGCATGCAAAGTGAAAAGTAGAGTGTTGAACACGAGACTAAACCACCATAATGGCACGCGAATTATAGCCAACCTCGCTGCGATCGGGTGGCTAAATATTTATCTTGTGTCATTATGGCTTGTTTTAGTCCCTTGTTGAACAATCTACTATTAATGCATGGTCTATTTTTTATCAGAATAAAATTATTTTCAGCTTTTTAGTTTTATTAACATCTACTTAAGAAAAGCCTGTTTTAAAAAAGTTTTTTTTAAATATAATTTAATTTTTAACCTTCTAGTGGCCATCTTTGCCACTTCTAGCTAAGACAAACGTACTCGTCAAGACGAATCAAAAGTGCCCAAACTCGATGGAGTTGTGTCTGTGCCGTTTTATTATAGAGTTCCTAGAGTTCCTATGGCGACCTTCCAGCTCCATCATCAGATCAGCTCCATGTCACAATAATATTGCATTGTCACCTGATTTACACATGCATGCAAAATTTCAGCTCAAGCTTCAGCGTAATAGGGAAGTGTGTCAAATTTAACTTGTAAGATTTGATTACAGACAGACATCGGGGCAGGTGAAACTAAATAAAAGGTTGTTAATAAATAAATAAAAAAGCTTGTAAAAACAAATAACCTAAACTACAAACTAAACTCACAGTGCAAGTTTTGTCATCTGAACATTATAGATATCCGCAAATTTGTCATATTTGATCAGATAAAGATCCGCAACAGACTTCGTTTGCAAAAGAAAGATCTGTGACAAGTTTCGTCATCAAAACTTAATCTTGTATCAAGGCTGATGCAACCTTCAACCAAATATGCAAAAACTATTGGCCATGTTGCCCCGATGTATCGCAAACGATATGTGCAGCAACAAATATAATGATCTGGACCGCGGATCGCAGCCTTTACCCACGCGGCCCAGATCTTTAATGAATCGCTTTTCCTTGACGCACCGAGGTCCTCACGTAAAATAACAGTTGTTTTTGATCTCTGAAAGTTTATCGTGTCTAAGCCTTGCCAGGCTCTCAGCAGCGGCACCCACAGCTCGCACTGTGGAATCAAGATGTAGGGAGCAAAGGTCCTCACACAAGCCGCGTCCCATTTTCAACCCTACGCCCAAGGGACAAGAGTTAGACGGTCCAGCGTTTTACAATCGGTACGGCATAAAGCCAGGATTATTATTTATGCATTTAATCCAGCGGTATCTCGAGAATCTATTTACCTGTACACCGCGAACAACTGATCGACCGATGCACCGCACACACACTAATGAGGCTCGCATAATCTACACCCAAGACACAACAACCCAGCTTTGGCTTCCAATTTTAAAAAGCTATTATGCATGTTGCACGATACTAGGATAATAATTTGCATGAAAAAATGTAGAATTTACGTGACGAGAATCTTCTGGTAAACTAAACCTTTTGCTGGGTGAATGGCATGATGTTATAGAGAGCCTCCATAGAAATTTACAATTTCCATAGAGGTACCTACACAAACCTAGGATGAGTTAAATTTGAGTTCTTGGTATTTGTCTGCTTCTCACTAGAACCTAAAGTTCTATCCCTATTGCAATCCGTAAAAATATCAGCCCTTTTTAGCCCCTTATAGATTCGTCATGTCTGTCTGTCTGTCTGTCTGTCCGTCCGTATGTCACAGCTACTTTTTTCCGAAACTATAAGAACTATGCTGTTGAAACTTGGTAAATAGATGTATTCTGTGAACCGCATTAAGATTTTCACACAAAAATAGAAAAAAAACCGGCCAAGAGCGTGTCGGACACGCACAAGGTAGGGTTCCGTAGCCATTACAAAAAAAATCAAGTAATATTTTTCTAAGGATTTCGTATGGGTACGGAATCATCCAAGTTTAGGTATGTTTTATACCTTAGGCTACTATTTACTTTTAAACTACAAATAATTTCCAAGCAATCTTAGCCGCTATAATTTTCCTAGTAAATTTGATATATTTACTACCATTCTGAATTTTTTCAAATTTTTCCACCTAACAGTTTAGATTTTAGAGGGGGGGGACGCTCGATTTTAATGAAAATTTTAACTTTAAAGTTGAATATTTCGCCAACAGATCACTGAATAGAAAAATCATGTTAGCAACCCCGCAATGGTTTTAAAAGACCTATCCAACGATATCCCACACTATAGGATTAGTCGAGAAAAAAAAATCACCCCTCTTTACGTCTATGGGAGGCACCCTAAAAAAAAATATTTTTTTATTTTTTATTTTACCACTTTGTTGGCGTGACTGATATGTATATTCATGCCAAATTACAGCTTTCTAGTTCTAACGATCTCTGAGCTTAGCCGCGGACAGATAGACAGACAGACAGACAGACGGACAGACATGGCGAAACTATAAGGGTTCCTAGTTGACTACGGAACCCTAAAAACAATAAATTTTGGGGGTTCCCCATACTTGGAACTGAAACTCAAAAATGTTTTTTTCATCAAACCCACACGTGTGGGTTATCTAATGGATAGATCTTCAAAAATGATATTGAGGTTTCTAATATCATTTTTTTTCTAAACTGACTAGTTTGCGCGGGATACACTTCCGAAGTGGTAAAATGTGTGTCCCCTCCTGTAACTTCTAAAATAAGAGAATGATAAAACTAAAAAAAAAAATATTTGTGTACATTACCATGTAAACTTCCACCAAAAATTGGTTTGAACGAGATCTAGTAAGTAGTTTTTTTTTAATACGTCATAAATCGTAAACCACATTTTTTATAGATAATGGTACGGAACCCTTCGTGCGCGAGTCCGACTCGCACTTGGCCGGTTTTTTCTCGTGGTCAAACTGATTTGCCAAACTAGTTTGGCCAGCAGGAAATGCGATTCCTCGTGGCCAAACTCAATATTGTTTTCCTCCTGTATAACACGTACCTATGATTAGTATATACACGTAGAAAATCTTTTGAAGAGTTTTAGCACTTGAACATAATGGCACTTAAATATAAGCGAAATATCTATGATACGTGTCAGCTAGTTCATAATCGTTTAAACTGTTATGTAGTTTTGTGGATACAATGGATACTGTTTTATTGATCGCGAACGTGGTAAACATTTTGCTACTTGATGATCGAAAGTTACGGAAAAATAGAAACGACGCCATCATTTATAATATTACTAGCTGTTGCCCGCGACTCCGTCTGCGATAGATAGGGGTATAAAAAATAGCCTACGACCTATTCTCAGGCCTACCGAATACGGAGAAAAAAGTTTCATAAGAATCGGTCGAGCCGTATCGGAGGAGTTCGATAATAAACACCGTGACACGAGATTTTTATATATTAGATTGCAGTCATTTTATAAAAAAGGAAAAGTGCCGTTAGATATTGGGTGTGGAAAGCACGTGAAATAATTTACAGTTTGACCACTAGGAAATTTAATTCCTCGTAGCCAAACCAGTTTGGCAAATCAGTTTGACCACGAGGAAAAAGGAATATCAGCATGCGTCGTGGTCTTAAATAAATAGTGTCGTGAACGTGACGTGAGGCAGTAAAACCGCCATGTCATAAACTTATTAAGAGAGAGAGAGAGAGAGAGAGAGAGATGTTTATTTACACATATTCGATACACAGGAAATACAGTTGACAGGAAAAGATACAAATAAAAATCATCGAATAGTATAAATTGGGGCCCACTCAGCATAATGTTGCGGCAAGCCGCAACGCTGTTTTTCAGTAGGACCCATTTAAAAAACTAAACACAAAAAAAAAACAAACACAAAAACATCGTGATGTCACGAACGCCAGGAAAGTGTAGTTTGCAACAAAACCTAAATAGGTACAAACCGGAAGTATGTATGGCAACACTTGATCAGTTTAATCGTATCTGAACCATTAAACCGCGACAAACTACGCCAAGGATTATTCTGGTTACTGTAGTGAATTATCAGCAATTTCAACTTATTTTGATATTGTGACGCATCACTCAACCTTTGATAAAACAAACTTAAAAAACAACAAAACATTCTAATGACTTAAGGTAGGCGGGAACGCAGCCCGGCCCTTTGTAAAGTCGTTCACAATAAATTTAAGCTACCGCCGTTTCGTGTGAAAAAAAAAAACTTAGCAAATAACAAATAACAAAAAAAAAATATAAATATATCCCAACGAACAATTAAAAACAATTAAAAAGTCTGTGTCAAATGCGCTCTATGTACGTGTTGCCCTGAGAGCGTCATCCAAGCCAGCCAGATGTCTTGTTGGAGCAAGGTAAGTTTAGAAGTATGTTCTGTTTAGGTTATACATTCAGTGCGAGAAAGTGAATTTTACATTTTGTTTTTAAATTATGCTTTGACTTTAAGGCACGGATCGGTGGAGGCAGATCATTCCAACACTTCGTATCGATAGCTACCGCGAAATGCAGCTGAGTGGTGCGGAGGGAAAATAAGCTGAAGGTACCTCTCAGGACGGACTTCCGCAGACCTGGCGTTACGCGACCAGGTCAGCCTACTGTACAGGTACGAAGGCTGTTGCTGGTTAACAATACCAAACATAATCCGGTTAATGTACGGAGATACATGGGAACGGGGAGGAAGAATAAAACAGAAACGCGCGCATGCGTTTTGAACGCATTGTATTACCCTCCTGAGGTCCGATGTCCTATTATTAGGACTTATTCTAATGTGACATTGAACTCAACTCATTAGTGAAAAAGTTTAAATTTCATTGAACAAAATTTGACGTGGGCGGCAGGAGGTTACTACATTGCCTATCAGGGCCTCTATCCGTGCACAGAAATCTGAACACCTGTTTTTATTTATCCTTAGTAGGATACTACTCGACTGTATGACGTACCAATTGTTATTTTTTTATTCATGATTTTAGATCAAAATTTTGCTACACCTTGTAACGCTTTTCTTTTTGGCATACTTCTCAAAGTTTACAAAAATATTATTAAAATAATAGCTTTTTTTTGTTATTTTCGTACCAAAAGATTACAAATCTATATATATAAAAGAAGAAACTGACTGACTGACTGACTGACTGACTGACATACTAGGGGCGTTCAATAAAAAGTGAGAATGAGTATGTTATAAACAACTTTTACTAAATGTCATTTTATTTTTCGTTATAGTCACCCTTTAGTATACACTTAGTATATCTTTTTTCTAAACTTAAAATTCCATTTTTAAAAAAGGTGTCATCTTGAGTACTTAAAAAATCTTGTACTGCAGTGACTACCGCGTCGTCGTCTTCAAATTTCTGGCCTCTCAGGTATTGTTTCAATCTCGGAAATAGGTAGAAATCACTGGGAGCGAGATCTGGTGAATACGGAGGATGCTTAAGGATATCGAACCCAGCATCACGAATTGCAGCCATTGCAACGGCGGACTTATGTGCCGGGGCATTGTCCTGGTGGAACAGCACAACTTTCGAGAGTTTACCTCGCCGTTTTTCGCGGATCTCATTGCGCAATGTTGCTATTTGTTTGGCGTATAAAGTGCCCGTAATAGTGGCTCCATGCTCGAGATACTCAATCATTAATACCCCTTTACCATCCCAAAAAACAGAGCCCATGACCTTACCGGCAGATGGGCTCACCTTGAATTTCTTCGGAGTTGGAGATGATGGCCTTTTCCATGTCATAGACTGCAGTTTCGTTTCAGGGTCGTAATGATGGAGCCATGTTTCGTCCATTGTTATAAATCGCGCCAAAAAAAGTTCCCGGTCTTGCTGCATCAGGTTCAAAGCTTCTTGACAAATCTCTAGTCTAGTTTGTTTTTGCGTGTCAGTAAGCATTCTTGGTACCCAACGCGCAGATACCTTTTTCATACCCAAGCGTTCATGTAAAATATTATGCACGCGCCCCGTTGAAATCTTTACATTTTCAGCAATAAAACGAACTGTGACACGACGATCTGCCAAAACTGAGTTTTCGACTTTTTTCACAATTTCTTCAGTTACTGCTGTAGTAGGGCGTCCGGAGCGGGGGTCGTCCATTGTCGATGTTCTTCCATGTCTAAATTCGGCGCACCAACGTGCGACTGTCGAATACGGAGGAGCATTAGACCCTAAAGTGTCCCGCAAATCCAAATTGACTTGGTCTGTAGAAAAATTTTTCAAATACAAATATTTGATAACGGCGCGCAGTTCTATTTTCTCTATTTTCGCTAACGTACTCAATAGCATTGCAAAGAAATTACCGTATATTTTTTTAAACAAAAGACAGTTTGTTTTTTTTTTCATAGCAATCAGCTAGATAGATTAGCTTTACCGGCCAGTATTTAATTTCGTAATATTAAAACAGTTTGCATCTCATTCTCACTTTATATTGAACGCCCCTCGTATCAACGCACAGCCCAAACCACTGGGCCTAGAGATTCAAAATTTGGCATGTAGGTTCCTTATAAGGTCTAGGGGTGCACTAAGAAAGGATTTTTCAAAATTCACTCCCTAAGGGGGTGAAACGGGGGTCCAAAGTTTGTATGGGGAAACAAGATTAGTTCGACTATTTTACTCGAAACTTCACAGAAGTACTCCTAATGATAAATGAGTAAACACGTGTTTCAGGTTTTTTGAGAATTCAACCCCTAAAAGGGGGGAAAGGGGTAACAAAGCCTGAAAATCAACATGGGTGTTGTTTCTATGGTTTATCGGGTCGCTGGTTATGAAAACAACAGCGGTTTTAAAATCCTACGTGGCAGACGTAAAATACCATCTCCCTGGATGGGGTACGATGGGGTTGAAATATCTAAATAAACTAAATGACTGTTGATATATCAACGCACAGCCCAAACCACTGGACCTAGAGACTTGAAATTTTGCACATAGATACCTTATACAATGTAGGCATCCACTAAGGAAGGATTTATGGGAATTCCCACGGGAAAGGGAAAAAACGGGATTTATATATTCGATTCCGAGTCACCCTATCTCAGTAACTATAATAACTAGACTCTTCAAATTTGATACACAAGTAGGTATTACATTATTTAAAACATTAATTTCAGGATTTTTCAAAATTCCTACGGGATAAGGAAAAAACGGGATTTATATATTCAGTTCAACGGGATCCTATGAACTATAATTACTAGACTCTTCAAATTTGGCATAGAAGTAGGCAATTATTATAGTAAAAAACAGTTTTAAAGATTTTCGGAAATTCCCACGGGATAAGGAAAAAACGGAATTTTTCGTTTTACTGGTTGTAGAAAGCTGAAATTCGGCATGTAGGTTGTTTGGGGAGAGTCGAGGAGCATTGAGAGAGGACTTTCCAAAATTGCCACGGGAACGGGAAAAACGGGCTTTTTCGTTTTACTGGTCATAGAAAGCTGAAATTTGGCAAGTGGGTTCCTTGGGGAGTGTAGGGTAGCATTAAGAAAACATTTCCTGAAATTCTTACGGGAACGGGAAACAACGGGATTTTGCGTTTTACTGGTTGTAGAAAGCTAAAATTTCAAAATTCATAAGTTTATACTGTAAGTAGGCCGCAAAGGGCACTTTAACCGATTTCTAAAAAAGGAGGAGGTTATGCATTCCACTTTATGATTTTTTTTATGTAGGTATGTTCACCGATTTCTCGGTCAATTGTGGACCTGCTTGCTTGCTTGCCTGTATGCTTGCTTGCTTGATATCTTGGTTCTTTGGAATACTCATAGTACACGCGAGCGAAGCCGCGGGCAAAAGCTAGTACGAGTATATTAGGTACCGTTTTCCCTCGTCATCCGATCACTGTCGCTAAGTGATAAGGCCCAAATTTCGCGGTTTTCGCGGTAAGTATAAAAAGTTTTATGTTCCATAATTTTTCATTTCGGTATTGAAATAACAATAATTATTTACCCGATAGCTGCTTAACCTATTGCAAATTAAATGATTCTGATAAAAAATAATTTATAATTGCAGCTTTTTGCTGGCTGTAGTTTTTGTTGACTGTACTTGCATTGGCATCCGATCCAACTTTTATTATGAATACCAAATTACAAGTCAATCTGACCACTGGAAATGGATTTGACCTCATTTCTCAGGTTTGACCCCTACAACTACGGCACGTTAAATAAAAGCTTGTAAAAAAATAAAAGGGCACTTGAATTTACTGTTATAATTTATATCTGAATTAATTAATTATACATGAATTATTATGCATTTCAAATTTGGTTTCGGGCGCGGAGTTAAAATTGGAGTGGTACTTAACAGATATAATATCTATTACAACTAGAACTAAGTACCTACGGTACTAATATGATTAAATCGCTTTGAAGCAAACCTGCGTTAGTTTATTAGGAAGGCGGGGTGCACTCAAGCTGTTAGCAAGTGTAGGCAGTGAGTTGCTAATTGGTTTAACAACTGAGGCGATCCTACGAGAACAATCTTAATCATATCGGAACTGACAAACACAAAAAAATAAGCGATCAGTTTATTCGATTAAGTAAGGATTGGGTTATTGCAGTTAGTAAAAAATAAAAATAAAAGAAAAAAACTTTTTTAAAACAAGCTTTTATTAAGTAGATGTTAGTAAAAAGAACCAAAAAGCTGAAAATAATTTAATTCCCGATAAAAATAGACCTTGCCCTTTCATTCTGAGAGGAGGCCTATGCCCCCTCTTTGCGTTTTTATCAGCCCCAATTTTATCAATAAAAGCGTGTTACACCGACAATATTTCTCTTGACGTCAAAATGTAACACGCTTTTATTAAAAAATTGGGACTGTGATAAAAACGCAAAGAGGGGGCACAGTCATCTCAGAATGTAAGGGCAAGGTCTTTTTTATCGGGAATTCAATTATTTTCAGCTGTTTTTTTTTTCTTTTTATTAACATCTACTTAATAAAAGCTTGTTTTAAAAAAGTAACTTTTTCTTTTTTTGTTTTTTTTGCACTGACATAGCCAAACGGATTAGCTCGTTGAAATGGCAATGGGCAGGCCATATAGCACGCAGAACAGATGGCCGTTGGGGCCCAAAAGTTCTCGAATGGGGACCACGGACTGGCAAGCATAGCGTGGGACGTCCAGCAACGAGATGGAATGGACGGACGATTTGGTGAAGGCCGCAGGTTCAGGGTGAATGCAAGTCGCTTCCAACCGTAATGATTGGGCGTCAATGAGGGAGGCCTATGTCCAGCAGTGGACGTTCTACGGCTGAAATGATGATGATGATGAATACCTGCAGCGGCTATAATAGGTACTGACAAATGTAACGCAATTTATTGGTTAGGTAGGTACCTACCTACATTTATATTTTTCGATTTGAAATTCTGAGCTTTCTCATTTCCTCTGTCGAAAATAATTATTATTTCTTCTGTGCATAAGAATCGGTTCCCTAATCGATCTGTGAATCGATGCTTTTGAATTGTTTTAGCGCGGCTTATGTTTCCCATCACTAAATTACACTCGTGACGTCAAAGTACCTACGCAAGATGTTACAGGCTCGGTACCTCGCTACAAATTGCTGAACTCTTTCCTTCTATCTCGAAATATTTTTGTGGCATGAATATTTACCTAAGTAAAGGATTACCATTATCTTACAACACTCAAAATCTACAAATTATCAAAAAAATGTCCCACCTATCTGCTTTTATTTCTCTGAAATTAAGACAAGTGTTCGTATTTTGTCACAAATTACTAAAATTACTGATCAAGTGAATTTAAACGGCTGACAAAGATACATTATTGGATTAGGCTGCAGAGCCTCGAGCACCGTCGTCGAGTTGCTTGTTTGTCTGTTTTTTATCGGATACATTTTGGAGAGTGTGCGCAGGAATTACATGATTTAATTCCTCCATCTCCATTTCACCATCGGACATCCAGGCGGGGGGAGCGTCTTCATCCTTATGTGGTTAGTATTCCAGTGGCCCGTACGAAGCGCTTCGCGTCATCCTTCCTAATGCGAACTGCTAAAGAATGGAATTCGCTCCCGTCGTCTGTATTTCCTGATAAATACAACCTAGGTCTCTTCAAGGCTAGAGTGAATAGGCTGTTACTGAACCAGTGAGGTACACCTTTGGCCTCATCTACACTTTTCATCAGGTGAGATAGTGGTCAATCACGGGTCAGTTTTATGTAAAAAAAAAAAAAAAAAAAAAAAATTAGCTGTGTGCTGTGAACCACACAGAAATAAAAAAAAATGTATTTTCATGGATTGATATAATGTTTTGTAGGAAATTTGGTGTTGAAACCGGACTATGGTAAAGGAAATAGTATGTGGGAGACATGCATCCCTTAACCTGGTAAAGGGTTTAAAGATATAATATATATCTAAATTTTTTTTAGCTTTAGGTTCGGTTTTTATTTTTAACCGACTTCAAAAAAAGGAGGAGTTTCTATGTTCGACTGTATGTATCTTTTATTTCTATGTATGTTCATCGATATCTCCGCCAATATTGTACCGATTTTCAAAATTATTTTTTTGTTTGAAAGAGTATACTTCTGAGGTGGTCTTATTGACACCAAGTCAAGATCTGATGATGAAATCCTTGGGAAATCGACGGAAACCCTCAAATTTTACAGGCACACCGATAACGATTTCAGCATTTTTAGCATCAAGTAAAGCATTTTCATTCAGAAAATGTCATTTGGTAAACTGGATCTGATGAAGAAGATCACGGATGGCCAACGGAACTCCTCAACGGGTCAAATCTTACAAGTTTAATTTGACCCACTTCCCGGTTTCTGATTGAGTTGAAATTTTGTGCTTGTGTCAAGCGTATCTATCACACACAGCGCAGATGCGGTAAGATATCTGTATCTGATCGCATATCTGTCAATATCGCTCCCTGTACAATTCAATGGAGGGCCACACACAGCGCAGATAATTTATATTTTATCGTAAGGTATCTGTGAGCATCGACATTATATCGACAGATGTGAAGATTTTATCTGCAGACAAATTACAGGTGGCTGCGCAGAGGCACTCTTTCATCATCATCCCAGTCTATATACGTCCCACTGCAGGGCACAGGCTTCCTCTCAAAATAAGAGGGTTTGGGTCGTAGTTCCCACACGGGCCCAGTGCGGATTGGGAACTTCAGTGTATAATAAAATAAATAGAAAAATTACGTACTACTTAAGCGAATAACAAGTCTTATATTTCAAACTAAATACAAACTGAAATATAGATGCACAGAAAAAACCCCAGAAAAAAGACCAATGCTGGGAATCGAACCCAGGGTTCGATTCCCAGCATTGGTCTTTTTTCTGGGGTTTTTTCTGTGCATCTATATTTCAGTTTGTATTTAGTTTGAAATATATGGTTTCACGGGATGACCGTAAAAGTAAGAAAAAAAAAAAATGAAGTTGAAGAAAATAAAAAAATAAATAGAAAAAGATACTTCATACTTAACTTGAATAACAAGTCATTCTTGCGTAGAAATGTATTTTTGCATATTTTTTACATTTTGACGTGAAGAGAAATAAAGAAAGTGTAACGCGCTTTTATTGAAAATTCATTGTAGCCTATCTATCTCTCAAAGGGCCGGCAATGCACCTGTGACACCCTTAATGTTGTGGGTGTCCATGGGCGGCGGTGATTGCTCCCCATCAGGTGACCCTCGTGCTCGTTTTCCCCCTTTTTTATAAAAAAAACATCCTGTATAAACAATCCGCACCACCAAAACACGTCTACTCAGCTCCGATATTTTAGAGTGAATGTATCACCTCGCATCCGCACAGTGTGTGATACCTACCTGCAGACGGATAAGTT
Source organism: Archips crataeganus (assembly GCA_947859365.1). Taxonomy (NCBI): domain Eukaryota; kingdom Metazoa; phylum Arthropoda; class Insecta; order Lepidoptera; family Tortricidae; genus Archips; species Archips crataeganus. Next base: position 25,013,598 of record OX402045.1, on the reverse strand, counting down.
TTTATACGCAGATAAAATCTTACCGCATCTGCGCTGTGTGTGACACGCTTTAATTGGATAACAAGGTAATATTATTATGACATAGCGCTGATCTGATGATGGAGTTGGAAGGTGGCCATAGAAAATCTGTAATAAAACGATACGACCGCGTCGAGTTTCAGCTCATTTGATTCGCCTTGACGAATACTTTGATCCTAGATGGTAACCAGGGTCTGACGATGGAACTGGAAAGTGAGCATAAGAACTCCGTAATAAAACAACGTAACCCCATCAAATTTGGTCTCGTTTGATTCGTCTTGATGAGTACTTTGGTAACCAGTGACAAAAAGTACAGTCAGAAAACATGTATTAAAAATATAATCTTTAACAAACTTATTTCGAGGCCAAACTGATGATTTTATCCTACGTATCTTATTATACAAACAAATACAACTAAAAAGCAAAAATAAAATATTTTTTAAATAAAATATAAAACCGACTTCAAAAACCACCCAAAAACTAAAAAGCAAAAACAAACGAAATAAAAATCGAACCGACTACAAACAAAAAGCATGGAAATATCTTTCTACTAATCTGTTAAAATCGGTGACTCAGCACGAGCCAGCAGGAGTGGACCTAGTCATCGACCTTACGTACATACTATCTATTGGGTTTCTACCACAGGACTGAGGAGCTGGCTCGTGCTGAGGCACCGAATTCAAACAGATTAGTACAAAGATATTTCCATGCTTTTTGGTTGTAGTCAGTACAATTTTTATTTCATTTGTTTTTGCTTTTTATTTTTGGGTCATTTTTGAAGTCGGTTTTATTTTTTATTTAAAAATTATTTTATTTTTCTTATATTTATTAATTGTAGGTTAGGTATTTAGGTTTAGTTAGCTGAACTTTATTATTAAAACATTTCATTTTAATATATTTTTTTTTAATCTTTATTTTAAGGAAAGATGATCAAGTAAATTGAACATGTCAGTTCCAATAGGCCTTAACTAGATAAAAAAAACTACCAACCTTATAATTAAAAATATGGCTCAAGCCAAGAGGGATATGACACGTTCCCTAAATCACACCGCCGAAGCCCCTGACAGAGCCCGCCAAACCCGTACACGTAATTATTTTGAATCAATAAAATATTTAAAACTTATTGAACTAAATTTAATCTAAAATAGGCACCAGTGGCATGGTGCCCAAAAGGCTGGCACCATTCCCTCGTTAAATAGCGATAACAAATGAATTAAATGAGATAAGTCAGCTAAAAACTGCATGTAAATTTATTATCACAAATCATAATTTTGTTTTAGTGACATAAATACACAATCTTGACTTGCATCATGCATGATATACAGCACCGACACAAGGCAGGCTCATTGCGAAGTTCTCAAGTTTTTTTTATTGAAGTTCACAGTGGGAGCGGTTAAAATCGCGAACTTTCCGGGTCTGAAAGCTAAAAACCAACAAGAGAACTCGCGAACTCGAAAACAAACAGACCGCGTGCAGTATCTGCTTAAGACCAAGTGAAATCTATATTTGTAAGGCAAATATGCCAAGCCATTTGCTGAGTTTCCGTGTGGTTGCGTTCCATTTGCGACGCGAGTTTGCTGCGAGGGTGATTCCGTCTATCTGCTAATATGTGAAATTGAAATGTCGTCCCCGTGTTGCATTCCAACTTCTCTCGTTTCTACTTAGTTTAACTTAAAATGTTTACATTGAAACAATGACGGAAGCTGTTTAGAAAAGGCTGCAAGTATTATGGGACTAAATTATAACAATTAATCCAATTTGGTCACTATACACATTTTATTTGAATATTGGCTCGTCGAGGGAGAATCTCACAATCAGCCATCTTAATAAAACGTTAAACGTCTCTCTCATTAGCACATTCGTATAAGACATTATGTAAGAGTTATCAACCTCAACCTCGGAATGAGAGAGAATGGAAACTCGTATACCTATGCCTTTATTTTACACTCCTTAAGTTGACTCAAAAGTCTCATAAAAAATCTTGTCCGCGCCATAAAAAACGGGTTTTTTTGCAAATATTTTGCTTCCTATGGTTTTATTGTAATGGACCTCCTCTCAAGCAAGTCTCGCGCTTTAAGTATCTTGTACATTGGGTCTCTGAGACCTTGAGTGATGACTTGGACATAGAGAGAGCGCGTAGGGCGCTGGCAGTCAGACGCAATACGGTGGCCCGCAGGTTCGCAAGTTGCTCAGATAACGTAAAATTGACGCTTTTTAAAGCCTACTGTCAGTCTTTCTACACCTGCAGCTTGGGGGTTAACTATACGCAAAAGGCTCTCAGCGCCCTACGAGTCCAGTACAACAATGGTCTCTGGATACTGTTGGGGCTGCCGCGATTCTGTAGCGCATTGACGGTTTTGCCGCCATACTGCGCAAAAGAGTGGCATCCCTCATGCGAAGGATTTGGGGCAGCCCAAACAGTCTACTAAACACCGTTGCTGACAGCTGCCAGGGACGGTTCCAGGAGCACTGGAACAATTTACACTGCTCAAAGACATAGTGCCTGCATGATTGGTATTTTGTTTTTTATTGTTTTATTTATTTATTTAAAATTCTTTAGTATTGCAATTGTTTAATTTTCAAATTTTAATTCTTGATTATGATTATTTAAATTTTAAAACTTGATAACATGATAACATGATAATGAACATGTAAGTCCGGAACCAATTGCAGTTCAAGGCAATATTCTCGAGGTTGTCTTAACACCACGATCACCATACTCCTTAGAGTATGTTTACCTCGGGCAAACTATGCAATTGGGTAAAAACAACTTCGAGAAAGAGGCCAACAGAAGAATACAAGTTAAGTATGAAGTATCTTTTTCTATTTATTTTTTATTTTCTTCAACTTCATTTTTTTTTATTACTTTTACGGTCATCCCGTGAAACCATATATTTCAAACTAAAATACAAACTGAAATATAGATGCACAGAAAAAACCCCCAGAAAAAAGACCAATGCTGGGAATCGAACCCAGGTCCTCAGCGTTCCGTGCTGCGTGCTTACCCCTACACCACCACTGGTCTAGAAGTTAGCGACGAATTTTTCCCATACATCGTACACTTCAGTCTGTTATAATCACATTAGGCAGTGATAAAGCGCGCATCTATGTTATGCCCTCTACCGAGAGACTTCAACACTCCTTCGGAGCTACCCGCTCACCTGGACCAAGAGATGGCGCTACTAGGCCAACTTTTACAAGTTAAGTATGAAGTATCTTTTTCTATTTATTTTTTATTTTCTTCAACTTCATTTTTTTTATTACTTTTACGGTCATCCCGTGAAACCATATATTTCAAACTAAAATACAAACTGAAATATAGATGCACAGAAAAACCCCCAGAAAAAAGACCAATGCTGGGAATCGAACCCAGGTCCTCAGCGTTCCGTGCTGCGTGCTTACCCCTACACCACCACTGGTCTAGAAGTTAGCGACGAATTTTTCCCATACATCGTACACTTCAGTCTGTTATAATCACATTAGGCAGTGATAAAGAAGAAAATAAAAAATAAATAGAAAAAGATACTTCATACTTAACTTGTAAAAGTTGGCCTAGTAGCGCCATCTCTTGGTCCAGGTGAGCGGGTAGCTCCGAAGGAGTGTTGAAGTCTCTCGGTAGAGGGCATAACATAGATGCGCGCTTTATCACTGCCTAATGTGATTATAACAGACTGAAGTGTACGATGTATGGGAAAAATTCGTCGCTAACTTCTAGCCCAGTGGTGGTGTAGGGGTAAGCACGCAGCACGGAACGCTGAGGACCTGGGTTCGATTCCCAGCATTGGTCTTTTTTCTGGGGGTTTTTTTCTGTGCATCTATATTTCAGTTTGTATTTTAGTTTGAAATAGAAGAATACAGTTGGGATGGGCAGCGTATGGGAAACTGCGTCAAGTCTTCACATCGCCAATTCCACAGAGTCTAAAGACGAAAGTCTTCAATCAGTGCTTCCTACCCGTCATGACATACGGTGCCAAAACATGGATACTCACTGTAGGGCTGGTCCACAAATTTCAAGTTGCTCAACGTGCTATGGAAAGGGCTATGCTCGGAGATTCTCTAAAAGATCGAATTCGTAACGAAGTGATCCGACAGAGAACCAAAGTTATCGCCATAGCCCACCGCATTAGCACGCTGAAGTGGCAATGGGCCGGCCATAAAAGCCGAAGGACCGATAACCGTTGGGGTAGACGAGTTCTTGAGTGGAGACCACGGATCGGCAAACGTAGCGTGGGACGTCCTCAGACTCGGTGGAGCGATGATCTTCGCAAGGCGGCTGGCAATAGCTGGATGAGAGTGGCCGAGGATCGTGCTCAGTGGCGTGCCATGGGAGAGGCCTATGTCCAGCAGTGGACGAACATAGGCTGATGATGATGATGATGATGATGATGATGATGATGATGATGATGAAATTTTAAATTTTTTAATTTCAAATTTTAAAGATTAATTTTCAATTTTTAAGTGTATTCTTAAATTTTAATTTCCAATTTTATTTTTATTTATTTTATTTTAAAGTTTTGAATTTGAATTTTATTTTATTTTATTTGTGACATTGTTAATGTAATGGTATGATTTTAATGTAAACTAATGCCCTTTTTTTACTAACTGTAATCCTAAGCAACCTTGTTACTAACAACTAACACAACACAAATATTAAACTAGCAAAGGGAATTTACTTGTTTAAAACCGCTATTTACAACAAGTACTAATTGTATGATTGATTACTAATGAATTTATTTAGGTACGTTCATTCACTTTCACTGTCTAAAATTAGAGACTTTGATTATAAAACTGTCACTAAACACATCCAGCTTTTCTACAGTTAAAAATTCGTCGTTGCTTTTAATGGCATGATATTATTGCAAAATACCGCCCATTTTTCAGGTTCCAAAGTATTATTATTTCTGATATTTATTTTTTCAAACAGTATGTAGCTTTTTGATAGCAGTTTTTAACTTTTTTATTTTAACGACCGCTTTAGCCTAGTTGGTAGTGACCCTGCCTACGAAGCAAGAGGTCCTGGGTTCAAATCCCGGTAAGGGCATTTATTTGTGTGATGAGCACGAATATTTGTTCCTGAGTTATGGATGTTTTCTATGTATTTAAGTATTTACTTATATAGTATGTTTATCCGTTGCTTAGTACCCATAACACAAGCTTTGCTAAGCTTACTTTGGGACTGGGTCAATTGGTGTGAATTGTCCCATGATATTTATTTATTTTATTATATTTTTTTATTAAGCAGGGATTTGTCGATTTCGCGGCCATGACCAAAATTATTTTTTACGTAAAATCATGTAAAATACAGATAATTTTATTCCCAGCAAATTCTTTTATTTTGAAAGCTAACCTGTTACATAGGTATGTGTTAAAAGTTGACTATAGTCTATTTAATATTTTACTTACGTTGAGGTTTCATTATTAATTATAGAAAGTTAAGGTGAAAACACGAACCTTTACGATTAAAACCGAGACATCCCGAGTGCCAAAGTGGAAGTTATCGTATTGTACCCATTGTAGTCGTAGGTATTTGAAAATTAGACCATCTAGGTAAGTAGTTTAAGAACCATTCAAAAAATTACTCATGATCTTCTACTAGGTAAAAATAAAATGACAGCGCTTAGGTACATTACTTCGTGTGAACTCAATTGAATTGTAATCTCCGCATTTCACTACTCTCCCCAGCGAAACAACGCTCCCAGTATAGCGTTGAAATGTTTTCACAATAAATTAGGAGCGTGTGTCGCGCGCTTATGCATGGAGTGACTCGTACGCATGAGTTCGCTTCGCTAGTGCTGTAAACAAAATACTTATTTCATGTCTACCAGAATTTGAATCTAAGGAGAAATCATAAGATTTAGAAGATCGCTAAGCTCTATTTTTTCTTTACACGAAAGCAATTTTATGCTGCTGCTTTTATGTTTTAATTGTTCTAAATTTGTTGAGCGAGTCAATGACAGTGCCATTTTTTTTTTGAGTTTACTTTTTCTCTAAATCTTTGACACCAAATTACTATGAACTTTGGTTTCTACCAAACCTTTGAGTTCAAAGGCTAAACAGCTGTATGTATAGAAGAATCTTATCTCACATAAATAAAATTTCCAAAAGCAGACCTTTGAGGTGAGTATAAAATATATGCAGCTGAGCAGAACAAAATAAAGGTACACCAGCCAGGCGGTACTTTCAGGTACCTACATACATACATCCATCCGTGGGATTTTGCTTCCATGAAGATTTGCATTTGTACATTTGTAGCAAAATATCACAATAAAGGCCTGTTTCTTTACTCTCTGATAAATGGATGGTATTTTATGGGTTCAGATATCGGTTATGCCGTATGAAATCATTTGAACAAAATAAATAGAGACGTAACCACAGATATATATTATCTGTGTAATACAATACAATGACTCTTTATTGTACACCACAAAGAAAACAATAAAGAAAAACAAGCACATGGAAAAAAATACATATTTTGTATTTATAAATTTTAAACCTACTAATTACGAAAGCGAACGTTGCTAAGGAATAAAATTAGGTAGGCAGGTATTTGCCATTCAGTCATTCCAGCCTACATATGGCCCACTGCAGGGCACAGGCCTCCTCTCATAATGAAAGGGTTTGGGCCATAGTTCCCACGCGAGCCCAGCGCGGATTGGGAACTTCACACACATCATTGAATTTCATCTCAGGTATGTGCAGGTTTCTTTTCGATGTTTTCCTTCACCGTAAGCTTGTAAATTTCAAGTATAATTTCGCACATAAATTCCGAAAAAATCAGAGGTGCGAGCCCGGATTAGAACCCAGGAAACTGCTTGAGAGGCAATAGGGCAAACCACTGGGCCACCATGACTAATTTTATTTGCCATTTATAATAATAATAATAATAATAATAATAAAAATAAAGGCGTAGGGATGTGACGACCCCATCGCCCGCTGGTGTTGTGGTGTCTGTCACCAGCGCAGTCAGTCAAAAGGCGTAGGGATATGACGACCTCATCGCCCGCTGGTGTTGTCGTGTCACCAGTGCAGTCAGTCATCGCAGGGCGGCTTGTGGCGAGCTGTTGGTGCGTAGCGACACCACGAACCCGAGACCTCCAGGGGTACACATAGACACATGCGCTTATACACACACTCACACACAGTTACACACCCACCCCGCCTCTAGTTTGCCTTTGTTGGTCGCCTAGAGTGGAGCGCAAGAGCTAATGCTCGAAGTATGGATGTGTTTCCGTAAGTGGCGAGTTGGCATTCTGAAGTTTAAAGTCCAGGAACACCTCTCCATCCTAAGCCGTTTACACCAATGTTGCCGCCTCGTTGCCCCGAGTGGGCAATAGTTTGAGGGGCCCATTTAGTGAATGGCGAGTCACCGCCTACCAAAACTTCAGTTTATGAGATATTGAAATGGTAGGTGTCCGTTATCTCACTCCATAGCCCGGTAATCCTGTCCACAACATCCCAACCCCATAGCCAATTCCATGTCGCTTCCTACCTGGCAATAGTTTGGCAACTGTGGGGGACTGTCCGCTAGCAGATCCTCATGGTGTATTAGGGGATAGACCCCCATAGTTGCGCCCATCTCATTTATATTATATGGTACCAAAGGCCTCTTCATGTTGGCTTCGGCCCCATGTATGCCTTTCAAATGACCGGGTCCCCATGGGCCCGTGATCGGAAATCCGTACCAACAACATAAAAATAAAAAAAATACCGTTGTCACGCGACACACGTGTCAAATTTTTATCATATTTTATAAATTTGTTTTTAATGTTTTCGACGCCTTTCTAAACATTTTATACCTTTCACAAGCATGACAACCAGCTGTCAAAGGCGAAAATATAAGAAATGGAAACAAATACGAGTATAATAATATGATAACGAGGACACGCTCACAAGCGGCACAACGCGCACGCCCACCATCTCCGCCCGCGCCATCCAGAAAAGAAAGAAAATCAGACTACTCTGTAAAAAGTTAGTCAATCATCCCCTGTTTTTCTACCCTTAGGGTAGGAATATTATTTCCAAATTTACATGGGGCCACCCTTGGTGTATACGCTTTCCAATAAAAAAAGAATCATCAAAATCCGACTACTCTGTAATAAGTTATGCGTGGTCATATATGTAGTACAATCAGTAACTTAACAATCAAACATCCCCTGTTTCCTACCCCTAGGGTAGGAATATTATTTCCAAATTTAAATGTGACCACCCTCGGTGTATACGCTTTCCAATAAAAAAAGAATCATCAAAATCGGACTACTCTGTAAAAAGTTATGCGTGATCATATATATAAAAAAAAAATATATACACGTCGACTTGAGAACCTCCTTTTGTTTTCGTCGGTTGAAAGGAAAAGGTCTTTTTCAGACGGCAGCCAATTATGACTGCGTTTACGCATATCTTCACTTATTTTATTTCGAGTTACAATTACTGTGAATATAAAGTGTGTATAATTGACTCAAATATTGAAAATGGCGCCATCAAAACTTGTTAAAAGTATTTGTTGATTTGACGTTGAAATTTGTCTATAATACTACAAAAGCGAGTTGACATGACTTTAGATTTAGCACCATTCCGTAGTGAGACAATATTTACTTGCCGGGTAATACGGTCAGCATCAAAAGCAGCTGGCCACTTTTGTACTTTGTCGTAATAATACAATTGTCAATCAAGTATGGCGTTTTGCACCTGACTGTAGAGCGACAAGGTACAAAGTACTTTTACTGTAGGTACAATCTTTCACCACGTTCATCATTGATTGACAATTGTATTATTACGACAAAGTACAAAAGTGGCCAGCTGCTTTTGATGCTGACCGTATTACCCGGCAAGTAAATATTGTCTCACTACGGAATGGTGCTTAATCTAAAGTCATGTCAACTCGCTTTTGTAGTATTATAGACAAATTTCAACGTCAAATCAACAAATACTTTTAACAAGTTTTGATGGCGCCATTTTCAATATTTGAGTCAATTATTCACACTTTATATTCACAGTAATTGTAACTCGAAATAAAATAAGTGAAGATATGCGTAAACGCAGTCATAATTGGCTGCCGTCTGAAAAAGACCTTTTCCTTTCAACCGACGAAAACAAAAAGAGGTTCTCAAGTCGACGTGTATATATTTTTTTTTTATATATGATCACGCATAACTTTTTACAGAGTAGTCCGATTTTGATGATTCTTTTTTTATTGGAAAGCGTATACTCCGAGGGTGGTCCCATTTTAATTTGGAAATAATATTCCTACCCTAAGGGTAGGAAAACAGGGGATGATTGATTGTTCAGTTACCGATTGTACTATATGACCACGCATAACTTATTACAGAGTAGTCGGATTTTGATGATTCTTTTTTTATTGGAAAGCTTATACACCAAGGGTGGCCCCATATAAATTTGGAAATAATATTCCTACCCTAAGGGTAGAAAAACAGGGGATGATTGACTAACTTTTTACAGAGTAGTCTGATTTTCATAATTCTTTTTTATTGGATAGGGTATACCTTGAAGTTGGTATTATATAAATTTGGAAAAAAAAAAATTACCCCAAGGATGGGAAAAAAGTATAAAATAAAAACTTTTTAACAAATAAAATTAAACCGCCGAAAAAACTGAAAAGCAAAAAATAATACTTTTTTGTTTGACCTTAATCTAGGTACCAGTTTGAAGTCGGTGCCTCAGCACGAGCCAGGAGGAGTGATAGAAGCCAATCAGGTAGAAGATTATAGGTCCACTCCTCCTGGCTAGTGCTGAGGCACCGACTTCAAACTGGTAGATTAAGGTCAAACAAAAAAGTATTATTTTTTGCTTTTCAGTTTTTTCGGCGGTTTAATTTTTTTGTTAAAAAGTTTTTATATTAAAATTAGTGGAGCAGCAATTTCAATGTCATTGAAAACAAGAATACCGATTGCGTAACTATAAAATCAAAATTAGCTCAGTGAAAAATTATTTTCGATCAATATACATACATATATATAGTACGGTACAGATATTGACAGGAGAGGAGACGCCATTTTGAATTAGCGTTTGGAATAAGCGTTAACCGCGCGAAACGGCGGTATACTTAATACTACTCCCGAATAGATAACGTAATTCTTGAATTATTATTTGATACAATAAGAAAAAATTGATTTACTCGTGATGGACTAGTGAATTATTCCAAGACTAAATTATACTCTCGTTTGGTTGAATCGACCCTTAGTATGTTTAATTTAACCGGAAATTCAAAATGGATTCATCCGTTTTGCCAAGTCGAACCAATGTTAAATTATATTTTTATTTCCAAAACTGTGTTTGAACTTTCCAGCTGCCACAGAAAACTCTCGTATTAAAATTCAACGATGAAGTTTGAAATTCTTCGTAGCTTTCCGAACTCTATAGGTACACATTACAAAGAAATAGGCAGTAGGGGCACTTCTTCACGGGAAATAATATATTAAATTCCTGCTACTGCTACTGCTGGACGTAGTTAGATAGTTAGCGTGACAGACGGATGACTGAGGTAGTAAATCATAAAACAAAAAACGAACTATTAAATACCTTGTAATTAAAAAAAACCGGTCAAGTGCGAGGACTCGTACATGGAGGGTTCCGTACCTTCGTACAATGTAATTAAAAATAATCCGTAATTGAAAAATTAAACCGTCTTCAAAAACACCCAAAAACTAAAAAGCACAAAAAAAATTATGAAATAAAAATTGAACCGACTACAAATAAAAAACATGAAAATATCTTTCTACTAATTTGTTTGAAATCGGTGACCCAGCACGAGCCAGCAGCAGTGGACCTAGTCATCGACCTTTTACCTACATACTATCTATTGGGTTTTTTTGTCCAAAAGCGTCTATTTGATATTGCGCTTTTGCGTCTAATAGACAAAAAAGATGTCCAAAAGCGACACATGAAGAGATGCAACATAGAGCCCTCTCAATGGGAGCGTTTGCAGCACAGCGTCCAGAATGGCGCAGGGTGCTGAACATCCAAGTACGGGACTTTGAGGATCAACGTAAAGTTGACCTTGACAACAAACGCGACCAGCTCAAGGCCCTCCCGCCTGCTGCCATCCCATACAACTACATAGACGGTGTACTTACGTGCCCGCAATGTGCACGGAGTTTCGCTGCAAAGATAGGCTACATTAGCCATCTTCGGGCGCATGAGCGCCAGAACACCAATTAAGTAGGAGTCGAAGTGGTCGCCATGGCCGAAACCGGTCAGAATCAATCATCTATTGGGTTTCTTCCACTTCTGCTGGCTCGTGCTGAGGCACCGACTTCAAACAGATTAGTAGAAAGATATTTTCATGTTTTTTTGTTTGTAGTCGGTTCAATTTTTATTTCATAATTTATTTTGTGCTTGTTTAGTTTTGGGTGTTTTTGAAGTCGGTTTTATTTTTTATTTAAAAAATATTTATTTTTCGCTTTTTAGTTGTATTTGTATAAATAGATGCTCAGGATAAAATTATTTTTGCTGACTGTATTTTTGCCCCTGGTTACTAAAGTACTCATCAAGACGAATCAAACGAGACCAAACTTGATGGGCTTATGTCGTTTTATTACGGAGTTCTTATGGTCATTTTCCAGCTCCATCGTCAAACCCTGGTTACTACCATCAAGGATCAAAGTACTCGTCAATACGAATCAAACTAGCCCAAACTCGATGCGGTCGTATCATTTTATTACAGAGTTTCTATGGCCACCTTTCAGCTCCGTTATCAGATCAGCATCATGTCATAATAGTATTGCATTGTCATATGATATACACATGTATGCAAAATTTTAGCTCAATCGGAAACCACAAAGTGGGTCAAATTTAACTTGCAAGATTTTGAACCGTTAAGTAGTTCAGTTGGTCATCTGTGGTCTTCTTCATCAAATCCAGTTTACCGAATGACATTTTCTGATTGAAAATGCTTGACTTGATGCTAAAAGTACCTAAATTGTCATAGGTGTGCCTATAAAATGTAAGGGTTTCCCTCGATTTCCCTGGGATACCATCATCAGATCTTAATTTGGTGCCAATGGGACCACCTCAGAAGTATACTTTCAAAAAAAAATTTGAAAATCGGTCCACAATTGGCCGAGATATCTACGAACATACATAGAAAAAAAAGTAAAAAAAAAGAAATAAGAACATAGAACCTCCTCCTTTTTTGAAGTCGGTTAAAAACTTGTTGATGTACAGTCAAGTGTAAAAATATGGGTGCACACAATTTGCTCATAAATATGTCCCATAGCTCTTATGTCGTCGAATTAAGGTATAGGTACGTAACGATGGGAGGATTAAATCGATACTTATTTTTGCACTTGACCATACATGAGCTTGAAATTTTAATATGATAAAAAAATTTACTGGCGATTTCGGTGAGCAAAAGTACCTGCCGGGTAACGAAAGGATCGAAAGCCTTACGACGCATAAGATGACAAACGTGAAATACCAATTCTACGCAAAAAACCACTTTCGCAGAATACCAACTACGCAAAACATGCGCAAAACACCAACTACGCAAAACGCCAACATGAATTTAAGCAAAATACCAATCACCAATCAAATACCACATAAGGACCGTGTCGTTTATGGGTAACTAACTTTTATTGAATTTGTACAGTATAAGAAATATTTTAAAACAATAAAATTAAAAAACCTACACGGTATTTATTGACCTTTGCCAGGGGGGTTCACTCCGCAGTTTAGGTATGTTCGGCCGGCGGGCGGCGCGCCTCCCGGGGAGGCGTATGGCAGTAGGTTGCCGCTAGTGGTGGGTCGTCGACGATTTTACAGCCGACGGAACGAGACCGTTTACCGTCGACGATAAACTAGTTTAAAAAACAGTCTAATTTTCGACTAGTTTACGTCGTCGTCGAAAAAACAAGCGAGCGTGAAGAAACAGAAAGCGGTCTATTCTGTTGGCGTCGCGACTCCTCGCTCGCGTCGGCAATGTTCGGGTTCACTCGGTCGGTATCGGCCAGACGCTCGCGACACGACGCGACGCAACGGATTCGACTCGCGACTCGTAACCAGTCGACGAATAAACTAGTTTATCTGTGAACTATAAACTAGTTGAATCGTTCACGTACGAAAAACAGTTTATGTAAACGGTTCGTTCATACAACGCCCACCACTAGTTGCCGCTCGGCATTCGATGCGCACGCTAGCCGCGTCGCGAGTAATTATTTTTCTGTGATTTTTGCAACAAACGATGACTTCTAAACGATCTTGACCGCCTGATTCCAGTCTCGCATGAATTTTTCCAACGATGTGGCAGAATGATCAAAAGATCGCAGATCTCTCTTCATCAAGGCCCAAAATTTTTCGATTGGACGAATCTCTGGGCAGTTTGGTGGATTGTAGTTTTTGCCCACGAAGTCAATTTTTTCTTTGGCGTACCACTGAAGGACAGACTTAGCATAATGACAGCTGGCCAAATCAAAGTTTGACACATATATGCTTTCTTATGAGGGGCAACAATCTCTTCTTCAGACTTTCCATCTCATAGATTTCAACATTTAATGTTTTGTCTGTTAAAAAAGGTGTTGAGGTCATTCCACATTGACAAGTAGCTTGCCAAACGACAATTTTTTTTCCAAACTGTTCGCAAAAAATAGCTTTTTCGGTATTACTGACGACTGTTCCTTGTTTCACCGTATTGTATTGTGCTCCTGGTAAAGTTTTGTAATACAACTTTACGTAGGTTTCATCGTCCATCACAATGCATTGCTTATTTTTGCTCAAAATCTATACCTATAAAACAGTACCGTGACTGACTGCCTGACTGACTGACTGACTGATTGGTGACTGACTGACAGACAACGCACAGCCTAAGCTACTGGGGCTAGAGACTTGAAATTTGGCACACATGTACCTTGTGTATTGTAGGGGTGCACTAAGGAAGGATTTTTCGAAATTCCCACGGGATAGGGAAATATCTTAGCTTTCTTTGTTTATTTGTTTATAGCGGAATCTCTGAAACTATTAAGCCGATTACAAAAATTTTTTCAGAATTAGAAAGCTACACTATCCTTTAATGACATAAATTACTTTTTATCCGGGAAAATGTAAAATTCCCACGGGATAGAAATAAACTAATTCAATTTCGTGGCTGATTTAAAAAAAAATTACATTATTATGTGATATAACTGTCCCCGATTGAAAAAAAGCTACTTTTTATTCGGGAAAATACAAAACTCTCACGGGATAGAAAAATTTGAAATCAACTTTGGGGCTGATTTTAAAAATTCTTTCACCAATAGTAAGCTACAGTATCCCTGTTTGACATAGGGTACTTTTTTCCGGGAAAAATGCAAAATTTCTACGGGATAGAAATAAGTAAATTCAACTTCGGCACTGATTTTAAAAATCCTTTCATATGATATGATATGACTATCCCCAATTGACATAGGGTACTTTTTCTTCGGGAAAATGCAAAATTCCCGCGGGATAGAAATAAGTGAATTCAACTTCGGGACTGATTTTAAAAATTCTTTCATCAATAGTAAGCTACAGTATCCGTGATTGACATAGGGTACTTATTTCTGGGAAAATGCAAAATTCCCACGGGACAGAAATAAGTAAATTCAACTTCGGCACTAAACTGCGGCACTGATTTTAAAAATTCTTTCATATGATATAGTATGTCTATCCCAAATTGGCACAGGCTACTCTTTCTTTGGAGTAATGCACAATTCCCACGGGATAGAAAAAACTAAATTCAAACTTCGGGGCTGATTTTGAAAATCCTTTCACCAGTAGTAAGCTACATAATCCCTGATTGACATAAGGTACTTTTTCCGGGAAAATACAAAATTACCGCGGGATAGAAATAAGTAAATTCAACTTAGGAGCTGATTTTTAAAAATATTTTATAATTTTAAAGCTACAATATCTCTGATTGGCATAGGCTACTTTTCTACGGGAAAATATAATTTCCCGTGGGATCGAAATAAGTAAATTTAAATTTGGGGCTGAATTTGAAAAATATTTTACCACTTGAAGGCTACATTATCCCTGATTGACATACTACTTTTTCTCAGGAAAAATTCAAAAGTCCCACGGGATAGAAATAAGTGAATTGAACGTGGTGGCTCATATTTAAAATTATTTCACTAATATAAAGCTACACTGTCTCTGATTTTCAAAATAGGTCAAAACAGTTATTTCTATCCCGCGGTATGCACTTTGCACTTTCCTGGGATAAAATGTTGTTGTTTCAATCAGGCCTCCTCCCAGAACGAGAACACTTGGGCCGTAGTTCCCACTTGGGCCCAGTACGATTTGTACAGTGCGGGTGTGTACCATTGAATTTCTTCTGAGGTGTGTGCAGCTTTTCTCACGACGTTTTCCTTCACTGTAAAGCTCATGGTAATCTTCAAACGTAATTTAGCACACGAATTCGGAATAACTCAGAGGACCAAGCCCGGGCTCAAACCCATGACCCTCTGCTTAAGAGACCATAGGTCAAACCACTAGGCCACCGCGGCTTATCGGCTTTAGAATTCACTTATTCAAATTCCGCGGGAACTTAGCATGTTTTCTATGCGTTAATCCACGTAATAAACTACCTGAATGCCAAATTTCATCCAAACAACTAACGTTATTGTCTTCGCGTACGAAGTTGCGGGCAAAAGCTAGTCTCTTCATATAGCTTGCGGGCCCTAGTTTTTACGGTAGATGACTGTTGAGCAGTCCGTTTTGGCTGTTTTTGTTTTTTGTAGCTTTTTAAGCTATTACGCTTCTTAGCTCGTTGTACCATACCAATACTAGTACCCGCTTTTTTGGCAAAATCACGAACTGAAAGCCCCTTTTTTGCAGCAAACAGTTTACATATCTTCTCGTCCAAATTAGGCCTTGAAGGACCTGGTTTTCTGCCGCGTCCAGGAAGATCACTTAACGAATAGTGGTTCCCGAACCTATGGATAGCGTTTTGAACAGCATGAACGCTAAGACCTTCCTCTTTAGCCAACTTTCCGTATGTCATGCCACTTTCAGTGCACCATTTGGAAACAATAGATTTCCGCTTTTCGATTGAAAGTCCTTTCATTTTTAGAAATATATGATTTAACATCTCGTTTAATGTTGTTTAATAACGTACAAAGATTTGACAGATGATATTTTTTTTGTTCACTAAACCTCTTTTTTCAGCCAGTTGTAATGTGTACCCGTAGTTAACAATACGGTCCTTACTGTGCATTTACGTCGCAGAATGATTTTTATTTTCCGGGGAATGAAGAAGTAAACAATTCATACAACTTAAACGAGTTAACAAGTTATAAACTAATATAAAAATAACTAGTTTTTTAATTTTATTTATTTACATGGGTTAATTATAATTGTATGGAATTCCTTACATTACGATTTATTTTTATGGGCATGTTTTGATACCAATATTTTGATAATCGACTCAGTAACTTAGCCACAAAACCTATTTCAATAAGACTACCAGGGGGGTTACTACGAAATTCGAAGTTCGAAGTTCGGATCGTGCGGTCCCTCTCACTCTCGTAATAAATACCATTAGCGTGAGCGGAACGGCATGAAACGAAGTTCGAAATTCGCGCTTCGTAGTATAGGGCCAGATGATATATACAGGGCGTCCCACGGCTATGCCACATAGAGGGGAAGTACCTTAAATATTGTAGTTAGACAATTTTACTGAAAAGAGACTTCATTTTTATTTTAAAAACAATTTTAACTGCATTCAAAGATTTTTGAAAAAACGCCTGTCTGAACCGGGAATCGAACCCGTCAAATAGTAAAAAAAACACCCGTAATTTTACGACACCGATCAAAAGGCTCAATCGAAAGGATTTTTTTTCCCCAAGTAACATAGCATCGTCAATAAAAGGAAGACCATGCAATTTTACGTTTATTTAAAATAATTACATTTTGCTTACAATTACTTAGCAAATGCTCAAAATGTGTCTGAAAAACCTAACAATATCACACAATAGCACTGCATTATCGAATTGTCCTATCCCTCCCCTGTTTCGAGGAACAAATAAAATTTGGGAGTCTTATCATACGAGAAACCGGATTTTTTAATTTTTTCTTTTATGCCTTTGCCAGGTTTTTTGCATTGCAGCATCGCCATTTTGTGTTCCCCATTAATGATGTGACTAATTATACATAGGTCTATCATCTGGTAGTCTTATCGAAGTAGGTTTAGTGTCGTGGGCTCTTAGACTAATAGTTTTAAAGCACGAAAATTAGAAATACGGACTGAACTGAACATTCACTCACATTGAATTATGATAATAAGTAAGAACCACAATGATGAAGTGGCCCGGATTTAAACAATAGATAATAATCGATTGTGTGGAAAGGAGTTTTAATTATCAAGTGTCATATCAACACTTGCCATTTTAAGATCCAGACGTTTCGCTATCGGGCCATTTGGCATTCATGTATTTAGTGATTAAGACATTTTGAGATACAAACGTTTCGCTACCGGGCCATTTAGCGTTTATGTCTATTAAGTAATAAAGACATTCTAAGATAAAGATGTTTCGCTACTAGAGTATTTAAAATTGTAACATTCTAAGATCCAGACGATTTGCTAAAGATACATTTAGCGTTCATGTCTATATAGCAACAAAGACATTACACAATCCAGACATATGAGCTATATTGTCCTTTGGAGAAAAGGGAATTTTGATAGTAACCCGGCCAGAGCGAGCCGAATTGTGGTTCGTCCAACTGGAGGCGCAATTCGCTTTTGCTGGAATTAATGCGGACAGCACCAAATTCTACCATGGTCATCTCGCAGTTAGAACAGAAGTATTTAATTCAAGTGGACGACGTAGTAAACATGCCTCCTGCGGATGGAAAGTACCAGAAAATAAAAAAGACACTGACTTCTAAATTAACGCCATCTAATAAGGATTGTCTCCGTCAAGTCATCAAATATGAAGAGTTGGGCGATCACAAGTCTTCTCAGCTTTTGCGCCACATGCGTAGTCTCGGAAGATCAGTCATGACAGACGAAACGTTACTGTTCCTGTGGTCTTCACGCCTACCGGCGCCAAGTCCAGGCATTTATTGCAACTCAGCCGTCTAATAATCATAATCATAATCATAATCATAATCAATTTATTTGCCAGAATATGGATTTGGATACTTTTCCGCCGGCGCATAATCCATCAACGTCATCCGATACGTTAGAAGAATTAGAACGACGTTTTGAAGATCTATCGCAGCAAGTTGCAGAGCTATCAGTTGACGGATTACGGCAACGCCGCGATGCCATGAAGGAAACCCGCAACAACTATCGTTTAAGCGGTGCTGGTACCAAAATGTGCTGGTAATATCGCTGTTTCAAAGACCGAGTTTCGAAATGCATTCCGCCTTGTGCATGGAAAAACGTTTCGACGGCGGGAAATGCGACGGGCAGGCGTTAGGGGCGGATAGCTTCTGCCCATCTTACTCTGGCCACCCTACTCGTCTTTTTGTGACAGATCGGTCCAGTAAACAACAATTTCTTGTTGATACTGGCTCAGACTTATGTGTTTGTCCTCGAAACGCATTGCAACGCTTTTCGCAGATCAAGGACAAATTACGAACTGTACGCTGCCAATGGAACCATAATTGAAACTTACGGGTGGATTTGTTGACATTTTACCACCTTTTGGTAGATACCCGCAATCGCCGGCTTATTGATGGTACAATGTCGCGCAGCACTTAAGGAACCAAGTTAGAGCCGTTTTTGGAGAATCGCATTTTCATGGTGTATTGAAGTGAGCGGAATGACACAAAAATATTTAATCAGAAGACATCCAGAATTTCACCGTCAAGGCGCAGGAAAGAATAAATAAGGAATAGCACTACAAATCACGTAGTATTTAGGTTTTTTTGAATACCGAAAGGGAATGATTAATTTTATTCAGAAGACTTTCAGATACGGCCCAAACATCTAACATTGTTTTTTTACATGTCTCGATTCAAATTAAAGCTGACAGAGAAACCAGCCAGACCAACAACGAGACACAATGCCAATAAAATGTTACACTATAAATTTGTAGCATAACAATTGCTACAATTATCCCCTTTCCAAAACAAAAAAACTTAAAACTCATACTAACATTGACCCTATTTATATTATTTTGACAACCCTAATTTAATAAATTTTGACAACCCTGATTCTATAGTTAGATAACCCTAATTTAATAAGAGATTTTGGCAACCCTAGCTATGAGAGATTTCGACACCATAATAAAACTCTATGACGACCATAATGGCGAAGCGGTTCCTTGAACACTATTCACTGTAGAAACAGCTTTTAGCTTAATATCCGTGATTACACAATTAACACAGAATAAGATCGACTAGAGTGACGGAGCGGCACGGATTCATCAATAAAAAGTAATCTAATCTGTAAAGTGCGTAACTCTTATAAAATACATAAGTAGAAGGTCGCCGGTGAGCAAAGTAATTATTTCAGTTCATTAGGTAAGTACTTAGGTGCAACAATAAATGTAAGGAGGTGCAGGGTCGCTTTTTGGGGTTGGTATTGGTATTAGTGCTACTACTTTTGGGATTGTATGGGTTTGAAAAGTTTCAAAATTGGATACCACTTGTAATAATGTGTCAACATCAGTAATAACGTTCGTCGAAAGACAGGGATAAAACCGGGGATGTACCTAAATTATATTTAATTATTGTCAGCAAGTCTGACTCTCTGATTGGTGATCTCAGTTTAGAGTTAAGATCACGAATATCTATTTCGAAATCTCGCGCAGATTATCCGTCTGAGTTCGCGCAATTGGCGTTCGATCATAAAGTCATAGTCTACTGTATCAAAAGTCCTGTAAAAAGCAGCTTTAAGGTCACAATAACGGACGTTTGGTGAACGGATAGACCTAAAATATTTCAGAGCAGTATCCAACAAAATTTCATGGAAACAACGAACTATGTATTCCGAACTGATATCACGAGCATCTCTTTCCTCCTCTACGCGACTGAAAAAATCGCGTACTCAAGTTTTTCCGGAATAAGTCAAATTCCATTTGGTGAGTGATTCTTGTTTTATAGGCAAATTTACCACCACCACCTGAAGTAGAAACAAGTGATCGCCGGTATCCGAAATGTTACGCGACACTTCGTCTGCCACGTCAGGCTGAATTACCCGACGTGGCTGGTTGATAACTGGGGAAGCAAGCCTAGGAGTGGTTAAAATTTGTCCAACATCACCTCTTTCAGCCATATTTGGAACGAAGAACACACAAATAAATAAATAAACAAATAAAACGTTTGTAAACAAAGAATTATCACAAATCAAACCGTTGTTTAAGCAACTTCAAACACAACCAGCACAAATATCGCACGAAGGGCACTCGCCCCTGACAAAACAAAGAAAAAGACAAACAAACAACACAACAATAAAGGGATTAAAATTGTTCGGGCGCCATTTTGTAGCGCAACAAATAAAAATAAGGAATAGCACTCCAAATCACGTAGGTAGTAATTTATATATTTTTCAAGACTGAAATGACACAAAAATGTTTTAATAGAATACTCGTAGAATATAATAATTTTATTTCAGGCTGCATAGGCCCATATAAAAATACCTTAAAGACTAACATACATATTTATATTATACTTAATTAACAACTTAATTACTAGCACGTGAAGTCTGTGACGTGGGCACTTTTGCGGTCAGAAGACATCCAGAATTTCACCGACAAGCCGCACGAAAGAAAAAATAAGGAATAGCACTACAAATAAGGAATAGCACTACAAATCACGAGTATTTAGGTTTTCTTGAATGATGATGATGATGATGTCCTCCTATATCTCCCAGGTGGAGCTAAGGGCCGCTGATGTCCGTCTCCACGCCTCCCTATCCTGCGCCGCCTCCCTCACATGATCCCACGTGGACCCCACACGCCTCAGCTCAGCCTCCACGGATCGCCTCCAACTATGCGTGGGCCGCCCCGGCCTTCTTTCTTTCTTGAATACCGAAAGAAAACTATTATTTTTATTCAGGAGACATTCAGATTCTAACGTTTACCATGTCTCGATTCAAATTAAAGCTGACAGAGAAACCAGCCAGGCCAACAACGAGACACAATACCAATAAAAATGTTACATTATAAATTTGTAGCATATCAATTGTTACACTACCTATTGACTCTGAAAATAGAATTATAATAATCCTAAACATTTATAAAGTACTAGCTGCTGCCCGCGACTCCGTCCGCGTAAATTTCATTTATCGCTATCCCGCAGGAACTAGGCAACGATGGTAATAGACAGACGGACAGAGCCCCCTTAAATATTTATTTTAATTATTTATTTTTTAAGTAAATTTACTACTAAATATACTGTGAATATTTCAAGCGTCTACCTACATGTTGCCGTTATTAATATCGAGCAAAAAACGGCAAAAAAAACACGTTTGTTGTATGGGAGCCCCCTTAAATATTTATTTTATTCCGTTTTTAATATTTGATGTTATAGCGGCAACAGAAATACATGCATATACTTGAGAGAGTTATTTTAATGTGCATTGCAATAACCAGCTAGTTGCAATTACAAGATTAGACTCCACCTTAGATGGTTTTGTAGTCGACAACCACCATTACCCAATGTACCTAATGTACTTTTTGTAATTTATTTTCACGACTAGAAAATGGGTGCATGACATAAATATTAAAAGTAAACAGTTTGGAGAGTATCATATCTTTATGCCAGACCTCCGAAAAGATGAAAATCGATTTTATATGTATTTTAGAATGAGTTTTGAATGCTTTGACGAACTATTAAATTTAATTCAAAACTAGCTTTTGCCCGTGGCTTCGCTCGCGTGTACTATGAGTATTCCAAAGAACCAAGATATCAAGCAAGCAAGCATAAAGGCAAGCAAGCAAGCAGGTCCACAATTGACCGAGAAATCGGTGAACATACCTACATAAAAAAATACATAAAGTGGAATGCATAACCTCCTCCTTTTTTAGAAGTCGCTTAAAGTGCCCTTTGCGGCCTACTTACAGTATAAACTTATGAATTTTTAAATTTTAGCTTTCTACAACCAGTAAAACGCAAACTCCCGTTTTTTCCCGTTCCCGTAAGAATTTCCGGAAATGTTTTCTTAATGCTCCCCTACACTCCCCAAGGAACCCACTTGCCAAATTTCAGCTTTCTATGACCAGTAAAACGAAAAAGCCCGTTTTTCCCGTTCCCGAGGGAATTTCGGAAAGTCCCCTCTCAATGCTCCTCTGCACTCCCCAAACTACCTACATGCCGAATTTCAGCTTTCTACGACTAGCTTAGTAAAACGAAAAATCCCGTTTTTTCCCGTTCCCGTTGGAATTTGGGACAGTACTCTCTCAATGCTCCTTTTCACTCTCCAAGCAACCTACATGCCGAATTTCAGCTTTCTACGACCAGTAAAACGAAAAATCCTGTTTTTTCTCGTTCCCGTGGGAATTTTCGAACGTCCTCTCTCAATCCAGCTCTACACTCCCCAAGAAACCCACTTGCCAAATTTCAGCTTTCTATGACCAGTAAAACGAAAACTCCCGTTTTTCCCGTTCCCGTGGGAATTTTGGAAAGTCCTCTCTCAATGCTCCTCTACACTCCCCAAACGACCTACATGCCGAATTTCAGCTTTCTACGACCAGTAAAACGAAAAATCCCGTTTTTTCCCGTTCCCGTGGGAATTTGGGAAAGTCCTCTCTCAATGCTCATCTACACTCCCCAAGCAACCTTCATGCCGAATTTCAGCTTTCTACGACCAGTAAAACGAAAAATTCCGTTTTTTCCTTATCCCGTGGGAATTTCCGAAAATCTTTAAAACTGTTTTTTACTATAATAATTGCCTACTTCTATGTCAAATTTGAAGAGTCTAGTAATTATAGTTCATAGGATCCCGTTGAACTGAATATATAAATCCCGTTTTTTCCTTATCCCGTAGGAATTTTGAAAAATCCTGAAATTAATGTTTTAAATAATGTAATACCTACTTGTGTATCAAATTTGAAGAGTCTAGTTATTATAGTTACTGAGATAGGTTGACTCGGAATCGAATATATAAATCCCGTTTTTTCCCTTTCCCGTGGGAATTCCCAAAAATCCTTCCTTAGTGGATGCCTACATTGTATAAGGTATCTATGTGCAAAATTTCAAGTCTCTAGGTCCAGTGGTTTGGACTGTGCGTTGATATATCAACAGTCATTTAGTTTATTTAGATATTTCAACCCCATCGCACCCCATCCAGGGAGATGGTATTTTATACGTCTGCCACGTCGGATTTTAAAACCGTTGTTGTTTTCATAACCAGCGACCAGATAAACCGCCATAGAAACAACACCCATGTTGATTTTCAGACTTTGTTACCTCTTTCCCCCCTTTTAGGGGTTGAATTCTCAAAAAACCTGAAACACGTGTTTACTCATTTATCATTACGAGTACTTCTGTGAAGTTTCGAATAAAATAATCGAACTAATCTTGTTTCCCCATACAAACTTTGGACCCCCGTTTCACCCCCTTAGGGTGTGAATTTAATTTTAAAAAATCGTTTCTTAGTGCACCCCTAGACCTTATAAGGAACCTACATGCCAAATTTTCGATCTCTAGGCCCAGTGGTTTGGACTGTGCGTTGATATGTCAGTCAGTCAGTCAGTCAGTCAGTCAGTCAGTCAGTCAGTCAGTCACGGTACTGTTTTATAGGTATAGATTATTATTAATTTTGACCTTGGAGGCTTCTTACCCCTCTAATGATGATGTAACTAGTTTACGTTGACATTTAGAGACTATACACATCTCTGAATTATTTAGATGAAGTATTTTTATTTGTTATTAACTCAGGGACTTTATACATCCCTTTGCTATATTTAAGGCTGTATATTGTTAAGCTTATGGATTCAAACTTTTATATTTTAATTAATACTTTATTAACTAGTCACAGGCCCGCGACGCCGAAGTTCCCAAGACGGTCCCATAAGGCTTATGGGAACGGAAGCGATACATGCCCTCGGTACCGCTCTGCTTTCAGAGCATGACATGAGTGCGTGTGAGCCAACTTTGGGGGCGGCAGGCGTAAGCTTGCCTTTGGAATCCAAAAGTTTAATGGTTACTTGACCTGAAATGTGTTTTAACACATTAATTTTTAATTATTGTGATATTGGAAGACTATCTCCAATATTATTGTTTTTTTATTTTTTTCATTTTCTTTTTTTCCTTTTTTGACGGTGGAAGCATTCTACACTTCCACTGAGCATAGATATAGTTAGTTAAGATGTATGTATAGTTTTAGTTTTTTTTTTAACTAAGGGATGCAATACATCCCTGTATTGTTTTTTTTTATATAATTATTATTATTTTTATTTAATTCAATATTTGTATGGTTTTTTAGTTTGTAATTTATTATATTACGCCTCAGCATAATGCTGAGTCAGCGACCGTTTCACTTTTGCATGGACACACATGCAGATCTGTGTATTTATTACTTCGTTGTTTTGTGAACCTTGTTTATTTGTATGAATTTGTGTGTACTTTCTTGTATTTGTGTGTCTTGTAAAAGTGAATAAATGTCTTCTTTCTTTCTTTCTTTCTTTCTTTCTTTCTTTATATTTTAATTTGAAAAGATGACTTCCTGCCAAGTTTCATGCGGCGCATTCTTCTTGGCAATAATGGTCCTTACGAAAGCGCTGGTAGCTTAAAAAAAGTGACATGTAAAAGAGCCCTTTGCGGCCTATTTGCAGAATAAACGTTTTGATTTTGTTTTTTTTTATACCTACTGGGAAAATGCAAAGTTCCCGCGGGATAAGAATACGGAATTGTATGTACGTATGTATGCTTCTTTTAACCCGGAAAAGCGCTAAATTCCCGCGGAATAGAAATAACTCTTTATATCAATTAAACAAAAGTCACTAATAGAAAGCATTGTGTCTGATTGGCATAGGCTACTTTTATCCCGAGAAAGGATAAAGTTCCCGTGGGATAGAAATAACTGTTTTGACATGTCTAAAAAAATTCTATTCATATTTAAAAAAAGCCGTGGTCACCGAGTGGTTTGACCTACGAGTATAGCCTCTCAAGCAAGGGATCGTGGGTTCAAATCCGGGCTCGCACCCCTGAGTTTTTCCAAATTCAACGCACAGCCCAAACCACTGGACCTAGAGACTTGAAATTTTGCACATAGATACCTTATAAAATGTAGGCATCCACTAAGGAAGGATTTTTGGGAATTCCCACGGAAACGGGAAAAAACGGGATTTATAGATTCGATTCCGAGTGACCGTATCTCAGTAACTATAATAACAAGACTCTTCAAATTTGATACACAAGTAGGTATTACAATAATGGAAACATCTATTTCAGGATTTTCTAAATTCCCACGACATAAGGAATAAACGGGATTTATATATTCAGTTCAACGGAATCCTATCAACTATAATTACTAGACTCTTCAAATTTGGCATAGAAGTAGGCAATTATTATAGTAAAAAAAAGTTTTAAAGATTTTCGGAAATTCCCAAGGGATAAGGAAAAAACGGGATTTTTCGTTTTACTGGTCGTAGAAAGCTAAAATTCGGCATGAAGGTTGCTTGGGGAGTGTAGAGGAGCATTTTAAGAGGAGCATTGTGAGAGGAATTTCCAAAATTCCCACTGGAACGGGAAAAAACGGAATTTATAGATTCGATTCCGAGTGACCGTATCTCAGTAACTATAATAACAAGACTCTTCAAATTTGATACACAAGTAGGTATTACAATAATGAAAACATCTATTTAAGGATTTTTCAAAATTCCCACGGGATAAGGAATAAACGGGATTTATATATTCAGTTCAACGGAATCCTATGAACTATAATTACTAGACACTTCAAATTTGGCAAAGAAATAGGTAATTATTATAGTGAAAAACAGTTTTAAGGATTTTCAGAAATTCCCACGGGATAAAGAAAAAACGGGATTTATCGTTTTACTGGTCGTCGAAAGCTGAAATTGGGAATGTCTAAAAAAATTACCAGTGATTTTTATATTTTTTTTGTATAGAAAAGTCAATTATAAGAAACTAATTTCAATATTTTGTCACTTAGTTCACTACTTTTTTCAAAATTTATTATTGAAACTATTTTGGTTGATGACGTCAGATTGTAATTGAGGGCTCCCACACTGCCAAATTTCTAAATCTATCTAAATGCGTACGATAAGGCAACCCTTTTAATTATTTTTTGCGTGGTGGTACACTGTAACTAGTGTCACTTTACTGGCGCTGTCAAAGTGCTAGATGTCAGGCAGTGGGTCCAAATCAAACTCCGTAGTTATAATCCACGCGTAAATTTGTGAAGAACTCTAACCACACAGAATAAAGTACGACTTGGGCCGGTCACGCAATTTACACCAAAGTCAAATGAAGGTCATTGCTTATTTGTTATGTAATAAATTCATTATATAATATTAAAATTAAATAACTACAGAAAATGAGTTAAAAACCATTTATTTCGAAATGGTTTTCGATTTACTATACATTGCAAAAAAATAGACATCCCCAATTCGGCATATAGGTTGCTAGCGGAGTGTAGAGGAGCATTGAGAGAGGACTTTTCAAAATTCCTACGGGAACGTGAAAAAACGGGATTTTTCGTTTTACTGGTCGTAGAAAGCTGAAATTCGGCATGTAGGTTGCTTGGGAAGTGTAGAAGAGCATTCAGAGAGGACTGTCCAAAATTCTTACGGGAACGGGAAAAAACGGGATTTTTTGTTTTACTGGTCGTAGAAAGCTGAAATTCGGCATAAGGTTGCTTGAGGAGTGTAGAGGAGCATTGTGAGAGAAATTTCCAAAATTCCCACGGGAACGGGAAAAAACGGGATTTAAAGATTCGATTCCGAGTGACCGTATCTCAGTAACTATAATAACTAGACTCTTCAAATTTGATACACAAGTAGGTATTACAATAATGAAAACATCTATTTCAGGATTTTTCAAAATTCCTACGGGATAAGGAATAAACGGGATTTATATATTCAGTTCAACGGAATCCTATGAACTATAATTACTAGACACTTCAAATTTGGCATAGAAGTAGGTAATTATAATAGTGAAAAAAGGATTTTCAGAAATTCCCACGGGATAAAGAAAAAACGGGATTTATCGTTTTACTGGTCGCAGAAAGCTGAAATTCGGCATATAGGTTGGTAGCGGAGTGTAAAGGAGCATTGAGAGAGGACTTTCCAAAATTCCCACGGGAACGTGAAAAAACGGGATTTTTCGTTTTACTGGTCGTAGAAAGCTGAAATTCGGCATGTAGGTTGCTTGGGAAGTGTAGAAGAGCATTAAGAGAGGACTATCCTAAATTCCTACGGGAACGGGAAAAAACGGGATTTTTCGTTTTACTGGTCGTAGAAAGCTGATATTCGGCATAAGGTTGCTTGGGGAGAGTAGAGGAGCATTGAGAGAGGACTTTCCAAAATTCCCACGGGAACGGGAAAAAACGGGAATTTTCGTTTTACTGGTCGTAGAAAGCTGAAATTCGGCATGAGGTTGCTTGGGGAGTGTAGAGGAGCATTGAGAGAGGACTTTCCAAAATTCCCACGGGAACGGGAAAAAACGGGATATTGCGTTTTACTGGTTGTAGAAAGCTAAAATTTCAAAATTCATAAGTTTATACTGTAAGTAGGCCGCAAAGGGCTCTTTAACCGACTTCAAAAAAAGGAGGAGGTTATGCATTCCATTTTATGTATTTGTTTATGTAGGTATGTTCACCGATTTCTCGGTCAATTGTGGACCGATTTTTAAAATTATTTTTTTATTCGAAAGAATATAATATACTCCTGAGATGTTCCCATTATCACGCAAGCAATCTTGCTTGCATGCTTGCTTGCTTGCCTGTATGCTTGCTTGCTTGATATCTTGGTACTTTGGAATTCTCATGGTACACGCGAGCGAAGCCGCGGGCAAAAGCTAGTAATAAATAAAAATGCAAAACCCGTTCACGATAGGAAGCCTGTGTCCGACAGTGTGATGTATTAGGTGGCTGATGGCTGATGTGATGATGATAATCTTATCCAAAGATTTGGCATGGGATGTTGTTTTATGAAAGTAACTTACAATCCAGGGGGGGACAATTAGACTTTATTGACCGGTTTCCTCACGGTTGATCGATGCTTTAACTTTCTTGAAACCATGATACATAATGGGTGTGTGTCATGCCTAGAATCGGATAAACTCTGTGTGAAACATGAAGCGTTACCGACAATAACCGACAAATCCCGATTCCTAAAACTTTGCGTAAAAAATGCTGCATTTACGAAACAGTTGCGTCATTTACGTCGCCGGTGTCGTGTCGTCCATAAGAACTCGATGTAACTATTTTTTTCAATTTTGACGCAGCTCAATTTACGGTGCGTCTGCGTATTTTGAGCAGCGGTGTGGGAGGCATGCAAAAAAACGTTACGGATACGATGCGTCACTGCGATTCCATACCGTCAGCGTATTTTAAGCGGCGGTTTGGTCGCACCTTAATAGGTATTGGTATTATAATTAATAGCAGCTTAATAAGATACGCAAGGATTTTTTCGTAACGGCTGCCAAACACAGAACCCTATTCTGGTCAGAACACTACCCTATCCGACACGCATGCTCTTGGCTGGTTTTTTTTAAAAGACTTAGATTTTTCTGTAAACGCAAAACAAATATTCAAGAGCTTGATCTGGGTAAGTTATATGACTGTATTGTAACTGAAGTGAAAAAAATTCGAGGATATCTCACTTCAGCCTCGAAAGTCAAGCACCTAAACGTATTTTTATTGCCAAGTAATTTCGTTTGTTTTTTTTAC
This sequence comes from Archips crataeganus, assembly GCA_947859365.1. Lineage (NCBI taxonomy): Eukaryota > Metazoa > Arthropoda > Insecta > Lepidoptera > Tortricidae > Archips > Archips crataeganus. Next base: position 24,984,809 of record OX402045.1, on the reverse strand, counting down.
GACATTTTTTATGGATTTCTTATTAGATTCGTGCGTATTCCATAATAGAATCTCGGCGAAATCGTTTTTGTTTTATGCTTCTATTACTGTTTATTATTTTTGCCATTTAATCAAGAATGCGCGTGACGTCTTAGACCGGGGGATGGTGACACAAAATACTAGATCATTTGTAACAGTATGGCGGTTCTTCAGGGGTATAATTACATAATAACAAAAAGGAAAATGATGGTCATAGCGCTGGTACCGGCGGTCCAATCGCGTGGGCGTTAATCGAACGTGTCGGATAAACAACGAAAATCGAACGATTTGTTCCACAAAAATTAAATAAATAGGCCACAAAGGGCTCTTTAACCGAATTCAAAAAAGGAGGAGGTTATGCATTCCACTGTATGTATTTTTTTTATGTAGGTATGTTCACCGATTTTTCGGTCAATTGTGGACCGATTTTAATAATTATTTTTTTATACGAAAGAATATAATATACTCCTGAGATTTTCCCACTGTCACCAAATCAGGTTCTGATGACGGGATCTCAGGGAAATCGAGGGCAACCTACAATTTTTGTAGGCACGCATTACGTTTTTCATATATTTTCTCAAGCTATTTAAGTGTTTGCGTCTGGTAGACATCATCTCATGTTGATGAGCTGATAACTCCTTAACGGTTAGGACTTGAGGATATTTTTTCAAATATTATAGGTACGTATAGACCGATAGTTGTATTTTTGCAGGTTATCCTGGTGAGCTGATGATGGAAGGTCAAACTCCTTAACGATTAGGAGTTATAGGAAGTTTCTTTAAATATCATATGCATGTATAGACCTTTAATTGTATTCTTTCTGGTTATTCAGATTCTTAGTGCTCGCTTCCGAATTAGTGAAAAACATATACAAAGAAATACTGTAAAGGATCGTATCTACTCTACCTGAAGTTTAGTCGTGCTTGCTTGCACGCTTGCTTGCACGCTTACTTGCACGCTTTCTTGCACGCTTGCTTGCTAGCGTGCACGCATGCTTGCTTGCATATTGCTTGTATGCTTGCTTGCATGCTTGCATGCTTTCTTGCTTGCCTGTATGCTTGATTGCCTGTATCCTTGCTTGCTTGAAATCTTGGTTCTTTGGAATACTCATGGTACACGCGAGCGAAGCCGCGGGCAAAAGCTAGTTATAAATAGAAGTCTAATAATGCCATACCTGTGGGAGGTGGCGAATGTGTGTATGTGTATGTGAACGTTTGGTGGGTATTTTGCATAAAAATACTGGCCTTACGCAACCATTATAGAGTCGTTTCTTGACACAACGTTAAAGAGCAGTAACTTAATATCTTTCCAAAAGTCCATGAGAGTGTCTGTGGTTCGACCGCAAAATGGCAAAGACAAATATTTTTAAACATATATCTGCCTAATGTTTTAACCGGATTAATTTGATTGCTCAGGACCAAACTTGGTACTTTTTCATATACCACAAATTTTTGTGTCACAAGAGCCTACATCATATACCGTCGAGTTGCGTATATTCGCCTAAGCTACCTATGTTCGCCTAGCTTGACATAAGTTGACACTGACAAAATGTTTCTAGTGCTTGCCTTACAAAAAACTGATAAATACAAAGTATTTTTTACGGCTGTCAATATTATTCGTACGATCTGCGGCTAACGTCACACAGTTGATGTTCAGTCAGGTTTTTTCGCGACACCGAACACAGGTTTTTTTAAGCCAGTGTTTTAACTTCAGTTTTAAGCAGTGATACAACCCAGGTAATGTTCAACTTTTTACATGATTATACCCTATAACTATTTCTTTTTCATATGGAACTATTATTTAATGGCTAGCTTACGTTTAGAAGTCACAATTGGATAAAACATTGGTGAGGGTATTTGGCGTCCACCTTGTTGCCAAATTTCGCCTACCTCTAGGGTTGTCAAATTTTTTGTACCACATTAATTGACGGAAGACATTATTTATTGTTTCCAAATTTAAATATTTTCTTGCGTTTGGTTTGTCGAAAATGGCTTTAACGATTTGGAGGAAAGTTAATAAGTAGATTAAACTATGCCTTAAAGATATGACATGTGTAGGTACATTTATTTGATCCCAGTTCATAGTATGAAACGTGGTATCATCAGTGGCGTAGCGTTTTATTTAAATAAAAAACAATCTTGTTAATATATTTTTTTACTTATAAACCATTACTCCCCTTTTTTGGCATGTTGGTTAATTTTAGGCAACCCTAGCATCATTATAGAAAATGTATGGAAATAACTTCAGACTGTAGCCCATCTTCGCCTCCTACACATTTTTTTTTAAATACCTATGGTTAGTGTGGTGAAGTTAAGGTTCATATTTTATTATCACATTCCAAGGAGATAAGACTTAACATGTGAAAGTCACAGAAAGTTTGTTATTGGTGGTAATACTTGCCATAGGCGAAAATAGGGGAAAATACCCATACTTCGCCTATTGCCTTTGGGGACATTTATTACTAAGTTAACCAATGTAATTCAAATCTTTAATGGTCTGTACTGATAGCCAGGAGTACTTAAAAACGTTTTTTTTTTATTTAAATTTGAAAGATTTTTTGGAAAAGGTATCAAAATCCAGGCGAAGGTACGCAACTCCTACTGATATTTTTGGCGGTTTTTTTATTATTGCTTAGTTTTTAACTTCATCTGAAATCACACGATTACAGTACAAAGTTGAATTACAAACTGAATCTAATTATTATTTTTAATTTTAAACGGGTTTTTATGTCAATTAGAGTAAAGAATTAAGTGGGTGCGTTGAAATATTACGTTTACCTAAATCTTTGAATTCATTTGTTATATCACGGTTTTTATGTTGTAGGTACTTTAAGCGAAGTAGAGCATCCTCGTTAAAAGCTGAAAAAATACTCGCGTCATTAACTTCACAGCGCGACGCGGAATCACCTCCCCTGCGATTTTAGCACCTTATCACGGACACTCGAAATATCGGAAAAAAAATTGAACTGGTCTATTTGCAATCTCAGAATTCAAGTAAAATTATACTCGTAGAATGCTTACATTTTGCAGAAGGTAACCTGTAGAAGTAGTAGAATCGCGTGAGGTGTGTTGGAATCAATGAATACAATCAAGACCCGCAAAACGTTTAAGTAGGTATGTAGAGTACAATCAAATTTGCACAGTGTTAGTTTTAATTTCCTTTAACTTAAAGGGAACATTCAACAGGCCAAATGAAATTAATAAGACTTAATTTGCGCTGTACATTATGAACATCTAAGCTGTGCTGTTGAAGTTAAAATAAAATAAATAAATAAATAAATATTAGGGGACAATCTTACACAAATCGACCTAGTCTCAAACTAAGCAAAGCTTGTACTATGGGTACTAGACGACGATAAACATACTTATTTAGATAAATAAATACTTAAATACATAGAAAACATCCATAACTCAGGAACAAATATTCGTACTCATCACACAAATAAATGCCCTTACCGGGATTCGAACCCAGGACCTCTTGCTTCGTAGGCAGGGTCACTACCAACTAGGCTAAGGCGGTCGTTACTGTCGTTAAAATACTGTCATATATTTGATCGTCTTGGCTCGTCCCATTCGTTTTTTGTTTAATTCGTCCCATTCTGCTTTCGTCATCCCTTCTTCATTCGTCACTTTCTTTGATAGTCTATGCCATTTCTGGTGACACTTGGGTGTAAAGTTTTAAAATTTTTTTAAATATACAATATAGGTTTGCATTTAACCACATCACACCTGATGGAAAACAAAGATGAGGCCTACGATGGAGAACGCTTGCCTAGAAAATGCTAATTCACTCTGGACTTGAAAACGGGCAGATTGTAGTGTTCAGGGAACACAGTCGCAGGTAGGGAATTACACTCCTTGGCTGTACTTTCATTTTTAGGTCAATTCACTATTCGTCTTGTTCGTTTTTCGTCTCAATTGCCAATTTAGTTTATCTCTATCTCTATGAAATTTTTATACAATTCGTATTTTTTTTCTAGCGGTCTAAAACAAAACAAAAAAAACAGAATCAAAACGTTTATTCTGCAAGTAGGCTGCAAAGGGGCTCTTTTACATGTTACCATAACCTTTTTTGAGGTAAATAACCGAAACCAGGGGATAGTGTTATTTAGTGTTATAATAATGCTCATATTTTTTGTATTTTATGACTAAAAATAAAGCTTCTTGGGTTCCTTGGAATATAAACATGCGATTGGGTTAATAATATGATCGTTAATTAGTTAATGCATGAAATTAAAACGCTAATAGCGCGAGTGAAGAAATGTAGCAACCATTATTACGTGTTCGTTTATGTATTTTGTAGCTGCTGCCTTCGACTCCGTCTGCGAAGAATTTCTTTATCGCTGACCCAGGGGAATATGCAATTTTCCGGGACAAAAACTATCCTCTGTCTTTTCCCGGAAATGAAATTATCTCTATACCAAATTACATTTTCTCAAAAATATCCGTAAAAGTTGACATTATTCATTACATATCAGAACGTGAAGTGCATAGTTTATGGCCAGTAAAAAAAATAAAAAGTTAAAAACATTGCAGGCTCGATAAACTCGACAACAATGTCGCATACAAATTTCATTATTGTCGAGTCTCAAACTTTTTAAAAAGTTAAAACGGCCATGGTAATAAGTTGGCACTATTCGTATACAGCCAATTCAAATGACCGGTATCAGTTGTTTTGTTGGAACTCCAGACTTTTTTATTGTGTTTGGAACAGCTTGTGGTGTTTTCGGTAGAAAAATACACCTGCAGTTTTTTGTAATGAAAAATGGCGGGAATGGGTTTAATGACATTTAATTTTAAGTTTTTTGCAATTCTTTGTACCTATTTAAGTTAATAAAAGTTTATTCTATTTTTTTTTCCTTCACCATTTTTGAGAAAAGCTTTATATTTGTCTCGGCTGGAATAGCAATTGCTGGCTTCGTATTAGTTAAAGGGACTCGCAAGCTCGTCCGTTTAATACTTATACTCAGCCAGCAATTGCCTACTTCCAGGCCAAGACAATAATGTACTATTGAATGCGTTCAGCGGTTTAAGCGTGGGCAGGTAACAGACAGATGGACACTTTTGCATTTATAATATTAGTACAGTTAGTAAGGAAGGATCACTTGTCAAAATTCGATACAGTAAAATCGTTACGAAGACTAATAAGATGTTACTGGTCGGCAAAAGTGAGTGTTCGAACGGATTTTGAATAAAAATTTGTTTGTAAAATACCTAATACCCTATCCAAATGCACGGTTTTTGCTACTGTTAAACCTCTACTTACGGTGTTTTAAAACTGCTTATTCTATTTTTTTATCATTCTATCTTTAGCTTTCGTGTTGTCTTTTGTTTTGTAAAAATATTGATGATGATGTGTCTGGTGTTGTTGTAAATAAATGTATTTTCTTTATTTATTTCTTTATAATTAAAAAAAGGTTAAAGTACAGCTTTGTGGGTTTTTCTGTTTAAATATCTCCGAGTAGAAATTTAATAAATGCTTAAATTTGGTTACAACACAAAACCACGGTCTAAGCAATCGAAGATGTTGTAATGTTTGCAGTGTACGTACATGAAGTTTATTTTGATCAAAATCCAACGGATTTACTGTTATATGCAGGTTTATCGTAAATCGTCCTATGTTTGTACATTAGTGTCCTTAGTAACAACGGAAAACAATAAATAGTAGTTGCAATAAACGTTATGTTGTACATACGACCTAGTGTCTCGTTATAAGTTCTCTGAAATTATGCCTGGAACAGTTAACAGAAGAAAGCGATTGCTTTAACTATATCCGCGTGGCTGCAAGTAAAATGTAACATGTCGAGTTAAACTCGTTTTAAGACGTGAGTGATCCGTTTATTTTCACTATAAAATGTAACAGTTAATTTATTTATTATTTTTGATTTTAAAACTTCGTTGGGACGTTATCACGCCAATCGCTCTATGCCGTTCGACGACACAGATATTCTGACAAGCAGAAATCCACACAAAGTGGTTGGTTTTGTCTCAAGACTAGTCGGCGTAAATGAATTTAGTGTTAAAATAAATCAATTTATTAAGATATACAGGGTGTCCCGTAAGTAGATAGTACGACAAACTGAAATGGGAGATAGTTGGGCAGGTCATATACCAAATATCAAAAAGTGACCTCAGTAAAAGTCGCACCGTTTTCGACAAAATTTTGATTTTTTGATTTTTTGAATAATGAATACCCCACACTAAGATTTTGAGTTGTGATATTCCGAATTAATTATTTTTTGCATTTATGTTTATTGAATAATAATCTCGAATAGTTGTGTTATCAGATGCATAAAACCATTTTTGAAAAACTATAGCAGTTTTTTATTTATTTTTATTTAAATTTAAATTTTGCCTTTTCTCCTAAATTTTGGTTAAGATTTGATCTATCACAGTGAAAAAAAATTACATGACCATTGTTTGGCTTACTAACTTAAAAACAATTGGGCATTCAAAAATATAAATAGCTTATCAAATAAAATATTTACAGGAAAAAAAATCTCCATACAACTTTCATTAAGTACTCTACAAATCTCGTTAAGCCAGTACTACCACCTTATCTAAGTTGAAGCTCAAGATGGATCAGAATGCAGTCTGGTTAAATTCAGCAGCTAGGGTAGAGGCGGCAACAGTAGCTATAGCGACAACAGTGGTGCACTAACCTTTTTTTGAAAAATATTATAGATAGCTTTCTATCTCTTTCGCTCTTCGGAAGATCCCCCAATAGATACAGATTATAACCAGTTTGCTTGCATGAACCACGTAACAAGCCCGTGTAGTGAGTGTTTTTTTATAAGAAAAAGTAAATTTCAAGGTAAGGTGCACTTTGTAATTTTTCATGAATTTAGAAAACAAGATGTAATAATTTTCGTTAATTTTCCCTTTTAGGATAGTTCATCCAGCAAAGCCACGTAAAATAAGGAAGCACGCAGGTGATGGATGACATACATGAAACTTTAAAAAATAAAAAATGGTATGGGCGTAAGAAAAGCGTCTAAAATTGCAGGCATTATAATGATACCTTATCATCTTAAACTCGAAATGTAAATGCATAAGCCAAATTAATAGATTTTTAATGTTTAAGTAAGATTGAAAAGTCACTTTGAGACTGAAGTAGTCAATTTTAAGTTACCTGATTGTTAATTGTAAGACAAAAGAGTAATTTTGTTTTTGGTTAACTCAGTAAATAAAGACTGATAAAATGCTAAAAATTGCATTATTATTTGGGTTATATTATAGATGATTCACTGTGAACTGAGGGCCGGTTCACTGTATCCAACCCTCAGTACACAGTGACTCAATTTAGATTTTTTGTAATACTGTTTATTGTCAAAATACTATCTTATCAAACTAAATCGATTAAAATAATCAATAAACATTAGTTACACTATAATACGAATCCATTTACATCTTTTCAACACTCGCCCAAATCAAGTAAACGTGGCTGAAAAAAAGTGACCCACTGTTGCCGTCTTGACCCTATACAAAACTAAATAAAAACTAAACTAAAAAACTATACAAAACTATATAAAGCCTTGTCCAACTTTTTACTAAAAAAAAATACTGGCTGCAAAGACTTCGAACGCCGCTAAATTTAAATTCGAAATTTTTAAATAATTTTGTTTATCACTTGTTTACTTAACCACACCCGAATAAACGGTAGGATTGGGTTCAAATATGAATGAGTTTTAATTTTTTTTATATAAAAACGTGAAATTTAGATTTTTATAATTTATTTAATTTTTCATAGCTGTTGAATTTAACCAGAGTGCATTCTAATCCATCTTGAGCCTCAACTTAGATAAGGTACTAGGAACTGGCTTAACGAGATTTGTAGGGTACTTAATGCTTTGTATGGAGATTTTTTTTGCAGTAAATATTCTTTTATTTTATTTATTTATTTATTTATTAATTACACAATTACGTACTTACAGCAAGAACCAAAGCGCCCATAAGGCTACAATACAATAAAATTAACTACAGAACAATAACTATTATTGACAAAGAAAACAATCATATAATAATAATAATCAATTATATACATAAAACAAAAAATAATTAACTACAATTTCTAATCAATAAAAATAATAACAATACAAAATAAATTACAGGACGATTGAAACCAATTGACCTAGTTATCAACCACAACGCCACCAGATCGTTAAACTAATAAAAATTTTATAAGCTATTTATCATTTTTGAATGTCCATTAAATACACATGTTTTTAAGCTAGTAAGCTAAACAGTGGTCATGTAGGAATTTTTTTCACTGTGATAGATCAAATCTTGACCAAGTTTAGGAGAAGTGCCAAAATTAAAATTTAAATAAAAATAAATAAAAAACTGCTATAGTTTTTCAAAAATGGTTTTATGCATCTGATAACACAACTATTCGAGATTATTATTCAATAAACATAAATGCAAAAAATAATTAATTCGGAATATCACAACTCAAAATATTAGTGCGGGGTATACATTATTCAAAAAATTTGTCGAAAACGGTGCGACTTTTACTGAGGTCATTTTGTGATATTTGGTAGATGACCTGCCCACCTATCTCCCATTTTAGTTTTTCCGTACTACTTACGGGACACCCTGTAAATTATTTCACGTTTAACTTGGATTACAGGCGTCAAGATAAACTTCATGAACTGTCTCGATACTTAAAAATTCTTAAATACCTACGGCTTTAAACATTAATTCCGATTAAAAGCCACAGTGCCACTTCTTTTGTCGTAAACAGTAACAAAGTTATCTCGACGTTTCTTCCTAACAGAGATAAGCACACGGTGGTTTAAACGTAAACTTGATGAGTAAACGACTTCAAAACTGTTTAATCGCGATTTCTGCGCATTTTAGACCAACATCCTAATGTGGTCGCGTTTTCAAATTGCGATATCCCGTGTTTGGTTGCAGTTAGCCGCTTGGCCTTATGCCAGTCCCTCTCCACGTTTCTTTGGATTTCTGCGGCATACATAAATCAACAGCTCGTTTTAACTATTAATACGCTGTATGATTTGAAGAAAGTCTGGCTATTGTTTCTTTATCTGCTTTTATATTAAGCTGGTATTTAAGTTCGAGTTTGCTTTATGTACTGGATTAAATTTTTTGTTTCCTGTATCAGAGTCACTTTAAGAATTAATCGCAATCGAATGTGTTGTTTTAAATTCTGCTGTTTAGACGCTTCCCTACAAGACAGTGAATACATTGTGTTCAGTATGACAATTGTAATTAATGTTAGAAAGGTATTTGTAAAATCATTGGTGTCATACTTTGATTAATGAAATGCACAAGCGCGGTAAAATTATTGTGAAGAAAAATTAATTTGTAATTACAAGTTTTATTCAGTAAATTTAGAAAGCAGTAGAATCGGAGAGCCGCTCAATTTTAATTAAGAGACGGAACCAACGCTCCCGAGGGCAAAAAAGCGCTCAATGAAATAGCCTCTCATTTGAAACGAAAATAAAATCCTTCGAACGAATTGAAATATCTAGTGTTGCTGATGAGATTCCATTAGATAGGTATACGTAGGTTGGAGATTATAAATGCTGAAGTTGACAGCAAATTGTGTATATTTTATGTTATACATAATTATATTTTGTATTGAGTGTGACCTTTATAAAGAGAAAAGTATTCATAACGGCCTTTAATAAAGACATCTAACTATAGTGTCTACATTACTAGTTATTTATGTGACTGATGCATAATGGGAGGTATTAAAACCCGAATGTGGTTTTATGAACCAAAGCAAAGGTCACACACAAAACACGATAACCTCATTAATTGTTCATTGACAGTTCAAAATTGAAACAAAGACTAACTATTTTTTAAATTCTTAAACAATCTAGACTTGAGTCGATTCCGATTCTAAAATCGATTGTAATATTCAAGATTAAAAAAATTACAGAACAAGAGCTTCACATTTAATTAAATTACAAATCGACTAATTCAATAATCAAGAATGTAATTATAGTATACAAACAAAACATCACCTAGCAACCGTGAAACAATTCGCAATTTAAGTCTTTCCTGAATTTATTTATTTTCACCCCCTTTTTATTTTCTGATTTTATGTTTTATGCAAAGATATCGCATAGACAACCCTCTGCGGACAATTTGGGAAACCGGAGCCCGCCGCGCGGGCCTGCCCGCAGCGGCGCAGCGCCCGACACCGTTTTGACAAATGTCAAACTATCAAAATATTTCAACAAAATGTTTATTTCCAACTTTATTCTTCCATTTTATAATTTATACTAGCTTTTGCCCGCGGCTTCGCTCGCGTGTACCATGAGTATTCCAAAGAACTAAGATATCAAGCAAGCAAGCATACAGGCAAGCAAGAAAGCATGCAAGCATGCAAGCAAGCATGCAAGCAATATGCAAGCAAGCATGCATGCACGCAAGCAAGCAAGCGTGCAAGAAAGCACGACTAAACTTCAGGTAGATACGATCCTTTACAGTATTTCTTTGTATACAATGTTTTTCACTAATTCGGAAGCGAGCACTAAAAATCTGAATAACCAGAAAGAATAAAACTAAAGGTCTATACGTGCATATGATATTTAAAGAAACTAACCGTTAAGGAGTTTAACCTTCCATCATCAGCTCACCTGGATAACCTGCAAAAATACAACTATCGGTCTATACGTACCTATAATTTTGAAAAAATATCCTCAACTCCTAACCGTTAAGGAGTTTTACCTTCCATCATCAGCTCATCAACATGAGATGATGTCTACCAGACGCAAACACTTAAATAGCTTGAGAAAATATATGAAAAAACCGGCCAAGAGCGTGTCGGACACGCACAAGGTAGGGTTCCGTAGCCATTACAAAAAATCAAGTAATATTTTTTAAAGGATTTCGTATGTGTACGCAATCATCCAAGTTTAGGTATGTTTTATACCTTAGGCTACTATTTACTCTTAAACTACAAATAATTTCCAAGCAATCGTAGCCGCTATAATTTTTCTAGTAAATTTGATATATTTACTACCATTCTGATTTTTTTCAAATTTATCCACCTAACAGTTTAGATTTTAGAGGGGGGGGGACGCTCGATTTTAATGAAAATTTTCACTTTAAAGTTGAATATTTCGCAAACAGATCACTGAATAGAAAAATCATGTTAGCAACCCCGCAATGGTTTTTAAAGGCCTATGCAACGATACCCCACACTATAGGATTAGTCGAGAAAAAAAAAATCACCCCCCCTTTACGTCTATTTGAGGTACCCTAAAAAAAATTATTTTTTTATTTTTTATTTTGCCACTTTGTTGGCGTAACTGATATGTTATATTCATGCCAAATTACAGCTTTCTAGTACTAACGATCTCTGAGCTTAGCCGCGGACAGACAGACAGACGGACAGACATGGCGAAACTATAAGGGTTCCTAGTTGACTACGGAACCCTAAAAACGTAATGCGTGCCTACAAAATTTGAAGGTTGCCCTCGATTTCCCTGAGATCCCATCATCAGATCCTGATTTGGTGACAATGGGACTATCTCAGGAGTATATTATATTCTTTCGTATAAAAAAATAATTTTTAAAATCGGTCCTCAATTTTGACCGCACAATTGGTGAACCTACCTAAAATATACCTACATAAAAAAAATACATACAGTGGAATGCATAACCTCCTCCTTTTTTGAATTCGGTTAAAGAGCCCTTTGTGGCCTATTTACAGTATAAACTTTTGGATTTTGAAATTTTACCTTTCTACAACCAGTTTAACGCCAAATCCCGTTTTTTCTCGTTCCCGTAAGAATTTCGGGAAATGCTTTATTAATGCTCCCCTACACTCCCCAAGGAACCCACTTGCCTAATTTCAGCTTTCTACGACCAGTAAAACGAAAAATCCCGTTTTTTCTCGTTCCCGTGGGAATTTCAGAAAGTTCTCTCTCAATGCTTCTCTGCACTCCCCAAGCAACCTACATGCCGAATTTCAGCTTTCTACGACCAGTAAAACGAAAAATCCCGTTATTTCCTTATCCCGTGAGAATTTCTGAAAATCCTTAAAACTGTTTTTTACCATTATAATTACCTACTTTTATGCCAAGTTTGAAGAGTCTAGTAATTATATTTCATGGGATTCCGTTGAACTGAATATATAAATCCCGTTTTTCTCGTTCCCGTGGGAATTTCGGAAAGTTCTCTCTCAATGCTCCTCTACACTCCCCAAACCACCTACATGCCGAATTTCAGCTTTCTACGACCAGTAAAACGAAAAATCCCGTTTTTTCCTAATCCCGTGGGAATATCCGAAAATCCTTAAAACTGTTTTTTACTATTATAATTACCTACTTCTACGCCAAATTTGAAGAGTCAAGTAATTTTAGTTCATAGGATTCCGTTGAACTGAATATATAAATCCCGTTTTTTCCTTATCCTGTGAGAATTTTGAAAAATCCTGAAATTAATGTTTTAACTAATGTAATACCTACTTGTGTATCAAATTTGAAGAGTCTAGTTATTATAGTTACTGAGATAGGGTCACTCGGAATCCAATATATAAATCCCGTTTTTTCCCGTTCCCGTGGGAATTCCCAAAAATCCTTCCTTAGTGGATATTTACATTGTATAAGGTATCTATGTGCAAAATTTCAAGTTTCTAGGTCCAGTGGTTTGGGCAAAACATTAAAAACGACACAGACATTTCAACCCCATCGCACACCATCCAGGGAGATGGTATTTTACGTATGCCACATTGGATTTTAAAACCGTTGTTGTTTTCATAACCAGCGACCCGATAAACCACAGAAACAACACCCATGTTGATTTTCAGACTTTGTTACCCCTTTCCCCCCTTTTAGGGGTTGAATTCTCAAAAAACCTGAAACACGTGTTTACTCATTTATCATTAGGAGTATTTCTGTGAAGTTTCGAATAAAATAGTCGAACTAATCTTGTTTCCCCATACAAACTTTGGACCCCCTTTTCACCCCCTTAGGGAGTGAATTTTGAAAAATCCTTTCTTAGTGCACCCCTAGACCTTATAAGGAACCTACGTCTACGTGCCAAATTTGGAGTCTCTAGAACCAGTGGTTTTGGCTGTGCGTTGATATGTCAGTCATTCAGTCAGTCAGTTTCTTCTTTTATATATTTAGATTAGGTACTCATATAAGTAAACTTAACTTATTGGACGTCTACGCGTCTCTTGGTTGGTAAGAGATGATATGGTTAGATTTTAACACTGGCGGAATAAACCAAACCAAGCGTCCCATTTTGGTTCTTGTAAGAAAAAGATACTTCAAATACAGCATGAGTGCATAAAATAACGTTTTATCCTCGTTATTAAACGTTTACCGAGTATACGGTAACGACTCTTAATTGTTACACCGGTACTTTGTTCGGTTGTTCAGTGTCGGTAATTCTATACGCTGACAAAGTTTTGGCCGTTATTATCTACGTACCTAAACAAACTATCCTATCGTATAAACTTATATTGACTTTCGCAACCCTCAAACAAAGGTAGGTACATTGATTCTAAAATGGGAAACGTTCAGTTACAGTATAGATAACACTAATAAATAATTGGTCAAGTATGAGCACGTATTACGTAGCGAGGTTTCCGTTTCTAGGTAACTCCAAATTTCATACGCTTACATAATAATGCGGTACCTACTGCTTGTAAGAAATGTAAACCTTGTTATTTATGTGTTTATTATCTTGTTTGCCTGTCAGGGATAATCTCTCATACAACTGAACCGATCCTGCAACTTCTTTACGACTAATTTCAAATTACGACGAGGTAATTAGGCCACTTGTTACCGGGGAAAAGTGCAAAGGAAGTTATGGGCAACAGTTAGTCTAAAAATATTGAATTTTCGGAAGTGTTGAGTTGTTTTTCTGATCTATATCTATATTTTCGTCTCACATTAACGTAATTTTATTCGCGTCCCGTGAGTTGGTTGATGTTGGCCCTCTAAAATGGGCTTTAGAAATACACATTTTGGCATCCGTGTTTTCGAATGGCCACATTAATTTCACTAAACCATTTACTTTAACGGGCAAAGGTAGTTTAGGCCCTTCCTACCTTTCTAGTTGGTTAGTTTACTTTAATAATCAACTTATTAATGCTTAGGTATATTTTGAGACCGTTATTTTGTCATAAGCAACAGTTAGATGAAACTGGCTAATTGCAAATAGATAGTAATAATTATACAAGGTGTAAATTAAATTAATATATTGAAAACCTCAGACTGCCCATCAATTTTTTATTTAACTACATAATATTTTGCGGGACTTAATCAAGAACTAAATTTTTATTACTAAAACTAGCTGGTGCCCGCAACTTCGTCCGCGCAGTAAGGCCGTCCGTAGAAAGACGTAGGTAGTAGGTAGGTCCGTTCAGTAGTTTCGGAGATAAGCGTGTACATACAGAGAGATAGATGCATGATTTCTAATGTTTTATTATGTGTATAGAAGAAGATTTACACGACGATAACAGCTTTTTCATTGATACTTGATTTTAATGAAACAAAGCTTAAATGTTGCTCCAAGTTAAGCTTCATCGATCTGCGAAAATCGCAAGGAAATCCGTTCAGTGGTTTCGGAGGATTAGCTTGTACATACAGACAGACAGACGCATGATTTCTACTTAACTGTTCTATTATATTATGTATAGATAGATGGAAGAAGATGAAGACTTAAGCCCAGTTTACACCTACATACAAGAAAAATCGTGCTATTTGCATTACCTACGTTTCGGCGTCCGACAGACGAATTTAAATTGGTCTGTTTTACGACCCCGCTATGTAATGCAACTTGCACAATTTTTATTGCTGGTCTAAACTTGGCTTTAAACGAAGATAACTTTTTCAATGTTACACGATTTTAATGAAACAAATCTTAAATGTTGCTCCAAGTTAAGCTTCATCTATCTGTGAAAACCGCAAGGAAATCCGTTCAGTGGTTTCGGAGATTAGCATGTACATACAGACAGACAGATGCATGACTTCTACTCTGTTTTATTATAATGTATAGATTTCCCCGACGTTTCGATCTCATCACAGCGGCCGTGGTCATGAAGTCGACTGAAATGTAGGGTATTAGCAAGAAATATTTTTCATCACACTTGTTCGTCAATAGTGTTATTCCATGCCTGTTTACTAAAGGACAATGGCCTAAATTGTTCTTACGGCAGTTATGGATTTACGAATAGTTTTTCCTCCCTAGGGAGTTATAACTTTAGTTTTAAAATTAGCAAACAAGAAGTACATCATTTCAGTCTAACTAAGGAGGTTTCAAGTCAGCCAACGTTTTATTCATATGTTTAAAACTTAGCTATAACCCAATTTTACAACACAAAACTTATATAACACTTGAATAAACTTCGTTTTTTTATATTTTAAATTTAAATATATCAAATCGTTTTGCAATCATTTTAGTAAATATTTTTTTTTACATGTTGGCTGAATCTGGCCATATTACCATTTGGATTCTCTACTAAACACAGTTTCTTAGTACCTATTATCTAAGGTAGATGAATAGAAAAAAGTGACAATCTGTATTGGCGGGGAGCCATGATTTTATTCAATTGTTTTCTTAGTGTCTTTGCTTTTCCCGAGTTGTGAAGTGTTTTTTAGGCACAGAATAATTTTATTTTTGCACTTTTTCTTCACAATGGTGATGAAAAACATTGTGTGTATCACGGGCAGTAAGGGAATTAACAACTCGAGTCATTAAAAGTCGGCTTCTGGCTTCTATAAAATCTCGTTAGTAATCCCTTTCTTACGGTCCTTAATAAACAATGTACTATCATCATCATCATCATCAGCCTATGCTCATCCACTGCTGGACATAGGCCTCTCCCATGGCACGCCACTGAGCACGACCCTCGGCCACTCTCATCCAGCTCTTGACAGCCGCCTTGCAAAGATCATCGCTCCACCGAGTCTGAGGACGTCCTACGCTACGTTTGCCGATTCGTGGTCTCCACTCAAGAACTAGTCTACCCCAACGGTTATCGGTTCTTCGGGTTACATGGCCGCTCCATTGCCACTTCAGAGTGCTAATGCGGTGGGAACCGTTAACTTTTTAAGATTGTTATAAAACAAACCTAACCTAACCTAATGGGTTCTGTATGATGCCGTTTTAATAAATTCTGAGAAGTTTACGGTTTCAGAAAAAAATCGTGTCGGTCTTTTGACCTATTCGATGTTTTAATACATTCGGTCTTTCGTACTTCGGTATTGTAATACATACCCGTCGATAACTTTGATTCTCTGTCGGATCACTTCGTTACCCTTCCATAGCACGTTGAGCAACTTTAAATTTGTGAACTAGCCCTACCGTGAATGTGCATGTTTCGGCACCGTGTATTATGACGGGTAGGACGCACTGATTGAATACTTTTCGTCTTTAAACTCTGTGGAATTGGCGATGTGAAGTCTTGACGCTGTTTCCCATACGATTGTTCGTGATTAAGTCCCGCTAAATATTAGTAATGATTGTGAGTGAGAATCGCGAAAGTTTTAAACACTGTAAAGTTAGTTTAAAGAGTATTTTTACAAATACCTTTATTATTTAAAAAAATATATCTTGAGTTTTGCTCAATCAGTATTACTATTTGATTTTAAATTCTATAAATGATCTAAAATATAGTTATATGAAATAAATAAATAAATAAATATCGTGGGACAATATTCACACCAATTGACCTAGTTCCAAAGTAAGCTAAGCAAGGCTTGTGTTATGGGTACTAAGCAACGGATAAATATACTTATATAGATAGATACATTACGCACATTATCACAGATTACGCGATGCGAATTCGTGAAAGAGTTAGATATTATGTGTGCACAAGAAAAAATAGAAGAAGTTTGTATAATAAAAACAGTAGATAACGAAATATTTATAAAAAAGTTAATTGAAGAAATAAACAAACATAAAAACCGGTCCGGACCGCGATTATGTATCATGAATAATGTACAAAGAGTAGAGAGTAAAGATGACAGACGTGTCATTCTTAACGACTTCCACCTTCTACCCAGCAGTGGCCATGCTGGTATGAGAAGGATGTCAAACAACATACGAAAATATTATTACTGGGAAGGTTTAGAAAATGATGTTAAAAAATTTGTAAAACGGTGTGAAAAATGCCAACGGCAAAAACATTCTTTACCAGTACGGGAACCTATGGTTATTACCACCACAGCGAATACAGCGTTAGAAAAAATATATCTAGATCTTGTAGGACCATTAGACACTGATAATTATAAATATTCATACATCTTAACAATACAGTGCGAATTATCTAAGTATACAGAAGCTTATCCTTTAGTTACAAAGCAAGCGCAGGAGGTAGCACGAGTATTTGTAAACAATTTTATTCTTAGATACGGAGTACCCGGAAGCATAGCAACAGACAGGGGAAAGGAATTTATGTCATCAACATTTAAGGAGGTATGTAAACTACTACAGATCAATCAATTGAACTCAACAGCCTACCATCATCAGTCCATCGGAGCACTTGAGGTAACACATAAATGTTTAAAGTCTTTTCTCAGAATCCAAACTGATAATCACCCCGAGACATGGAGCCAGTGGCTTCCGTTTTGGTGTTTTGGCTATAATACAACAGTACATTCAGAAACAAAACTAACCCCTTACGAATTAGTTTTTGGAAAATTGTGTTCGCTGCCTAACAATTTACTTAAAAATGTTGATCCACTATATAATTTTGACCATTACCCGTTTGAGTTAAAATATCGTTTACAAGTATCTCAAAGAGAGGCAAAGAAAAATATTGTATCTAGTAAAATTAAAAGAAAACTCGATTATGACCATTATCTATAAAAACGGCAAAAAAACACGTTTTTTTGTATGGGAGCCCCCCTTAAATATTTGTTTTTTTTTTTTTAATTTAATTATTTATTTTTAAAGTGAATATATAACTAAATATTCTGTGAATATTTCAAGCGTCTACCTGTTGCCGTTATCAATTTCGAGCAAAACGAGCAAAAAAATCACGTTTGCTTGGGAGCCCCTTAAATATTTATTTTATTCTGTTTTTAGGGTTCCGTACCCAAAGGGTAAAAACGGAACCCTATTACTGAGGCACCGCAGTCCGTCCGTCTGTCCGTCCGTCCGTCCGTCCGTCTCTCACCAGGCTGTATCTCATGAACCGTGACAGCTAGACAGTTGAGTTTTTCACAGATGATGTATTTTAGTTGCCGCTATAACAACAAATACTAAAAACCAGGATAAAATAAATATTTAAGGGGGCTCCCATACAACAAACGTATTTTTTTGCTTGTTTTTGCTCGATATTGATAACGGGAACAGGTAAACGCTTGAAATATTCACAGAAGAAGAAGAAGTTATATATTTATATATTAATTTTAAAATAAATAAATAATTAAATTAAAATAAAACTAATATTTAAGGGGGGCTCCCATACAAAAATCGAGATTTTTTTGCCGTTTTTATAAATAGTGGTACGGAACCCTTCGTGCGCGAGTCCGACTCGCACTTGGCCGGTTTTTTAGTATTTGTTGTTCTAGTGGCAACCGAAATACATCATCTGTGAAAATTTCAACTGTCTAGCTATCACGGTTCTTGAGATACAGCCTGGTGACAGACGGAGAGACAGACAGACAGTCGGACGGACAGCGGAATCTCAGTAATAGGGTCCCGTTTTTACCTTTTGGATACGAAACCTTAAAAATATAGTTCATTCATCACACGGAACGACTAGGAAAAGGTACATAGGTATTGCATGTATGTTAAATAAGTGTTAAGAGTTGTGATAGCAATCAAAGTTACTTATACATTTACACCACCAGCAGTTTCCAAGCAAATTGGATCAGAGTGAGTTTTGCTGTGTGCGCCGGACTGGAATTTTCAAATACTGACAGCAACCAACTTACTAAGAAAGCGTTTTTCAAATTAACCTTTCCTGGTGAGCCTATGCTTTTAATGGATTTTTGAGAGTTTGCACGAGGTATCTTCTCACGGCACAGTGTTATTTTACTTCCAAAAAACAAAAACAACGTAATAACAATTAGACATGGTAAACATTATTTTCTTATTTCGGACCTATTTTGAAAATAAAAAATACTTTTGAGTTTTGAAACAAAATAACAGATATTCAACCTTAAGTGGGTCCCAAATCAAAGTTCGTGACTGTATTGTACCCAGGGTTGTGTTGCTGTAAATAGGTTTGCATTTAATGTGTATGTTTTGTTTTAAGGGTTTGCGGGGGCGGTTAAAATCACTGATTATCGCATTAAGCCTCGGGCTGGGGCGGTTTATACAATTAGTGGAATCCTGATTTGCTATAAACGTATAAAGAGATTGTTTTGTACATAACAAATAAAAGAAATACAACCTTCGTATAAATTTCGCTGCGGTCTGTTGATCAAAGCGTACACGAGTAAACAGGCAAGATTGAGTTAAGTTAATGATTTGTTCCCAGTTTGTCTCCAAAACTGGTAAAATTTTAACCTGAAAATATAATTTTTACCTGAGAATATATTATTTACTTACTGATAAAATAATTAATATACCAGAAGTACAAAAACAACAAAATTGACATTTATATTGCGCTTCTTCAATTTTATAAACTAGTCTTTGGCAGATCATTAAATAGAACTGGACACAAATATTAGATTCTTTATGGGCGAAGAAGGGAATAGAGCTGGCTAAAATTGTTTTCTTTATTATGGGGTGGTGGGCGGTAATTAAATATTTCTTACGGATATACAGTAAAGTCATAGTACAAATGCTTCCATTTCTTTACACAATAATCAGCCATGCGAGTTTGACTCACGCTTTGAGGATTTCGTACAAATTCAAAATCAAACAAACGTAATAAGTTGATTGTATTTATTACCAATGTTATTTCATTGAAAAAAAAATATATATAATTTCATAGTCTTAAGTATCACCTTGATACCGACACCATTTTATGACTTGTTTCAAATACAAATACAAATAGTTTATTTGTTCAACACGGGTAAAATTGTATATACGCACTACGCACATATCTTATAATACAGGGTTATTTTGTAATTCACTGACATTCTCTTAACCCTTAATTCCTATCACTCAAACAAATGTTTTATGTTTTACGACTTTTTAAAATGAAGCACTTTTTTTCCCATACAAATACACAGAGTATCGTAAAAATAAGAGGTAATCTCAAATTTTCAAAACGTTATTACACCAAAAATATTAAGTTATGACAAAAGCCGTAAAACAAAAAACATTTGTTTAAGTGGTGGGAGTTTAGGGTTAAAAGGATGCTAGTGAATTACAAATAACCCTGTATAAATAATGTGACTGTTATGTTGGACCGCAAGCATTAATTGCAGTCTGACAGAAATTCATTAACAGTATATTATTTTACTAAAATATCTTATTTTGTTTACTAAAAATCTGGCAAAAAATCAAAAGTCTGGCAGTTCGTTGGAGTAAGTACCTAGTGGTGAGTCAGAGTAGTAGCGCTGGCATCATGATCTTCATGCTAGGAATAATGTCACGATAATGACGATGAAGACTATTTGGCAAGTGACAGTGACGGCGCGTCCAGTTGTTTTTACCGGCAAGGCGAAACCACGACTAGGTACATAATTTTAAGACCTTTATGTAAACCCACCATTAACAAATAAACTATTCATTTCATTTCATTTCAAGTCGCCTTAGAGACTAGATTAAAACTTTTTTTTTAATGAACAGGTACATTTTTTTTTCTATTTTTGTGTGAAAATCTTGAGGCTGCGTTTCCACCAGAGATGTGCGAGGATGCGTTGCGAGGGATGTGTGTGTCATGAACCAATAGAAACACTTCATTCACTTAGGACCTTTTAAATGAAGTGTTTCTATTGGTTCATGACACACACATCCCTCGCAACGCATCCTCGCACATCTCTGGTGGAAACGCAGCCTAATGCGGTTCACAGAATACAATCTACTTACCAAGTTTCAACAGCATAGTTCTTATAGTTTCGGAAAAAGTGGCTGTGACATACGGACGGACAGACAGACAGACAGACATGACGAATCCATAAGGGTCCCGTTTTTTGCCATTTCGGAACCCTAAAAAACCGGCCAAATACGAGTCGGACTCGCGCACGAAGAGTTCCGTACCATCTATATAATATAAAATTCTAAACTGACTGACTGACTGACTGACTGACTGAGTGACTGACTGTTGATATATCAACGCACATCCCAAACCACTGGACCTAGAGACTTGAAATTTTCCACATAGATACCTTATACAATGTAGGCATCCACTAATGAAGGCTTTTTGGGAATTCCCACGGGAACGGGAAAAAACGGGATTTATAGATTCGATTCCGAGTGACCGTATCTCAGTAACTATGATAACTAGACTCTTCAAATTTGATACACAAGTAGGTATTACAATAATAAAAACAGAAATAACAGGATTTTTCAAAATTCCCACGGAATAAGGATTAAACGGGATTTATATATTCAGTTCAATGGAATCCTATGAACTATAATTACTAGAGAAGTAGGTAATTATAAAAGTGAAAAACAGTTTTAAGGATTTTCAGAAATTCCCACGGGTTAAAGAAAAAACGGGATTTATCGTTTTACTGGTCGTAGAAAACTGAAATTCGGCATATAGGTTGCTTGGGGAGTGTAGAAGAGCATTAAGAGATGACTATCAAAAATTCCCACGGGAACGGAACAAAACGGGATTTTTCGTTTTACTGGTCATAGAAAGCGGAAATTCGGCATGAGGTTGCTTGGGGAGTGTAGAGGAGCATTGAGAGAGGACTTTCCAAAATTCCCACGGGAACGGGAAAAAACGGGATTATTCGTTTTACTGGTCGTAGAAAGCTGAAATTTGTCAAGTAGGTAGGTTCCTTGGGGAGTGTAGAAGAGAATTAAAAGAGGATCATCCAAAATTCCCACGGGAACGGGAAAAACGGGATTTTTCGTTTTACTGGTCGTAGAAAGCTGAAATTCGGCAAGTAGGTTCCTTGGGGAGTGTAGAAGAGCATTAAGAGAGGACTATCCAAAATTCCCACTAGAACGGGAAAAACGGGATTTTTCGTTTTTCTGGTCGTAGAAAGCTGAAATTCGGCATATAGGTTGCTTGGGGAGTGTAGAAGAGCATTAAGAGATGACTATCCAAAATTCCCACGAAAACGGGAAAAAACGGGATTTTTCGTTTTACTGGTCATAGAAAGCGGAAATTCGGCATGAGGTTGCTTGGGGAGTGTAGAGGAGCATTGAGAGAGGACTTTCCAAAATTCCCACGGGAACGGGAAAAAACGGGATTTTTCGTTTTACTGGTCGTAGAAAGCTGAAATTTGGCAAGTAGGTTCCTTGGGGAGTGTAGAAGATTATTAAGAGAGGACTATCCAAAATTCCTACTAGAACGGGAAAAACGGGATTTTTCGTTTTTCTGGTCGTAGAAAGCTGAAATTCAGCATGAGGTTGCTTGGGGAGTGAAGAGGAGCATTGAGAGATTACTTTCCAAATTTCCCACGGGAACGGAAAAAAACGGGATTTTTCGTTTTACTGGTCGTAGAAAGCTGAAATTTAGCAAGTAGGTAGGTTCCTTGGGGAGTGTAGAAGAGAATTAAAAGAGAACTATCCAAAATTCCCACGGGAACGGGAAAAACGGGATTTTTCGTTTTACTGGTCGTAGAAAGCTGAAATTCGGCATGAGGTTGCTTGGGGAGTGTAGAGGAGCGTTGAGAGAGGACTTTCCGAAATTCCCACGGGAACGGGAAAAAACGGGATTTTTCGTTTTACTGGCCGTAGAAAGCTGAAATTCGGCATGAGTTGCTTAGGGAGTGTAGAGGAGCATTGAGAGAGGACTTTCCCCGTATTAAGAAAGTATTTTCCGAAATTCTTACGGGAACGGGAAAAAACGGGATTTTGCGTTTTACTGGTTGTATGCTAAAATTTCAAAATTCATAAGTTTATACTGTAAGTAGGCCGCAAATGTCTCTTTAACAGACTTCAAAAAAGGAGGAGGTTATGCATTCCATTTTATGTATTTTTTAAGTAGGTATGTTCACCGATTTCTCGGTCAATTGTGGACCGATTTTAAAAATTCTTTTTTTATTCGAAAGAATATAATATACTCCTGAGATGTTCCCATTATCACGCAAGCAATCTTGCTTGCATGCTTGCTTGCCTGTATGCTTGCTTGCTTGATATCTTGGTTCTTTGGAATTCTCATGGTACACGCGAGCGAAGCCGCGGGCAAAAGCTAGTTACCTATAAAAACGGCAAAAAGTCACGTTTGTTGTAAGCCCCCCTTAAATATTTGTTTATTTTAATTTAATTGTTTACTTTTAAAGCGAATATATAACTAAATATTCTGTGAATATTTCAAGTGTCTACCTGTTGCCGTTATCAATATCGAGCAAAAACAAGCAAAACATCACGTTTGTTGTATGGGAGCCCCCAAATATTTATTTTCTCAAACATGCTCGGAAATGTATGCGTTAATGTCACGAAATGAAGCCATGAAGTTTCTTGTTTATGGCTCCCTACATTACTTCTTGGCCTAGACCATAAAAGTAAGTATGAAAAACCATTATTGTCCGCTGCTCTAACTTTTTAATAGTACATTACTGCAGAGACCAGTAAGTAAGCCATCCTGGACGAGTACAAGTTTGATGGCCGGACCGCTAGGTGAGGCAACCAAAGATTCGAGGCCAGGATGGCGATTACTGGGCGGAGCTTGTATAGTGCTTTTCTCAAAAATGAAACAAGTTGATAAAAATAAAATAAATGTACACATTGAAAAAATAAAGAAGATCTACGACCCGCCATTTTAGCTACTCACTCGCTAACCTATGTCTGTAGTCTATGGTATGATTGTTTTTTTTAAGGTACCGGGCGGCGATGTTTAGATATCTGCCAACTTTAAATTACAAACGTCATAATTTTAATAAGAATTTTCTGAATTTTGAAACATTTCAAACACGAAAATTGTAATTACAACAACATAAAATTAGTGAAAAATGTTCCAGTTATTTAATCAGAGAACTATCACATTTGCATACATCCTCTTAAGTGTGAACTTTTTTAATAGTTTAAGTTTTTCACAGACGTAGAGCACGGGTTCCAAATTTGAACACTTTATATGTAATGGAATTTCATACTTACTTCCTGGACAGTTCGATATTACTTCCTGGACACTAGCAGCTTAGTCTCCAGGCTGCGTTACTTTCTACGGCGTTTTTGATGACGTAATGGCAACATTTCATACCATTTTTGAGAAAATTTTCTTACTAACATTAAGCTGACAAAGGAAAAATTACATACAGCCAACCACCACTAGACTGTAAACATACTAGAAACATTAAAAAAAATCTATAGTTGTTGCAGAACCTTTTTGATGAAACCTTTACCTATTGTTATGATTTTTTTTTAAATATTGGAACTTGACACTTGACATTAAAAATTATTGCTGAAAAGACTATCGAAGGAATTTTGATTTGATACAAAGTGGTCCTTCGAACCGGATTAAAATGGACGTGAATGAAGATCAAATTCGACTTCGCAGCGGACGAATTGCCGGAGTCGGAAAAGACAAAAAGGATTTACGAAAATTAAATACGGCTGTCACCAAAGAGCCTTCTATGCGATCAGCACATTCATCCGTCACGGGCACGGTGCGGAGCACGGCCTCCCAGAAACGACTACTGGAGGCGCGCGCGGCCCGGGAAAAGGCGGAGCTTGAGAAGAACAGGTTGGCAATCGAGACGAAATTGGAACAGCAACGACTCGACACCGAGCGCGAGTTAATCGAGGCGCGCTTATCCGAACAACTAGCGCTTCTAGACGAGGACGATGAGTCATCGCGTACTTCGGCGAAGTCGAGGGTGCAAGAATGGGTTGACGAACACCATCAAGGTCAGTGCGCCCACCATGATCATGAATTTGTGCAGAATAAGCCGCGGGATCAGCCTGACAAGAACATCGCCTCGTTAGCGGTTGCGATAACCGAGGCCGTCAAACGAGTAAGCCAACCCGCGCCTACCAGCGACAAGCTCATCGGACGATTAACAGCAAGAGATCTACCAACTTTCTCAGGAGACCCGCTTGATTGGCTTAGATTCAAGAGCGTCTTCGAAACCACGACGGTGATTGGCCAATATACGGAAAAAGAGAACGTCGCCTGCCTTCAAAGAAGCCTATCCGGAGAGGCTTGGGAAGCGGTGGCGGCCCGATTAATCACCACACGCTCTTCCGCAGCTGACATTTTGAAGACGCTGGAAATGCGATTTGGCCGCCCCGATTTGATTTTACACAAGCTCATAGGTAATATGAAGAGGCTGCCGAAGCTTTCTGGTACGCGCTCCGACCTACTCGTCCTCGCAACCAAGGTATCAAACTGCGTTGCAGCCATTGAAGCGACAGAGCGATTGGAGTACCTGCACAGCCCTGACCTGGTTACCGAGGTGGTCGGCAAGCTGACGGAATCTTTGGTGTACCGCTGGCTAGATTATTGGGCAGCATCAGACAAGGGCGAGGCCAGATTATCCGTGCTTGCCAAATACCTCATGACCGAAGCCGAGAAGGTATGTAACGCCGGTGCAGTCGAACTACCGCAGAGGCCCACAGTGAGATTTATCCCATCAACGTCCAAGCGACCTATACTTACAATCACAGAGGAGGAGGATGAGTCATCTGTCAACGCCGTCGCTGAAACAAAAAAGATGTGCATGACGTGTATTTATTGCGGTAAGACAGAACACTCAATTGATAACTGCTCTGATTACAGAAATCTCGATGTTAATAAGCGCTGGGATTGGGCCTGCGAGAAAAAACTTTGCTTTGCGTGTCTGAAGTCGAGGCACCGCCGCGACCGCTGCCGGTCGAAGAAGAGGTGCGCGACCTGCAAGCGTGGCCATCATTCGCTGCTGCATAGGGACGACTGGCAGAAAAGCGAGGACAAGAATGAAGGTAAACCTGAATGTTCTTATACAACGGCAAACGTTTGGGACCAAACGAGCAAGAAGGTTTACCTAAAGGTCTTACCAGTCACCGTAGAAGGGCCAGCGGGAAGTATGACGACTTTTGCTCTCCTAGATGAGGGGTCTACGGTAACCTTAGTCGAGCGCCACGTTGCTGAAGTCATTGGTGCAGAGGGTCCGGTGGCAGACCTCAATCTTCATGGTGCTGTAGGGGACTGTTTGCGCACGCCAAGTCACCGCGTGTCGTTGACACTTCGCACGTCAGAGGGCACGCATAAATTAGATAACGTCCGCACAGTAGACAATTTGACACTTCCTACACAAAGCTTAGACTGTACCGACTTGGCATCGCTGCCACATCTTAGGGATATTCCCCTGCAGACATTTAAAGGTAAACCTACCATGATTATCGGCCAAGACTATTGGTTTTTGATCGTGAGCAGGCAGGTGAAAGAAGGTCGAAAGAATGAGCCAGTCGCCTCACTAACCCGATTAGGTTGGGTACTACATGGATTTGCCGCCGGGAAACCCAACAGTACTGACTATGGCTGTCATTTGCATGATCACCACGATGACAAACTGCACGATTTAGTAAAATCCTATTTTAAATTTGACAGCATTGGGATCAAGCGCGACGACAGCCACAGGAGCTCATCTGAAGAACGGCGAGCACTAGACATTTTGGATACGAAGAGCAAGAAACTGGAGAGCAACTGGGAGGCTGGACTTTTGTGGAGATCCGATGACGTGAAACTTCCTGACAACAGACGAAGCGCAGAGTGCCGACTCAAGATTATTGAGAAGAGCATGGACAACGATGCTAGCTTTGCCGCAGACTATGAAAAGCAGGTTGTCAACATGCTAGAGAAAGGCTATGCAGAGGAAGTTACGGGTCCCTTGATTGGTAAGAGATTATGGTTTTTGCCTCATTTTGGTGTTCGCAACCCTAACAAGCCTGGCAAACTTCGACTTGTATTTGACGCCAAAGCTCAGACAAACGGAGTTTCCTTGAATACGGAACTATTGAGTGGACCAGATCTCTTAAACTCACTGCTTGGTGTCCTACAACGTTTTCGGGAAAGAGCTGTAGCGGTCACTGGCGACATACGGGAGATGTTTCTTCAGGTGAAGATTATTGCTGAAGATCAGGAAGCGCAGTGTTTTCTTTGGCGAGGGATGGACCGATGTGGCCCACCGAGAGTATTCAAGATGACATCGATGACCTTCGGTGCCACATCATCACCTTGCACTGCTACCTACATTCTACGTCGAAACGCTGAACAACTCACAAGCACTCATTCTCGCGCCGTCGAAGCTATAAGGAGAAGACATTATGTCGATGATTATCTGGACAGCGTTGACACTGAGGAGGAGATGAGGCAGCTCATATCCGACGTTTCGATGGTGCACAGTGCAGGAGGGTTTGAAATCAGAGGCTGGGCTTCCAACAGAAAGTGTGTACTGCCCCAACATTCGGACTCGAATCCTGTTAATCTGCTACAGCAAACAGAAAGTGAAGAAAGGACTTTGGGTTTGATATGGCGACCTACGACTGACATGCTGGGATTTGACGTCACTCTGAAAAAGGTAGACAAAGACGTAGCGCACGGTTTGCGACGACCAACTAAACGAGAGATGTTGAAGGTAATTATGTCCGTCTTTGACCCACTAGGCTTCCTTTGCCCCATCCTGATTCGAGGAAAAATCATGCTGCAAGACGTTTGGCGCAGCGGAACCCAGTGGGATCAGCACATTGGAGAGAGAACAGCAGAAACCTGGTATCGTTGGCTTCGTGACTTGAAGAAATGCCAGACTTTCACCGTACCCCGTTGCTATGAATTCAAGTCGTTTGTGGGTCTGCAACTACACGTCTTTGTTGATGCGTCTGAACAGGCATACGCTTGCGTTGCTGTTCTACGACAAAAGAGCAAAGTAACATTTGTGGCAGCGAAGAGTCGTGTTGCCCCTTTGAAGCCGTCGACTGTACCACGCTTAGAGCTACAAGCAGCGCTGATGGGTGCTCGGCTAGGAGCGACCATTGAAAAAGAACAAGACATCGCTATCCATCAAAGATTCTTTTGGACAGACTCTCAGACCGTCTGGTGGTGGATTAACAACAATCCCAGAAAAAAGATGCCATTTGTCTCCAACAGATTATCGGAAATTGACGATTTGACCAAGCCAGAAGAATGGCGATGGCATCCAGGGCAGTTGAACGTAGCTGATGGTGCCACCAGAGCAGACGGCAATCTAGAAGCCGCTCAGACTAAGTGGGTGCAGGGTCCTGAATTTTTACGTCTTTCTGAAGATAATTGGCCCTCAGAAGTCCCGAAACCCTATAAAGAGGAAGAACCACATACCCAAAATGTTGCTGTCATTATCAATAGACAAAAAATTAATTGATTTTTCAAGATTCTCAAACTGGCGTCGCTTATTGAGATGCATAGCTAGAGTCATTTTATTCTCAGAAAGGTGCAGACGACAGCTAATACAGTTAACGCCAGATCACGAAAAGCGAGCAGAGTCGTTAATTCTGAAACAAGTACAAGAAGACAGTTTTCATGACGATTTGACAGCTCTGCAGTGTAATGGAAGATTACAGCCCGCCAGCCGCTTGCTTCGGCTTAATCCAAAACTCGACGACTTGGGCTTGCTGCGTGTTCAAAGCCGACTAGAAGCTGGAAGAGATTTACCAATTGAATTAAAACAACCGATTATTTTAGACGCGCGGCATTCTGTAACGAAATTGATTATTGAATATAAGCACTGGCAGCTGGGACATAACAACATGGAAACTTTAATAAATGAATTGCGCCAGACATATTACATTTTGCATTTACGAAGTACAGTCAGATCAATGATTTCTCGGTGTGTTACCTGTAAGGCGAGACGAGCCCGCTGTGAACAACCCATGATGGCTGGCCTGCCGCCGGCACGACTTCATCATCACTGCAGACCGTTCACATACTGTGGTGTCGACTTATTCGGGCCAATGCAGATCACAATCGGCCGTCGACACGAGAAGCGATGGGGCGTACTTTTCACTTGTTTTAACACGCGAGCTGTGACGATTGAGCTAGCTGCGTCGCTTTCTACTGACTCAACTATACTGGCTATTCGACGCATGGCTGCACGACGCGGATATCCGAAGCAGATATATTCAGATTGCGGTACAAATTTCAGAGGAGCAGACAGAGAACTTCGGGCTGCAGCCCAAGAGGTGCTTGAAGATCAACGTCTGACAGAGGAGACCACGGCACTTGGTATCGAGTGGAGATTCAACCCACCTGATGCTGCACACATGGGCGGAGCGTGGGAGCGGCTCGTACGTAGCCTGAAGACGGCCCTGTACGCTACCCTGCATTCTCGTGCACCAAAGGAAGAGGTCCTCGCCACCTTAATCGCCGAGGCTGAAAACATAGTGAATAGCCGCCCTCTGACACATGTATCGCTAGACCCCAACGAGGAGGAGGCTTTAACGCCAAATCATTTCCTACTGGGAGCATCTAACCCACTGCCAAGACCTGGAGATTTTTCGGACCAAGATCTCTGTCTACGAAAGCAGTGGCGCATCGCTCAGCGACTGACAGATCATTTTTGGTCACGCTGGATTCGTGAATATTTACCAAGTCTTCATGAGCGAAGTAGATGGAATAGGGATGACGGGCGGGGTAATGTCGGCATAGGCGATCTTGTTCTGATTGCAGACCCTAACGCGCCTCGTAACGTTTGGCCGCGAGGCCGAGTTACTGCGACCACGCCGGGCCGCGACGGGCGCGTCCGTATCGTGGACGTCGCCACGCGGGGCGGCACGCTGCGCCGGCCCGTGACGAGGGTCGTCACGCTGCTGCGCGCCGCCGCCGACCAGCCCGCTGCTGCTACTACGACTGCCAGCTGCTGCCACCACTAAGGCTGCTCCCGCAGCGAGGAGGAGATTGTTGCAGAACCTTTTTGATGAAACCTTTACCTATTGTTATGATTTTTTTTTAAATATTGGAACTTGACACTTGACATTAAAAATTATTGCTGAAAAGACTATCGAAGGAATTTTGATTTGATACAATAGTACTATATTTATGTGCGGTATACATGGTGCTCGAATAGCTCGTTTAAATGACATGTTTAAAAAATAAAAAAGGCGGCAAGCGGCAAATTAAACAAATTTTATTCTTATCGTTCGTTCCGATTGTAATTTACACAAAAATAATGAAAAAAATAGTACCGCCTTCTAAAACATCCAAAAAGTATGAAATTAAAATTTAACTGACTAATAATGAAAATTAAAAATGAAAATTATCTTTCTACTAATCTGTTTGAAGTCGGGCTTCAGCACGAGCAAGCAGGAGTGGTAGAATCCCAATAGATAGTAGGTATGTATGTATGTTTAATGACTATTATAAAGCTTGAGGTCCCAAGTTCAATTCCCGCGTCGGGGCAGATATTTGTATGAAAAATACCAATGTTTGTTCTCGGGTATTGGGTGTTTAATATGTATTTAAGTATGTATCTATCTATATACTTAAGAATGTTTATCCGTTGCCCAGTACCCATAACACAAGCTTTGCTTACTTTGAGATTAGGTCGATTGGAGTAAACTGTCCCGTGATATCTATATATATAAAAATGAATCCCTATTTCCCTTGGTCACGGCATCACGCATGAACGGCTGGACCGATTTCACTAATTCTTTTTTTGTTGTGTTCGTCATTGTCAGGAGAAGGTTCTTATGAAAGAAAAAATTAAGAAAATTGCGCGGAAAATTAGAAAATATAAGAAAAATTATCGTCCATAATAACTTTTCTAATGTAACCTTATGGCGTTTGACATAACTGCCAGTCGTTTGACAGTTGGCGTGATTAACAGAATACGATCGTTTAAATAAAATGTACGGGTCGAAATTTTATTCATAAAACTAGCGACGCGCCCCGACTTCGTGTGGGTGTAGTTTGGGGAAAAAGAGGTAAATATATAAACTTACCACCTTAAATTATAGACTTTCTTTATTTTTCACACCTATTTTTCAAAGTTACACCCGTGCGAAGCCGGGGCGGGTCGCTAGTTTATTTATATTATTTATTTATTTAATTACTAGGTCCACTCCTGCTGGCTCGAGCTGAGGCCCGACTTCAAACAGATTAGTAGAAAGATAATTTTCATGCTCATTATAGTCGGTTAAATTTTTATTTCATATTTTTTTGGATGTTTTGAAGGCGGTTCTATTTTTTTGTTTAATTTTGGCTTTTGAGTTGCTTTGGTATAAAATACATGCGTAGGCGTGGCCAGTAGACGAACCCCCGCTTCTGTTTCCGCTCTAAGAGACGCAAGGTAACTAACAAACTTAATCAGGTTAAACGTGGGATGGTTTCGAAGTGTTTTTTATTGCGGGGGCTCCGCCCCCGAGCCCCCCTTCCGATAGCAGTGCTTCTATTTCCGCTTTGAGCGACGCTAGGTGGCTAACTAACCTAACCGGGTTAAACGGAGGGTAGTTTGAAGGTATTTATTATAACGGGGGCTCCGCCCCCCAAGCCCCCAAGCGCCTCTCTGAGAACGGGCTTCTATTTCCGCTTTGAGGGACGCAAGGTAGCTAACTTGCTTAACCAAGTTAAACGCGAGGTGGTTTGACAGTTTATTTTTATTGCGGGGGGCTCCACCCCCTGAGCCCCCCTTCCAATAGTATAGCTTCTGTTTCCACTTTGAGGAACGCTAGATGGCTAACTAACCTAACCGGGTTAAACGAAGGATAGTTTGAAGTTATTTTTTATAACGGGGGGCTCCGCCCCCAAAGCCCCCCTTTCAGTACTGAGGCTTATATTTCTACTCTGACGGACGTAATATAACTATCGAACCTAACCAGGTTAAACGGGGGGTGGTTTGAAGGTGTTTTTTATTACGAGGGGCTCGTCGATTAAAAATGGCTTCAAGTGACGAGAGTGATGGGGAAGTTATGGACTGTACTCCACCTCATTTGAGAGAGGAGGTAAATTTAGCAATGGGAAATATGCTACCGGCAAAAAGCAAGGAATTATACATGAAAACTTACGACGCATTTAATAACTGGAAAAAAGAAACCAGGACAAGTTTGTTTTCAGAGAATGTGTTTCTCGGATATTTTAGCCAAGCAAGCAAGCTGCAAAAAACAAAAAGCCCTCAACACTGTGGGCTATTTATTCTATGCATAGATGTACCGTACCTACACCTAAAACACGGCATCAGTATCAAAGAATATATAAACCTAAACTTGCTGCTGCTGGATAAGTGCAAGAAATCGAAAATATTTACCGGTGAAAATATATCAAGGCAATCTTATTGCGTAATTTATGTCACTTTAAAATGTACAATTCTTGACTGGTCAATAAGCGTATAATTAACATATAAGTATTGATTTCAGGTTGCTCTAGTATTAGGCATAAATGGTGCCTGCAGGTGTGTAGAACTAACCAACATCAGTGTAAATGACGTCGAGCATCACGACAATATGATCCTTGTGAAACTACGTGACACTAAAACAAAAATAGATCGCATGTTTGTTGTCAGAGATGAATTTGTGACCATAGTACAAAAATACGAAGCTCTTCGCCCTGTGGACACCAAACACCGACCGCTTTTTCCTCAGTTACAAAAATGGAAAGTGTACCATGCAACCAATTGGAAGGCACACTATTGCATCAATGCCCAAGACGATCGCAACTTTTTAAACTTATCTAACAATGACTCATATACGGGCCATTGTTTCCGGAGGTCTTCTGCAACTCTTCTTGCAGATTCTGGGGCGAATCTAACGACGCTTAAAAGACATGGTGGATGGCGTTCTGATCAAGTGGCCGAGGGCTATATCGAAGATTCTATTGAAAACAAAAGTTGCATTATCAAAACGAATAAACAATAATAATATTCAATTGAATTCATCAACTACCCCGCTATTAAGTCCTCAGTAATAATTAGGGTCCAGTTTTTACCCTTTGG
Organism: Archips crataeganus; assembly: GCA_947859365.1. Classification (NCBI taxonomy): domain Eukaryota; kingdom Metazoa; phylum Arthropoda; class Insecta; order Lepidoptera; family Tortricidae; genus Archips; species Archips crataeganus. The sequence goes on along the minus strand of OX402045.1, from coordinate 24,951,904 downwards.
GTACGGAACCCTAAAAATTAACAATGTTATAGCTTCTGTAAACTTGATTTCCCTTTTTACTTATGTTATTGCTAATATTATTGCCTAAGTATACTAATGTTAATATTATAAAATTTTTTAGTTAATGTTATTTAAAAAGTCCTCTGCATGCTACTGTGTTATCTAACTGCGTAAATTGTATTTCTCAATGCCAAGTGAATTGTATTCGTTTTATTGGGAAATAAATGTCTTAGACCATATAATACGAGGGGCGTTCAATATAAAGTGAGAATGAGATGCAAACTCTTTTAATATTACGAAATTAAATACTGGCCGGTAAAGCTAATCTATCTAGCTGATTGCTATGAAAAAAAAACTAACTGTCTTTTGTTAAAAAAATATACGGTAATTTCTTTGCAATGCTATTGAGTACGTTAGCGAAAATGGAGAAAATTGAACTGCGCGCCGTTATCAAATACTTGTATTTGAAAAATTTTTCTACGGACCAAGTCAATTTGGATTTGCGGGACACTTTAGGGTCTAATGCTCCTCCGTATTCGACAGTCGCACGTTGGTGCGCCGAATTTAGACGTGGAAGAACATCGACAATGGACGACCCCCGCTCCAGACGCCCTACTACAGCAGTAACTGAAGAAATTGTGAAAAAAGTCGAAAACTCAGTTTTGGCGGATCGTCGTGTCACGGTTCGTTTTATTGCTGAAAATGTAAAGATTTCAAAGGGGAGCGTGCATAATATTTTACATGAACGCTTGGGTATGAAAAAGGTATCTGCGCGTTGGGTACCAAGAATGCTTATTGACACGCAAAAACAAACTAGACTAGAAATTTGTCAAGAAGCTTTGAACCTGATGCAGCAAGACCGGGAACTTTTTTTGGCGCGATTTATAACAATGGACGAAACATCGCTCCATCATTACGACCCTGAAACGAAACTGCAGTCTATGACATGGAAAAGGCCATCATCTCCAACTCCGAAGAAATTCAAGGTGAGCCCATCTGCCGGTAAGGTCATGGGCTCTGTTTTTTGGGATGGTAAAGGGGTATTAATGATTGAGTATCTCGAGCATGGAGCCACTATTACGGGCACATTATACGCCAAACAAATAGCAACATTGCGCAATGAGATCCGCGAAAAACGGCGAGGTAAACTCTCGAAAGTTGTGCTGTTCCACCAGGACAATGCCCCGGCACACAAGTCCGCCGTTGCAATGGCTGCAATTCGTGATGCTGGGTTCGATATCCTTAAGCATCCTCCGTATTCACCAGATCTCGCTCCCAGTGATTTCTAACTATTTCCGAGATTGAAAAAATACCTGAGAGGCCAGAAATTTGAAGACGACGACGCGGTAGCCGCTGCAGTACAAGATTTTTTAAGTACTCAAGATGAGACCTTTTTTAAAAATGGAATTTTAAGTTTAGAAAAAAGATATACTAAGTGTATTATGCTAAAAGGTGACTATGTCGAAAAATAAAATGACATTTAGTAAAAGTTGTTTATAACATACTCATTCTCACTTTTTATTGAACGCCCCTAGTATAACGAATCTAACTAGGGGTGATTTAATAATAGATAAAAAACACAAGTGTATTTTTAGCCTCGGTTTATTTTTATTCAATCATAACTCTACGGCTCAACGCGTCTCAACAAAATAATACAAACACAGAGTTCCCGAATTTGACTAAATGTATTCTGTCAGTCAAGTCACGTAGCTGGTAGGATGAAATAGTATTTTCTGATATTTCAACAACAAATGTTTTACAAAAGGCTCAATATTTATTTTGAAACCGTTACAATTTTATTAATACGTGATGTCACACTACATCACTAGTGGGTATATGATGTATTAACTGAATCTGGGGTCACGCTCACCTGCTTAATAAAGGTACTTTTAATCGTTGTTCTATTTGTGAGGATTTATTATAAATAAAGACAACTTATACGTATTCGTACTGAATAAAGAGAGTGACAATACTGGCCATCCAATTCCCAAACTCATTAGTGTTTTGTCACTAACAATTATACTAGAACTAGTTATTTTGCGATAACTTTCACCTTATCCCCTACATGAAGGAAAACCATTTTATTTATTAGAATTATTTAGAATTATGATATGCTTAAGTAATCGTTAAAAGTGAATGGGCGATTATTCCGTAACTATTACTGATGTCAAAAAACTTTAAACTGATATCGAAAGTGCCTATCTTATCTAACGAATAAAAAATAAAGTTAAAAATTTACAGTGGCTAGCCATACAAGAAACGTGTTTTTTCAGCGTTTTGAACTCGATCTTTAGAATAGCGTTAACTAGACGGATTATCACAGGGACGGACAGAGCAGGGCACGAAGTGCGTGAGAGCTAACTTTGGGGGCGGCGTAAGCTTGCCTTCGGAATCCGAAAGCTTAATGGTTACTTGACTTGAAATGTATAATTTCAGACAGAATTATATAATTATTAATAATTTTGACATTGGAAGACTATCTCCAATATTTATTTTCTCCTTTTTTATTTTTTTGACGCTGGAACGTAGTAATAGTAATAGTTAAGATGTTAAGTTTTAGTTTCTTAACTAAGGAACCCATACATCCCTGTATTTTTTGAATATAATGATCTCTTTAATTTTTATATTGTAACTAGCTGTTGCCCGCGACTTCGTCCGCGTAGAATAGGTGTATAAAAAATAGCCTACGGACCTATTCTCAGTCAGACCTACCGAATATAGAATTTTTTTTGACAAAAATCGGTCAAGCCGTTTCGGAGGAGTTCGATAACAAACACCGTGACACGAGGTTTTTATATATTAGATTTATAGGTTTTTTTTTGTTTGTAAGTATTCATCATAAGTTTGAAAAGATGACTTTTTGCTAAGTTTCTTTCGGCGCATTCTTCTTGGCAATGATGGTCCTTCCGAAAGCGCTGATAAGTGACATTTAAAAGAGACCTTTCCGGCCTACTTGCAGAATTTGTTTTTTTTTTTAAATTCTATTCGCGATTCTGCATAATATGGATTTCACATAACTGTAATAAAATTGATCAAATTCGTTATTCTTAACAGTCATAGTTTTTACACTATCGTCTTTCTTCTTAATATTCGCGATTCTGCACAATATGGATTCCACACAAACGCGATTGATCATATTCTTTTTTTATTATTATGAGAGAGAGGTAAACCAGCAAGCGGGTCATCTGATGGAAAATTATCACCACCGCCCATAAATATCAACAACTCAGAGATTCATTATACTTCTTCATAATAATATGACTCTACACAACGCAGAAATGGTGTCCGTCCGTCTGTCTCTGTCCGTTCGTCCGTCCATATTTTACAGCGTTCAATGTACGTACCGTAATCGTAATAGCTAGACCACAGCTAGACACCCGAAATACTACACTAGCTATGTCTACGAGTATACACTATGGACGAGTATATGCACAGTATAGGTTAAGCGACATGTTTTAAGGTCTATGCTAGAATTTGAACTTTAACTAATCAGGTTTCAATCCGTTTCACATTTTGGTTAGAAATAAAATAATAAATTAAAAAATCAAAAACCCGCCTGCAGAAATACTGAAAAGGTGGAAACAAGATAAAATATGTTCAATAACAATAAAAAGCTAACTGAAAATTACTAAAACTTCGTTATGAAAGGTGGGAAACCTGAAGTGGAACAGTTTTTGGCATATCTCAATTCCATCCATACCAAGATTCAGTACTAAGGGCGAACATTTTACTTAGAAGCAGGGTTCTGTTAACACTGGATTGTTATAGTTACGGCTGTTTACGGCGTAGGTATATTTTGACATACCTATTTAAGCCTGTGAATTGTATAGTCAAGAGTTGAATCATACTTAGTCTAACACTGATTTATAAAATACGAACCACGTGTTTCTTGCAAACGTTTTATGTCGTTGTGCCGCCCGCTTAGCAACAGCTCGACGCCAATTTCCTGCCTCTTCAAAGAAAACGTTTTTCATTTGTGACTGATCCGGAGTATCAACAGCACGTCATTTTGCAAAATATTCGGCCTACTATAGTCTTCATTGTTGGGTTTGCTCCGCAGTTTCAGGAGCACGTTGAGTTGCCAAATATTCACTTTCAGCGGATATACTTAGAAGCAGTTTAGTACTTGTTTTGCTCAATTCTTATAAGCTCCGCTTGAGAAACCGCCTCTTGACTTCTAGCTCCTTACATAGCCCGAGCTTTGTTACTCCTCTGCAAAATATTAGATTTGCATTTTCCGGGCTTCCACTCTATTGATTATATACTCGATGTAGTTTTGTAGGCTACCTACTTTCATTTGTAACTAATGAACAATAATAATTTTGTAACTTAATTTAACCTCCATGTAATAGTCGCATCGATGTGGAACTTTGGAAGAATGCGTAGTCCAGATAACAATATAATAGGTAATTTGGTGTCATCAAACTGAACTCAATACAAAATCAGGTAAGGTAAACGTCTCTGAGCTCGACACTGGCCCAATACACATGGTACCTTCAATCTCATGTCATATTAAGAGAGGTGACAGATGGGTGTCATTCACTGGGCGTTGTCGTGTCGAGCATTGGTATAGTCCCGACTATACGTTTACCTTAGAGGACAATGGAAATTTTCAGTGTATACTACTAAATCTCTCGAGTTTGGGCATATATGATTCGTTTTTGACGAGTCCTATAGACGGGGCGTAGTAAACTATACATATATTGAGATTAAAAACATAAAAATAATAAAAACTGGAACTTAAAAAACACCTACTTAAAATATGACTATAACGCACTGGATATCGGTCACTAATTACGTAGATGTCATAGCTGATGCAACCCTATTAATTTTATGACGATTTTTAAACTCTTTGGTTGTCTTTTTAGTACAGTTGAACGTTAATCATAAAGTTTTAAAATATTGCAATACAGGTTTTTCAGGATCGTCTACAAGCAGCTCTCATACTTTACACGCTACCGATCCGCTGTCAGTGAGTATAAATGGAAATTAATGGAGCCTGCCGTCCTTTCAAGCCCCTTCACACGAGGCGGACGTGATCGTTTGATCGGCTGCGATTTCTCCTAGCACATTGCCGTCATCGACGATCCGTCGGCGAACAAAGATGAGGGGTTTGGCAGAATTCACAAGTTTAGTGACAATTTAATATCACTGAATAAATAAATAAATAAATAAATATTAGGGGACAATCTTACACAAATCGACCTAGTCCCAAACTAAGCAAAGCTTGTACTATGGGTACTAGACGACGATAAACATACTTATATAGATAAATAAATACTTAAATACATAGAAAACATCCATAACTCAGGAACAAATATTCGTGCTCATCACACAAATAAATGCCCTGACCGGGATTCGAACCCAGGACCTCTTGCTTCGTAGGCAGGGTCACTACCAACCAGAGGCCCTACCACGAAGTGCATAATTCGAACTTCGTTCCGTGCCGTCCCGCTCACGCTAATATGATTTGACACGAGAGTGAGAGGGATAAAACGATACGAACTTCGATTTTCGAATTTCGTAGTAGCGCCTCAGGCTAAAGCGGTCGTTAAATGCCTTTTTATTTCAATTTAGTGAAGGTGGACGAATTGGAATTAGCATGAGTACCTAATAATATCTATTACCTACGCCTTCACCTATGGTCAGAATTTCGTTGAAATGAGTTGCCTATCTTTTGTGTGAGAGATCTTAATAACAGAATCGAAAGTCTTCCACTATTCTCAATCCGTCTCGAGCTCCTTTCGCCAATCATTTAAAAATAACCCAGTCCGAACGTCGTTGGGAAGGCCAGCCGCGTTTCTGTCATTGATTATCCGTTTATCTCGACCCTACTTTCTGAAAGATTTAGTCTGTGACATTTTAATCCTTAGCCAATACTTGCACGGCTTTATTTTCTTAGACAGACAAGTAAAGGTTTTGGAATGCAAAGTTCCGCAAAAGGTCTTCCAGGTATTTTGAATCATTGTTTCCGATCCAGCAGAAACAGTGTATTTTGAACAATAAGTTTGTACTTAAAACTCAAAAATCATTTTTTTTTTTTTTTTTTTTTTATGTTAGAAAGGCCTGACAAACGAACTAGTGGGTCACCTGATGTTAAATGATCACCACTGTCCATAGACACCCGCAGCGCTTTACGCGATGCCAGTGCGTTGTCGGCCCTAAAGGAAAGGGAATAGGGGAAGAGGGTGAGGGAGGGGAAGAGGGAAGGGGTGAGGTATTGGGCCCCCGGCACTCTCACTGACCGTACGAAACGCAAGCAGGATTACTGCTGCTTCACGCCGGTGTTCTGTGAGAGGGTGGTACTGCCCCGGACGAGCCGGCCCATTCGTGGTGCAGCGGCTAGCTACAACATGGCTCTACCACTACTAATCATAAGATTTTTATGACCGATTACAACGAACGTTGATTTTACTTGGAGCTCTGTATCCTGCGTACACTAAATATGTTAATGACATAACTATTCGCATTCTTTCGGCAATGTTTAAAGTCATTTATGGCGCGCAAACACGACAACAATGTTACACTAATCGAAAACAGGACGTATATGTATTTCATAATACGATACGACTTTTTCAAAGATAATTTCTGAATTTCATTCCTGGAGTGCTGAAACGACCAATCAAAAGTAATCGTCTGCTGCATGTGATGGAAAGATGGACGGATGGGTGGGTGGGTGGGTGGGTGGATGGATGGATGGATGGATGGATGGATGGATGGATGGATGGATGGATGGATGGATGGATGGATGGATGGATGGATGGATGGATGGATGGATGGATGGATGGACGGAGGGACGGACGGACGGACGGACGGACGGACGGACGGACGGACGGACGGACGGACGGACGGACGGACGGACGGACGGATGGATGGATGGATGGATGGATGGATGGATGGATGGATGATTATGATGATGATGATGATTTCCTGGCATTAGTCGTGAAAAGCACAATGTTTAGTCTCGGCCACAGAAATAATAATAAAGAGGATAGAAGTGCCTTAGACGCGTGACCTTGGCTCCGCTCTTGTGACTCGTAGGTCACAAGCGCGCGACATGCGGCTCAGTGCTATTTGAAACGTGGGTATGATAATAAGTGCTTTAAAATGGTGTTTTGAAGCATTAGCAATTGCGGAAACTCGTCCACACTGTGTAATTACACTAATAAGGGGATTACATTTCATTGGTATGTATTAATTTAATGTAATAATGCGGTTTATATCAAAATACAACTTGAGAAAATATTTCATTATGAAATATTGGTTTACACGTTATTAACTCGAACCTTCATATACCATTGCTACTCATGCCCATAAAAACGCAGATCGTTTTGAATTATACGCAGCAATGTAAAGTATTTTTTGATAACCCTTCTGTCTTGCACAAAAGATCGTGGTATGGACAAAAAACAGGATACGACTAGTACAGACATAATGCCGACGCGGCCAATAAAGAGCGCCGTTGTGTAAATGTGGGTATGACTTACGTTGAGTGTTATTCAACGCTATCTCTAAGGTGTAAGGTTCATAATTGTTTGTAAGCAAAATCATTAGTAATTGTGTGCGTGATTGCGTAGTACGGTTCCGGTCTTTTGTATGTGTGCATTAACACAGTAAGTAGAGGGGATGAAACAGCGACACGAGTTCCGGAAGAAAATAGGAACTAAGGCATTTCTATCCTCTTTATTATTATTTCTGTGGTCTCGGCCAAAAGTACAATAGATGGACTCGTACTATCGAGGGCCTCCGCTACGCGTCGGCCCTCAAACTAACTCGTCCATCTATTGCTTACTTTCTAGCCTCTACAACAATCTACTATTGGTATCGATGTCATTTAACGATATAAGTGACATGCGTTAAAACAAAAACACACACATGTATTGTAACAGTCTATTTCGGCAAAGCTTAGGTATTATATAGCCGGAGAGCTCATGACGAATTTAGGAAAGGTGTTTTAGGCACGTTGAAACAATAAAAAAAAGATATTTACTATGCATATGCTCGGAAAGTGCCTCTTGACGCGAGTCAACATATCTATAGAAAGTTAGTCATCCCAGCACACTTTCGCAAGTGTGAAAAAAAATTGTATGGATTTTACTTTCCACACGCGTGCGGAAAAGTAACTTTTAAATTACCAATCCTCAAAAAGTTGTGTCCAAACTAGTGTTTAAAAAATAAGACTAGAGAGTTGTGTCTTCATAATTCAGCTTTGCACAAATAAAAAAATGTTTGATGCAACCAAATGAATATTTACTGATGAAATAATAAAACAGATTGTTTTAATATTAAAACACACAAATTTTAATTTCGTCATAAGTTTTGAAATAAAAAATTTAGTACTAAAATAATTCCTTGAGTCCATTTCGGACCGTACGACATCTGCGCTTTCAGTGCGCGCGCATGGCGTAACACGAACCAATCATGTTTACACGTTCGCGCCTGTTAACCAATGAGCTTTCAGTGTGCGCGCATGGCGTAACACGAACCAATCACGGTTACCCGTTCGCGCCTGTCAACCAATGAGTTTTCAGTGCGCGTGCATGGCGTAACACGAACCAATCATGGTTCGTTCCGTTTGCGCCAGTCATGAGAACCTGCCACAGTAATGTTCATGAATTCAGTCCGGAGAATTAATTTAAGTTTAGTAAATTAAAATGGAGAGTTCAAGTGATGAATTTACATAGGACTTAACGCCGCCTGACGTCCTAGACCAAGCACAAAATTAAATGTGATAGCCTCCTGCTGACTAAACCGATGCTGAAATATGTAAACATCTACGAGACTTTCCCTCAGTGAAAGGTAAATAAGAATGCAACATCTTTTTCCGAAAATGTTTATGAGCGCGCGCAGACAGAGAGCGGTCTGCGACAGAGAGCGGTACTTTCCGCAATTGTATCATAAATAACTATTTTCACACCATCTGCTCGACAATGTCTAATTATATGTATATCATGCAAACCTTTCTCAAAGTAAAACATTATAGCCCTTGACTTACGCGGTCGTAATGTTGTACTGAATTTCATTATAACCCGCCGGGCAGTAATGTGATTCTCACTTCTCATAGTTCTTATAGCTATGAGTTTAAAGTCTAATTTCTTCAAAATCGCACGGCGTGCAGGCCGGCTGCTGCTGCAGGGTAAGTAGGGGGAGGTGGAGGCCGCGCCGCGCTTCATTTATTTGCAGCTCCGCGGCCGAACGAAAACAAATTCAAATACTTAAAACAAAAGCCGCGAGTGTTTCAATGCGCTGCAATTTGAAGTATCAAAACTGCAAAAGAAGATAAATCATAAAGAAAAAATCGAGTGACAAAAATGATTTGACTCCGGATTCCATTAAATTAGACGACTTAGGGCCACTTGCACAGTTCAGGGTTAAACAATTAAATCGGTTACCATGGGTTAAGAATGACAGTTCCATACATTTTGACACTTATTAACCCTGGGTTAGCAGTTAACTCGGGAGTTAAGTAGCTAACCCAGGTCCGCGCCAGCAGGTCTTAGGCATTGTTAATAATCTACTCCCACAAAAATCGAAGGAAAAATAGTTAAAAGCTTACGACGATTTAGAGATTTAGACAGATGGAAAACTGCGAAAGGCGCAAAGTTTGTGTCGGAATCAGTGCTTCTGGTCTACTTCGAGTATTTTTCTAGTAGCCATGGTTATTATTGTCTCGCAAAAGGTGAGAAAAGTAGAGTATACTTCTCGGGGACAAAACTGATTTTGCCTTGGGCGAGCTTAAATCTTCACTGCTCTCAGGACTCCATCTTAATTCCCTCGCTTCGCTCGGGAATCAACTAAAAACCCCCTCGCTACGCTCGGGACTTAAATCTGTAGTTCTTTGTTACGCTCAGGATTCAATATCGCGCCCGTGACATAATACAGTGCTTTATCCCCTTGGTGTACAATCTACTATTATCAATGTGCGAATCTAAAATGTCGAGTCTGGCAGAGCCCTTGCGGTTATTTCGCAACTGCGTAGTATGTTTTTTGCAAAAAATGAAGCTCAAAAAATATGATTTAGGCAACTTAAAATTTTATTTTATTAAAATCACAGTTTAGGATAAAATAAAATAAAATAAAATAAAATAAAATAAAATAAATAAATAAATATCATGGGATAATTCACACCAATTGACCTAGTCCCAAACTAAGCAAAGCTTGTACTGTGGATACTAGACAACGGATAAACATACTTATATACATATTAAACACCTGGATTTTTATTTCTGGATGTATATAATCCAGAAATAAAAATCCCAGACTCTTTTGTTGGTTATAAAGTATAACCAGACTCTTCCAAAAATATTTTTTTAATATATGCCAAAAATATACTTTAGGCATTCCAAATTATTCATAGCATGCTTATTAATTAATATTGAAAATAATTGCAAAAACACCAGACGAATCCGTCGGTCAGTTACAAGACGCAAATGAAAATTTAAAAGGAGTGCGACAAAAAAGTCTTATGCGTAGGCACTCCTTGGGCTGTGATTGGTTGCTGAAAGACCACGTGACTCAGGTTTACCGAGTAGCTCGAGCTCTGTGTACACAGAATAATTAATCTGTGTTCACCTAGTAGTTTATTCTTTTAGAAACAATATTACAACGTGGAAAAGTAGTTGAGTTTATTTTTATCATTTAACGAGGCTTTTCAACCTAGTACCTGGTTAAAACTACTATGAAATATACCGGTAAACTAAAAAAAAAAACTTGATAAATCTCTTTATTAAAGGATTATTGTACATGCAGAAAGCACGAAGGAAAGTCTTTTTTTCTAGTAGATTAGTTTTGATAGCAATTATTTAGTGTTATCTTTTTGATTATAAATTAAAACTTTTCATAAAGTAGAGACTTAATGGAGTTAGAAAACACGACAGTAACATCATATCTGTTTAACGTATTTATAAATGTCCCAACGAGGTCACAGCCTGAAAACGTCGCGTTTAAAACCGGACCGTATAAACTTAATCTTAGACCCCGCCCCTTTTATACTTCACCCTCGTCACCGTAACGCAAGTCCGCAAAGCCGCCGAGTAATAACAACGTCACTAGCCTTTTGTGAAATTATACTTCATTCACTATACATATAATTATCAGGAATTAGAATATGTTAAAGCGGCGTGTAACAATTTGATTAAATCTGCGCTCTTGTCTAAACGCCAGGATGAATGACATGGTGTCAGAGGCCCCTTTCCATTAAACGTTGGCGCTTTGCAAATTATTTCGTAGAACCTCATAGCCTCCCTGAACCATTAATTCAAGTAAGCGTTGTTTACACAAGTTAAATATTTAGTGGTGTAGCCTGCTTGTGGGGGCCAGCGATCGCAGCATATTAGTATAACGCCTGCGTAGCCTGTGAGCTAACAAGTAAAGCTGCTATTATACAAATGGCTGATGTAGTTGGTTCGAACATTCAGAGTGAGTTATATAAAACAGAAATTGTAAAATAAAAATTCAAACTAAAATACAGAAATTAAAGTCTTAAAACTGTTGCGAATAAAATGGGAAATGAATTCTTTATAAAGTATGCTGAGTTCTTAGAAACGCGGAAGGTAAAAGCAAGGAATTTCCTCCAATTAAGTACGAGGACGTCGAGGTATCATAAACAAATGCAATGTACATTCAACTGAATATTTTTCAGCGCACGACTGCGGTAATATATAACAAGGCGATACAAATAGTATTACTGAAAGAAGAGAATTCTAGAATTATGGTTGATCTATGTAGAGTCAGACTCCTAAAGAAACTGAGAACTTACTTTTATAGGGACAATAATACTCGATCTGTATTACTATAGATCTAGTCATTCATGATAACGCGTGCCGTGGTTCTTATTTCAATGTCATTAATGTCTAATTTTGACCAATTGGGGATGTCTATTTTTGCAATGTATAGTAAATCGAAAACCATTTCGAGACAAGGCTAATTATACGAGCGTCTCAATCGCCATCGTTTCCGGTCCTAAATAGTGAAGAAATAAGTCACACCAAACGCAAGGTTTTTGTAAAACGATACAGTGCGCTCGCTGTACAATAAAAATTCATTGAAATCCCATGCAAACAATAGCTCATTTCTTTGATATACCTGGGCCCTGGTAATGATAGCGGTAGAAACGCTCGAATAATTAGCCACAAATGCTTTTTAATTCGTTTTCTGTAGTTATTTAATTTTAATATTATGTAATGAATTTACTACATAACAAATAAGAAATGACCTTTATTTGACAATGGTGTAAATTGCGTGACCGGTCCAAGTCGTACTTTATCGCTGTTAGAATTCTTCACAATTTACAGGTGGATTATACTACGGCGTTTGATTTGGACCCGCTGTCTGACATCAAGCACTCTGACAGCGCCAGTAAAGTGACAATAGTTACAGTGCACCACTACACAAAAAATAATTAAAGGGGTTGCCTTATCGTACCCTTCAGATAGATTTATAAATTTGACAGTGTGGAAGCCTTCAATTACAATCTGACGTCATCATCATCAACCAAAGTAGTTTCAATTATATAATTTAAAAAAAAAGTAGTGAACTAAATGACAAAATGTTGAAATTAGTTTCTTATAATCTTCGATCAACACGAAGCTTATAATTGACTTTTCCATACAAAAAAAATATAAAAACCACAGGTAATTTTTTTTAGACATTCCCAATTCAGGAGTCTTCGTGAATGGCACTAGCTATGTCTACGAGTATACACAATGGACGAGTATATGCACAGTATATGTTAAGCGACATGTTTTAAGGTCTATGCTAGAATTTGAACTTTAACTAACCAGGTTTCAATCCGTTTCACATTTTGGTTAGAAATAAAATAATAAATTAAAAAATCAAAAAATCAAACACATAATCCTTCTTTCTTCGCAGTCGGGTAAAAACTCGCCAAGTACATGTCGGGACACGCGCAGAGTTCCGTATTATAATAAGAATTTATATACTTATTCGGTATTAAGGTTTGGTCGACAATTTCTTGGTTCTAGTCCTGCACAGCTGATAGTTTTTTCTTTGAAATTAATTATACAGGGTTATTTGTAATTCACTAGCATCCTTTTAACCCTAAACTCCTACCACTTAAACAAATGTTCTTTGTTTTACGGCTTTTTTCATAACTTAATATTTTTGGTGTAATAACGTTTTGAAAATTTGAGATTACCTCTTATTTTTACGATACTCTGTGTATTTGTATGGGAAAAAAAGTACTTCATTTTAAAAAGTTGTAAAACAAAAAAAATTTGTTTGAATGATAGGAATTCAGGGTTAAGAGGATGTCAGTGAATTACAAATAACCCTGTATATTATTTACTAATGTACGAACCTGCAATATTTTTTAAAGACCTAGGTATACAAACATAATACCTCACACCAAGCGTTAAACGAAAAAACAACCCACACTTACATACCGAATTAGAGTTATCTACAGGGTTCGGATTTTTACCCGACTGCGAAGAAGGAAGGGTTATGTGTTTGACCCGTATGTATGTATGTATGTATGTATGTATGTATGTATGTATAAATATCACAGGACAATTCACACCAATTGACCTAGTCCCAAAGTAAGCTAAGCATAGCTTGTGTTATGGGTACTAGGCAACGGATAAACATACTTACATAGATAGATACATACTTAAATACATATTAAACACCCAAGACCCGAGAACAAATATTCGTATTATTCATACAAACATCTGCCCCGACGCGGGAATCGAACCCGGGACCTCAAGCTTCGTAGGCAGGTTCTCTACCTACTAGGCCATCTGGTCGTGTATGTATGTATGTCCATTCCTATGTCCTCTCGTAACTACACAACGGCTGAACCGATTTTGATAAATGATACGTCATTGGATTCGTATTGATAACGCGAGTAACACTGGATACATAAAATTTATGAAAAATCAAAATGGCGTATTTTTGGCGCCAATTGTGAGTCTTCAAAAAAATTTTTTTATTCAAACCTATGGAGTAGGGTATCAAAATAAAGGGATTTTAAAAGAGATTACAAAAATATATACCTACAAGTAATGTGTTTAAATTTAATTTGGAATAGTAAATTGGCAATCAATGCATTAAAACGACGACGTATACTTACTAAGATATCTTTGAGCAATAATTTTCTCTATGAAACCCAAGTGGAAAATTAAGTACCAACATTATATCAAAATTTGTTTTGAAATTTAACTAAATAGCAACGGATTCCTAATTCACATACGCAATAATTTATCTGGTTCTCAGGAGGTTACACTAAAAAGCAAGAAATAAAAAAAGTAATTAAAAAAACTAAAAACCCGCCTGCAAAAATACTGAAAAGGTGGAAACAAGATAAAATGTTCAGTAACAATAAACTGAATTTAAAAAACGTCGATGCCAGTCTTTCAAAATTTAATGCAACGATAAAATGCAGTCGGAGGCATGCATGAAGTGGCATTAAATCCCATGCAGCCACTAACTCCCATGCCTCCGAAAGCATTTTATCGTTGCATTAAATTTTGAAAGACTGGCATCGACGTTTTTTAAATTCAGTTTATTAGTATTGAACATTTTATCTTGTTTCCACCTTTTCAGTATTTCTGCAGGCAGGTTTTTAGTTTTTTTTAAATACTTTTTTTTTCATCGCACGATAAGACGCACGATTACGTAATTAATATTACTAATGAAACACCAAATGAAATGCTAAAGTTACATTGTCTTAAAGATTTTCATTTTATTTTATTAACCATTACAAATTTAAAGCCTTCGCTATAGTAAATAATCACTTTGACACAAAAAGTCAATTACGACTCAAGCTATTTATTTATTTTTGAGTTGTCATTGCTCTTCTTTGCCCGTGGTCCTACTACGTAGTCCTACTGGTAGTACCATGGGCAATTATTTATGTCCGTGGTCCTATTAGTAGGACTGTAACAATAAACTTATTATATTATATGGGCATTGCTCCCACTGATCGGGTAGTACAGTCACCGTCAATATTATTAACTAGCTGATGCCCGCGGCTTCGCCCGCGTTGTATTTTTTTAATTTCTTTCACAAGAATCTTCTCCTGACAATAACAAATGCAACAAAAAAGAATTATCCAATTTGGTGCTGTCGATCGGAAGTTATGCGCATACAAACATTTCTGTGATTCATTTTTATTTATATAAATGTTACTGCTTCTGAACAACTAGAGCTCCATTTCTCAAAGCTTTATTTGTTTTGTCTCGTAAATAAAACTACAAAATGAAACGAAATACTAATATTACTAGAGTTGTATTGTGAATGTCCTCTCGGACCAACCTTCCTACCAAGCATTTCCACCTGTGGGAAGGTTATACCTAATCAGGAATAGCCTTCCCACTGATACAAATCAGTAAAAACCTTCCCACTGGTGGGTAGGTTGGTTCTCTTAAAAATAGTTAAATATGTCATCTTCCCATCTCTTTTATTTAGAATTTTTATCCTACATGAAGGAAGTTTACATATAAACTCATTAATTAAGTACAGTAGAATCAGGAAAAACCTGCTCTTATTACTCCTAGTAGAAACTACGGGCAATGCTACAGTTGTCAATAGTCTTACTCATAGAACCGTGTATTAGAAAAAATGCCCGTGGTACTACCAGTTAAACTACAGGTAATGCTACTTACCCATGGTCCTACTGATAGGACCACGGACATAAATAATTGCCCGTGGTCCTACTGCGTAGTCCGACTGGTAGTACCACCAGTACTACCAGTAGGACTACGCAGTAGGGCCACGGGCAAAGTAGAGTCATTGCTTACTTAAATATTTTTCCATGTACTTGTTTTCTGTATTGTATTATTCCTAAGAGAGTAAGAGTCTTTGTTGTATTGTATTGTAATATAATGTTCTGATAGCGGTTTTTATGTTACGTTATAAAAGGAATGTTTCCAGCACAGATAACGTGGTAAAAAGTATTAACATTGTTTAAAGTAGTGCGGCGTGTGGACGACGTTCATTTCACGGTGATGTACGCCAGCTAATTTTGTCAGAACGCGTGCGCTAAAAGTGCAGTTGAAAGCGTTCCTCATTTTCCGCACCGCAACCTTCACAATCACACGCCGCATCGCTTCGACTTATCCACACCCAGTTTCATAGAAACTTATTTCTTTGTGCGTTTTTGAATCCATATTGCATATTTTGCTCATTTTTAAGCATTGCGAATTTTATGCACGGTTCACTCTCGCATTCTGTTTAAATGTTGATACATAGACATCATCGATTAGTAACACATTCCCGAAGTCTCTTTAAATATAATGAGACACAAATTAGGCAAAAAAATATTATTAAAATAGGGCATCGGTATTCGTAGGTACTATTATTATACGTCTTTTCTAATCTTACCAAATTCAAGACGTGATCTTAAATAAACGCAACGCTTCAGGTTGAGTTCAAATGGAGCCTTAGCAAAAAATCGTTAAATACACTCAAAAAAGACACTCACTTTACTCGAACCATGTGTTTAAATAAATAAATATCACGGGACAATTCACACCAATTGACCTAGTCCCAAACTAAGCAAAGCTTGTACTATGGGTACTAGACAACGGATAAACATACTTATATAGATAAATACATACTTAAATATATTAAACATCCAAGACTCGAGCACAAACATTCGTATTTCACACAAATATTTGCCCCGACCGGGAATCGAACCCGGGACCTCAAGCTTCGTAGTCAGGTTCTCTAACAACTAGGCTATCCGGCCGTCTAAATATAATAATAGTTATAATAGCCGGCCGTTTAATAATAGTTATTTATGATACAAGTGCAGAAAGTAGGCAATCACCAACGATTGGCGGAGATCTAAACACACGAGCGAAGCGAGTGTGTTTTAGCCGACATGAGTTGGGAATTTCCTACTTTCGACACTTATATCATACAAGGTTTTACCATGCATTAAGCTGGGAAACAAATATTGGCTAAACATTTTCGGAAAAAGATGTTGCGTTCTTTGACCTTTCATTGAGGGAAAGTCTCGTAGGTGTTTACATATTTCAGCATCGACTTAGTCGGCAGGAGGCTGTCACATTTGTGCTTGGTCTAGGACATCAGGTGGCGTTAAGTCCGATATAAATTCATCACCTTAAACTCTCCATTTTAATTTACTAAACTAAAATTAACTCTCCGGACTGATCTCATGAACATTACTTTGGCAGGTTTTGATGACAGGTGCGAACGGGTAACCATGATTGGTTCGTGTTACGCCATGCGTGCGCACTGAAAGGTTATTGGTTGAATTTCGATTGCGCGCGCGTGATGTCGTACGGTCCGAAATGGACTTAAGGAATTATTTTAGTACTAGTAATTTTATTTTTTTCAATACTTTTGACGAAATTAAAATTTGAGTATTTTAATATTAAAACAATCCGTTTTATTATTTTATCAGTAAATACTTATTTACTTGGTTGCATCAAACATTTTCTTATTTTGTGCAAAGCTGAATTATAAAGACACAACTCTTTAGTCTCATTTTTTTAAACACTAGTTTGGACAAAACTTTTTGTGATTTGGCAATTTAAAAAGTTACTTTTCCGCACGCGTATGGAAAGTAAAATCCATACAACTTTTTTTCACACTTGCGGAAGCGCGCTGGGATGACTAACTTTCTATAGATATGTTGATTCACGTCAAGAGGCACATTCCGAGCATGTGCATTGTAAAAATAATAAATGAAAGACGCGAGTGTTCAAACAGAGACAACAACAAACATAAATATTTAGGCGATAATACATTACGAGTAGGTTACAACAGGGATATTCCGTCGACCCTGCCGGATGTTGCTATGAAATACTTTTTGCCCGCCATTCGGGTGTACGTGACTGATTTCATGGTTTATTACAAAGTGGAAGCGGAGGACATCAAAAGAGTAATTAGGAAATGGAAGTCTCGACGTTAAAAAGCCAGTTGTGTTTTGAGACGCGCGATGAATGTGAAAGGACACAGCTAAGACCAGGATCTCGTAAAAATCTTCTTCAACATTCAGAACTGTTATTTATGTTCATCATGATCTAGATCGGACCTCAATTAGAATTTAAATACTTAGATTTCAGTGATTAATTATTTTTATAAAAATCAGATTTTTTTAGTGATTTAATTTTTTGCTATTGTTTTTGAATAAGTACAATAAAATAAAACATTAAATAAAGCGTTTTAATTTAATAAACAAATTTTAATTTGCCTTGATTCTTTTGCTATGTCCTCAATCCTTATACTCAGAGTGTAACCAAACATAAATAAATCTTTCCTTAAATTATAATAATTTATACGTAATATTATATCTAACCAAGTAACATTAATAAACAACAATATTAAATATTAATAATTAACTAGATTACAGGAATACCTACAAGTGGGGAAATTTGCCGGCTGAGTTAGGTAGTTAAAAAATAAGCGCAAACTTCCACTTTTAACCTTTTTGTTGACGGTATTTGAATATTGCATTGTCATTGGAGCTCTATACATGTGCCAAATTTAACCTGTCCACCGCTCCAGTCATCTAACTAGTCGTGACAGCCAATGGAATACCTCACACGCCAACTTCATCTATACATGACTATTATTTCAACTCGAAATAAACCCTTCTACAATGGACTTTTAACAGAAAATCGGTTTTTCATTACTATAAGCTTGCTGATTTAAGGAAACTGTTATTACCCTAACAAAATAATAAAACTATCTTTTAACTGAACGAAATCAATCAATACTATTTATTTTTTAGCAAGTACAAAATTTTGTAATCAAAGCGATGTTCGGAGTGATGTCCTTGTTAATCTTACTTAATAAGTAAATAAATAATATTGATTTCATTGACTTATAAGTAGTCTTATTACTTTGTTAGGTTAATAATAGTTTCCTTAAATATCATTAAGCTTCTTATAAAATAACTTTTCAAAATAAGGAAACTCAAAACCTTTTTACTAAACTCCTCGTTTTGCAAACTGACCGACTGACTGGCTCAACAACGCCCAGCCCAAACCCTTGGCCCCAGAGCGCTCAAATTTTGAATAGAGGTTACCTTTATTATGTACGCAAGGAATAGACGGATTTCTTGAAATTCCGACACGATAGATATAAACGGATTTATATGTTCGATTCAGAATTACCTGATATCTGTAACTATGATTAATCATCATCATCATCATCATCCCACCCTATGTACGTCCCACTGCAGGGTCAGGCCTATGATTAATAAACTCTTTAAATTTGACTACCTACATATAAACTACGATTTTTAATTTCGTGTAATTCTGACATTTCTTAGCTTAGTTACCAGGCAAAAAATATTTCCCGAAAATTAAAACGAGATAAAACAAAAACTAGGAAATATAGAGCACAAATCCCTTAATATAACACATTAAAATTTCACATATTGTAATAAATCATTAATTAATACGTAGTTACAATAATTTTTGATCTAACTGTTTAGACGTAATAAATTATTTAACCCTTTTATGAGTAAAATATAAATTGTTTCTGGTATCATTGCGATGATTGACATATATCGCAAACTTTCGGACTTAATTATAATTAATAGTAATTAAGTTTCAATCGTCGTCTCAATAGGTTTGTAATTTACAATTTAGGCTTCTGACTTGAATGTTCGAATGTGCTCGCTCTCCTATTTCCGTAGGTATTATTTTTGTTGTTTTCGTTGATTGATATTGTTATTTCCTAGCTAAGTTTTTTTTTGTAATGTGTTGTTTTTTAAAGAGGACTAATCTATACTAATATTATAAAGCTGAAAAGTTTGTTTGTTTGTTTGTTTGTTTGTTTGAACGCGCTAATCTCAGGAACTACTGCTCCTATTTGAAAAATTCTTTCAGTGTTAGATAGCCCATTTATCGAGGAAGGCTATAGGCTATATATTATCACGCTAACACCAATAGGAGCGGAGCGGAAGAATGTTTCAAAATCGGGGGTTACTGAAGTAAAACTTCTATAGGCGCTAATCTCAGGAACTACTGCTCCGATTTGAAAAATTCTTTCAGTGTTAGATAGCCCATTTGTCGAGGAAGGCTAGGCTATATATCACCACGCGAACACCAATAGGAGCGGAGCGGAGCGGAAGAATGTTTCCAAATCGAGGGTTTTTGAAGTAAAACTTCTATATCTCGGGAACTACTGCTCCGATATGAAAAATTCTTCAGTGTTAGATAGCCCAGTAAGATAGGGCGGGTTGGGAGCGGGTGGGGGGCGAGTTGGGAGTGGATTGGGGGCGGGTTGAGAGCGGGTTGGGGGCGGCTTGAGAGCGGGTCGGGGGCGGGTTGAGAGCGAGTTGGGGGCGGGTTGGGGGCGGGTTGGGGGTGGGTTAGGAGCGGGTTGGGGCGGATTGGGAGCGGGTTGGTTTATTATGAAGTTTCACTTCTTCCGGAAGGATCTAAGGAGAGCCATAATTGATGAAAAAGCAAATTGGATAAAAAAATAAGCTGCCCAAATTACTAATTCCACGCGGACGGAGTCGCGGGCAAAAGCTAGTATCATTATAAACTGTCTCACACGGACCATGAATACACGAATCTCTTTAAAAACCTATGAAATAAATATAGACAAATAAATGAAAACTGATAACTTTTTATAGTAAAAGTGATACAATGTTATGATGCGGCATTGGTACAATGTTACGGGGACGTATTTAGTTAAAAACATGTTTTTTTTCTTTCGTCTTCTCCTCCACTATATTTTATAATTGCAATGTGCCTATTTTATTTTATTTTTGAAATAATAAATAGACGTAAAATAAAAAATGTTTGTTATCTCTGAAACGTCAAAATCTGGCATTTTTCAGAATTCCACGGAATTAAAAATCGTAGTTTAGCTATCATAACAGTAATAAAAGAGTTACAGGATTTTTAGACGGACTGGTTAAAGTGGCGGGAACGCATTGGAGGAGCCTTAGGGGAGGCCTATGTTCAGCAGTGGACGTCTTTCGGCTGAAATGATGATGAGAATTTTTAGAAATTCCCACGGGATAAGTAAAACTGAATTTATTATATTCACTAACTGGTACCTACCGATGATGATGATGGATTTATAGATGTTGTTTGGCAAGTTGTTTCATTCAATGAAAGAGATAATAAATAAATAATAAATAAATATTAGGGGACAATCTTACACAAATAGACCTAGTCCCAAACTAAGCAAAGCTTGTACTATGGGCACTAGACGACGATAAACATACCTACTTATATAGATAAATAAATACTTAAATACATAGAAAACATTCATAACTCAGGAACAAATACTCGAGCTAATCACACAAATAAATGCCCTTACCGGGATTCGAACCCAGGACCTCTTGTTTCATAGGCAGGGTCACTACCAACTAGGCTAAAGCGGTAGTTAAAGAAGCTTTACCATAAATTTAAATTCTGCGCGGAGGAAGTCGCGGGCAAGAGCTAGTCCAGCATAAATACTATCTTATGCTTAAATTTTTACTTGTAAATATTTACTTTTGGCACTTTGCATGTTAAACAGAAATAAGACGTTCAGCGGTAATATGGGTTAACAGCCACCGAGAGATTTAGTCTCGATTTGAAAAAGCAATGAACAAAGTTAATCGCTCTCCGGCACTCAGAGTACTTTTTAATAAACGCTGGGCATCACACCGTAAGCGCTGCGCAGATTTCTTGAGAACCAGCGATTTTCGATTTCCATCTAAATTGACTTAAGAAGGAAATTGATTTTACTTAGCGCACAGTGTAGTCTAAAGCAAAATTTTCTTCAATCGTTCAATAAAAATTTCAAGTTTGGATATTCCTTTCTTAAGTAAAAAGTATTTAGAGTTGAGTACTATTTATCAGATAGCGATCTCAAATGGTTATACAAAATCAATGGTAGATAGTTTAGTTCAAAAGAAGCAGGTACGGTTAGTAGATAGCATGCTTTACGCTGCGTTACCTTCTCAGTCTACTAACAAATATAGATCTAGCATCTCTTACGTTGGGGGTTTGTCTGATAAGATTTATGGCATTTTAAAATCAAACAATGTTAATGTTGCCTTTAAGACTAACAACTCTTTGTACTCTAGGCTACGTAACCACAAAGAACAGGTAGATAAGGGAACTAGATCGGGGGTATACAAGCTTACTTGTAATGACTGTAGGATATACGTAGGACAGACAGGCCGAAGTTTTAATACTAGATTTAAAGAGCATGTTTCGGCATATAGGAATGAGCATCCAGATAGATCGAATTTTGCAAAACATTTGTTGGAATCAAATCATTCATTGTTAGATTCAGATTCTTATGAAGTGTTACATTATTGCGGCATTAGGTCTGGATGCTCTGGAATGCATGGAAATAGTTAGGTACAACACTATGGGGTCTATTATTAATGAACAGGTAAATTTAGTATCTTCTCCTTTACTGCGGCTTGGGTCGAATTTGAACAGTTAGTATTAATTAAATATGCCTTATAAATAAATAAACAAAAATTCAAGGTAGTTTTATAAGATGTCAATAAAAGTTAATTTTTGTGGGGTAGTTTGAGAATAAGAAAAATAAAGTGGGTACTTGAGAAGTTACAGTGACAAGTTAAAACATTTGTTTTGGTTTGTTAGTTTAACATTTGGTAGCATAGCATACGGTTGTGGTAACTCTGAAGATGAGCTCTGGTTGAGTTTGAAACGCGTCAGTGTAGCTTGGTGGTGGTGATGGTTGGGTTTATGTGATTTGTGTGTGTTCGTACAGTGTGGAGGTGGAGGAACTCCATGAACGCACATTTCTTGCATAAACGTAACTATTGTAAGGTCGCGGGTGAGCAAAGTAATTGTTTTAGTTCATTAATATGGACCTCCGCAAAGTAACGCCTGATTCAATAAATTATTTAAAAAGTATATCTTAACCTATCTAACGTAATGTTTTTGTGTCTCCAAAAAAATGTATATCCGCAAACCACTCGGTAAATCCTTGCTTGCCGCATATGACTTCCTGCCCCAAGGGGCAACAAGCCAAAAACTTGCCTCCGAGATATATCTTTTATTTTTATTACCTTTCAATGTTTCAGATTACTTTCAGTGAACGAAATGGTGCCAGTATGTGTTGCTCCAATTTACGTAGTACGTGTATACGTGTTATTGTGTATACTCGTATCTACTTAATATACAGGTTATCAGAAT
The DNA here is from genome assembly GCA_947859365.1 of Archips crataeganus. Lineage (NCBI taxonomy): Eukaryota > Metazoa > Arthropoda > Insecta > Lepidoptera > Tortricidae > Archips > Archips crataeganus. The sequence goes on along the minus strand of OX402045.1, from coordinate 24,928,784 downwards.
ATTTTATTGTCACAATGACATCGTAGGTAGACCAGTCCAAGGTGTTTACACTAGAGACAGGCTATGCAGCTATATGCTACGAGGATGTGAAAGCTGCCACTAATGCTGAGCTATATATCCTTACGAGAAAGATCCAGAGCACGCATCCACAGCATGCATCTTTCCAGATAAAAAATAGCTTAGTTGAACCCGTTTCCACTAGTACTAATGTGGTCCAAAGAATATGATTCGTGGATAAAAATAATACACAACAACATTAGGGGTCTGTAGAAAAAAGGCTAAAACAACTACGATCAAGTCTTCAGGTAAGGTTACAATCATTTGACAATCAAGGGTTAAAATTTTGGAGGTTTTGTTTTGGTATGCATAAATTTTCAACATATTTTATATGCTTACTAGCTTTCCGTCCGCAGCTTCGCCCGCGATAAATTAATTATCCCGTAGGAAAAGGTATTTTCCCGCGGTAAAAAGTAGCTAGCCTATGTCACTCATAATGTAACTTTCTAACGGCAAAAGAATTTTTGAAATCGGTCCATTAGTTTCGGAGCCTATTCAATGCAAACAAACAAACAAACAAACAATCAAATCTTTCCTCTTTATAATATTATTAGTATTAGTATAGTATTAGTATTAGTATAGATTTATACGGTAAAAAGTAGGTAGATAGTGTACTTGCTGATGAATTTAAATACGCTTGAGACTCATAATAAAATTATTTTATTTAAAGTACGCATACCATACACCTTTAACATTTTTCTTTATTTAAATAAGGGAATATTTAAATAGGAACAGCCTTTACTAAACAAATGCTAACTAATAACTAGCAATTCTTCTGTTTAAAGTACCTACTTATAACATACAAACATACTTTACGAAAGTACCCCAAGCTGAGAAATTGAAATAAAATATTGGAATAAAAATTATCTAAATAGTTAGGCTAAAACGACGATTTAAGTTTTAAACCAAGGATCTGAAGCACTAAGCAAAAATACGTATCGCCTTGTTCCATCGAAGCCCGCGGACGTACTGTCGCCCCGTCCCGCAGGTGTAAGGTGCGTAAGTATGAGCGGGAGACACGCAAACAAACGAGAAAACGTCAATGTAATAGATAGCGTAGATATCTCCAGTTTACAAATGCTCCCTCTGTACGAATCCTACCTGCTTTCCCCCTATAATCAAGAAACATTATTTACTTATTATTATTATGCATCGCACAATGCTCTATACAGAGTGCGGAGTGACATCCGCGAATTATTTTTTCTTATTTTAACTACGAGTAACTAGGTAAATATACAATTAAGTGGTAGTTTAAGAAATACTCTTAAAATTTTCCTAAAATTGCCTGTAACGCAGTTTTTTTTTTTTTTTTTTTTATATGAGGTGGCAAACGAGCAGACGGGTCACCTGATGGAAAGCGATCACCGTCGCCCATGGACTCCCGCAACACGGGGGGCATCACAGGTGCGTTGCCGACCCTTTTAGGAATTGGTAGGCTCGTTTTTTAAAGATCCCTAAGTTGTAACGCTCCGGGAATGCTGCCGCAGAAAGCTGATTCCAGATCTTTGTCGTGCGAGGAAAGAAGTTTCGCTTAAAACGCACGGTGTTTGTTTGTTTGTTGTTGTTTCTGTGAAATATTTACTTCTGTAGGTTGGTAGGTGTGTTAACATTAACAGCGTGCCTTGGTTGTTCTATGTAGACTGTACATTATGTCTATCTATTAACAAACACAAAGATTTGACGTATTTAGCCGCCAGATCCATTCTCAGAAACAATAGAAAAAAATCGTTGGTCCAAAGTAAAGTCGACGATCCTCATAAAGAAAGTTTTATCGGGTACGTCTTCGGCTAATGTTACATATAAATCTGGCACGACAAAAGACCAGATTCGAGACGAGCGCGGCTCATAATTTACTTTTATAGCTTGCCCGGGGAGCATTAGACGAAGGTAGTTGTAAAATGCCCTAAGGAGTTAGTGGTAAAGGTGCTTCGACGCGTAAGTGAACAGAGAACAGTAAACGAATTTCGTCTTCCCTTTATTGTTAATAGAAAAGACAAACGGAAATTACCCTTAAACATGCCCACAATGCAAATACTTCTTCTCGATTATGCTTATTTACAGTGAAGTGTAAAAATATGGGTATACACAACTTGCTCATAAATATGTCCCATAGCTCTAATGTCGACGAATTAAGGTATAGGTAAGGTATACAACAACGATGGGAGGATTAAATCGATACTTATTTTTGCACTTGACCGTACGTGCCTTATGCTAGACTATTAAACGGGCAATTCTTGTAAATGTGTCAGCGTTTCACGATTACGTTGAAAATCTAGGGTTAAGGATTATGTTGGAACTATAAATTAATCTGTCTAGGTCGCATCTTCCGAAAAATTTTTTTTAGATAATTTTATTAATTTATGAACTGAAACAAATGTTTGTTCAAAGTATGGCACTAATGAGGTTTAGTTTTCTTTTAAGCAGCATAATTCTTAGCAAACTTTATGTTGGACAACATTGTTGATAAACTCTGGTAAATGTTCAGCAACACGTTGATTGACAGCAACTCATTTACACGTTGATTCAACTTCGTTTTTGTAAACGAAGCAGATATTTACCACAAATACGGCATTTTAGTATATTCTGTATCTCTGCTAAGCCCTAAAAGCTTCCTGTTAAAAACATAACTTTAAATACTATTGATCAAAAAGCTTAACGTGTTTTCGCGTAGTATTAGTAGAGCTGAATAGCACACAAGAGAAAAGGTAATGTTTTTGAAATTTGGAATGATTCCAATGCATAAACAATGATATTCATGCGGTCAACGTGCCAGATATTTGTTTCGTTGTTTGTAGAGTTGGTTAAAAAGGCATTAGTCATTAAATATGCGTAAACATTGTTTGAAATTATGACCTCGTAAAAGTAGGCATAATAAACTCAAATACACGTACGTCTTTTATAATATTGTGTTTTTTTATTTGTCATTAAAATTTTTCATTCCTTTGCTTTTCGAGGAAGTAATAACTTCATGACAGTCATGATGACAAATAATATTTGAATATTAACATCATATCTTTGATTATTTATACACTAGATAGAGTGTCAATAGAAAATACTGCGATACGAAACGTCCCAACTTTTTCTGGATTGTTTGTGTGGCGACCATTTGACAGTTTCGTCTTACACTCGCGTTACATTATTCCTTTTGTCACCGCGTGCAGGAAAAGGATACCACTTAATGTCACATTCCCCAAAATGTGAGAAAAAACCGCCTTCAAAGTCGGTGCTTCAGCTCGAGCCAGCAGGAGTGGACGTAGTAATTTAACTTACCTACATACCTACTATCTATAGGACTTCTACCACTCCTGCTGGCTTGTTCTGAGGTGCCAACTTCAAACAGATTAGTAGAAAGATATTTTCATGTTTATTGTGGTCGGTTCAATTTTTATTTCATGTTTGTTTGGTTGTTTATTGAAGGCATTTTTATTAATTATGTATTTTTTTTTATATTTTGCTTTTTAGTTGTTTCTGTATAAAATAGATGCGTAGGATAAAATCATCAGTTTGACTGAAATAAGTTTATATTGAAAATGGACTTAAACCAAACCAAACCAAACCAGACCAAACTTGATGGGGTTATGTAGTTTTATTACGGAGTTCTTATGGTCACCATCCAACTTCATCGTCAGACCCTGGTTACCATCTAGGGCCCAATTACTCGTTGAGCCGAGTCAAACGAGTCGGTACTCGATGGGGTAATGCCGTTTCATCATGCTGTGCTTTTGGCTACCTTCCAGCTCCATCATCAGACCCATCTGGGATCAAGGTACTCGTCAAGACAAATCAAAAGAGCCTAAACTCGACGGGGTTGTGTCGTTCTATTACCAGACGACGACCAGACGTTTGGACGACCAGATGGCCTAGTAGGTAGAGAACCTGGCTACGAAGCTTGAGGTCCCGGGTTCGATTCCCGCGTCGGGGCAGATATTTATATGAATAATACGAATATTTGTTCTCGGGTCTTGGGTGTTTAATATGTATTTAAGTATGTATCTATCTATATAAGTATGTTTATCCGTTGCCTAGTACCCATAACACAAGCTTTGCTAAGCTTACTTTGGGACTAGGTCAATTGGTGTGAATTGTCCCATGATATTTTTTTTTATTTTTTATTTATCAATGAACAAACATATCTGTCCCGTGATATTTATTTATTTATTACAGAGTTCCTAAGGCCACTTTCTAGCTCCATCATCAGATCAGCTCCATGTCACAATAATATTGCATTGTCACCTGATTTACCCATACATGCAAAATTTCATCTCAATCAGAAACCGGGACGTGAGTCAAATTCAACTTGCAAGATTCGACCCATTGAGGAGTTCTGTTGGTCATCTTCATCAGATCCAGTTTACCAATGTAAATGCTCGACTTGCCACCGAAAATACAAAAATCCTTATACATTTTCCTTGAATTTTTCAGGAGTTCCTTTAATTCCTCATGAATCCCATCATCAGAACTGGAATCTGGTAACAACAGAACCCACCATGAAGCATATTCTTTTAAACAACGAAATAATTTTTCAAATCGGCTCATTAATGACGGAGTTCTGAGGTAAGACACATTAAAAAAAACAACGAATTGAGAACCTCCTCCTATTAATGAAGTCGGTTAAAAATTGAGTAGGGCTCATGATGTCTCAATTTAATTTTATCCTTTATCTATACTCCTAGATCTCAAAAGGACTTAGTGTCAAAATACCTAAATATCAGATAAATATCATACAATGCCGCATCCTGCAAGCTTAATAAAATAATTTAGGCATTTAAAAACTGTGACATTTTGCCATTCTGCAGTTTTCAGTTTAAGTTATTTTTAAATGTTGTCGTATCTGTGATTCGGTATTTTAAGGCATGTGTCTGCTTTGGGACGTCTCATGCGTCAGCGCTTTCGCCCCTCACCTCACACCTCAGCCAAACGGTGCGGAGAGCTGGTGCCGCTGCAGATTTTGCCGCGGATAGGAAGCGAGAAAATTATTCGGCTCTGGGCGGTAACTATTATTTTGTACCCCTTGCCTTGAAACTACTGGGTGCTAGGGGTCGGAGGCTATTGCCTTTATTAGGAAAGTGGGACGTCGCATTAGAGAAAGGGGATCTGACGCCCGTGCGGGTTCGTACCTGGTGCAAATAAAAGATTGTCCATCGCCATTCAACGTGGTAACGCGGCCAGTGTGATGGGTACCTTTGCGCCGAGGACAACTCGTGGGGGGGGACTTTTCGACTACACTTAAGCTAGTCTTAAGTTGTAAACTTATTGTTATTTTTTTTTTGTATTTTCGAATGATCATATTTTAAGGAAATGTACATTTCAATATTAAGGTATATCGGGCATGAGAGGTTTTAGGTCAAAGTTACTATGGCAACAATTTGTTATTTAGAGTATCGTAAGCCCATGGCAATTTGAAATTTAGTTATTTTGTGAATTAGGCATTATGAAAATTAGGTGAAATAAGCCCTAATCAATCAATTATCAAATTTTAACTAGTGAAGTCTCTTAGTTCTTAGAGATATTTCCAAGCTCGATAGTTGTCAGTAAAAGTAATGGTTGGTAAAGTCATTTTGTGTATAAAACTATTTAACGACCACTTTAGCCTAGTTGGTAGTGACTCTGCCTACGAAGCAAGAGGTCCTGGGTTCAAATCCCGGTAAGGGCATTTATTTGTGTGATGAGCACGAATATTTGTTCCTGAGTTATGGATGTTTTCTATGTATTTAAGTGTTTATTTATCTATATAAGTATGTTTATCCGTTGCTTAGTACCCATAACACAAGCTTTGCTAAGCTTACTTTGGGACTAGGTCAATTGGTGTGAATTGTCCCATGATATTTTATTTATTTTTTTATTTATCAATGAACAAACATATCTAATATGAATGCGGTCATTATAACATGTTGTTAGTTAACTTATTATAATTGGGTAACAATTTAATCAAATTTATTAGTTAGACGAATAAGTTATTAGGTAGAGAAAAGATTTTTTGGATGGGATTCGCCATTTTCTCAATTCGGTTCAAAGTAAATTTTGTTCAGATTGATGCGTAAAATTTAAATATTTCGGCTTTGTACCCAATACAAACTTTTTAATACGTTTTTGTCTTAACTGTGACAAATTTTGCAATAAAACAGGAATCACCAATAAAAACGTCAAATTGTTTAATAATACTAACCTAAAAAAATCATATATAAATAATCTTAGGAAATTATGAATTTTGAAATACTGGTAAGTATGGAAAGTAATATTGTTGGTGGTTTTCACCTCCCTTTGTAATTTCTGTGTACTATTATGACAGATTTCGTCATTTCAAGGCACTTTTGAATCGCGCACTCCACATACGTGACCCGCGCTGTCACAATGAGGGGCGGAAAATTACATACATATATTAAGTAAAAAAAAACCGGCAAGAGCGTGTCGGACACGCACAAGGTAGGGTTCCGTAGCCATTACAAATAAATCAAGTAATATTTTTCCAAGGATTTCGTATGTGTACGGAATCATCCAAGTTTAGGTATGTTTTATACCTTAGGCTACTATTTACTCTTAAACTACAAATAATTTCCAAGCAATCTTAGCCGCTATAATTTTCCTAGTAAATTTGATATATTTACTACCATTCTGAATTTTTTCAAATTTTTCCACCTAACAGTTTAGATTTTAGAGGGGGGGGACGCTCGATTTTAATGAAAATTTTCACTTTAAAGTTGAATATTTCGCAAACAGATCACTGAATAGAAATAGTTATTTGTTATACAAGGGGGGAAAGTTGTATTTTAACTGCGAGTGTTCATTTTGAAACACGAGCTATCGAAAGGATTCTATGATTGACCACGAGCGAAGCGAGTGGTTCAAAAATAGAATTCTTTCGATAGCGAGTGCTTCAACACACGAGACGTAAAATAACTTTTCACCCGTGTATAACACAAAACTTTTCACCTCACTACAGCGAGGAAAATAAGAAAAAGGGTTTGTACTATCAATTATTATTTATTTACCTCTTTGTCAATACAATAATTTTGAAGTACTTATAAAAATATTGGTAAAATCAAAAATAATGCAAAATAGCCTAAGCAAATCCAGTCTTTATGGAACTATTCCAATACCGACATATCGTCACTACTTTGAAAACACTCGTATCTCCAATCAATGAATAAACCAAACTGAACTTTATTGCACATCGAGTAAAGTTCAATTAGCCAGATTATCGATTTTGAGATACGAGCATACTGTATTACTGTTAAATTGTATACCGTTTTGACTTAAGTTTTTTTTTATTATTTCGGATGCGTTTTGTTCACACATCGACTTACTTGGACTGTCAGAACATTTTATCCGTTTTTACAACAAGAATGAAGGTTAATGTTGAATGCTGATATTTATGAATTAAAATAAAGTTGTAAGACTGTATTTAGTGTTTTTTACTCGATGCAATTCATTAATTGTGATGTTAAAAATTCAGCACTTTTAACGTTTTACGTTTTGTTAGCTGTCAAATATCACTTAAGCTGCCTTCAAATGTCAAAACTCTTTCTTCACTTGTGGATAAAAAGCGATTTTCTCAATAGATGTCAAACAAACAAAAAGGGCTTTCCGAGCTAGTGAGGTGAAAAATCATGTTAGCAACCCCGCAATGGTTTTAAAAGACCTATCCAACGATACCCCACACTATAGGATTACAAGTTAAGTATGAAGTATCTTTTTCTATTTATTTTTTTATTTTCTTCAACTTCAGTTTTTATTACTTTTACGGTCATCCCGTGAAACCATATATTTCAAACTAAATACAAACTGAAATATAGATGCACAGAAAAAACCCCAGAAAAAAGACCAATGCTGGGAATCGAACCCAGGGCCTCAGCGTTCCGTGCTGCGTGCTTACCCCTACACCATCACTGGTCTAGAAGTTAGCGACGAATCTTTCCCATACATCGTACACTTCAGTCTGTTATAATCACATTAGGCAGTGATAAAGCGCATCTATGTTATGCCCTCTACCGAGAGACTTCAACACTCCTTCGGAGCTACCCGCTCACCTGGACCAAGAGATGGCGCTACTAGGCCAACTTTTACAAGTTAAGTATGAAGTATCTTTTTCTATTTATTTTTTTATTTTTTATTTTACCACTTTGTTGGTGTGACTGATATGTATATTCATGCCAAATTACAGCTTTCTAGTACTAACGATCTCTGAGCTTAGCCGCGGACAGACAGACAGACAGACAGACAGACGGACAGACATGGCGAAACTATAAGGGTTCCTAGTTGACTACGGAACCCTAAAAATGGCTGATATATTTCGGGACGTTTTCATACCGTGTAAGTAGTTATCTAGTGTATAAATAATCAAAGCATCATATCAACACTTTTTAGCAAACCTGATCTTTATATAAGTACACCCGTCTTCCTAAAGGAATGTTGTGGTATTCTATCAAATTATCTATGTTTTATCACGCTGCAATAAACAGCTGACAAAAACTGGTAATCTCCGTCTGAATCGGACATATAAAGATGTCACGCAGAAACGTCGCTTTTATAAAGCAAATTCGTGTGGGTCACGTATTTCCCCACTCCGAGATAGGTGCTGCAGCGTTTCTCTTGAATAAGCCAAGATAAAGCATTATGAATTTTCATGTACACCAAATTCAAGCAATGTGAATTTACGCGCACGAAATATCTCTGTTAAGTTTTGTACACAACTTCTCTTAGAGTAAGTACCTTCTTGACCCTATCCAATCCCGATTGAAACTTGGCTCTATAAGAGGAGGCCTGTGCCCAGCAGTGGGACTTGAATAGGCTGGTGATGATGATGATGATGATGATACTTTTATTGGTTTAGCTAAATAAATTGTTATTTAGCTAAAAAGTGTAACTGTGAAAAAATACATTTAAGAAATTAAAATATTCTTACCACTTTTAAAATTGCCGGTACTGTAGCATATGTATATATCCTGTCAGTTGAAACATGCTAATTTTTGTATGACGACGTAAAAAGTTGGATTTATGAGAAATTTGGATTCGTGCTAAAAAGGATTCTGGTGCTTCTTTCGGCACACTATTCCAACCTTCTTCAATGAATGGTAGATTTACGATAGACTACAATTAATTTTTTTCACAGTATCACGTTGGATCATGGTGTCAGAATCATTAAATTGTGCTTAAAGCATTTTTTTTGCCTTCTTTTGGTCCATTAGCTTTGCCGGTCTGCTACCGCCACTTTTAAGAGTTGTAGTCTGAGATGCTAAGATTCTATAGACATTATAATAAATAGTTCAGTCATTTAAGGAATGAGAAGGGGTCAATCTCGGAATGAGAGATAACAAGCTGGAAACTTGTATACAGCTTCATTTTGGTGTTCTAAATGTCACAAAAAATCTCGTGTCCGCGTCGTAAGTTATCCAAGGTCAAATGTCAAAAAAGTCAGATTTTCGCGATTATCTCGGTTTCTATAGCTTCAGTGATGCTAACATCTATTACAAAATTGTAGCGCATAAAATTTTGAACAAATATTGTGTTAAAAAAAGTTCATACGTCCAACCGTTTTTTTAGATCGAGGGCAGAGAGCCCGCAGCGCTCAGCCATACTGACTGATGCAAGGTCAACCGTGAATCTCAGTGAATAAAACGTTATATAAAATTTTAAGTAATTGAAATATCATTAACAGTAAATAATTTATTTAATTTTTTACTTAATTTGCAATGTTCGTATGTACGAATGTAAATATTTCAGAAAATACCTACGTAAGTGACGTTCCATAATTTGCAAACCATTTTTCAACCACTTCCTGGTCTCTGATTCAGTTTTGATTTGGTACACTTATGTATATTTGGTGACAATGCAAGATTATGGTACCATGAAGCTGATCTGATGATGGAGCCGGAAGGTGGGCACTGGATCTTAGTAACAAAACTACTTAGCCCCGTCGAGTTTGGGCTCATTTAATTTGTCTTGACAAGTACTTTGGACCTGGATGATGTCCAGGATCCTGATGATGGAGCCGGAAAGTGGCCAAAGGATCTCAGTAACAAAACGACATAGCCCCGTCGAGTTTGGGTTCATTTGATTGGTTTTCACGAGTACTCTTTACCTGGATGATGTCTAGGGTCCTGATGATGGAGCCGGGATGTGAGCACATGATCTCAGTACCGAAACTACATAGCCCCGTCGAATATGTATGTATGTATGTATGTAAACTCTTTATTGTACAAAAATAAGGAAAAAAAGAAATACATTATTGACAACCGTTGAAATGTATGTACAAAGGCGAACTTATCCCTTTAAGGGATCTCTACCAGTCAACCCTTGAGTGGTGACTGGTCAGGTGGAATATGGGCTCATTTGATTGGTTTTTACGGGTACTCTTTACCTGGATGATGATGGACGTCCGCATAGGACAGTTTCTATTAATTTTCTTCTTCTTCATCGTCGTCATCCTCCGGGTATGTGAAAATGTCCGTTTCACTATCATCTTCGTTTTTTCGAGACCTTCAGGAATTTCTGAGTCAAATGCACTCTCTGCCTCAGAGTTACTATGTGGTGAACCAGCATTGAAGCATAAGCTTGTCCATTACATTGGCCACAAGCTGAAGCGCATAGTAATCCCGATTTTCTGCACCCACAGCGTACACCGCATCCATTCTTACAATTACAAAATATTGGTTTAAGTAAATCCTCAGGAGCTGGTCGTAATTTTGTTTTTATGAGCTCCAGGAGTTCACTTTGCAGCTGCCAACCCCATTTCTGGGGTTCTAAATCGTGCTCTAACCATTTTTGTACCTGGTAATATACACGATTTATAATTGCTGATGAGCTGCTGCACTTGTTAGTGGAAGATTGGACAGTTGGACAGGTTTATGAAGCTTTGTATTATACTATACTTTATGAACTGAGTATATCGAAGATGATCGATATTACCCTCAGATTTAGAAATATATTGCCAGTAACATGCGTAATCCGTTTTCGTGTAATTGCTGTACAGGACAGATTTCTTCCAGAAAAACTTGACCCAGTTGGTCAAAATTGGCAAGTTTTTTTAGAGATTTCATTAAAGTTTTTTTCCCTTTTTTAAACAGTGCAGAAGTTGTATCACAGCCACTGAATGTATGTAAAAATAATATATGTTTTTTAGATAGGGGATATTTATCAAAACTTTTTGATGAATATGTTTGTGATTTGACACTGCCCTTTCCAATTTTTTCAAAGAAGATTTCTTCTTGAAGTAGTTGAGTGCGTCCAATTAAAATCACGAGCAAATCTATGTCTTCTCCAATTATGACAGGAGTCCTCCCATATAATATTAACAATCTCTAACTTTTCAATGAGCATATCAATAAGTTTCTTTTTATTATATCGATTTGCCAAAACCTTATCTTGTTTAATTGGCACAATCATTGTTTCATCGAAACAAACTTCATAAGATTTCGAAAGAGCAGCAGTTCTTCTAAATTGTTCCATTGCTTTTATATTTTTAGTGTAGTCTGAGTATCCGTCAAATACAACAACTGTTTTTGAACTATAATGTCACGATAATGTCGTGATACGAACATTGCACATTAAGTAAAAAATTAAATAAATTATTTATTGTTAGTGATATTTCAATTACTTAAAATTTTATACAAGGTTTTATTCACTGAGATTCACGGTTGACCTTGCATCAGTCAGAATGGCTGAGCGCTGCGGGCTCTCTGCCCTCGATCTCAAAAACGGTTGGACGTATGAGTTTTTTTAACACATTATTTGTTCAAAATTTTATGCGCTACAATTTTGTAATAGATGTTAGCATCACTGAAGCTATAGAAACCGAGACAATCGCGAAAAACTGACTTTTTTGACATTTGACCTTGAATAACTTACGACGCGGATACGAGATTTTATGTGACTTTTGAGGCAACATTTAGGACACCAAATTGAAGCTGTATACGAGTTTCCAGCTTGTTATCTCTCATTCCGAAGTGAATCTCCTAATATGACTGGATTAAAACTGGTACATTCTCTTGAGAGAAATGATTCAGTGTAAACTTTTTCCCCAACACCTAATTTGAATGATAAAAATTTACAATTCATTTTCTCAGGGTTTATTGTTTAGATGCCATTTTTGACAACAAGTGCAGAAAAAAAATAAGTGACGAAAGAGGTAGGAACAACATTAGGTACATAAGTACCTATCATCCTTTTTTATTTCAACGGCCAGTATTTTATTACCGAGAGCTTCGATCAACAATTACAACAAGATTCAAGGTCCCATACAAAATCAAAGGGAAAAAGTGGCCGTGATGCTTATACTTATAACTATAATCTGTTTTACCTTCTAAATTAGCTTAAAATATACCTTAAGTCTAGGCAACAGAGATCCAGATAATAATAATTGTATATAATACTTACGACGTTTCGTCACAAGACGAGCAAAAGCGTTCGATAAACAAAAGATCTTTATTCGTTTCAAAAAGATGTCATTCTATTTTAGGAACAGGGTAATAATGGAGTCGCAACTATATAACACAGACATTTTTTTATTTGACAGTGATATAACACAAACAAATTTACATTTATACAAATATTGACATGAAATGAAATGTTCTTATAGATAATTAACTAAATTAAATAATTTACTAATTATTAAATGGATAATATATTTTCATACTAAATGCAAACTGAAACATGGATACACAGAAAAAAATATTGCCTGAGGCCTTAGCACACTCTTCTTTATCGCCGAAATAAAATAAATAAAATAAAATAAATCTTAGTCACGATTATGAACTGTTATTAATACAACATTAAACCTCTTTTTTATAATTTGGTAAGGAGAAAAAAACAAATAATTTTACATAAAGACAACGTAAACGTTTTACCAGATTTGACGTCGTCGATTCTGTTAATACCGCTGCTTGCACTTTCTGTTGTTTGACGTGAATCTGCAATCAACGTAAATCAATTATAAATATTATACGGCTTAAACTTTAAGCTTTACGTCTTCTTTAATAATATACCTGGACTTAAGTGATAACTCCTCTGCTCCATCTCACCACACTTGATCTTATATTATTTTAAACATTTTATGTAACTATACCTGCAATTTGGGAATCGGCGTTTTCTTTAATCTACGCCTTTGACTATTTCCAGTTACGTCAAATTTGTCAAAATGAATCGAACATATAGTCGAATTTTTGTAAGGCCTATAAAATTCTTCTTCTCTTTCTTTCGCGACAGTAGATATAAATTCCGCACTGCAAAAAGGATCACTTGGAAACCTACAAAAAAATAAAAAAATATATTTTATTTTAAAATGCGAACTACTCCATGAATTTCTTGTTCCAGAACCACCGATTATTGGCGAAATGGTTAGCCAAATAATAAATTATTGATTTTTAAATGTAAACTGCTAATTTTTACGTACTTTAAATGAAATACTGACTTGTACTTACTTAAAAAAATATATTCCTTCCGAAAACTTAGTGTTACGGTGGCTGCTTCCGCAATTTTTAAACGCACATTGTGGCATTTTATGACGTCCTCACGTTGGCACTGGTTGGCGCATACTGTCAGAAATAGACGCACAAAATTAATTTGTGCTTCTATTTCTCGGGCCGTTTTCAGAGCTGTCACCTTGAATCTAGTACGTATTGTTGATCGAAGACCGAGAGTGATAATGATAAGTATTCTATTTTTTTCCTATCACCCGTTCCCGTTAGCTTTTTCTTCTGAAGACCAAAAAATGAGTTTCAAAAACAAAGTCCAGCGTCGCAACATACTTCGACAAAGATCGTAACACAAATTTCACGCCTTTAATATGATTGGTAAGAGACTACCTAAAATTTAAATACGCGTAAAATTAAACAAACAAATCGTAAATGTTATAGAAATATAAATATTTATTGCATAAACAGGAGTGTAAAAAGTCGGCATGTGGTACAAAGTATCAACAGCTACCCGATTATTCAAATTGTATACATCAGCCACTTTATAAGTTCGGTTTTTTTGAATTTTTTGAATTCCCTTGATTACTTAGTAAAATGAATTCTAATGGTCGCCTTTTCACTGCCGGTGCATTTTTTTTCTTGTAATACCTACCTACTCATTCTGAGGGGAGGCCTGTGCCCTCCAGTGGGACGTAAGACGTGGAATGATAATGATGACCTAGGTACCTACTCTTTTTAAAATTTACTCAATCACAGACAAGTTCATACTTAATGGAAAATCACCTTACCGTCGTGGTCTGCACATAAAATAACAAGTAAGTTTTAAAAAAGTCTAAGTATATTATGCCATTAAAGTTTAGACTTTTTGTTGATGTTATAACTTTTATCAGTCAAAGGTAGTCTTATTTAGCACGCCGACGAGTATAAATGGAACTACGTAAATAACCTATAAAAAAATGTTAAATACAGCGCAAAAAGCTCATAGCGTTATATCAAATTTTAGCAGCAGAACTGTGTTGCCGTTTAAAAAACATTTTAGTCTACGCTGCGGCTCAAAAGGAGTGGATTTTCAAAGCCCTGGATTATCGCATTACGGCAGACTAGTCCTTCGTTAACTTTTGAGAAGGCTCTTTTTCCCTAATGGGGGATGAGTTTCGTGCCTGAGTGTCAACCGTGGCCAGGATTAAGAAGCTTCTGACGATGCCGAGCAAATCTTAATATCTATCTACGTAATGATTGGGTCACAAATAGTTAAATTTCATCATCGTCAAAACTGCAGTGGAACCTTAACTACGACGTTTTTGATTGAGGCAGTTACTAAATAGTAATTATAATATTATAAACACTCACTACGTCTGATATAGGTTAACCGGATTTACGTCTTTATCTGTGATTTTGACATTTATGTATGTATGAAATATATTTATTCATAAAAAGTTACACTTTCATTTAAACCATGCCCCGCAAAACTGCTTACACAGTTTGACTGCAGGTAGCTCGCTTTATATAAACATAGCTTATAAATTATTAAATTAGATTATGCTTATAATATAATTAAATTACGTAAATGTTTACAACGTATTTAACAAGTGTTTTTTTAATAAACTCTTAAAATTAGCAAGAGAAGGCTCACGTCTTATGTCCTCGGGTAAACTATTGAGTAAATACGGAACTCGTTTCTTTAACGTTCTATCTCCATAGTAATTTTGTACCCTGGGTATTTCAAATTTACCTTTGGACATTAACCTTGTGCCAGTTTTATGTTGCACCAAATTAGTGAAACGATCCTGTTTACTATGATTGTTTACAAGTAGAAGATATTTATGTTTCAGGCTAGCCGGTAGAATTTTACATATTTTATATAGTTTATAGTAATCTCCTTTACATTGATTCTTTGTCTTTTTATTTACGAGTAATTTTAAAAATCTTGTTTGCAATGATTCTATTTTATCTATGTACGTTTTAAATGTTAATCCATAGCAGTCAAGAGCGTAACTTATTATGGAATCCACTAGTGCAAAATACAAACATTTTAGTATAGGCAATGGGACTTTAATACTTAAATGATAAAACTTTCCCAGCAATATTCTTAATTTTCCACATACGTATTCAATGGGGAATCCCAGGAAAAAGAGGCATCTATTTATACTCCTAGATAATTTACACAATTAACTTTTTCGATAGGATTACACGTGCAGTTAATTTTCTTATTATGGAAGCAATCAAAGCCGTGCGCAATCAAAGGAGGTGGATTATCAACAGAACGTAAATACGGGGAGTGAATAATTATCATCTTTGTTTTGTCAGCGTTTAATATGATGCCGTTATCATGTGACCATTTAACTACCGCCTCCACATCCTCTTGAACCCGGCGACACATATTCGCGAGGTCGGTACCAGCACTCAGAGTACAAAGGTCATCGGCAAACATGTGGGCAGAGCAGTGACGTAACACTCCACAGAGGCTATTTACGTGCATGAGGTAGCACACGGGCCCACACCCGGAACCCTGGGGGACGCCGCAGTTTACCTGTTTCTCCTCGCTGAACGTGTCGCCAACTTTCACACGGTAAGAGCGCGCCCTGAGATAGTCGCTGAACCAAGGATTCAGCGGCTGCCCCAGGCCACACTCCTCCATTCCATTTAAGAGGGTCTCAGTCTGTAGGGTATCAAAAGCCTTTCTAAAATCATAAAAAACAGCTACAATTATTTTTTTATTTTCCAAATGTGCATTAATTTCGTCTGTAAAATTTGATAATAAGGTGTTGGTGCTTTTATTTTTCTGGAAGCCATGTTGACATTCCGTTAAGAATGCATGCATTTCGCTGCGTTAATGTTGTTAAGTACCAACTTCATCACAACGAACTTTGGAAATTAACTGTTTGCTAACGCAGAGAAGACAAGATATACATTATAATTCGAGCAAGTATTACTGAATTGAATTTCATTTAAAGGTAAGTTTCACAGGAACGCATAATTTATGTTTAAGAAGTAAGAAGGTATGACATTATTTTTTGGAAACTACCTATACAGCCGAAGCCCACTTATTCAGAAAGGAGGCTTGTGACCAGCGGTGGGACTTTAATTGTTAGGCTGATTTATCATCATTATTATTATCATTATTTTTACATTATTTTCTTTTTTGGACGTAAATATTTTGCTTAAAACTTTTTGTATGTAATGAACAAAGTTATCAGCGTTTTAAATAAAGGCTCATGCATCGTCCGCCGACCGTCCCAAAAATCCGGGTCATTACGTATTCGAGACTCGATTACCGTCCTGTACACCCGGGACTTGCCCGGGTAAATCTACTCCTGCCGCCCAGGCGTCTATGTTTATATGGCTCGTGTTATATTAACAACTACGCTAATTTATTATATGTACAATACCGTGTGATATTTATCCAGAGGGTGAACCTCGAAAATTAAATTTTTAATATATAACATATGGCTGTAAGTATAACTCTTTATTAGTAGGTAGGCACATTAAATACAGGAAAGTTGTAATAGATTAAAGGACAAAACAGTTGTACAAAGGCAAATAATTTATTCTTAAATGAAACTCTTCCAATAATTGACAGGATATCAAAAACAATAGAAAGTGTGTAATTAAAAAAATATCCGGAATCTAAAATTGTATTGTGTACTTTATTTTATAAGTTGCAAAGTGGTTTAATTTTATATTCGCCGTTTTTTCTTGGATATCCGTTAACTTCAGCAAATGGTTTAGCCGGTACAACTGCATGGCAATTAGGGCCTACCGAGCTTTTGGCGTTAATCAATTTTAGGTATTCTATGCACTCGTGTATGATGTGTGCGTGAAAGCGGCTAGAATCAAAGCCGTGCGTAAGCGAAAGCGACGCGAGTTCGCCGTCCGATGGCCGAAGGAGAACTAACGCTACTTTACGCTACTGACTGTCGGACAAGGGGGAAGCACGATGGCTAAAGATAGGTTGGTTAGACTGCTCGTGTATTTAAGTATTTTCGTCGATTACTAAAACAAATACATATTTTAATAAAAAAAGTAATTAAAAAAACTAAAAACCCGCCTGCGGTGTAAATAAAATAATAAATTAAAAAAATCAAAAAACCCGCCTGCAGAAATACTGAAAAGGTGGAAACAAGGTAAAATGTTCAATAACAATAAAACGAATTTAAAACACGTCGATAACAGTCTTTCAAAATTTAATGCAACGATAAAATGCAGTCGGAGGCATGCATGAACTGACATTAAATTCCATGCAGCCACTGACTCCCATGCACAGAGTAATAATATTATGCCTCCGACTGCATTTTATCGTTGCATTAAATTTTGAAAGACTGTTATCGACGTGTTTTAAATTCGTTTTATTATTATTGAACATTTTATCTTGTTTCCACCTTTTCAGTATTTCTGCAGGCGGGTTGTTGATTTTTTTAATTTATTATATTATTTACACCGCAGGCGGATTTTTAGTTCTTTTAATTACTTTTTTATTTCTTGCTTTTTAGTGTAACCTCCTGAGAACCAGATAAATTATTGAGTATTTGAATTAGGAATCCGTTGATATTTAGTTAAAGTTGAAAACTAATTTTGAAATATGTATGTACTTAATTTTCCACATGGGCTTCATAGAGAAAATTATTGCTCAAAGATAATCTTAGTAATTAGGTATGTCGTCGTTTTAATGCATTGATTGCCAATTTACTATTCCAAATTAAATTTAAACACATGACTTGTCTATATTTTTGTAATCTCTTTTAAAATCCCTTTATTTTGATACCCTACTCGATAGGTTTGAATAAAAAAATTTTTTTGAAGACTCACAATTTGGCGCCAAAAATCCGCAATTTTGATTTTTCAAGAATTTCATGTATCCAGTGTTACTCGCGTTATCAAGACGAATCCAATTACGTATCATTTATTAAAATCGGTTCAGCCGTTTTGTAGTTACGAGAGGACATAGGAATGGACATACATACATACATACATACATACATACATACATAAAAACATACATACATACGGGTCAAACACATAACCCTTCCTTCTTCGCAGTCGGGTAAAAATGTAGCAACACTACGCCGTAGAAAACATCTTGTTTTATTAACATTCAAAAAGTCATGACCTGCCGTGCAGTATTTACGTCGTACTGCGGATTTATTTTATTTTCACCCGACTGTCAAAGGACGGTTATGTTTTTCGAGCGTATGTATTTATGTATGTTTGTATGTATTGTACGTATGATTCTTTGGCACGCCCTGCAGCCGAAACGGTCAATGGATTTTGAATTGTGAGGTGTCATTAGATTCGTAACAGTTCCGCGAGTGACATAGGGTATATTATTTTCCCGGAATTCACATGGGAACGAGAATTATATAAGCGGGTTTTTTTTCAACCCCCGACACAAAAAGAGGGTTGTTATAAGTTTGGCCGCTATGTGAGTGTGTGTGTGTGTCTGTCTGTCTGTCTGTCTGTCTGAGGCATCATAGCTCTTAAACGGGTGAACCGATTTGGATGCGGTTTTTTCATTTGAAAGCAGGGTTCTTGGCGATGGTTCTTAGACAAGTTTCGTCAAAATCGGTTCAGCCGTTTGAAAGTTATAAGCTCTTTTGTTAGCCGCAGAAGGAATTTTAGACGCATAATGGGCATTTACTCTATTTTCAAACATTATGTGCTACCAAATTGCGATGGGGGTTTTTAAAATTTTTAATTTATAGTTATTATTACCTAAATTTATATTCTGGAATAATATTTTTATCCAAACAGCCCTGTCAGTGTCGGCTGCGAAGCGATAATAACTTTACACTTGCGCAATAAGGTATATTTTAGCACGCAACCATTTCTAATGAGACGGAGTAGGCAATAATCACGGTAGGTATTCAAGATTGTGTACGGAATGCGGTATCTGTTAGGAACTAAGGGAGTTCTAAAGGATAAGTCTTTGCCCATTACTGGAACACAAAAATGGCTAAGCAATAAAAATATATGTTTAACCCGCGGCTTCGCCTGCGTTAGAAATACCTTGACTATACACTCGGCTATCCACTCGTCATAAATGTATAAAACGTATATGGCATTGAATGGACTTCGACATTTAAAACGTAATCTATTGCAACTTGTTTTTTCATCATTTCGGTTTATATAAAATTTTTACAGTAAAAAACAGGTTAGAAATGTTGGCCCCGTAGTCTACATTGAAAAGCGTACAGAAGAGTTCGATTTTTTTAGCAGGTAGAGATCTTAGTTTGACAACTTATTTATTCGCAAACCCTTTGAATTAATTTAAAGTCTATACGTAAATTCCATCCCATACCAGGCACGCATGTACGTGTTTCGTTATTACGTAATAAGGCTTCATTCCAACCGCCCGGCTTCCCTAGAGTAATTGCTCTATAAATAATAATTTTGAATGGCATCCGCAGCATACGAATATGGCGAGCTATAATTTCTTACGGAGGCACTTTTCCTGTTATCTCTTTTATTTAAAAAGTATATACATGTATACGCTTGAATCTAAATAGCTTACGATTGATAAAAAATATAAATTTGATGAATCATCTAAATTGAAGTCCCTAAATTTAAGGCTTAATAGAAATACATACATTACCAAAATATATACACCGAGTGGTCCATTTTGATGCATCACTACGTGTAACTCATAAATTACAAAACAGCGAAAGAACTATATTACCATCGATTTTAGTGACGAGAAAAACTGCATACAGATACAGATTGGAAATCAAAACCCGAAAACGAAAATAGCGCGTATTTATTTATTTCCCCCTGTTCCATCTATCCCTACCGCCATATCCCCCCTGATCAGAGATATGTGGCATATTTTTCCTTTCTTATCCACCGGTAGGGATAATGTGGAAATAATATGTCCTTTTGTCCACCCTAGCCCCCAGCGGGTTAGGACAAGTGGAATATTTTCCACATAGCTTTACTAGCTTGTCCCCTGGTGGGGATAGGTGGAACTTATTCCACATAGCCCTACTTACTAGCTTGTCCCCTGGTGGGGATAAGTGGAATTTATTCCAGATAGCCCTACTATCTTGTCCTTTGGTGGGTATAAGTGGAATACAATAGTAATATAGTGGGTTCTTGATAGGTACAAGTGGATTTTTTTCCAAATAATCCAAACCAACTTCAGTCGACTTACGACTTCTAGAATGGTTTTAAATGAAATAACAGAAACAAATCCAAAAACTTTCATTTACAAAATAAATAACAAAATAACAAAAATTACCTATCCCTCTATATAATAATAACATGCGTACTTACTTAAGTTTATAATTAGTAGTTTATTATTGTATTTACAAACATTCAATTTAAAATCCATAGTAACACAGTTATACTAATTCTACTAATGAGAACTATCTCCACAATAAAATTACCGTAATGCGGACTGGCGGCAGCCCATTTCCTAGATATGATAAATATTTATCTTAGCATATCTATAAAATGGCCTACTGGTATGATTCCTGCCACTAATTGCTTTTGAGCATTTTCAATGAATTGATCTCTATGTATGTATTGCATTCCTCTCTTTTAGTTGTCTTTTTTTTTTTGGTAATTACCATGTACATATTTTAACTAACCATTGAATTTTTGTAAAGTTTTTTCAGAACGGCATAAAAAACTAATTTTTCTATTATTTTTATCGTTTGTCTTAAAATGCCACGCTTCAGCGTAGTTGTTACTTCGATGTTTATTTCTAAATGCTACTACTGCGCAATGAAATCATCATTTTTCAGACAATATTTTTGGAAATAAGTTTGAAACTCTCCCATTTTCAGGTCATCCCTTATTTGGGATTCAATATATAACCACCCTTCCTTGATTTTCTGAAAGGGCAGCAATGGTAACGCTGCTGTTAACGATAATATTCGTCTCATATCCTTAGTTGTTGTTAATTTCAGCTGCCTGCTCTTTTTCCATATAGCTTTCGTGAAATGATAATAAAATCCCACTTTTTTAACGCATGGAAGTGCGTAACGCATAGCTTTGGCAATAGCCTCTTCAAAATCTGCCATTTTGTACGTAGGATTCCATCTTGGGATTGCACATTTAAGAATTTCAAACATGGTTTGATATGTTTCTGTTTTCGTATCTGGAAGTAGTGCATATATATCGTCGGCATTATTACTGTTGACTCTATTGAACTTCCAAGATCGCAATGCATAGTTACCAGTTGGGTAAATGGTTTAAGGCATATTTTGAAAGTCCTGCCAAGGAAAAATAATTTACCCTCAGCCAACAATTGTTTTGCCCACTCACTTCCTAATATAATTATTCCTACGCTAGGAGTATTTAGGAGTAATACTGTCATTAGTAGTTTTTCACACCTCATGTTGTCGACGCGTCATATTGTCGTACTTGTAAAATAAAAAATATAGTGATAAAATGATCAAATTATTGGATTTTATTTTTTTTCTTCATTGCCCGCATCCAAATTTCTTTACCATTTCACGTTCATAATCATTCAGAACCGTTTGTTTAAACAATCAACGACACGTAGAATTATTCATACGTGACCATGGGACGCGTACTCAAACATTACAAATCGAAAGGAACCGGGCGATTGCTGAAAAAACTTAATTGAAACGCCGAATGCGGCTGCGCGGAGGGCGACTTTCAATCGCTGCAGCAAACACTTTCTCCACTGTTTGGAAAATGCAGCAGTGATTTTTTTTTATGAGTCGCCAGACGCGACGCGAAGACGCGAAGTCCTTGCTGTTTTTTTACTTCAGAGTAGGAAGGGTGACTTAAGTCCGGGAAAAATCCCTTCGGACGAACTAGGAATGGAGGGCCCAGACAGTGTCCGACTTGCACGGACTAAAAAACCCGGTCACAAGTCCCCTTCTATTGATTAGCAAAAATAAAAACTTGTGCTTTTAATTTTATGTAGGGGAGGGGTAGGGAAAGGAACTTAATCTACCCTCAGTGTCCTGCCTCAGCCATTTGCTGGAAGGCCGGGAGAAGAACATGCATTCTCCCGTTGGGCACTGGGGGGTGCTTAGGTCGGTCTTTTATGTTTTTACCCATTGGTTTCTTCCTTGACCGACCCTCGCCCGTTTCTGTACACTCTCTCTCTCTCATTTCTGTTTCTGCCACTAATTAGGCCAATCAGGACGGCTTGCAGCACTGCATTATCTAATAGTCCTATCCCTCCCCTGTTTCGAGGAACAAACAAAACTTGGGAGTCTTATCTTATCATACTAGAAACCGGATTTTTGAATTTAAATTTGGAACAACTGTCAAAACTCAAGTGGGTCTTTATTCTAGTATCCATAGATATTAACACAATTATCGATACGAAATGTCAAATTCAGTATGTTTTTAATATAAACCGCACGACATTTGATCTCGAGAGACATGAGAATATTGACTTCATTCGTTTGTCTATGATTTAAAAAAAAATCGTCTTGACGGAGGATCGAATTGCCGCCATTACTGTTGTCATTTTCATTTGTTTGAATTGTTTGTTGGTTTTTGCTGTTACGAAAGTAGAATTGTGAAAAGTTTTAGTTGAAATTATGAGTAGTGTCTCCGAGAACGATGTGAATACTCCGCCGGATATCGTAAATGCAGCCACAATTGCAACAAATAACTTATTTCCTGAAAAATCGAGAGCCAAATACGAGAAGGCGTACCAAGATTTTTTGGTCTGGAGAATGAACAAACGTACGACTTCGATGTCCGAGAACGTATTATTAGCGTACTTTGAAGATTTATCAAAGAAGTTCAGTTCTGCCAGCCTGTGGACCCTTTATTCAATGGCCAAAAACACGCTAAATATCAAGCACCAAGTGGATATTTCCAAATATTTTAAATTGACTACTTTTGTTAAGTGGAAATCGGAGGGATATAAAGCGAAAAAAGCTAAAACATTTTCACCCGAAGAAATAAATAAGTTTTTAAATGAGGCACCAGATCAATTATATCTGCAGTCAAAGGTACGAGTAACTTACTTAATTTTTAAAAAGTACTTATTGAATGGAATTTACGAGTAAAATAATTTGATTTCATGTATGCTCGAAGTTTCCTATATACATATATCTTAGCACATTGAGATCTTGATATTGATATTGTTTCAGGTGGCACTAATATTTGGAGTTATGGGTGCTTGCCGCCGACAAGAACTCTATAATATACAATTTAGTTATGTCAAAATATTTGATTCGACCATTTTATTAAATGTCCGCAACATTAATTAACAAAAACGGACCGTTCTTTTACAGTAACTGGAAGTTACTGTGACCTGTGTAAAAAATACATGGAATTGCGCCCAAAAACTTGCTCAGCATTAAACTTTTTTATTAATTACTCAGCTGGGAAATGCAATAACCAACAGATTAGCATCAATAAGTTTGGAGCGTGGGGAAAAACCATAGGAAATTATTTGAATCTTCCGGAACCTGAGATGTACAGAGGACACTGCTTCCGCAGGACATCGGCCACTTTGCTGGTAGATGCAGGCGGTGATAAAACAACTTTAAAACGCCACGGGGGCTGGAGGTCCACAGCAGTTGCCGAAGGGTATATTGATGAAAATAAGGTTAACGTGTCAAACCAGATACTAAATCAAATTCAAAACAAAGAAATATTAAATATAAACATGGCATCAAGCTCAACTTCAAACCAAGACCCTACAACCACAATACTCAATACAACCAGGACCAATAAATCTATCCCATTGTACCAATGTAAATGTCAATTACAACTATAACAATAAATAATTTGTTTCTGTTTTTTTTGTTCAAATTTATTTTTTATTGCTTTATTTTAATATCTAAAGCCTATAGATATTTTACAGGTAGCAATGCAGGTCATTTCCCTACGGCTTCTGTACCCATCTTAGAGTACTTATATGTGTGTAGATAAAGTAATTGTATGCAACTGTACATAATTAAATTAGTACCCAAGGACCCTCATTATGTAACGGTTGCATAAAATACTTATAGGTACCTCAACGTTTTCGGACGGTGGCGATGTGACGTATCGGTCGATCAATGCGTCGATCAACCTTCTTTTAAACTTTTTTAAACCGTCTTTACCTTATTGTATTTTGTTTACATCTGGCGTGTGTATCATATGTATGTACTACCAGTTGAACTAAGTGGTAGTACTACTGTCTCTCAGAGGGAACATTTTTTTACCTAGGTACTCTGGCAAATGGTAACATCGTTTTCACAGATTCGAATCAAGACGCTTCCATTCCATTTTCACCCTACCTAATATACTTAAGGAACCACATTGATATATTATTCTACGTTTAATTAGTATCTAAAGTAAATTTGTGATCGCCGTGAAAACGTCCGTCCGTCAGTCCAAATTGGAGGCCGGTTAGTAGTCTGCCGTTAATTACGACGGGTTTTAGAAAGTGGTGCACGCCATAAGTGAACATTATTTGTACATTAACAACTTATCTGTAGATAGAAATCAATCTATGAATAATATTGTTTATGATTCCACTAGCAGTTTGAACTAATAGCTAGAAAAAGCATTTAAAAAAAACAGATTACGGATTTGAACTACCACTGTCAAGCAAACAGTATGTCTTTCGCGCAATTGGTTTATAGACGTACTGTTATAATTATACGGTATTTGAATTAGTTTTTAGTTAAGCTTCAGGGTAGCCTATGACTTGTGCCGTGTTCAAGGCTACCGATATTTGCGCAGCTCAGACCCAAATCAATTAGTGTGGAAGCGTGGTTTTCCGATCGACACCTTGGCCGACAAGTTTGCGGACGTCGCTTTTGTTAAGGCTTGGGTTGCCTTTATTACAAAATGACCTTTCATGTTGTATTGAATATAATGGCAAATTTCATTCGACAAGTTATTTAATTAAGTACCAGAAATATTTTAAAGTAACCATTAGCCAAACCATTACGTGCAGTTGGATTGAAATTCCAATTTTGCTAAATTTTACTAAATTCCTAAGGGAATTCCCGAAAATTACATGGTCTCTATTTATTTATGTTGTATATTCTAGAAAGAACCTCTGTGGAAAATACATGCCTTTAGACTGAGTGGTTAAGATTTTGCAATTGTACATCAGAATATTGAGCGACCGATCCGTAGTCACACCTGTTACCGTAGTCAAACAATTTAAAAAAGAAAAGAAAGAAAGAAAAACTTTTCTTCGTGACAATTTATAAAAACAAAGGAAATTAAACGGAGACAAAATTATTGTCACGAATTGGGCCCAACTCAGCGTAATGTCAACCTTGCAGCTGATGCTGGTCTTCCGTTGGAACCATTTACTACACTGGTGTGACTATGGTTCATTTTATTTATCCGCAGTAACATTGGTGTGACGACCGTTTATTTTACCCGACCCGTGGTCGCACCAATGCACCCCGTAACCATAATTCAGTCCAGAAAATAGGTAGGTTAGGTTAGTTAGGTAGTTTTTTCTGCCCGAAGGGCAAGCCGCCCAGAAATAGGAGCCCCGCGAAGCGGAGCTCCGTCGAATTGGTTTTAATTAGATATATATATTTATATTTAGTCAAGAGTGAGTTGATCTATAGTGGTGTGACTACGGATAAGTAAAATGAACTATAGTCACACCAGTGTAGCAAATTGGTGTGAGTACGGATAGGTCATGGAATATTGCCATAAAAGTAATCTATTATCATTAAATCGATTTAATTACAAATTTTTGAAGGCCGAACGGGTATAATAAATTAATAATGTATGTATTAAAATCATACAAAAATAAAACATGGAAAACAGTGTTAACTAATAAGTAAAGGTGGTGTTAACTTCATGAAGAAAACCGTGTCTACTTATATGAAATACGTGTTCAATTCTAACGAATTTGTAGCAAATAATGCAGCTGCATAATTTATCTTAAGCTCATTACAAAGTTTCACTAAGAAACTACGAGAACCACGAATATTAAAACAATTTAAGAGAAAATTAATTGCCACGTTTCATGTTCAGTCAAGGAACTTTCGACAAAGTTTATTGAATATTCCATATACATTAAGTAATTATAAAAATCGAACACTAAAGCAGCAGCCTTTATTGTCTAATGCTTCTGCTTCTGACGCTTGCCTTCGCAATCACTATTTCTTTCTGTCAAACGGTATAAGATGATGACAGAAAGAGATGGTGAAAGCGAAGGCAAGCGTCAGAAGCGTTGGACTACGTACAGCCTCTGGTCACTCATAACTGTTTTACATTGTATAGTAGTAGTACAACAATAGCTGAAACTCGAATACCAAGCACGCTATGAAGTGTGTGATATTTATAATATTTCAACATAAACAATATTCTTTAGAACACCTACTAAAACGGGTATGTATTACAATACCGAAGTACGAAAGACCGAATGTATTAAAACATCGAATGGGTCAAAAGACCGACACGATTTTTTTCTGAAACCGTAAACTTTTCAGAATTTATTAAAACGGCATCATACAGAAACCATTAGGTTAGGTTAGGTTTGTTTTATAACAATCTTAAAAAGTTAACGGTTTCAGAAAAAAATCGTGTCGGTCTTTTGACCCATTCGATGTTTTTTTCGATTTCGATTCGGTCTTTCGTACTTCGGTATTGTAATACATACCCACTAAAACAAACAAAAATAACAAATATCACGGGACAATTCACATCAATTGTCTTAATCCCAGCACCATTAATATCTATAAATATCTATACAGCCATTGCGTCAAATATATGCAAACACTAACCTTATGGTTAGTGACGTAAGAGTTGTACAGATATTTTTGACGCCTTGGTAACGTATTTATCGCACGTTCCCTAAATATCAGAATTGCAAAAGATTGCTAGATTACCGACTTACCCTATTTCTAAAATACCAAATTCCCAGAATACCAGACTTTCCTGTCACCGTATTTTTCTCTATATCGGATTGCCAAAAAAGCTTGTTTTCAATACACCATGTTCCATCCAAAACCGAATTCCCATAATACCAGATAGTGAATTCACCAGGCTCGTAAAATATCCGCCGGGATGTATTGGCCCAAGTGTCAATATGTCCAAATGTTAGAACGTCCGAATGTCATAACGTCCAAGGACACAATACCCAGTTGCCAAAATGTCTGTTGGTCAAAACGCTCGATTACCAAAATGTCTAACTGCCAAAAAGTCCAGTGAACATAACCTCCACTTGTCAAAATTCCCAATTGCTGAATCGCCTAATTGCCATAATGTCTAGCGAATAACGTCCAGTACCACTACCATGAATTTACCGTGACGGTACTCGATAGCGACTGCGTAAATGATTTGTATGGAGTCTCCATACAAATCATCAGTCGCTATCGAGTACGGTCATTGTAAACTCATGATAGTGGTACAGTTGCCAAAACGTCCAATTTATTGCCTAATGGACAATGGCCAAAGAAACTTAAAAAAAAAGTTATGAAATAAAAATTAAACCGACGACACACAAAAATCGGTTTAATTTTTATTTCATTTTTTTTTCTTTTTATTTTCTGGATGTTTTTAAAGGTTTTATTTTTATTTAATCAAACCAACAGTTGAGGTTTTAGAGGGGGAGGAACGTTCAATTTTAACAATAATTTGCACTTTAAAGTTGAATATCTCGCAAACGGACTGTATTGAAAAATCATCTTCACAACCCTATATTTATTTTAAATCGTGCAAGTTGAATTACATTGCGCGGCCGCAAAGCAAACTACCTAGTTTGAAGTGGGCAATCGGACGCTGCAATGTAAAGCAACTTGCGCGATATTTCTTGCTAGTCTAAACTGGGCTTAAGTCTTAGTACGCGCTACGGATGGACGGACGAACAGACAGACATGACGAAACTATAAGGGATCCGTTTTGTCATTTTGGCTCCGGAACCCTAAAAAGTATTTTTGACAGCTGACAATATGTCATCCTATTTTCTACTTAGCCATCCTTAGATTAAAGTAAAGATTAAAAATTATGTAGTCATCTCATTTTTAGGGTTCCGGAGCCAGAATGGCAAAACGGAACCCTTATAATTTCGTCATGTCTGTCTGTCCGTCCGTCTTGTCCGTCCGTCTGACCGTCCGTCCTTCCGTCCGTTCGTCCGTCCTTCCGTCTGTCCGTGGCTTAGCGCAGAAGACTACTACTAATTTTTCATGGATATAATTATGCAGCAATTACCCTGACAAAATGATGAAATTAAAAGAAAGAAAAAAAATTACTCCTAAAGCTAAAATGTTGGTTTTAAAATTTAGAAAAAATGCATGTTGTGAATAAATATATCAAATTAACAAGGAAAACAATAACGGCTTAGCTAGCTTGAGAATTATGAGTGGTTTTAGACTAAATAGCTGCCTGACTTATAAAATATACCTACTTGGGAAGTTCCTTACAAAATACAAAATCCATAGAAAAATATTAATTGCTTACAGATACAGATACAGATCGTCACATCGTAACGGCTGCGGAACCTTATCCTGGGCGTGTCCGACACGCTCATAGCCGGGTTTTATTACTCTCAGTGTGCTTCCTTAGCTGAAATGTCATACTATGATTACTAAATTACAAACAATACCTAATCCCAAAAAGACTCACCGCACAAAAAGCAGCTCTTTTATACAGTTTGACTAATTTGATAAGTTAAACTCGTCGTACATAACTAGAACGCAGCTCGTAAGCTTTCGGGCGCCGGTCGTAGAGAGGCGTAATTTACCGGCGGAATGTTCTGGAAATTCAAAATTGATTTCTTGCCGCAACGCCCTTTTGGTGTAAGCAGGTATTCGGTTAAGAGAAATTAAGTGCTACCATGGATACTGCTGACTAGACCACCAATTTCTGAATACAAATTAGTTATTGTCTCGTAAATCGTTACTTGGCAACGAATTTGAACCCGATAACATTACCTACATGAAAGTAACGTTTAACTAAAACGCTACGGAATTATTTGCCAGCCTTTTAAGACTTGTATATGTATACATAGAAAATAACGAAAAATTTTATGCATGTGAAAGCAAAATATCATGACGTCATGTAATGATTCAGAAAAAAAAAATAAGTGTTTGTAAAAAATATAATTTTTATCACTAGTTTTTTTTTGTCTAACAGTACTTTCCTTAACTGCATAAGCATTATCGCAAGGACCGGAACTGGTTACCATTAAAGGGGTATTGGATAGGATTTTATAGATTTTTTTTCACAAATCCTATCAATTTGGTAAGCATATCATCGGGTTACCCGAAAGAAAGTCTGACCTTAATTACATAGTTAATTCTGGTAAGCGCTTACCAAAACTAAAAACCCTTAATAGGATTACCGTATTCCGTGATTTTAAAACGCGATCAAGCTATTAAACTTAAAGTGCAAAGCATTCGGTTCGATTCGGACCCGACTCGATCTTCAATGTAAATGCCGCCATGAAAGGGGTAACCCTATTAAATGGTGAGTGGTTAAATAATCCAGTTATATACACTCTATTTGACTTGGAAACTATATAGAAAACAGTTAACCTTATTCAAATCGGTTTCCGTAATGATAGGCTAAGCACAACGATAAGCTTACCATATTATAGGTAGCAGTTTAATAGGGTTACCCTATGAAAAGGCTTAAGCAAATCAAGGGGTTTTCCGTTCCTTGCATTATCGTCCAAAGTACACATCCGTACCAAATTTCAAATTAATCGGTCAATCAATCTTATTCGGATTTAGAATTAGAAATTTATAACTTCATTATTGAATGTTAATTTTGTGGAATTAAAAACCGGAAAAAGATAATTCATCTAAATAAAATTAAGCGGAAGTTCACTAGCAGAACGAAACAAAGCGGGAACAAAACCCCAATGGGTCCATCCCGTGAGACATTCTGTTTCATCCAATAATCTGAGGATTGGAAACTTTCGGTTTCAGCGGAATTATGAATTCTAATGTATTGGATTCTGTCCCGCAGAGGCTTCACGCGATGCGCTGAAATAGTCAGTGTGGAGGTAGCGACTACGAACCGACTGAAGTTTGAGCAGTTAAGCTTTTGAACAATCTTTTAAATTGAACTGATGAATAAAAGACTGAGTCTTATCGAACAATATCCATTTATTTCGTCTGTATTCTCAAGGTTTGCTGACATGTGTCAACAGTTAGTTGTATCTTAATGAAAACAAAACATAAAGTGACCTTTGGCAACAATTAAGATAATAATATTTATTTATGTTTAAGTATCGTAAAATTATACATAATAGCAATTTAAGACTTGTGACATGCTGCTGAACCTGTATACCTACTCAACGGAGCTACAAAGATTCCCAGTTGATTACAGAACCCTAATAAAAACAAGTTTTGGTTTTAGATAAAAGCCAAATATTGGAATTACACTCAGTAACAGAAAGTAAACGGCACAACACAGCACTCCTTTCATCTTATTCCCGTTTGGATCAAATACAAAACATAGGTAGGTACCTATTCATTGTAATTTCTTTGAGATGTATTTGAGTTATTACTAAATTGCTATCTTAAAAGGAAAGTAAGTCTCCAACTCCCTTCACTGTGAGGGTCTGTTGTCATCGCCAACCTAATGAAATTGAATTGATTTCCTGAGAGAAAATATTGGTGATCAAAAATAAGTAAGTCATATAGTAAGCTTATGTTTAGAATTTTTGGGCCGCTCGTGTTTTTGTAACTTTTACCAGCTTCATTGATCGCGGGACGAACTAACTAGTTTCTTTTTTTTTTAAATAGCTATTGTTTGTCCATCAGGGAACAGTTTTGCCAGTTTGTAGTGTATCTTGCCGTTATTCGGTAAAAAAATCTAAAGCATGTACCTAATTCAACCTGCAAGGTAGCTTACATGCAAATAAACGTCCAAACGTGTCATCTACCGAACCGAACTATCAATATCTGTTCATCTTTAACATCACCTTTAGCTGGAGTTGAGGGTTCGAAGTGTATTGAAATAAGTAGAAGCTGGTTATGAATCTTCAACTGTTGCAGAGGATTACTGAAAACAAATTGATTTATGTAATACTAGCTAAAGATCCTGTGGCTTTGCCCGCGTTAGAAATCTATGAAAAAAGATACGGTAAAACTTTTAAAGCCAAACGTTCGTTCGGACAACACCGTCTATAGATTGCAGACGAAGTTAACACGTTATCTTGAAAGCCGAGGCACTCGGACTCGCGTCTCCCCTGCTCTATCCCTTGGGGAAGACAACAGGAATCTTTTAGTACTGGTGTCTTCCCTAAGAGGGGGAGACGCCAGGTACTAGGTTTTGAGTTATATATATATTTTTTTTTTTTTTTTTTATGATATAGGGGGCAAACGAGCAGACGGATCGCCTGATGGTAAACGATTACCGTCGCCCATGGACACCTGCGACACCAAAAGAGTCACAAGTGCGTTGCCGGCCTTTTAGGTAGGAGTACGCTCTTTTTTTGAAAGCTTGAAGGTCATGTCGGTCCGGGAATACCGCAGCAGGAACCTCATTCCAGAGCTTTGCTGTGCGAGGCAGGAAATTTCTGGAAAAACGCACAGTAGAAGACAACCAACCATCCAGATGGTGAGGATGGAAGTGTTGTCGCGTAGGGCGGTGGCGGAAGGATGCGGCAGGGATCAACCCGAATAACTCCTCGGAGCACTCTCCGTTGTACATGCGATAGAAGATGCACAGTGAAGCTACATCTCTACGCAGCGCCAAGGAATCAAGCCCATCAGAAGTTCGTTGGCAGCCGACTATTCGAGTCGCTCTCCGTTGTATGCGATCCTATTTGAAGTAGGTACTCGTGCATCCCCTGTGCCATACTGTTTTTATATGTGATAAGTGGTGACCAACGGCGACATCAACCTATATGATGTTCCGGTAATGCTAAAGGCAAGACTCTTGATGAAATACAATTTGTACATTTTAACTATGACACGAATGTGTGCATTTCATTTGGGTACAACTACGTAAGATTAGAAAGAAATAGCAAAAACCAAATACAATGTAGGTACTTAGTCGATTTTAACCCTTCAATCTCAGTAGATCCATTATCCAGATCCAATATGGATCGTGTGATACTTCTCTTCTCAGTCAATCGAATTTTTGATGTGTGGATCTGCTGTAAAATCAAGTGAAACAAGATTTTCGTGTATACGTTGTGAAAAATTTTAATGAAGTGACAGGAATTGGACAGACAGCTGATCGTACTATAAACAAATCATATTTTCAAATTGACATTGAAAGCATATAAAAGCTGATCTACAACACCCTCCCCTCAATGGAGATTAAAAAAAATATATACCCAATACTTACATAAGAACAATAAAAGAACGTACAAAATTAAGTATTGGTTAAGCCCATATACCTACAATACATCTAAGGTGAGCTGTTCGCCTTAAGGGCTTAGTTAAAACATCAGCTGTCATTCTGTCTGACTGTAAAAACCTAACATCGATAATCCATCACAATTTTTTTCTCTTATAAAATGAAATTTGGTATTAATGTGTTTGGTTCTATTGTGGTGGATTGGATTGAGCGCGATTTTCTGTGCACTTTGACTATCATTAAAAAGTACAACCTTATCAGCGTTACCAGTGATATCAGAGACTAACCTTTGCAGAAACACTGCTTCTTTTGCTGCACTCGTTAACGCCATGTATTCCGCTTCAGTCGAAGATAAGGCTACTTGGCTGCTTTTTGCACTCCCAACTAATGGGTTCGCCTGCTAGTGTAAAATAATAACCGGTGTATGACCGTCTGTCATACATACAGTTCGCCCAATCAGCATCCGTATATCCACACAAATAGGCACCCGTCTTCCTGTAAGTAATACAGTAGTCTATAGTACCCTTAAGATACTGCAAAACTCTTTTTGCGGCCGCCCAATGTTTATTTTCGAAACAATTTATTAAACTGGCTTAAATAGCTAGTAGCATAAGCTATATCTAGCCTGGTCTGGACTGCTAAAAACATTAAACAGCCAATTAAGCTTTGATAAGGGTAAAAATCATCACATTATTTACCTTTTCAACCGACGAAAACAAAAGGAGGAGGTTCTCAAGTCGACGTGTATATTTTTTTAATTTTTTTTATGTATGATCACGCATAACTTTTTACAGAGGAGTCCGATTTTGATGATTCTTTTTTTATTGAAAAGCGTATACCCCGAGGGTGGTCCCATTTAAATTTCTAAATAATATTCCTACCCTAAGGGTAGGAAAACAGGGGATGATTGATTGTTCAGTTACTGATTGTACTATATGACCACGCATAACTTATTACAGAGTACTCCGATTTTGACGATTCTTTTTTTATTGGAAAGCGTATACCCCAAGGGTGGTCCCATGTAAATTTGGAAATAATACTCCTACCCTTAGGGTAGGAAAACAAGGGATGATTGACTAACTTTTTACAGAGTAGTCTGATTTTCATAATTCTTTTTTATTGGATAGGGTATACCTTGAAGTTGGTATTATATAAATTTGGAAAAAAAAATTACCCCAAGGATGGGAAAAAAGTATAAAATAAAAACTTTTAAACAAAAAAATTAAACCGCCGAAAAAACTGAAAAGCAAAAAATAATACCTTTTTTGTTTGACCTTAATCTAGGTACAGTCAAGGGCAAAAATATGTATACACTTTAGTACCTCGTCTATTTTCGTCATATTTGAACTGCCATAACTGTCACAGTGGTTAAAGTGACAAAGTACTAAAGTGTATACATATTTTTGCCCTTGACTGTACCAGTTTGAAGTCGGTGCCTCAGCTCTAGCCAGGAGGAGTGGACCTGTAATCTTCTACCTGATTGGCTTCTATCACTCCTCCTGGCTCGTGCTGAGGCATCGACTTCAAACTGGTACCTAGATTAAGGTCAAACAAAAAAGGTATTTTTTTTGCTTTTCAGTTTATTCGGCGGTTTAATTTTTTTGTTAAAAAGTTTTTTTCGTATTTGTTATTATCCAGCGGAGTCGACATAAGCTTGCATCCTTCCATTTGAAAACGTGTCAGAACAGTTTGAATGTACGTTTTTTGTATATTTTCTCGCTCGTACGTTTAACATTCAAACCTAAACAATAATCTAATTTCCCTAAATCTTTTAATGAGAAATATTTTTGCAATTCTGTTTTGACGGCGAAAAATGATATTTCATTTTTATAAAATATTATTACGTCATCGACAAAAAACCACTAGGATGACAGTTTCATCACCGAACCTTTTTAAATAAACACACGGTTCCGAAAGAGGTTCGTATAAAACCTATCGAAGATAAAGTTTGGTTTAATTTATTATTCCAAGCTCGAGCCGCTTGCTTTAAACCAAAGAGCGGCTTTTTCAGCAAACAAACTTTTCCTTCTCGGCCTTTCTTTACAAAGCCTTGAGGTTGTTGCATGTAGACTTCTTCCTCCAGATCGCTGTTCAGAAATGCTGTATCCACATCCAAGTGCTATATCTTCAAATCCATTTCTGCCGCTAAAGCAATTAGCCAATTAGTGAACGCAGAGACAACAACTTCGTCTTCGGGTTCGAACAACTGGTGAAAAAGTTTCATAATAATCAACACCAGAAACTTGACTAAAATCTTTAGCAACAAAGTCTTGCGGTATACTTTACTACCCGCCATCGGTATCCTTTTTAACTTTATGCACCCATTTACATGGAATAACTTTCTTGTTTGGTTTATCAACCAGCGTCCAGGTTTTATTTTTATCCAATGAGTAAGCTCATCCTGCAAAGCAGACTGCCAGTTAGCACTATCATCTGATCTTATAGCTTCAGCAAAACTTTGGGGCTCATCAGGATCACTTGCAATTACAGCATTGCAGTGAGAAATATCCTGATTTTTCTTTGCTATTCTATTTCGAAGAAGGTACCGTTCTACGGGCCCTATCACAGTCTCTTCGGTATTATTCTCTTCATCAGAAATGTCTTAAGCACTAAGAAATTCTGAAGTATTGTGAACTTCGTCAGTGATGTGCTCCAAGTCAACAGTTTCTTCTTCGTTCTCTGCTGAGACCATCTGATTTTCCTGAGAAGTCGAAGCAACTGGCATCGAATTCTGCTCCTTTCGGTAAACTATATCCAAAATTGAGTTACCATATCATGTACAGTCAAAGGAACTGATTGTATTGTTTTATCTATTATATTTGTAAAAGAATCTTCAAAAAATACTACATCACGTCCTTTCACCAACTTCCTTGGACAACTTGGTTCACGAAACAAATAGCTTTGTCGGTCGTAAATACTTTCATGGGTACTACCGAACTTCATAAATTATCTTACCGAGCTTTTGGCTTTTGGCGTTTGTTTTGGCGCTAATCGATTTTAGGTATATACTATGCACTCGTGTATGCGTGTGTGAGAGCGGCTAGAATCAAAGCCATACGTAAGCGCGAGCGACACGAGTTCCCCGTCCGACGGCCGAAGGAGAACTAAAGCAGCACGCACGCGCACACGGGGGGAACCCTATGGCTCAAGATAGGTTGGTTAGACTACGCATATAATTATTTAGGTATTTTCATCGTATTATAGCAATACTACGCCCTAGAAAACATCTCTAATTATTAACATTGAAAAAGTCATGACCTGCCTTGCTGTATTTACGTCGTACTACGAATTTATTTTATTTTTTAGAGACGACTTTGGTTTTTTTTCTATCGAGCGAACTACAAGGTAATCGTGTTTGGATAAACACTTGTCATTAGAGTGAATCCTCAAATATCTTCCACATGAATTTTGCTAGTAATACAGCACGAGATTAAATGAATGCAATAAATGCGTCAAAAACTCAGTAGGGCCTTAATGTGTGCGTGTGCGTTTTATATATATATATATATATACTCAGAATTATTTGAAACGTGTGACTTTAAACTTTTGACATTTGGAAAAACGTTGGATGCGACGTCAGCCATACCCGTTTTCCAAATGACTGCGCTTGGCGGTGTGTCCCGGGGAGCAAGTCTGGAGACAAAGAACGCTTCCACTTTTTACATTATGATTTATTAAAAGGTTTCATTGTTGGCTCTGTTTTAGTAGAGTTAAATGTTCTGTGCTCATTGAGGCTTGGTATAAAAAATAAGAATAAAGAGAAACCGCGGCTATCGTGTGTTCTTCAACTTTGTTTCCAATGTCGATTTAGACTGTAAATTTATAATGAAAGAAATCTTAATAATTCCACCATTGTTGAAATAAATTTCGCAGAAAATTTCAATCATGTGTATAAAATTGGGAATTGATAAAGGCGTAATACTTTAAGTACTTTCAGAAATCATCTGAAACCCGTTCCAAAATTATTTTTGTTTCTTCACGTTTTAACCATGAAACGTCACTCTAGTCTCATTATTTTGTCAGTTGTTGTCTTCATGAAAAGATGTGTTGTGTTATAGAAATCGACAGATCAGACATTGGGAGTCCAATCCAGAAATATAACTTAGCTCAATTCTGCAGACGGTGTCTGAAACCGGCTGTCGGACCATTGAACGGACAACTAGCTTGCTCAGACAGGCGCTACCTACCTACGTACTACAAAATCGTGAACGATAAAATTTGATATTAATAGTCTATTTCAAGTGTGTATCTAAAGATTTTTCTAAAACATCTTTTAGATCACAATTTTAGATTTATTAATTTCATATTAAGTTTGTATCTTTCGTCCTGAAAACCTGAAAATTCAAGGAATTAAGGATTCTCGTTACAATTCAAAGCAAATATATTTAAGACATGTTTTTTTTAACCGACTTCAAAAAAGGAGGAGGTTCTATGTTCGACTGTACGCGAAAGTAAAAAAAAACATACGGTGGTATGTTTTTTTTTACTTTTTAGGGTTTCGTACCAAAGGGTAAAAACGGGTCCCTATTACTGAGGCTCCGCTGTCCGTCCTTCCGCCTGTCCATATGTCCGTCTGTCCGTCTGTCGCCAGGCTGTATCTCATGAACCGTGATAGCTAGACAGTTAAAATTTTCACAACAACAAAAATAGAATAAAATAAATATTATATTAAAGTTTATATTTTTTTTTGCCTAAATTGATTAATGTGCTAAATTGTTTATGTTGTGTATTTTAATAAATGACTTGAAATATTTATTAATTAACATTTATAAATATGTTATGTTAGTCGTATAAAAGCGAGATATTATAATACCGCTGAAGGAGCCGCTATGTGTATGGACAATAACTTGCGGTTCGCTGAGCAGCAGACATAGGCAAGTCACTGCGCTAGTGCGCGGTTAAGAACCACCCATGAATGCGGCTGCAATACTTCGCTCACTTGCTATAGCAGACATTCATCCAACTGGATGGGCCAGCAGCAGGCTTTGCGAAGACTAGTATTTTGTCAAGATAAACATACCTACGTCCTTGATCACAATTACTAAAACAGTTGCAAAACATTCCGAACCGAAAGATTTTAAAATCATGTGATATAATAAATAACTTATCAATTCTAAATACTTATTTTGTTTAAATAACCTGTGCTAAAGAATAATATCATAGGACTCAATAGATCTAATAGTTTTTAGGGTTCCGTGGTCAACTAGGAACCCTTATAGTTTCGCCATGTCTGTCCGTCTGTCTGTCTGTCTGTCTGTCTGTCTGTCCGCGGCTAAGCTCAGAGACTGTTAGTACTAGAAAGTTGTAATTTGGCATCAATATATATATCAGTCACGCCGACAAAGTGATTGAATAAAAAAAAGTAAAAACAATTTTTTTAGGGTACCTCCCATAGACGTAAAGTGGGGGTGATTTTTTTTTCTCGGCTAACCCTTTAGTGTGGGGTATCGTTGGATAGGTCTTTTAAAATCATTGCGGGGTTGCTAACATGATTTTTCTATTCAGTGATCTGTTTGCGAAATATTCAACTTTAAAGTGAAAATTTTCATTAAAATCGGCCATCCCCCCCCCTCTAAAATCTAAACTGTTGGGTGGAAAAATTTAAAAAAATTCAGAAGGGTAGTAAATATATCAAATTTACTAGGAAAATTATAGCGGCTAAGATTGCTTGGAAATTATTTGTAGTTTAAGAGTAAATAGTAGCCTAAGGTATAAAACATACCTAAACTTGGATGATTCCGTACACATACGAAATCCTTAGAAAAATATTACTTGATTTTTTCGTAATGTCTACGGAACCCTACCTTGGGCGTGTCCGACACGCTCTTGGCTTACAAGTTTTTGTCGTTGAATGAGCAGGAAAGGAGATATCGTCAAAAACTGCTATTAGACGCCATTTTTTCAATATCGTGGCGCGAGTGGCAAACATACGAGGTGACAAAGTTGAAATTCCAGAAGAGCACATCGAAATCCATCAAATTACCCATTTAAAAAACTCCTCAAAAACTTTCTCGGTAGATCTACTAGATGGCTGGATCAATTGGTTAATTATATCGGAAAACAGAATAGCTCTAGTTTTATAAATATTTCTGAGACATGCCTGATACCCTCATTCTCTTGCACTTTGTGTATTAAGATGATAGATACTTCAGGATGTCATTCGGAGTGAAGTTGTTTATTAAAATACTGTAAAAAAATCGGTCAAGTGTGAGTCGGACTCATACAAGAACGGTTCCGTATTTTAAAAAGCTCAGTAGGTATCTAATATATTTTTGTTAAAAATTATTTTTTTAAAACAACTTTTTTTGCTTACTGTACTTTTTGCTCTTGGTTACCAATGTACACGTCAAGACGAATCAAAAAGTCCAAACTCGATGCACTCGTGTCGTTTTATTACAGAGTTACTATGGCCACCATCTAGCTTCATCATCAGATCAGCTTTATGACGTAATAATATTGCATTGTCATCAGATTTATAGATGCATGCAAAATTACAGCGCAATTGGTTGAAGATATCCACTTCAAATTTGAGTTGAAAGAGTAACCCGAACAGACATAGTTAAGGTAAACGTACTAATGCTTGACACCTCATACTATGACATAAGATTGAAGGTGCCTTGTATTGAGTCAGTGTCGAGCACAGGGACAATTAACTTACATTGCAAGTTAATGAAAAGATTGTAAAAAAAGTTTTTGTTAAATATTTCATTTTAAGAGCAAGCTTTTTAGCTGACTGTACTTTTTGTTGACTGTACTTGCATTGTCATCCAACTTACATAAGTATACCAAATTTCAAGTAAATCTGACTATTGGAAGTGGGTCAAATTCGACTTCCAAGATTTGACCCGTAGGTACATACATACATACATACATAGGTACAGTCGAGTTCACCAATATATGCATCGCCAACCTTTCATGAATATATATACATAGACCTTATGTTACCGTAATAAGGTCTATGTATAGATATTTATGAAATGTTGGCTGTAAAGATATTGGTGAACTCGACTGTACATTGCAAGTTAAATAAAAGCTTGTAAAAATTGCTAAAATGTGAGCACTTGTGCAAGTATTTTGAATAAAGAACGATTTTGAATTATCTTCCTCTTTGGCTGTCGGGGGCGTGTTCGCGTTGCCCCTAGCAACTGCCGGCTGTCACCTTGGCCGGTTAAATTTTTACTTTATTTTCAACCGACGATAACAAAAGGAGGAGGTTCTCAATTCGACGTGTATATTTGTTTGTTTTTTTTTTTTTATGTATGATCACGCATAACTTTGTCCAGAGTTGTCCGATTTTGATGATTCTTTTTTTATTGGAAAGCGTATACTCCGAGGGTGGTCCCATTTTAATTTGGAAATAATATTCCTACCCTAAGGGTAGGAAAACAGGGGATGATTGATTGTTCAGTTACCGATTGTACTATATGACCACGCATAACTTATTACAGAGTAGTCGGATTTTGATGATTCTTTTTTTATTGGAAAGCGTATACCTCAAGGGTGGTCCCATGTAAATTTGGAAATAATATTCTTGCCCGAAAGGTAGGAAAACAGGGGATGATTGACTAACTTTTTACAGAGTAGTCTGATTTTCATAATTCTTTTTTATTGGATAGGGTATACCTTGAAGTTGTTATTATATAAATTTGGAAAAAAAAATTTACCCTAAGGATGGGAAAATGTATAAAATAAAAACTTTTTATTTGTTTGACCTTAATCTAGGTACCACTTTGAAGTCGGTGCCTCAGCACGAGCCAGGAGGAGTGATAGAAGCCAGTCAGGTAGAAGATTATAGGTCCACTCCTCCTGGCTAGTGCTGAGGCACCGACTTCAAAGTGGTACCTAGATTAAGGTCAAACACTTAATTTTATGTGTTTTAGGTTATTTTATGTACAGGTTTTATGAGTAAATATCCAAATGAAAAAAAATTAAAACTTAATGTATGGACACCTCAAATTTAACAATACTAATTGTAAAAACTGGGTAAATGCATTATGTTGTCCAACATTAACTAAGCTAGAAACAATAATTTTGTATCACGTTCAAAATTTCCCCCTGTAACCCTTGTACGCGTCCAACGTCTCTGGAGTTCCTAGGTAATTTTTAGCAACAATTGTACTTTATTTACGTTTTTATTTGCCAGTTGACGAGACTGACCAGCCGACCTATCTCGATTTTCGTGCTTGACTAATCGCAAGCTCTAGGTATATTTACCACGCTCTTATCCACTTGTAATTATGTATCTATCTCTGTAGCGGAATCTTTGAAAATGATTTTCACTCTCTTATTAGGTTACAATAGGTACAGTCTTCTCATTTCTGTTACTTCTAGCCTTTTTAATTCCACGTCTGCATACATTTGCTCCCAGGACATGATGCAGCGGCATTTCGCACGGAAACATTGAATAATTTTATGCTAAGAACTTGGGAAAATGAATTCTAAAGAGCTGAGTAAACTGAGCTATGTTTCATATCGCCACAGACTTTAATTGTTTATCTCTAGCGGCACTATGAAATATAAGTAAGTTATCACGTTTTTGAAATATTATAATTTACTCCGGTACCTACGCAGAAACATTGGATTGCAAGTAACTCGCAATCTCTCAAAAGAAAAAATATTATGTTAGAAGTCAAGAAGTATCTGATAGCAAAGTAAATGCGAGTATTAGTTTCATAGATTATTTTTGAAACCAATAAATTACAAAGTGGACTGTAAAATGATAAGTCGTCGTATGCCAATGAGTCTAGATGAACCTAAAACTTAATTTACCGATGTAAAAAGTTGATTTGTTTTATTCACTCACCGAGGAGGATAATAAATAATATTCTTGCGTTGTGTTAATTAAGTGTAATCTATGCCTTTAAAAAAGAACCTTACGTTAAGACAGGCCTCCTGCATGCCATGTATCTACTTGGGCATTTTCAGAAAAAGTGTACCCTGTACTTTATTTTTAAAAACCTAACAAATTTTGGGTTATTTCTACTCAGAATCACAAGCACTATCGATTTAATAAAAAAGTGTCCCTCTTTTAAATGTCAGTTTTGTGACGCAGTTAACCATAATGTTGTTAGACCGTCACAAAACTGACTAATAAATTTTGTATGGAAAATTAAGGAAAATTAAGGCAAATCGGGTACATTTTTTTCTGAAAACTCCCACTTACGCGAGTTATTTGCCTACCGAGTGGACTGACGGCGTCACCCACCCGACCTACCAGCCCTGTCACTGTCGGCAGCGGAGCGATAATAACTGCACGGTTGCGCAATAAGGTACCATTTCTAAGGAGACGGTACAGTAGGCTATAATCGCGGTAGGTGTTCAAAATTCTATACACGGGATGCGGTATCTGTTATACAAAGTAAGTTATTAAGTAATCTGTGGTAAAGAGTAAAGCACAGCAGCTGGAGATATGAAGTATAATTTTTTTTCAATATTTTTTTTCCCGCCAACCGATTTTAGCGTGCTTCACATATTTCCTTCTAAGTTAGAGACCGCTCCAATTTCTTCACCAGTTTACACCCACCAAAGAGCTATAACATGATTTTTTTTTCAAATTTATAGCTGTGGGAGAGCATGGAGAAATCCTTATATAAAAAAATTACATAATCTTGTTTATGTAAAACTATAATGAAACGTAAGTGGCCAGTATTTAAGCACCAAATACTACATAGTTACGTTTATCCACATGCACGTTTCTCAAAGAGGTTGTAGGTCTTGTTTTAGCATACTGGTAAGTAGAAAAATATATGTTAAGTATTTTATGTAAATATATCTCCATGTTCTCGTAAAGCTATATATTTTTTTTAAATAATATTTTTATATAATAGCTCGTTTGTGAGTGTATTACTGGTGAAAAAATAGGAGCGGTCTCTAACCTAAAAGTAAATAAAAAAAACTGAAAGTTTAATTTTCAGCCTCACTTTTGTGGTTACTTTTTTCACTAATTGGCTGTCTTCCGTTATTTATTAAAGGTCCTGTACTTCTACCTGATAACTGGAAACTGTGTCCGAATCTTCTGTCATTTTCTACAAAATGTGTCTATGTAAATGATTCAGAATAAACACTCAAATAAGCAGGTAAGAAAAAATAATTTCAAAAATTTTCCTAAAATACCCATGGGATAAAAAATATGGAGGATTTTATATACAACCGACTCAGATAATGCACAGCCTGAATCACTGGAGCTAGGGACTTCAAATTTGGCAGAGACATTTCTTGAGAATTATGATGGAGGTGCAATAAGAAGGAATTTTCTAAAAGGAAATAAACTACTACAATG
This sequence comes from Archips crataeganus, assembly GCA_947859365.1. Lineage (NCBI taxonomy): Eukaryota > Metazoa > Arthropoda > Insecta > Lepidoptera > Tortricidae > Archips > Archips crataeganus. The sequence goes on along the minus strand of OX402045.1, from coordinate 24,885,821 downwards.
GTAAATATTATGGAGCTATGATAACTAGGAGTAATAGCAGCCCAATAGATGTTATGCAAGTCAATACGACTAGGTCCACTCCTACCGGTTCGTGCTGAGGCACTGACTTGAAACAGATCAGTATAAAGTTATTTTCATGGTTTGTTGGAATCAGTTCCATTTCTATTTTCTTTTGTATTTATTTCTAGTTTTCACATTGATCATTTACTAAATATTGCTTTTCTCGAAACAGAGACGTCAATCACTGAGAAGTACTTCTCTGCCGTGTCAGGCCTAAGTAACGTATCTCCAAAAACGACGATTAGAGAAAAACGCGATCAAAGTTTTTGTTTTTGTTCATCTCATTGCTTGTTTACTAATGAAGTTTAAAATTTGAAATTTACACAGTAGATTAGAAATATTATTGTGACGATGTATTTTTCATTTTAACACTGTGCTACGAATCAATTGGAAAAAGACGGTTTTTAAAGTTTACACGGCCTTACTTTTCATACAAAATTCTGTAACGCAAAGTTGCGTATCTGAATATACGTTAGTTAAGCGTGACCATGCTCTTTTTATTACCCAAAACTGTGTAATGGCTATGACCTGTATCTTTACTTAAATTACTTTTGGGAACCAAGAAACAGAACATTTAAGTAAATTAAAAGTGGCTAGGCTCTTTTATCTAGTCCCGTTATTTTATTTTATAGATATACAAATAGGTAAGAAGGTTAATAATAAGTAAAGTGGAAGCTAGAAAACTTTTTATTGAATTTTATCACAGTAACAGGATTTCTATTAATTCTTAACTTTTAGGTATCTTTATTAATAAATAATACTTATAAGGTCTTATAACAAAATATTATTATCTTTTCTCCCACTCCCTCCCCTCTAGTTAAACATACTCTTAATAAAATTATAATCAATATAGCTCTCCTTGGTTTCAGAGGGTAGGTACGTATCAAAATATATAAAGTTTTAAATTAATAATGGACGAAATACATAATGGTCATTTGATATAATTATTCTTGGAAATTCTCAACTTTACAGGATAAATCAACCATAATAAACCTAACCTAACCTAAACCAATCTGTAGATTACAAGATTAAAAAAGTTCGTTTTATCAATAGTTTCAAAGAAAATTTTAGTATATATTATGACCATCATGTATTTCGTCCATTATTCGTTTTAAACTTTATATATTTTGATACGTTCCCGTTTCAGAAGGTGTTACGTATTATGAAATATAATTAAAATGCCTATTATAACATATAACAACAACCTGATTTGAATTAAACTGCACCAAAAGATTTTTCAATTTCGATTCTGCGGGCGAGTTCTGTATGACCTATCTAACGTATTTGAAATACGGGAGATATCCATTAAAAGTGCGAACAAAAATCCCAGATACGTTAGTTCGGCTATCGGTGTTTTTATTGAATTATGGCATAAGATGAAAATCTTCGATATGTATCAGATAGTATAGCATCAAAAATGACGATTTAGCACTGTTAAGCGTAACTAACGTATCTCAAGTTACGTTACTTAGGCCTGACACGGCAGTTCTGGTGTTCCACCATTAATCCCATTTTATCATTTACGCATTGCAATGGTAAAGTAATTGAATCGTAACCCGTGAAATGTCGGATTCACTGGTGATTTTCAAGAGCAAAATAATGCACGAGTTACTACCCAATCACTAGGTATTCCCTTGACTTGTCTAAACTTTTTTTGCCTAATTTCACTTTGTCTAACAACTTTTACTTTGTCTAAAGTCAATTTGTATAATATTATTATATATAATTTTTACTTTGTCGAATTTTCATTTTTACTAAATGATCATTTGCATAACTCTTGTTTTGTCGAATATTATTTTATCGAAAACTCACTTTGTCGATTCTTATTTTAACTAATCATCATATAGCCGAATAACGTTTTAACTAACATCATTTGCATAAGTCTTGATTTGTGATTGAAGCCAGCGAGCGAGCGAAGCGAGCGAGCAAGATCTGTCGAAGCGGAAGCGACTCGGTGTGGTTAGGTTCAAAGGCTAATGCGGGAGCGTAGCGCAGCGCAGCTCCCGCATTGGCCTTTGGTGTTAGTTATTTTTTTTGACCACCCGGAAAATCTAATTTGTTTGATAAGTTATAAAGTTTCAACAGTGAAGTTGTTACTTAAAATTTTTGGAAAAGTGAGTGTTATGAACTAGTTAATAGTAAACATTATACGAAATAAGTTTATACTTAATAAATTTATTAATATAATTATTATATTTTGCCTAACGTACATGTTGCATAATTTCATTTCGTATAAACTTATTTCGTATAATGTTTGACTGACATAATAAAATTATATTTTGCCTAACGTACATGTTGCATAATTTTCATTTTACACGAAAATTTCGTTTCACGAATTCTCGTTTTTTTTTTCGTTTTATACGAAATAAGTTTATTCAAAATGTAAATTGTGCAACATGTACGTTAGGCAAAATATAATTATGTCAGTCAATCATTATACGAAATAAGTTTATACAAAATGAAAATTAGGTCATTTATTAAAATTAGATGAAATAAAATTATGTAAAGTAAGTTGTATACAAAATGACTTTCACTAAAATGAAAATTAGGTAAAATGAAACATTAGGTAAGTAATATTAGGTAAACAGTTGTTAGGCAAAACAAGGTACAACCTTATCACTACAGGTGTGTCTACAACATTTGAAGAGTTCCCTCGATTTCTTCGTGATCCAGTCACTGAGTGATTTGGTGACAATGGGAACTAATTAATAGTATTTATTACCTGTCCAATAAAATAACATTTTTCAAACCTGTTTATAAATGATGGAGTTCTAACAAAACAAAAATGAAAAAAATACAACCAAATTGATAACCTCCTTTTGTTCATTAGGTGATGTGTAAAGTGTATGACTTAATTTTTGCTGGTGTTCATTTAGGCATGTTCAAACTACTGGGCGAAGTATTCCATGATATCAAAGACGGTTAAATAAATCAAGACGACTGTCAATGTCGTGTTACAACATGTCCTTTTTTTGAAATCGGGTAAAAAAAAATATAACCGAAATAATAACCTCCTCTTTTTTTTAACTCGACAAAAAAAAATTAAGTAACTGTATTACATCTATTTTCTTAAATAACTTCTAACCTATTTGTTGTAATACCCATTATAAAAATACTATTTTCTCCGAAACACTTTTAATGGCGCTTATTTTCAAATGCAAACTACACAGACATTGGGATTGGGGTACATAAGAGCCTGTCACCATCCTTCATAGAATGGACGCCTAAGCTAGCCAAATTAATTAGCCAGTACATCTATCAAGCTGTCATAGTTCCGTTGACGGGCGTTATCTCAATGATGAAATGTCAATAATTGATCGGCAGTAGCTCAGCTGCTCCCTTAGCGCAATTAGTAACGCTGAATTGAGAGTAAATGTTCTGAAATGGATACGTACTTACGGTTTTCTGTATTTTATTTTACCTTCATTCTAGAGGCATTCTTTGAAGTTTAGGAACTATTTTAACAGTTACGAAAAGGAAGATTTATATTTCGTCCTTGCATTTTTAAATGTAATCAACAACTATTTTTTGTAACCTTGTCAATAGGCATTATTTTTTGTATAAAAGGATAAATAAGTAAGCAATTTATTAATCAATAAAATATTAATAATAATTTAGTATCAAGGTGGTTCCTTTTAAATTTCAACAATATCGGACTGGTCTAATAAACTGGTCAATTGCATGGGAGGCCACACACAGAATGTTCTATACGTGAGATTTTTTTACACTCTTCATTTACGTTTCCTGTCCTGTCCTGATTCACGTTCGTTGGCGGGAAATCTTAATTTGGCTACATTTGTTAGATACGCGGTATTAACAAATGCCAGTTACGCGGATTTTCCTTATGGATGTTGTGCAGGCAGATACGCAGTATTTACCAGTGCTAGTAACGCGGTATTGCATTATCCCGACAAATTGTCTAGCTATTACGACTCGCAGCCTTTGGCTACAGAACCCTAAAAAATATCATCCCCAGTTGCCAACTGGAACCTTTTTAATGGAAAAATAGACGCCTAACTAATCTTAAATTAATGAAAATTCTTAATCTGCATTCCAATTTTTTTATACAACAAGATATTTTATAGTATATATATACTACTGTTAAATGAATTCAACTTAAAATACAAATATGATTATCAGTCCTTGCTACAAAAGAGCAAAACTAGCTCACACACACTAAGCTCTAAATAACATAACTTCAATTAAGGAGACAAAGATGCACCCAAGTCACGTCGTATACGGTAAGAAAGCAAGTAATAAAACCTAACAATAAAAATAAAATAACACAGAAGATAACAAGAGATTTTCAACAATGGGATGCAGTAACAGCGGCCGGTGAAAAGGTTGTAAGGAAAAAAATATTTTCTCTGAGTGTTATGCTCTCGTTTAGCTTCCCATTGTGGCAGTTGGAAATGCGTTTCGCTCGCAATTTACCGTGGTAAATAAGTTTTGGTAGGCTGGGAAGGCTAAATTGACGCATTTTTACAGTACCTAGCAGTTTTGCTCAATTGATGGACGAGAGTACGAGTAAGTTGCTGCATTTTCAGTCAATTTCGCGATTGTAAACTTGGGATTAATTTGTAATGTAATTTACAATGCGATGTGTGTGTGTGTATTATTTTATTAGGCCACTACACACACACACACACACACACACACACACACACACACACACACACACACACACACACACACACACACACACACACGTGTGTAGTGGCCTAAATCAAAGCTAAATTAAACTACAACATGTAATAATAATAAGAAAATATTAATATTTTTTTCCTTACAACATTTCACCGGCCGCTGTTACTGCATCCCATTGTTTAAAGTCTTCAGAAGTCTTCAGTAGCGCCATCAAAATGGAATTTGGTGTCGATAAGTGTGCGGTTATGCATGTACAGCGGGGGAAAGTCGTAAATTCAACAAATTTACAGTTTTCTGACGCAATATCCCTCAGATCTATCTCCGAAGCAGAAACCTATTGGTATCTTGGTTCACAGTCAATGGGTATTGAGGGTGAGGTCGTAAAACGGGCGGTGAAAGAGCGCTTCTTCTGTCGCCTGACAAAAGTACTTAATAGTCTTTTGTCGGGTGGTAACAAGGAGCGCGCCTTCAACGCCTGGGTGATGCCGGCTCACTTACTCCTTTGGCATACTAAGGTGGACTCAGACTGAGCTGGACACCTTGGATCGAAGAGTTCGTGTACTGCTCACTACGCATCGCATGCTTCACCAACGCTCGTCTGTTATGAGACTGTACATCTCGCGGAAGTGTGGAGGTCGTGGCTTTTTAAATGCCACAAAGACCTTCACAACCGCAAGGTGTGTAGTCTCAGGGATTATTTCCTAACCAACGAGTGTGGGGTGCATCGCAAGCAGAAGACGAAAACTTCACCTCGCTTTCCTTGGCAAACGAGAACTGGCGCCGATTTAAAGTAATGAGCGCTGAAGACCGCAAGGCGGTATGGAAGAGCAAGGAGCTACACGGGCGGTTCTACAAGGCACTCACAGGACCAGATGTAGTAGATCTGCTCGCGTCCGTGAACTGGCTACGTTTCGGGGATCTCTTCGGGGAAACCGAAGGTTTTTTCTGTGCAATTGTGGATGAAGTTATCATGACGAACAACTACTGGAGGTACATCCTGAAGGAAGGTACGGTCGACATTTTTCGGGCATATCGCCGTCACCGTTGCCGGGAGTCACTCAGGCATATTATTTCCGGTTGTGGTCATCTTGCTAATGGCGAGTACTTGCACAGACATAACCTTGTAGCCAGGATTATTCACCAGCAACTTGCTCTGCTATATGGTCTTGTGGACTTCGAAGTGCCTTACTATAAATACCAGCGCCAGTTCTCGAAAATGGTCGTGCCACGCTCTATTGGGATCGGTCTGTTATCACAGACAGGACTATTCTAGTCAATAGGCCTGATATCGTGCTGACAGATCGATCGAAACGCCAGGCAGTGCTCGTCGACATCACCATCCCCCATGACGAGAACCTCGTGAAAGCTCGACGATCATTGTCCCGATAGTCGTTTCTGCGAACGGTCTCATAGCGAATAGTCTCGACCAACACCTCAAGAGACTCTCGCTAGATGGCTGGATCAAGGGTCAGATACAAAAGGCGGTACTCCTGGATACTGCGCGGATAGTCAGGAGGTTCCTCTCTCTGTCGCCCTTACCACCGGTAGCTTAGGCCCCGCCTCGCTGCCGGTGGCACCCTAGGTAAGGTTTTTATAATGATTTTATGTTTAGTATGTATAGTTTTATATTTTACTTTTTATATAATTATTGTAAAAGCCTAGCCTAAGAAAAAAAATTAATAAAGAGAAAAATAATAATGAATGCTGCAACATGAGTCATACATAAATAAATAGATCTAGAAATTTTTCTATATGTTTTCAAATAGAAAATCAACATTTATAAATGAACAATAAATTGACAATTGGCTAGCACTATAATCGATTAATCTTATTAAACCATTACATACAATGTATACATAGGCCTACCAAGCTCGTGCTGTCACCCGGTGATTCAGCAAGTACTTAATTAGACGATTACTATTAATTCCGTATAAAAAATGCATCAGATTTACTGTAATTGACTGAATGTTTGGACAAAGCCAAAAGACGCAGTTCCTTCCTGTAATTAAAACTACGATGTCCGAAGAGGGTGCTTTAGTTAGGTACATATTACAACGTCCAACCTACGGCGTGTGTTTGTTCGGTAATTAAATACCAATGGTGGAATTCAATTGAGATGTAGAAAGTTTTATATCAGCAACACAACAATAATTAAATAAAAAATAATGAAATCAAGCATAAACACAATATAATTATCGCCAAGAAGGCTTTCGCAACGTCGCAATGCTGTAAACAAGTAACTTTGTTGTTGTAAAAACTACTGTACTGATTTCTCACTAAAACCTATTTAAAAATGCGAAATGTGAGTGTGTGTATAATTTGTTACTCTTACACACTAAAACAGCGGACAAATTAAAGTCATATGTAGATAGTTGAATCTCTTGAATAATAAATAGGATATTTTTTATTTCGATAATCGCACGGAACCAGAATGTACGCTAATATTATGAAATTTAGGATTTTAGTTAATCTTATTGGTATCAATAAATAAAGCAAATTTGGTGTGTTGTGTTAAATAGATTTTGAGTTATGAAGGTGTTAAAAGTGGCTCCAAATGGTCCGTGTAATATTACACACGGTGCTGCTTTGCCAGTTCCTTTTGCTTGAACTTGGCTTGACACGCTACCGCGTGTCTAGATCAATTCATAGATAATCTATACCTCCATACTAAAATTATTATACTCCATACTAATTATGCGATAGCGTAAACACAGACAGTCGCCAGTTTATGTAGGTATATTTGATCAATCCGTAGTAATTCATACTTCCATAGTAATCCATACTAAAATTATAAATACGATAGCGTAGACACAATCAGACACCTGTCTGTCTGTCTGGTACAAAATGCTGAATCGATATAGATGAAATTTGGGAGGTTTAGAAATAGTTTATGTCTCGGGAAAGAACATAGTTAGTTTTTTTCCCAGATATAATTCTTGTACCACGTAACAAACGATTCAGATAGAAGAGAGGAAGAGATTAAAGCAACTTTGTGTCTCTATGACAATTTATCTGGAGATATAATTAAAAACGGGAATTATTGACACGAAAAACTTGACACAACTTTAATTTTAACGATAATATTGCTTTCGAGCAATCTCTCTAAAATATAATTTCGTACATAAATTTCGAAAAACAGGATGCAGACCTGTGTTTGAAGCCAGAAACCCCTGCGTAAGTGTCACGTGAAGTCAAACCACTAGACTACCACGGTTTTATCCTCGTCCTGCCTAATGTTCTCAATTAAGAACACATTCGATTTAGTGGTTCCTGCCCGGGATTTTTTGTTTATACTTCCGGATTCCGCCCAATGTTCTCAATCAATCACATATTCAAATTTGCCGCCTAGCGACCAAACGTTTTTAAGTTTGAGATTTTATTAGGTCGATTCTCATTGGTTGGAGTATTGGCCAATAGTTAATCAAGGCCTTGTATTGAATTTGCTCGGATTTGCCGAGTAGTGTCACGTCACGTGTCAAGGATGCCGCAACTTCGAAGAAGAGGTAAGTTTGATCCATTATTATCTTGCTAATCATGAATGTGTTTATAATCAGTATCATAGCAATATTACGCCTTATAGTTCTTATTTGTAACAGGGGCTTTATTTTTATAATATAGGTTATTTTAGATTTTTCAAGGCAACTTTTCGAAAAATGTGATTTATTGAGAACATTGGGCAGAACTGACTACAGCAATGTATTATTTCTTTGTTATAGTACTGGGTGATCGTGAGATTGAAGATGTACTGGGAGATTCAGATATCGGAGATTTTATTCCATCTGATGAAGATAACGAAGATCCACAGTATGTGCCTCCGCGTCGTCATGAAGAAAGCTCTAGTGACACTAACACTGACACGGCATCTGAATCTGACGAGGTACCTATATCGCTTAACTCAAGTTCTGTTAACGATGCAGTTAGACGTGGCGGAGGTAGGCGTGGTGGCAGACGAGGTGGTCATCGTGGTGGTCGACGTGGTGGTCGTAGAGGCAGTCGAAGCAGAGGATTCCAAGTTGGATCAACCCGAGCCTCTTCGCCATTACAGTCGTCGTTGCCAGTTCAAACTCCCATGTGGCGTGATGACTCATTTGCACCTAACTTGCCAGAACAGATTTTATCGCCCAGTTACTTGCCCAGTCACACGGAACATCTGTCAATTCTGGACTACTTTACTGAATATTTAGATGATGATATTTTTCGTAATAAAAATGTGATTAAAATTAAAGTTGTTTAATTTATTTTCCCACAACTGCTAAATAAATAATATATTGTAATTATGAAGTTTATGCCCAATGTTGTTAATAAATGACAAATAAAAGATTACCGATTTACGAGATTCTGCCCAATGTTCTTAAAAAAGAACCAAAGATATTGACTCGAAAACTGGCTCAGTCTCTTGAGTATATAGCTCTTATTACCTAAAAAATAATATAAAAAATCCTACTGACCTTTGACATAGAAATTTTAACAAAAATTGTCTTGGGCAGAACCCGTCAAAATAGAATTGTGCTTAATTAAGAACACTGGGCAGAAACCGGAAGTATAAATTAAAATGCTTGGGCAGGACGAGGACACAGCAATAAAAATTATAAATATCGCGTAAATTACGTTGATGTTGGCATGATTTCTTCTCATTACGAGCAAATCTTTATGTGCTATAAAAACAGAAACTTACTAAAAGATATTAAAGTTTATGTTTCGACTAAACGAATGCTATCTAGAGATTGGCTAGAAACATAACTCGATTGATTTGTAGATGGCATAAATCGTCTACGTTATGTTCCGGACGAACGCTGAATTCCAACGATATTGGCTTTATTTCTTCTGAGTTGTTAGTACCAACTTATTTATTTTATTATTATGAGTAAGTGTTAATTTTATTCATTCATTTTGAACGGTTCACTCATTATTACAAATAAGTAAATTAAAACGTACACTATCGTACCTATAACGGTTTGCGAAGACTATTTATCTATCCAGACATAGTTTTAAAAAATATGCTTATAGTGAAAAATAAAGGACTAGTTTTGATTATTTGTCAGAACTCTTACAAAAAACACACAGACGGACGATTAACGAATAACAAAACGCCGCATCCTAAATTATCAATCGTGATTTTGACAGCATATTATTCTTTAGCATCTTTCAAATCTTTTTTATCCTGCTACTTTAAATTTTAATTAAGAAGCTTTTATAAATGGAAGAAAGTTGCAGTTAAAAGTGTTTGTTTTAGTAAGTACCTCGCACACATTTTTATGTCGGGCGCCCCGACTTAAGTATTTTTCTGAGCTATGTTAAATCAACAGAGGGCTTATCCACGGCTACTTTGAATATCTTAGAGACGAGTCTCATTCAGTATTCCATCTGCCTTTCTCTTATATTTCGACTTGGATTGAAACAACAGTGCTGCGTAAAGGTGGATAAGTATTAAAGATCTTGCAATTTAAACATTACACACACTTGGCAAACTAGAAGAGTATTCATTGATTTTTCTAGATAGTTACTAAACTTGTTAGAAATGGGTATTACAGAAACCCATTAATAAAAAACAACTCCCTAAAAGATAGGTATACTAATACTCAAGCTTAAGACCTACCGTTAAATTCTGCGCCTACATATCTGATATTTGGCCCAAATGGTCTTTAAAATTTAAAATCAATAAAAGATTGCACATACCTAATGAATGTCATACAACGCTGCAGGATTGTTTCGCAATATCTTATCGCATTATTTAAATAAAATGGTAAAAAAAGAATTCACGTACTTTCTAACAAATTATTAAAATAGAAGCCTTTTAAACAAACATGCTCGAAAAATTTCCCTTTCCATTTAAAACTAGAACACGGGATATGGGCATTTTCAGAAATACCTTTTACTTTTTTTTAAAACCCTAATAAATTTTGGGTTATTTCTACTCAGAATCACTAAGCACTATCGATTTAAGCAATAATAAAGTGTCCCTCTTTTAAATATCAGTTTTTTGACGCAGTTAACCATACACATGTTGTATGGACCGTCAAAAAACTGACTGATAAATTTTGTATGGAAAATTAAGGATAATTAAGGCAAAACGGGTACATTTTTTCTGAAAACTCCCATATGCCTTATTTTTACCCTTATAGGATCACTTTGTTGTCCGTCTGTAAAGACCCTTTTGTCCGTCTGTCAAGACCCTTTTTTCTTCCTTTTTTGTATGAAGCTGAAATTTATATCAAATACTCAAATCTACTGTCCCTTGGAGCTGTGAAAAAATCAAATTTCTAAACCAACGCAATCAAAAGATACAGCCGTTTATGCCGCAAATTTCCGCAAATTTTCGAAAATCGCAAGGGAATCAAAACCTACGTGGTACTTCCCGTGAACTCAGAACCTTGAAATTTAGTACGAAGCAAGGTATTATAGCACAGATAAAGGAAAAATTGCAAAAAGCATAAATTTTTATGTCTGTCTGTCTATATCAGTAACCGCAGTATGCCGCAAATTTTCGACACTCGCAAGGGAATCAAAACCTACAGGGTCCCCGTGAACTCAGAATCTTGAAATTTGGTACGAAGCAAGGTCTTATAGCACAGATAAAGGAAAAATTGCGAAAAGCATAATTTTTTTGTCTATCTGTCTATATCAGTAACCAATCTACAATAATCCCACACTGCGCACATTTTGCTTAGGAGCAGGGGTTTGCTAAGACTGGATGTTCATAGATACATATAAATTTGTACGAAACCCTCGGTGCGCGAGTCCGACTCGCACTTGGCCGGTTTTTTTTTCAACTCATATATGAACGAACGACGTATAAGTCATGTAAACTATGTATATGGACTTTTTTTTATATAAATTATTTTATTAATATATGTACATTTTACCCCTGGTTACCAAAGTACTCTTCAAGACGAATCAAAGAAGCCCGAACTCAATGCGGTCGAGTCGTTTTATTATAGAGTTCTTATAGCCACCTTTTAGCTCCATGTCATAATAATATTGCATTGTCATCCAATTTACACACGCATGCAAAATTTCAGCTCAATCACAAACCGGTAAGTGGGTCAAATTTTACTTGCAAGATTTGACCCGTACATAGAGCTACTAGTTACGTAGAAACAAAAATTGCAAGCTAATAAAAAGCTTAGAAAAAAAAAGCTTATGATGATGGAGTTTTTTGATGGGTATCATAAAATAACGGTTTTTTACCATTTGGGGATCCGATTCCCGGTTCAAAATCTTCTTTCGGTAAAATTTTCTTCATAAAATATTTAAGATACTTTTCCACCACGTGGTATCGCTGTGAGACCCCATGTACCTATCCAGTTTCAGGGTGACTGACATCGAAGTCGTAATCAGAAACCACTTTTTCAGATTCGGTAATTGATTCCCTACAGGCTACACCACGAAACAAAAACTGTTTTTTTTTTGTTAATTTGCTCGTTAACAAATGGGCATTTCTATTTTTCGTTGTACCGAAAAGAAATTTTTAACAGAGCGTTAACATTAGTCCATTTGGTTACGTACGCACTTTTTCGAGCCGGCAATGGTTACGTATCAAAATATCTAAAATTAAAAACCTAACGTAAAATAACCTACGTTCAAAACACCTAAAATCTAAATACCTAATGATTTTTACACTAAAATTCAAAATACCGAAAGCTTAAAATGCCTACGTATTGCAATGTCTAAAATTAAAAAACCTGACGTTAAATAACCTACGTTCTAAATACCTAAAATCTAAATACCTAATAATTTTTTCTCTTATATTCAAAATACCGAAAGCTTTCGTATATCCTAACCGGTATCTCGCTGGTATTTTTTTTGTATCAGCACAGAAAATTATTATTTCCATTTGGTGTTATTGTCTTTAACATTATGAAATGTACATAAATGTAAATCATATACCAAATTTTATCAAACAAATTAGATTTTTCACGTGGTAATAAAAAAAAAATAACTAACACCAAAGGCTAATGCGGGAGCTTCGCTCCGCTACGCTCCCGCATTAGCCTTTGAACCTAACCATTCCGAGTCACTTCCAAAAATTAAGAGATGTTCGTTTAATTTAGGTATTTTGACCATTTGGTATTTCAAACTTAGGTGTCATAGCTGTTGATATTTTAAACATTAGACATTTACTCCATTAGGCATTTTAAACTTAGGTAATTCGTAGGTAGGTGTTAGTTGCTTAGGTATTTAAAATCTTTCGGTATTTAGATTTTAGGTATTTTGAACGTAGGTTATTTTACGTTAGGTTTTTTAATTTTATATATTTTGACACGTAATCACGTCCCACTGCAGGGCACAGGCTCCCTCTCAGAATGACTCACTCTTCACTTATTTTATTATGCCTTATAAGAACTATTTGTAGGGGGAGGGGGGCACGGAAAGCGTAGAAATCGGGAGTTGTCAGGATATAAATACTTCTGTGGTCCTCAGCACAAAAATTTGATTTGGGATTTTCTTTGCGGTGACCCTAAGATTATTATTATTGGTTTAGCGTTCTGTTTTTCAATAAGTATGTATATAAATTTGATCAACTAACTAAAACCGTCAAACCTACGTCAAACCCTTCAATGATTACAATGGTATTTGTAGTTATTCAAATGGATTTCAAATTAAAATTGATGAAAAAAAACCGGCCAAGTGCGAGTTGGACTCGCGCACCGAGGGTTCCGTACAAATTTATATGTATCTATGAACATCCAGTCTTAGTAGACCCCTGCTCCTAAGCAAGATGTGCGCAGTGGATCATTGTAGATTGGTTACTGATATAGACAGACAGACAAAAAAAAAGCTTATCGCAATTTTTCCTTTATCTGTGCTATAAGACCTTGCTTCGTACCAAATTTCAAGATTCTGATTTCACAGGAAATAAGTACCCGGTAGGTTTTGATTCCCTTGCGAGTGTCGAAAACTTGCGGCATAAATGGTTGTATCTTTTGAGTGCGTTGGCTTAGAAGTTTGATTTTTGCAAAGCTTCAAGGGACAGTAAACCTGAGTATTTGATATAGAATTCAGCTTGATATCTCCACGCGTTCCTGAGAAAAAGGGCCTTGACAGACGGACGGACGGACGGACAATAAAGTGATCCTATAAGGTTTTCGAGGTGCGAAACCATAAAAACATAAAATTTGATCTGAAGACACATGCCGCATAATGAAAAAATCGTCGGTGCAAATACAAAAATCGCTATGTGTTTTTTTTTCGATTTTGCGATTATTTGACAATTTGATTCCTTTTAATGTCCTACGTTAACCCACAAAACCGTTTTTTGATATCTTTATTGGTTTTTAAAATAACGAATTCCGCTATGTGCACGCGGAACAAAGTTTGGATGGAAATAAATCGCTTTGTGATTTTTAGCACATAGCGATATTATGTGTGAGGTTCTCCGTCAAAATCAATGGTTTATTACTGTAGTGTGTTACACATGGCGATTATTTCTTAAGTGAATTACCCGACAGTAAGACTAATTTGGAGAAATTACTTACTTACTTACTTATATATACTTATATTAGGGGACAAACTTACACAAACTTACTTAATGTTAATAAGTGCTTTAATTTCACATTTTATCAATTAAGTACTACTAGGTTTTATCAAATTACTTTTTTTCCCACTCATCTCATTCTACGTAGTGAAATTGCACGTATCATTTAATTACGTTCATGACCATAGTTATATGCTATTTTTTGATGATTACAGTATAGATATTTTGTCAAATCCTGTCCGCTTCGTTCAAGTCCATGAAACATCACCGAGAAATGCTTCAAGGGATTTAATTAGCAATTCTAATGGCGATAATTTGACTGATATATCTTATTGTTCATTGCGTATTATTATAAATCTCATCGACGGCGAAAACTTTACTAACGAAAGAAATTTGAGTGAACCCGCTGCCTGGCTTGAGCAAAAATTCTCTAAATAATCCTACACTCACTTCAATGTTTCTGGATAATGACAATAGGGATATAAACGTAGACCATGTGTCGGGTATATCAATAACTGGAACTATATTGAACCCCACGAGCCGTATCGAACAGGCTAGTTGTTCTGTCGAAAATTTGTCAGATGACAGAACTGCTGAGGATAATATACTTAACCTTTATGTTGAATCATGAAACTGTTATAACTATTGATTTACCACTTGAGAAAGTTGTCACTGGCCCAGCAAATCATGCGATTGTAGACCCTTCTGCATACTTCCATCAAAAATTTGGGAAAATCAACATTTGCGATTTCTTGGACAGACTTATAAGGGTAATAAAAGACAGCGGGATCCATCTACATCTAAAATATTTAGTAAAGATGTTGTTAAGAAAAATCGTGCTATGAAAAAAAAACCTTGTACCTACTCATGGAGCGGAACAAAAGTCGGATAGGAGTTTTCTTTGCGGGGCTATAAGTGATGAAATCCAAAGTGACATTTTTGAATATTTTTGGAATCTACCATCGTGGGACGCTAAAAAATCGTATATAAATGGCTTAATACAAATTGTAGCACATTACAACGTCGGCCTGGTGCGAAAAAGGAAATTACTTGCCCAAAAAAGATGTACGGTTTCGTTTCGACTGCTTCTTGCAAAGTCAAACTGGAGTCAAGATCCGAGTCTGTATGTAATTCTTCTTGGATACTTTCGATTTAAAGAAAGACGTGTTTCAAGAATGGATTAGAACTATAACACTACTGATTCTTTCCCCAGTAATTCTAAGATACAGAAAATTGATAGATGTAAAGTGCCAACATCAACATGTAGAGTTATGGCTTGAACAAGTACCCGTTGTACCTAGTCATTATTGTAGAGGAGATAGTAACAGGACATAATTATGTTGAGGACACCTTTCACACTAAGACCCATATGCACACACACTTTGGTGCAAGGAGAATATTTTAAATGTAGTGACACGTAAATTATAAATAGAAAAGTTGGAGCAAAGAATATTTTCTATTTTTAAACCCAGAAAAGACCAAAGTTCGCTGTCTCTGAGCAATATTATAAGCAAAAGCTGGTAGTACATAACTACACTTATCTATTTCAAAAATAATATATATTTTCTCTTAATAAAAACGTTTATTTATATGTATGGCATGAGGGAGAAGGCGGTGTGACAACCAGTAACATCTTAGCAAGCTGTATTATAGAGTTTTTAAAAGAGCACTGCTGTGCTTATAAAAAAGTACGAGGGGCGTTCAATATAAAGTGAGTATAAGATGCAAACTCTTTTAATATTACGAAATTAAATACTGGCTGGTAAAGCTAATCTATCTAACTGATTGCTATGAAAAAAAAAACTAACTGTCTTTTGTTTAAAAAAACATACGGTAATTTCTTTGCAATGCTATTGAGTACGTTAGCGAAAATGGAGAAAATTGAACTGCGCGCCGTTATCAAATACTTGTATTTGAAAAATTTTTCTACGGACCAAGTCAATTTGGATTTGCGGGACACTTTAGGGTCTAATGCTCCTCCGTATTCGACAGTCGCACGTTGGTGCGCCGAATTTAGACGTGGAAGAACATCGACAATGGACGACCCCCGCTCCGGACGCCCTACTACAGCAGTAACTGAAGAAATTGTGAAAAATGTCTAAAACTCAGTTTTGGCGGATCGTCATGTCACAGTTCGTTTTATTGCTGAAAATGTAAAGATTTCAACGGGGAGCGTGCATAATATTTTACATGAACGCTTGGGTATGAAAAAGGTATCTGCGCGTTGGGTACCAAGAATGCTTACTGACACGCAAAAACAAACTAGACTAGAGATTTGTCAAGAAGCTTTGAACCTGATGCAGCAAGACCGGGAACTTTTTTTGGCGCGATTTATAACAATGGACGAAACATGGCTCCATCATTACGACCCAGAAACGAAACTGCAGTCTATGACATGGAAAAGGCCATCATCTCCAACTCCGAAGAAATTCAAGGTGAGCCCATCTGCCGGTAAGGTCATGGGCTCTGTTTTTTGGGATGGTAAAGGGGTATTAATGATTGAGTATCTCGAGCATGGAGCCACTATTACGGGCACATTATACGCCAAACAAATAGCAACATTGCGAAATGAGATCCACTCTCGAAAGTTGTGCTGTTCCACCAGGACAATGCCCCGGCACACAAGTCCGCCGTTGCAATGGCTGCAATTCGTGATGCTGGGTTCGATATCCTTAAGCATCGTCCGTATTCACCAGATCTCGCTCCCAGTGATTTCTACCTATTTCCGAGATTGAAACAATACCTGAGAGGCCAGAAATTTGAAGACGACGACGCGGTAGTCGCTGCAGTACAAGCTGTTTTAAGTACTCAAGATGAGACCTTTTTTAAAAATGGAATTTTAAGTTTAGAAAAAAGATATACTAAGTGTATTATGCTAAAAGGTGACTATGTCGAAAAATAAAATGTCATTTAGTAAAAGTTGTTTATAACATACTCATTCTCACTTTTTATTGAACGCCCCTAGTATAACTTATAATATCTAACGGCTGCTATTACCAGAACAGAAACAAAGTTTTGAGTAGTGCTTTGTCTAATGCGTCGACTTCTTTAGGCATCGAAATTGAACAACTGATATTGTAGAAAGGTCACACCATGATGGAAGTCGACAGTGTTCATTCAACATTAGAAAACCAATTTAGGCCGCCAATATATGCACCTGCTGACTATTTAACTCGCATGAGACAGGCAAGGCTGACGCAACCGTATATTGTGAATTATTTAGATAACTATTTTTTTTTAAATCACGAAGAAGTGCCGGGCAATTTTATAAGCATTAGGCCTGGTAAACGGTCTGGTGATCCTACAGTGACCGACATAAAAAGGCTGTGGTACAAAGATGGCGGTGTCAAATATAAACTGCGCCACACTGATATATTCACTCTTTTACCGCAAAGGCAACCTGAACAGCGTGAACATAATAAAGCACTACCATTATATAATAGCCGTCCAAAATATTATTCAGCGAAATATAATAGTCTGCAATATTTACTGATTGCACAAAGATTATAATTATTTCTATTGTTAACGTATAAATTATTAAATGATTTCAACTAATCTTTGACTACGCATTAAAATAATAAGAGGCAAGAGTAATGAAAAATCAGTACCTACTTACTAGTATAACTTAAACAGCATGTTTTCATGAAGTTTATGCAAATCAATTAGTGTAATCTATAATGTAGGTACAGTTTTCTTCTTTATTACACTTGCTTGAATTATTATTGATTAGGTTTAACTAATAAACTAACTTGTGAGCAGATAACAATAAAGATTCATATTTTCAATATTTATAATAGTAAAAGCGACTTACATTACCAAATTTTAACATTTTATAACCCGCTATACACATAGCGGGTTACGTTGATTCTTCTACGCTGTAAAACTACGCTATGTGTACATTTGGCACATGGCGATTTAAAATAAGCCAAATTAAAGTAGCTATGTATCTAAATTCTGATTATTTATTAATATCATAAAAATCTATGAGGAAGAATTGTTTATTTTTTCGTGAAAATCATGTAAATCTTACTACTCTATTATTTAACAAAGTCAAATGTAACAAAAGTTGCATATACTATTATAAAAACAGTTTTTTTTGTCTCCTGTAAAGTAAGTCAAAATCACATAGCGATTTTGTAATTCGCACCGACAATATTTCTCGCGCCACGCAAAAAGTGTGCGCTTATTATGGTAAATTATGTGGTTACGAACTTAATCGTAAATATTTTTATTACTCCAGAAAAAATATCTACCTGCCAAAAAAATTTAACATATTAATAAAATCAGAATAGCTAAAAAGATTTATTTTTTATTTTGAAAACTTTAAGGCTTTCAATGCATGTAACCATAAATATAAGCAAGGGCCACACGCGGAGCCTAGCTTCATACAATAAATACATTAGAAATGTCTCGCGCAGAACCGGTCCGCATTAATCAGTGTCAGTGAGCGACGCCGCAAATTAGTTACGAATTTATCTACGTCGCGTAATGAGCGGATTGTACTTTATAAAGGACATAATAGGAATATTTGTTATAAACCACTGAACACAATCAAGCGAGACTGTTTCAATTAAAATTTAATACACTGCTTTGGCTGTGTAATACGTAACTAGAGGTACGTTTGTGTAGGTATATTATATTTATCGAAATGCGTGTGTTGACGGAAACGTGGTTTATCGAGATATCGATTTACTTTGTATCGTTTTATTATTTCTGCAAAACTGAATCATAAATGCGTGCCTCTTTAGTACGTTAGCTATGAAGTATCTTTTTGTATTTATTTTTTCAACTTCATTTTTTTATTACTTTTACGGTCATCCTGTGAAATCATATATTACGTACTAAATAGAAACAGAAATATAGAAATAAATATTAAAATATTTCTATATTTCAGTTTGTATTTAGTACGAAATATATGTTTTTACGGGATGACCGTAAAAGTAATAAAAAAATGAAGTTGAAAAAATAAATACAAAAAGATACTTCATAGCTAACTTGTTTAAAGTTGCACAGTAGCGCCATCTCTTGTCCAGGTGAGCGGTTGGATCCGAAGGAGTGTTAAAATCTCTCGATAGAGGGTGTAACATAGATGTGCGCTTGTCACTGCATAAGGTGATGATTTAACAAACTGAAATATATGATGTATAGGAAAAATTCGTGTCTAATCTCTAGACCAGTGGTGGTGTAGGGGTATGGCACACGGCACGGAATGCTGAGGACCTGGGTTCGTTTCCCAGCATTGGTCTTTTTTCTGGGGTTTTTTCTGTGCATCTATATTTCAGTTTGTATTTAGTACGAAATATATCTTTAGTACGTATCATTTTTCTTAACACATTAGTTTGGACACAGATTTTTATTTGGCAAATTAAAAGAAATACTTTACTGTACGCCTGCGTCACCTGCAGTAATGACGAACTTTCTATAGATATGATATTTACAATATGGATCCGTGCAGTTCTGCGTCGCGGCGCCGCCGTTCAGTTATACGTCGCCGAGCCGTGCAGATATATATATACGTTGCCGCGCCTTGTTCAGTGAATGCCCGGTGTGGTGCTGCGTTGTACAGTCAGCAGCAGAAGTGGATGAACAGTTACGGTGCTCACAATGATCTACACATGACTCTACTGCCAAGTTAATAAAGGGGTGTGTAGATCATTTTGAACACCAAAACCGCTAATCCACTTCTGCTGCTGACTGTACCACGACATCGCACCGTATCGTACCTACAGGCGCCGCGTGGCCAAAAATTTAGCGATCAATCTTCAAACCAACATGGATCCCATCATATCTTCACAGTTTACTTATAGATAATATATTTACAAAGTATGTATGTTTCTATTATAATCAGTCACTACTTATTATAACTCTTTTCTTGGTAAATGCTGTCAATATCAATGATTTTATAAAAAATATTTAAGTATTTGAAAAACCTGTCATTGCTTTCCACATAAAACCTATCATGTACCTACCTATAAAAAAAAAATTTTCATGTTATCGAAATACATTTTTATTTTAAACAATAGAATCGTGGTAAAGTATTAAAGGAAAGATATGAGTAAAATTCATACAAAATGTCCTAAATGTTAAACGATTAATATTGTGGTTATTAAGTATATAATTAAATATTAAACTATAATGTAAATGCTTGCGTAAATCAAGAGGACAATGGCTGGAATAGTTTCCGGGTCAAAGGTCAAACACAAATAGAACGTTGGCGACTTAGCCATGCCTATTTTGTTACTAATAAGATCCAATCAATGAATTCTGAAGAGCAGTTATGTCCCAATGATGCAATTGTGGCCTAGCCTTCCCGTAAACCGCACACCGTTGGTAAGAGAATACGTTACGATGGCACAATAACCGCATAGTTAAATGCTAAAACACCCTTAACTGTGTGACTTTTCACAGCTCAATAAAGCTTTTTAACGGCGTTAACTTTCCGTGTAGGTTATATGAGGTGATCAATCATTAGTCCGGAGCTCACAATCGGCGAACGATCCATTGTCAGCGCCCACAGGGGCAGGAGTGAAGGTCGGAAGGTTTAATTAAAAGCTGCCGATTCGCAGTTCTTTTATTGGGCGGTGAGATGGGGCTGACTGATCGCTTCTTTTGTCCTCAGGTACGAAGCACCGTTTAATTAACCTGATTTTTACTCATTTGTGACCGTGGATGATGAAAAAATATTCTTTTGTGGTTACTTACTGTACTGCAATGATTTTCATACTCAACTTGCTTCCGCAAATGAATCTGGTTCAGCGGTAATGTTATATGAAGATTACACATAGTATATGTACTCTGTAATTCTAAAATAAGGCAGTTGCTTACATCGCTTGAACACCGCGTTGGTGTACAGAGTAATTATACAATTTTAACTTCTTGTTTGCTCTTATTTACGTAATAGGTAGTAATACCTAATAGGGGTCTCCCTCGCGATCCCTAACATCGTTTGTCCTAAAATCACTTGCCCGAACTGTTTTAATTTTTCATAATGACTGATAGTCCTAAAACTCATTTTCCCGAATCATTTTTACCATAATTATTAATATCCCAATGTTATTTTGCATATTCCTCGAAATCCTTAATAACGTTTCACCTCATGTCATTTATCCTAAGTGTTGTTGTCCTAATGGGCATTAGCCCTAACGATCAATAGCCATAACAATATTTATTCATATTGTAATGATTGCCCTAAAACTCATTTGTCCGAAATATGTATACTATAAAAATATCAGTATCCCTAATATATTTGCCATAACTAGGTACTTATCGGGATTTGAACCCGGAACCTCTAGTCAGCGTGCGAGCAAGACCTATCGGGGCGGAAGCGACTCGGTATGGTTAGGTTGAAAGGCATTACGGGAACGTAGCGCAGCGCAGCTCCCGCATTAGCCTTTGGTGTTAGTTATTTTTTTATGACCACCCGGAAATTTTAATTTAGACGACATTATCATCAAAATTAGTTAAGCGTGCCGCGGTAGATGCCAGCGAAGCGCCAGAACCGGACTGCTGTCAGATAAGAAAAGTAGGTTAGGTTAGGCAGAATAGTAGGTTAATCAGAATTAGGGAAAATAATCATGAGGACAAATAAAGTTAGGTAGTACAAATATAGGACAAACTACAATAGGCCTTACAAAGTTAGGAAAAATTAGGCTTACTGATAATTATGATACTTGACTATTATGGCACATAACGTTAGGATGAATAAACAATATGACAAGTGACGTTAGAAAATAAAACATTATGGAGAAAAAAATCATCCATACGATGTTAGGAAAGCTAAAGGTAGGGCATATGAGTGTTAGGACAAATGATCATTATGACATAAAACGTTAGGGAATGCGAAAATAGGTTAAAAACGTTAGGGATTCAGATATAGATCCTCCTAAAAGAGTTAAAAATATATGTAGATATGTTGGTACATGCATTCACATAGAAGACACCGCCTATGCAAAAGCTTCATACGTGAAAAAAAGTAATCGATTTAAATTTAAATGGTTCGCTATCGTACTTATTCGTGGATAATAACCAGCAAAATGACGAGTTAAGAGTTTTTTAATGATTCGCATCATGATCCGAATGCTATGAACGGCATAACGACTCAAAATAAATAGAGTATTGTGCGCCATAAAATCAAGTTAAATCGTCGATTCTCACCGAATACTGATCCATTGTGCGGCCGTACATTTCGATGGGGTCCTTAATGGGGCCAATAAATAAAACATGCCCCCTTACGGTCTCTCGACAATGACGGATAGCGTTTATAAGCTTAGAGATCCTCTGAACATTCACTATGCTGAAACAAAGGAATACCTACTGATAACACATTTATACTCGATTTAATAGCGCTGTTATGAACTACCTCCTCGTATTTAAATAAAAACTGGAACATTTTAAGCAAAATAATTTTTAAAATCAGCCCCGATGTTTAATTTTTCTTATTCCCGGAGATAACTAGCCAAAGTCAATCAGGGATAGTGTTGCATTCTATTGGTGAAATGTTTTTTAAAATCAGCCCTCTAGATTAGAATTCACTTACTTCTATCCCGCGGGAATTTAGCACTTTCCCGGAGAAAAGTAGCCTATGTCAATCAAGGATAGTGTAAATAATTTTTAAAATCAGCCCCAAAGTTCGAAGTTCGAAGTTGTTTCTATCCCGTGGTAATTTTGAATTTTTCCGGAGAAAAAGTACACCTATCCTTTGTTAGTTAAAAATACTGTAGCTTTCTACTTATCATCCGAGCATATATACGTCCCACTGCAGGGCCTGTTCTCAGAATGAGAGAGCTTGGGCCGTAATCCCACGCCCACCCACACGGGCTTAGTGCAGATTGGGAACTTCACACGCACCATTGTATTTCTTCTCAGGGGTATGTAGGTTTTCTTAGTGCACCTTTACGATACTCTAGCTAGGTCTAGGTATCTACGTCTAGGTATCTGTGTGCCAAATTTCAAGTCTCTAGCAACAGTAATTTAGGCTGTGCGTTGTCTGCTTGTCTGTCAGTCAGTCACGTTAACTTTTTTATAGGTATAAAAAGAAGATATTCATTTCAATGGGACCCTATCTCCGTAATCATACTTTTAGGATCATAGAGGTTTTGTAATAAGGAATTTTTGAAATTTCCCGCGGGGTCGTGATTAGGAGTTGAACATAAATTTTATTTGTGCGCGGATTCTTTATGTTGAATTACTATTTTGTGTGAATTTACTTGATTTTTTACTTGAATGATCCCACACTGCGCACATTTTGCTTAGGAGCAGGGGTCTGCTAAGACTGGATGTTCTTAGTTACATATAAATTTGTACGGAACCCTCGGTGCGCGAGTCCGACTCGCACTTGGCCGATTTTTTTTATTTTTATTTTATTAAGTAGGTATCGGTAATTCTCTTACATCAAAGCAGTAATCGTGCAACAATATGCAAAAAAAATCATACAATAAAATTTTAGAAGTCGGTTGAAAATAAAACTCCAGACAGTTTTTTCACAGGGTTAAATGGAAGTAGGGTACAATTTCGTTAGAATGTCCAATAGTTACCCTGAACCGACTGGATTCAGCGTCTCGATGGCTTAAAAACCTGCCTATTTAATGAAATAAGAATTAAGTAGGTACTCAGTTTTAAATGTCTGTCCAGTTCACATAAAATTATATGAACAAAATCTCTGGACAACAATTAAGCTTTCGCAGGTATTCTAACTTTGTCAAAAGCCATTATCATCAACAAGCATAAAGGCAATCCGTGAAATGAACAAAGTTTTAATTAAACAACGGTATATCAGAAATTAATACTCTGAAGCTTTGCATGACCACTAGCAATTTCTTTACACATGCAAAATATAAATACGGGATTTAAGTCAATATTCATATTCATAAAAAGACTTATTATACGTAAATATGAATATTGGCTATTATGATATCATGAGACCACGAGAAGATAAAAAAAAAAGTTTTCGTAGCTGATATTTTTCTGTACTTATCTTATTATCTTTCATGATACTATAAAAAAAACATCATAGGTACGGATTTAAACTTTTAGTTAGGTAAACAGCATTATCATCAAAAGAAGGTTTTTGCTTTTTCCATGACCATACAATGTGCATTTAAGGAAGATACTAAATAATATGTGGGTTTAACTTTACTTTAAGTACAGTCGAAGAAACGGAATCACGTACCAGGGTGAACCCTTTTCAACCGACGAAAACAAAAGGAGGAGGTTCTCAATCCGACGTGTATATTGTATATATATATATATATTTTTATGTATGATCACGCATAACTTTTTACAGAGTAGTCCGATTTTGATGATTCTTTTTTTATTGGAAAGCGTATACCCCGAGGGTGGTCCCATTTAAATTTGGAAACAATATTCCTACCCTAAGGGTAGAAAAACAGGGGATGATTGATTGTTCAGTTACTGATTGTACTATATGACCACGCATAACTTATTACAGAGTAGTCGGATTTTGATGATTCTTTTTTTATTGGAAAGCGTATACCCCGAAGGTTGGTCCCATTTAAATTTGGAAATAATATTCCTACCCTGAGGGTAGGAAAACCGGGGATGATTGACTAACTTTTTACAGAGTAGTCTGATTTTCATAATTCTTTTTTATTGGATAGATAGGGTATACCTTGAAGTTGGTATTATAAAGTTGGAAAAAAATTACCCCAAGCATGGAAAAAAGTATAAAATAAGAACTTTTTAACAAAAAATTAAACCGCCGAAAAAACTGAGAAGCAAAAAATAATACCTTTTTTGTTTGACCTTAATCTAGGTACCAGTTTGAAGTCGGTACCTCAGCACGAGCCAGGAGGAGTGATAGAAGCCAATCAGGTAGACGATTATAGGTCCACTCCTCCTGGCTAAGTGCTGAGGCACCGACTTCAAACTGGTACCTAGATTAAGGTCAAACAAAAAAGGTATTATTTTTTGCTTTTCAGTTTTTTCGGCGATTTAATTTTTTTCATTGCTAATGTCATGTTGCTAAGAAATTCATCGTGAAATTTGCTGTGAAAAGGTTCCACCCTGGTACGCGATTTAGTTTCCTTGACTGCCTAAATAATTAATATACTTGGGTAAATTTTACTGAAGACGTCCATTACGATTTCAAAATCATCTACGCATTTTAATTTAACTATTGTATAGATATGTACCTATACCTACAGCAATATTACAGATAGAATCTGTTTGAAAAAAAACCCGGCCAAGTGCGAGTCGGACTCGGTTCCCTACAATTATCTATAAAAATTACGTTTGTTGTATGGGAGCCCCCCTTAAATATTTTTTATTTTAATTTAATGATTTATTTTTAAAGTCAATATATAATTAAATATTCTGTGAATATTTCAAGCGTCTATCAATATCGAGCAAAAACGGACAAACAAATCACGTTTGTTATATGGGAGCCCCCTTACATATTTATTTTATTCCATTTTTTAGTATTTGTTGTTATAGCGGCAACCGAAATACATCATCTGTGAAAATTTCAACTCTCTATCTATCACGGTTCCCGAGATACAGCCTGGTAACAGACGGACGTGTTTTTTTTCTCGTTTTTGCACGATATTTATAACGGCAACAGGTCGCTTGAAATATTCACAGAATATTTAGTTACATTATTCACTTTAAAAATAAACACTTAAATTAAAATAAAACAAATATTTAAGGGTTGCTCTCATACAACAAACGTGAATATTTTGCCGTTTTTATAGATAATGGTACGGAACCCTTTGTGCGCGAGTACGACTCGCACTTGGCCGGTTTTTACCTTACCTCAGAACACCGTCATTTTATGAACCGATTTGGAAATTTTTTTCGTTGTTTGAAAGCTATGCTCTAAGGTTGGCCCCGTTGTTACCAGAATCCTGTTCTGACGATGGGATCCATGAGGAATTGTGGGAACTCCTCAAAAAGTCAAGGAAAATGTATAGCGATGTTAGTATTTTCGGCGACAAGTCAAGCATTTGCATGCAGAAAGTATCATTTGGTAAACTGGATCTGATCAAGAAGTCCGCAGATGGCCAACGGAACTCCTCAACGGGTCAAATCTTGCAAGTTGAATTTGACCCACTTCCCGGTTTCTGATTAAGCTGATTTTTTTCACGCATGTGTAAATTGGATGACAATGTATTATAATTATGACATGGAGCTCATCTGATGACGGAGCTGGAAGGTGGCCATAGAAACTCTGTAATAAAACGATACGACCGCATCAACGATACGGCTCGCTAGATTCGTCTTGACGAG
Organism: Archips crataeganus; assembly: GCA_947859365.1. Classification (NCBI taxonomy): domain Eukaryota; kingdom Metazoa; phylum Arthropoda; class Insecta; order Lepidoptera; family Tortricidae; genus Archips; species Archips crataeganus. The sequence goes on along the minus strand of OX402045.1, from coordinate 24,859,396 downwards.
TATTTTGGTCCTAGGTGCGTAACCAGGGGCAAACAGTACAGTCAGCAAAAAAGCCTGTATTTTAATTTTGGATTTTTTAACAACAATCTTTTTCACCTGTTAGACATCCGTCCATGAGCTACAATATGTTTTTTTTTTTCAAAATTATACCTATGGGTTACTTGCATTTTCTACAACCGCTATGCTAAAACCAAACCTTCAACCGTTTTAGAGAAACGTGCAAGTGGAGAAACGTGACCTGTGTGTGGTACCTTAAATACTGGCCAGTTACAATACGTTTACTTTTAGTTTACCACTGACAGATTGCTTGCCTTCATTTCATTTCCAACTTTAACACCATACAAATAAAGTAGTTATTACAAAATCTGCAAACGTGGGTAACAGTATTCTAAAATTGGCTTTATTTGTAGGTCGTTAAAGTTGAATATGAAATGAAGGCAAACCATCTGTCAGTGGTAAACTTTATGTAGTTTTACTGTACATTTCTTTAGGTTCTTATAGAAAAAAAAATGCATGTAAAAGTAAAATTATATGGAGATTTCTCCATGTTCTCCAACAGCTATAATTTTGATAAATACATACTCTTTGGTGGGTGTATTACAGTTGATAAAATTGGAGCGGTCTCTAACGTTTAGTAAAGAAAAAAATATTAAAAGTAGTAAGCAGTTATTTTATTTTCTCTCTACGATAATGATTTACTTATGTCATAAAATATTTTTTAGTAAATGTACAATTTATGTGGCGCACGCTAAATTAACTATTAAGTTTAGGGAGCGGACATTTTGCATATTAATTACAACCACGCCATCTATAAAATTAGAAGCCCAAACTCGAATCAGAAATACAAAAAGAAAGAAAGGGTCACAATTACATAGCTTATCTTGGCACGACCATTGAACTCGAGTTGTTACGTAAGTTATCCAACCTGTGATAAAGATAAAGAAAACACAACGATTAGTACCGCATCTCTCGTATGCAAATATGGAAAAGTGGCTGTCATTCTCTAGGGCTGGAGGAGCTTTACCATTAATTGTGGACGAATACCCTTTATTATTAAACAGCCGGATAACGCGCCTTAACTGACACATTAAATGCGATTACTGTGGGGGGACTGAAGTTGGACAATTAAGCTCTTGAGGTATCAGTATCTATTTGTAAACATTCTGTTTGTTGCTAGTTAGGTACTTGAACTAGAGTAGAAACAACGTTATTGTCTTTCCCAAACAATGCAGGAGTCGTTCTGAGGGAGTAATTACTACAACCGGAGAACATGATTGTGGCATAGCTTCGAATGTGCAGTGTTCGATAAGTGATCATTGTTGATCAATGCAATAATTGTTTGCAAAAGCTGTTAACCTCGCCGGGATTACCATAGCAGCAATAATCTATTCTTCAAAATATCTTTAAATACTCGTCGAGTATTAGAAATACGAAAGTTTGCGAGAGTGTGTTTTTTTACTCTTGACATTTAGTAAGATAGCTTGATCTTGAGGTTAGCACATAGGCTATTTTTATCCCGATATTCCCACGGGATCGAGATGTATGGATGCAAAATTCCGAAATCCCAACCGCTAAATAGAATAAATCCACGTCTAGAGATATAGAATTTTGCACGGGTGTAGTATGTACCCAGGTACTCGATGCAGCGTATCGTATATGACGACTACCGACATATTTTTTGGGAATTCCCATAGGAATTTTGTAGAATCCTGGAATTTCTGTTCAACTGCCAGAAACACCGGCGAAAGCTTATAAAAAATAAATGAATTTAATTATTTACAGAATAGTATAAAACAATTTTACCAATTTATTGGAAATCACTTTAGGATTACAATACATAAACCACGTTATTAAAAACCACATTCGGAATCGACCTCTTTCAAACGGTTAAGTGTTATAAAAACTGAAAACTCTCGCCAATTCCAAGGGTTCTCAAAGTTTCACGAACTCGTTTCGAAACCCGCGCGCCCGCTATTATATCTCTACTTAAGTAGAATCGGCTTCTATACCTAAGCGAAGTACTTACTATTTGGGTTTTGTTAAGAATCCGAGTTAATGGATACTCGAGTCAGTGATGAAAGACAGTGACATTTAAATCAGTAGATTCCCTTGTAACCCCAGGAGACTGCCAACTGTACTATTTTGGGCTGCATACGCAACTGTGTATAGAAATTAGTGTCCGACCGAAGTTTCGGTTTCGGTTTCGGTTTCGGCCAATTTCGGCCAAAAAAGTGATTTCGGCCGAGGTTTCGGTTTCGGCCAGAATCCGGCCGAAACCTTCGGCCGGGCCGAAATTACTTCGCGGCCTCTCGCGGCTCTCGCATCGGGAGCGCTCGGCTTAATTCGGACACGCTCGGCCGGGTAGGTATAGGTAATGCATCGGCGGCCGGCCCAGCTGGGACCAGCGACAGTAGTATGTATGAGTGTTGTTTATTTATTAAATTATTATTTACTTTTTAGAATCTGTTTGGCGACTGCTTTAGCCTAGTTGGTAGTGACCCTGCCTACGAAGCAAGAGGTCCAGGGTTCGAATCCCGGTAAGGGCATTTATTTGTGTGATGAGCACGAATATTTGTTCCTGAGTTATGGATGTTTTCTATGTATTTAAGTATTTATTTATCTATATAAGTATGTTTATCGTCGTCTAGTACCCATAGTACAAGCTTTGCTTAGTTTGGGACTAGGTTGATTTGTGTAAGATTGTCCCCTAATATTTATTTAAATTAATTACCTACACCAACGTGAAGCTAGGACGATACGTGACGTCATCTTAGATAAAAAATCCCGATAAATTATCTTTACAGAATGTTCGTTCACTGGTCTTACTTAAAGATTCAGGATTCATTTTGAGATACTTTGTACATTATACCTCTCCTTTATCACCACAAGAAGCCGTCTTTATACTTATGTTAAAAATTATATGAATAAGATTACTTTTTCCTTTCACATCTCCCCAGATAACCGAGCCAGCCAAGCTTGGCATGATACTGCATTAAAGCGATGCTAACAAGTGTAGCTACTTACGTAACGTAGAAATCAGAAACTCTAATAGCCTCGCTCCCGCTGAATACTAAATACATTGGGAATAAGTTAAGGAAGCTTGCAACGTTTGGTTAGCTGGCCAGTGCACCCTGCTTGACAAAGATGAGCAGCCTAACACGAATAATAGCTTTTGATGGCGGAACTTGTCGCTGGGATTACCTATACCAACATCGACGTTCGTAATAACACGACTATGAACATACGCGTTATGTTTTGATTGACATTAAATTTCAGTCCACAATTTTGTATCAAAGACACTTTATGCTTCAAAGTGCGCGATAAAGGTTGTCAACGCCAGTGCCAATGCTCCACATAAAGCGCTCTAACTAGCGGTTTTGCCTTAAGTTCGAACAGTAAGGGCATAATAATCTTTACCGATAAGATTTTATCTATAATTAAAATATTCTGTTATAAGTACAAGTATGTAGGCTCGAAAAAATGGTTAAATAGGAATCTTTATACTCATGTGTCTCACTACTTTAAAACCTCAAGAACATTTAAATATAACTATAAATTACAAATTTTAAAAACCCCCAACGCAATTATGTCATACGTATGTTTTAACATAAAGTAAATGTCCATTATGCGTCTAAGGTCCCTTCCACAGCTAACAAAAGGGCTGATAACTTTGGAACGGCTGAACCGATTTTGATGAAACATATCTAAGAACCATCGCCAAGAAACCTTCTTTCTAATAAAAAAAAAACTGCATTCAAATCGGTTCACCCGTTTAAGAGCTATGAAGCTACAGACAGACAGACACACACACTTAGCGGTCAAACTTATAACACCCCTCTTTTTGTGTCGGGGGTTAATAATTGCACAAAAACACCTGCAACAGGTACCTAAGTATATCTAGAATAATAAAGGTTTAAGTATTTATTCGAATTAAGTGAACATTTTTAAGCTCAGAATATCCTAAAAATGGCTTTCCCCTAACTCTTTTTTAACTTTTGTAAACAATTTGAAAAATTTTAATTTCAAAACACAATACAATACAATGACTCGTCCTTATTGAACAACTCATTTTAGTAAGCAATACAAAAACTGGTACATAAAAAATATACAACCCCCTTTTATATTTCAGATTATATTTAAAACACTTAGTGTAAAGGTAATATTAATAAACAGACGAAAATAAACTTCTATTATTCGACCCATTTGGCAGTACCTATGCCAAAGTGTTACAAGACAAATATATAAATGGTTCATGCTGTTTGACATAATTTCGTAAGTAAAAATTTATATAACCATAATAGGCTTTTCGCATTAACTGTTATCGCAGAACCTAAATGTTATTAATATAATGTTAGTAATATATATATATAATAATATATATATATTACTAGTATATAATAATATATATATATTACTAGCTGTTGCCCGCGACTCCGTCTACGAAGATAAAGAATAGCCTACGACCTATTCTCAGACCTACCGAATATAGAGAAAAAGTTTTATAAAAATGGGTCAAGCCGTTTCGGAGGAGTTCGATAACAAACACCCGTGACACGAGATTTTTATATATAGATTAGAAGAAGATTTGGTCATATTTTTCATGCTCCGAATCATGTCTAGGTACGCATAAATGAAATAAGCATAAAATTGTTTCGCCGAAAACTATTGTTGCAGAAATATGTTTTGTCATAGTTAGGTTTTCCAGGTGGTCATAAAAAAATAACCACCACCAAAGGCTAATGCGGGAGTTTAGATACGCTACGCTCCCGCATAAGCCTTTGGTCATAACCATTCCAAGTCGCTTCCGCTCCGATCCGTCTTGCTCGTTCGCTTCGCTCGCTCGCTAACTGCTTATCGTTATAAGTTAGTTTCGGACAATATGCCGAATAAGAAACAGAATTATGCGTAAAAATAATCGGTCTTAATACCAGTATGCGAGCATAATTTCGGATTTACTCATTTTCGAGATGTTACAAGTTATGCCAAATAAAGTTTCTGCTACATTACCATTCGGCGAAAACCGATTATGCCAAGTCAAATAGGTATTATGCTAAAACAATTTCAGACAGTAAATGCTAAGCCAAATAGAAGGAACCCCAAATAAATAGTGTGTCATTAGGCTTCAGCTAAGACTTCATTCTATGCTTAGATTTTTTTATTATTATGAGAGGGAGGCAAACGATCACCACCGCCCATAAATATCAACAACTCAAAGAGAGTCACCAATCCGTTGCCGGTCTTTAAAGGAAGTATAAACCCTTTTCTTGAAAACCTCGATGTCATAGTTGTCCGGAACACTGCTGCCGAAAGCTGGTTCCACAGTTTCACCGAACGTGGCAGGAAGTGCCGAAGATAACGTACAGTGGTAGACTGCCATTCATTGAGATGGTGACGATAGAACTTAGACTTTCGGCGGGAAGTACGATAGTGGAATTTTGCAGCAGGCAGCAAATTAAATAATTCTTCAGAGCGCTCGCCGTGGTAGATCCTATAGAACACACAAAGAGAACCTACTACGTCTTAAACTCTTTACGTTTATTGCAACTATTTCAACTTGTGTTCAGAAATTTGACAATGCTTTGAACCGCACTGACGATGTAATTGTCTACTAGTTAATGCGACATGGTTCTATAGTGGCCTAGGAATCAAATTGGTTGACTTTACAACTCACATTAAGTTAAGATGAGCCTAATCAAAGTTTATAAATAAAGAGGTAACTCTCTAACAGATGTAAAAAATTAAACCCTGACATTAATAAGAGCATTGCACTCTGGCACTAAGTTTAGAATTAATGCATGTAAATATTTAGTTTAGAGGGTTCTGATTTAATAGTTGATACAAAAAAATTGACATTCGCAGCCCCGGCAACATTATATAAAATTATTATCGCAACTAGGGGTTTAAAATGTAAACAGAGATTTTGTAATTTTAGTCACAAATAAGAAATTCTGTTTCAGTTACTGTGTAAAATTTTCTCAATTTAATCAGATTATTTCCTTAAAGCTATTCATACAATATCAGGTAAAACGTAGTACTTTTCCTTGATAATAACTCTGGCGCTGTATTTAGGTACTAGACTTATTTCTGAAACCTTTTAGCATTAAGCTTCGTATTTCTCGATACCGACCGTTATAATTAAATATTTAAAAAGAGTCCGAATCTTTTTTTGCTTAGCTGGCTATAATAGTAACTAAAAATTAGAGTGACTCGAGAATACTAGTAAATTACACAAATCTTTAGGGCAATTCCCCCTTCGCTTACTCGATGTTTATAAATAAATAACTACATACTTAGTGTTTTTTTTTGTTGATCCTTAAAATTGAACACAAAAAGACGCATACGAGTACATACTTAGTTTTTGACCTTATTCCAATGCAATATGGTGAAAAAGTGGCGAGGTAAGACATATCGTAGCACATAACTGCACATAAAAACAATTATTTGTATTGTTGCAACTTCAATGATCGATGAAGCCACTATTAAATAGATTTTAAAGCATATGATGTGATCGCTCTCCATCAGGTGACCCGTCTGCTCGTTTGCCCCCTCTTATATAAAAAAAAATAAGAATAATGAACTAAATTAAAACCGGCCAAGAGTGTGTGTTGGACACGCCCAGGATGGGGTTCCGCAGCTGTTACGAAATAATCCTTGCAAATCTTATTAATTTTACTATAATATTTTTTCTAATAATACTGTACGGACAGTATTATTATAAAAAATATTATAGTTAAATACGGATTAAACAAGCAATATTTTATGGGTCAGGCTGCTATTGACTCTTCTCAAACTACTAATAATTCTCAAGCAAACTTAGCCGTTCTAGTTTTCCTTGTTAATTTGAAATATTTCCTCCCATCCTGATTTTTTCAAAATTTTTATACCAACAGTTTCGTATAAAATTATTTTTTTTTTTACATTTTATTTTATCACTTTGTCGGGGTACGTAATTGATACTTATTTATATCCATGCAAAATTACAGCTTTCTAGTACTAATAGCCACTGCGCTAAGTCGTGGGCGGACAGACAGACAGACGGACGGACGGACGGACGAACGGACGGACGGACGGACGGACAGACAGACATGACGAAACTATAAGTGTTCCGTTTTGCCATTTTGGCTCCGGAACCCTAAAAATGAAATAAGTATCTTAACAAATAAAAAGGAAAGTCGTAACTGACCGACTCGTCAACACCTAGCCTAAACCCATGGATCCGACCGCTTTAGCCTATAGTGACCCTGCCTACGAAGCAAGAGGTCCTGGGTTCAAATCCCGGTAAAGGCATTTATTTGTGTGATGAGCACGAATATTTGTTCCTGAGTTATGGATGTTTTCTATGTATTTAAGTATTTATTTATCTATATAAGTATGTTTATCGTCGTCTAGTACCCATAGTACAAGCTTTGCTTAGTTTGGGACTAGGTTGATTTGTGTAAGATTGTCCCCTAATATTTATTTATTTATTTATTTTATTTATTTATCCAGAGATGCATGGAGTTGACTTGTGGATGGACTTGGATGGGTTTTGCATGGAAGTTCCATTTATGATTTAAAAAAATATTTGGAAGTTTTGCGACGCAGACAAAGCCGCGAGCACAACCTAGTTTTTTTTTAAATAAACTAAAGCTTCTAAAATATTAAAAAAGTCATATATTCGATCAGCTACCTATGTACTAAGTATGTACTGATGTTGTCGCGATTATAGCTCCGAAGTTTCGATCCATTCGCAGGTCTCGTGATCAAGGCTTTGAAATTGACACAATTCTAAAACGAAAACAGGTACAAGATGATAAAAATATTCGAACGACAGATTAGAATCAACTTAATTAAAATTAGAGAAAAGAAGGTATCACGCCGTGTATTTTTTTTTATTATCACAGGGAGGAAAACGGGCAAGCGGGTCATTTGATGGAAAATGATCACCACCGCCCATAAATAATAACAACTCAAAGAGAGTCACCAATCTGTTGCCGGCCTTTAAAGGAAGTATAAACTCTTTTCTAAATTATCAAGAAGCAGCTCCTTTTTAAATTTTTCCGATACCTGCAGACCAACAAGGGCTTGAAATGCGATTTAAACTCATAATGTATTAAATAGTATAAAGTTTAGTTTAAATATTGTTTTAGAAATTGTGTACCTGTGTAGTAACATTCCAATTATCCTATTCAATATTTCAGAGCTTGTATTGGTTTCAAGATTTTGCAATGCCTACGAGTTGAAAATTATTTTAATGTTACATTGAACAAAGGCTTTGTGCTACAGATGCCTAATGACAAATTTCCATAGCGCCAGGTAACGTCGTGTGGGATGTGAAATTATTAAAACCCTCGATTTTAAGGGTATCCACATCACAATGGCTTTCTCTTCGTGTTATATTATCAAATAGCTTTTGTTCTTGCAACCATTCTCTCAAATGTTGGTTTGTCTCGAGTTTTAGGCATTATTAATTGATATTAGCTAAACATTACTGTCACTGTTGTAAAAAGATTAAGCTTTCAAGTTGTCACCCAGCTTCTTTAAATATTAATATTTACCTGCTTTCATAATATTATACTTTCATACTTACTTAGTTTCATTGCTTTCAACCTTATGATTCTGTTGAAAACTAATGTCCTTTTATATACTTCCAGATTTTATTCGTAATATACTAAATCTTAATATATAAAAGAAGAAACTGACTGACTGACTGACTGACTGACTGACTGACATATCAACGCACAGCCCAAACCACTGGGCCTAGAGATTCAAAATTTGGCATGCAGGTTCCTTATAAGGTCTAGGGGTGCACTAAGAAAGGATTTTTCAAAATTCACACCCTAAGGGGGTGAAATGGGGGTCCAAAGTTTGTATGGGGAAACAAGATTAGTTCGACTATTTTATTCGAAACTTAACAGAAGTACTCCTAACGATAAATGAGTAAACACGTGTTTCAGGTTTTTTGGGAATTCAACCCCTAAAAGGGGGGAAAGGGGTAACAAAGTCTGAAAATGAACATGGGTGTTGTTTCTATGGTTTATCGGGTCGCTTTTCATAAGAAAACAACAGCGGTTTTAAAATCCGACGTGGCAGACGTAAAATACCATCTCCCTGGATGGGGTGCGATGGGGTTGAAATATCTAAATTAACTAAATGACTGTTGATATATCAACGCACAGCCCAAACCACTGGACCTAGAGACTTGAAATTTTGCACATAGATACCTTATATAATGTAGGCATCCACTAAGGAAGGATTATTGGGAATTCCCACGGGAAAGGGAAAAAACGGGATTTATATATTCGATTCCGAGTGACCCTATCTCGGTAACTATAATAACTAGACTCTTCAAATTTAATACACAAGTAGGTATTACATTATTTAAAACATTAAATTCAGGATTTTTCAAAATTCCCACGGGATAAGGAAAATTCGGGATTTATATATTCAGTTCAACGGGATCCTATGAACTATAATTACTAGACTCTTCAAATTTGGCATAGATGTAGGTAATTATAAATTCCCATGGGATAAGGAAAAAACGGGATTTTTCGTTTTACTGGTCGTAGAAAGCTGAAATTCAGCATGTAGGTTGTTTGGGGAGTGTTGAGCTGGATTGAGAGAGGACTTTCCAAAATTCCTACGGGAACGGGAAAAACAGGATTTTTCGTTTTACAGATCGTAGAAAGTTGAAATTCGGCATGTAAGTTGCTTGGGGAGTGTAGATGAGCATTGAGAGAGGACTTTCCCAAATTCCTACGTGAACGGGAAAAAACGGGATTTTTCGTTTTACTGGTCGTAGAAAGCTGAAATTCGGCATGTAGGTCGTTTGGGGAGTGTAGAGGAGCATTGAGAGAGGACTTTCCAAAATTCCCACGGGAACGGGAAAAACGGGATTTTTCGTTTTACTGGTCATAGAAAGCTGAAATTTGGCAAGTGGGTTCCTTGGGGAGTGTAGGGGAGCATTAAGAAAACATTTCCCGAAATTCTTACGGAAACGGGAAAAAACGGGATTTTGCGTTTTACTGGTTGTAGAAAGCTAAAATTTCAAAATTCATAAGTTTATACTGTAAGTAGGCCGCAAAGGGCACTTTAACCGAATTCTAAAAAAGGAGGAGGTTATGCATTCCACTTTATGAATTTTTTTATGTAGATATGTTCACCGATTTCTCGGTCAATTGTGGACCTGCTTGCTTGCTTGCCTGTATGCTTGCTTGCTTGATATCTTGGTTCTTTGGAATACTCATAGTACACGCGAGCGAAGCCGCGGGCAAAAGCTAGTAACATTATAAATGATGAAATCCGTGCAAGAACTAAAGTCACCGACATAGCTCGAAGAATCGCCAGACTCAAGTGGCAGTGGGCAGGGCACATCGCTCGTAGAACTGATGGCTGATGGGGCAAAAAGGTTCTCGAGTGACGTCCACAGACCGGAAGACGCAGTGTAGGTAAGCCTCCAACAAGATGGAGCGACAACCAGGTTGAGGTTGCGGGATCGCATTGGATGCGGATGGCACGGGACTGATGTGTCTGACGAGCCTAGGGCGAGGCCTATGTTCAGCAGTGGACTTCTTTCGGCTGAAATGATGAGGATTACTAAGTAAAAGTGGTTTGTATAAAAAGCGTGACTATTATAGACAATGTTCTTAAAGAAGGACATGAATAACATTTGGATAAATTGAGCATAAAACAATTTAAATATATAGATTATATGTACGTATTACTACAATTCCTTTTAATAGGCCTAATTATTAGAACTGAGTCTTTGTTCCACATGCCCGTGTTAGAAGCTTACGTAACACCATTAATTACAATTACAGAATCGCAAACGTGGAACAATTTAATATCAATTCGTAGTTTGTGGGTATACAGCTTTTTTTTAGAATTATGAATTATTGAGATACCCAACTATATATGGCTAATATAATAATAATATTATAATTATGATATAAAATCCGTGATATAACACTTCGTTTATGATCTGGGTAAGTATATCATGATCAAACCGTAACACTTTTCAGTCGCCCGTGGAACATTCAAATTACCAAAAAAAATAGTTCGTCTGTGTGAAATTGTTATAGATTTCACCATTTTATTTACTACAACCAAAGTCCTACAAATCCTAACCCGCCGTAACTATATAAAGTGTATAGGTAAAGTCAAAAATCGCCACTTTTACCAAAATATACATTTCGATGTAACTGTACTGTTTCACTGCTGTCGTGTTATACCTAGGCTGCCACGAAAGTTTTTAGCTGTATGAAAACTATAAATATTTTATTCCTAAATTGCATGATAAATTAAAGATAATTTATCTATTAACCTCTTTGTATAGTGACATTGCATACTGGCCAGTAACATTTTCTTTTTGATTTTTTTTGTTGACAATGTCAGTCCAGTTTTGTTTTATGCAATGGAGCTCTCGCGAGAAGCATTTCGTGCTATGATATTCTATGACTATAAAAGAAACTTAACATTCAAGGAATTTCACAAAAATTTATACGTTGCATTTGGGACGTCCGCTCCATCGTTAGCCACAGTTTCGTATTGGTACCGCGGGTTTAAACGGGGACGAGAGTGCATCAAAGATGAGCCGAGACCAGGACGGCCGTCAAGTGCAGTAACGCCAGAAAACGTGATCAGAGCCGAGTGGTTGATTAAGGAACGAAGGAATATTACGCTTCGGGAAATCGAACATGAACTAGGCATTAGATCACCCGCAGTTTTAAGCATTTTACATGATCATCTTCGCGTCAGGAAGGTCGCGTTGCGTTGGATACCACATTTGCTGACCGAAGAGCAAAAACCCAGCGTGTAGATTGCTGTCAGTTTATGCTCAGCAAATTTGACGGAGGCCATTCCCAGAAGGTTTCTAACATCCTTACTACCGATGAGTCTTGGATATACTGCTATGACCCCCTGACAAAGCAGCAATCTATGCAGTGGGTGTTTGAAGAAGACGGACCGCCTTTAAAAATTGCTCGAGGCCGAAGTGTCAACAAAAAAATGATCGCCGTTTTCTTTCGTCGCAGTGGATCAGTGGCTGTAATACTACTTGAAGATCAAAGAACAGTTACTAGCCAGTGGTACACCGAAGTTTGTCTACCCCAAGCGTTCGAAAAACTGGGTGAGGAACGCCCAAAGAGCGGCATTCGGGGATTTTTTTTCCACCAAGATAATGCACCTGCACACACTGCAGCAAAAACAATGGACTTTTTGAACAGCACAGGTGTTCAGATGGTGTCGCATCCACTCTACAGCCCTGACCTGGCCCCGTGTGACTTTTTCTTATTCCCCACTGTAAAGAAAATGATGCGTGGCCGGACTTTCATGAATTCGGACGAGGCAGTACAAGAATTTGAGCGGCTTTTCTTCGACCTACCGCAGAACGCGTTTTTTAAGTGTTTTGAGGATTGGTTTTTTTAGAATGAGGCGATGTGTAGACCTTGGAGGGGTATATTTTGAAAAATATTATAGTAATTTACAAAAAAAAATAATGGTTTTGATACAGCTAAAAACTTTCGTAGCAACCCTCGTACAGCTGTGTGTAATTACGAAACGTTAGTACTATTACTTATTCTGTGGTCATAGGTAGTAAGACCGTCTAATATTATCGAACACAATTTTAAGACTAGGGCCCAATTGCATAACAAAGTACAACTTATATTACAAGCGGAACTCCCTTTCTATTTAATATAACTGAAGCGAGAGTTCCGCTTGTAATATTAGTTGTACTTTGTTATGCAATTGGGCCCTGATGAAACAATGCCATTTACATACAACCAACAAACATACACACACACAAACTTTCGCCTTTATAATATTAGTGTGATTACATATGTCAGTATGATTTCTGGTTTGGTAATCGCAGAGATAGATTTACTTTACTTAGACTGTGCGAGTACAAACATAGAAATTAAATATATTTAGATATGAGGCCGTAAGCTTATAGTTTTAGATTTATTAGTTTTATATTATTTTCGCTGTAGCATGGTGCGGGTGGCAGGTGTGTCAAAACCACAGACTAGAGAAGTGAAAGCTTTAAAACTCGAATCGACAAAACTATAAATTTATAACTTCCACTAATGTGTAATTAAATTAATAATATAAATTTACGATTATTTTATGAAATCACATAAAGTAAACTAAGTACCGTAAAACCACATAACTATAGTCCTAGCCTGCAACAATTATGTCCAATTTTCATCCTTACATTATCCTTAAAATATGATAGCTACATGGCTAGACTAAAGCAAATTATTTTAGGCCTAACAACATAATTATATACCCAGAAATAATAGCAGTAAGCTATAATATTTTAAGGATAATATAAGGACGAAAATTGGACTATTGTTGCAGGCTAGGACTATAGTTATGTGGTATAACGGTACCGGAGTTCTGTTATAATGCAAAAAAAAATAGTAAAGTCGAGGGTTCCGTACAAATTTTTAGGTAGGTTTTGATGATAAAAACCTACTTGTATCTTTTATTTTAATAGAACCTTATTGAATAAAATAAGTCGTTAAATAACGAATAATAATAATATTATAGAAGCATTTTATCACGTGGATAATTGTCTCTCATAAACTTACGTATTTGTCGGACATACCAATCTGTTACCACGGCATGGAATACATTTTTCAAAGCACATCGTTATTTACTTATTTACATTACAAATTAATAAGTATCGATAAACTCGTGGTAGATTGTGTCCCATCATTAAATGACTCATTACATGCATATTGCGTTTCTTAACTTAATCGTATTTTAATTTTTTCATCTATACATATAATAAATCTGTAACAAGTCGGTGTCTGTACATTGAAGATATTTGAGAAAAACTGTCACTAGGGCTATTTATTAGCACAATAGAACCCAAAACAATGATTTTTAGAATTATTGTCCGTTTGTCTGTTTGTCTGTGCGTTTGTGCGCGCTAATCTTAGAAACGGCTTAACCTAGAAGGATGCGGTTTTCACTGATATGTTGGTATTTTCTTGGATTAACATTTAGTGTTTGTTTCATTTTTAATCGGTTCACAAATAAGAAAGATACGTCTATTTTAAGAATTTATCGAACAGGTTTTTTTGTTTGAACGCGCTAACCTCAGGAACTACTGCTCCGATTTGAAAAATTATTTTAGTGTTAGATAGCACATTTATCGAGGAAGGCTATAGGCTATATATCATCACGCTAACACCAATAGGAGCGGAGTGGAGCGGAAGAATGTTTCAAAATCGGGGGTTTTTGAAGTAAAATTTCTATAGGTACGCTCGACTTGGGAGTACGGTGTTGAATGTGAACGCGGGTGTGTGGGGGGGGGGTTGATGAAAAAGCAAATTGGATAAAAAAAATAAGCTGCCCAAATGACTAATTCCACGCGGACGGAGTCGCGGGCAAAAGCTAGTTGATAATAAAAATTAATTAAGTTAAATTTATTTCTTGTATGATAGTTTTTTCGAATTTTAGATGTTTAAGAGGGTACGATGGCTGACAGACTTTTGAGAAATAGGTATTTTAATGAAATGTCGCTGTCTCGCCCGAACCCCTGCGTGTCAGTACAGCGAGAGCGGGACAACTGCAGCTCAGACCGTTAATATCCGCGTAAAATTGATCAAAACAGCATTTCGTAATCCCCTGTTTTCTTCTCGAAAACTAGACCCATAAAAATATTTTTTTCAAAAATAATTAGACGACAGATTTAGCTATGCCCCTATGTTTTCCTTTTTTTGTTTATGTCAGGGATTCTTTTCTGATGAGTGTCTGAAAATGACGTTGAAATTGGGCAATTTTTTCAGTTTTGGAAAGCTCATATTTGTTACGTTAATTGAAATATGGAAAAAAACGAAACATAGGGGCATAGCTATGGTAGATACAGATTACACAGTAAAAAAAATTTGGCTCTAAATCCATTATCTAGGGAGGAAAGAGGGGATTACGTTTGTATGGAGAAATGGTGCGCATCGTATCCTCTTAACGCCAGACATATTTGGACTGGAATTTACTTATATAGTTCGCCATGAACAAACATCACAGCAATTTTTTCTAAGTGTAACGAAACGGTGTCTCAAGTGTCACCCGCACCATGCTACAGTGAAAAGAATATAGGTTACTTGTTATAGGATCCACTGAAAATCAGCGTCGTGGCCTTCTGCCTCGACTCATGCTGAGTGGACTCCTTTTTTGAGACAACTGCCACAATACACTTTTATATTTAAGAATATTGTAAACTGTTTTTTGTTGTTGTTGTTGTTTCGAAATAAATTTTATTCATTTCATTTTATTTAGATAAAAAAATACACTTTTGAGTAACCGTTCCAAATTAATACATCTGATAATAGGCCCTCTGAATAAACCGTATACTTATTTTAAGACCGTTTCAGTTGCCGGTTTACATTTTAAGACTAATTTAGTCCGTGTTGAAGAAATGAGACAAGTACCTACAATGTTAGGACTGAATTCGAATTTAATTAAATTGAAAACTTGTACCTAGTTGATTAAGATATGGAAAACATCGATCTAAGAAAAAAGTAACACCAAAAAGTATTGAAAAATTAGAAAAAAAAAATCGATTTGAAAAATCACGATATTATTTTTTTGGTAATTTCAATGTTCTACGGGCGACTGAACATTAAATACAGCGTTATTATGATATGAAAAATCAGTTTTATCAAAAAGTTATGAGTTAACTAAATAGAGGAGACATTAGGTAACAATGAAAAATGTGACGTTATTGTCATTTCACGTTTAACCGAGCATGGTTAGCGACAACTTACGATGTCAACTTTTTCACTCGTGCTATGAGTAATAATTTTGAGGATTCATTTGATACCACGTGCTAAAATATGACAGATAGAGTCAATTAGGATCCATTACCAGATGCCCTTTCTGTTTCATCAAAGTTAAGTAAGTTTCGGTGGCGTTTAACAATTTCTGATTCAATACAAGCAATCAACATAAGAACTTTATTGCAGTCCTCGAGTTTTTTGTACGTACAAGTACAATGATGAACAAGATGATGAACCCGTAAAGCCGAGGGAAACCCTTAGTGTAACGGGTAGGGTAGATTGTGATATTCTTTCTGTCACGCAACGTAACTCACGTGGTTCAATGAACCCGATTGGAGCCGATCAAAACGTACGGGTCTTATCATCCATGGGTAATCAATGGCGATCCAGTTACACGTTAACCCTTTTGCGCGTTCACGTGAAAAATGAATGATGTATAAGAACGAATTTCACGTAGGCGAGATTGTATACCTCTGAATCGTTTTAATTGAAGTGATTCGATTCATTTTGTAAGGCTTAGTAATGTTACACGCGTAATCTGTAATCAGTAATCCGTGCTCAGGTGCGAGGAAAGAATGTCTCACAAAATTATAGACTAACTAGCTGACCCTGCAAACGTTGTTTTGCCTTATATCACCTAGGGGTATAAAAAATAGCCTACGACACCTATTCTCAGACCTACCGAATACAAAGAAAAAGTTTCATAAAGATCGGTCAAGTCATTTCGGAGGAGTTCGGTAACAAACACCGTGACACGAGATTTTTATATATTAGACTAGCTGTTGCCCGCGACTATACTAGATAAATACAAACATAGACTGCTAAAATCATTACATTTCCTTTTGACTTTGCCGTAGTCATGTAAAAAAGTACCTGACCAAATAATTACGATAGAAAATTTAATGTTACGAAATCAAATAAATGTGTGTAACGAGGTTGAAATCTGAATAGGATCCACATCCACTAGTGCTGCACAAAATAACTAAGTAAGCGTTGGGCAAAAGAAAATCCATCCATTGATGCGGAAGCTTACTCTACACAGGTACTGGGACTTAGGCGCCGTTAGATGAATCGTGACAATATCTGTCACCGATGATGGATAGAGGTCCCACACACGCTTGTTATGGTCTGCTTCATTTTAAGAAGGTGCCGGCGTTATCCTACCCTTAGATCTTCTTAGATGTATAAGGAATATTTTTTTAAAAGAGACAGTTTTATCACATATGCTGGAATTTCAAGGAGCAATTTGCTTCTTTATATTCATAAAGAAAAGATCTTGACTATAAACTCAGATAAAGATTAATGCCTATTGGTGTAAATTGTATCAGCCTTCTATCAGAAATTATCTTGCAGTCGATACTTTTTCTATCGATTAGCTGGCTTGTACTGCCCCAAGTGAGACTGAAAGACAGGCCCCACGGGAAAATGTAAATATTTTCGTAGAGGTTGCATCACCCTCAATCATGCCTCATCCATCTTAATTCGAATTTATCAAGCTTATGTTAGGCTAAACTAACAAAAGCATCATTCCGTATTGTGTTGATTTGCAATTGATTTCCGCTTTTTCACAAATTCTAATGAGTTGAAAATATCCATTAATGTCAATAAAAGTAAAGAATATCAAGTTTTGCTAAATCGTTTTCTCTTATGCATCGATTTAATTTGTCTGGATTTAACTTTACAGTTTTAAAATTGAAAATCGTGATAAAGTATAGTAAACAACATTTTTAAAACTAGGGGCGAGGAACAGAGACTATACATTTTTATAGTTTTAAATCACGCAATCGCACGATATTTACTAAACTTATAAAATTGTTTAAGAAAATTTTGGCTTTAACCTGAAAGAACCGAAGTGGTTAATGAGTGCGATGTCGGCGCCTAACGCCCACCTTCGTCTCAACCACGATCCCACGATAAGTTCAATTTGCTTGCATCACGCGCACATTGTGTAGGAATATTAAAAAAAAAACTGCAAAATCTCCACCCTCTTCATTTCATATTAAACACTTTATGTCTCATTATTTTAGGAGTGTCGTTAAAAACTTTGTTTTACAGTCTCTCTTTTTAATGAACCTGAGTTTGTTATTGAAATATCGACAACTGTGCCTTTTTAATCCCTGTATTTATGTACTTTCATTATCATCATTTCAACCGAAAGACGTCCACTCCTCAACATAGGCCTCCCCACAAGGCTCGTCAAATAGATCGGTCCCGCGCCATCCGCATCCAACGCGATCCCGCAACTTTAACCAGGTCGACGCTACATCTTGTTGGAGGCCTACCTACACCGCGTCTTCCGGTCCGTGGACGCCACTCGAGAACCTTTTTGCCCCATCGGCCATCAGTTCTATGAGCGATGTGCCCTATCCACTGCCACTTGAGTCTGGCGATTCTTCGAGCTATGTCGGTAACATTAGTTCTTGTGGTTTTTCTTATTTATGTACTTAATTGGAGCAAAAACTACGTACCTATCATATATTTAGGATAGATCGTGTTTGTTAAAAAAGATATAATCACAAAATTCATCCTCCAGTTATACAAAATTGCTAGCAGGTCTAACTGGACGACAACTATGCTGCAAAGAATTCTCTTCTCAGCAAAAGATCCATTCAAGTTCCACTCAGGGGCTAACTTTGGAACGTCCACAAACTTTCTTCATATGAGGTTCGCAGCCGCTTCACAATTATTCCGCGGTCCAAGTTGATCGCACTAAGCTTCAGAGGTTGTTTACATTTTGTAACAATATTATTATATTCCAGTCCCTAAAATGTTTCACTGCAGCATTTGTGTTCAGGACCCCAATCCTTGGTTAAAATTGATTTATTGCGATGTAATCTGGCGTTTTACATCTCAAAAAACTCTCATGAAAATGTTCGCGTGCCTACAACTACCAACTACTACTACCTACCAACTGTATCCTCAGTGCTGTTCGAGATATCAGTGGTAATTATGTAAAAATAATAAAAATAATAATAAATATTAGGGGACAATCTTACACAAATCGACCTAGTCCCAAACTAAGCAAAGCTTGTACTATGGGTACTAGACGACGATGAACATACTTATATAGATAAATAAATACTTAAATACATAGAAAACATCCATAACTCAGGAACAAATATTCGTGCTCATCACACAAATAAATGCCCTTACCGGGATTCGAACCCAGGACCTCTTGCTTCGTAGACAGGGTCACTACCAAGTAGGCCAAAGCGGTCGTTAAAGGATTATTGTCTGTCTAATATTTGGAAGGTTAGGTGGGATGCTCTCCGTTGATAGGATGCTTTTCTACGTCCCCATCACCACTTTTATGAAATTCTGAATCCGAGATCCTGACGTAAATTAGTAAAATTCATATTGTGGTCTCGTGGAATTTCACTGTATTTACTGTTTAATTTTATTATTTATATACCTTTAAAACTGTAACGTGACTGACTGACAGGCATCGCGTAGCCTAAACCAATACCTGAAATTTGGCACACATTCCTTGAGGATCACAGAGGAGAGCTGATATAGAGAACTACTTAGGTAACTTTTTGTTCTTCAACGAAAGCAAAGCCGCGGAATAAAGGTTCGTTTTGATAATAGTAATTTCCTCTAAAATTTTAAACACAATGATAGGGTGACGGCACCAATCATGGGCATGTTAAGCACAGTAGTTCCCCAGTAATGGACAGCAAAGATTCAATGCCTTATAGCCTACCATTCATGGACTTTACCCGTTATAATCATCAGTTATGTGATTATTTAAAAATGTAGTGTGTCCGTTTCTTGAAATTTGGGTTTACGAAAAAAAAATGTCCATAATTGTTCCTTTGTCATTGTCACCTAAGTGCAAGTTAGATTAACGTAAGTAAGTATAAGAAGGTTAAAAGGCAAAACGCATCAAGCGATTTTTTATATCAAAATGAGTTTTAAGTTACATATTTATAATAATACTTGAGTCAATAAAGTACGAATGCTAATATCGAATAGGCAGGAGTAACTTTGCCTTTTTCTGGTTAACATTTATTTGTTAAATACTTCGGCTTATTTTCCTTCACTAACGACCCGTTGTTTAATCAATAGTTAAACAAACTAATAGTCAAAAATTGCCTTTGAAATGCGTTAACTATTGTTATGTTTGCCGTATATTTGAACTATTAGTTTGTTTAACTATTGATCAAAAAACGGGCTCTAACGGTAGACGGTAGACGGTGTGGTGATAAAAGCATTTTACGTCAATTTGAATTTAAAACCCAGCGGCGTGTCAACCTTCTTACTTTCAACAAAACAAAACACAGGGTGTCAGCTCAATCATTTTACCTTAGTCTGAATAGAACACGGCTTGATGAATTTTGTATGGAGCGACATTTTTCGTGTGATATTGATATATAACTCTCTCATTTCTGATTTTTATCTAGGACATAAAGCATTTCTTAATGCATTGAATATACAAAATTGGATAAAATTCGTCCAGTATTTTTTATAATGAAATTTTATTAAATAATAAATAACTTTGAAACGCTCTCCTGTAAAGTTCACAAAATGTCGCTTGAAGCGTTTTGCCTTTTAACCGTCGTATAATTCTTAAAATGTAGTAGGTTGTACTAGTGATAGTAGAAGTAAAGTTATACAAATGGTTTAGGATTATGATAAAAATAAACATAATCAAAAGAGCAACGCTCGTTGCTTATTTCTTACACTAAAGAGCTAACATGTTTTACTTTTCCGCCGACTGCGCTGGGATACGTTAACAATTTGTGCTTATTTCGGACTTTGCTTAGTCATTTTGTTGACTGACAAACAGTTTTGTAAATGAAAATGTAAAACATTTTGGTTAGCATAGCAATCGTTAACAAGTAGGTTGGTGCTGTGACTTCATATCAGCGGTGATTCGGTGAATAATTCGAACTGATAATAAAAATATGACAGACAATTGCGCAATACATTGTATGAAATAACGATTACAATTAATTAGTTTATCTTAAATTTTCATTTTTTAGACGAGATTATTTTGCTTGCTTGCCTTTTATTAAATTGTACTTGCATTGTGTTGTGATCCAAACAACTCATCCTACCAAGTCAATGCCATTAAGCGATGAAAATTTTCGTTCTGCGGAGACGACGCTAGCTGAACCACTAGATTTTCTTTACCAGATTATTGTACAGTCAAGTGTCAAAATATGGGTGCGTACAACTTGCTCATAGCTTTTATGTCATCAAATTAAAGTACTGGCACATAATTATGAGAGGATTAAACCGATACATAATTTTGCAACTGACCGTACTGTCACCGGACTCAGATACGTATGTATGCGAATTTTTTGCTGAATCTGATAATAAGTAGGATATAAAATTTATAAAAAACACATATTTCGATAAAGTAAAGTTAAAGTTCGAATTATGTTGGTTGATTGGTTTTAGGCGATCTCATAACTTGGTAAGGCGGAACTTATCACATTTGCCATATTTACAGATAACACGTTTTTATTCCTTTTATTCCTGACAATGTATATGGCTTACGGAATCGTGAGAAAGTGACACGGAGGTTACTTAGGACTCGTATCGAGATGGGTCATGCAGCATTCGGGAATATGAGAAAGGTTCTGTGCAGTCGACAGCTTTCAGTTGAGCTTCGGACGAGAATGCTCCGGTGGTAAAGTGTGGCCTCTCTGTGAAATATGAAGCTTGGACCCTAAAAGAAGACCTCCGTAAGAAGCTTGAAGCATTTGAGATGTGGACGTACCGTAGGATGTTACGCATCCGTTCGATTGATCATGTCCCCAACATTGAGGTTCATCAGCGAATGGGAAAGAAGGTTGAACTTTTTCAAACAATAAAACAAAACAAAGTTGCGTATTTGGGTCATATTCTCCGACACCAACAATTTCGCCTTCTGTAAACCATCATGATGGGCAAAATAGACGGAAAACGTAAGGTTGGGAGGCGCAAAATGTCATGGCTCCGCAACGTAAGAGAATGGACCGGCGTCAAGACTGTAGAATAGCTAGGTATTTAAGTTGGCTATGGACAGGAAGAGATTTATAGAGCTGACTGCCAATAACAAAGTGGCACTGAAGAAGAAGATTCGTGACAACCAGATTTAATTTTTTCTTTGTCTTAATTCTGCAATGTCTACATTTTGTCTCCTGTAAAACAAAACGTAACCGTGTCCAGATAGTTTGCCTTTGGTATGACTAACAGCTAAATACATATTCTATGTACAATTATAGTACATTACTACAGAGGCCGCGAAATATGTATGACCACGCATAACTTTTTACAGAGTAGTCCGATTTTGATAATCCTTTGGAAAGGGTATATCCCGAAATTGGTTCCACATAAGTTTGGAAAAAAAACCAACCTTAAGGGTGGAAAAATAGGGGTGAAATACAGGAATCCATAAGTATCTACCTAACTTGATGTTTGGCTATGATATAAGAGATAAGACTCCCATTTAACCAGTGTAATTTACTAGCAACTAAAACCACTAACTGTTATTGAATGTTTTTCTACGAAATATAGCTAGAAATCAGACGGTATTCAGAAAATATTTTTGTTTTTATGTTTTTCCATTCCTATTTGCTGACATGGTTAGTCATAGGTTAATGTTGAGGTATAGGTAGGTACACTATGTTACTTAGCTACTATAGAATCGTCGTGACTAAGTATGTAATAGACATTTAATGCTATTCATCGTTTTTAGGGTTCCGTACTTCAAAAAGAAAAAAACGGAACTCTTATTGGATCACTTTGCTGTCCGTCCGTCCGTCTGTCAAGACCCTTTTTCTCAGGAACGCGTCTCAGGTATCAAGCTAAAATTTATAACAAATACTCAGGTCTACTGTCCCGTGGAGCTGTTAAAAAATCAAACTTCTAAGCCAACGGACCATTTATGCCGCAAACTTCCGCAAAATTTCGAAACTCGCAAGGTAATCAAAACCTACAGGGTACTTCCCGTGAACTCAAAATCTTGAAATTTGGTACGAAGCAAGGTCTTATACCAGTGATCGGAACTCTGGGTGCAAAACTTTAACAAAACTTGCCAAGCGGGCATGAAACACTGCTTACAGACATGAAAATATTAATAAACTACTGAAAATCTGAGATTTTGCTATAGAGTTAAATTGAACACTAATCTGCCAATAATATTCTCATTTTTCTTGGTTGTAAATTCTTCTTAATGTCAACTTTACAAGTTTTGTTAAAGTTTTGCACCCAGAGTTCCGATCACTGCTTATAACACAGATAAAGGAAAAATTGCGAAAAGTATATACTTCCCGTGAACTCAAAATCTTGAAATTTGGTATGAAGCAAGGGCTTATAGCACAGATAAAGGAAAAATTGCGAAAAGCATAATTATTTTTGTCTTTCTGTCTATATCAGTAACCAATCTATTTATGCCGCAAATTTTCGACAACGCAATTGACTCAAAACCTACAGGACAGGGTACTTCCCGTGAACACAGAATCTTGAAATTTGGTACGAAGCAAGGTCTTATAGCACAGATAAAGGAAAAATTGCGAAAAGCATATATTTTTTGTCTGTCTGTCTATATCAGGATATCAGTAACCAATCTATTTATGCCGCAAATTTTCGACACTCGCAAGGGAATCACAACCTACAGGGTACTTCCCGTGAACTCAGAATCTTGAAATTTGGTGCGAAGCAAGGTCTTATAGCACAGATAAAGGAAAAATTGCGAAAAGCATATTTTTTTTTGTCTGTCCGTCTATATCAGTAACCAATCTACAATGATCCCACACTGCGCACATTTTGCTTTGCTTAGAGCAGGGGCCGACTCGCTCTTGGCCGGTTTTTTTTTTAGTACTTTTTCGCTCTGTCCCGATTACGTGCATACATTGAGGGGACATTTGTCACTATAAATGCACCTTTGTAGTGATTTTGCGCGCGGACAAAGCTCGTTTCATTTTGGCGGTTGCCACACGCCATGATGGATAGCGTCGGTTGACAAGTGAAGCGCGGAACGTTCGTTACTAGCTGCTGTTTTTCTGTCGTGAAAAAAAAAACAAAGCGTGATGGAGTGGAGAGTAGCTGAAAACCGCTGTATCGCGTAGTTCAGTAGAGATGTAGTCGGAAAACAATAGCCTGGTAGGGTAGGAACTTAACGAGT
The DNA here is from genome assembly GCA_947859365.1 of Archips crataeganus. Taxonomy (NCBI): domain Eukaryota; kingdom Metazoa; phylum Arthropoda; class Insecta; order Lepidoptera; family Tortricidae; genus Archips; species Archips crataeganus. The sequence goes on along the minus strand of OX402045.1, from coordinate 24,835,513 downwards.
TACCTATCTAACTTTTAAAACTCTGACGCTAGTGAGCGAGCTGTGCGTTTCCTGTTTGTTGATCAACATCGCAATAAAATTTTCAACTAACTTGTGATTTCGTGAGTACTTAATGAAAATAATGGAATTTGCAGTTGTGAATTCCAACCAAATTATTCACGCAATAACGGGTAGGTAATGTTTATTAATATTCACGTAATACTCAGGTGATTATTTCAGGATTCAGTAACACTTAATAGCAATCGACTTGTTATATTTAAACAGAGATGACCAGCACTGATTGAAACTAACCCTTTGTTAAATAACACAAACACTTATTACTCCACAAAAAAAAAACTTATCCGGATTCTAGTCAACATCACCAACACTGAGGGCTGCAAGCCCCATTTCCAAGCACAAAAAATACTAACAGTACCTTGCTTGTACATTTTAAAAATATGTAAGTTCAGCATAGTAAATATGCAGCGAGACAATAACCAAAGCACATACTCACTACGCCACAGAAATAAATTAAATTTGCCACCATCCCTCCTCAAAATACATTCTCACGGAACTTACGCTACTAGGGGCGTTCAATAAAAAGTGAGAATGAGTATGTTATAAACAACTTTTACTAAATGTCATTTTATTTTTCGACATAGTCACCTTTTAGCATAATACACTCAGTATATCTTTTTTCTAAACTTAAAATTCCATTTTTAAAAAATTTCTCATCTTGAGTACTTAAAAAATCTTGTACTGCAGCGACTACCGCGTCGTCGTCTTCAAATTTCTGGCCTCTCAGGTATTTTTTCAATCTCGGAAATAGGTAGAAATCACTGGGAGCAAGATCTGGTGAATACGAAGGATGCTTAAGGATATCGAACCCAGCATCACGAATTGCAGCCATTGCAACGGCGGACTTGTGTGCCGGGGCATTGTCCTGGTGGAACAGCACAACTTTCGAGAGTTTACCTCGCCGTTTTTCGCGGATCTCATTGCGCAATGTTGCTATTTGTTTGGCGTATAAAGTGCCCGTAATAGTGGCTCCATGCTCGAGATACTCAATCATTAATACCCCTTTACCATCCCAAAAAACAGAGCCCATGACCTTACCGGCAGATGGGCTCACCTTGAATTTCTTCGGAGTTGGAGATGATGGCCTTTTCCATGTCGTAGACTGCAGTTTCGTTCAGGGTCGTAATGATGGAGCCATGTTTCGTCCATTGTTATAAATCGCGCCAAAAAAAGTTCCCGGTCTTGCTGCATCAGGTTCAAAGCTTCTTGACAAATCTCTAGTCTAGTTTGTTTTTGCGTGTCAGTAAGCATTCTTGGTACCCAACGCGCAGATACCTTTTTCATACCCAAGCGTTCATGTAAAATATTATGCACGCTCCCCGTTGAAATCTTTACATTTTCAGCAATAAAACGAACTGTGACACGACGATCCGCCAAAACTGAGTTTTCGACTTTTTTCACAATTTCTTCAGTTACTGCTTTAGTAGGGCGTCCGGAGCGAGGGTCGTCCATTGTCGATGTTCTTCCACGTCTAAATTCGGCGCACCAACGTGCGACTGTCGAATACGGAGGAGCATTAGACCCTAAAGTGTCCCGCAAATCCAAATTGACTTAGTCAGTAGAAAAAATTTTCAAATACAAGTATTTGATAACGGCGCGCAGTTCAATTTTTTCCATTTTCGCTAACGTACTCAATAGCATTGCAAAGAAATTACCGTATATTTTTTTAAACAAAAGACAGTTAGTTTTTTTTTTCATAGCAATCAGCTAGATAGATTAGCTTTACCGGATAGTATTTAATTTTGTAATATTAAAAGAGTTTGCATCTTATTCTCACTTTTTATTGAACGCCCCTCGTATGTCAGTAAAAATATATAATAAATTAGCTACCCAAATAAAAATCGCTCTCGCTCGGGTAGCTAAATATCTCGTGTCATTATGGCTTGTTTTAGTCCCTTGTTGAACAATCTACTATATAAGAATGTTAAAAGATTTCTTACTCCAAAAGTGCTACTAAGTACACCAATAAACGAATATCTAGAAGAATAAGTAATATTTTTAATTATTGTCATAATGTATTTAGTCAAAGGATGATCTCCTTACAATGTGCTACAAGTTATTAGTTTGTAATTTAAAATTGTTTGAAATTGTTTATCAACCGACGAAAACAAAAGGAGGAGGTTCTCAATTCGACGTGTATATATATATATATTTTTTTATGTAACCTATCGTACGATCGTACGCTACTTGTACCAACGAAACGTTACTATTGGTTTGCGGTCATTTTCGACTTTCGTTTTTCACAATTGGATTTTTGACTCTAGTCAAAATAGTAATTATAAATCGCTTGTACAATCGAAACTAAATCACCTCGTTTTGGGAAAACAACCACTAAAATTTCACGGTGTATGTATGTACCTACTGCTTAATTAAGGTTAATTGTTACGCCCCAACAAGGCATCATTTTTGAACAATTTTTTGTAAGAAATGTTGCGATTTAATAAATACTGAATACTGAAATACCTAAGTATAGAATTGTACCTACTCTTAAACACTAGTGTTTTTGAAGGTTGACGCTACTCCGTTTGTAATAAAGGAAGTGAAGGGTTTTTTTTCTTGTAATCGGTGTGAATGCAACTAACCACAATTGTCTATGCATTCGACCATGATGAATCTGATTAATACTGTGAATGGGTCTTTTAGCTAAATATTTATTGTTTATTGTTTTATGTTATTATGATTTTAGCGCGTAAGGATGAATTCATAATAACAAAACATTACGAATAGTGCTAGCCTACAGCTGTTTTTTTTAGGGTACCGTACCCAAAGGGTAAAAACGGGACCCTATTATTAAGACTCCACTGTCCGTTTATCTGTCTGTCTGTTCGTCACCAGGCTGTATCTCATGAACCGTAGCTAGACAGTTGAAATTTTCACAGATGATGTAGGTACAACAACAGAACAACAGAAGCAGCAGAAGTTGCCGCTATAAAAACAACTAAAAAATGAAATAAAGTTAAAAATTAAAGAAGTGTGTTTTTTGTCAGCGTTTTTAACTTTTATCTTTTTAACTTTTAACTTTTATAATGACATTAACTAGGTAGTTAACATTTTCACCGATTATGTAGGTCTGTATTACTGTGGCCGCTACAACAACAAATAATAAAAATTTATATAATTAACACGCTCTATGTGGGTAGGCTAGATATTCAAAACCAACCTCAAATGCGGTATGCATTAAAATGTCTCATTCATTAGAGACTTGCCGTTCCTACGTTACGTATTATTTTCAATGTCTAGGCCTGCTTTTACAAGTAGGTATTTTTATGGAAAAATATATTTTTTGAGATTTAACTGAAAAAATAGAAAATGTATGAATCAAACTACTAACCTCCATTTCCATAGCACAAGGTTCTGAAGCATAATTTCTCAGTTAATAGGTATCAAAGTTGCGTATTGCGTACTCGTATATCACAGGGACATCAACATTTGCCAACTTTACGAATTAAAATTGATTCGTATCGAACCTATTTAAACTTTATCAATAAATGAATAGAGACGTAAAGTAAAACAATATGTCGATTATCGATTTGAATTACATAACTAACTGAATTTGACAGTCTAGTTTTGCATTTTTCAATACAGCAAAACTTTTGCCGGTAGATAGTAAGACTGTGAATTATTGAAGATTTTTTAAGTTTCGGAAATATGGATATCGGCAGCTTTTAATACCTACCCTATTTTCCAAAATTTTGACTTTCTGTTTTTGGGAATGTAGTTTTGAAGTCGACAGATTCGACCTCGGTTTTCTTCCAAAACTTGTTATAATAATATCCTGCGTGACTTTTTCATTTTGGCATTGGTAGAACACAAAACAATATCGCAAATAATAATCTAACTCATTTCATTATTTTCTACTCTTCTAAAAAAACTGGCGATACGTATCACAATCACAACTGATACGCATACCACTGAAGTAAAACTAATAAAGCTGATACGTACAGCACTGAAGTGAAATTAATACATTCCAGTGCGTTAGTGTGAAAAATCATTCGTACTTTTAAAACATTTTTGAGTATTATTTGACATATCATGCCCAACTGCCCAACTATACACTTGTCTCTTTCTGGTCTTAATAATTACGGATTATAAAGCAAGTTGTCCCGCAAGTTAGGACAGACAGTGATAATCGCTTCCGCACCGACGTAAACTATGCGATCGCTCATTTTTGATACGTACGCACGTACCTATAGCACTACGTTGACTACGTGTTAAATTAAACATTAACGGGGTCCCGAATGACCAACATAAAATATGAATCCACACAGCGTACATTTTACTTAGAAGCAGAGATCTGCTAACACTAGAATAATATAGTTACGGCTGTTTACGGCGATATTTTGATATAACTAAAAATGTGTATGGAACCCTCGGCGCGCGAGTCCAACTCGTACTTTCCTGTTTTTGTTAACTCCGATAACACACTAATTCATCATCCATTATATTTAGGTGGAGGAAAAAGCAGCATGCAGTGTCAGTAAGAATAGCACGAAGTTGTTTCAAGCGTTTTCAATCGGAGAATTTTGACGTCAAAGATGCACCTCGCTCTGATCGCTCTGTTATGGATAAAATAGACGCAATTTTTGAAAAAGTGTAACAAGATCGGAATTAAGTGGTTACGAGTACGACGTAGCTGAAGAGCAGGAAATTGACCATAATTCAGTTTTGGCCCCTACGAAAAAAGCTAGAAACACGGCCACCGAGATTGTGTTGCTGATTCATAAATTTAAATTTGCCTCTTATAGAATTTCAATAAAAAACCGGCCAAGAGCGAGTCGGACTCGCGCACGAAGGGTTCCGTACCATTATCTATGAAAACGACTAAAAAATCACGTTTTTTGTATGGGAGTCCCCTTAAATATTTAGTACCTGGGCGACCGAGCTCCGCTCGGGCTGAAACTCGGTACCAAGAGTTTTCCCAGAGATAAGACCAAGCTAGATCAATTTTTCATCCCCGAAAACTCCCACATAGGTACCCAATTTCATCGAAATCGTTAGAGCCGTTTCCGAGATCCTGATTTTACATATATAGGTATATATATAAACGACGACTTAAACGACGGAGAAAAATTCGCTGATTTCAAATATGTATATAACTCATTTTGACAAAAAATGTCGCTTCATGCGTTTTGCCTTTTAACCGTCGTTATATATATATACAAGAATAGCTCGTTTAAAGATATTAGATTTTATTCTGGTTTTTAGTACCTATGTGTTGTTGTAGCGGCAACAGAAATACATCATTTATGAAAACTTCAACTGTCTGACTTTCACAGTTCATGAGATACAGCCTGGTGACAGACGGACGGACAGCGGAGTCTTATTAATAGGGTCCCGTTTTACCCTTTGGGTATAGAACCCTAAAAAACAAATAGCGGTCAGAACACGGTCTAGGGAGCCAGTCTTCGACAGGCCTTGCTAGAGTGATGTTGTTGTTGCTGAGCTAGGCCCTCCACAGTACACAAAAAAGCTCAATATTTGGGTACCACACGAGCTTACTGAAAGAAACCAAACATAACCTAAGGTGATGCTGTGTGTACGGTAGGATTGGAAGGGCATTATTCATTATGAGCTTTTACCGCCGTGTAAAACCATCGATTCGGATCTCTACTGCCAACAAATGATGAGACTAAAGCAAAAAGTTGAGAGAAACGGCCGGAACTGATCAATAGAAGGGAATCTTTTCATCACGATAACACTAGATCTTACGCATCTTTAGCCACTAAGCAAAAATTAAAAGAGTTTAGCTGAGAAATGTTAATGCATCCATTATTATTTCTGTATGGCATCCACCATACAGCCCCGACCTTGCACTTTCTGAAATCCACCTGTTTCGGTCTCTTTGAAATTCTTTAGGCAGTGTCAGGTTAACAGCAAGAGGGGACTGCCAAAACTACCTATTTGTCGTCGTATTTTTGTCCCATAATTTCTACAGCGACGGATCATGTCACTACCCACAAGATGGCAAAAAGCTATCGAACAAAATGGTATACTATACTTAAATGTAAATAAACTCAGAAAAAAAATGTCTCGACTTTCATTGTAAAAGTAGCCTTTGCCCGCGACTTCGTCTGAAAGGATTAACTAATTTAGGTAGCTTTTTTTTTATTCAATCTACTTTTTCATCAATCTGCTTACGTTTTAATTTCGGGGATAAAAAGTATTTTATATCCTTCACAGGTCAAACTATCTCCATACTATATTTCATCAAAAGCGGTTTAGTGGTTATTGATTCCTCATACAAAGTTCCGCCCCCTTTTTCACTCCCTTGAAGGATAATTTCTAGGAAAAAAGAACTATCCAATGTCCTTTCTCGAGACTCAAACTATTTCTATTCCATACAAAATATCATTTCCCTTTTCACCCTCATAAAGGGTAATTTCCGGAATAAAAACTATCCTATATCCTTTCCCGGGACTCAAACTATCTTTATAAATACCTACCAAATTTCATCTAAATCGGTTCAGCGGTTTAAGCGTGAAGAGGACAGATAGACAGACACACTTTCGAAGCGATTGGATGCGAAGAATTTTTTTCCCGACCTATCATCAACTGAAAGACGTCCTCAAAGACCACCACCACGACCGATTCTATGTAGTTCCTTCGTAGCATTTCAAAATGATGTTTCTCAGGTTAAAGTCGGAAAGTTAACGTTTTCACGCCATTACCGGTAAACCAGCAGACAAGCAAGTAGACAACGTGGTATCCTGTTATCTCGCCTCAGTCGTTTTTCGTTTAATTTTTATTTCGTCTCATTCTGTATTCGTCACTTCGTCTTGTTCGCTATCCGTCACTATCTTAAATAAATAAATAAATAAATATCTCATTTGGTCAAATCCTGTAAAATTATTTCGATACGGTAAATAAATGTTCGTAAGTAAATGAGACAAAAAACGAAAGGGAAGAACGACGAATGAGTCCAAGGAAGACCGTGACGAAAAACGAATAAGACGTATTAAGAGATAGACAAGTTGCAGAATTTTACCAAACAAACCGGCCAAGAGCGTGTCGGACACGCCCAAGATAGGGTTCCGTAGCAGGTACGAAAAAATCTTGTACAGCGCCATCTATCGGCGAATTGGGTAACTAATCTACTGCAGTCTACTAAAACTAGTATGTATGTTGATTGTTTTTCAGATGTAATATATTTTTTTATTTAAAAGAAGAAGAAGATACTGTGATCTTATAGGTACTTAAAGAAAAAAATGCTTGCAATGAAGGTTAAATTACAATTTTAGTTTAGAAATATTTTTTACAAAAACTTAAAAACTGATTAAGTTGAAAATAATTTTCCTAGAAAGTTTTTATTATGTTTAACTTACCTACGTGATTTTTGTCGTATTTTTTAGACTTGCGGTTCAAAAGTTAGAGTGACATTATTTTGAACTTTCGGAGTGAATATCTCCGAAAACATTCACTTTATCAAAAAATGGTTTTAGAAAACCCCTATTTATTTTCAAATACCTATCCAATGATACCCCACACTATAGGATTAGTCGAGAAAAAAAAATCACCCCCACTCTATTACGTCTATGGGAAGTACCCTAAAAAAAATTCTTTAGTTTTTTTTATTTAATAACTTTGTCGGCGTGACTGATATATATATTCATGCCAAATTACAGCTTTCTAGTACTAACAGTCTCTGAGCATAGCCGCGAACGGACAGACGGACAGACATGGCGAAAGTATAAGGGTTCCTAGTTGACTACGGAACCCTAAAAAGATAGTGATGGATAGCGAACAAGACGAAGACGAAATACAGAATGAGACGAAATAAGAATTAAACAAACTAGTTGACTACGGAACCCTAAAAAAACGAATGTGGCGAGATAATAGGATACCGACAACGTGGGTATTCCTTTATTTCGTCTCTATGGTCTATGCGCTTTCGCAACCAGCTTTAGCTAGTTTAGTAATATTATATATGTGACATTGACATTTTTGACAAACATGATCGTTAGAAATTTCAAATTATCTCGACAATAATTAAACGAATTTTGTTTTGCAAGGAAGTTAACTCATTTTTTTGCAACACTTAATGGTAATAAATCGAAGCGTTCAGGAATAGAGAAAGTTAGTCAAATTTATTAGAAAAGCTAGTATTTGAAATAAGCAGATGACAACTTTTAAATGTTACTATATACAACATATTGTAAGTAACAACTTATGGACACGTTGATGTAAACAAGGAAATAAAAGCAAAAATAGGGTAATTGTATTCACAAAACAAGTCTGTAAGCCCGGCCCATGTTTTATTGAAAAGGTGTGAGCTTTCCAGAGATTTATCGTCGTACAATTTCTTAAAGGTTTTTACTGCTTTGTTTCACAAATAATTCCACTATTCGCGATTATATTCCGCGATTTTTTCCCCTCCAACTCCAAAATAATATCTTGACGGAAAGATGAAAATCATTAAGACTATTTAAATACGACTAAAACATTACTATAATACGAGGAATACTCTGTCGCCCATGGAGTTGTATACTTATAATCCTAGGAAAAGTCAAGTCATGATATTTAAATTTAACAAAAACATGTGGAAAAAGTCTAAATATCTCGGCCACGTGATGACAGCTGATCTCAGAGATGACAAAGATATGGAAAGGAGCATAAAGTTTTGTCTGTGCGAGCGAATATGATAGCACGCAGATTCACTCAGTGTATCTACACGTGAAGTGAAAATTAACCTCTATAGACCTTTTTACACCAGTCTGAATACATCCAGCCTATGGATTAATAACAGGTGGTGAGCAAGTTGCAGACCAACTCCGACACCATCCTGGTGATGATTGTAACAGACTTAACTGCGCCTACATTAATTACGCATGTATGCTACATAAATAAATTATTTAAAACTAATATCTAATAAATAGCATCCGTAATAAGTACAATTCAATATGTTGTCCCACGGGACAGGGAATAAATAGAATTTATTTATATTTTTCGAAGTGGTCCTATCTCTGTAACTATAATTATAAATAAATATTTTTTGCGTGATAATTCCCGTTTAGTTTGGTAATTATAATTATACGAGACTTCAAATTTGGCATGCAAGTAGGCGATAGTAAAAGTGAAAAACTATATTAAGGATTTTTGGAAAATCAGTATAAGGAAAAAACCGGTCAAGTGCGAGTCGGACTCGCGCACGAAGGGTTCCGTACCATTATCTATAAAAAATTGCGGTTTACGATTTATGACGTATTAAAAAAAACTACTTACTAGATCTCGTTCAAACCATTTTTCGGTGGAAGTTTACATAGTAATTAATGTACATCATATATTTTTTTAGTTTTATCATTCTCTTATTTTAGAAGTTACAGGAGGGGGACACACATTTTACCACTTTGGAAATGTCTCTCGCGCAAACTAAGTATTCAGTTTAGAAAAGAATGATCTTAGAAAACTCAATATCATTTTTGAAGACCTATCCATAGATACCCCACAGGTATGGATTAGATGAAAAAAAAATTTTGAGTTTCAGTTCTAAGTATGAGGAACCCCCAAAATTTATTGTTTTTTTTTCTTAAAATCATAATGCGGTTCACAGAATACATCTACTTACCAAGTTCCAACAGCATAGTTCTTATAGTTTCGGAAAAAGCGGCTGTGACATACGAACGGACAGACAGACAGACAGACAGACGGACAGACAAACAGACATGACGAATCCATAAGGGTTCAATTTTTTGCCATTTGGCTACGGAATAGAGGTGCAGCAAAAAAGGAGCTTTGGAATGTTCCGCGGGATAAAGATTGGAAGTTGACTATAAAAAAAAATGTGCGCGGACAAATTCACGGGAAAAAACTATAGTTTATCTTATAAGTTTCTACTAGCTCAGATATGTATGAGTCTCACAACTGCTTGAAATAGATGGATTATCATTATTAGTAGTAAAAGAAAACATGGTTTAAGCTTAACTATACCTAAGTATGATGAAAAATGCACAGAAAATTCCAAATATAGCCTACCTACCTACTCGTGCCTACCCAACCAGACAACAGGTTTATAAACTAGGTAGATTAAAAGTTACGCCTCGCAATAATATTATGTTGAAAGCGTTCGCGTAATAATTTGCGCTTGGGTAGTAAAAAACTGAAAGGTTTTTCTGAGAAATATAAATTGTTTTGTATAGACAAATTTATGCCCTAGAATTACCCTGGATTGATCTTCTCTACCTCGCGGACATAAGCTGGTCATGACACGGATGGTCACGGAGTCAACAGGATGAACTTCAAAGGCTGATTAGACAAAATAGATATTTGGTAAGCCGTTTCTGGCCTTACAAATTTATTTATTTATTTAAATATCATAAACTAAGCTATTTCCCGCGGCTTTGCACGCGTAAAGCATTAAGGCTGCGGCTCCACTGAGGCGAAGACAAGTAGAGCGGAGAGAAGACCGCCTCAGCCACAGTGGAGCCGCAGCCTTAGTCTAGAAACCGAATTGAAATTCCGGAATGTCCCAAAAATTCTCGTGGGAATTCCCCAAATGACAACGTGTTCTTTATTAACGTTGGAGTAGCCTAGCTAGACTATAAATTATTGAACCGATTTCAATAATTCTTTCATTAATAGAAAGATTTTAATCCTGGGAAAGTGTGAAGTTACTATGAGTAGCAAACAAAATTGCGGGCAAAATCTAGTTAACATATAATTTTACTTAATATCCTAATAAGCTATGTATCTTGAAAAAATACCTGAGCGTTATCGTTTGCAAATAATGAGAACCGATGAAGACACGTTCCGTAATTCGCTAATAATGGCACCGTCCTCACATCCGAGTATATCCCGACATCCGGTATATATTCCTCGGACACGGGCCATTGTGCCCGCCGACCGGAAACAGCGTAATCGTGCACCCCGCACCGGAAGTTGCCTCGTTCATTCCCTGCTTTATTGTTTGAGCTGTTTGTTACTGATGCAATGGGCTACGGAATTGTTTTTCATCAGTTTAAATGGCAAAGTCACCATTGGCATTATTTCACTCTGGTAATCTGGCTCGGGTCGCTGTCGCTGCCATACATGTAAACAGCCTTTTATTAACTTAATTGAGGGTATTTCATAATTGGTGGCACCGGCATATTGGGTTGAATCTAAATTGCTTGCATTGCTTGTCGTTATATTCATTCCGATTTTGAAAGCGTCAGTAGCTTGTCAAAATGTAAATGAAAAACGTTATATCACAATAAAGTCGAAGTTAACAATCGAAGGCTTTAAAAATAAACATTCTGCAGCTGTACAAATATAATTGTTCTCTGAACGCTTTCTGAACGTGAAACTTGTCAAAATGTAAATGAAAAACATTAAATCATAATAAAGTCAAAGTTAACAATCGTTACAGCCTAAACATAAATAAAACAAACATAAATATAAATAAAAAACATAAATATTTTACATCTGTACTAAATAAATATAATTTGTTCTCAAAAAGTTTATATGCTACAACTCACTGTTTCTATTATTTTGATTATACGGGTACCGCAGATGGTCAGGCCGAATTTATACATTCATAAAGCAAGCAACACACCGCAAACTCTTTTAAAAACAATTTCCTTTTCCTTGTCCTTATTCCTAAACGCACCTTTCATTGTATCTGTGATGTTGGCACTACTGCCTGACGACACACCGAGCCGAGCCACTTCGAAAACGCAAAAAACCGCGCGTGCATCGTCTCCCTCGTAATATGTCTAACAAATACTAAAAAACTCAAAAAGTGAACCGCAAAGTGTTGGTGCAGTGACGGTAAAACGATTTAGAAGAACTAGTGGCAGTGTTCTAGACCTTCAATTTAAAAACGAAGAACCAGTGCATCCAGTCCAGGTACATCCCTCTTAATCCTTTTAAAAAACTATCCATCCTCTTTGTTGGTCCTTCTTCCCGTGATCCTTTATACATTCCAATTAATAACCGCATCTTATTTCACACATACACCACTTTAAACTACTCAAAATTCGTACTTTTCATATTTTTTCATTCCGCCATTTTGGTTACCGCGTGCTGACCGCACGAGGTTTACTACATATTATCTTTGTATTTAGCGCATACATTCAAAATTTACAAACATGGATAAAGCAATGATATTAGACGCTAAACGTAAAAGTTTATTTGCTTTACTCCAGAATATGTACGATCTGAGCCGTACAGTCGAATCCGCGGAAGCTCGAGCAAGTTTTCTAATCAGAACAAAAACAATTGACAAATTACGATCGGAATTCACTGAAGTAATTGAACAGTTGAACTGCGTTAGGATGGCAAATGACCCCAAGTACATGCCATCTTTTAAAGACATTGAAGCTTTTGATGAAATTTACTGTCATGTCAAATGCACCGAAGAATCGCTGACGAAACCTGTTAAGGCGGAATCTGGTCCAAGACCTACCACTAGCTCCAAACTTACGTTACCTGCTTTGGAGTTAATTTCATTTAACGGGGACCCAGCCCGTTGGCCGCTTTTCTATCAAAACTTCAATGAAATGATTCATCAAAACGAAAACCTCTCGGATGCCCAACGAGTGCAGTACCTAGTCTCGAAATTGTCAGGGTCAGTTTCCTCGATCATCGCGGGAATCCTTCCCGTGGCTTCTAATTACCAAAATATTTGGAAGTTACTCGTAAACAAATACCAAGATGAACGCACTTTAGGCACTCAGTATTTAGATAAGATGTTCAATTTCAAGCCCATAACAACCGCATCACCGCAAAATCTAGACTCATTTGTCGAGCAATATTGTGCCTCTGTGGCAGCTCTTAAGGCACTCAAAGTTCCCGATTTAGCAGATTTCATAGTTACGCACATCGCTCTGAACAAACTGGACAGAGACACTATTCAATTGTTCGAACAAAACAACCGCTCGCAAAAATTACCTACTTTTGAATCCCTCGAAATGTTTGTTAAAAACCAAAGTAAAATACTTACTCGCACGCAATTAACTATAAAGCCGCGAACAAATCCTCTTTTCGAACCCGCAAAAACGCATCTAAATAACACTCATAAATATAACGCACCTGCAAAATCGCAAAATAATTACTCGCAAAATACCTATAATAAAAACAAACCTCTTCAATCATACGTGATGAATACTAACTCGCAAAATTCACCGCACCCTCAAAACACGCAATATCATTCCCTCAATCAAGCATACATGCATACTTGCATTGTTTGTCACAATGAAAGACACCAGCTATATTTCTGTAAGAAATTTAATGACCTCGACGCGAACGATAGATATTCGGTAGTAACAAAAAATTCATTTTGCAAAAATTGCCTCGGATTTCATGATGTACAGTCATGCAAATCGACAAAAACATGTGTCAAGTGCAATAGGAAACATCACACTTTATTGCATTTAGATAACTTTGTTTACCATTACCAACCTCGAAATCAGGTTCAGCAAAACTCCTCGGCTCCGCGAGCTAATGTTTTGTCGATTGCAAACGCGCAACCTGTAAGTGCGAGTGAGATGACTAGACCCCCCGCGACTCCTATGACCGACGTGAGCGCCGCAGTTTCTTATGTCAAATCGCCCGCGCCCGAGCAGTACAAAACAAATATGGCGATTGACGGTCAGATTTCGCAGCCCTTTGATAACAAACCGCCTTATCAATGTTTTGTAACATCGGATAACAAAACAAACGCGAGTTTTTACAATGACGTAGTGCCTACCGCGCGTGTTGATGTAGTAAATAGTGATGTGACGCCTGCTCAAATAAGAGTCTTATTAGACACCGGCTCGACCGCCAATTTTGTTACAGAGACTTGTTGTAAACGATTAAACTTGCCGATTCATTCTCAACCCTCGTCCGTACACGGAATAGGAATGAGCGTGAAACCTGTACTTGGTTATACGGTGATAGTGCTTCGATCGCGAACGGATTCTCGTTGTCAATATTCTATCAAAGCTGCTGTTGTGGAGAATATCACAGGTAATTTACCTATCACTCGTTTAAATACAAACACCATGCAATATTTTATGAATATACCGCTAGCTGATGAATTGTTTTACGTCCCATCCGAAATTGATTGTGTCATCGGATCGGGATTGTTCCCGCATTTGTTGCTATCAGGCAAGGTCACTCACCCCGGCACACGTGTTATCGCGATGCAGTCTACCTTAGGTTACATACTCATGGGCGAAGCGGAAAGCGATTTGTGTTTGTCTCAAAACTCGAGTGTTTCGTGTCACGCGTTTATAGAAAACAGTGATGTTGATTTAAATAGTATGGTACAAAAGTTTTGGAATTTAGAATCCTTACCCGCGCGCAAAATATTAAGTCCTGAAGAGCAACAATGTGAACAAATATTTAATGAAACTGTATCCCGTGAATCTGATGGTAGATATGTTGTCTCTTTGCCATTCTCTGATGATCCGCGACAGTTAGGTGACTCATACAAAACCGCTAAACGCCGCCTCTTATCACTTGAACGCAGACTAGACTCAGACCCCGACTTAAGATCAGGCTATAATGCCACAGTGCAGGATTATATTGATAAGGGATATCTATTAAAAGTTTCTGAACCGCAAGTTCCTCTCGCTTATCACATACCGCACAGAGCAGTATATCGCCCTGACAAAGACACCTCAAAAATACGAATTGTATTGGACGCTAGTTCCAAAACAACCTCTGGCAAAAGTCTCAATGACATCCTGCACTGTGGGCCTAATTTACAAACAAACATATTTGACTTATTAGTTAATCTTCGCATCTTTGCTGTGGCTATCTCGGGAGATCTAGAAAAAATGTATTTTCAATTAAAATTAATCACAGAACACAAATCATTTCAAAGAATATTGTTCAGATTTCATGCAGACCGCGACCCTATTGAAACTTATGAGTTTCAACGAATTTCATTTGGATTAAAATGTTCCCCTTACCTTGCTATGCGTGTAGTTCGCCAACTTGCACTCGATGAATGCCAAAAATATCCTGAAGCTGCACGAGTTGCCCCGCTCTACTCTTACATGGATGACTTTATCCACTCAGTACCTTCACCAGATGAAGCTCTTCAACTATATGATCAGCTGGTCAACATGTTTGCCAGTGGTGGTTTTAATCTCACTAAGTTTACATCAAATTCACCTCAATTTTTACACGATATACCTGTAAAGTCACGTGCCTCGAAGAATTTAAATTTTGATTCAGAGTCTG
The DNA here is from genome assembly GCA_947859365.1 of Archips crataeganus. NCBI lineage: Eukaryota > Metazoa > Arthropoda > Insecta > Lepidoptera > Tortricidae > Archips > Archips crataeganus. The sequence continues at coordinate 24,820,309 of OX402045.1, read as the reverse complement.
AAACCAAGTTAGTAGGACTTAGGTGGGACCCTGTTACAGATTGTTTCACTTTCAAAGTGGATGTTACTGAAAATGAAAAATGTACTAAACGTTTTATTCTCTCAAAAACTGCTGCTCTCTATGACCCTTTAGGTCTGCTCGCTCCTCTCACAGCTTATATGAAACTGTTGGTACAAGAGTGCTGGAAACGTGATCTGTCTTGGGATGATGACACTCCTAGTGACATTCAAAAAATTTGGATGCAAATCCAAAACGAACTCTCCAACTTATCTCAAATAAAAATACCTAGGCATGTTGGTGTATTTCTGGGCTCAGAAATAACTCTCATGGGTTTTGCTGACTCAAGTGAAAAATGTTATGGTGCTGTTATATATTTAAGAATAGGCTCACTCACCTCACCCGCTTCTAGCGTGTCACTATTGTGCGCTCGTTCACGCCTCGCCCCGCTTAAGAAGATTACCCTCGCTCGCCTCGAATTGTGCGCCGCTCATCTCCTCGCTCAGCTGGTACAGGCTGTTCTTAAAGTATTTAATGCCAGATGCCAAGTCAACAATATTTTTGCATTCTCAGACTCTACCATTACTTTAGCATGGATTCATTCTTCTCCACACAGATGGCAAACCTTTATTGCCAATAGGACTTCAGCTATCCAAGAAATTATTGCCCCTCAATTTTGGCATCACATACCTGGTCATGAAAATCCAAGTGACTTGATTTCTCGCCCTGTCACTCCAAATAAATTAATAAATAACCATACTTGGTTCCAAGGTCCGCAGTGGATTTCTCTGCCACATGAACAATGGCCTGTGAGCTCATTCAATAAAGACAATGTTCCCGTTGTCATGCCAGAATCAAAATCTGTGTCTCTATTGCAAAATATTAACCCGCAATCAGATACCAATCCGCTTGTGTCGCTTACTGAGCGTCTGTCTAAGTGGACTAAATTGATAAATACAATTGTTTATGTTTTAAGATTTGCTAAAATTCTTAAGAATAAGGGATGCATAACTGCCTCAGAACTGGAGTTGGCTGAGACTCGTTTAATAAAAGCTGTTCAAAATAAACATTTTACCTCCGATATTAATGATATTAAAAATAATAAAACTCTCCGCACTCCCATGAGAAAATTAAACGCTTTTATTGATAGTGAAGGTGTACTGCGTGTAGGGGGACGCTTACACAATGCTTCAATGGCGTATGAACAGAAACACCCTGTTCTTATACCAGCTAAAAATAGAATAGCTTCTTTGCTAGTTGATCACTATCATCGTACAAACCTCCACACAGGACCTAGCTTAGTTCTCGGTCTGTTAAGACATAAATACTGGCTACTGCCAGCTCGTAGTTTGGTTCGTAGAGTAATTCACGCGTGTAATAAATGTTTCAAACACAAGCCCAAAGAGGTACATCCTCTAATGGGTAATTTACCTGAGTTTCGCGTTACTCAACAAAAATGTTTTTCAAAATGCGGAGTTGACTATATGGGTCCACTCTACATCACGCTAGGTAAAAGACGTGGAATCAAAAGCCAGAAGGCATATGTCTGTTTATTTGTAGATTTAATTTCTAAAGCCATTCATTTAGAGCTAGTCTCTGATTTATCAGCTGAAATGTATATTGCTGCGTTCAAACGCTTCATTTCCCGCCGCGGTCCTGTCGCTCTCATTCTCAGCGACGGTGGGAGAAATTTCATAGGTGCTCGAAATCAATTTAATGAGATTTATTCAATAGTCTGCTCTGACGAATTTAACAAAGCAATTATTCGTGAGTTAACCCCACAAAAAATTGAGTTTAAAATTAACCCGCCTTATGCGCCCCATATGGGAGGCCTATGGGAAGGAAATTTGAAGCAGGTTAAGGCCCACTTGTCCAAAGCTATTGGATCACAAATTTTGACTTATGAGGAATTAAATACTGTTCTTGTTCAAATAGAAGCACTAATGAATTCTAGGCCTTTATGTGTTCTTAGTAGCGACCCCTCAGAGCCATTAGCCCTCACACCCTCACATTTTTTAAATTTGACCCCATTAAAGTACATTCCCGCTGTAAACTTAGATGACGTTCCTATGAACCGCTTGCAAAGATATAAATTAATTGATAAAATGGTCCAATCTTACTGGCAGAGATGGCACATTGAATATCTTACCTCATTACAAAGTCGTGAAAAATGGAATACTATTTCCAATCCTGTTAAAAAAGGTCAGGTTGTAATTGTCAGAGAAGAAAAACTTCCACTTCTTTGTTGGCCCCTTGCCCTGGTTGAGGAGACTTACCCTGGCAATGATGGCATCACCCGAGTTGTAAAGGTCAAAACTAAAACTGGTACTTATATACGTCCTGTGGTACGTGTGTGTCCATTACCCTCTCAATAATTAGTCGCCAAATATCCCAACTTAGTACATATAAACATTCAAAAAAAAAAAAAAAAAAAAAAAAAAAAAAAAAAAAAAAAAAAAAAAAAAAAAAAAAAAAAAAAAAAAAAAACTTCAAAACTTTAATTTATAAATTCTTTAGGTCTCTTAATATCTTAGCATACCCCTAATAAAATACAAACTTCTCTAGCTTCTCATTCCGCTGAAAATAAATTAAAATTAAGTTTTGCATATGAATGTAATCGCTACACTTTGAAATTTTTCAATGTTGGAGTATTACTCCAAGGCTGGGGAGTATGGTCAGGCCGAATTTATACATTCATAAAGCAAGCAACACACCGCAAACTCTTTTAAAAACAATTTCCTTTTCCTTGTCCTTATTCCTAAACGCACCTTTCATTGTATCTGTGATGTTGGCACTACTGCCTGACGACACACCGAGCCGAGCCACTTCGAAAACGCAAAAAACCGCGCGTGCATCGTCTCCCTCGTAATATGTCTAACAAATACTAAAAAACTCAAAAAGTGAACCGCAAAGTTTTGGTGCAGTGACGGTAAAACGATTTAGAAGAACTAGTGGCAGTGTTCAAGACCTTCAATTTAAAAACGAAGAACCAGTGCATCCAGTCCAGGTACATCCCTCTTAATCCTTTTAAAAAACTATCCATTAAAAATGTAAATGAAAAACATTAAATCATAATAAAGTCAAAGTTAACAATCGTTACAGCCTAAACATAAATAAAACAAACATAAATATAAATAAAAAACATAAATATTTTACATCTGTACTAAATAAATATAATTTGTTCTCAAAAAGTTTATATGCTACAACTCACTGTTTCTATTATTTTGATTATACGGGTACCGCAGAGACAAAGTACCTTTAAGCTGTATCAGTAACCTTGAAGCTGTGAAAAAAATCAAACTTCTAAGTTAACCTAAAAACAAGATACGGGCGTTTATGCCGCAAAAAACATAGGTATATTTCGACACCCTCAAGGGAATAAAAATTTATAGGGTACTAGCTGTTGCCCGAGGCTTTTCCCCCGCTAGAGTAGATTAAAACGCGTTTTCCCGTGGGAGTGAGATATTATTCCGTGGTAAAAAGTCACCTATGTCACTTTCCAGCCCTTCAACTATGTCCATAATACCAAAAATCACGGCAATCTGTCGCTCAGTCTTGACGTGAAAGAAGGACAAAAAACAAACACACTTTCACATTTATAGTATTAATTTACGAGGAGATCCGTAGAAGAACCGGTGTCACCGATACAGCCAAACGGATTAGCTCGTTGATATAGCAATGGGCAGGCCATATGGCACGCAGAACAGATGGCCGTTGGGGACGAAAGGTTCTGGAATGGAGACCACGGACTGGCAAGCGCAGCGTGGGACGTCCACCAACGAGATGGACGGACGATTTGGTGAAGGCCGCGGGTTCAGGGTGGATGCAGGTCGCTTCCAACCGTAATGATTGGCCATCAATGAGGGAGGCCTGCCTATGTCCAGCAGTGGACGTCTTACGGCTGAAATGATGATGATCATGATGAGTATTAATTTGTTGAATCAGGCGTTACATCAAGGCCGCAGGTGAGCAAAGTATGTACCTAATAGTTTCTGTTAATTTACAGGGTGTCTATCAGCTTGAAGCATTACATTTAGGTAACGATTTAACTCCTTAAACGGAATTTTTTTTGTTCTACCACTTTGAAAATTGCTCGCATTTTATTGACTTAAAAGTGGTCAAACTTGGACATTTTCACTAAAGCTCAATACTCAATACTCAATTTTTTATTGTCTTCCACAATGTTCCAGGTGTTATATTATTAGGATACAATTTTGAACATCATGGACCCCGTTGGGCACAGCAAACATCTGACGAGAGGACAGCCTTAATTATAGCAAGGTTTTAATATACAGGGCGTCCCACGGCTATGCCACATGGAGGGGAAGTACCTTCAATATTGTAGATAGACAATTCTACTGAAAAGAGACTTCATTTTGATTTTAAAAACAATTTAAACAACATTCAAAGATTTTTGAAAAAACGCCGGTCTGAACCGGGAATCGAACCCGTCAAATGGTAAAAAAAACACCCGTAATTTTACGACACCGATCAAAAGGCTTAATCGAAAGAATTATTTTTTCCAAGTAACATAGCATCGTCAATAAAAGGAAGACCATGCAATTTTTCGTTTATTTAAAATAATTACATTTTGCTTACAATTAATTTAACTTAGCAAATACTCAAAATGTGTGCCGTTCTGTATACGTAGTATACAAATTCTCACTCTTTTAACAATTACACTTTCTAATTGTAATTGGCCCATAAGTATGAGTATCCAGGAAGGAAAATTTTCATTAAGATAGTCCCTGTTCTATGACTGTTATTAGCCGGAGCCCTGTCTTACTGTACAATGAGACTTCGTCTTACTTCATCGGGAAGATTATTAATCTCGCGTCTTAAAATGTCAAGTATCTCTAAATATCCTGTCCGTGTTCAGATGTCCTTCTTAAACGTATTCAGAAAACCCGGTTTTTTACAATCCTTCACCAAAAGTTAAATGAAAAACGGGACACATTTTGAGCATTTATTACGAGTTATTATTTAAACGAAACCAAATTATGTATTTTATTTTTATGCTAAAAGTTTGTTATGCAAAGCGTTTGTATACCGATTGAATTAAATTATGCAAATTGTTTGTATATCGATTGAACGGCGCCCGTATTTCCTATTTTCTAAAAGATAACAAGTGGTAAAAAAGTGCATGCAGATAGATCATATTTTGTTAAAAATAAATAAAATTAAACGGAATTTCAATTTGATCTATATTACATATAATAAATCTGTAACAAGTCGGTGTCTGTACATTGAAGATATTTGAGAAAAACTGTCACTAGCACAATAGAACCCAAAACAATGATTTTTAGAATTATTGTCTGTTTGTCTGTTTGACTGTGCGTTTGTGCACGCTAATCTCAGAAACGGCTTAACTTAGAAGGATGCGGTTTTCACTGATATGTTGGTATTTTTTTGGATTAACATTTAGTGTTTGTTTCATTTGAATCGGTTCACAAATAAGAAAGATACGTCTATTTTAAGAATTTATCGAACAGGTTTTTTGTTTGAACGCGCTAATCTCAGGAACTACTGCGCCGATTTGAAAAATTCTTTCAGTGTTAGACAGCACATTTATCGAGGAAGGCTATAGGCTATATATCATCACGCTAACACCAATAGGAGCGGAGCGGAGCGGAAGAATGTTTCAAAATCGGGGGTTTTTGAAGTAAAACTTCTATAGGCACGCTTGACTTGGGAGTACGGTGCACGGTGTTGAATGTGAACGCGGGTGTGCGAGGGGGTGCGGGGGCGGGTAATTTTTTTATATCAAGGAACTAAGGAGAGCCATAATTGATGAAAAAGCAAATTAGATAAAAAAAAATAAGCTGCCCAAATTACTAATTCCACGCGGACGGAGTCGCGGGCAAAAGCTATATTAAGTATAAATCATTAATAAAACTATGGAAATTTATTTCAATTCCTACTTTTCTATGAAGATTTATTTAGAATTCAGCTAGCGATTTCGCGTGTCAGAGTTAAGTAGGTACCGACCCAGCGCTCAAGTCTGTGTTGTTATAAATAGGTACGTAGTGTCTATCCAGCCAGCCAAAGCTAACTAGTTAGGTAACATAGCTATTGGCTGGCTGGTAGGTACGAATAATAATAGGTATTCTCTGAGCATTTCTTTTTTTTTGTCCACGGTTCTGATAATTGTCAAAATAAATAAATACGCTTTTATATTGATATTTTATTGAGACTATTTGGTAGAATACTTAATAAATTTAGTTAGTAGGTATGACATAGTCACTTCATTTATTTAGGTTTTATTCGATTAAAACTTAAAATTTCCGCGACACAGGTACAATTGTCGTGCCTCTTTTGTTACTTTCGTTTATGGTTTTCTATTGAACAATACAATGTAAAAAATTTAATCAACTGAATTGGGAATGTCTAAAAAAAATTACCAGTGGTTTTTATATTTTTTTTGTATAGAAAAGTCAATTATAAGAAACTAATTTCTATATTTTGTCATTTAGTTCTCTACTTTTTTCAAAATTAATTATTGAAACTATTTTAGTTGATGACGTCAGATTATAATTGAGGGCACCCACAATGCCAAATTTGTAAATCTATCTAAATGCGTACGATAAGGCAACCCCTTTAATTATTTTTTGCGTAGTGGACACTATACACTGTGTCACTTTACTGGCACTGACAGCGGGTCCAAATCATACTCCGTAGTATAATCCACGCGTATTTTGTGAAGAATTCTAACCACACAGAATAAAGTACGACTTGAACCGGTCACGCTATTTACACCAATGTCAAATGAAGGTCATTGCTTATTTGTTATATAATAAATTCATTACATAATATTAAAATTAAATAACTACAGAAAACGATTTAAAAAGCATTTATCTCGAAATGGTTTTCGATTTTCTATACATTGCAAAAAAATAGACATCCCCAATTAAAAATTTGCGAAGAAGATATTTCTTACTTTATTCGACGCTATACATTTTTTTTGTTACTCGTTTTTTGTAACGAACAAGAACCCAAAATTTTAGCTTTCTATGTCCTTCCTATATAGAAAACTAGCTTTTGCCCGCGGCTTCGCTCGCGTGTACCATGAGTATTCCAAAGAACCAAGATATCAAGCAAGCAAGCATACAGGCAAGCAAGAAAGCATGCAAGCATGCAAGCAAGCATGCAAGCATGCAAGCAAGATGCAAGCAAGCATGCAAGCACACAAGCAAGCAAGCATGCAAGAAAGCGTGCAAGTAAGCGTGCAAGCAAGCGTGCAAGCAAGCACGACCAAACTTCAGGTAGATACGGTCCTTTACAGTATTTCTTTGTACACAATGTTTTTCACTAATTCGGAAGCGAGCACTAAAAATCTGAATAACCAGAAAGAATACAACTAAAAGGCTATACGTGCATAAGATATTTAAAGAAACTTCCTATAACTCCTAACCGTTAAGGAGTTTAACCTACAGTGGAATGCATAACCTCCTCCTTTTTTTGAAGTCGGTTAAAGAGCCCTTTGTGGCCTACTTACAGTATAAACTTTTTAATTATGAAATTTTACCTTTCCACAACCAGTAAAACGCAAAATCCAGTTTTTTCTCGTTCCCGTAAGAATTTCGGGAAATGCTTTATTAATGCTCCCCTACACTCCCCAAGGAACCCACTTGCCAAATTTCAGCTTTCTACGACCAGTAAAACGAAAAATCCGTTTTTTCCCGTTCCCGTGAGAATTTCAGAAAGTCCTCGGTCAATGCTCCTTTTCACTCCTCAAGCTACAAATATGCCGAATTTCAGCTTTCTACGACCAGTAAAACGAAAAATCCCGCTTTTTCCTTATCCCGTGGGAATTTCCGAAAATCCTTAAAACTGTTTTTTACTACTATAATTAGGTACCTACTTCTATGCCAGATTTGAAGTGTCTAGTAATTATAGTTCATAGGATTCCGTTGAACTGAATATATAAATCCCGTTTTTTCCTTATCCCGTGGGAATTTTGAAAAATCCAGAAATTAATGTTTTAACTACTGTAATACCTACTTGTGTATCAAATTTGAAGAGTCTAGTTATTATAGTTACTGAGATAGGGTCACTCGGAATCGAATATATAAATCCCGTTTTTTCCCGGTCCCGTGGGAATTCCCAAAAATCCTTCTTTAGTGGATTCCTACATTGTATAAGGTATCTATGTGCAAAATTTCAAGTCTCTTGGTCCAGTGGTTTGGGCAAAACGTTAAAAACGACACATATATTGATATTTAGACATTTCAACCCCATCGCACCCCATCCAGGGAGATGATATTTTACGTATGCCACATAGGATTTTAAAACCGTTGTTGTTTTCATAACCAGCGACCCGATAAACCATTGAAAAAACACCCATGTTGATTTTCAGACTTTGTTACCCCTTTCCCCTCTTTTAGGGGTTGAATTCTCAAAAAACCTGAAACTCGTGTTTACTCATTTAACATTAGGAGTACTTTTGTGAAGTTTCGAATAAAATAGTCGAACTAATCTTGTTTCCCCATACAAACTTTGAACCCCCTTTTCACCCCCGTAGAGAGTGAATTTTGAAAAATCCTTTCTTAGTGCACCCCTAGACCTTATAAGGAACCTACATTCCAAATTTGGAATCTCTAGGCCCAGCGGTTTGGGCTGTGCGTTGATATGTCAGTCAGTCAGTCAGTCAGTCAGTCAGTCAGTTTCTTCTTTTATATATTAAGATATGAATTACAATTAATTCTCTACACCCATTTCACTGATTAAGATATGTTAAAAAAGGCGAAAAATCCAAAATACGGCAGTTGAAATGAAATCTTGGGACAGTAACAAAGAATGACACTGGTAACAAAATAAATAATGTTAGGTTAGTAAGTTCATCATAGCATAAAACTCGTATTCAAACTAAAAAGAGGTTTGTATTTGGATTTAATTCGTTCTAAATTTTTTTTCGCTGTTGTTCGAGTTTCTCGGGATTATTTTTCAACCGCTCTCGATAGCGCCTCATCTTTTCAGCCGCGGTTAATGGCATTTTCTAACCCTGTACGACAAACACGCCTTTATATTTTTCCTCCTTTATTACCCAATTATCCCAACCCACGTGAAAGTAACAAAAAAGAAGCAACGAACACTTACTTCAACTACTTTGAAAAATTGTGGATGGCTCAACTAAATAACAGATTAATTTAAACCTTCTAATAACTAATAGTAATTATGCAAGAAAACATAGCGAGTTATGTTTTTAGGGTTCCGTTGTCAACTAGGAACCCTTATATTTTCGCCATGTCTGTCCGTCTGTCTGTCTGTCTGTCTGTCTGTCCGTCCGCGGCTAAGCTCAGAGACTGTTAGTACTAGAAAGCTGTAATTTGGCATGAATATATATATCAGACACGCCGACAAAGTGATTGAATAAAAAAAACTAAAAAAATTTTTTTTAGGGTACCTCCCATAGACGTAAAGTGGGGGTGATTTTTTTTTTCTCGGCTAACCCTATAGTGTGGGGTATCGTTGGATAGGTCTTTTAAAACCATTGCGGGGTTGCTAACATGATTTTTCTATTCAGTGCTCTGTTTGCGAAATATTCAACTTTAAAGTGAAAATTTTCATTAAAATCGACCGTCCCCCCCCCCCTCTAAAATCTAAATCTAAACTCAACGGTGGAAAAATTTCAAAAAATTCAGAATGGTAGTAAATATATCAAATTTACTAGGAAAATTATAGCGGCTAAGATTGCTTGGAAATTATTTGTAGTTTAAGAGTAAATAGTAGCCTAAGGTATAAAACATACCTAAACTTGGATTATTCCGTACACATACGAAATCCTTAGAAAAATATTACTTGATTTTTTCGTAATGGCTACGGAACCCTACCTTGGGCGTGTCCTACATGCTATTGGCCGGTTTTTGTTTATACTTTACCTTCAAACCGTGGTATCAAAAACAGAACTTCACTTTTTTAGTACGGCAAGTAGCAAGCAGTTTACTTGGCAATACTTTGACGATAGCTGACGTACATGGCGGCGTATGTTAGCACATAATTTTAGTGTTGCCCGATGTAAACTCAACGAAGTTGGTATTTCTTATAATAGTAACCAAAATGAGTAACAAAAAAGGAATTTTTGTATGGAATAGATACAAACTTTATAAAATATTTTCTACTATTGGGCGATGCTAAATAATAAAAAATACACTGTAATATGAATCTTCTTACAACAAGTGCTGAGTTTAAAATCAAAAGGCTCATATAGTGGTCCTCAACCGTTATTAATAAAAACATACATACAAACATACAGGTGAAGCTAATATAAAGCGTGTAAAAATGAGTTTGAATTAGCGAAATTTTGAATGGCACACGCCGGTTTTCATACATTTGAAATTATAATGTTTTGGTTTAAATTTTTATTTAATAAATTACAAGGTATTTTGACCAACGAACAATTTCGTATGTTTACTAATTACATGAACTTGGTTCACAAAATTGTAGTTTATAGATTAAATATTTTTATTGAAATTCAAACTTGTGGGACACTCAGCAAACCGACTTTAAGATTCTAATTATAGAAGACCAGCAAGCAATCACCCGCGACTTCACTCGTGTGAACCATTTACTTGTTACAGTCGAATTAAAATTTTGGGATTTATTAACAACCCAACAAATACATCGTGGTCTTCATTAGGGTGCCTTTCCACCAGAGATGTGCTACGCTACGTTGCTATGGATCCACCAATCATGTTCATTGGTCCACATAGCATAGCACTGGTGGAAAGGGGTTCAACTAAGCTATGATTTTTATATGGAAAGATGCGTGCCCTGGATGCGTGTTATGGATGCGTGCCCTGGATGCGTGCTATGGATGCGTGCTATGGATGATCGCGAGTCGTGTAGCAATGTCCCCCATCACCGCGTTGCCGCTCCTCGCGCCCCTGTCGATGCATCGCATAGCTCGAGTTGCGCATCTTCTTCGCACAGCTGTCTCGCGGCTGCTCCTACATAGCTTAGCATTGGTGGAAACGGTCGCATAGTTTCGTAGCGTAGCTTTCACATCTTGGCAGCATAGCTGCATAGCACATCTCGGGTGGAAAGGCACCCTTAACCTTATATGATGAACAGCACAGCCATGTAAATTCGTGTCTCTAGACTTAAGATTATCTTCTTTCTTCTTCTATTTATTATAATAAAAATGAATAGCTGAATGTGTTGCTAAGCGCATAACTTCCGATCGACTGCACCAAATTGGATAATTCCTTTTTTTATTGCGTTTGTTATTGTCAGGAGAAGGTTCTAATGAAAGAAATTTAAAAAAAGTACAACGGGGTCGAAGCCGCGGGCATCAGCTAGTTACTTAATAGTTAAGATTGCAGGTTTTTGATTGTTATAAAATGCTGATCTCCTGAGTATCGGGATAAAAAGTAACCCATGGTACTTATGTGTTATAACAGATATCCAACAATCTGTACTGCAAATTCCCCCCAGACACGTCAAGATTTTTTAGCGTGAAAGAATAACAAGCGTAATAAACACTTAAACTTACATTTATATTATTTGAAGGATATTAAATAAAAGCCACTGATCTGTCTTTTGGCGACTTTTCATCAACTTGTGAAAGAAAGAAAAATAAAAAAGTATCCTTGAATTGCGCAAGCTAAAAAAATTCTAGGTTTTATGTCTATTCACTCACTCGGTAGGTTGTCAGCTTAAAGTTAAATTGAATTGGATGCAGCTAGTGTGCTCGAATTTCTCCTTCTATTGAGTAACGCTTCATCCGCAGTCCACTGAGACGGCTCTGCTTGTATACAACGACATGCAATTATGTTCAATCGAAATGTCTTGTTTCCCCGCAACGGTATTTGCGTGGCATATACGCGTGCACACACATATAATATACATGTCGCTGCTTATCGAGAACAGTGGCACAACTCAAAATTAAATGCTATTTCATTTAATGTTATATCTTTTACTAATAAGATTTGAAATCGAATTGCATTCCATTTTGTTTCATGACAGTGTTCATGAGAAGCAGCGATGTGTGGGCACGCGTGTACTTTTTTTATTATATTTTTATTATTTCAATAAGATCGACAGTAGATTTTTCTGTTTCTTTTATTCCGTGCAAAATTAAGTTATTAACTCTTTTTTGTTTTTCAAGCTGGTTTATTTCTTCTTTTCAACCGACGAAAACAAAAGGAGGAGGTTCTCAAGTCGACGTGTATATTTGTTTTTTTTTTTATGTATGATCACGCATAACTTTTTACAGAGTAGTCCGATTTTGATGATTCTTTTTATATTGGAAAGCATATACCCCAAGAGTGGTCCCATGTAAATTTGGAAATAATATTCTTACCCTAGGCGTAGGAAAACAGGGGATGATTGACTAACTTTTTACAGAGTAGTCTGATTTTCATAATTCTTTTTTATTGGATAGGGTATACCTTGAAGTTGGTATTATATAAATTTGGAAAAAAACTTTACCCCAAGGATGGGAAAAAGTATAAAATAAAAACTTTTTAACAAAAAAATTAAACCGCCGAAAAAACTGAAAAGCAAAATATAATACCTTTTTTGTTTGACCTTAATCTAGGTACCAGTTTGAAGTCGGTGCCTCAGCACGAGCCAGGAGGAGTGATAGAAGCCAATCAGGTAGAAGATTATAGGTCCACTCCTCCTGGCTAGTGCTGAGGCACCGACTTCAAACTGGTACCTAGATTAAGGTCAAACAAAAAAGGTATTATTTTTTGCTTTTCATTTTTTTCGGCGGTTTAATTTTTTTGTTAAAAAGTTTTTTAATTTCTCATTTTCTGATCTTAATTCTTGCATTTCCAGTCTATAAGGAACTAATTTTTCGTCTATTCTTGCCATAATTGATGAGTTTTATACTTTTAAGTTATTGTCGATGGTTTGTAACCTTGGTTACGGCTGTACAGCGATTCTAAGGCGGCCCTCTCGACCATTAAGAACCACGGCTGCTTACACCCCCTGGCGGTGGAAGCCAGAAACAACTTGACAACATTGTCCCTCCAGGGCAAGGTTGTCAAGTTGTTCTGGATTAAAGCCCATGTGAGGCTTGAAGGGAATGAAAGAGCCAATGGTTTGGCCAAGGAGGCCGCCCTAAAATTAAAGCGAATGCCGGAGTACGACCTATGTCCGGTTTCTTTTGTCAAGCGATCCATTCGTATGGACACGCTAGACGAGTGGAGCCGGAGGTACGTGTCCGGGGAAACCGCAGCTGTCACTAAGCTTTTCTTCCCCAACGCAGTGGCGGCATACGGGATAATTAGGAAAATGACGACGACAAACATACAGACACAACTTATGACGGGGCATGGAGGGTTTTCCGAATACTTGCACAGATTCAAGTGTAAGGATAACCCGTCATGCATTTGTGACCCTGACGTTGACGAGACTGTGCCACATATATTGACCGAATGCCCTGTATTTGGGAGGGAGAGAGAGGAGATAGAGGTGAAGTTGGGAATTAAACTAAAGCTGGAAAGTATAAAGGAAGTAATGTCAAGCAAAAATAGGCAAGTGTTTATCAAATATTGTGTAGAAGTTGCTAAGAAAGTAATAGGTAGAAATAAAACTTAGATATGAAGTTATGATATGCAAGCAAGCATGCATGCACGCAAGCAAGCAAGCGTGCAAGAAAGCGTGCAAGTAAGCGTGCAAGCAAGCGTGCAAGCAAGCACGACTAAACTTCAGGTAGATACGATCCTTTACAGTATTTCTTTGTATACAATGTTTTTCACTAATTCGGAAGCGAGCACTAAAAATCTGTATGACCAGAAAGAATACAACTAAAGGTCTATACATGCATATGATATTTAAAGAAACTTCCTATAACTCCTAACCGTTAAGGAGTTTAACCTTTCATCATCAGCTCACCTGAATAACCAGCAAAAATACAACTATCGGTCTATACGTACGTATAATATTTGAAAAAATATCCTCAACTCCTAACCGTTAAGGAGTTTTACCTATGATGTCTACCAGACGCAAACACTTAAATAGCTTGAGAAAATATATGAAAAACGTAATGCATGCCTACAAAATTTGAAGGTTGCCCTCGATTTCCCTGAGATCCCGTCATCAGATCCTGATTTGGTGACAATGGGACCATCTCAGGAGTATATTATATTCTTTCGTATAAAAAAATATTTTTTAAAATCGGTCCACAATTTTGACCGCACAATCGGTGAACATACCTACATAAAAAAAATACATACAGTGGAATGCATAACCTCCTCCTTTTTACCTGAATATATAAATCCCGTTTTTTCTCTTTCCCGTGGGAATTTCGGAAAGTTCTCTCTCAATGCTCCTCTACACTCCCCAAACAACCTACTTGCCGAATTTGAGCTTTCTACGACCAGTAAAACGAAAAATCCCGTTTTTTCCCGTTCCCGTGGGAATTTTGTAAAGTACTCTCTCAATGCTCCTCTACACTTCCCAAGCAATCTACATGCCGAATTTCAGCTTTCTACAATCATTAAAACGAAAAATCCCGTTTTTTCCTTATCCCGTGGGAATTTCCGAAAATCCTTAAAATAGTTTATTACTATTATAATTACCTACTCCTATGCCAAATTTGAAGAGTCTAGTAATTATAGTTCATAGGATTCCGTTGACCTGAATATATAAATCCCGTTTTTTCCTTATCCCGTGAGAATTTTGAAAAATCCTGAAATTAATGTTTTAACTAATGTAATACCTACTTGTGTATCAAATTTGAAGAGTCTAGTTATTATAGTTACTGAGATAGGGTCACTCGGAATCCAATATATAAATCCCGTTTTTTCCCGTTCCCGTGGGAATTCCCAAAAATACTTCCTTAGTGGATACCTACATTGTATATGGTATCTATGTGCAAAATTTCAAGTTTCTAGGTCCAGTGGTTTGGGCAAAACATTAAAAACGACACCCATATTGATATTTAGACATTTCAACCCCATCGCACCCCATCCAGGGAGATGGTATTTTACGTATGCCACATCGAATTTTAAAACCGTTGTTGTTTTCATAACCAGCAACCCGATAAACCATAGAAACAACACCCATGTTGATTTCCAGACTTTGTTACCCCTTTCCCCCCTTTTAGGGGTTGAATTCTCAAAAAACCTGAAACACGTGTTTACTCATTTATCATTAGGAGTATTTCTGTGAAGTTTCGAATAAAATAGTCGAACTAATCTTGTTTCCCCATACAAACTTTGAACCCCCTTTTTACCCCCTTAGGGAGTGAATTTTGAAAAATCCTTTCATAGTGCTCCCCTAGGCCTTATATGGAACCTACATGCCAAATTTGGAATCTCTAGGCCCAGTGGTTTGGGCTGTGCGTTGATATGTCAGTCAGTCAGTCAGTCAGTCAGTTTCTTCTTTTATATATTAAGATTAACTAAAAGCAACTAACTACACTAACTGCTAGCAACTAACTGTTTATAATTAATAAATGTAAATCCCGAGTATAAAGGAAAGGAAAGGAAAGGTCCTAAGTTCTTCGCAGTGAAAAATAAAAAACGCGTAGATTAGATAGAGTTGTAGGTGGGAGTCCAAAGACCCACAGATAGAATAAAAGATATGATGGATGATTGAAAGACACTGTATGAAGCATGAAAGTACGAGAGGTAGCAAAAGCGAGAACTAGTATGAATGATAATTAGACTAGAACAGGCCTCGACTAATTGTCGGGGGCAGGTAGGATAAAAAAAAAAAAAAACCTTGGTTACGGCTTTGTTGATTGTCTTGTGTTGTCAGATTTGTGTTGGTTAAAAAATATTATATGTGGTGTATGGACAAGAAATATTGGTTTTAATATTATCAATTAGGAATATGGAGACTTCCGCTAGTTAATAGTTTAAATAGATTTTAGCAGGTTATGGGCCGCCCCATATTCCTCATTTTTCGGTGATTCGGATAAAAATTTACCAAATTTACGATCTTTATTTTTTTTGACAGTTTCATAAATCATGTAAAATTTTATTAAAGCACTATTAATGCTACTGGAGAAAAAGGCCCACAAGAACAATCAATCGAAAATACAAAAATCAATCGAAAATACAAAACGTGGTTTGTCGGTTAGAAAATGGAAACAATTTTTTAATTGGAAATTTAGAGTAACCTGTGCTGATGTAAAGAAGGAAGATAAAATTAAGGATGCAGAAGCAAGATCGCTTAATAGTACCATGCATATGAGATATTTTTTATGGAAATTGTGAAAGGGTGTAAAAGTGCAAAAGATAATATGATGAATTCTTTAGAAAATATTTTTACAAGAAGAAATATTATGAATAAATATTAAAAATAAACTTTTTACAGAGTAGTCCGATTTTGATGATTCTTTTTTTATTGGAAAGCGTATACCCCGAAGGTGGTCCCATTTAAATTTAGAAATAATATTCTTACCCTAAGGGTAGGAAAACAGGGCATGATTGACTAACTTTTTACAGAGTAGTCTGATTTTCATAATTATTTTTTATTGGATAGATAGGGTTGAAGTTGAAGTTGGTATTATAAATTTGAAAAAAAATTACCCCAAGGATGGAAAAAAGTATAAAATAAAAACTTTTTAAAAAAAAATTAAACCGCTGAAAAAACTGAAAAGCAAAAAATAATACCTTTTTTGTTTGACCTTAATCTAGGTACTGTGCTGAGCCTTTGGGGCTTCGATAACATTTTATTTTCTTTGTTTTGGCGTGATCGTCTAATTTGGACCGTATATACGTTGTGTATTTTTAAAATAATAATAATAACCAGGGTTCACAACTAGGTGAACTATTAGACTTTACATACTCATGTAAATAAATAGGTTATAGCGAATATATGTATAAATTCTTAAATATAAATCCACAGACAGAAATGGACAAAGGTTTAACAATTAGTATTATTTATTTGCTCTGGAAGACATTGTATAAAAATATGGTTTATACTCGTAAAGGAGGAGCCCTCTCCCCGCTCCGTCCAGTAGAGCTCGACACCACACTGGTCGCTCTTCCTCGAGCCTACCATCACCATTTCAAAGGGAACAACAAACTATGTCGCCCGTCTATAGATCGTATGTATCAGTCACCAAATGAATAAGAGGTCAAACAAGAATGTAGTTACCCCTGTGGTAGGATTTTATTACCCCTAAAATTTACACGGAGTAACTACCCTACTCACTTGAGACTACTTCTATTCCCCCCTTAGACTCTAGTATAATAAGAAGGTACTTCGATTAGTGTATGAGTAAGCTGAAGGATGTCGTGAAGCGACAGTCAAAAAAGTGAGATAACCTAACCTAGATTCAAAAAAAAATAATGTCGTGAAGCGACAAGTTTAGTGAAAAGAAACCTAAACTAAGCTATGAAATAAAAAATAGAATATCTAAAGAACCATTTATTTACATTTAGATTCAAAAAAAAATAATGTCGTGAAGCGACAAGTTTAGTGAAAAGAAACCTAAACTAAGCTATGAAATAAAAAATAGAATATCTAAAGAACCATTTATTTACATTAACTAAAAAAGGACAATATTTACAAAATATGGATGTGTGTGGAGTGGTGTGATGCAGTGGATGGACGGGATGGTGTGTGTTAGAAAGAGTAGTAAGGTGGAGCATAAACACGGGGCGATGGCGGAGGCTTCGGTGAAACGGAGATCCAGCGGTGATCCGAGCTTGTAGAACGCTCAGTGGGGCGTTACTGAGCGCCTGGTGAAAGCGCCGTCAGCGCTCCGATAGGGGCGCGTAACAGGTGCACGTAGGTGTCCGGTGGGGCACGGACGGCGCACGGTACAAGTGCGGGTGGAACACGGTGTAAGGGAAGACAGCACACGGCGTAGATGGAGACCGCGGCCCGTGTAAGTGAAGACAACGGCCGGTGTAGGTGGAGTCCGGAGACAACGTAGGGTAAAGGTGGTGGCCCGTATTCGAGACCACGCGTGCGGACTTCGGGGCAACGTGTACTAATCTTCGAGACAACGCGTACAGACTTCACGGCAACGCGTACTAACTTCGAGACAGCGCGTACAGACTTCGGGACAGCGCGAACACTTGGAGGTTTCGAGATAACTCGCGGAGACTGACTTGTGACCTTTTAGAATGAAGGTATTTGCGCGAGGCTTGAAGAATCCCGGGACCAGCTCGGCCCCGGGACAAGGCCTTTTCGAGTTACTTTCTATTTGAAAGCTGACGAATGACTAACTCGCTCTGGGATTTGTATGGCTTATATAGCCGTCTGACGGAGCTCCGCTCCCGAGGACGTTTCGAGAATCAGAACCTATGAAATTTTAAATTAAAAGTAAATTTGTACACGTGGCCAAATATATTTACTCGTTTTAGAGGGAGGTTTGATCTAAAATATTGTTTTTCTGACATGAAAAATGAAAATATTTGTCATGACAACCGAATAAACAAGCTTGTCATAACATGTCAGTTTTTGTATTGAAGACAATAGCAATTGTAAGGAGCCATGAAAATAATTGTTATTAGATTAAAAACACAGGAAAAAATGTCACGCATCAGCACGTGCGAAGCCCGAATCTCCAGCATAACCGCAACACATAGAAAAAGACCGAAAAAGTTAGTGTCCGTTTTCATCGAATCAAAAAGTGATTGTAACGTGAAAATACGTAGTGAAAACCAAGTGAAACTGTGTTATTTAGCTTTTGTGATTTCGCAGGACCCTGCAGAAATGAAGGTGACGCGATTCTAATGATATTAAGATCGACGACAGGACGTGAAAAAGATACGATAAGGGAGCTAAAACACGATATAATTGTAAGTAAACAGCACAAAACGCTACAAGGACGCTCCATTATTTGGTCTACAACCCAGACCGAGTAATTGGCCTCCCCCCACGTACCTCCCTAAGACACCCAATTCTGCACGGATCACCTCTAGGAATGAATATCCTTAGCTGCAACCTCACTAACGACACCTATTGCCGAGCGAGTAAGTAGACACCCCGTTGGATTAAGCATAATCACTACGTGCCGATTGGTCAGACCGAACACTAGGGGGCAACAATCAGCACGCCAGAGGCAGAATTGACCCCTGGAGACCATACGTATATCGCCAATCCTCGCACCCAAAATAATAATTTTGATAATCTACAGACCGCATAATTAAAGCTTCACATCAACCGTTGCTTAGCCTAGCCATCGCAACTGTATCGTCTGTACTATGGTACGTGATGGTGTAGCTGCGTGCTATCAGGACCATTTCACTTGGTCGGTCGTAACTATACTGGCATTTGTGCCTACCAGTATTGTCACTTCCCCACTCTCAGAGTAATAGTACGGATAGAAGTGTGGGAAATACTTTCTCTATACTGGTCTGATTAAATTCAAGGTTAATATTGAGGACTGGTAAGTATTAGTGGTTTAATTTAGTCTCAAGTATTATGAAAACCCCATTCTAGGTTGTAATAGGTTAACAGATTTTATACCAAAATCAAGGGATGAATTTTGAAAATGATATTCTTCCACAAGAACAAATAAAATAGATAATACAATACACCTTAAACCTAAATGGACTTGTATAACAGCACAACAAAGATAATAAACAGTAATAATATGGCTGTTTATCCATTTCTATCAGTAATTGATCAATTACTTCCCAAAAATAAATTCATAGTAAAACCACAAGGTTAAATAGCAATAAACCCTACTAAAATTATACTAGGAGTCCTTACCTAGGAGGTACAACTATTTCACTGTTTAAATACT
This sequence comes from Archips crataeganus, assembly GCA_947859365.1. Taxonomy (NCBI): domain Eukaryota; kingdom Metazoa; phylum Arthropoda; class Insecta; order Lepidoptera; family Tortricidae; genus Archips; species Archips crataeganus. The sequence continues at coordinate 24,800,649 of OX402045.1, read as the reverse complement.
CTGTGGTATTATCGAAGATAGGTTCCCCAGTAGGTTACAAGATCTCCGGTAGCTTAGATAATATTCACTTCAAATATTACTTCAAGACAAGGTCCTCAATAGTTCAGATAATATTCACTTCAAATATTACTTCAAGACGAAGGTACGACAACATAAACGCACAAGGTTCTCAGTCAGAATATTGTTCAGGTCCACTGTCAATTATCGAAGATAATTCCTTTCGGATTCCAAAAAGATTTAAATTTAAATAATAATTCCAAGAGAAAAGACAATAAAAATAAAATCAATTCAAAACATTGTATAGCTCTACCCAAGGTGGTTTCTCGATATCAAATGCCAATAGACATTCTAATTTATTTAAACAAAGATTCAATTGGCCTGTTCTAAAATTTAAATATTTAAACCTATTGTCATGTTTATTTGTAGTAGCTAAATAGAACCCTATTACTCATTTTGACATTAACTGTCAGTCATCAAAATTTTGTTTAAAATTGAACCTTAAATTTCGTTGACCTAAACATCTATCTTACTATGTAGCTTTGTTCTGTATGTATAATTTCAATAAATGTTTAGTCGCGAGAGTCAACCCCGGTAGGTTTAAGTTAAGATCGCGTTTGATTAAAATATACGGAGGGCCGATATAGCAGATAGAAGTTCTTAATATTCGTATAAGTTCCTACTGACACGTTAAATAAAATTATAAAGACACTTAGCTAAGATTATGGTCCAAACGCATCGCGCTCCCAACATACAGCCCCGAAGTCTGCATCTCCATACTCCAGCAGCTCTCCTCACAGCTTACGGCATCTCGCAGCTCTCAGCAGAACTCCAATCAGGAACCCGCCGTCATATCCAGTGAATGGATATCCATGTCAAACAAATTATATATTAATAATGTATCAAAATCATTATTCAATCCTGATGTGATTCAGGAGATTCCATAGATCATGTATTTCTGCGATGTCAATTATATTGGTCCAATAGTTCCAATGACTGACGTATGATGGATATAATAATATACTGGAAATAAGTCCATTATGCTTTGATTTAAGATATAAATTATTATTGGATTTCCAGTCGTCACTTTAATCCCTGTCATATTTTCATGTAATTCATCAATACTCCATTGTCCACATTCCCCATAAATCCCCAATAAAACATCAGTATTTTGACTTACACGTCAAATGATCCCTCTTGGTCTTCGCTCCATCATCCTTTGACGTAGACTCCTCACTTCTATTCTTCTATTCCACATGACAGCTGACGTCACGCGCCTCTAGACTCCCGCTATTTCTGAAAATAGTTAAATTATCCTGCGAAATATCATTTTGGACTCACGGCAGTAACTCTACACTGATACACCATTTAATTCGCTACACGATTCTCATTATTAGAACACTCCCGATTCAATAGACACTGAGTTATAGTCATTTAATCCCAAACACAATATCACAAGCTTATTATTATTATAACTTCACTCGTCTGTCTCCTAGATTAGCCATCACTTTGACATTTCCCAATGTTTCTTTCTTTGGAAACCAAATATAGCTATCTTTGATTAGGCGGAGTTTTCCCTCAGCTTTACACGGTCTCGCTATATATGATGATTGGTAAATAAATCAACTGTTGTTTATAAAGTTTCCATTGCTGTAACTCCCAACGCCGTAAATCATAGTCATTTCAAATTGTCACATTTGTTGAAAGTACGAGGAAATAACTATTGGAAAATACACACACACACCACACGACACTTCACTTCCATAATCGCGGATCCAATTCTAAGGATTACTTTTATCCTTTTGGATTTTCTTATTTCGTTATCTCGGTTTTCTTCCTGACATCTCCCATGTCAATCCTCCAATTCCCTTTTTCTCTTTTCTTTTTGACAGGTCTCATTAAACAAGGTTTGTTATTGAAACTTTTTCAAAAAAAATTAATACGCATATAACGAGTACAGTACAGTACCAACCAGTTTGAAGTCGGTGCCTCAGCACGAGCCAGGAGGAGTGATAGAAGCCAATCAGGTAGACGATTATAGGTCCACTCCTCCTGGCTAAGTGCTGAGGCACCGACTTCAAACTGGTACCTAGATTAAGGTCAAACAGAAAAGGTATTATTTTTTGCTTTTCAGTTTTTTCGGCGGTTTAATTTTTTGTTAAAAAGTTTTTATAATAATTTCTGCTCAAATGGTAATGACAAAAAAACCGCCGTAAAAACGCTGAATATTTACCCTGAAGATGTTTGGATATTCGGAGATTTATTACTCAATCACGCAATAACAGCTGAACGGATTTTTTTGAGTAGTAGTAGTGGGTACATTTATCCCAGATTATTGCATGGTTTCCGCGGGATATTGATAAACGAATTCTTCGCGGACAGAGTCGCGGGCAACAGCTATTCAATAATAAGTCCTTTGTTTTTTGAACAAGTAATTGATCACGCCGCGCATACTCCCGGCTTAACTCGAGTACACTGGTTTTAAATTATTAATTGGGTATAATTAATATGACTTAAAACATAAAGCTGGATTAAATAAAGCTAAGTACCTACTACAAATTTGGACAGTATGATTAACGTAGAGAAGTATCTTGTATGAGAAAATTGAGCTGGGAATGGGACTTCAAATATATTTCTTACATAATATCAGTATGAATTACATATATTTATATAAACACCAACACCGTAATAACGTTTACGTCTGTAGCAGATAACCCAGGTACTAATTATTTTACCTTTGGCACCTGTTAGGTAATATTCAGCATAGAAAATAAATAGAGATAGGTACTTAAATTTAAGTTAAAACGTTGATTTTTAATACAGGCTTTCTTTGCTAACTACACTTTTCGTTGACTACTTATTTTTCCATTATCATCTAATCTGCATCTCCATACCAAAGTGATAAATCTTTAGGCTGTTACGGGGAATCTAGTAATATAGCAATAAAAGACGTACGTTCATCACCATAATCTATTGCAAGACTGCCAAACAAATATAAAACTACCCACCACCACAATATGATACAACCGTCGGATCTACCCGACATATACAACACAAAGAATGATGGGCAAAAATGTATGGAACTCGGCCCAATCACCAATAGAATTATAATGTATGTAGGCTTATTGATCCCTCTATTTGCTGTAATCCCTCCGGGGTGTATTGGCCCAAGTGTCAAAATGTCCAAGGGGTCTAGATGTCCAGATGCCATAAACACCACAGGTCAATTTGGCCCAAGTGTCAAAATGTCCAAGGGGTGTAGATGTACAGATGCCATAAACACCGCAGGTCAATTTGGCCTGACTGTTAAATTGTCCAGGACGTCAGAATGTCCAGACGCCACAACGACCACTTGTCAATTTGGCCCGAGTCTTGAATTGTCCGGGAGGTCATAATGTCCAGATGCCACAAAGAACTCTGGTCAATTTGGCCCGAGTATTAAATTTTACGGGATGTAGTAAGGTCCAGATGCTATAAAGACCACAATGATCTTGCTACAGTGGCTCAACAAATAATGTTTTGAGCACTGGACGTTTTGACACTTGGACATTTTGACTACTGGGGGTTTTGGCCATTCGGCAGTTTGGAAACCGTACGTTCCACCCATTAGACTTCTTGGAAATTGGACGATTTGGCAATTGGACGTTTTGGAAACTGGACGTGATATTCGCTAGACATTATGATGATTAGGCGATTCGGCAATTGGGAATTTTGACAACTGGAGGTTATGTTCACTGGACTTTTTGCCAGTTACATATTTCGGTAATGGGGCGTTTTTTCATTTGGTTGTTTTGACGAACAGACATTTTGGCAACTGGGTATTGTGTCCTTGGACATTTTGACATTTGGACGTTCTAACATTTGGACATATTGACACTTGGGTCAATACACCCCGGAGGGTACACCCAATCCGAGTTTAGGCAAAATTATGAAGGATAAAGTAACTACTGAAATTTGAGATTGATAAGGCCTCAACCGCATTGTAATTTTTTTTTTCTATCGAGCAAACAATCTTTTTTATTCGAATTTTGAAACTCATAAATTGATGTCCATGATATTCTTGCTCATAAATATCGATGGTCATAATTTTTTTAAAGCATATCGCTTAATAGTTCTAACTGCAATGATCCATAATCCTATTGTTCATAACTTTAAAAAGTCATAATATTGATATCAATAACATTTAACGGAATATCGTTGAATATTTAGAAACATTATCAGGCATATATCTTAAAGTAATTATGGTTTTTAGTCATAATTTTTCATTAACTAAAATGCACTAAGCATATACATCGAAATCTATAACAACCGAAGGAATATCGATAATTATTCAGAAACATGGTAAAGCACATCGCTGGCAGCGAGCGAGCGAAGCGATCGAGCAAAACCTTTCAGGGCCGAAGCGACTCGGACAGGTTGGGTTCATGTTAGGTATTTTTTTTATAACAGCACAGAAAAGGATTATTACCTACCTTTAATATTATGAAATTTCATACAACCATGACATTGAATGTTATTACAAAGAGATATATTATTATAAGGCATATAAACATTTCTTTATAATTATTTTACAAAGTAATATTATGCCTAAAAATAAATATGACCTGCGAAAAAAGACCTTGCAATAATTATTATGAGTGACTTTATTACCTTTAACATTATAAAGTGTCATGCTTCCATGACACTGAATGATATGACTTTACTTATTCAGTCCTTACAATAATTATGACTTAAGAAAATCGTAACTCCAATTTATGTTGTTTAATATTATGACTTCCGATAATATGACGAAGTAAAATTATGACAGGAAACGTTATGGGCTTGAAAATTCGGAACAATAATTTTATGGGTGTCATTATGGACCAATGTGAATCATTGTTCTCTATGCAAGTATTTAGCATCAGTCGGATTTGATGGTTTAGTTAGAGAAACAAAACTAGTTTTCACTTCCTCTCAGGCTGTCATTATTCTTGTAAATAATTCTTCTCTGGAGTGGATTGCTTTTGCGTAAACCTTATTCATCAGTGTTTCCCATACAAAAAATCCAATGGGGTAAGATCTGGCGACCTGGCGGGCCAGGCTAGCACATCGCTCCCGCGACCAATCCACCTCTCTGGATATTCTTGATCCAACCAAGAAAGAACCACGCGGCCAAAGGGAGCTGAAGCATCGTCGTGCTGAAACCACATATTTTTTCTAGTCTCTAAATCGACGTCGTCCAGCAAAACATGTAACTCGTTCCTCAAAAAATGTAAATAATTAATTTTTCCTCTTCGAATGCTGATTTTCTTCTAGCCACTGATGGAGATTGTGGGAATAGAATATCCCTTCTCTCATAAATAGAGACTCGTCTGTCCATAATATTTTACTTAGAAATTGGGGATCTTCTACCAGTTTCTGATCTATTGTTTTACAATATGCCACTCTGGCAAGCCCATCATTACTTAATAGTCCTTTTACTTTCCGATAATGGAATGGGTAAAGCCCGTATCTTTTCCATAGCTTCAACACCTGTCTGTAATTCACGTGCACAATCCGTGCCAAAGCACATGATGACAAAGTCGGATCGGTTATTATTAAATTCATTATACGATTTTGTGTACAGGCGATCCAACTGAAAAGCAATTTGAAACTTGAAGTTTAGTAAGTTTCAGTGACAGTAAGATTTTATTTTGTATCTTGACATATGAGTGTCACAAAATTAAATCTATGGCTATTAGGTACGGCCAGCTATACAGGGTGGAAAGTTGAGATGGGGCAGCAAGGGCAGCTACTAGATCCCTTGCTGCTACGCGAAAATGCTCTTAGGAGACCTTTACTAACTTTTTGAGTGATGACAATCGACATTCACAGATTTTTGATAAAATGTACAACAGTCAGCGAGAAAATCGACAGATTTGACTTATTTTTTTTTTAATGCCTATTGGTCCCATTTCTATCAAGGATTAAAACACTCTTTGAGACGAACTGAGGTTAGAGTACTAGAACACCCACAAATCAAAGAAAACTTTTTCCATACAGTTCGTAGGGTAATTAATTACAATGTGAAATTTTCTTTACCTTACAGATCATTAAATTGTAGACAACTACAATTAAGATATTAGAAATGAGAAAAATCGGTATCATTGTAAAAAAAACAACTAGTCTTCATTCTTTTAGGCGGACTTGCGCCTAAAATTTAATACTGGGTTAAGACACTAACTTTAGTTAAAATGTTCGGTTTTTAGTTGTCTACATACTGTTTAATTTTCTTTAAGCATAAAGGATTCATATTCGTAAAAAAACAACATATGAAAGTTTCACTTTGCAAATTACCCTACAAACTGTATGTGGAAAAAGTTTTCTTTGATTTGTGGGTGTTCTAGTACTCTAACCTCAGTCGGTCTCAAAGAGTGTTTTTAATCCTTGATAGAAATGGGACCGACTGGCATTAAAAAAAATAATTCAAATCTGTCGATTTTCTCGCTGACTGTACATTTTATCAAAAATCTGTGAATGTCGATGGTCATCACTCAAAAAGTTAGTAAAGGTTTCATAAGAGCATTTTCGCGTAGCAGCAAGGGATCTAGTAGCTGCCCTTGCTGCCCTATCTCAACTTTCCACCCTGTATGTTTAAATAATTTGCACACTCCGATAGTGATAATAATTAAGTGATGAATTATTTTAAATGCTCTTTGTTATTAAAAGATAAAGATAAATATCGTAAGTACGGCTAGGAGTACTATTCTGTTACTCAGCTTTAAATCGCATCGTCGTATGTGGCTGTAAAATATCTGTAACCTTTTTGTTGCTGAATAGCAAACTTATGACGAAACTTAAAGCAATTTTATTATAACTGGCTAATAACAATGTAGTTTCCGCTTCTGCATGTAAAAGTTTGCGGCTACGTCACATTAATTAGGGTTTGTTTCACTGGAGATTATTTTACTTGTAAATTTATAAAAATAATTAATATCTCGAAAAGTAAGCGATTTAGGACTATACGTTATACCACTTTTTTTACTCCAATTAGTCAAAATCGATGGTCAAAATCTTTCAGATTATTAAAAACCACGGCGTATAATTACGGCGGGTTAGGATTTGTAAGACTTTGGCTTTAGTACCTACATAAAATGGCGAAATCTATAAGAATGTCACACAAACGAACGGTTATTATTTTTTTGGTAATTTGAATGTTCTACGGGTGACTGAACTATTTTAAGAATTTCAAATTCAACGTGAATTCTTCTGGCTTTATCATTTTATTCGTTTCATCGCAAATATGATTAAAAAAAAAACATTTTACTTATGTTACACCGGTACCGGTACGGCAATATTTACTAACCTCGACTCATAAAGCCTCCAGTGTGCGACTTCGAGCTTCTCTTCCAATAGACGCTCGTTCGTAATTCTTTATTTACCGCCCTGAAGATATAATGTATTATTAAACGACATTTTTTATAAAGATTTAACATCAAACGAAGCCCGTGTGATGTCACGCGCAAGAATATGGCGGAGTGGAGCTGATATATTAATAAAAGCGATTCAACAGATCAAGTTGATCGTCGAGTTCTTCTACAATTCACATTCCTTTTATTCAGATTTATGGAGCTCAAATACTCACAAGTTCAATGTACCTATTAGTCTAGTACTCCACTCCCCTTGATCTCCAATGTCTTGTCTGTGTGTGTATATTTTTATGTACATACGTTCTCCTAAATTATTCGATATTTGTGTTTATCTTATATCCACTGTTCCTTTTCTTCTTCTTATGTTTGTAGTGGTGGTTTATGGTGGGTTCTTGGCGTTCACTTAAATTAACAGCAAATGACCCTCTTCATCAATTTTCCCACTTGTTTTAGGTATTTAAAAAAAATACATTTCGCTGTAAGTAGCTTTTATTAAGTTTGCGTTATCTTCTAATTTATAAAAATCTCGTGCAACGGTGTTTATTATCGAACTCCTCCGAAACGGCTTGACCGATTTTTTTATGAAACTTTTTTCTCTATATTCGGTAGATCTGAGAATAGGTCGAGTTCGTAGGCTAATTTTCTTCGCAGACGGAGCCGCGGACAACAGCTAGTCTAATATATAAAAATAATCATAATAATAAAAAAAATTGTTTATTAAAAGAAATCCATTTTACATAAATTTCGGCTTACCAAGCGGTCCCACGCTAGGCAATGTCTTTCACGTGGTGACCGGATTCGGATTACAATTTTAGGTTACAGATTTAAAATATGTACCACGATTACACACAAAGTAGGTAGGTAGGTCCTCTTAAGCATTTACGAAAGAAACAATAATGTAAATATGGTATATATTTATAATTTTAGTACTGTATGAAATTGGGAACGTCTAAAAAAAATTACCAGTGGTTTTTATATTTTTATTGTATAGAAAAGTCAATTATAAGAAACTAATTTCAATATTTTGTCATTTAGTTCTCTACTTTTTTCAAAATTAATTATTGAAACTATTTTAGTTGATGACGTCAGATTATAATTGAGGGCTCCCACAATGCCAAATTTCTAAATCTATCTAAATGCGTACGATAAGGCAACCCCTTTATTTATTTTTTGCGTAGTGGTACACTATACACTGTGTCACTTTACTGGCACTGAAAAAGAGCTAGATGTCAGACAGCGGGTCCAAATCAAACTCCGTAGTATAATCCACGCGTAAATTGTTAAGAATTCTAACCACACAGAATAAAGTACGACTTGAACCGGTCACGTAATTTACACCAATGTCAAATGAAGGTCATTGCTTATTTGTTATATAATAAATTAATTACATAATATTAAAATTAAATAACTACAGAAAACGATTTAAAAAGCATTTATCACGAAATGGTTTTCGATTTTCTATACATTGCAAAAAATAGACATCCCCAATTAGGGTACCTAATTTTCTTGAAGTCTATATTGCCGATAATAACGTTTCACTTACTTAATTTTATTATTTCATGTTTAGACGACCAGATGACCTAGTGGTTAGAGAACCTGACTATGAAGCTTGAGGTCCCGGGTTCGATTCCCGTATCGGGGCAGATATTTGTATGAAAAATACGAATGTTTGTTCTCGGGTCTTGGGTGTTTAATATGTATGTAAGTATGTATCTATCTATATAAGTATGTTTATCCGTTGCTTAGTACCCATAACACAAGCTTTGCCTAGCTTACTTTGGGACTAGGTCAATTGGTGTGAATTGTCCCGTGATATTTATTTATTTATTCATGTCACTGTGTTTGTTATCAAACTCCTCTGAAACGGCTTGACCGATTTTTATGAAACTTTTTATCTGTATTCGGTAGGTCTGAGAATAGGTCGTAGGCTATTTTTTGTACCCCTAGGCATTCTTCGCGGACGGAGTCGTGGGCAACAGCTAGTATGCTATAAATCAGTGTTCTGAAACATTTTTATGACGCAATCCCTGAGTCGTTTTATTTCTGTTCTATATTCCGCCACAAAGAATCGCAAATTATTATTTTACATTCAACATACGTACATTGATTCCTGATCCTGATCCGTAACTAAGTCGTTTTTCTTATAACTTCCACAGTGATTTGCCATATAAAACACATAACATTGACATCCCGTTGAAGTACTGAAGGGGTACATAATAATATAGGTCCAAAATTCCGATACCTTCGCCGATAATTAAGTTTAGATTGTAATTAATAGGTATAATTTATTCGTATCAAATAATATTATGATTCTTACTTAAATAAGATTAATCCATTATTTGAAGCAAATTTGAAACAACTTTGCAGGAAAGTAAGAATAGGTAATAAAACGTTCCGCTCAAATCAGTTAGCGGTCAAGCGGTCACATTAGGCACAGATTTACGACGACCTCGCCGGGGCAGGCGCCGCTACCACGCCCAAACAACTCATATAACACATAACTCGTGTAAGATATACTCAAAAAGTATTGCACTTAGCAGGTAGTGCTCTGTTAAATTATCTACAGTTATTACGGCTCGAGTCAATTAAACTGATCAATTCCAATAAAAGCAACTGCCATGCCAAATCATCGTCGTGTGAAATTCGATAACTTGTGTACAGTCGCGGAATGAAAAGGTTCGTCACTTTTCGACTATATGTCAACGAGTTAACCCTTAAACCATTTGACAACCCTGTCAAGACATTCGATTTTGAACCGTAAATGTTACCAAATTAAATTAGGTTTAATTTCTGTTTGACGGCAAATATATTGCCGGTATCGATTTAAAGGTTAAGGTTGAAAAGTGACGAACCTTTTCATTCCGCTACTATACCTGCATAAAATAAGAAACGGCATTGTCCTACAGCAAAAACATTACTCGGTGGAATGTTTCGAGAACCTGCTTTCATTTTGCTGCTTCTATTTTGGCATTATTGTCACAATTACCTATACGGAACCAATGAAGGTACAAGCACAAAATCCGAAACTGTTAGCTTTGTATTTCAATCAAATTTATTCCTTAAAACAATACCTACGACACTGTTCGAAAATTCAGTAAATTCTAAAAAGCAGCTAATTGGCTAATTTTTAGGGTTCCGTGCCCAAAGGGTGCCAACGGAACCCTATTACTGAGACTCCTCTGTCTGTCTGTCCGTCCGTCTGTCACAGGGCTCTATCTTTTGAACCTTAATAGCTAGAAAGGGGGTCGTCATACAAGAAACGTGATTTTTTTCAGCGTTTTTAGGTTGCTAGGCATTGCTAGGCGTTGTTTGCCGGCCCTCGCCAGGGCAGCTGGCAGTTGCCAGGCAACGCGAGTGACGCTATGCTGTTCGAACACACTCGAGGCACTAACTTACCTATTAGTCTGTATATAAATATCGTGTCAACATAGAATTACATTTTTGTCATGTCATCAATTTTATTTATGAAATATGTTTTGCGATTACTCTGTTTTTATAAATCTTATCAAAATGCGATGGTGTTCAAAACACTCTACAAACCCAAGCCAATCTTGAAATTATGAATTATTGGACCTATGGTAGGAGCGCCAAGAACCAAATTTTGTCACAGGCTTGCATCTCCCGAGTTTTCTAAATTTAAGCGTAGCATTAACCTGGATAAAATTTGCAATTACATCTCTATTTTTTTACGTACCTACTCTGTTTGATTATTTCACCCAACTTTAACCACGCCACGACAACTATTTGTGGTTTTACCAGCTTAATTAAATCTTAATAGGATTTCTCGCTTAATCTGTTTTCCGTCGATTTGTACCTACACATATTTGCGAATTTAGTACCTACTCGTAATTGAAAAATCTCTATCGAAGAGTTATGTATCCTGAATCGATGACTCACATATTATTATGAATGTAGTAATAAGGTACGTACTAATTTATAACAATAATTGGTATTTCAAAGCGATGACTAAAAATTTTGACTTAAAAATGTTATACTCACGATGTTAAGATGTACCATAGATTGCTTTATTACCGCAATCCTTAGCCATTATTCATCCCTCTCTTTAGCGCCGGCCGTCGCCGGCCTCGCGAGACGACGCTTAACGAAAACACAAAATGCTTTATTTTTACAGACCCTGAAAACGAATGCCACTAAGCGGTGCTCTGAGGCACAAAGAACTGATGAAAAAAATGCAATTACACAGCCGTCTGCAGTAAAATCAATTTACAAGTTCTATTATCTTTACCTAACTCAAATTATTAATCTGAAACACTATTTTTCGTGTTGTAAGTCCGTGCAACACGAAAAACACACTATTTTTCGTGAGTCTGTCCGTGTGTACTTACTCAGAATTACCTTTTTCTCAAACATTTAGTGAAATCTCGTCGTTATATTCGTGACAATTGAACGCGAAGTACGTCATTGTATAGCACTTATTCAAGATTCGTGCTAATTTCAATTTAGAGGACAATATTGGAATTTCATACAACATAGCTGGCCATGGCCAGCAAAGATATTTTCTTTTGTTTTAGTGAGTTTTATTTTTTTTCACACCACCTGCTCGACAATGCCTTATTATATATCATGCAAACCTCTTTCAAAGTAAATCATTATAGCCCTTGGCTTTCGCCGGGGCGTAATGTTGTACTGAATTTCATTATAACCCGCCGGGCAGTAATGTTGTACTGAATTTCATTATAACCCGCAGGGCAGTAATGTGATTCTCATTTCTCGTAGTTCTTATTGGTATGCACTTAAAGTCTAATTTCAAAATCGCCGGCTGCTGCTGGTGCTGGTGCTCAGCGTGCTCAGCCCCGCGGGAGGCCGCGCCGCGCCTCATTTATTTGCAGTTCCGCGGCCGAATGAAAACAATAGTACATTACTGCAGAGGCCGGGACGTAAGGGGTTGCCGGCCGAGTATCTAAGTTGACATAATACGAGGCCGGCAACCCCTGTTCCGGCCGAGGCTTGTATAGTGCTTTTCTCAAACATGCACCATCACCATCACCATCATCATCATCATCATCATCATCGTCGGAATCATGATGATGATGATTACGATGATGATGATGATGATGATGACGATGACGATGACGATGATGATGATGATGATGATGATGATGGTGATGATGATGGTGATGGTGATGGTGATGATGATGATGGTGGTGACGATGATGATGATGATGGTGATGATGATGGTGATGATGATGGAGACGATGATGATGGTGATGGTAATGATGATGGTGATGATGACGATGATGATGATGATGGTGATGGTGATGTTGATGGTGATATATTTCTCTAGGCAGATCACCATTACCTTATTATAGTTACCTCGTTGTAACCAGGCGATATATCGTAGGAATGTGTATGACATGTGCATAGACATTTATAACCATCTACCGGATGACATAAATCTGCTTCAAGGGAACCTTTTTAGGGTTCCGTAGTCAACTAGGAACCCTTATAGTTTCGCCATGTCTGTCCGTCTGTCTGTCTGTCTGTCTGTCCGCGGCTAAGCTCAAAGACTGTTAGTACTAGAAAGCTGTAATTTGGCATGGATATATATATCAGTCACGCCGACAAAGTGATTGAATAAAATAAAGTAAAAAAAAAAATATTAGGGTACCTCCCATAGACGTAAAGTGGGGGTGATTTTTTTTTCTCGGCTAACCCTATAGTGTGGGGTATCGTTGGATAGGTCGTTTAAAACCATTTCGGGGTTGCTAACATGATTTTTCTATGCAGTGATCTGTTTGCGAAATATTCAACTTTAAAGTGAAAATTTTCATTAAAATCGGCCGTCCCCCTCCCCTCTAAAATCTAAGCTGTTGGGTGGAAAAATTTGAAAAAATTCAGAATGGTAGTAAATATATCAAATTTACTAGGAAAATTATAGCGGCTAAGATTGCTTGGAAATTATTTGTAGTTTAAGAGTAAATAGTAGCCTAAGGAATAAAACATACCTAAACTTGGACGATTCCGTACACATCGCCGGCTCCGGAGAACAAAATGATAATCGCTATGCTAATACACGTGTACAATTTTTTTCACAATTTTTATACTGTTACTTACCGAGTTACAAAAATATACAATATTATTCAACAATTTTACCTATTTGAAAAAAGACAAGAACAAAGCTGTATCATAATATTAACATATTGTGTTCAAGTTTTTCAATATTATTAACGGTAATAAAATGATGTTCTAGTAAAAATAATTGCCCAAGAAAACGATAAAGATAGGTTATCATTTTATTCCCGTAAAAAACCGTTCTACAACTTCGTATAATGTTCACCTAGCAAAACAACTCTTTCGGTGCCGAACAGTAAAACATTATTGTCATCCTTTTTGCTTCTCGTACGTTTGTCAATCACAAATTGCAATGGCAAGTACAACAACATCGGGGGTGCCGCGCATGTGGCAATGTTTGTTTATACTGATAATACTAGTCGTCAATGTCGTCTCAAATGTCTTTGCGGAAGTGTTGTGGAGCTTTTGTTTTAATTATTGTTGATATTTTCAACAATAATTAAATTGTTATTGTTTTTTTTTGTGTATAAGTTTAGTGAATGGAGTTAGTGAAAATGGACAAACGAAGGACTGCACGATTAAATTCTATTATGAATAATGTTGACAAAGCTAATGAGGATTATTTAAATAACGGTAGATACCTAATACTATTTTTTAATACTTTATTTTATAATACTTTGACACGTCTGATGTGTGTGTGTAAAAGTACAAGTTATACGTAAAGCCGAGTTTAGAATTGCAAGAAAAATCTTGCAAGTTGTATTAGATTGCGCGGCGTTAAAGCGAACGAGTTTGAAGTGGTCAACCGAACGCCGCAAGGTAATGCAACTTGCACGTTTTTTCTTGCTGGTCTAAACACCTCGTTAACACTCAGCCATCTATAAGTACTCGGCCGGCAATCGCCTATTTCGCGGCCGCTGCAGTAATGTACTATTATTTTTTTGGAGTATTTTTAAATTGATTTCATTGCATGTTTGAGAAAAACACTATACATACCTCGGCAGGAATGTAATTGGGATGCACCAAAAAAAATAACCTATAGTTTTTATATATTTTTTTAAAGAATAGGATATTTTAAGATACCATTTTCATCGATTTTGAATTTGGTTGAGTATTTACTTTTTTATATTTTTTTAAGAAATACGTTGGATGACGTCACAGTGGGAGAGCCACGATCCATTGCCTAGAAAAATTCAAGTCGTACTTGTCGTACAGTCGACTACAAAAAGATCGGTACCGCCAAAGTTACAAAGATATGTATACACACCTTTATTGACTTAACATTAAGGTCGTGTATACATATTTTTGTAACTTTGGCCGTATCGATTTTTTTGTAGTCGACTGTACATAACATAATCTGTGGCACTACTGATTTGTCTCGTCACTGTCAATAATACAAGCACGGCTTAGGGTCCTAAATGAACCATGACAAATAGTTTTATTTATTTCTCTTCTTTTAGCTTCGATTATTTCTGCTTATTTAATGGTGTGATAGTAAATAGAGTGAGTGGGGGTAAGATGAAAAACAGTGTAAGATGAAAAACCACTCGTAGCACCCGGTACTAAGAGTAGTTTTTTATCTTACACTGCCTTTCATCTTATTTTCATCTTACCCCCACTCACCCTAGATATGTTTTATTCAAATCTGATAGGTATTTAAATTCTTTTATATTAACTTGTAACGTAGTAATTTAATAATTCAATTTGTAAAAATACATTGGGTACTCGTATAGGTACATTTCGGACTTTACAATAAATGACAACTGCTTTAAGCCAGGTGCGCATCATGTGATTAAAGTTCTGTCTTTGCCACTCTTTGCTATTATAAGCAGGACAGCAACATTTCAAACTGTCAATTTGCTTTAGTGTGTAGACCTGCCTGACCTGCTGCCTTTGTGACTATTCACTGCAGGGGTCAAATGAAGGTTATTAGGTACTTAAATTTTCTTTATTTAATTCAGTTTATCATATTTTTAGAATCTGATTTCTGAAAACGCTTCACAAAGCCTATTTCTCCAAACGGTTTTCGATTTATTATACGTTGTCAAAAATTGGGACATCCCTTCTCGTTGTTATTCTGTCCCGTCAGCGAGGGGACAAAAGTAGTACAGTTTCATTAGGTGAAGTGTTGTGTGACATTTACTAACATGCTTATTAGAGGACCAATTGTAGAAGGGGTTTAACCTCCTGCCGCCCACGTCAAATTTAGTTCAATGAAATTTCAACTTTTCACTAGTGTGTTGAGTTCAATGTCACATTAGAATATGTCCTAATAATAGGACATCGGACCTCAGGAGGTAAACTACCACAAAAATGCATGTTTGGCAAATTTTAATCAGATAAACTTACGGTTAAAGAGTGACCTAGGAGACCGTCACTAGCAACGAGTGGCAAAAAAAAGTTGATCGACCCAAATAGGGTCTCAGCTGTCACAATTGTCAAGTGTCGTTTTTTTTAATTATTATAATTATAAGGCATTGACTACAATGCCATCAGACATTGTTTTACTAGTTTAGATTTAAGTAGTTGCCTTACAAATAAATACCGTTTTCTTGAAGTTTTTTGTTTATTTCATTGCATGTTTGAGAAAAGCACTATACAACAAGCCTCGGCCAGAACAGGGGTTGCCGGCCTCTGCAGTAATGTACTAATTATATTAAAAAGAAAACAAACAGAGCTACGGACAAATGGACAAAAATACTTACTAGTTCACGTAATAATTAAAGCTAATCCAACGCGCACTTGACCAGAGTTGTGAATTAATAGTAGGGGGTGTTTAGGGTGTAGTTGACCCCTGTTTGAGGGTTCGGTTAATTTGTCAAACTTATAGTTTCACCATGTCCGTCTGTCTGTATTTGACAGCCATTTTACATAATAGGTAGAAGCAGACTAAGTATTCGATCAGCGGCAAGGCTCTGACTCTGAACTTCGGCACAGTTACTAATTTGGTGACGTTAGCGGAATAACCTTGTTAGAAGCTGTCTAATGTTTCCTTGTGGGGTTATGTTGCATATGAGAGGGGAAAGTCTATCGAAAGAAAAATACCTACAATTTTGGAATGATTTTCTCGTTCTACGCACAATCTTATTTTTTTCGGAGATCTCTAAATAAATCCAGAAATTGCGTATCGTCATCCACATACGACAGAAAATAAAACCAATACTCTTTATTTACCTTCAAACAAGTTTCAGCGGCGTGGTTTATTCTCTAGTGGTAAAGTGGAACCTCCATAACTGGAATCTCGAGGGAAGGACAAAACTGATCGGGTTATCGAGTTTTCCTACGGAAAATAAAAGTTTTAACAGCAAAATGTCCGAGTTACTGTGATTCCCAAAAACTATTAGGGGCTTAGATAAAAGCAATAATTTAAATATTAAGTAGTTTGTAAATAATATGCCTATCGCATTATATTTACGGTTCCGTGCCGTATTATACATCTAATTAAAAAAACTAAAAAACACGCTTTAAAAATAAAAAATAAATTTTAATAAATTTCAATTCACTATTCTTATAGTGCAGTAAAAAATCTTAATAAGCAATTATTATATTGTTATATCCAGATCAAAATTTGTAAACAATTCTAAATATTAATAAAATAAATAATAATAGTTTAAAATATTTTATTGTAAAAAAAGCGTGGGGTGCTTTTTAAGATGTTATCAAAATGATAATCCTTGACAATTGACACCATGCACCCCACTCTTTTTTTACAATAAAATATTTTAAACTATTATTATTTATTTTATTAATATTTAGAATTGTTAACAAATTTTGATCTGGATATAACAATATAATAATTGCTTATTAAGATTTTTTACTGCACTATAAGATTAGTGAATTGAAATTTATTAAAATTTATTTTTTATTTTTTAAAGCGTGTTTTTTAGTTTTTTTAAACTATTATTGTAAACTATTATTCATTTTCTATTTTTTAGTTGCATTTTTTTTCTTCCTAACTTTACCCCCTCACCTACAACCCCCAAACCCCCTAAACCCAACCCCCCAACATCCCCCACCCCATTTCCCCAAACCCTCCCCAAACCCCACACCCTTACCCCAATCTCCTAAACCCCCCTTACCCCCTCCTCATTTTAAAAACCCCCGAACAACCTAAATCCAACCCCCCTAACACCGAACCCCCCAAACCCCCGAAACCACCCCCCCTCCACCCCCCCCCCCCCCCCGCCACCTACCGCCCCCCCCCCCCTTCCAGTTCCATCATCAAACCCTTGTTACCATCTAAGCCTCTTACACCCTCCCCATTTCCCACAACCCCCCAAAATCACTTCCCCCGAACCCCCCAACACCCCCACCCTATTTCCCGTAACCCCCCCCATCCCCTAACCCCAACCGCCACACCCTAACCCCCAACCCTCTAAACCCCCGACCCCCTTACCCCATACCCCATTCCCCCCCCCCACCCCGCCACCTACCCCCCTTCCAGCTCCATCATCAGACCCTTGTTACCATCTAGGACCAAAGTACTCGTCAAAACGAATCAAACGAGCCCAAACTCGATGGGGTTGTTTCGTTTTATTGTGGAGTGCCTTTGGCCATCTTCCAGCTCCATCATCAGACCCTGGTTACCATATGGGATCAAAGTGCTCGTCAAGACGAATCAAACGAGCCCAAACTCGATGGGGTTGTGTCGTTTTATTGTGGAGTGCCTTTGGCCATCTTCCAGCTCCATCATCAGACCCTGGTTACCATATGGGATCAAAGTGCTCGTCAAGACGAATCAAACGAGCCCAAACTCGATGGGGTTGTGTCGTTTTATTGTGGAGTGCCTTTGGCCATCTTCCAGCTCCATCATCAGACCCTGGTTACCATATGGGATCAAAGTGCTCGTCAAGACGAATCAAACGAGCCCAAACTCGATGGGGTTGTGTCGTTTTATTGTTGAGTGCCTTTGGCCATCTTCCAGCTCCATCATCAGACCCTGGTTACCATCTGGGATCAAAGTGCTTGTCAAGACGAATCAAACGAGCCCAAACTCGACGGGATTGTGTTGTT
This sequence comes from Archips crataeganus, assembly GCA_947859365.1. Classification (NCBI taxonomy): domain Eukaryota; kingdom Metazoa; phylum Arthropoda; class Insecta; order Lepidoptera; family Tortricidae; genus Archips; species Archips crataeganus. Next base: position 24,782,218 of record OX402045.1, on the reverse strand, counting down.
TTATTACATAGTTCCTATGGCCACCATCCAGCACCATCATCAGATCAGCTCCTTGTTACAATAATATTGCATTGTCATCCAATTTACACATATGTGCAAAATTTCAGCTCAATCGGAAACCGGGAAGTGGGTCAAAATCGCGCCCTAAGGAGTCGGTTACAAACAAACGTACAAACATACATACAAACATACAGGTGAAGCTAATATAAAGCGTGTAAAAATAGAACCCTTGTAGTATCACTCGTGTGCCTATCTATCTGTCCGTATATGTCACCGCCACTCAAAAATCTACTGAACTGATAGCTGAAGTTAGTGAAAAGCAAAATCAAAGCCGTGGTGGCCTAGCGGTTTGACCTATGGCCTCTCAATGGCCTACTACCTACTTATGGCACCTCTGAGTTTTTTGGAATTTATGTGCGAAATTACATTTGAAATTTATCATGAGCTTTACGGCGAAGGAAAACATCGTGAGGAAACCTGGATATACCTGCGAAGAAATTCAATGGTGTGTGTGAAGTTCCCAATCCGCACTGGGCCCGCGTAGAAACTTGTGTCCGTGAACGTGATAAAATAAAATAAACATGTGTAGATGCAACATGCATTTCTGTGACTCGACGAAACACGGACAGTACCTAACGTAAATACAAATAAATTTTATGAAATAAAATGGGGTAACATTTTAAGAGAAGATCAAAAAGAATATTCATAAAATAAATTTGGAAACTATATCATCCAAAAAAACACACACTACTTACTTTTTTTAGTTAACAGATTACCGAAACACCTATAACAAGTTTATAACAATCTACATACATAGTAGGTAGGTAAGTACTGTTAAACGAGCAATACTTGTGTATTTATTTATTTTAGGGTTCTCGGAAACAGCTCTACCTATAAACATTTCGATGAAATTTTCTACGTGGGAGGTTTCGGGGCTAGCCATCGGTCTAGCGTGGGCTTATCGCTGGGAAGACGCCGTATTTCGAGTTTTAGCCCGAGCAATGCTCCGTCGCCCTGGTACCTACTTAAAATAACAAATGGTAAATCTCCCAAAATTGTTGTACGGAACTGCTCGCACTGTGTGGTTAAAACGGTTAAGTTTCTGAATTTTCCTATTAACCTCGACATAAATAACAAATTAGGCGTAACAAGTCCCACCCACCCCTATCGGTGTGGTAGTTTGGTTAAGAAGGATTGTTATACTTATAGCAAAGCGTATAATGGAACGTAATTACTGTATTGTGGAGGGCCGCTATAGCTACTCTTATCTAGGTATGTGCGTAATTGAATTTCCGTTATATCGGATCGATCGAAGCCATGCTTCGTAGAGGTACATACATACGAAGGTAATTGGTTGGGGAGCAGCCTCGACTTGTTTAGTAAAAGAGCTCAGTGTTTAATCTAATATACCTACCCAGCTTTTGCCCTCGGTTTTTCTCGAATAACCATGAGTATACCATCAACGAAACAAATAATCAATCACGCAGCGGGCCTGCAAGCATACAAAATAAACAAACTAACAACCAAACATTCATCGTAATCAGCATCATTGGTATCAGCTAACGTGTGAAATGAACGTATTTATTGTTCATCTTTCCTCTTTTATAAATTTATCTTTTTTTCTACTTATAGGTATTATAAAACCTCTCAAAGCAATATTGAGAGTAAAAAAGTACCTACGTGGCAGTTCACCCATGATGTGGATAATGGGTTTGAGGTGGTGCGTCTGTTTCAGTGTGTGATGGATGATGAATGAAAGGCATCTGGTTTCCTTATGAAAACTATTGTAACTAAGGTGTGGACCATTCAAATGTTTTTTTTTGTACTTAGTACGGGTTTTCACAAGGCCGGGCTGTGTTCCCACCCAGCCTTAGGTCAAAAGAATGTTTTATTGTTTTTAAGTTTATTTTTTATTTTTATTCGAAGGTTATGTGATGCATTACATACAGTATCAGTACCTATTATTGAAATTGTTGATAATTCACTGCAATCGCTGGCGTTTGTGTCGTCACAGTGTGTACCTATGTTTTGTTTTTGTGTTTAGTTTTAAATGGGTCCCACTGAAAAACAGCGTTGTGGCTTGCCACAACTTACATTATGCTGAGTGGGGCCCAATTTATACTATTCGTTTTTTTTTAATTGTAAATTTCCTGTGAAATGTATTTTTTTTTATGTGTTTGTATCGAATATATGTAAATAAACATATCTCTCTCTCTCTCTCTCTCTCTCTCTCTCTCTCTCTCTCTCTCTCTCTCTCTCTCTCTCTCTCTCTCTCTCTCTCAAATCTACCGTAACGAATAAACATTTATTATTCGATTACTTACTGAATAAATGGAACCATAATGGAACCAACAAATTATAAACTAAAATACAATTTATAACTATAGATAATTAACTGAATTACAGCAAATAATACTGAATATAACAATAAATCATTAAATAAAAAATAACAACAAATAAACAAAACAAATAATAATAATTATGTATAAACTAAAACTTTGTTACATTGTGTAACATACACCGTGAAATTTTAGTGGTTGTTTTCCCGAAACGAGGTGATTTAGTTTCGATTGTACAATCGATTTATAATTACTATTTTGACTAGAGTCAAAAATCCAATTGTGAAAAACGAAAGTCGAAAATGACCGCAAACCAATAGTAACGCTTCGTTGGGACAAGTAGCGTACGATCGTACGATAGGTTAGGTGCCAACGAAGCGTTACTATTGGTTTGCGGTCATTTTCGACTTACGTTTTTCACAATTGGATTTTTGGCTGTAGTCAAAATAGTAATTATAAATCGATTGGACAATCGAAACAAAATCACCTCGTTTCGGGAAAACAACCACTAAAACTTCACGGTGTATACTTAAACACTTTTTTTATTGCAGAATTAATCACCATTAGTTTTTAACTTAAGATTAACTAAAACTAACCCGAACGGCTTTGCTAAGGAACAAGGCTCCATAAAAGGTCAATATAATAAATCAGTCGTTTAACTTAAAACTAACGTTGTGATAGTCAAAATATCTACTTATACTTAAACAATGTAAAAAGTTTTTTCATTAAATCGAAACATTAAATGCTCTAGTACCATAAATGCGTATCTGTCCGACTGTTGATGTGCCCTTAGGCCTGGGGCCGCACTGGTAAGGCGACCGACGACGCGACGCGACGGCAACTAAATCAAACGTAGTTGATTTAGTTGCCGTCGCCGCTGCGGCCGCTTCGGCCGCTCACATAACTCGAACTATGTTTGATTTAGTCGCCGTCGCGTCACGTCGCCGGTCGCCTTACCAGTGCGGCCCCGGCCTTACAGGGTTCACATTGAAGCTGTATTTTATTTGTGTAACACCAAATGTACAATGTGAAACGCAATAAATAAATAAATAATGTTATTACATATTCTTCTAATATATATAAAAATCTCGTGTCACGGTGTTTGTTACCGAACTCCTCCGAAACGGCATAGCCGATTTTTATGAAACTTTTTTCTCTACACTCGGTAGGTCTGAGAATAGGTCGTAGGCTATTTTTTATCCCCCTCCCATTCTTCGCGGACGGAGTCGCGGGCAACAGCTAGTTATCACATAAAAATTACTCAATTAACATTACTTTCTTGAACACAATAAGCGGATGGACGGACGGACGGACGGACGGAGAGACGCACAGACAGACATGGCCATACATAGCTCCTGGGGCTAAATTCAGGAACGGCCCAACACGGTGTGTGAGCGATAATTCAATCGTTTGTGAGAGGATAGGAATGGGTTGAGCTTGGGATGAGCCTTATTTTCCTGTTAATTCGCTTTGTAAATAAATAAATAAACAAATAAATAAGGCTCATCCCAAACTCAGCCCAAACCTCTCCCAAACCAGTGATTTTTGGCGTTCCTGAATAGCGTTCAAACCAAACCCAACCCGAACGATTGAATTACCGCTACCAAACCCGTGAAGGCCCGTTCCTGCATTTAGTCCCTGGTGAGCGCCGGTTGTTAGATCCAACGTGACGACCACAGGTGAACGGCTAAGAAAGAAGAAGAATTACCTGCTTGCCTGCCAAATGTGAAGCATCAAGCCTCACTCACGGTTGATCTTAGCTTGCAATGCTCTATCTCACAAACGATTTACCTAGTGTATAAAATGATTCAAATAAAATTTATCGTAATATGATGTTATGCCCTACAATTTCCTAGTAGGTAGATACAAATATTATCAAAACCATAGATAGGAAGCGAGATATTGCCTGCAATATAGTAGATTGTACAACAAGAGCATAAAACGAGCTATTTTACCCGAGACGTTTATACATATTATTATAGCCACCCTAGCCGGTGCGGCGAGGTTGGATAGACACGTCGAGGGGGAAACGGGTTTAATGCTCGAGTTTTACACTCTGCTTTTCACTTCGATTGCAAGGAAATTAAACAGCAACATTTGAAATTAAATGTCTACTGTTTGTGGCTGTTTGCTGCTACCTTATAGTCTTAGACGAAGATTTTACTTCATGCACAAGAGCATAAAAAGCTATTTTACGAGCATGAGAAGTGAAAAAAATATTTTCGTAACCCATCAAAATATGCAATATCTTATGTTTGACGTAGACACAAGATTTTATGAGACTTATGTTTATCACCTATTCGGGGCAGTTTTTAGTCTCAAAAAATACCCGTTTATAAATAGGAGTTTCTAGCTTATCAATCTTTCATTAAGCAGTTGGTCCTCGGCTCGGTTCTTTTATATTGCGTTGCGACTTGGTTGCGACGGAATTATTCTGTGAAAGGAATTGTTTGAAAAAAAAATGTAACAATAGTGCGAAGCCGGGACGGGCAGCTAATTTAGAGTAAAGCGCCATCTTTTACTACCCATTGTCAACAATTAGTAACTAGTATGTTACGACGGCAGCGACGTACAACCAACCACTGTTGCTAACAAAAACTTAACTTTGTACAGAGATGTCGCTTTATCTAAGCTTTATTAGAAAAAATTGTACTTAGCACATCTCTATAACACAAATACTATTATAAATATATTATGCAACTTACATACGTCTTGACGAGGGCAATTACTTTGTTATTATTCTTTTATCCCACCACTCACTGTCTACGACGCCATGAAAAACGAAATGTTAGCCATTTCAGATTGCACCGCTGCTGAGCATTTCTTTTTTTTTTGTCCACGGTTCTGATAATTGTCAAAATAAATAAATACGCTTATATTGGTATTTTATTGAGACTATTTGGTAGAATATTTAATAAATTTAGTTATTATGATATAGTCAATTCATTTAATTAGGTTTAATTCGATTAAAACTTAAAATTTCCACGAAAGGTACAATTGTCTTTCCAATTTTGTTACTTTTTATTAAAAACTTAAAATAATAAATAGTGGACTAAAATCATTAATTTAAGGTTTTCTATTGAACAATACAATGTAAACAATTTAATCAACTGAATTAAACATTTGCGAAGAAGATATTTCTTTCTTTATTCGATGCTATACATTTATTTTGTTACTCGGGTCAAGAATCATGTATAATATTTAAATTTAACGAACAAGTAACCCAGAATTTTAGCTTTCTAGTATCCTATATGGAAAATATGAATTACAATTAACTTTCTACGCCTATTTCATTAATATAGATATGTTAAAAAAGTTAAAAAATCCAAAATACGGCAGTTGAAATCTTGGGACAGTAACAAAGAAAGACACTGGTAACAAAATAAATAATGTTAGGCTAAGTTCATCATAAAGCATGAAAACCGTATTCAAACTAAAAAGGGGTTAGATGATGTAAGGTAAAAATAAAATAAAGAAAAACGATAATTTAAAATTATTTACTTATTTTTTGGGTACCAAGAGATCGAATATAAAGAATAGCGCCTCATCTTTTCAGCCGGTTAATGGCATTTTCTAACCCTGTACGACAATAAAACACTCCCTTATATTTTTTCCTCCTTTGTTACTCAATTTTCCTTAGATACGAACCCACGTGAAAGTAACAAAAAAAGAAGTAACGAACACTACTTCAACTACTTTGAAAAATTGTGGATGGCTCAAATTTAACTAAATAACAGATTAATTTACATTTTCTAATAACTAATAGTATTAACTATACAAGAAATTTTAGCAAATTATGTTTTTGTATGTACTAACCTTCAAACCGTGGTATCAAAAACAGAACTTTACTTTGGTACGAAAAGTAGCAATGTGTTTACGTGGCAATATTTCGTAGATGGCTGATGTAATAACATGGCGGCGTATGTTAGCACATATTTTAGTGTTGCCCGATGGTAAAAACAACGAAGTTTGGTAGAATTTCTTATAATTTAGTAACCAAAATGAGTAACAAAAAAATAATTTTTGTATGGAATATTTCCTGGGACAAACTTTATAAAATATTTTCTACTATAAAGCGATGCTAAATAATAAAAAATACACTGTAATATGAATCTTCTTACAACAGTGCAGAGTTTAAAATCAAAAGGTTCATATACTGTCTTTGACCGTTATTAATAAAAATGAGTTTGAATTAGTGAAATGTTGGATGGGACACGCCGGTTTTCATACATTTGAAATTATAATGTTTTGGTTTAGATTTTATATTTAATAAATTACAAGGTATTTGACCAAAAATCAAATTTCGTGTGTTTACTAATTAAATGAACTTTCTTCACAAAATTGTAGTTTATCGTTTTTTATAGATTAAATATGTTTTATTGAAATTCAAACTTGTGGGACGGACACTGAGCAAAGTGCTGTGGACAAAAAAAAAGATATGCTCTGCTGCTAAATACAGCTTTGGTAAACAAGGAGCTCTAAACTTGGAGCTTCATTAACGTAATTATACTTTATTGATAAGCAAACTATGACTAATGTAATCAGTAATAATTATAATCAGTAATTTACTAATTTCTAATTCGGTATAAAATTTTATGTTGATGGAATGTTTCTACTATTTTCTACTAATTCTTAGCTGCCAACAGTGGCTAGCAACTTTATGCAGCGCCATTTTTGTTAAAAGAACGAAGCCGGCAGTTAACGAGCGAGCTGTCATTCACACGCCGACGTTCAGACGTGAAGATCGTTTGACTGTAAAAGTGTTTGTCTTTGAAATAGCTACCCACCAGTACTAATCTGTAAGTATCGTATTTTTAATGAATTCTTTGCAAATTTTAACTTGCGCTCTTTCACTTTACCATGATTTTAATGATTCACAATAGCAACGTAGTTGTGGCAACGTGCTATTGTTAATAAGATTTGTCGAGAAAAAACGTCTTAACTGTTGCTCGTGCATCGTTAAGTCTCCACTTCGTTCCAGAAATGACCTTGGTTCTAACTGCGGTACCTACCTAACGGTTCTTTTCTATGAGAATAAAGATAATTTTCAGCAGAATCACATTGTGCTAACTAAAGGAATACCCAGCTTTTTATACTTTATTCAATTAATTACGTTACTTGATTTTTTAAGTTTACTAAATAATCCGGCTTTTTTTTAATTTCAAGAAGGAAATGTTCATGATGTCTTCAAAGTCTAGTGATAGGAAAAGACCCAGAAGTGAATCTGACACCGAAGCCAGTGGCAATGTGGCAAAAAAGTTATTAGCACCGAGGTAGGACTCCATGGTGTCGGTCCAGCATGTTTCTGAATTGATCTGTTGATATTACAGCCATTACGAGTTTAATTCTTGCTTACGATTATCACTGTGACAATCTTCATATCTGCAATAGAATTTCTCTTGAGAGCTGTAGGGTGCTGTACTTATATACCAGATTATGATGTGAAATGACATCATGCACTAATTTGAAATCATTTTTTTCACATTATCATGGATGAGTAATTCAGTGTCATCCATCATGAACATTATTATTATTATATTCTTCAACAAAATATATCAGAAAAGTTGGTCAGTATTGCTTTCAATAACTGAATGTCAGCATGCTTGCAGAATAACTATTGTTTAAGATGATATTTCTTAATCAAAGCTTGGTAAAGTTACCTGCATGAATGGAATTGGTTTATAATATAATTCAACTTTTAATAGTAACCATCAGCGTGATAGATTTAGGATCTACTAAAGGTCAACAACGTAAGAGAAAGTGTCAGTATAAATCCACATGTTGGGGTGACGTAGGTAGACAAGACCATTTTCCTTATATGCTATGAGCGAGCCCATAAGAACATTGTGACATTCATAAAAAGTATTAATATAAATCTTTTTTTGCACATGTGCAAACAGCTAATTTCTTGGCTCTTCTCAGTTACTTCAGGGCTGATCTAATCTAAGACTAGTATATTCTAAATCTATAAGTCTATCTATGTACATTTTGGGCAGACAAGATTCCAAAATATTACTCAATATTTTCTTACATTACTGGTGATGATGATGGTTGTTTGATTGGATGTTTTTGAGCACTTTTACTTTCTAAGGGTATTTAACTTCTCGTGTGTCCAGGCTCTGATTTGTGTCCAGTTTAAGGCTATATTTAACAATTTTTATTTACTGACATATGAGGGGTTAATGGTGACTATTAATTGATATTCTGAGTGTTGTTGAATTTAATTGATGTCCTAGATAAAATGATGGACTTGGAAAATATGTTTATTTACAATTTGATTCCAAAGATTTTGTTTTAACACATTACTCCACATTACATTATTATTCTCCGTACTCCCCTGTGGCGTTCCCGGCACTGAATGTGTTAATATTTAGTATTACATGGTGATCCGGAGTTGATTTATATTAATCCCTAGCCAAAATGGAATTTCATAGATGAGGTCTCTTAGGTATCTATTTAATTAAAATCAAAATGCCATTGCTTTGATGGGGATTTTTACATGTCTTATGTTACAGTTTGTTTAAGAAACTGACTTGTTAAAGAGGTTTTAGGCTCATATGCTTAATAACCGTTATAGTGTGACAATGATTTTAATTAAAAAGTGATTTTAAAAATTATTTAAAAAAATAGATGTTTTGTTTCATGTATTTTTACTTTATAATATCTTACACTGAAAGAATTTTTCAAATCAGACCAGATGAGATTAGCGCGTTCATGCAAACAAACAAAGAAACTCTTCAGCTTTAAAATATTATAGTATATAGTATAGATAACAAAATTGGCAACTCTCCTAGGTCTTGAGGACTACCTATTATGTATTAAAAAAGGCAAGACTCGGGAGGATACAAGAAAACCTATTTGATCTATCTTAGACATAATAATGTTATTGTAGGCTACACTACAAGACATCTTGTCTGCATGAATTCAAGTTATATTGCAAGCAATCTGTGGTTTTGTCACTGTCATTATACTTTTAGTATTTCTCGCACTGTGTGGCTCATCTGTGTCAACATATGGTTACCTCAGTAATTCATGTGACTTTATTGTTTTTTTTTTTTTTTTTTTATTCAAGTAGCTAGCCCAGAAGCCTTATTGTCTAACGCACTTGGCATCACAGTCGTTTTCAGTTCTTTCTGTAACATAGTATAGGACAAGGGTGGAAAGAGATGCACCATTTGATTGCAAGGGACAATAAGGCCTCAAGTTTGAGCAAGTGGGCCTTCTTATCGCATGAAGTACCTACAGTGTTGATAACAGTAAATAATATAGTGTTTGGAAGTAATTGCTACTTTAACATGGGTTTTAAAATTCTAACAGCACATAAATTGACAAGTGCCAGTTGCGAGGATGTCGATGGAGCGCAAGTGTTTCTGTCGAGGTGATGATATCACCAGCATGGATCTTAACAAGCCAGAGCACCTCATGCCTATGATGAGGCCGTTTTCTATGAGGTTTCACCTATCCTTGTATTTTGTAGCTAGTTTACAAACTTTTACACTACTATGTAGAATGAGCTATCTAGATTATAGTTTTTACTTACCATTAATTACAGTAGTGTTATTCTTTGCCTGCACTCTCGCGCATGTTAGTTTTAGTTGTCAAATTCTTAGTCTCATCCTCAACTACATTGTGTATATGTAGTCTGAAAATAGTCACACAATAGGCAGCGTATTGTTATAGTGGTTCTAAGTTTAAACATATTCATTTGATGTTGTTAGATAAAATATTATGTAGTTTGAGATTAGTAATATTGATATAAAATATTATGAATATTATAATAAGTACAAGTACTTATTTAAGGTACCTACTGTTTTGCCACAATAATAAAATAATGGTAATTGTAAGGTATAATTTTTTGACTAATTATATTAGTTAAAATTTTCCACTAAAATGTATAATTAAAATGAGAGGTGTATTTTTATTTACCTACCTATTTGGTATATAAGATGCCACTATAATATTGAATTGTCATTTAACCTAAGCTTATAAAATATTTAATAAAAAAAAAAATAATAATAATATTAGGGGACAATCTTACACAAATCGACCTAGTCCCAAACTAAGCAAAGCTTGTACTATGGGTACTAGACGACGATAAACATACTTATATAGATAAATAAATACTTAAATACATAGAAAACATCCATAACTCAGGAACAAATATTCGTGCTCATCACACAAATAAATGCCCTTACCGGGATTTGAACCCAGGACCTCTTGCTTCGTAGGCAGGGTCACTACCAACTAGGCTAAAGCGGTCGTCAAATTTATTTACTTAATTTAACATACAAAGCATAGGTAGGTAGTATATTTAAGAGGTGAGTTTTTTAGAACAACATTCAATATATTTTATTTCATACATCATACATCACGTCACACTCCTAGATAAAAAGTATATTGATCAACTCAACATAATCGGCCCTTTTAATTTGGATTTTAATTTCCTAAAAGTGAATGAAGTCTAAATTAAAATGAGATATTATTTTGAGTTGATGTTATTATTGATATTATTTTAACTTTGAAAAATTACTGATCTGCGCAATGAAGGACAGTTTTTTTTTGCTAAACCGGACTTATCACTCAAATAAGGTTGCCATCCGTCCGGGTTTCCCCGGATTTGTCCTAGTTTAGAGAGCGTCCGTGGAACGTCCGGGCGGGGTTCCATTTGTAGTCCGGGTTGGAATTGTAGTAGTTAGATTGTAGTTCCAGTAATAGTAGTACAGATTAAAATAAAACAAACAAAAAACGATGACGTGTCCGGTTTCTGAGCTCCAAAATCTGGGGATCGTACGCTTTTTGTCCTGGTTGCCGAATTTTAGAGATGGCAACCCTACACTCAAACAATATTTACCTCGACGTTTTCGGCCACATTGCAGCAGCCGTGGCCACGAGTTGACACGAGGTAAATATTGTTTGCGTGATAAGTCCTGTTAAATAATAATTATGAGTGAAAATCAGGAAAGTTTAAAACAGCAGATTATAATCTTGTTCTCAAATTTATTTCATATTAACTATGGATCTAAGAATCTGAAATAAATGGTTTATTTATTTTATTTATTTATAAATAGAATAGGTTTTTTCAATTTTGCTTTTTCGAAATAATTATGTATATTGCATAAGGTATCCTATAATTAGCTTGACGACTAATGCCTATTGCTCATAATTTAATCATACCTCTATAACTGCCGTGCTCCATCATTATTAATTAGTATTGTGTATCTATGTATAGTCAGCAGCAAAAGTGGAGGAATGGTGGTGCAGCTCAAAATGACCGACACACCCATCCCTTAGCAATAGAGTTGTGAGTAGTTAATTTTGAGCTCCAAAACTGCTCATACGCTAGCAGCAGACTGCTAACTATACCTAGGTTTATAATAGCTCTCTCATTCTGAGAGGTGGCCTGTGCGCTGCAGTGCCTGCAGTGGGACATATATGTATAAAGGCTGGGATGATGATGATGATGACTTATGATGTAGGTAATAATTTTATCGTTTTTTTTAGCTTACAAACAATGTCAACTCTTGTCGATAAAAAAGAAGGTTGAAGGGATTGTGGGAATTGGAGAGTAAGGGCTAAGCCGCGGCATTCAATTTTGTCACATTGTTATCTCTTATCTTTTCGGAATTCTCTGATCAGTTATACCTATGTGTTATACCTATGACATGGGCTTTATTATATTGAATCTACTTACATCATTGTCAAGAGTTAGGTATCTAATTCAAACATTGTGGTTAGCTTAAATTGAACGTCATATTTCTAGATATCTACAGCAACAATTGATAGTCGATCTAATCTAAAAGGGCACACAAATATTCGAGTGGGATTAGGAAACTTCCTAAACCTAGGTAGTGGAAATTCCGACAAGAATGTAAACTGTTATACCTACGTACGTAACCTACGTAACATAATGCGTACTTAAATTACTATTTTATACTGTTCTTCAGTTCTGCATAATAACGATGCCGTTGTTATGATGAATTATGTTTAAAGCGTTGTTATTAACTAGCAACTAAGTATTCCTTTAATACAAGTGCATTGTCGAAAGTTCTCGTTCCCGCAGGGTCAATAACCTCGAGACCATCTTATGTAACATGCTCATTTGTGGAAGCCTCACAGAAAACTTGTATGGCGGCGATGGAAAATTATTAGTTACACTATGGAAATGTACGGGGGTAGAGGACGCAGTGCATGTTATACGACGTGAACATTACCCTGAATGCATGGGTGTCTTAGATAGGTTCGTCGGGTTCCGTTGATACCTATATCTTAACTGTATTAATGCATGCATTAATTGCCGGCAACGCACTTTACGTAGGTATAGTCGGCCAAGTAAGAGCTTTACCGTTTTTAATGACGGTACCCTACATCAGAATAAGAACAATAAAGCTGATTGTCACATTGATTACTGAGTAAAAAAAATAGCCTTTGATGTTATAAGCCGTACAACTGACATTGAACCTTAGGGTGGTAAAGGAAGTTCTTTGTCAACTATACTTATACGTGGCTTACAACCAGTGCCGCTGTCATTACTTTACTTCATGCATTTGAACATTTTGAACGCACAAGCTTAGCAATAGGTTCACCTGAACAAGTTTTGAGCTTGGAAGCCGGCAACGAATGCATAAAAATACATCTTTTCGTGTTGTTGTATTTTGTACTGGCATTGTAATGACATTAAAAAAAACTTTAACGCCCAGATGTTCAAGCAAAGTCCATTTATTTAATAAGTAGGTAACTACTAGTTTATTATTAACCGACTTCATTTATTACTAATAACTCGAAACCATTGTGAAATTCACGCTTCGATCCGTCACAGTCGTGACGGACTGTCTATATCGTCAATTTGTTTGTCATTGGTCTTAATTTAATTCTGATGCAATTTTGAAACCTTTTTCATGGTACCAAAATTAAGTTACTTGATGTCATTTGGTACAGTCTAGTGTACATAAATAATACATTACTTTACTTATTATTAATTATTTACTGGTGCAATGGTTGTGTATTTTTGAGTAATTGTGCAGGTAGGTTTTCAAAAGAATTTTTTAACTACTTCTTTAACGACGTCGCATCTGCTGTAGACTAGGTAGGTACAGACGCCGTCATAAACATCGGAGCAGTCAAGGTGGTCTAAAATATCTGAAAACGACATATATAATCGCGTACATGCGTGTTCAGATATTTTTGACCACCTTGAATGCTGCGATGTTTATGATGGCGACTGTACCTTAACATCAAAAGTTCTTGCTATTAACTAATTGATAGGAACTTGGATTGTTTTACACCCTTAACCTTGAATAACTAGTGACGCCTCCCCAACTCCTACTTTTGATGTTGCCTTAAAAATTAATTAGTGAAGGAATTTCCATTAATCTGTTGTAGGTAAAAGTATATATATTTAGTTTATTTGTATGTAGGTATTTTAACTTTTATATCATGCATGGCACCATTGTAAAACACTAAATTACGTTTTACTATCTACAGCTTCAACAAGATGCCCCTCCAGCTGACCAAACCCGCTCCCCAGTTCAAGACCACCGCTGTCGTCAACGGCGAGTTCAAGGACGTCTCCTTGTCGGATTACAAGGGCAAATACGTTGTTCTTTTTTTCTATCCACTCGACTTGTAAGTTTTAATACATTTTTAACATATTCATGTCCTGTCTTGTCATACAATAACGTAAATTTCTTAATATTATACGTCGTGCGTGCGGTTTACCTACCTGACCTATGTATGGCCTGTCAAGAAGAGGGTCGCGGGTTGAAATCCCGGCTCGCACCTCTGATTTTTTTGGAATTTATTTGCGAAATTACATTTGAAATTTACCATGAGCTTTACGGTAAAGGAAATCATCGTGAGGAAACCTGAACATCCCTGAGACTGCACTGGGCCCGCGTGGGAACTACAGCCCAAGCCCTCTCATTCTGAGAGGAAGCCTGTACCCTGCAGTGGGGCGAATATAGGCTGGAACGATTCTTATAATGTAATGCATTCATTATTCAAGTAATGTTAACAGTTACCAATATTCCTCCAGAAACTCTTCAACAAATACATGCTAAGCTCGTTTATAGGGCACTATAAACTGTTCAATTAAGCTTGTCATAACAATGTTATAAATTTATGTGTAATCTCTTGTTTATGTAATAGTAGCCTCTGTGCCACTTGTATGATTTACTTTAGACCTACAAAAAACTATGTTAATTGGCTACTTTCCTAGCTAGTCAGTCTTTTAGATTATCAAAAAATATTGGACACGTATTTTTTATTTTGTCAATTAAACAAAAAAATACGAAGATATGGCGCGTTGAAGTTTCGCGTGACGTCACTTGTTCCTACACTTTGTATGAGCGTTTTAGGAACAAGTGACGTCACGCCTCGTCACGCGGAACTTCAACGCGCCATATCTTCGTCATTTTTTGTTTAATTGTCAAAAGAAAAATTACGTGTCTAATATTTTTTGATAATGTAAAATACGGACTAATAAGAATTATTGTTTTTTTACCTAGGAAACATCCCTATTAATTATCAGTAGCAGCGCAGTGTCTCTGAGTAACCCCATACAACATATAATCAATCATAGATTAATAATGAACAGTATTGAGGTAATTCCAAACCACAAAACCACTTACCTTATATTTGCTATTTCATTCAATTTTCATTCCTTCCCTAAATGCTATGACGATGAGTAATCTTACATCTGCACATAATTTATATTATGTGGTTTTAGTTATCACTATTTTACCTCGTGAGTTACTGGTTTTTTTGCCTCTTGGAAAATTTTCGTGATTCAATATTACACGATTGCGAATTTACATATCGTTTTTGCCTCGGGGGTTAGAAATAGAATTTTATAATTATAACCGATTTTATACAGGATGTCCTGTAAGTAGTAAGCAATGATCGGATTTCCCGGTGCAACACGGGGTGAATGACCTCAAACATTATACTAATATGGATATGCCCCGGGATTGCACGACTTAGGTATTTTGTTGAATAAGATTCTGATTATATTAAGTACATTTACATTTCAGTAAGATTTTGACGTGTAAAATTAATATTTTCACAAAGCACAATATAATATGTTTGTATAAAATTTTAAAAAGTTTCAAAATTGATAAAATCAGGAAAATCGAATGCAGTGAGTTAATTTCAAACAAAATTACTGTTTGCGATGTTGTTTGTTTGAAAAAAAAAAATATTATTTTTACCTTACGGATTTTAAACATTGTGCATTTGAGCTCTATTACTTCAAAGACGATACTAAATCATTAGGTCTAATCTATTAGATTAGGCATCGTACAATATGAAAAGCATTTTAAATGTACCCGAAGGTCGTGTAGAGCACGAGATCTGTGAATTTTTTCTCTTCGGCGGATTTTTGGACGGGAGCTACTGGACGTGGGATATAAGAGGGAGCGTCGGTGTCTACGACACGGATATTAAATAACGCCTCCCTCTGTGCATGCCATACGCCACGGCAGCAGAGATCCCTACGATGTCCACCGTCGCCATCTGTGATGATTGATTGTTTGGCCACATTCCCCCAAGCGTGTTGGCATAGCTCACAAAATAGATCTCTAATTTCGTGTTATTAAACCACCTGTTTAACTATTAAGACTATTAAGAGTTCACATTAACGTAAAAAATATTCAATGCATTAGTAAAGATTTTGTATTGAACTGCCTCTTTAAGTACCTATACCTATCATATCAATAACATTTTTTTTTCAAAAGACATCCGGGACTTTTGGTCATATCCATATTATGTTTTCTACTGGAAATTCCACCGTGTTGCACCGGGATATCCGATCATTGGTAGTAAGACAAACGGAAATGGGAGATAGGTGGGCAGGTCATCTACCAAAAATGACCTCAGTAAAAGTAGCACCGTTTTCGAGAAATTTCGATTTTTCTGATTTTTTGAAAAATGTTGTACACCCACACAAATCAGATGCAGTTTCTTATTTATTTTTATTTCGATTTAAATTTTGCCTCTTCACCTAAAGTCTTCGTCTCAGCAAAATCGAAATTAATAGAAAACGGTGCGACCTTTACTGAGGTAATTTTTTGTTATTTGGTAGATGACTGCCCACCTATCTCCCATAAGCCTCTTCAGATAAATTATTCATAACGATATTTTGCAAATTATTTAAATTTTGGAAATTTCTGATTTTTCCATACTACCCATTTGGATTGATCACCCTGTATACATCTATATATGTATATAAAACAAAGTCGTAATAGTTACACCATTTTTAACTCGAGAACACCTGGACTAATAATATTTGTGATTTTTTGTTGGCATCATCTCCGCTACTCGTATACCAGAAAAACTATAAAAATGTCGGGAAAATGATGGAATTTAAACCTTTTTACAGCTTTAAAGCGTTAAAAAGAAGGAAACTTTGACGACCAAGGTTAACGAAATATTTTTTATCGTGAATAGAATCGTAATGCTTGTTGTAAATTTCGAAACGTTGTGCATTGACACCCATTTCCATTGGTCAGATGTGGTAAATTTAATCAATAAAATTCATGAAATACAAGTGCTTAGGAGCAAAATTCACGAAACGCAAAATGTACACTACATGCAAAATGTAACCAATAGCAAAATCTACAAGACCGAAAACGTACACAACGCAAATTTTGAAACACGCAGAACGTACAAAAAGGAAAAGGGTGTGTAATGATAGATATAACAACATTTGATATAATTGTAACATTTGGTATAATGCTACATTTGACATAATGCTACATTTGACATAATTCGATTTACTCGAGAAGTAAACATTCTACGATTCTTTTATAAAATAAACTAACCTAACCTAACCTAATGCATATCAAATAGAATTAATATCAATCCTCCGAAGTTTACTTTTTGAGTAAATCGCATTATATCAAATGTAGCATTATACCAAATGTTACAGTTATATCAAATGTTGTTATATCTATCGAGGCGCACCCAAAGGAAAGAGTACATTCGCAAAATGTACAGATCATAAAATTTATTTTTTTATTAATTTTCCGATTTGTACAGTTTGCGAATGGAAGGTGCTTACAAATTGGATGCCAATACTTTTAGAGCTGATAGTACTTGTTCTTAGAAGTAGACTTGAGTATAAAACTAAAATTTGTTAGATTTTGGAGAAAATTAGGTAGGAAACTGTGCCAAATTATAACACCCAGTTTGGGAAAATGGAAACAAAATTTCAGATAAAAAAGTTTTCTTAATTCCCATTTAAAGGAAAATATTTTTATGTAAGCTAAGGTCTCTTATAGTATTGACATCTAATTTGGAATAGATTTACTTAAGTACTTGATACAAGCTGAATAATTTATTTATTTATTTATTTATTTATTTATTTATTTAACCACACTTACAACTATCTTTACAGGATCTTAGCCTAAAACAATAGTGTAACTGAAACTATAGGTACAATTTAAGTAAAAATAAATTATACCACTTAAAATTAACAATAATAATTAATCATTGCTAGCGTAGCATATAGAAAACCTAGTGAATTCACTCAGAGAACACGAAAACAAATGTAATGTTTATAGTTTATAGTTACACTAGCGACCCGCCCCGGCTTCGCACGGGTGCAATTATACATATAAACCTTCCTCTTGAATCACTCTATCCATTAAAAAAAAACCTCATCAAAATCCGTTGCGTAGTTTTAAAGATCTAAGCATACATAGGGACAGACAGACAGCGGGAAGCGACTTTGTTTTATACTATGTAGTGATAGTGGTTATTTGTCACGCGGTTCCATCAGTCATGCCTAAGGTTACGGTGTTTATATAAAATACGTTATTTTAACATAGATAAACATATTTTATGGTGGAAAGGTTAAATGTCTGACAATTATCTTCAATAGATAATTCTGGAAGATGTTTCTAACATTACATAAGATTTGCTGATAAGCAAATGTAACTTTATCACACATAATGTAGAGAGGAGAGTTGTATATTATTATATAATTACTAGCTGTTGCCCGCGACTCCGTCTGCGAAGAATAAAAATTAGCTTACTTACGACTTATTCTCAGACCTATCAAATACAGAGAAAAAAAGTTTCATAAAAATCGGTCGAGCCGTTTCGGAGGAGATCGGTAACAAACACCGTGACACGAGATTTTTATATATTAGAGATATATGTACCTAAACTTTTTTCTGGTAAACAGCATTAAAAGTTGTAATGTAATGTGCTTGCTTTGACCTTGTTCGATCCATAACAGAGAGTATCAACAAAAAAAATCCTGTAATGTCGGTGTTTTTGTATATGTCAAAAGCTTTCGATTTTGTTAACCATTCCAAATTAATGCATAAACTTGAAGTCTATGGGATTAGGGGGAAAGTGCTCGAGTGGGTGGGGAGTTATTTGGCCGATAGAATGCAGTCTGTTGAAATCAAGTCAATGTCAACCAGCAGCTCAAGTCAGACAATATTAAAACATACATATAGATCAGAATATAGGGCAAATAATACAGGAGTTCCACAAGGAAGCATCTTGGGACCTTTACTTTTCCTCCTGTATATAAATGACTTACCCAGAGCCACAACGCATTAAAGTATATTGTTTGCTGATGACACGACACTTGTGGTTGGATGTGATGGGTTGGACACGTTCGAATTGAATCTTAATAAGGGATTAACTGACATTATTGAATGGATGAAAATGAATGATTTACATATTAATATTAATAAAACTAAATTTGTGCAATTTACTTCTTATAATTCTAATCCTGTATCTTTAAAAGTTAAGTATGAGGGTGACACAGTTAATGAGGAAAACATAATTAAATTTTTAGGCATAATGATTGATAAACATCTTAACTGGAAAGCCCAAATTGATTATATTTGTGGAAGATTAAATCGTTTTGTGTTTGCCTTAAATAGAGTGAGAGAGACTGTTAGTACAGAAGCTGCGTTGATGGCGTACCATGGTTACGTGTCCTCAGTGCTCAGTTACGGCTTGATACTGTGTGGAAACTCTGTAGAGGTTGATAGAGTATTTAAAGTACAAAAAAAATGCATAAGGGTATTATGTAATGCTTGGATCACTGACAGTTGTGCCCCATTATTTAGGGAATTAAATATATTACCATTGCCATGTTTGTATATTAGGGACGTATGTGTTTTTGTCAACTCGCATCCAGACTACTATAAAAAAACGCGGAGAAGCTATATCAAGAAAGACACGGAGCACAAATGTGCTCCGTGTCTGCAAACCTCCTTTTCGCAAAGATGTGTATAAGATAAATATAATATAATATGAGCATTGTAATTTTTAATCATTTACCACAAAATTTAAAAACTCTGTCAGTAAACATGTATAAATTTAAATTAAGAAAATAGATATTGGAAAAATGATTCTATAGTGTCGGGGATTTCTTGAGTCACAAGGGGTTGTAATTTATTTATTTGTCTGCTGTTGTTTTATATTTCTTTTTTTTTTCTCTCTTAATAATGATTCAGTATACCTAATATAATAATAGCCCAAGATTTAATGTAATAATGTAGCAAGTGCTTTAAATTATAATAACCCGTATATTAATTAATAATAATAATATAATATAAAATAGTGAATATTGACGAAAATTGTAATTTAATCTTAGTGACCTAAAACTAAATATTTGTACGCTTGCTTGCATGCTGAATACATGTGCTAAACTTATTTTAAGATCTTTTTACCTAGGTACTGTATTCTTACAAATAAATGTTTTTGAATTTGAATTTGAATTTTTGTATTTTTTCAGTACTTTTGTATGCCCAACCGAGATCATCGCATTTTCTGAACGTGCTGATGATTTTCGCAAAATTGGTTGCGAAGTGATCGCCGCTTCCACTGACTCGCATTTCACTCACTTGGCTTGGATCAACACACCGCGTAAACAGGGTATGTTTTCACATTCTCACTTTATAAATATGCGCGTAGGACAATGACTGCGAGAAATGTGAAATGACAATATTTACAACCTCAACCTCAACGTGTAATATGATACAGTTATATCAATAAATGATTATTATTATTATTATTATGTTGGTACGGATTTCCGATCACGGGCCCATTGGGACCCGGTCATTTGAAAGGCATTCATGGGGCCGAAGCCAACATGAAGAGGCCTTTGGTACCATATAATATAAATGAGATGGGCGCAACTATGGAGGTCTATCCCCTAATACACCATGAGGATGTGCTAGCGGACAGTCCTCCACAGTTGCCAAACTATTGCCAGGTAGGAAGCGACATGGAATTGGCTATTATTATTATTACAATTGGTATTATTGTTATGAATTGCAGGGGGTCTTGGACCAATGAACATCCCCATCATCAGTGACAAGTCTCACCGCATTGCGCGCGACTACGGAGTTCTCAACGAGGAGACTGGCATTCCATTCCGCGGGCTGTTCATCATCGATGACAAGCAAAACCTTCGCCAGGTCACCATCAACGACCTTCCTGTTGGAAGGTGAGTCTTGATCACGCCCTTAAATGCTTTTACGATTAGGGCTATGTATAGCCACATTATTCATATTCATTCTATGAAGAGAGTTAAATTCAAAATTAAATATGCTTTTGCTTTTTCGTAGTTGGTTAATAAAATCGTCTACTTAAATTCCGTGATAACACAAAGCACAGTCTCTGTCTAAATGGGTTATCTGGACTAAGTGGAGATCTGCTGAGGGCACAGCAGTGCCGCCGCCATGTCGAGCAAAAAAAGCGGCACGGCATTGTATAAACACGGTATATTTCAAATTTCATTCAATTTGAACCAATAGTTTAAGAATTATAACATAACTAGTCAAAATTTCTTAATTTTGTCACTCACTGACTGACTGTCTGACCGATCATCAAAACTCTAAGGCACATAAATTTATTAAGGGACCAGAAGTCTTAAGTTATTACGTAATTGGCCAACCTAACAACATCTTATAGTGACCATATCAATATTAAAAAACTTTTATGTTTTAAATAAAATGGATTGATTTGGCAACCACACTAAACAATCTTATTTAATATACTTGTGAGATACATTGTGTTTTCATGCGATGGCCAAGTCAAGTCAATCTATTTGATTCGTTTTACGTAATTTTATTTTTCTTTATTTTATTATTGTTTAGAAAGTATCATAAATAAATACCGTTTTCGGATCAATTATAATGTTACACATTTTTTATGCAAAAGAATATGTATGTGTTTATAAATTACATAGTTTACGATTTCTTCTGCTTTAACAATAATAGCGACTGTTTGAACGAAACTGTGCAAACAGGAACGCGTTTTCGTGGAATGTGACGTTGCCATTCTGTATTTTTGTTAAACTGACGATTATTTAAGTGGTACACAGGACCGGAGTGGTGACACTGAAAAAACACTAACCGACAGATTTATCCAGTACTTAGTTTATTCATTGGTTACGTAACCAGCAGTTTGAAAATAAGGTGGTGAAACAGCCCCTAAAGCTCTGTTTTAAAGTCCCAAAACAGTTGCATGCGTAGGTATTATGCTTCCACAAGTACTGTAAAAGATTAGGGTTATAAATGTAGTATTCAAATAATTGTGGAGTATGGCCTGACCGATAATTTGTAAATGTGTACGATCTTGCCGCAGCGAAAATATTAATCGGAAATTTCAAATATGCATTTGGTTTTGTGCTTGCTGTTGGATTCCAAAATTGGTGTTCCTGTCGGTGTTTTTACAGCACTAATTGTTGGTTTGCCATAGCGAAATCCAATTCACAAGTTGGACATTAGCCGTAAGTGTATCTTCCATTGTGCGACCGACACATGTATATGAAAACAAAGATTGACAATGTCCGACTTATTGAATAACACTTGTATCCCGTTATACCCTGATAGTCTCGTCGACTGATAACGCTTTTTCAGAAGTTAAATTCAGACGACTTGCTAGCTTAAAAGCGCCAGATTTAAATGCGAATTATGCAAAGTACTACATTGGTGGTTGTTAACAGATCGGTAGAGGAGACGCTGCGACTGGTGCAGGCGTTCCAGTTCACCGACAAGCACGGCGAAGTGTGCCCTGCCAACTGGAAGCCCGGCTCCAAGACCATCAAGCCCGACACCAAAGCTGCTCAGGAGTACTTCGTCGATTCCAACTAGCCGCTCCTCACGACCCTCAGCCTGCTAGCAAAAACAATCTAAACATTCTTTTACTCATGCTCACTCTACAATCAAATCTTATTTAGTGACTGGTTCTAATGTCACACGCAGGACGCGTGACGATAAGAATGTCTGGAAAAGTAATAGGTTAGACTGAGTAGGTAATAAAATTGTTTCTACTAGCAGCGCAATCCTATATCCTATGTTTTAAATCGAATATTTGCTATAATGAATCATTCATACAGCAAACTTTTAGGACCATCTGTTTTGGGTTTTCACTATTTTTTTAAATAAATTCTAAGGAGGAATAATGGAGTGGTAACAGCAGTTACAGTTTGGATGTGTGAATCTCACAATAGAATTCAACTCCTTCACTTAAGCCGGATACTGACCACTGCACACTGTACTAAAGTCGTATCATTTAATTAGGACAACCTTAGTAGTTAACGCTAATCAAACAGTATTCAACAGAGATCCTACATGTTATTGTAATCACTAGAGGCTGTTATAAATAAACTGTACTGTGTTATATAAGTGATATTTTTTATTATTGTCTCTACATTCCCCTAAGAAAAGTTTACAAATCACTGTCGCGTCGTTGTGTAATGAATGAAAGTTATAGTAGTTCCAATCATTTATTTTCTCTATGACAGCTCCCGTAGAATGTAACTGCGTTTAGTTACGCAAAAATTAACTTTTAAATGCGAGATATAATAAAAATATTTAACAAAAAATTAATCCGCCGAAAAAACTGAAAAGCAAAAAATAATACCTTTTTTGTTTGACCTTAATCTAGGTACCAGTTTGAAGTCGGTGCCTCAGCACTTAGCCAGGAGGAGTGGACCTATAATCGTCTACCTGATTGGCTTCTATCACTCCTCCTGGCTCGTACTGAGGCACCGACTTCAAACTGGTACCTAGATTAAGGTCAAACAAAAAAGGTATTATTTTTTGCTTTTCAGTTTTTTCGGCGGTTTAATTTTTTGTTAAAAAGTTTTTATTTTATACTTTTTTCCATCCTTGGGGTATTTTTTTTCCAAATTTATATTACCAACTACAAGGTATACCCTATCTATCCATTAAAAAAGAATTATGAAAATCAGACTACTCTGTAAAAAGTTAGTCAATCATCCCCTGTTTTCCTACACTTAGGGTAGGAATATTATTTCCAAATTTAAATGAGACCACCCTTGGCGTATACGCTTTCCAATAAAAAAAGAATCATCAAAATCCGACTATTCTATAATAAGTTATGCGTGGTCATATAGTACAATCAGTAACTGAACAATCAATCATCCCCTATTTTTCTACCCTTAGGGTAGGAATATTGTTTCCAAATTTAAATGGAACCACCCTCGGGGTATACGCTTTCCAATAAAAGAAGAATCATCAAAATCGGACTACTCTGTAAAAAGTTATGCGTGATCATACATAAAAATAAAAATAAAAATAAAAAAATATACACGTCGAATTGAGAACCTCCTCCTTTTGTTTTCGTCGGTTGAAAAATACGATAACAGCCTAATTTTGTTCCTTGATCCCATATAAGATTCATCTAAGACACATTGAGTCCATATATGCAGTAATTTTTTTAAATAAGGCAAGGTGGCCAAGGTGGGTGGGGCAACTAAAACATCTTGAAAAGGCAAACACGTAATAACGGTGAAGCCAGACGAGCCTAATTTTGTGAGTCGTGAGCGGCTGAATTTCGGTCGCGCCATACAATATGCATATGCAGGTCATCACGTGACAATGTATGGCGCAACCGAAATTCTACCGCTCACGACACAAAATTACGCTCATCTGGCTTCACCCTTACTGCACGCACCGTTCTACTTCAAGTACAACCTGTCCCTAAACGACAATATAACATGTCTCTGCATTGTTTTTAACCGACTTCAAAAAAAGGAGGAGGTTCTCAATTCGGTTGTACCTATGTTTTTTTTTTAACGTGTGTTACCTCCGAACTCCGTCATTTATGAACCGATTTGGAAAATTCTTTCGTTGTTTGAAAGCATATGCTTCAAGGTTGGTCCCGTTGTTACCAGAATCCAGTTCTGATGATGGGATCCATGAGGAATTGAAGGAACTCTTCAAAAGTTCAAGGGAAATGTAAAGCGATTTTAGTATTTTCAATGACAAATCGAGCATTTGCATTCAGAAAGTGTCATTTGGTAAACTAGATCTGATCAAGAAGACCGCAGATGGCCAACGGAACTCCTCAACGGGTCAAATCTTGCAAGTTGAATTTGACTCACTTCCCGGTTTCTGATTGAGTTCATATTTTACATGCATGTGTAAATCAGGTGACAATGCAATATTATTGTGACATGGAGCTGATCTGATGATGGAGTTGGAAGGTGGCCATAGGAACTCTGTAATAAAACAACACAACCCCGTCGAGTTTGGGTTAATTTGAAACGTCTTGACGAGTACTTTGATTCCAGATGATAAACAGGGTCTGATGATGGAGCTGGAAGGTGGCCAAAGTTACTCCATAAAGTAACGGCACTTACCCCATC
Source organism: Archips crataeganus (assembly GCA_947859365.1). Lineage (NCBI taxonomy): Eukaryota > Metazoa > Arthropoda > Insecta > Lepidoptera > Tortricidae > Archips > Archips crataeganus. The sequence continues at coordinate 24,757,234 of OX402045.1, read as the reverse complement.
AAGTACGGACTCATTTGACTCATCTCAACAAGTACTTTGGTCCTAGATGGTAACCAGGGTCTGACAATGAAGTTGGATGGTGACCATAAGAACCCCGTAGTAAAACGACATAACCCCATCAAGTTTGGTCTTGTTTGATTCGTCTTGATGAGTAAGTAAGTACTTTGGTAACCAGAGGCAAAAAGTACAGTCAGTAAAGAGTGCCAGTCCTGGCCATTAGAAACAACTAAAAAGAAAAAAATAAAAAATTTTAAATAAAAAATAAAACCGCCTTCAAAAAACACCCAAAAAAACTTGGAAATAAAAAAAATTAAAATAAAAAATAAAACCTTCAAAAAAAACCCAAAAAAACATAAAATAATAATTGATTGAACCGACCACAATAAGCATGAAAATATCTTTCTTTCTACTAATCTGTTTGAAGTTGGTGCCTTAGCACGAGCCAGCAGGAGTGAACCTAGTAATCTAACTTACCTACATACTTATTATAGGGCTTCTACACTCCTGCTGGCTCGTGCTGAGGCACCAACTTCAAACAGATTAGTAGAAAGATATTTTCATGCTTATTGTGGTCGGTTCAATCAATCATTATTTTATGTTTTTTTGGGGGTTTTTTGAAAGAGGTTTTATTTTTTATTTAAAAATTTTTCTAACATGATAATTGATAGGTAATCAAAAAAGATAAGTCATATTTGTGAAGATGTTAGACTAGGGGCCTGTTGCACTGCATAACAAAGTACAACCTATGGTAATATATAAAATTCTCGTGTCGCCGTTTGTTACCAAACTCCTCCGAAAGGGCTCGACCGATTCTCATGAAATTTTGTGACCAGGAAAAATTGTGTGTGTTATCGGGTAGGTCTGAGAATCGGTCAACATCTATTTTTTATTGGTCGATTGGTTATGTTGGGTATCGAACTCCTCCGAAACAGCTTGACCGATTTTTATGAAACCTTTTTTTCTGTATTCGGTAGGTCTGAGAATAGGTCGTAGGCTATTTGTTACACCCCTTTTCTTCGCGGACGGAGTCGCGGGCATCAGCTAGTCCAATATTATAAAAATCTCGTGTCATGGGTGTTTGTTATCGAACCCCTACGAAACAGCTTGACCGATTTTTAACAAATTTTTTTCTCTGTTTGGTAGATCTGAGAATATAGGTCGTACTCTATTTTTTTATACCCCTATTCTTCGCAGACGGAGTCGCGGGCAACAGCTTGTCTATCTATAGATAGTATATATATACACTATACAACATTTTTTAAAAAGATGATTAATATTTATTAAAAGCCGGCCAAGAGCGCACGCCCAGGATAGGGTTCCGCAGCTATTACGAAAAAATCCTTGCAAAGCAAATCTTATTAATTTTCCTATTAATTATTTACACCGTCCGTACCTATTAAACAAGCAATATTTTATAGGTCAGGCTGCTGTTTACTTTTAAACTACTAATAAAACAATTCTCAATTATTTCCGCATTTTTAATTAAGCATCTTAGGGTTTTCCATATATACGAAACGAGTGCCAATTCTCTTCTCACTCCTACCCAGTTCGTTGTATCCTTTGTATCCCACCATGCCCAAAATAAACAACGTTGGATGTTGGATACATCAGCTTTAGTTCATAGATGACGCTGTTATCAACGTGGCGATAATAGTTTATTGTTTTTCTACTGGGTGAGTCTGGGTGTCTCGTTTATAAATTTTATCTTTGCCGATGTAACGACAGTGTTTGTTCATAAATGTTGTTTTTATCACGACTACACGACTACTACGATTACTCTCACGGAACGTACGCTATGTCAGTAAAAATATATAATAAACTACCTAGCCAAATAAAAATAGAAACAAAAGAAAAAAAAATTATAAGAATGTTAAAAGATCTCTTACTCCAAAAATGCTACTACACTATAAACGAATATCTAGAAGAATAAGTATATTTTAAATATTTTTTATTTTTAAGTAATATTTTTAATTATTGTCATGTTATGTATTTAGTCAAAGTATATAGTTTAAAAGTACTGCTTAATTTTAAGTTTAATTGCTACGCCCCAACAGGGCATCATTTTTGTACAAATTTTTGTAAGAAATGTTGCGATTCAATAAATACTGAAATACTGAAATACTTTTAGCGTACTCGTAAGTGTTTAGATCTTCCACTAGATGTCTCTTTTGTACAGGTTGTTAGTGGCGATGTAAGGAGTCTTTGTTCATAGTGAGCGCTGTTAGGTATCAAAAGTACAAAATCTTCATTAAGCCAGTAACTAGTATGTAGTTTTTCTAATAGATGTCTCTATAATAAAGTCTACTCTTGGCGGTGTAACTACAAACTTTGTTCATAGATGGTGCTGTTATCAAACGTACAAGTGTTTTGTTCGTCCACTTGATGTCTCTTTTGTCCAATTTATAGTTGACGACGTAACAACAGCTTTTGGTCATAGATGGCGCTGTTACTAGAACTGCAAAAATGGTTTTTACTTAGGTTGACGAGTTTTTTGTTTTTCTACTAGGTGTCTCGTATAAATTTTACCTTTGCCGAAGTAATGACAGACTTCGTTCATAGATGGCGCTATTATCAAAACTATTTTTTGTGTTCTAGTTAGTGCTTAGGTAGTGTTTAGACGTCTTTTCTGTACATTTTGTTGATGGCGATGTAATGACAGTATTTTTTCATAGGTAGCGCTGTTATCAAAACTACAAAATTTTCTTTAGGCTAGCTAGTTATGTATGACCCTTAACCCTATAACTATAAGCTAGCCCTTAAGGACCATGACGCGGTTCGCTGACGCAATCTCGTGACATTGTAACCTTATCAGAAACAAAGTCATAAAGTATTAACTTTATTTCATTTTATTATATCGACTTATCAAAATTGTCCCATTAGAAAATGACTTATGATCACAAAGTAGTTAAAAAGTAGTAATCTTCAATAGAATCCTCATTAGATTCAGCAATAATTTAACAAATACGTGTCACAAGCGTAGCCGGCCTAATAAGTTCCAGTGCCCATTAATATGGATAAGGCACAATTTTACGACTTTGCTTATCTACGCAGTTCTCCATGTACTTGTCATCCCACCAGTACTGAAACCAGGAAAATGGCGGACTCCGCGTATAAATAGTTAAGCACAAGACCAGAGGACCATTCTATCCTCCGCCTTACTAGTGTTAACGTCTAATTGTAAAACTAAAGGTTAAATAAAAAACCTAAGTTTGTATTGAATAATTTATTTCATTTCAGGACCAGCACTAACCCATCTCTAGCTAGCTAGTTTGTTGTTTTTCTAGTAGATGTCGCTATTATAAAATCTACAGCTTTTAGTCATAGATGGCGCTGTTACTAGAACCGCGAAAATGGTTTTTACTTAGGTTAACGAGTTCCTTGTTTTTTTACTAGGTGTCTCTTTTATAAATTTTACCTTTGCCGAAGTAATGACAGAGTTTGTCCATAGATGGTGGTGCTATTATCACAACTATTTTTAGTGTACTCGATAGTGTTTATATTTTCCACTAGCAGTCTCTTTTGTACAGTTTGTTAGTGGCGATGTAATGACAGTCTTTATTCATAGATAGCGATGTTATCGAAACTACAAAAATTTTCTTTAGGTTAGCTAACTAGTTTGTTGTTTTTCTAGTAGATGTCGCTATTATAAAATCTACAGCTTTTAGTCATAGATGGCGCTGTTACTAGAACTGCGAAAATAGTTTTTACTTAGGTAAACGAGTTACTTGTTTTTTTTACTAGGTGTCTCTTCTATAAATTTTACCTTTGCCGAAGTAAAAATAGTTTCTTCATAGATGGTTCTTTTATCACAACTACGCTTAGTGTACTCGTTAGTGTTTAGATCGTCCACTAGATGTCTCTTTTGTACAGTTTGCTAGTGGCGATGTAATGACAGTCTTCATGTCATAGACAGCGCTGTTATCAAAACTACAATATTTTCTTTAGGCCTGCTAACTAGTTTGTTGTTTTTCTATTAGATGTCTCTTTTATAAAGTCCACTCTTGGCAGTGTAATTACAAACTTTGTTCATAGATGGTGCTGTTATCAAACGTATTAGTTTTTTGATGGTCCACTAGATGTCTCTTTTGTACATTTATTTGGTTAGTGGCGATGTAATGACAGCCTTTGTTCATAGATAGCGTTGTTATCAAAACCACAAAATGTTCTTTAGGCTAGCTAGCTAGTTTGTTGTTTTTCTAGAAGATGTCGCTATTATAAAATCTACAGCTTTTAGTCATAGATGGCGCTGTTACTAGAACCGCGAAAATGGTTTTTACTTAGGTTGACGAGTTCCTTGTTTTTTTAGTAGGTGTCTCTTTTATAAATTTTACCTTTGCCGAAGTAATGACAGAGTTTGTCCATAGATGGTGCTATTATCACAATTATTTTTAGTGAACTCGATAGTGTTTATATTTTCCACTAGAAGTCTCTTTTGTGCAGTTTGTTAGTGGCGATGTAATAACAGTCTTTATTCATAGACAGCGCTGTTATCAAAACTACAAAATTTCCTTCAGGCCTGCTAACTAGTTTGTTGTTTTTCTATTAGATGTCTCTTTTATAAAGTCTACTCTTGGCGGTGTAATTACAAACTTTGTTCATAGATGGTGCTGTTATCAAACGTATAAGTTTTTTGATGATCCACTAGATGTCTCTTTTGTACATTTATTTCGTTAGGGGCGATGTAATGAAAGCCTTTGTTCATAGATTTCGTTGTTATCAAAACCACAAAATGTTCTTTAGGCTAGCTAGCAAGTTTGTTGTTTTTCTAGTAGATGTCGCTACTATAAAATCTACAGCTTTTAGTCATAGATGGCGCTGTTACTAGAACCGCGAAAATGGTTTTTACTTAAGTTAACGAGTTCCTTGTTTTTTTACTAGGTGTCTCTTTTATACATTTAACCTTTGCCGAAGTAATGACAGAGTTTGTCCATAGATGGTGGTGCTATTATCACAACTATGTTTAGTGTACTCGACTCGATAGTGTTTATATTTTCCACTAGAAGTCTCTTTTGTACATTTGTTAGTGGCGATGTAATGACAGACTTTTTTCATAGATAACGCTGTTTGTTATCAAAACTACAAAAATTTTCTTTAGGTTAGCTAACTAGTTTGTTGTTTTTCTATTTGACGTCTCTTTTATAAAGTCTACTCTGGCGGTGTACTTACAAACTTTGTTCATAGATGGTGCTGTTATCAAAACGTCTTAGTATACATTTTTTGATTGTCCACTAGATGTCTCTTTTGTCCAATTTGTAGGTGGCGAAGTAACGACAGCTTTTGGTCGTAGATGGCGCTGTTACTAGAACCGCGAAAATAGTTTTTACTAAGGTTAACGAGTTGCTTGTTATTCTACTAGGTGTCTCTTTTATAAATTTTTCCTTTGCCGATGTAAAAAGAGTTTTTCTTAGATGGTGCTTTTATCACAACTACGCTTAGTGTACTCGTTAGTGTTTAGAACGTCCAGTAGATGTCTCTTTTGTACAGTTTGCTAGTGGAGATGTAATGACAGTCTTTATTCATAGACAGCGCTGTTATCAAAACTACAATATTTTCTTTAGGCCTGCTAACTAGTTTGTTGTTTTTCTATTAGATGTCTCTTTTATAAAGTCTACTCTTGGCAGTGTAATTACAAACTTTGTTCATAGATGGTGCTGTTATCAAACGTATTAGTTTTTTGATGGTCCACTAGATGTCTCTTTTGTACATTTATTTGGTTAGTGGCGATGTAATGACAGCCTTTGTTCATAGATAGCGTTGTTATCAAAACCACAAAATGTTCTTTAGGCTAGCTAGCTAGTTTGTTGTTTTTCTAGAAGATGTCGCTATTATAAAATCTACAGCTTTTAGTCATAGATGGCGCTGTTACTAGAACCGCGAAAATGGTTTTTACTTAGGTTAACGAGTTCCTTGTTTTATTACTAGGTGTCTCTTTTATAAATTTTACCTTTGCCGAAGTAATGACAGAGTTTGTCCATAGATGGTGCTATTATCACAACTATTTTTAGTGTACTCGATAGTGTTTATATTTTCCACTAGAAGTCTCTTTTGTGCAGTTTGTTAGTGGCGATGTAATAACAGTCTTTATTCATAGACAGCGCTGTTATCAAAACTACAAAATTTCCTTCAGGCCTGCTAACTAGTTTGTTGTTTTTCTATTAGATGTCTCTTTTATAAAGTCTACTCTTGGCGGTGTAGTTACAAATTTTCTTCATAGATGTTGCTGTTATCAAACGTATAAGTTTTTTGATGGTCCACTAGATGTCTCTTTTGTACATTTATTTGGTTAGTGGCGATGTAATGTCAGCCTTTGTTCATAGATTTCGTTGTTATCAAAACCACAAAATGTTCTTTAGGCTAGCTAGCTAGTTTGTTGTTTTTCTAGTAGATGTCGCTACTATAAAATCTACAGCTTTTAGTCATAGATGGCGCTGTTACTAGAACTGGGAAAATGTTTTTTACTTAGGTTAACGAGTTCCTCGTTTTTTTACTAGGTGTCTCTTTTATAAATTTTACCTTTGCCGAAGTAAGGACAGAGTTTGTCCATAGATGGTGGTGCTATTATCACAACTATTTTTAGTGTACTCGACTCGATAGTGTTTATATTTTCCACTAGAAGTCTCTTTTGTACATTTGTTAGTGGCGATGTAATGACAGACTTTTTTCATAGATAACGCTGTTTGTTATCAAATCTACAAAAATTTTCTTTAGGTTAGCTAACTAGTTTGTTGTTTTTCTATTAGATGTCGCTTTTATAAAGTCTACTCTTGGCGGTGTTATTACAAACTTTGTTCATAGATGGTGCTGTTATCAAAACGTCTTCGTATAAATTTTTTGATTGTCCACTAGATGTCTCTTTTGTCCAATTTGTAGGTAGCGAAGTAACGACAGCTTTTGGTCATAGATGGCGCTGTTACTAGAACCGCGAAAATAGTTTTTACTAAGGTTAACGAGTTGCTTGTTATTCTACTAGGTGTCTCTTTTATAAATTTTTCCTTTGCCGATGTAAAAAGAGTTTTTCTTAGATGGTGCTTTTATCACAACTACGCTTTGTGTACTCGTTAGTGTTTAGAACGTCCAGTAGATGTCTCTTTTGTACAGTTTAGTGGCGATGTAATGACAGTCTGTTATCAAAACTACAATATTTTCTTTAGGCCTGCTAACTAGTTTGTTGTTTTTCTATTAGATATTCCTTTTATAAAGTCTACTCTTGGCGGTGTAATTACAAACTTTGTTCATAGATGGTGCTGTTATCAAACGTATAAGTTTTTTGATGGTCCACTAGATGTCTCTTTTGTATATTTATTTGGTTAGTGGCGATGTAATGACAGCCTTTGTTCATAGATTGCGTTGTTATCAAAACCACAAAATGTTCTTTAGGCTAGATAGCTAGTTTGTTGTTTTTCTAGTAGATGTCGCTATTATAAAATCTACAGCTTTTAGTCATAGATGGCGCTGTTACTAGAACTGCGAAAATGGTTTTTACTTAGGTTAACGAGTTCCTTGTTATTCTACTAGGTGTCTCTTTTATAAAATTTACCTTTGCCGAAGTAATTACAGACTTTGTCCATAGATGGTGCTATTAGCACAACTATTTTTAGCGTACTCGTTAGTTTTTAGATCGTCCACTAGATGTATCTTTTGTATAGTTTGTTAGTGTTGATTTAATGACAGTCTTATTAAGAGGGTACGATGGCTCAGAGAATTTTGAGAAATAGGTATTTTAATGAAATGTCGCTGTCTCGCCCGAACACCTCCGTATCAGTACAGCGAGAGCGGGACAACTGCACCTCAGACCGTTAATAGGCGCGTAAAATTGATCAAAACAGCATTTATCCCCTGTTGTCTTCTCGAAAACTGGACCAATAAATTTTTTTTTGTTCATAAATAATTAGAGGACAGATTTAGCTATGCCCCTATGTTTGCCCCTATGTTGTCGAAACTGAAAAGCAAAAAATAATACCTTTTTTGTTTGACCTTAATCTAGGTACCAGTTTGAAGTCGATGCCTCAGCACCCAGGAGGAGTGGACCTATAATCGTCTACCTGATTGGCTTCTATCACTCCTCCTGGCTCGTGCTGAGGCACCGACTTCAAACTGGTACCTAGTTTAAGGTCAAACAAAATAGGTATTATTTTTTGCTTTTCAGTTTTTTCGGAGGTTTATTTTTTATTAAAAAGTTTTTATATGAAGCTATTCACACTCGTCTGACAACGATTATGTACGTAATATATAAAACTCATAATTGCACGTTAAACATGAAAAGTGAATTAACTAACCACAGTTAACAAGAGAAACAGATGTAGAAAGGCGAACTTATCCCTTAAAGGGATCTCTTCCAGTTAACCTTTGAACGATTGATAGGACACCAGAGACAAGAATAGGCATATAATGCAGAGTAAAAAGAGTCGAAATCAAAAGTAAACCCAAACCAATAAACTTAACATTATCAATACACAAACATACAAAGAATACACGCAAACAAGTACACACTAATATAATATATCATGAATACAGAAGACTAATACATATCATATCAACATAAATAGACTAACTACATAAAAATTACACAAATACATGTAAAGAGAACACAATAGAGGTTGTCTCTATTTAAGAGGAACTGTCAAGCCAGTACGCTCTTAAGCGACTCCGGAAGATGGCTACCGACTGCGACTGCCTGATTTCACTCGGCAACCGATTCCACAGACTAACAGCGTGCACGGAGAAGGATTTTGTGTCGGATCCGACAAAAAATATCGTGTGTTTTGTCAGCCCTCGTCCGGAAATCATGTACAGAAGCCTCGAAATAACTGTGCGGTCGTGGCCGACAGCCGGCTAGTGTTAACAGAGGCGCCGACACCCGATTAAAATCGGAATCCGACACACGACATAGTGGGAACGAGCTCTTAGGCAGCAGGAAGCTCGCGCCGGTGCACGGTGGCGCTGCTGCTGCACGCGGCGCACACCGCTACGACCGACTTTGCCTGCTAGTGCAGGAGCGAGTTGTGCTCTTAACTTAACTGATGCAATGAGAGCATTTGAATACTTTACACTTTTTTAACCCCCGACACAAAAAGAGGGGTGTTATAAGTTTGACCGCTATGTGTGTGTGTCTGTCTGTCTGTGTGTCTGTCTGTGGAATCATAGCTCTTAAGCGGGTGCACCGATTTGGATGCGGTTTTTTTTAGTAGAAAGCAGGTTTCTTGGCGATAGTTCTTAGATATGTTTCATCAAAATCGGTGCAGCCGTTTCAAAGTTATCTGCTCTTTTGTTAGCTGCGGAAGAGATCTTAGACGCATAACGGGCATTGACAGTGACAAAATTGCGTTGGGGGTTTTTAAAATTTTTAATTTATAGTTTTTACATGCCTATTAATTAAGGCATATTTTACAAATAGACTGAATATTTTCGGGCTCTGGCATGGCATTCAATGTCGTTTTCATGCGGGAAAGGACATTCAAGTACAGTTCCTCGGTCTCATCAGTATCCGCGGCCTCCTCGGCACAGTCTTTTCGAGCACTCTCATCTAGAGCGAGGACCTCCGTCTTTAAATCCGAATATTTACAATATGCCTTATTAATCTGTTCAATGCGTACCTCAAGATCCGTCGGCTTTTCATATTTAAAATCTGCAACATAATCCGCGATTTTTGTAATTATGCCCTTATAATGCACTCCAACTTATCAAGAGACAATTTCAGACAACTATGACGCTGGCACTGCTCGCTCGACAAATATTTTACAATTAGCTATGACGCTACACTGAATTTATAGTTTATACACTGGTTTATTATATTATTTACACACGAAGGACCATTAAAAGTTTATAACATTAAATTTAATTATTATAAAATAAAACACCGATTCCTTTCTTATGACTTTTTTATAAACAAATCGACGGTACTCTGACTCAATCCGGTACATATGAAATTTTACTAAATTGGAATAACCACTTTAGACACAAGGCTTAAAGTGGCTATTCCAAATTCATAAAATTATACGAGGTTGAGTCAGAGTACCGTCGAATTTGTTTATAAAAAAGTAGTATAAGTGAGTATGGCATTTTATTGATGGCCAATAACGATTTTGGTTTAGCTAACTAATAGTACATTATTGTCGCGGCCAGGAAGTAGGCAATTGCTGGCTGAGTATGAGTATTAAACGGACGAGCTTGCGAGTCCGTTTAACTAATACGCAGCCAGCAATTCCTATTCCAGCCGAGACTAATATAAAGCTTTTCTTAAAAATGGTGAAGGAACAAAAATAGAATTAACTTTTATTAACTTAAATAGGTACAAATAATTGCAAATCACTTAAAATTAAATGTCATTATACCCTTTCCCGCCTTTTTTCATTAAAAAAAAAACTGCAGGTGTATCTTTCTACCGAAAACACCACAAGCTGTTTCAAACACAATAAAAAAAGTCTGGAGTTCCAACAAAACAACTGATACCGGTCATTTGAATTGGCTGTATACGAATAGTGCCAACTTATTGCCATGGCTGTTTTAACTTTTTAAAAAGTTTGACACTCGACAATAATGGAATTTGTATGCGACATTGTTGTCGAGTTTATGGAGCCTGCAATGTTTTTAACTTTTTAATTTTTTTACTGACCATAAACTATACACTTCACGTTCTGATATGTAAAGAATAATGTCAACTTTTACGGATATTTTTGAGAAAAAAAAGTTTTTATGTCGCAAACAGCCTGGCTGGTTATGTAGGTGCTCTACCCTGAGTAGTAATTCTGAATTAAGTAAAGTAATTACCACGATACACTCAAAGGTAGTAGGTACTTAACTTACTTGTTTACATTTTAGTTAGTTTGCCTAGCAGGTAGTAATTAACGAAAATTTAGTTCCTGCGTACCAATAGGTACAGATTCACCCTGTATGTTTTAACTGTAGGTAGGTACGTTAGAAAACAAAAACTCCTTAAAGTCGAAAGTGGCTTTTTAGTTTTATAGGGTTACGTACTTACCTCAAAAGGAAAAAATGGAACCCTTATAGGATTACTTTGTTATCCGTTTATCTAGACGCTTTTTCTCAGGAACGCGTGAAGGTATCAAGCTGCAATTAAAATCAAATACTTAAGTGTTACTTAATCCCTGTAAGCTGTGAAAAAAATTAACGTTGGAAGTCAGCAAACAGTCATTAAAAGGGTGTGTCCATAAAAATTGGAGGGGAATTAAAACCTAAAGAATACCAGCTGTCCTAGATACTTGAAATTTAGTATTAAGGTAGCTCTTATGGCAAAGCCAATAAGAAAATTCTGAAAATCTTATATTTTTGTGTCACTAATCAATATAAAATACTCAAAACTCAATGCCTTATTGCACATAGTAGTTTTACAGTGTTTGAAAGTACGGCACAACATAAACTAGGATTTTTTTGTGACGGACTGTTGCTGTTAGCCTCGACGGTTTTTACAGCTTTACCGGAGAGAGGGCGAGCTGCCAGACAGGCAGCTCAGCAAGGGATAAACTAGGAATTCACATTATGAAGGTACTACCCTGTTGGTTGGGCGCAGCAAATAAGATGGGATACATTACATTACAAAGATTATAATTAAATTCAATATCGAAAAAAAGTTTTAAATAAATTAGATTAGGCGGTAAAAATTTAAAATTAAATTAACAGTACAAAATAAAATAAAATTAGGTTCATCACAAATACAAAATAAATTAAGTAAATTAAATTAAAAATTAATTAAAATTTAATCTAATATTGCCTGTTATCTTCTTAATATGCATTACAATGGAATTTTATGGATACTTACAAATCTATACGTAACTCGGTGCGCTGGACCGACTCGTACTTGACTAATTTTCTTTACAAAACGCTTAACTGCAAATCTATTCCTACGCGAACGAAGTCGCCCGTCAAAAATTATTTCGGTAAACTTACAACCTAACAACAAAACATATACCTATCAAGCTATCAACCTAACTATTATAAGTCAATAGGCGTTTCCATTTTAAGTAAGTACTTAGTAAATACCTAGGTATATAATAAATATGTAACTAACATTGTTTTTCAGAATCACAAGTGAGTAGTTGGGTAAAAAAAAATTATCTCAAAACAGACACAATATTTATTGTTTCATAAGGAAAATTAGGGCCACTCTTTCTTCATCCAAGTATACCAACAGTGGTGCACATGATTCTAAATACCTAATAGTGCTTATAATTATGTACAAACACAAAGATTCTAGATAAAAAAAAGTTTTTCTTAAAATGGAAATCCCCTAATAAAAATGTAATGCACCTACGAATGTACGCGTACAAGTAGTCACTAGGCAATCATCATAAGTAAGCAATTAGCACCAAAGCATAACTGAAAGATAGTAAAAGTTAATGTACTACATAACTGTGTCAAACAAGCCTATGGTCTCTCGCGGCTCTCGCGAACAAACAGACATCAAAAAGTCGCACAAATCGAACATTTCAGTATGCAAAGCCCACTGTGACATACCTATTTACTCAAGAACCTATAAAATTGGCAGCTCGAATTTCAACCTTAATATAAACCGACATGGTTTAAGTTCGTATAAATTATTTGGAAGAAGCCTTTTAAAAATCGTCCAAAATTAAACTCACGCACCTCAACTCTGCATACCGTTTTAATTCATCGAGCTGTTCTTGGTTCCAATGTAAAATTAACTCTGAACTTTCGTGCATAAGCGATACTTTGGGTTGTTAGGATGGCGGCAACCGATTCGCAGCTTACTGGCTCGGAATTCAGAGTTGGTATTTGTTTATCAAAGTAAGCTCCAAAATATGTAGGCCCCAATCCGGTTGATTGGGAATGTATGTCGTGGAAGTGGAACAGTGCGGGGAGAGGAGGCAGGTGAAAGGGGGAGGGGAAGGCTTCGTTAAGATTATGCAGACCTGTATAATGAGAACTTGTGTCATTATACGAATTATGGGCTTAATAAAGAAGCGGTTAAAGCATTAAGATGAAGATGAAGGTGATTTAAGTGCATGATTTCGTTTTATCTATTGGGTACCTAAGTAGGTATAGCTAGATGTTTATAATATACGTCATGCATATTTTAATCAGTGAGTCCGGAAAACTTAATTGTATTATGCTAGCTGGTGCCCGCGACTTCGTCCGCGCAGTAATGCTTCGTCATTTCTTTCATTGAATAAAACGAAAATCCGGCAACGGCAACATCCAAAAATCCATCGTCTCATCACTTAGTGAATGTAATAAATCCCGTTTATGCTCTATCCCGTGGGAATTTCAACAAATCTATCCTTTTTTAACCGACTTCAAAAAAAGGAGGAGGTGTCAATTCGGTTCTTTTTTTTTTAATGTGTGTTACCTCAGAACTCCGTCATTTATGAACCGATTTGGATATGCTTCAAGGTTGGTCCCGTTGTTACCAAAATCCAGTTCTAATGATGGGATCCATGTGGAATTGAAGGAATTCCTCAAAAGTTCAAGAGAAATGTATAGCAATTTTAGTATTTTCGGTGATAAATCGAGCATTTGCATTCAGAAAGTATCATTTGGTAAACTGGATCTGATGAAGAAGACCACAGATGGCCAACGGAACTCCTCAATGGGTCAAACAAATCATGCAAGTTAAATTTTATTCACTTCCCGGTTTCTAATTGAGTTGAAATTTTGCATGCATGTGTAAATCAGGTGACAATACAAATATTATTAATGGTACGGAACCCTATAAGGTCTAATGACAAAAAAGATGTGAACGTTGTAATAAAGACATTCTGTAGTATATTTAGTATCAGCATTGCACCCGCGCGAAGCCGGGGCGAGTCGCTAGTTTAAGTATAAAACTCAAAAATTTTGTTACCATTCGCGAATCAATAACCTCAAACTATATAGGTACTTAAATGTTCTAGTGTTTGACACGCTGCTATATTATTAGTAGGTGAGCCCAAGAGGGGATTTGTGAAGTTACTCGAGCGCGGCAGATTAATATACGGGGGGATACCTTATACCTTCTAGAGTACCCCCATTGAATATGAGCACTTCATGTGGGGGGGGGGAGGGTTTGCCTAGGGCACCCCGTCAAAATACTTAGTAAATAAATTGATTCTTTAAAATACTCGAGCGCGTCAGATTAAGATAAGGTGGGTTAATTATTAGCAATTTTGTTCAATGCACATTTCACTTCCAAATCGTCAGTCTTTGGAATTAACATCCCCTATGAAAACCGGACGCGCGCCCTTCCGTATGGCCACCCCCACCATGCAAAGTGGCAGATTATCATGCATTTATTATCTGTGGCACGCTGGAGTATCAAATTATCAAAATCTGACGCGCTCGAATATTTCAAAGAATCTATTTTTTTTACTAAGTTTTTTGACGGGGTGCCCCAGGCAAACCCCCCCCCCCCACATGAAGTGCTCATATTCAATGGAGGTACTCTAGAGGGTATAAGGTATCCCCCGTATATTAATCTGCCGCGCTATGACAAAATTAATGTCAACTACCACTACTACCAGGGCAGTGGTCATCATCAGCACTCACTTATATTGCCTATGCAACTATCATATTGTATAATCAGAGTATTTTAACTGATTAACGTAACTACTATCTTCCACTTTACAGCTTTACTCGCCGCATTTAAGCTCGACTGTTCTGTGACGTACTGATATTAATTTTTGGGTCAATAGTTTAATTACACCCACCGCGAGATAAAAATATAATTAAGTATTCGTTTGCATCTATTTACATTCATATCTGCATTAATGTTAAAATATGTAGCACATTTACATGTTGCCAACATCAGTGTCTACGAGTATTTACCAGTACGGTGTTAGGTTTAGGTATTCAAAGATCTTGCTTCTCTACTCTAACCACTAACGGCATCAACTACATATTTTTCCAAGTTTTTAATAACTTCGCTTTGTAAATAATGTTTTTACATCCGCTTCTAAACTTGCAAGTAAGGTTTGACCTACGTTCAGGGCTCAGATTTATTTGAATGTGGTACATGTAAAGAGGTCCGCGATGTTAACCTAATTCGCACCTCCGGTACAACAGTGTATCATCTCGAAATAATACACCATTTTAATTTAGACTTTCCGGAAATTAAGTAAAGTCTAAATTAAAATGGTGTATTATTTCGAGATGATACACTGTTGTACCGGAGGTGCGATATTATGTAATTTATGTACCATCAAAAATGGTTGTATTAAATATGTCTTTAGAGTCCCTACTTCCCAATGAAAAAAGGAACCCAATCCGTTTGTATTGAGGTAACGATACCACCTATTTACACACACGATTTTCTCAGGAATGTTCTGAGGTACAAAGTTGATATTAATGTCTTTCATCTTTGGAACTGTGCAAAATTAAGTTTCTACTTAAATGCACGCGGTTGGTTGAAATAGTACATTATGATACAAGTGTGCTATGTTGGTCATTACACATGAGCATTATTGTAAGCGCGAGCCGTTAGGCGAGCGCGATAAGGAAGCCGAAGTGTGTAATGATCAATGCACACGAGTTGCATACGACGTTTTTCAACACAATTGAGAGGAAAAAAACAAACTTGTATTGTTAGTAACTTTTGTAATTTTTACAAGCAACATTTCACCGTGAGTTTCTACATCCTTGGTTGTAATATTTATTGAGCTCTTGACGTCTACACGCAGTACGCGCACCAGTAATACCGAATATTAACGCAACCTGCAAAGAGATCAAATAAGTATATTAGTAAAGTTGTAGGAACGTATTGCCATAGTACTTAACGCAATTATAGAGCTGATACATAAATTTACATTTATAATGTTCAACTGACCTTTGTTGTCAAGTACTGACTGTCCGGAGCTTCTTTTAAAAACTTTTCAACATCGGTTGGTGACGACACCTTTGACTTTCGACCAATAGATCTGCCAGGATGTCTCTTTAGAAATGCCGTCAAGTTACTAAGTATAATATGTTTATATTCCAACTTCATTTTTGGTCTTTACTGTGCTTTTCAACATGGAGTATAACGAGCTGGGCTTGTATTTATTTGCCAGTTTATGCTATCTATCACTCGCGTTCGTGCCTCGATAAGTATTTCCGGCGGGGTTGAATTAATATTTTGCTCGTCTTCACTATTTGAAGTAGACGTTTTTGATAGTAATTAACCACACAGCAGCAACTTTACCAAATATTTACGTAAAATGGCACACCAGTTTTGTTTTTTTCGCGCGCCGCACTTTCGATGCGCGCGCAGGTTCAATAAAGGCACTGGAAAAACGGCTGTTCAGCCAGTGCAGCAGCAATATAAAAAATAAAATAAACTATAAATTTAATGTTGTAAATACGATAGTTAAGTTAATTTGGGTTTATAAATATACAATTTGATGAAATAAAATGTTTATTTGTCATCTTAATCCTAAAATAATTTAATATTCGTGAAAATATTCAATGTTCTTAGACATAAACTTTTGCTCAAATTAAAAAAAAGTTTATATTACAGCACTTGTACGGTAATGTTTTTACAGCACAGGTGTGGTAATATGCTGAATTATGAAACTAAAAACGGTGTAATAAGAGTCAATTTACAAGCAACTGTGTTGAAAAATACATTTTGAAAATGTATTTAAATAAAAAAATTGTGGGAATTAAAATCTATAACTACTTGTGGATAACGTCGCGGATTTTTTTTCCCTAACACATGATAAGTATTTCGTACTTTTAATTAATTTAGGCTGGCAAGCTGTAGCACCGTCCTTAACTTTCATAGTCTGAAGGAACTAAATTAATGAAGGTTTCTGTCCCAAACTCTAAACGTAAAACTTTACAAGTTAGAGATTCGCATTTCTAATATCAACCTCAAACTCTTTATTGCATTAAATGTTGTGGGTGGGTGGGTGGGTGGGGGGTGTCTTCTTAAAAATAATGTAACAGCTTCAACATTTACCCTGTAAGGGCACAGCAATATGTATACATAATGGTGGTAGTAACCACATAACAATAATAATATAAAAAGTCTTTACCTATTAACAATATGGCATTTTTACTGACTTTATATTTTTGTTTTTATTTTATTGTATTTTGTGTGTATTGACGACTTGTAAATTTTACTAATAATTTTTTGTTTTAGTTATGTTTTTATATAAATCTATTTTTCGTTTATACAGTTACTAGCTGACCCGGCGAACTTTGTTCCGCCTTAGAGTACCCCCCCCCCCGCACCCCGCATTGTACATCGCCGCTCTCTTGCAACTGGCCCTCGCGGTTCATGTACATACTTTGCGTCATCCTTTTTCGTGTATGCAGCCGGCGTTCAACGATTTATTAGACGTTGTCACGTCAAAAATTAAGAGGTGAACCCAAGGTGAACCACCCTTAACACTTAGGGGTTTGAAAAATAGAGTTGGCCGATTCTCAGACCTACCCGATATGCACACAAAATTTCATGAGAATCGGTCGAGCCATTTCGGAGGAGTTTGGTAACAAACACCGCGACACGAGAATTTTATATATATACTAGCTTTTGCCCGCGACTTCGTCCGCGTAGAATTCCAATTTGTGGTAAAGCTTCTTCATCTCTTTCATTGTATAAAACAAAAATCCGGCAACGGACACATCCATCATTATTATCATTTCATCATATTTTCTTCATCATCAGTATCAGTTAGTGACTATTATAAATCCCGTTAATTCTCTATCCCGTGGGAATTTCAACAAATTTGTCCTTCTTCTATGCAAATTTTCGCTTATTTTTATCCCGCGGGAATTTTGCATATTCCCCGAGAAAAAGTAGCCTATGTCCTTAAAAGTGTAGCTTTCTACCGGTAAAAGAAGTTTTAAAATCAGCCCCGTACTTGAATTCACTTATTTTTTCCCGTGGGTATTTTGCTTTTTCACGGAGAAAAGTAGTCTATGTAAATAATGGTTGGTGTAGCTTCCTATTGGTGAAAGAAATTTTCAAATCAGCCCTCACTTCTTTCTATCCCACGGGAATTTTGCATTTTACCGAATAAATAGTAGGTAGCCTAGCCTATACCAATAAAGGACAGTGTAGCTTTCTATTGGTCATTTTTTTAAAACTCAGCCCCTAAGTTAAATTTACTATTTTCTTTACCGCGGGAATTTTGCATTTATCCGAAAAATAGCATCCTATGTTAATCAAGGACAGTGTATCTTTTCTATTGGTGAAAGACATTTTAAAATGAGCTCCGAAGTTGATTTTTTTTTGTATCCCTTGGGAATTTTGCATTTTCCCGGAAAAAAGTAGCCTATGTCAATAAAGGATAGTGTAACTTTTTACTGGTAAAAGATTTTTTTTAATTGGCTCCCAAGTTTCAGAGATTATCTATCCCACAGGAATTTCCAAAAATCCTGCAATAAGTGTTTTTGCTGTTATGTATGACCATTTACGTTTAGTAATTGTAGTTACGGAGATAGAATCCAGTTGATTTGAGTATATAAATCCTGATTTATCCTTATCCCGTGGGAATTTTCAAAATTATTGAAATTAGCTTTATACCTATTCTAATAGTCTACTTGTATGCCCAATTTGAACAGTTTAGTAATCTTCGTTATGGGGATAGGGTCACTCTTGATTGATGAAATATATACATCCCGTATATTCCTTATCCCGTGGGAGTTCCGGAAAATTCTTTCTTACGGGATGCTTACGTCATACAAAGAACACATCCTTCAAGTACTTTGCTCACCCGCGACCTTACAATAGTTACGTTTATGCAAGAAATGTGCGTTCATGCAGTTCCTCCACCTCCACACTGTACGAACACACACAAATCACATAAACCCAACCATCACCACCACCAAGCTACACTGACGCGTTTCGAACTCAACCAGAGCTCATCTTCAGAGTTACCACAACCGTATGCTATGCTACCAAACTGCTGCTGCTGCTAGTTTAACATTTGGTAGCATAGCATACGGTTGTGGTAACTCTGAAGATGAGCTCTGGTTGAGTTCGAAACGCGTCAGTGTAGCTTGGTGGTGGTGATGGTTGGGTTTATGTGATTTGTGTGTGTTCGTACAGTGTGGAGGTGGAGGAACTGCATGAACGCACATTTCTTGCATAAACGTAACTATTGTAAGGTCGCGGGTGAGCAAAGTAATTGTTTTAGTTCATTAATATGGACCTCCGCAAAGTAACGCCTGATTCAAAAAATCCTTCAAGTTTCAGGTCTCTACATACAGCGGTTTAGGTTGTGCGTTAATCCGCCAGTCAGTCATTTAGGACTTCAGGACAAAGCATTTTATATGTATTTGCATTGCACCAAGCTTTTATGCGATTTCGACAATGATGTTTGAATACTCAATTCAATTTTATTCGAAAAAGGTTGAACTCACATAAAAGCTTCATCATCATCATTTCAGCCGTAGGACGTCCACTGCTGGACATAGGCCTCCCTCATTGACGCCCAATCATTACGGTTGGAAGCGACTTGCATCCACCCTGAACCTGCGGCCTTCACCAAAACGTCCGTCCATCTCGTTGGTGGACGTCCCACGCTGCCCTTGTAAAAGCAAAAGCTTGGTGGAATGCAAATACTTATACATATAATTAAGTAGTTATTATCAGAGATCAGACCAGGAAGTGGTTGGCAAACGTAGACAAATGGTTTGCAATATTTGAAGTTTCGTTTCGTTTACATTGTGTCAAAATAAAAAGTAATTTAAATCAAAAGCACTAAGGAGTATTGATATCAACTCTGAAGCAAATCACCCCCAAAATAACTTTCTACTCCTTTTTAACCACGTCAAGGGATGAATTTCAATAAAATACGAAACACGTCTTCCATCAATTCTGTTAAAGAATGTTTATGCAAAATTTAAAGTAGATTGGACCAAGGAATCACATTGTCCCATACAAACTTTGTCCCCTTTTTTACCCCCTTAGGAGTAGAAATACGAAAAATCCTTTCTTATCGGATGCCTACGTCATACAAAGAACACACCCTCCTAGTTTCAGGTCTCTACGATCAGCGGTTTAGGCTGTGCGTTGATCGGTCAGTCAGTCAGTCAGGACAAAGCATTTTATATGTATAGATAAGCAAGGATGATATATTATAGACTGGATTGGCAGTCGCCATAGTACGGATCGGGGTTTTTGTAGTTCGATTATTAAATCTAGATGGCGCTGAAATATAGCCAAAAGCTTTGAAGGCAAAACAATAAGACTACAGATATTTCATATCACTGCAAATGTAATATTATGCAATATTTTTGAAAAATAATACATTTGTAGTAATATGAAACATCTGTAGTCTTATTGTTTTTCTTTCAAAGCCTCTGGCTATATTTCAGCGCCATCTAGATTTAATAATCGAACTACAAAAACCGCGCCCGATCCGTACTATAGCGACTGCCAATCCAGTCTATATCATTCTTGATATAAGTTAATGTTGGTAGGTTCGATCATAATATATTATATCGTCGACCGTAGGTTCAATTGAGGTAAGGGACAAAATGGGCAAATTGATGAGTTTTGTTCATAATTTTCCTCTCTTTCGAATGTATAAATAAATAAATATAAATAAATGTTAGGGGACAATCTTACACAAATCGACCTAGTCCCAAACTAAGCAAAGCTTGTACTATGGGAACAAAGCTTGTACTATGGTATATAATATAAACTATATATTAAAAACTTTTCCCTATTTATTTTTTACGGTTCAAAGTCGCATTAGCCCCAAAACAACAGTGTATCTCAAAAAACCGGCCAAGTGCGAGTCGGACTTGTGGGAAAATTTTTACGATATCTGCAATGACCGTACCTACGTGAAGTGAACCCTTTATAGCTCTTGCAATTCACAAAGGCGAGTGGGCTTAATTGCACTATTTCAGAAGCCTTGGGACAGTTTAATGTATTTGATTTGTCTGTCTAATAAAACTTTTATCTTTATTTTTTGCCTACCACCCCACCTTCTTTCTCACGCACATTTTGACACGTACGAGTAAACTATACGAGTACAAATAAGTGGTTACCACAAGTAAAGCCCACTCGCTTTCGTAGATTGATTACCACGATAATCACGTGAAGTTGATTTGGCGACAATGATCATCCATTTCGATAGAGCCGTTTTTAAAATTGGTATTATGTTAATTTACCTACGGTTATGCCAGCCAACTTAATAAATGGCATTATTTATACCTATAAAATAGTACCGTGACTGACTGACTGACTGATTGGTGACTGACTGACAGACAACGCACAGCCTAAACTACTGGTGCTCGAGACTTGAAATTTGGCATACATATACCTTGCGTATTTGTAGAGGTGCACTAAGGAAGGATTTTTCAAAATTCCCACGGGATAGGGAAATATCTAAACTTTCTTTGTTTCTTTGTTTGTAGCGGAATCTCTGAAACTATTGAGCCGATTTTAAAAATTCTTCCACCACTAGAAAGCTACACTATCTTTTATTGACATAGGTTACTTTTTATCCGGGAAAATGGAAAATTCCCACGGGATAGAAATTAATTAATTCAATTTCGGGGCTGATTTTAAAAATTCTTACATATTATTTGATATAGCTATCCCCGATTGATATAGGCTACTTTTTCTTCGGAAAAATCCAAAATTCCCACGGGACAGAAAAAACTGAATTTAACTTCAGAGCTGATTTTAAAAATTCTTTCATCAATAGTAAGTTACTGTATCCCTGATTGACAAAGGGTACCTGCCTTTTCCAGAAAATGCAAAATTCCCGCGGGATAGAAATAAGTAAATTTAACTTCGGCATTGATTTAAAAAATTCTTTCATATGATAATGATATGACTAGGTATCCCCGACTATCATAGGCTACTTTTTCGTCGGGAAAATCCAAAATTACCACGGGATAGAAAAAACTGAATTCAACTTCGGGGCTGATTTTGAAAATTCTTTTACTAGGTAATAGAAAGCTATACTATTTCTGATTGGTATAGACTACTCTTCTTCGGAAAAATGCAAAATTCCTGAGGGATAGAAGTAAGTCAATCCAAATTCGAGACTGATTTTAAAAATTCTTTCACTAATAGTTAGCTACAGTATCCCTGATTGACATACGCAACTTTTCTACGGGAAAATGCAAAATTACCGTGGGATCGAAATAAGTAAATTCAACTTTGGGGCTGATTTAAAAAAATATTGTATCAATTTTGAAAGCCACATTATCCCTGATTGACATAGACTAGGTACTTTTTCTTCGGGAAAAAGCAAAATCCCACGGGATGAAAATCAGTGAATTGAACACACTGCACTGTCTCTGATTTTCCAAATAGGTCAAAACAGTTATTTACTTTGCAGCGGAAGTTTTTTACTTTTTATTAGCGGAATCTCGGAAACTATTGAGCCGATTATAAATTTTTTTCGCCATTAGAAAGCTACATTATCCTTCATTGACATAAGTTACTTTTTATCCGGGAAAAAGCGAAATTCCCACGGAATAGAAATAAATTAACTCAATTACGAGGCTGATTTTTAAAATTCTTACATATTATGTGAAATGACTATCACTGATTGACATACCTAGGCTACTTTTTTTTTCGGGAAAATACAAAATTCCCACGGGATAGAAAAAACTGAACTCAACTTCGGAGCTGATTTTAAAAATTCTTTCACCAATAGAAAGTAATACTATAGTACTATAGTAGTATAGACTACTCTTCTTTGGGAAAACTAAAAAGTCCCCGCGGGATAGAAATAAGTAAATTCAACTTCGGCACTGATTTTAAAAATTATTTCATATGATATGATATGTCTATCCCCAATCGACACAGGCTACTCTTTTTTTGGATAAATGCACAATTCCCACGGGATAGAAAAAACTGAATTCAACTTCAGGGCTGATTTTAATAATTCAGACGATTCAGATTGATTTTGACGACCAGATGGCCTAGTGGTTAGAGAACCTGACTACGAAGCTTGAGGTCCCGGGTTCGATTCCCGTGTCGGGGCAGATATTTGTTTGAAAAATAGGAATGTTTGTTCTCGGGCTTGGGTGTTTAATATGTATTTAAGTATGTATCTTTCTATATAAGTATGTTTATCCGTTGCTTAGTACCCATAACACAAGCTTTGCTAAGCTTACTTTGGGACTAGGTCAATTGGTGTGAATTGTCCCATGGTATTTATTTATGTTATTTATTTATTTATTCTTTCACCATTAGAAATCTACACTTTTCTTGATCGGTATAGACTACTCTTCTTCGGGAAAATGCAAAATTCCCGCGGGATATAAATCAGTGAATTCAACTTTGGGGCTGATTTTAAAATTTTCTTGCACCCTTGCACTCTTTTCGGGAAAATAAAAAATTCCCGCGGAATAGAAATGAGTAAATTCAACTTCGACACTAATTTTAAAAATTCTTTCATATGATAATGATTCGACTATTCCCGATTGACAAAGGCTAATTTTTCATCGGGAAAATGTAAAATTCCCACGGGATAGAAAAAACTGAATTAAACTTCAGGGCTGATTTTAAAAATTCTTTCACGAATAGAATTCTACACTATTCCTGGTTGGTATCTATAGACTACTCTTCTTTGGGAAAATGAAAAAATCCCGCAGGATAAAAGTAAGTTAAACCAAATTAGGGGCTAATTTAAAAAATCTTTCACTAATAGTACGCTACAGTATCCCTGATTGACATAGGCTACTTTTCTAGGGGACAATGCAAAATTCCCACGGGATAGAAATAAGTGAGTTAAACTTAGAACCTGATTAAAAAAAAATCACCAATAAAAAGCTACACTGGCTCTGATTTTCAAAATAGGTCAAAACAGTTATTTCTACCCCGTGGGAACTTTACTTTGCACTTTCTTAAGATAAAATAAGCCTGTTTCAATCAGGCACAGGCCTCCTTCCAGAACGAGAGAACTTGGGCAGTTGTAGTTCCCACGCGGGCCCAGTGTGATTTGGGAACTTCACACACACCATTGAAATTCTTCACAGGTGTGTGCAGCTTTCCTCGCGATGTTTTCCTTCACTGTGAAGCTCATGATAAACTTCAAACGTAATTTAGCACACGAATTAGGAAAAACTAAGAGATGCAAGCCCGGGCAGAAACCCACGATCCTGAATTATAATTCACTTATTCCTATTCCGCGGGAACTTCGCATTTTCCTGGCATTATCTTATTAAACTACCTGTGTGCCAAATTTCATCCAAACAACTAACGTTATTGTCTTCGCGTACGAAGTCGCGGGCAAAAGCTAGTTACATTATAAAGTGAAAAATTATAAAACTAAAAATGGAGCCGACTCCAACTAGGTGCCTCAGCACTCAGCACTCAGCACGAGCCAGCAGAAAAGGACCCAGTCTACCTTAACCTTACTTTGCCTACGTACAGTCGACTACAAAAAAATCGATACGGCCAAAGTTACAAAAATATGTATACACGACCTTAATGTTAAGTCAATAAAGGTGTGTATACATATCTTTGTAACTTTGGCGGTATCGATCTTTTTGTAGTCGACTGTACTATATATCAGGCTTCTATCACTCCTGCTGGCTTGTGCTGAGGCACCGACTTGAAATAGATCAGAAGAAAATGATTTAATTGGTTTATTGGAGTCTGTTCAATTCTTAAATTTATATATTTTTTTCTTACAAGACGTTATTTTTCTTTCTTGACAGGTGTTAAATTTTTAAGTCTCGTCTCAGTTACATCAAGGCCGGTCTAATTAACTTTATATGTGTATATATCTTGTATATTTATTTCCACCTTCTGCAGACAACCGAAGTGGGAGTCATTGAACAACTATTGTCTCTAACTTGTCTTATTATTTCTGCCTTAATTCAAGTGGGATAATTGTTTCAGTACTCGTGCTCGTGCTTTGGAGCATAAAGGGTTCTGTGAAGTTTCTGAAAAGACTGCTTGAAAGACTGACTCCTTAGAGCTATTCTATTGCGCTTAGCAATCAGAAACACTCAATCTAAATCTGCGCCTACGTACAGCCTTTGCCCTCCTTCCCCCCGTCGAGGTGCGCCGGCGCAGAGAGAAATGGCGTGACCTTGTTTCTTGACCCACTGACGACGTCGCGGCCGCGCGCCACGCACACACGGAAACCTATCAAATAGGTACACAGACAAGTTAATGTATGAAACACTGGTAAGGATGTTACTTTTAAGTTTATGACTTAATTAGACACAACAAGAAAACTACGTATCTGGTATGTAAAACCTCAGTTTAAATATGAATTATTTCATAAGTCTATAGGTACACCTACTAATTAAGAGACACGTCTTTAGTTGGTTCCTTTCTCCTTATATTCGTTTAAGTAAATGATAAACATAGAATGTTTACATGCCGCATTATCGTATTTTTTGGTTTAATTATACTTAGATCGGTACCTATAAAAAATACAAAGCATTGTTAATAAAAAAACCGGCCAAGTGCGAGTCGGACTCGCGCACGAAGGTTTATAAGGGTTATTATCTATAAAAACGGCAAAAAATCGGGTGTGTTGATCGATATAACAACATTTGATATAATCTTCTTTTCATATAACAACATTTGATATATTTTCAAATGGTATAATCACTCATTTGATATAAATAAAGTTTGGTATAATTTTAAAATATTTAATTTTATATGGTAGGTATAACGTTATTATATATTTTGTTGCTACATCTCGTGAGACGCAACCATTTGTTTTGTGTAGGGGGTTGCATTTCCAACCTAACCTAACCTACTTTTCTGGCATTAAATACAACCATTATTATATAACCATCATTATATCTTATGAACGTTACATGAAAATTTGATTATATCAAATGATAATATATTAAGTGTTGTTATAAGATTCAATAATTATATCAAATGAGCGTTATAGCGACTGAAGTTATATCAAAAGTTTTTATATAGCGATCGTTGCGCACCCAAAAAAATCACGTTTGTTATATGTCCTGAATATTTGTTTTATTATATTTTTTAGTATTTGTTTTATTGCGGCAACCGAAATACATCATTTGTGAAAATTTCAACTGTCTAGTTATCACGGTTCATGAGATACAGCCTGGTGACAGACGTACAGACGTACAGATGTATAAACGGACAGACGGACGGACGGACAAACAGACGGGCGGACGGATGGACAGCGGAGCCTCAGTAATAGGGTCCCATTTTTACCTTTTAGGTACGGTACCCTAAAAATGGAGAAACGTAGGCAAAATTATTTATAGATGGCAACTTAGCAATTATTTACTGTTCTGTGTACCTTTGATATTCTTTTGCTACATAAAAGCCCCAAAATGTATTTTAACTCCGACAAATCAATGATATTTAGTCAAAAATATCAACATATTTAAGTACCTTATTAATTTTACCAGAATCAGAGCTATTTTTCGACCACTTCATAGGTGTTCAAAAAGCATTGAATTTAAGTACATTCTCACACTTTTATTAAATATTAAGGTAAGCTGGCTTGAGTATTGACAATACAAACTTCCCAAGTTGCACAAAATACAAGAATAGCTGCATAAATGCAGAATAGCAGTGTTTTTGCCTCTTTAAAGAATCGCAGCTTAGCAGTTGAAGCTAAACCTTTTATAATGTATAACCAAAAAAGTAAAACTGCATAAGACGCTTACCACAAGTTTTGTTGTGCAACTGTTTTCACGTGACACGAGTATGTCTATACACATTACTTATTAGACACATGTCAGCCCCCCGTCCCAAATTCTAGCAGAATAAGTTACATACTTACTTACCTTCTTATGTTTAAAAAAGCGGACAAATAAAAATAAAAACAATTAAGTAAGTACTTATTTAAAACCGGCCAAGAGCGTGTCGGACACGCCCAAGGTAGGGTTCCGTAGCCATTACGAAAAAATCAAGTAATATTTTTCTAAGGATTTCGTATGTGTACGGAATCATCCATGTTTAGGTATGTTATACCTTAGGCTACTGTACTATTTACTCTTAAACTACAAATAATTTCCAAGCGATCTTAGCCGCTATAACTTTCCTAGTAAATTTGATATATTTACTACCATTCTGAATTTTTTCAAATTTTTCCACCTAAGTTTAGATTTTAGAGGGGGGGGGGACGGTCGATTTTAATGAAATTTTTCACTTTAAAGTTGAATATTTCGCAAACAGATCACTGAATAGAAAAATCATGTTAGCAACCTCGCAATGGTTTTAAAATACCTATCCAACGATACCCCACACAATAGGGTTAGTCGAGAAAAAAAAATCAACCCCCTTTATTATATTTTTATTTTTTATTTTACCACTTTGTTGGCGTGACTGATATGTAGGTATATTCATGTTAAATTACAGCTTTCTAGTACTAACGATCTCTGAGCTTAGCCGCGGACGGACAGACAGACAGACAGACAGACAGACATGACGAAACTATAATGGTTCCTAGTTGACTACGGAACCCTAAAAATGGGTTTTAACTTCAATCAAGGTGGATTAAGACAGCTATCGTGTGACGACATAGAAATGTGTAGGTACTTAATATTATGAAATAATTCGAGATTTTTATACTTTTATCATAATAAACTTTATATTTGTTTTTTTTTAAACAAGGGTTGACATATTAATAAAAATGAAGAAAACCACGTAATGACTTGATATGATAATAAATATTAGATAATGACGATGGAAGTAACTAGAGATAGAGTCAAAAATTTGAGTTTGGCTATCGATAGCGTGTTCTTATAAAGTTTTAATATGGCATGACAAATGCTCAAAAAACTTTAATTCTTTCTTTATTTATTAATGATGTTTTGAATCCTAATTTACTACTAAGTAATACATATTATAAATGCGATAGATTGTGAGTACTTATGTGCGTGCATGCGTGTGTTTGTTATTTCTTCACGCTACAGAACTACTAAAAACAGGTAACTGGATTTAGATGAAATTT
Organism: Archips crataeganus; assembly: GCA_947859365.1. NCBI lineage: Eukaryota > Metazoa > Arthropoda > Insecta > Lepidoptera > Tortricidae > Archips > Archips crataeganus. The sequence continues at coordinate 24,729,416 of OX402045.1, read as the reverse complement.
GTTATGTAGCTGTTTTTTATGTAGACAGCTGGATTATATGGAATAATAACTAGTAGGCTACTTTTTACCCTGATATTCCCATGGCCACCAGACGACCAGATGGCCTAGTGGTTAGAGAACCTGACTACGAAGCTTGAGGTCCCGGGTTCGATTCCCGTGTCGGGGCAGATATTTGTATGAATAATACGAATGTTTGTTCTCGGGTCTTGGGTGTTTGATATGTATTTAAGTATGTATCTATCTATATAAGTATGTTTATCCGTTGCCTGGTACCCATAGCACAAGCTTTGCTTAGCTTACTTTGGGACTAGGTCAATTGGTGTGAATTGTCCCGTGATATTTATTTATTTATTTTATTAATCAGAATAAAATCCTGAAGTCACAACCGCGAGGAGAAAAGACATGAAATTTGGTAGGTATGGGTATTTTTTATGCTATGTTAATGAAAAGCACGACATAATTTTTGGGGATTCCCAGTTCGATTCGATTGCCAGAACTTTATTATGTAGATAGGTGGATGTCTAAAATAACTCATAGGCTACTTTTTATCCCGATATTTCCTCGAGATGGGGATAAAATCCGGAAACATCAACCGCTGGAATTTGAGATAAGGTATAAAATTTGGCACGGGTGTTTTTTATGCAACGCTGATGGTTATGAATGATGTTATTCGATGTAGGTATTTTTCGGAAATTCCCACAAGGATTTTTAGGAAACCCCAGAATTTCCATTCGACTGCCATACCTAAATTCGGACGAATTCCCTAGACTGCCACTTGTATTGGTGTCTACCAAAAAATGTTATGATTCGCGCGAGTCATTAGTAAAATATGGGCTGGTTGCGCGGGCGCAGCGTCGAGAGCGAACGCGGGAGGTACAGTTAGACTCCGCCATGACTTTTACTTTTGTGTTTCACTCGTTCGACACGTCCCTTAAGCATGGTCAGTGTTATGGATGGCGAACTCGAATTCAATTCGAGTTTAGTTCAAACCATCATTTATGCTGACTTTGCGAAGGAGTCTTTTTCCCTTTTAATAAGAAGGATGGACCTCACTCTCTATGTTTTACTACTCCAAATTTCGTTAAGTTAGTAACATTAATTAATGCTCAAACATATCAGAAAACTGCTGCCTTTGAGAAGTGAGGGTCCAATTATGGTAAAATATGACAAATGTTAATTCACATAAAAAATAAAAACTGTTTATTGCAAAAAAGAAAGTTACAAGCATCAATAATAAAACATAAATTTAGTTAAGTCTGTAACCGAAGCCATTACCGACTAGGAGTTATTTGTAAACGTGGCAGGTAATTAATTGAGAACCGCCTCCTTTTTTAAAAATGATAAAGTAGATATATACTTAGCAAATCATTAAAGATAAAGATTACAGGAAAAATAACAAAAATCTCGTGAATTTGCAGAGACACTGAGAGAATTAGGAACGTTGTACCTAGACGGGTACTCTTTAAGGAAATATCATATTTTGTACCTTTGTACAAACTGAAAAAGGAGCAATCTAGTTCCCAAGCTGCCAAGAGCATGTTTACGGATGCGGTACCACTCGGCGAGCGTCGGAACTTAAACGGTGTCACTAGCACACTTTCCAGTAGCGCCGTCCCGCTCGCTCGCCGTGCTGCGACGCCGGCGCAGCTTCCCGCGCAAACGGAAGTGCCATATTTGGTCGGTTATGGTCAAGGTTATGGGTTAGTGTTTGCGCGTCAAGATAAAACATTAAGATTTAACGTAATTTCATAAAACTGGAAGCATTTGGCGCCAGTTTCTGAAAATGCGAAATTTACGCCACAAATAATATACGAAACAAAAAAGAAGTCTGGATTTTTTACTGATACTCTTTTGGATTTATAATCTCTTACTAAGAGTTAATTATAATAATTGCTTGTTTCAAGCGTTACTTTGTCCATGGATACAACTGTTATTTACTCCCCCGCTCCCTACCAAATACTTTGGTAGCGGAGAAGCAATGGAAAAGGCTGTAGAGTTTTTTACTACTTAATTTATTTTTATTAATTTGATACAGTAATATAAAAAATATCCACCCACCTATGTATTTTAAAATCTTATTTTCTTCTATAACTTTAATACTTATATAATTTAATATGAGCAAGGCTTTTTGTTGATCGAAGGAGCAAGGTTTCGATTGACGTGCCTCTAAGATTGAATCCCAGACAATATTTTCAATAAAAGTTTGACTATTAATTCCCCTACAAGTAAGTACAATTTATTGATTGGCTTGAGTTAGTGTGATCACAGGTAGGATCATATGATCCTAGCTTATATAACCTACCCAGTTGCATTTATTAAATATTACTATAACCTAAATGCACAATTCACATACATTTCAAAGGTCGCGGGGTGCAACTCTTAAGAAGTAGAGGAGTTTATTGGACGTTTTGTTAAACTTCTCCTGCAAATCATTAAATGAATTTTGTGTGTTTTGCCAGATAGTTTTGGTTTTAACCTAGCTAACCCGAAAACCCCCACACAGCAAATTTCCTCAAAATGGTTAGAGCCATTTCGCGAACTAAATATATGAGAATTGCTCGTTTAAAAGTATTAAATAGATTAGACATGAAGATATTGGTAATGTGATACTTAAATATTTTTGGCCAGTGTTTTATTATAATTTAGGCTATTTTGCATCTTGTCGAAATATTAATAACTTAAGTTAAGGAAAAAGCAGTATGAAAGTCATTATGAAGTCATACCTATATGATGCCAATGGGCAGAAAAAAAGTGGAAAAAGCTCCACCCATTTTTAAACATTTTATTACTTAATAATTATATTTTTATTTTTGTGGACTTAAATTCAAATTTTATATCAAAAGATTTCCATAATCAGTTCTGATTTTTTTAATATGTTTTCAAGACATGACCACTACCAGAAGTGTATATTAAAATGTGTAGCTTCGAATGTCCAAAGGTCCTGTGCTTACCTTTTAACATATCCTAACTGATGTGATTTATGTTATGAGTACTTACCTAGTTTTCAAAAAAATTGTACATGCATTAAATCCTTAACGAAAACAAAATCACGATCGCCTCCTTTGTGTAACCAAAGTGAGTCACACAAACTAAGTATATGGCTAACTTTTATCCATCTAAATCACAGGTTTCACTTCTTACCTAGCTAATAAATAAGGAATAATTACTTTCTGGTCTTATTTTCGTTTGGTTATAGGCAAAAACAAATATTTTAGGCCCCATATCACAAAAATAGAATAACACACATAGAATATCTTCGTAGACCATCTATGCGACAGTCTGTTAATTTGCTGACTTCAGGGATGCGTGGAAATATCAAGTTAAGATTAATAAGAAATATTAAAGGCAGCCTATTGAAACAGCAAAAAAAAGATTATAATAATATACGTACAAATTTCACGCGATCTGAAGATACATCCTTTTGAATGTGTATACAAAACTATTACCTAATAGAAAATACTTCCTGTTGACATACAATTATGAAATTTGTCAGGAAGTAAGGCCTCTCCATGTAGTTAAAGGAAAAGATCTAATCACCTATCCGCAAAAAAAAATTACTTTGTTTTCCATAGAATTAGTATTACGAACCTATTTTCGAACCTATTTTTTGAACTACTTATCCCTCGGAGGGCAAGGTGTGACTGGCACTTGGATTTATTTAATTGTAGTAAATTAATTTGAATTCAAAAGTAGACTGTATGTATAGCCAAAGTGTTGCCTTCATAATTTTGTAATATCCCTTTAATTTGATATCCAGTGTGATTTTATTTTTTTTGACGTTTTAACTATTACCTTGTGAGTATGATGACGATGACGTATGAATTCTCTGGTTGTCAGCCTGACTGAGCTCGGTACCCCGTTATGATACGAGTGTATACTATTTTATTGATTTTATCTTATCTAATTCCGATCCGCATTGGCGATCCTTAGTCCCAAATAGCGTACCTACTATCTACAGTGTTAAAAAAATTACTTGTATTAAATACTTTAGATGTAAGTATGGGTATGTAATTTACTAACAATGTAGATCTGTTTGAAAAAAATATATACCTTTTTGAGTTTCTTGCCGGATTCATTTCAACAGGGTTTTACCGAACCTGTGGTAGATTCTTCGACGTTCATAGGAGCATCAATTGATGCCTAAATTGAATAAAGAATGTTGACTTTGACTTTAATTACTTAGGTACTTAATATTTAGTTATTGTTATTTAATTAAATGCGCTGCCGCTCATGTCTCGCGCCTCGGCGGAAGGTCACCGCGCAAGTTCAAGTATGAAGGGCGCGGCGCGGCGCACACTTATTACCGGCGGGCATTTCACCTGATCTTTGCGCATGTTCAAGTATGAAGGGCGCGGCGCGGCGCACACTTATTACCGGCGGGCATTTCACCTGATCTTTGCGCATGTTCAAGTATGAAGGGCGCGGCGCGGCGCACACTTATTACCGGCGGGCATTTCACCTGATCTTTGCGCATGTTCAAGTATGAAGGGCGCGGCGCGGCGCACACTTATTACCGGCGGGCATTTCACCTGATCTTTGCGCATGTTCAAGTATGAAGGGCGCGGCGCGGCGCACACTTATTACCGGCGGGCATTTCACCTGATCTTTGCGCATGTTCAAGTATGAAGGGCGCGGCGCGGCGCACACTTATTACCGGCGGGCATTTCACCTGATCTTTGCGCATGTTCTAAAGGTTACACTGACCTTTTCTTTACTTATTTGGGAGAAAATAAGTCTTCTGCCTCCACTTCTTTACACTAGTGTATTAATGTGAAAGTGTTATCTTGGAGGTGCCATCATTCACAAAATTCACTCAGTTAATGTCTCAATAGTTAAAAAATTGTGATAGTTCGCGGTTTTTTCTATAGAGTATTTAATGATATATAATAATATGAATAAGAGATTATATTCGATTTTGTATTCATTTTACTTACCACATTATCAATTTTAAAGGGCTTTCTCATTGTCGTCTTTACCTTCAGATTTTGTTGAAGTGCCATACCTATACTAACAATACCTACTAATAATTATTTGATTCACGAGCTGGTATAAAGTCAATGTCTTAATCCTTCTCGTGTAGCAGATTACATAATAGTTTTGAGACAAGACTGAGCTATATCTATTTGGATACTCAAACAAAGTACTTAGTTTGCGTCAAGTTTAATACTTTAATCTGGGATATTTGATCGGGTCTATTAGTCCACTTTTATAATATAACTAAGTAATATATTATAATCTATTTTACATATATTTTTCCAAGAAAAATAGGATATACATATTTAGATTTGAAAGGATTCTGCTCTCAACATTGCATAATACCCACTAACACAAAAAATGGTTTTTAATTGAAACCTCCCTCCGGACTAACAACAACGACGTAAGAGAAGGCTAGACTCGTCAATCGAACCTACCTATGTCCAGATCACGTAGTAGATGTGTATGATTATATCTTTCTTACAATGGATTCTAATAAAAAAATGTATTTAGGTACTTATTCATATTTAAGATCCTGGACTTTTTTCGTATTTTATATTCGTTATACTTGGTTCAGTATACTTACGCTGGATCTTACTTACCGTACTCGCTAATTTTCGGTGTATGGATCGCCCCAACGTCTTCTCGGTTATCGCACCCGTTCAGCAAAATACAGCATTTTAAATATAGGTAACTACGAGTATACCGCAACCACTCTAACTGTGGTCTTAGGCCCGTATTTGACGTTCCGATTGTGTACAAAAATAAATGTCAAATGAGTGATTGAATGTGGTTCTGAACTTGAGTAAGTATATTTAGTTTATTGATACGGGCTTTAGTTACTTTAGTATATTGTTGCAGTCGTCATTTTGGATATATTATTGAAATAATTTCTTTTCGTCAATATTTTGTATCGTAAGACCTTACCTAGTCAATAGATAAATTGTATAGTTCAATTTAATATTATTATGTATATATTTAACTGTTCACCAAGGTTCTGTATAGGTATTTAATGTTGTATTATTCTTGCGTAGTTCCACAGAAAGTAATTTATGTACAATAAATAGTTAAACAAGGAATGCCCATAAAAATTTGATTGAGAATAGCAGTAACCACTTTGAGCGAGCCCGATTATTGGCAGTTTCAGAAGCTGAGTCGGGACACTGGCTTCACGCTCTCCCTTCTCGGAACATAGGGTCCCTTCTAGACCCGGGATCGTTACGAGTCGCGGTGTGCCTTCGTCTGGGCCTTATGACCTGCGAACCTCATCCTTGCTGTCGCTGCGGTGGCTCGGCTGATGCTCTCGGCCGTCACGGCCTACATTGTCAACTTAGTGCCGGCCATTTCTACAGACACGCGACACTCAACGATCTCGTCCGTCGGGCTCTCGGCTCCGCGTCCATCCCCGCGACCCTAAAGCCTACAGGTCTTTCTGTTGCGGACGGGAAGAGGCCCGACGGTTGTACGTTGGTGCCGTGGCGTCTGGGGCAGCCGTTGGCGTGGGATATTACATGCGTGGATACGTTGGCCCCGTCCCACGTCCAACGCTCTGCGCGGAAGCCAGGGACAGCTGCAGACGATGCCCAAACCGTCAAGTGCCGCAAATATGCTTTTAGAGACAACTACCTTTTTGCGGCACTTGCGATCGAAACCTTTGGGCCTTGGTCGTCCGACACAAAAAAGTTTATGAAAGAAGTGTCGGACAAACTTATTGGCGTCTCTGGCGACCTAAGAGCAGGCTTTTTCTTCGCCCAAAAGCTGAACCTCGCAGTGCAGCTGGGCAACGCGGCTAGCGTCTTAGGTACAATGCCCCGCGCTGCTCTACCTTTGGAAGAGGAAGCCCGTTTTAGTTAATTTTATGTGTTTTTATTTTTTCATTTGTTATTGTTGTGAATAAGGAATCTCCAAGAATTTGGATGCAAATTTCTGCTTTTATTTTTCTTCAAAAAAAACATATTATTCAAAATTAACTTATAGCCACGGGTGACGAGTTTCTTGCCAAAAGTATTGGCATCACAATCCAGCGCAGAAATGCTGCCAACCTAGGACACGCTTCCAAAGTAACAGGACTTAGGCGAATTGTACATACAGGGTGTTTCAAAAATCCCGTACGATCCGAAAACCAGTCACAGTACTCATGAAACTGAGACCAAAATTTTATTTCATATTCCGACCCATGTTCCTTTGGGAAAGTTGTTCAGTTTCATGGGTACTGTCACTGGTTTTCGGATCGTACGGGATTTTTGAAACACCCTATATAGTTAGGTTATTTTCAGGATAGCTTTTATTTCAATTATTCCCTTTTATTATTTGTTTTTTTTTTAATAAAATATTTATTTAACTATGTAGTTTTTATTTAAGTTTAAGTTATAGTTACAAAATAATAAATTTCTATAAAACCAATTTTACTGAAAGTGTGGCAATTATCTTTTTTTACTTTTGTGAATTTATCACGAAAATGTTTAAGTAGGTACCTAAGTACTAGAGTTTATGTAAGACTGGGGTTCTTGTCGATTGAGCGGTGAACGTAATGTAATGCCCTGCATTGAAAAAAAACTAGTAGCGCTTTTGTGGGTAAGTACCTAATTTCATTTACCTTGGTTGTATTGAGGCCAGCATACTTTTGAAGTCATAAATTTAAGAATGACGTGCTCTTATTGGATCTACCTAAAGCTATGAAGTTCTGTACCTACCGTGAAATATGTCGATTGAAACGAAGAGTCCATTGACAACCTCTCCTCTATTGATAGATTTGTTTGCATGATTGCAAATATACTATATTTCCAAATTTTATACTGTAAGACAATGTACCTAGCAAGTGTTAAGTCAATAGTTTTTGTGGTAGCTCGTACGTGCGGCGCGGCTGCGTGGTGGCCGCGGTGAAATCAAGCCTCTCTATGTAAGTGGGTTGGTGAAAGAATCTCTCCGCGCGCCGTGCGCCGGCGCTCGTAGCGTCGGCAAGCTCATGCCAAACAACTGACACGCCCAAGATGTAGGCAGGTGTTAAGATAAAGTAGGCTGTATGAATTTGATTCTAAACATTTATGTATTTTTTAAATCTTAACTGACATGATATCTCAATGTTCGTGGGATCGCAGCTTTCTAGCAAGGACTGCAATTTGCAATTACATTGAAATAAAATACTGGCATGCTACCGGCATTCACGACATTTAAGTAGGAAAGTCTTTTAAAGTGTCTAATAATAGACTCAATAAATATTAATGTGGACCATATTATTTTTTCCCTGATTTTTGTATTTTGCTACCCAGTCTTAAGCTAACAAAATATAAAATCATTATAATTGAAAAGAAAAGGATACTAAATTCAAAAGTTCAAAATTGTCTAGACCATTGCCGTTTCAAAGTATCAATGTCTTTGAAACATCATGACGGTTTGTCTTATTTTGCAAAATATTTATTTTTAGATTTCATTTACGACTTTTAAGTACTTAAGTACTTTGTACTAAAATTAATTCCACTACCTACTTGTTATGTTTCTTGATTACAACTCATTTGTACACCAAAATATTGTGTTTTATGTTTAAATAAATTCAAGTTTTATTTTGCTGGCTGTACATGCATGCTAGTGTGTCGCGTCGAAGTGACGCTGCTATTCGCGTGTAGTCCTTCCATGTGTGAGTGCTCGTTTTCTCTCGTGTGCCCTGCGCTTGCGCGGCAGTCGCAAAAAAAGCAATAGGTTGCCAGTGTGTGCATTATGACAATTTTCACATCCGACTTTCTTCCGACGCACGGGAATATTACGTGTGTTGTGTGAACTTTTAGTAGAATCTTTCACTTTGTCTATTTCACACCTTTGTTTGCGACATTGATGTCTTACATGACCTACTTTTGTTAGTACCTAGCTGTGTTGGAAAAGTTTTCTGATTACATTAAACACGTGTTCGGTGAGAGGTGCACAGAACCTACGACAGGGGTATACTGGTATGACAAAAACATGGGTTTAGTTAACGAAAAATCTTCATTCATTTTACATTAATTTACAATTTACTTAAATGTGATTGAAAAACATCTCGAAAAATTTAACATTGTTCCTTAAAACTACTACAAAGACTTATTACTACACAGAAGGTATCGGTAATGCATTAGGTACCGATTTTTAAAGGATGTACAATGAAAAATAATTACAAAACTAAAGTTACCAATAAATACTTAACAATTTAATCACTTAGCTACTAAATAAAAGGTACTTTATAAACATATGACTCTATAGGTACAAGCTGGAGATATTTTTAGAAAAGTTTAACAATCGGTTACGGTAATATTATTTTGAAGTGGCTTTGGTAGTATCGTTAATAGTTTGAAAAACAAATAGATAGAAAAGTAAGACCATAGTCTACGTGTAGCTTGCTTGCTTCGTACATATGTATATTTGTTTCAAAGATCTGATTTTAGCGACGATGGATTTCAACAGCAAATATTCAAGTTCAAATCGGTTACAGGATATGCTATCTAAAATTTTAATTTTCTCTTGCATCTTATCAATAAAATCACTTTCATCATCATCATCCGAGCCTATATACGTCCCACTGCAGGGCACAGGCCTCCTCTCAATGGGATTGGGAAAATCACTTTAGATTACTAATATTATCTAATTGAGAGTCCAGTAAATCATATCAACAGTTATTTAAGGAGTTTGTTAAAATTTATGCTGTCAGCATACATTTGTATTTTAGTGTTTTGTTTTGTTTAAGACTTTTAAGTAGGTACAGTCAAGTGTAAAAATATGGGTGCACACAACTTGCTCATAAATATGTTATGTCGTCGAATTAAGGTATAGGTATATAACGATGGGAGGATTAAATCAATACTTATTTTTGCACTTGACCGTACCTATACGGACTGGTAGTAGAAACTAAAAGAAATTGGGACGCGGGACAGGTCAGCTGCAGCGGTTGCGATGAGTCGACGCGCGCTGCCCCTTCAGAGCGTGACGCTCTTGCACCTCCTGCGAATCCTGCGATCTCTCCTCTGATCTATCTAATATTGACGTACAAGTTATCCCAAGCAGTCATTTTAAATTATAATAAGTATATTATTATGTATCAATTTCACAGTATAGAATGTAATATTTGGTCAAAGATAAGAAAAAAATAATTATGAAATGTCATGGGTGGTAATAGAACGTATGAAAAACTAATTAGACAATAATGACGTCATAAAACATTAATCATATTAATAATGGGTATTAGTCATATAGCATTAGGTAACTTTAAGATAAAAGTGTCTTGACCTGATGGAGGCGGAATGGTGGTTGTCGTAGGTACTAAGCATATACCTAAGACCTAAGCCAACATACGATGCAGTTTTTGGAGGAATTGTAACTTAATAAGTAAGTATTTAATTTTAAATACACTTTATAGGTTATAAACAGCACGTAAGCAAAAATATTCACCAACTTAAATTACAAATGAGGCATACCTAAATTGATTTAAAATTCGTTAGTCGCTGATCAAATGCCGGGCGCCCTAAGCTATTTTTATGACCGTTAAATTATTTTACTTCATACATTAGCTCATTACTGTGTTGCGCAACATCGTATAGGTATTATTGGAACAATATTTTTAATTTTTTTCCATCCGCTTCCCGGACGCGGCCAGTTCCGGCGACTCGCGTGCGCCGGCGCAGCGCGAAGGAATCGATCGTACTTGTGACGCTGAACTACTTCATTTACAGCGCTGCACCGTTTTATTATATCTCACATTAAATTTATTTGGATTATGCAGTAAAAGGCATCCCATTTGAGAGTTAGTTAATACTTACTCCGAATACTATTTCAAATAAGCGACAATCAAGGTAAGTAAAGTTATGTACATCTAAATATCTAAAATATTAAATATATTACCGGAAGAATGAGTTAACAAAAAATAGCTATACTTAAATAATATTCATGTTCTAGCTATAAAATGCGTTAGCCTCGTTAGGTTTGTCATATTTGTCATATGGAACGAAGAAAAACGATCCACACGCCCTGCCCTATATACGCGCTATAATATATATTCGTTAGAATTGACTATACATAGGTAATCGGAGTAACCAATCACAAAAAAATAAGCAAAAAAAACTATGAAAGTAATCAGCAGCATTTCAATTACGTTTTGAAGTCGATTTATACATAGAACGAAAGATAATACAAATCAAAGACATCAAAACATTATCGAAATCATTACTATTTTGCCAAAATCAAAATAAACGTTCCTATCTAATGAGATGAAGTTTTACAATAGAAAGTAAAAACACTAATTAATCGTAATCATAAATGAAAATAATCAATTTCATTAATCTCCGCTTAAATTAACATAAATAATATTATCTACACCAAAATAACTCCGGAGATATCTTAAAACTAGTTAACATTGCACTTGTCCTTAGGAGGAGTGTTAAGCTAGAGGGATTAATATTAGACTAATACAAGAAAATCTTTCATAACCCAGTTAGAAGACAATGACAAAAACATACATTGGTCAATGTTGAAGTACTCATGTACAATAGCCTAAAGTGAGATTCCGCTCAAGTTGAGGTACCAGCAGCACACATTGATACGTTCGTACACATTCGACAATCACGCACACACCTACGATCTATTAAAATGCTTTATTTTGAGCTAGTGTCGGGATTGGTCTATCATTCGTCCCTTCCAATAGCGTTTTCTCTAGTATTAGTCCCTTCCAATCCGCTTGTGTATTTGCTGATGTTTGATGAGATGCGCCTTTTGGCGAAACGCTTTGGCACATACGTCGCACCTGAAAGGCTTCTCCCCCGTGTGAGTTCGGAGGTGAACCTTTATGTTAGATTTGTTCAAAAAGCCTCTATTACATATACCACAGCGGTGAACGGGCTTTTCTTTTCCAAGAAGACCACTCAACTCGGCTGCTGTAGCAGAAGAAAAAGCTAAGGAGCTCCCGTGCATATTTCCTCCGTTATTGGATTGTTTCGCTTTTGCTCGGCTTCTTTTACTTTTACTTGAGGGGGTAGAAGTCGTAGTATGAGCGTGAGGATAACCCAATAGCCGATCTGGACTACAGAGTCCGTCAGGCTTGAGACCGAGCGCGTAATGAGGTGGGTATCGACCGTTAAGAAGACCACCTACGCCGTCTGTTGTTGACACAGCGTTACCCGGCGGAGAAGAAGTCGATATTACATCCATCCCGAAACTAGTTGAACTGGGTGCTTCCTGTTTTACTGGTGGACCATTTTGTAGTCGGTTTTGTAAAAGTGGCATGTAGCCGTGAGTAAGGAGAGTCTGCAATGTAGATCCTGCTTGTCCAAGGTTTTTGTGAAGAAATTCTTGACTTTTGGAGAATTCTTGTCCCGGTTTACAAGGAAAATCTAAACCAGAATGGTGGGAATTCGGAAGCGAAGGTGGTGGCGAGCTTGGTAAGAACTCTGCTAGGTCTTGTGGTACTATTTTGTCACTATGCTGACTGCATGCTCCGGCAATCCAAGCATCAATATCCATCCAACTATCTCTTGAATCATTTCTTTCAGGATCTTCTGGCTGTGATGGAACCGTGGTATCAGCTATTGCGGAACCAATTATGGCCGCTATATCTTCAATGGAGCTTATATCATCATACATGTCTTGCTTGTGACCATCATCAAAAAGTTTTGCAGATGGCGAACAAGATGTTGCGCAAGAGTCAGGAGCACCAGAAGCCGAATTGTCTGCTGGAAATGGTTTCGTATCAGCATCTAGCGGGAAAGGTTTGACATCTTCAAGATCAGGTGGTTCGTTGTCAGCGGCACACGTTGACGAAGATACGACATCATGATCAGCTCCGTATCCGCTCTGTGTGGGGTAGTTATTGTTTTCTTCTGGAAGACGTTGCGCAATGGCGTGATAATGGTGACCGGAAATTCCATTAATAGAAAGATGACCTGTGTAGCCAGTAAATGGAGGTAAAGGTTTTAGTTCTGCCAATGGAGGTGGGGCTAGTAAAGAATCCAGAAGTTCATGGCATGTCGGAGGGGGCGAAGAAGCATCCAGCTTGGGGTCGAGCCAGCACGCGCCGAGCAAAAGTTCATCGCCGCCCCCACCGCCGGCGACCCCCGCGCACTTCATCCCTCGCCTCACCGCGACTCCCGAGCCCAGCGAGATCCCGCCACTGCCATACTTAGACGCCGCCACCCTGCTGTACTATCTGTAACAATTATTAAAAATATTAAACAACTGTTTGATTCGCGTGCCAAATATACTTGTCTCGTAATACTAACGACCGCTTTAGCCTAGTTGGTAGTGTGATGAGCACGAATATTTGTTCCTGAGTTATGGATGTTTTCTATGTATTTAAGTATTTATTTATCTATATAAGTATGTTTATCGTCGTCTAGTACCCATAGTACAAGCTTTGCTTAGTTTGGGACTAGGTCGATTTGTGTAAGATTGTCCTATAATATTTATTTATTTTTATTTTATTTACTATAGTTAGTTTTAAATTTTATATTTATTACTGCTATGAATATTTATTACATGACTTTGATTGATGACTTGTTAAAGGAAAACAGAAATATTTGTACGCCCACTGGCAAAACTTAGAGATTCCTGAACGTTATAGTTTTAAGATCGATTATGTACACCTATGTTCCACAAATAAACATATTAAGTACCTATATTCTATTCTATTCTAAATACTAAAAGAATGTGATGATAATCCGTTTTTTTTTTGTCGATTATTGTGTGTGTGTATTGTGTGTTAAGTAAGCTAAACGTCCCTGTGCTCGACACTAGTCGATACAGACCTAATACATGGCACCCTTCAATCTTATGTCATAGTAAGAGAGGTGAGAGATGGATGTCATCTACTGGGCGTTGACGTGTCGAGCATTGGTACGTTTACCTTACAGAATTCGAAAAAGACTCTTTCTTTTTCTGAACTCTAAAACTACGTCGACGTGTTGTTGTTTTCCAATTGAAATTTATTTCAAGCAAGACAAAATAATTTAAAATAGTATTATACCTATGTTGTTTATTCAAATAATATGCAAGGGCGCTCACGCAAATGAGTATAAAAATTAGGATTCTAAATGCCGGTTCGCGGCTCGTGGCGCGTAGGTACGCAATCAAGATGTAAGTGCAATAATAATAGCTTCCATTTAGACGCTTCGCTTCACTGGTTATCGGTGTTGTTGCTGTAGCTGTTGATAGTAACTACTTACACATTTTGTCAATAGATATTTTTATGAAATTAATTAATTACCTACATTGATACTTATAGATGTTTTTCTTCCAAACTTGCGCTTCTGTCATGTAGTACGAGGTAATGACGGGCTGATTGTGACCAGAGATAGATAGTAAAGACTGTCAAAAATCATGTATGTTCGTATATTAGTCGGGCAAGTAAGTGCTTCACCATTTTTTAGGGTTCCGTACCCAATGGGTTAAAACGGGACGGGTCCGTCTGTCCGTCAGTCTGTCCGTCTGTCACCAGGCTGTATCTCTTGAACCGTGATAGATAGACAGTTGAAATTTTCACATATTATGATGTATTTCGGTTGCCGCTATAACAACAAATACTAAAAAAACAGAATAATATAAATATTTAGGCGGGCTCCCATAAAACAAACGTGATTTTTTTGCTCGTTTTTGCTCGATATTGATAACGGCAACAGGTAGACGCTTGAGATATTCACAGAATATTTAGTTATATATTCATTTTAGAAATAAATAATCAAATTAAAATAAAACAAATATTTAAGGGGGGCTCCCATACAACAAACGTGATTTTTTTTGCCGCTTTTATAGATAATGGTACGGAACCCTTTGTGCGCGAGTCCTACATCAGAATAAAAACAAAATAAGGTTGATTGTCACATTGACTTGTAAGTGATGGTATGGAACCCTTTGTGCGCGAGTCCTACATCAGAATAAAAACAAAATAAGGTTGATTGTCACATTGACTTGTAAGTGAAAATAGCCTTTAATGTTTTAAGCCATAGACATTAAACCTTAAGATGGTACGTAAAGGAATAAAAGTGCGACCAAACCGCCGCTTAAAAAACGGTGACGTTACGGAATCGCAGTGACGCACCGTAAACGTCACAACTTTACTATGGAGGGAGAGCGTGCGGTAAATTCTGATGTTTACGGCACGTCACTGTGATTCCATAACGTTTCCGTATTTTAAGCAGCGGTATGGCCGAACCTTTACTTAGTAAACTATACATACTATGTATCTAATAAGACATACATAATATGTACCTGCGTAATAAATTTAAATTGCTTTTAAAATCTTTAAAGTGCCTATTTATCTACTATCTATAAATAATTATAAATTAGAATGCCATAAAAGGTTAATTATTGTTTGCTTTTCAGTTTTTTTTGACGGTTTAATTTTTTGTTGACAAGTTTTTATTTTATGGTTTTTAGTTTTTTCTTATTACTGACAGGTCTGAAGCTCATTCATAGAGGTTTTTGTAATACACAACTCAGCATTAAAATCTGTGGGTGAAAAATAAATCACCCCTATTTTTCTTTGGGGTTGGACTTCCTTTCAAATTTATATGGGACCAATTTCAGGATATACCTACCCTTTCCAATAAAAAAAGAATTATCAAAATCGGACCACTCTGTAAAAAGTTATGCGTGGTCATACTTAAAAAAATATACGCATCGACTTGAGTACCTCCTCTGTTTTTTTCGTCGGTTGATAAATAACAGTATCTGGGCAACCGAGCTCCGCTCGGGCTGAAACTCGGTAGCAAGCGTTTTCCCAGAGATAAGACCAAGCTAGATCAATTTTTCATCCCCGAAAACCCCCACATACCAAATTTCATCGAAATCATTGGAGCCGTTTCTGAGATTCTGATTATATATACAATAATTGCTCGTTTAAAGGTATCAGATAGATTGCAAACCGTCTCCCCTTTACTTTCTTTTTCGATCGCTATTGAAAAAAGGATCTTAGCATCTCGCTTACATATTGTTCCTTGTGACATTTTAAACTATCAACAAAATTTGTAAATACGACAATAATAATAATACAATACAATAGTTCAAAAATATGCACTGAGATTAAGAATGGAACGCCATGATGTGCCAGATGGGTCCTTTGCAGTTTTAGTTATTTTTTTTTATAACTCCTTGATGGAAATTTGAATAAAAAATCGGCCAAGGGCCAAGTGCATGTAGGACCACAAGGAGGGTAGGATTCAGTACAAATATTCAATTTTAAGTTTTGATCGGCTATTACTCTTTACTATTAAAGTCTAGTTACTAAGCTGTAATAGTTTTCCTTTTAAATTCGTTATTTTGACTGTATAGTCAAGGGAACTGAATCACGTATCATCAAGGTGAACCATTTACATTACAAATGTCATGTTGACTTTCCATACATCTGACATTTGACAGTTGAAAATCAAAGATTAAGATTCATACAGAAATCTGCGCCAAACAAATATCGAAAATATGGCAATTGACTGTCTTTTCAATTGTTACAACGTTGGTAGAACGTGCATTGGCGTGTCCACCTATGTTTATTGAATATGTTATATCATAGGCTTAGAACAAAGAATTTCGAGAACTGTCCAACTGATAAGCCTCATTACTATTTATGAGCTCCCAACCTACTTACACGCGATTGATATTCATTGCTTGCAAAATTTTGATTATTGCATTTTGATTTTGAGTTTCTTTGAGTATAGTAATTTTCAGTTCAGTGACTTAAAGAGTATCTGTGCTATGTTCGAAAACACGACTTAAGCACCAAATCTATAGCGACAATATTAGTCCCTATCTTTTCGCTCCTAAGGTTTTGTTTACAATTTTACAGCAGAAGTAGGCTGTCAGTACATTCCATGTGCTATTGAAGTATCCGTCGACGTACTATATGCAATATGCATGGATTCGCTTACGTTACGACTAAACATTAAAAACAAAAGCTACTTATATTGTAAACAGTTATTTGTGTGATCAACTTGGTTGAATTTCGAACAAACAATTGAATTAAGTTAAATTTTGTTACATCAGTTTGCCAGAATCGTTACCTATTTCCTAGTAGCAAAATTTTCATTCGCATTTTTTCCTAGATTATTTTTTATGGTTCCGTAGTCAACTAGGAACCCTTATAGTTTCGCCATGTCTGTCCGTCTGTCTGTCTGTTTGTCTGTCCGCGGCTAAGCTCAGAGATCGTTAGTACTAGAAAGCTGTAATTTGGCATGAATATACATATCAGTCACGCCAACAAAGTGGTAAAATAAAAAATAAAAAAATATTTTTTTTAGGGTACCTCCCATAGACGTAAAGGGGGGTGATTTTTTTTTTCTCGACTTATCCTATAGTGTGGGGTATCGTTGGATAGGTCTTTTAAAACCATTGTGGGGTTGCTAACATGATTTTTCTATTCAGTGATCTGTTTGCGAAATATTCAACTTTAAAGTGAAAATTTTCATTAAAATCGAGCGTCCCCCCCCCTCTAAAATCTAAACTTTACAGTGGAAAAATTTGAAAAAATTCAGAATTGTAGTAAATATATCAAATTTACTAGGAAAATTATAGCGGCTAAGATTGCTTGGAAATTATTTGTAGTTTAAGAGTAAATAGTAGCCTAAGGTATAAAACATACCTAAACTTGGATGATTCCGTACACATACGAAATCCTTAGAAAAATATTACTTGATTTTTTTGTAATGGCTACGGAACCCTACCTTGTGCGTGTCCGACACGCTCTTGGCCGGTTTTTTTTCTCACACTGATTTTTACTGCAGCTTATTTTCACAGTAGCGTTTTTTCCCAATTTGGATTGTCACAGTCACAGTGTTGACGGAGCTCCTTGTGTGCTTTTGGCCCTTCGGGCCTATGCAAACTTAACATAACCTAAACCTACCTATTATATGTTTCTGTGTCGACTAAATTGGAAACAATGCTGTGAAAATAGGTTTCAGTAAAAAACCAGTATGGGAAAAAATGCGAATGGAAATTTTTCTGCTAGAAAATAACATCAATAACATCATCATTTCACCCGAAAGTCGTCCACAGTTGAACATAAGTAGGCCTTCCCCAAGGCTCGCCAAACAAATCGGCTATAAAATAACGATTCTGGCAAATTGATCTGACCAACCTAATGTCCCCAATTCAATCCAATCTATTAGCCAGCAACAACATTCATCCACGGCTAAGTAGACGTAAGTAAACTTTCACTCTCAGGTTAGCCCAGGGAAGGAAATCCTTGCTAAATGTAGTTTCTTTGGAAGTCGAATAATCAATGTAATGACAAGCGGGATAGCCTTCACAGATAGTCCAAATCAAGTTGTACTGAGCAAGATCTCCGAGATCCATGCCTTTTCCTTCTGGACCAAGTACCTACTAAAACAGTAGTCCCAAATTCTCGATGTCATGGAGATAAATCTCTGTCGCGAGTTCGTAAGGCAATTTTCAACGTTGTACATAAAATCTACCCACAGAAATGAAGAATGTCCGCTAATACCTAAGTGTTCCTAAAATTACATTAAGCAGTGGCAATGGCATTATTTTGCGTTGTTGTGTTGGCGACAAAATAAATTATCATGACATCATACCATTTAACGTCTATTTAACTCTTTGATTGCTGAATTCAGTTCTATTGCTGAAATGTTGACGGGATATTAAAAAACGTAAAATTTATTTAAACACGCAAGACACTACAATTAAGTGAAATGAAAATCCATAGTGAATTTAGTTAATTAAATAGTTATAAAATTCTCATCGTTTTCCAATCTAAATTACGGCGCTGCATACTAAGTATATTTATGTGTTTAATCAATCATGCAGGAGAAAATTCTTGAGACATATTTCGACAGTCGGAAAATTAGTTGAAGTTTATATTCGGTTATATTTATGTTTTTTTCACGCCACTGCTCGGAAATGTGGCGAAAGATGGTTTGTTCTTGGTCCCCAAAACAATCAATAGTTGTACATTGAATGAGCAGGCCTTCTATGAATTTAAACTTGACAACAATAACATTGTTGGCCTATTCCATTGAGCAAGTCGACAAAACACATCGGTCCGCTGATCACTGATTCGACCAATCAGAACACGACTTGTGCTGCATATGAAATTAAATTGGCCAGTGAGAAGTCGTTTTATTTTTTAATAATATTCATCCCTTCACGGATAGGCAAAGGAATCAGATTCCATACATATAATGTCTGTTTTTAACTATCTGAAATATAGTTCTGTCACGGTCAGAGTCGTCAGTCCGTCCTAGTCATGTCCTGTGAGCTCCTCATGCCTCCTGTAAAGCGATATAGTGTACTTTATGGCGAGCTTCGACGAGCGGCCAGCAGCTACTAGAGGGTAAACAAACAAAGGGAATACGCGTTTTTACTTGAATTCTTAATTTGCTTACACGTTCATTTGTTGTATAATTCATTTTATTTCCTCGCAGTAGTCGTGAAAAGCACTGTGTTAAGCCTCGGCAGAAAGTGCAACGCGTCGGCCCTCGAACTAACTCGTCCATCTATTGCTTACTTTCTAGCCTCTACAACAATGTACTATAATCATGCAGGAGAAAATTCTTGAGTTATATTTCGACAGTCGGAAAATTACTTGAAGTTTATATTCGGTTAGACCATTTTAAAACGTGAGGCGCAAGTGGCGCAACTGTCCTTCATACAAAGCTCATCAATTTTCAATGGCTAAGTAACCATCGCTAAATGCTTAGAGTTTTTAGTCATTCCGCATAGTATTTGCTATAATCACGTGCAGGAGCTCCACGGGGGAATCTACCGATGAACATAGATACCGGCTGATTATGATTACTGCCAGCGAGCCACTTAGCGTATGCATGCACAATTAACCGAGTTATTCGAGTTAGCTGACCGTGTTCTTTGTAACTATCTACTGCCAATCGTAACGAAATCAGGATGCGGATAATAGGCATGTTTATGAATTTGATGTAAGCTAGGGTATGGAATGGTGAATCAATTGGTATGTAAAGCGTCACCTGCATTTTAGGAAGAATTTGTTAAATTCTACCGTGTGATTAATCAATATCCTCGATTTTTTATGGGATTGTGAGTGGCCTGACTCTGACTGGCATGTTGAAAGATCAGA
Source organism: Archips crataeganus (assembly GCA_947859365.1). Classification (NCBI taxonomy): domain Eukaryota; kingdom Metazoa; phylum Arthropoda; class Insecta; order Lepidoptera; family Tortricidae; genus Archips; species Archips crataeganus. The sequence continues at coordinate 24,709,396 of OX402045.1, read as the reverse complement.
GTCTGTTCTTATATTATATATTTGTATAAGGTAAACGTACCAATGCTCGACACCTCAACGTCCAGTAGATGACACCCATCTGTCACCTCTCTTACTATGACATAAGATCGAAGGTGTCATGTAATGGGTCAGTGTGGAGCACAGGGACGTTTACCTTATTCTTATATTTCAGATTTCATATATTCGGACAAGCAAGTCCTACTCGAACAGCTAATGAACTAGACTAGCTATTGAACTTGTCTGCGCGGTCAAGAATTACTTTTGTACGTGATTGGCTAGAGAATAACTTCAACAGATAATCAAACAAATAGGTAGGTACCTAATTAATATTATTAGGTAAAAATTATCCATTTATATTTTATAGTAAACGTATATTATGTAGGTAACTCTATGGGTACGTACGGGTTTCTTTTTCTTGATAGGTATTATGAACACGAAAGTTCTCTACGACATAGATAAGATATGGCAAAAAATCACTTCACAATATTCATGGCATCACGCAATTAGTTGGCCAACAAGGTAACTGCGGCACGCAATTGGCAATATCGGACCAAAAAAATGCTATTAAAATATAGATTTGTTTCGGCAGTTCAGAGCGCGGCCTTGAATGGATTTTTCGCAAAATGTCCGAGTGTGAATAAAGCCCGATTGCACGGGTCAACGGCCCGTGGCGGCCGCCTGGCGCAATGCATCGTTGTAAAAAAACTGAATTACAAGACTACCGATTGCGTTCCGAACCTCGGCACGGAACGTGACTTGGGCGGTGACAGAAAAACTCGCTTTTGTATGCGCTCTTTGTTAATTTTAATATTTTGACGAAATTAAGTGTCGGAATAAAAGTAAAGCTCAATAACACAACATTAAACTACTTGTATTATTAAGGCACCAGACAGAAGATTGTTTTCAAACTGATATTCAGGTGGTTAATTCTCTCAAAAGTAACCGTTTTTTTCTATGCGCGCATGTTTAACTACGTTTTAATGCTGTACCGACTACGTTGGATATTATTACTTAGGTGTATACAGTTACGTGATAAAGGAGGTTATTAGCACCTGTACCCCTCACGTTCTGCTAAGTTTAGTCCGTGACGCATTACTTGCATTATACCTATGATATATACACAGTGGCCCAAAAATACGTTGACAAAGAATTTTTGGGAATTGTTTTTATTGCATACACGAATCTTAATGCTTACATTAAGATTCGTGTAATGCACACAGCAGCACAGGTTCTTGCTTCATAGATTGATCACAAACTCAAATCCATTGGATTTAGATCAGAATAGGGTGGCCACTCTTTTGAGCTTATGAATCCCGGTAAATTGTCCTTACACCACTGCTGCACACTGCGGGCCCTGTGAGATGGGGCAGAGTCCGGTTGGAATATCTACGGCTTGTTCTCAAAATGTTGTTGACTCCAATGAAGAACTACTGTTCAATAACTAAATGTTCTGTATATTTCTTGATTAATTTAAACACCTTTTTCTATGACTACAAGAGGAATTTTGCCTTTGGAGCAAATATCCCCCTAATCCATAACTGATTCTGGGTTTTCGCGGTAAGGAATAACAGCGGTCGCTCCAAGACGTTGAGAAAAACATAGTAAGTATTCTGTTATTTTGGTGATTATTATGAGCCGGTTCGATGCAAAAAAGTTTTTTATCTGAAAAAATAATATTTTCCGGTTATTCAGTAGCGGCGCGCTGCTTGATAAGATAACATCTGTCAAGACGAACTTTTTTATCATTATCTTCAGGGAGTTTTGGTTTATGCAGCTGTATGCTCTCAATTTGAGGTCATTTACGACAATAAATAAATATGTTGCACCGTCGAACGACTTACACCCAACTCCCGAGCCTTTTTCGCATTTTTGGTCCGTGGATTACGATCAAGCCGTTTCTTGACAATGTTTCGGTGCCTAGGAGTCCTAATAGTCTTCTTTCTTCCTCTTCCTGTTCGGTCTGCGACATGCTCGAACTCATTGTATCGCTTAATAGTCTTGGAAACTAATTGACGACTGACACTTAGCGACCTAACTATCTCACACTGTCGTTTTCCGGTGTTGTACCTACAAGGAAATAACTATATAATTTTAAGTAGCTACCAATTCCAAATCGTTCTCAAAATATGTAAAAACAAAACAAACAAATAAATGAACTCATAACGCGTTCCATTTTCAAATTTTTTACTTTATAATTTTGTCAACGTATTTTTCGGCCACGGTGTATAGGTAGTATATTAGCTGTTTTCCGCGACTGCGTCTGCAAAGAATTCGTTTATCGCTATCCCGCGGGATGCAATTTTTCCGGGATAAAAACTATCCTATGTCATTAACAGTGTCACAAAATTTCACCATAACAAATTTCATCTAAATCGGTTCAGCGGTTTAAGCGTGAAGAGGTTAGGTACAGATAGACAGACAAACGCACTTTCTCATTTATAATATTAAGTAGGGCTATGGATAGACCACCTACCTACTTACCTATCTACCTACCCGACCTAGATGTTTATTACGTGGGATGGCAGGAGCTCGCGTTTAATAGGCAAGAGTGGAGCCAAGAGACGAGAGGCCTTTGCCCAGCAGTGGGAGAACAAAGCAGGTTATTATTTTATTAAAAAATAATGTTATACAAGACATTGCCCGCATCTTCGTATAGATACCGCGGGAATTTTGTACTGTCCTGAGATAAAAAATAACTTATGTTAACGGGAATAGCTCAGCAGGTATAGCTTTCCATAAGTACTTAGTTTTATTTTTAAATCGATGCAGTAGTTTCAGAGATTCAAACAATTAGACAAAGTTTATTCAGAGCCAATTACACCATTCTCTAACAAGTTCCTGATATATCAGTACCTGAAATATCATAAATTTATGAGTGAGTGGTGATTCAAGTCTTATGTATGTATAATATAGAACATAAAACTAATAAATTACCTATTATATTAAACACAAGACGTTGGTCGCAAATTTGTCCGCATCCCGTGAAAAATTTACACATTCCCGGGATTAAATAAATTTTATGTTACTTGCTGATAGTGTATAGATTACGAATAATACATTTCTTCATTTAAATTGTCTTCAAAAAGTCGCTGCAATATTTATGTTATTATTCGCTTCGATGGCCCATGATAGTGAAAGTAGTGAATGATAAGTATACCTATTATCTGTCTTTCTATCCAAAACATACGCACGTAAAAAAGAGTGAAGGGTAAACTTTTTCGCCGACCTTTTTTAGGGTTCCGTAGCCAAATGGAAAAAAAAGGGAACCCTTATGCATTAGTCATGTCTGTCTGTCTGTCTGTCCGTCCGTAAGTCACAGCCACTTTTTTCCGAAACTATAATTATTATGTTGTTGAAACTTGGTAAGTAGATGTATTCTGTGAACCGCATTAAGAAAGTCACACAAAAATAGAAAAAAAAAATTTGACTGTACTTTTTGCTCCTGGTTACCAACTCAGTACTCATCGAGACGAATCAAACGAGATCAAACTTGATCGGGTTATCTATGTTAATTTATTACACAGTTACTATGGCCACCTTCCAGCTCCATCACCAGATCAGCTTCATGTCATAACTAAATTTCAGCTCAATCGGAAACCGGAAAGTGGATCAAATTTAACTTGTAAGATTTGAGGAGTTCCGCTGGCCATCTGCGCGGTCTTCTTCATCACGTCCAGTTTATCAAATTATATTATTGATACTAAAAATGCCAAAATCGCCTATAACATTTGAGGGTTGCCCTCGATTCCCCAGAATCCCATCACCAGATCTTGACTTCGTGCTAAATAAAACTACCTCAGGATTATACCTACTCTTTTAAATAAATAAGAATTTTGAAAATTGGTCTACAATTGCATGAGATATTGGTAAACATACATGAAAAAAAGTAAAAAAAAGATACATAGGTACAGTCGAACTCCTCCTCCTTTTTTTAAAGTCGGTTGAAAATACGTACAGTCGAACATAGAACCTCCTCCTTTTTTGAAGTCGGTTAAAAAGTTCAGCATTCTAGATCCAAGTGATCGGGCTAGACGATGAGTGAGATGTGATACCCAGGAGTTTAAGACTTTTTTTACATTAAATAAGTAAGTAGATATCTATTTTTTCGTATTTGTATCAATTAACGCCCCATTGTAATTATTTACAAATTAAATGTTATTAATTTAATAATTATAATAAAAATAAAATATATAATTACATTACAGATTTATAATTAAGTACATGTACGCACTGGGCCCGCGTGGAAACTACGGCCCAATCCCTCTCATTCAGAAGGAGGCCTGTGCCCTGCAGTGGGACGTATATATATATAGGCTGGGATGATGATGACATTTATAAACAATGTATGACGAATCTTGTTTCGGAAACGTCAATATATTTTTTTCTTTCGGCTGATGAGATAATAAGATACCGGCGTCGCAGTTCAACGTAAAGTTCGAATTTCAAAAACCTTGTTGCACGCAAGCGGGGAAAAAATTTTGGAAGGTGTCGGTTTTTTATTTTGACAATTTTGTAGCCAACAATTTAATTTTTGGGTCAAGTTTATTCCTATAAAGTCTTATCAACTTCGTCAATCAATTTCCACACAAGGAACATGGGAGCTCCCATGCTTTTAAACAGCGAACATTTTCATGTAAAATGTTACAAAAACGAGACCATATTCCTTGCACAGTGCAGTGCAGTTATCAGATCTCATATATAAGTAGAGCCAAGCTTCCTAACTCTACACGCCCTAACTTCACAAACTTTACACCTTAATCAAAATATTTGGCTTGGCCGTTTGTCTACTGTCACACTAAACTAAAAAAATAATCTTATTTATTTATATCAATTTATTGCTGTTCATAACTCTTCTATCATACAATAGTTCTTGTAGTAGGTAGCCAATCTGCCAAGCCACATATTTTGACTAAGCTGTAAAGTTTGTGAAGTTAAAGCGTGTAGAGTTAGGAAGCTTGGCTCTTTTTGATATCTGATAACTTTTGACAGTACAGGGATATGGTCTCGTCTTGGCAACATTTTACATGAAAATATTTTTGGTGGGATTTCACTTCTTTTTGTAAGATACAATTTTTTGTTTTCAAAAGTTCCATATTTTATGTTTTTTGTTTATTTGTGTAGTTTACATACAAAAAATCTGCTTTCTTGGACTTCAGGAAGTACCCTAAGAACTATTAAACTAAGAACTAAGCCACATAATTTGTCTAAGGTGTAAAGATTGTGAAGTAGGGCATGTAGAACTAGGAAGCTTAGCTCTATATGATATCTGATAACTTTTGACAGTGCAAGGAATATGGTCTCGTCTTGACAACATTTTACATGAAAATGTTTTTGGTTTATTAATTTATACCTAGCTGTTGCCCGCGAGTCCGTCTGTCCGTTATCCTGCGGGAACTGAAATTTTCTGAGATAAAATCTATCCTATGTTCTTTCCGGGGTCTCAAACTGTCTCCATACCATGTTTAGTCTTATTCGGTTCAACGGTTTAGTGGTGGTAACAGACAGAGTTAATTTCGCATTTAATTATAAATATATTATTTTGACCATATATAGATTATTGAAGTAAACTTGGTTGTAAACGTAAACTCTGGATATGTTTTGTTATTGTCTTTTGGAGCGATAAGTTTGGCTACCCTTGAGGTAGGCTCCAAATTGGTATGGCTGTGTAGGCATTAAATAGAAACGGAGAACGCTCTATTGTAGTGAATCAGCACCGTGAAAATCGAAAACCTGACCGCTTGTCGTATAACTTCCGAATCTACTGGACGAGGTCAAGGTTGCTATTCTATTGCGAGCGCGCTGTCGCTTACTGCCTATCGCTTTGGAACCACGCTTTACGCTACTGACACACTTCCGTGTGTGTACCGTTAGCCGGCCCTGTTTTTCTTGTATCCTACTCTTTCACTCTCGTTCAGATAGTATCTTCCATCTCACTTGTTGCGCGACAAATTTTCGATGCGGGCACTGTGTGTGGGTTGGCCTAAAAAATAGTATCGTGATACGATTTTTTTCTGCATTCAAGGGGTAAATAAATAGTGATAAAATACAATTAGTCGCATATTGGTTTGTATATAGGTACTATGCGCATTGTAGGGATCATGTTCGCAATTAAATATCAATTATTAGATTATTACTAGGTATGTAATTGTTAATGTAATTAAAAAAAAATATTATATTCGTCGCTAACTTCTAGACCAGTGATGGTGTAGGGGTAAGCACGCAGCACGGAACGCTGAGGACCTGGGTTCGATTCCCAGCATAGGTCTTTTTTTTTCTGGGGTTTTTTCTGTGCATCTATATTTCAGTTTGTATTTAGTTTGAAATATATGGTTTCACGGGATGACCGTAAAAGTAATAAAAAATGAAGTTGAAAAAAGAAAAAATAGAAAAAGATACTTCATACTTAACTTGTAAATGTAATTAAAGTAATGTGAAAATACCGAAATTAAATATCATTATTTAATAGTATTTGTCCAATTTCGCCTAAAATCTAAATATAGTGCTCTAATTCATTAATTGACGAATGATTAGCTAACATGAACATAAAAAAAAGCTTTTTCAAGCTTAGTGAAAAAAAAATCCTACAGCAAGAATAGATTTGGTTAAAAATGGCAATCTACATGCTCTACCAACCAATTAGGCTCTAAATATAAACCAAAAACCATTGTTTCTACACATATCGATGGTAATAGAGAAAATTCGGTACGAAAAACGGTAACAGTATTAGGTACGGTTTGGTTTGGTATTTTTGTGTGTACATTTATTTTACGTAGGTAAGTATTTTATTAATACACCATTATCAGTATCATCCCAGCCTATATTCGTTCCACGCCATTATGTGAATACCTAATTGCACCACCTGTTTAAATCTGTCTCTTCTTTCCATTTTTAAAGTTTGCCTGGAAGTGATCGCTTTGTAGCCATAAGGCTGCCACCCTGGGTTATGAATGACAGTTCCATACATTTTGATACTATTTAACTGTGGAATAGCACTTAACTCGGAGTTTATATAGTTAACTAGGGTCTGTGGAAGTCCGACTAAATATACCTACTATTTTTTTCCGAATAGGCTACTTTCCTAACTAGTCAGTCTTTTAGATTATCAAAAAATATTGGACACGTATTTTTTATTTTGTCAATTAAACAAAAAATTACGAAGATATGGCGCGTTGAAGTTTCGCGTGACGTCACTTGTTCCTACACTTTGTATGAGCGTTTTAGGAACAAGTGACGTCACGCCTCGTCACGCGGAACTTCAACGCGCCATATCTTCGTAATTTTTTGTTTAATTGTCAAAAGAAAAATTACGTGTCTAATATTTTTTGATAATGTAAAATACGGACTAATAAGAATTATTATTTTTTTACCTAGGAAACATCCCTATTGTTTATTATGTGGTGTCATTAAAGAGTCATTGTTTTGCAGTGTAAATTCAGGACGAATTACATACACAAGCGTATTTTTTTTTAAATTTAGTATCGAACTAGCTGTTGCCCGCGACTACGTCTGCGAAGATTTTTTATCGCTATTTCGCGGGAACTATTCAATTTTCTGGGATAAAAGGTATTCTATATGTTAATCCAAGTTATAAACTACCTATGTGCCAAATTTTATCAGAATCCATACAACCTTACATCCATACAAACTTTCGCGTTTGTAATATTAGTAAAAGTAAGATAATGTCGAGCAATTTGAGTATATTCGCTAATTTCAATACCATTTAAAACAAAAAGGTATATACAGGTTGAACTAAATTTAGCAGTTTAATGCGGCACAACGTGCTTACTTTACCATGTTTACTGTTAGAAATAATGGACACGCTTAAATTCAATCCTATGTTTAATTCATCGTACTATCATACCTGCAGGTAAGTTTAAAAGTTTACCTTTGCATTGATCCAATACTCAGAAGTTCTATGGTACAATTTAATTAATTTGAATGAGAAATAAACTTTGCTCAAGGACTGTCGGAATTCAATCAGGATTATAATAGGAACTGTCGTTGCTTTTGCTTTACAAACTTCGTAACGAAACCATCAGAGATGTGCAAAATGACTAATAAAATGTACCTATTTAAATACAAAATTCAAATACTTCCTACTTTTTCTATTTCAAATATAAAACAGTTTTTAGCTTTGTATTTTAAATAATAAATATGAAATACATAGTACATACTTCAAAATTCTTTTAGTCCCTGCTATACCGTTTTTTTTTGATAAATAAATTTCGTGACATTTTAATAATGCTTTTCATAGAAAAGTATTTAAATACAAAATAGAAATAGGAGAATATACTTACCTATTATAGTACATTTTGTGGTTTGCATTTTAAATACTAGTAGGTAATTCAAATAAGTCACATCTCTGTAATCTATTAATAATAGTAACATTTTTAAAACAAAATTAAATGTCAATTAAAGTAGGTTTATATTAGTTACATAGCAATCGAAGGAATAAAACTTTTTTGCCCACCTAATACGTGCATTACGCGATATTCTACCCGTCTACCTCGCAACGTAGACATAAAGCAATTAGGCGCTGGACAGCACAAACACAAAGAGTCGGCGCGTTTGAGAATCCTCGCATCCTAATTGCCTAATATAAAGTGTTTGTCCGTCAGTTTGTCAAGGCTCGCAGCGTGGACCGTTATGGGCCCACAACGGGTTTTTGGGAGTGGACGCGCTCGCGCAGGCGCAGCCTCGCACTGGCTTTACCTTTACCTCTTATTACCTACAGCAAAGAGAGCTGATACTAAAATGATCACCTGAACATCTCTTAGCGGCTCTGGATAACCAAGAATACTACTTCTATACTATTAGAGACGAATAAAAACTGATAACGATTCAATTCGCTTCACAAATGAGAAGTAGAACCCAACGCCGCGTGAAGTTTAGTGCAATCCCAAAGTACTTAGTCATTAGATCTGATACTAATTATGCCTTCAAATCTTCTCTTTATAGAGGTATGTTCTTTTTGTATGTGGTACTAGGGCGGTTTGAGAAGTAACTTGTTTCGCATACGGAAAGATGGCATTAATGTCATCTCTGTACTTATATTAATAAAGTTTAATAACTCAAAATAAATTTATCTATGATGTAATGTCATTTTTGACGGAAATTTTAGATTTGACAGTAGTTCAAACAAAAGTGATTGTAGTAACGCGGCAAAATGGAGAAAATTGGAATTCAAATCAGTGTTAAGTGACTGAGTGGCGAAAACAGATGACTTTGAATAGTACTCGTAATAGTTAAAACCATAATAAATCAGGGCTGCCGCCATCATCCATCACCAGCCATCTTTATATTGGACCAGCTAAAGTCTTTATTAACAACGACTCTATTGTTGAAATATTGGGTACCTTTGCTTATTCCGTGTCGCTTTTATGGGCCCAAGAACTAAAGCACCTGCAAGTTTGTAGAGACTTAAGCTACTGGGTTAAGGTAATACTTGTGTAAGGGTTAGACAGATCTTTGGAAAATTGAACTACCGAGAAGAGTAGACGAGTAATTAGTACTTTAAGAGGCAAAACATAAGTTGGATATAATTTTACATTATTAAATACTTTCAAGTAGGTACATACAATCAGCATTAGGTTTTTTGTATCTTGTTGCTTTACAGCAAACCGCACGTAACGCCATGATTAATAAACGTACAAGATTAATAAACCTATAAAATATTTAAAAAAAATGTTGAACGTAATAAGAGGTAAGAAGGAATGTGCTCTTATAACACCTTAATTATTCAATACTCGTAATGTCCGCTTTGTGGAATAGGTATGAAACAAGATAGTCGCCTAGGTACAATCTGACTTAATTAATGTAAACATCTCATATTATGTATGGTAGTCTATAATTTCCTATCTACTGAAAAATTCGCCACCCGTTATTTATTTATAGTTATTAACTTTTATTATTGGTTGTTAGAATTGAGCAGTGTTGTTCGTTTATCGTGTACCTACCTACTAAAATAAATAAAGTAACAAGAGAGACGGAACCGATTTGAGGTTATGCGAGCAATGTTTCAGAACAGTCATAACCATGGGAATAGCAGTCACGACCATAGAATCTATGCTGCCTCGCTTTTAGAGAGTTTTAAGTGAAATATAATTTAAACTCATCATAGCTGATAAATAAATTGATTGATATATTTTACGAATAGAAACAAAGCAGAGGTCGCAATTATCTTATTTTTTTTTATCACGGCATGACGGGATTAAATTACTTTCATATACCTAAATAGCTCATATTTACAACATTACTACTTCAGTCTTGAGTTATTAATCTGTAAGCTCAGGGCAAAACCGTAAGCTCTATTTCATATGACCAGCCATTCTACTGAATTATAGGTACCACCAAAGAAACGTTAAATTCGTTTCTGCGTTTTCAAGGTCATTATTCAAGAAATTTGCCGGCATCCGTATGTTATCTATGTCTATCTATGACACGCAAGTATGGTCAGGGTTACACTTTTCCCAAAATAAATTAACTCTAACACCCTTCCGTATTAAAAAGGTAGCGCAGTCCGATTCCCGCGGTCAACGGCCTATATTTTTTTCTGGGATTGCCTGGGGAAGGAACTATTTACACCGCGTTTACAGTTATCGCAGTCCCGGCCGGGGTCGTCGCCCACGTGGGAAGGGGATCGACCTAATGAGCCGGGCTGGCCTTGAGGCTACTCCGGAACATACTATTTTTTGTATTGAACTTATGTAATCCGAGTTATGGTGACGTTTTCTTTGCGACGTTACTACAAATAAGTATTGGCCATGGTCAGACCAGACATGTCTTGTGCGTGACAGTTGTAATGTCGAGTCGATTAACTTGTTAAATCTAAGCACTGAGTCATATCATGTAGTTTTTGACAGCGTATCACGAAAAGCCTTTTAATAAAACTATATTTATTAACCCCCGACACAAAAAGAGGGGTGTTATAAATTTGACCGCTATGTGTGTGTGTGTGTGTCTGTGTCTGTCTGTCTGTATGTCTGTCTGCGTGTCTGTCTGTGGCATCATAACTCTTAAATGGGTGAACCGGTTTTTTTATTTGAAAGCCGGTTTCTTGGCGATGGTTCTTAGACACGTTTCATCAAAATTGGTCCAGCCGTTTTAATGCTATCAACTCTTTTGTATGCTGTGGAAAGGATCTTAGCTACTAAGCGTTTAAGCAATTAAGCGTTGGGGGTTTTAAAAATTTTAATTTATAGTTATTTACTAACAACCATACTTAATATGAAGAAAATAATGCTATCCAAAAATTTCTTAATAATATAGACATCTAATAATTCGTACGTTTCACTTAAAATAAAATAAATTAGATATACAGGACATTAAGGAGTCATGAGCAGCAGTGAAAGGGGAGATGAGGTGGGCCACGCTGAGCAGCTTTCACGACGGGACCAGCCACAAAATCGCATGTAAATCTGCTGTTCCATACATTTCGGATAGTTAGCGATCAATTTTAACTCTTGATTAGATTTTCTTTCGCGATTTCGGATCTGGTCCCATAGTAAAAGTTGCTTAGTGGGAATTTCCCCATCACCTCTTTCACTCCTGCTCATAATTCCTGAATCATTCTGTATAAGTATCGTAACAAAATATTGACGCGTTGATGAGGACTAATCTGACGCATATTTTAAGCCATAAAGGTCAAAATGTATGTCATAAATGTTATATAAACTTTGTACCTATGTCTTTACCCGGAGTGCAACAATATTTTGTACAATATTCACGTAGAATAATGCAAAAACTCCGTTATTTGTAACTTTTCCATAATCAAGCATTTTTACTGAAGTTTGACGAAAATGATGCATACAGTAATAACTGAAGACAGATTTTCACAATTCCTTCCGTAATGGTTTGGTACTTAATTTAATTACTTAATCGTTTTTATCTGTTATCGTTTTTCGGTGGAATATGATAAATATTTAGTTTAGTGAGCAACAAATAAAAACTAAAAATAAACATGACAAATCCACTAAAAACCAGCTTCAAATTGAAGAAAATTGTAATATTTTGTTAATTAAAACATTTGTTCATTTTCCTTAGTAAAGTTATATGTAACTATGTCTAAGTTACAAGTAGTACAATAATATGGTACCTACTAGTATTCTATTACTAATAAATAAAAATCTATTCATATGGTATAACTCAGAACCTTCTTCATCTATGAAGTCGGTTGATAATGGTTCGCAGCGCTTAATAAGTAAGTACTTGAAGTGTCAAATACAAAAGATGTCAAATGAAATGATTTAAATAAGCTGTGCAATTTTCAACTCGCAATTATGCTCATTACCACTACAATGCAGAAGCGGTAAATAAAAATAAAAACAAATCTGAATACAATTCAAAATTTATTCGCAATTCGCAATCGCCAAGCGATGTTATCAAGACTGCAATAATAAAACATAGCTTAATTAATCTTATATTGTTACACATGCATGCTCGATATTGATAATTTGAAAAACAAATAAGTTTTAGTGATTACAAACCTAGCCTGTAGGCTTCGTGGGCAGAAATGTCTAACGTTACCTATGGACCTCCACTGGAGTATTAAAAAAACTTTAATCTATAGGTACTAAATCTAGATTTTGCCTGCAAGGCCGCCTGATAGTTAGTTACATACTAAAAAAGTTACGTCAATTAATTTTCATTGAGTACAAAATCTAGTATTTTTTGGTTAAAAAATGTCTGTCGGTAAGACCACCGCGGCTGTGGCTTATTTCTTCAGTCAACTGGTTCGGGCGCGGACGAGAGAGAGGTCAAACACCCTAAGCATGAACTGTTATTATTTACGTCCCGTTCTTACGCCGTTTGATTGTGTCCATATGACTGCAGTGCAGGTGAGATTCTAGAAGGGCTGCGGTATTATATCGACAAACTTTAAATGAGATACCTTACTATTGTACATGTGTGTGCAAATTCGGAACACGCATTTTCCCAGACATGATACCTAACTACATAGATTATTTATTTGCGACCCATATACAGCAAATTCAATACAAATATCGCTTATTTATTAAACTACGCCTGTCATTTATACCTACCTACCTATAAAACTGTACCATGACCACTGACAAACAACTTATATCCTAAAAATCGGAGCTAAAGACTAATTTGGCAGATAGGTGGACGTTTTTTTCTATCGGGACAGGGAACTAGACTAATTTTATTCTTCTACAAATCGAAGCTTTGTGTTAAGCTGGTAGAGATATAAGTAAGGAATTAAAACAATGAAAAACGTAGTTTTTATGGGATGCCAGCAGATGTCGCATCCGGATTTGACTTCTCTAAATGTATTCTCTGTAGTCGACGCGACAACGACACTTCGCCTAGTATACATGAAAGGTATTATAGTAAAACTTAGATAGAAACTAGATAAAATTAAGGTATAATTGCAATAAGTACTAAATACAAAAATTAGTAATATTTCCATCAACAGTCATATATAGAAAATATGACACGATATGATACGATGGTCTATAATGCCTTGTATCTAAAAATTTGGTGGTATAGTACATTTAACTATGTATAAGGTGTCGTTGTGATCAAGGTCATAGCGCCGATGATAAATAGGACAGTTTATAAGCTACCAAATTACGTAAAGTACTACTAGTAGCATGTCATTTCTAGTCACAATTATAATTAATTATTATGTCCGTTCTTACTGTACTTAGTCGAAATTATTTAAATCTTATAGCTAATGAGTTAATGTCAACCTCATTATTTTGACGTCGGGTTTAGGGATAACCCGTATCTTCAAGAAGTAAAAGTCTTAGTGCTTACCAAAACACAAAAAATCGGTATTATACTTATTCCTTCGTCAATAGACAAATCCACAGGTGTACTTATATATTTTTAATGTAAACAACATTATGCACCTAATTTAGGCTATTTGATATCGTATTAAAACAGCGATTTAGGATGTCTAAATGAATCCGTGGAAAAGACATCAACGCGCGCGGCACAGTGACCCACTGCGGCGCGGGCGCAGCGGATCTTTGTGTGAGCGAAGCATGGCGGCCTGACCACGATACCACAGATACTACCCACCTTCTAGCGGATAGTACGTGGCTAACACATATATCTTATCTAATTAAACGAGCGATCTCGATAGCAGCGAAAGATTACGATGAAATTAGCTGCAGTGTAGGTCAAATATCGATTTAGCTTGGTCTCGTCTCTGGAAAACCACTTTTTCTCGATTATACCTACAAACAACGAGCACAGCTCAATTCCCTATTACAATGTAGCAATTCAATAAACTAAAGTAATTAGGTATTATAAAAAAAATAGGTTGTAAAACAGTCGCCAATCTGTTTTAACTATAATATATACTTAGGTGAAAAACTTAAGAAGATGACCTGTTGTATGTAGTAGTGCACAGAATTGATATGGAGCTAAAGTCATTTTTCTAATTTGGAACGTCAATTTGTTTATACGGACACGCTCCTACTCTACTACATACAACAGGTCATATACTTAAGTTCTTCACCTATATCTACTTTAAAATATCATTAGAAGGTTTACTTTAATAGGTAGATACAATATCGAATTAATAGCCGAATACGGGTTACGTCCACGCACTACCAAAGCCCTGCCTTTGTGAAAATTATATTTTGTTTACGTTCATCTCCGGCCTACAAATGTCCCTTAGCTGGGCACAACCCTACTCTGGACTATAGCTTCCATGCGGCCCCAATGTAGATTTGCAAGTATCTCGATTAATAATCAAGTATCAGAACGTATAAAGCTTATATTAGATCGAGACATTGCGTTAAATTTTCAACAACGATGTCCACATATTTCACCCCACCGTTGAAATTCTTACACAAAATTATCTTATTTAGATCTTAAAACTAATTGGATTTTAAAATTTGATTCTTTTTACATAAATCAAAAAAGATGCAAGATGTATTAAAATAAATTCAACCAACCCAAAAATAACAAATAGGGGGGGGGGGATAAAAAATAGCCTACGACCTATTCTCAGACCTACCGAATATGGAGAAAAAGTTTCATACAAATCGGTCGAGCCGTTTCGGAGGAGTTCGGTAACAAACACCGTGACACGAGATTTTTATATATTAGACTAGCTAACCCGGCAAACGTTGTATTGCCTTATATCACCTAGGGGTATAAAAAATAGCCTACGACCTATTCTCAGACCTACGGAGTATAGACAAAAAGGTTTCATAATAATCGGTCAAGCCGTCTCGGAGGAGTTCGGTAACAAACACCGTGACACGAGATTTTTATATATTAGATTTATTTATTTATTCCATAGGCAGGTAAGTAACACGCATTTAGTGATCCAGAATTTACTTTGCACTTCGTTTTAATATTAGTTAAGACTGGCATGTAATTCTACAAACGTTTTAACCGCTAACAGTATCCTGATGCTTAGGTATATTGAAAATTGAGCCACACCGAGCGTAAGGTTTTTATAAAACGATACGGTGTGCTTGCGGTACAGTTTTAATTTGATTAAAGTTCCTGCCAGCTGTAGCTTATTTCTTCAATAGAAAAGTATAGCGGCTGACACGCTTGTAGAACTTTTAAAAACCCCCAACGCAATATGTTTGAAAATATGTAATTCATCATTTTGTGGTGGCGGCCATCTTGGTTTTGAAATTTATCATAGTGTATGTTCTACTAGTCAAGCCCTTTCATTTGATATCCATATTGAGGGAAATGTGAAAAAATATGTAATCCGCCATTTTGAGGCGGCGGCCATCTTTAACAGATTTTCATCAAACATAGCTAAGAACACTCCTGACTATAGTCCGACAAACTCGTGCGCGACCCTCCGCGGAACCCTGTCGCAGTCAGTATTTGCCGCACTTATTAAAAGCAATCTTGTTAAGGACAGCAGAGGCTCCGTGCGACAGGGTTCCGCCGAGCGCCGCGCACGAGTTTGTCAAGGTATAATTTCAAACAAAATCAAAATCGGTTCATCCATTCGGGAGCTACGATGGCTCAGACAGACACACACACCACAGACACGTCAAACTTATAACACCCCATCGTTTTTGCGTCGGGGGTTTAAAACTGATTAATTGAACGTGATGTGGACATATTCCACTTTAACAGTTTTAATGATTCACGGTTAATTATATTAGATACCTATATATTTATAACGGGAGGAAATGTAATCACGGTCTATATCCCGTAGCAAATTTATCTAGTGTTCCATACCTGTACCGTATAACGTATATCCGAATAAGACATGGTATTACGAGATAATGAACCTTATACCTAACATAACAGTTACTTGGTTCGTCAATGCTTCATTCTTTATAAGTATAATCACTAAACTTATAATATGTAACGGTCACTGCAAACTCTTTTAGCCATAACCAAATTTTTGTGCGCCTAGCGTGATGTCATTTTCGTTTCATTTTTATTTAAACTGTATCGTGTAGACTTAACCGTTTAGTCGGTGATGAATCAGTCCCAAGAGCATTAGGAAGTACCCAACTTATATTTTCATACCTACGGTGATAATGTTTTCCACCCCATAAACATCTACCGATTTTGACCAGTTTCAATCAAAACAGGTCCGTACAATTCGTTTTTTTTTAAAATATTGACTTACTATGATAAAGACAAAAATGAGTTTTGTATGAAAACTTGGTGTAAAACAGAAATTGCTTCATGAAATTAAAAAGAAGTACTTACCTAATTTTTCTGTTGCCTTTCAATACTCGTGTAGTATTATAGTACTTATATTATAGTACTTATATTATAGTACTTATTTTATAGTACTTATTTTATAGGTAATATAAATGGTTGAAATCAGTTAATGTTTAGCGGATAAAAACCGTTATTTCCGTTTGTATGAAGATCTATTATTTTGCTTTTATAATGCCCTTTATAAGCACTGTGCAATTATATCATAATTGTACCTACATATCGACGGTGGAAAGGAGAAACCCTTTAAGCGACATTTTGGATGAAATTGAGTTATAAATATCGTTAAACTCGGTTTTTATTCTGCATCGTTTGAGCTTTATGTCGAGGCATTGGAATGTTGTACCTACACATGGGCTCGCGGGGAAATGTGTACAGAATATTCTGATGTAACAAATTGTTACATACTTACTCATTATTATTTCAAGACTTTGTTTTTATTGTGTCAATTACTATAACATAGGATATAAGAATTATGTATCTAACAAAATATGGACGTTGTCTGAATTAAGTTATTATTATTATAACAAAATTTCGTCCAAAATGTCGCTTACAGGATTATCCTTTTTACCGTCGATATAATATCGTTGTTAGCCTTGTTATGGGGCATTTTACTTCCTTATTGCAGAAAATGAGTATTTTATATCCCAAGATTAATTAATCTCAAAGCCGTAAATTGTAAAGTGCCATAGTTAACTTTACTAGCATTAAAATTAAATAAGTGAAACTGCGACATTCCAAAAATTACATTAATTGCGAAATTACATTTTACATTTGAAAAAACATCGTGAGGAAACCTGCATACACTTGCGAAGAAATTCAATCGTGTGTGTAAAGTTCCCAATCCGTTCTGAGAGGAGGACTGTGCCCTGCAGTGGGTCGTATATAGGCTGAGATGATGATGATGATGCGTCATTCAATGTTTATATGCGTTTAAATCGATTTTGCTGATGCATGTCGTTGCAAGCGTTACAATTTTCGTTTCTCCTGTCATTAATTTAAATATGTACATCTGCTTTATACTGGGATGACAAGGAAACAATAGGATACATTGAAGACAGCCGTGCGCCTACCGTGGGAATACTAGCACACAAACACAGAATCGGGGCAATAATTAAAGACGTCAAATTTTTTAACTGTTTAACGGTATCAGCGCAAAATGACAGCTCTATAGAGCGATGGTAGTTCATTATTTCTGTTTTCAGGTTGTATAGCCCATCCCGTTAGATTGCCAGTTGGTACGTGTTTACAACGTCATCGGGCAGATGACACCATTTGAATTTAACTAATTGGAGGATAGTCCGATACATTTGATAGGCTACTTCGCTTTATCGTATTAAGTAGGATTTACCAGAAAAATCATACACTACACATATGTAGCTATTAGACTTCTTTAGATAAATAAATTATCAAGCATTAATTTACAAAATCCTATGATATATAGTGTTTTGACATATATATCAAAATCTATAGATAAATGGGAGTCAAGTTCGATATCTGTAAATGTAAGTTTTTTAGGTTTCGATTACGTTAGTTTTTTATTTTCTTTTTTATAAACTCTTCTATTATTTTTGTATACTTTGTGTGTCAATTAAAACGCGAGTTTACCTCAATAAAAGAAGTTCTAACATCTGTCACAGTTTGCATCGAATCCTTAAGTCATATTTGTACTCATGAATATCTGTACTTGTGTAATTTAAATTAAATAATTTGCCTACATAGCATTGCGGATGGATTTTTGGATCTGAAACTAGCTACAGACGTGTGATAATATTCTACCGGTTTTAGATACAGTTACGAATACAAAATTATTTCGGATCATCCGAGTTTATAACTTGGTTTAACATAAATATAGGATACTTTTTATTCCGGAAAATTGCACAGTACCCGAGGGATAACGATAAACCAATTCTTCGCAAACGGAGCCGCGGGCAACAGCTAGTATATTATATTTTAGATAGCAACAAAAAATAATACAGCAGGGTACGAATAGTAACCATTCCTATTCCGTCTCATTGAGAGTCCAAACGTATTTTTTTTTTTACTTATATCAAATATTATTTCAGTTTCGGATATTTATTTGATTCAGATACCCAGAGAGTAGTCACAATTACGGAGCTTCATAATATCCCTTCTATGTATAAAGTGGAATGCTTTTAATTCCTGAAATTCCTTTTTATTTCCAGAAATAAAGAAGTGGTGAGTTGTTAAGTCACGGAGTCCTGCCAAAACCGCGGCGGCGAACAGGTTCGTCCCGGGTAACGGAACCCACCTGACCTCAATAACGGCTTTTTGGAAAACCGGCTACATCCCATTCCATATGTACATACTTTTACAATAGGACTTTACTCATTTTTTTTTCATATTGCGATTTAGGAGTCACTTACCGCCAACCTACTTTCAGCAAAAAATGTTCCGAAGTTATTCCATTTGAGCGTACTTGCATGCTTGATCGAACGAGATGTGTAATTTTTTTTAATGTGTGTGATTGATGTTAAATAATTAAAGAAATAAATAAATAAATATCACGGGACAATTCACGCCAATTGACCTAGTCCCAAACTAAGCAAAGCGGGATCCTATCGATGTTTAGAAAATTTTATTTCCGAAAGCTTAGAATCCCGAAAACTTCATTTGTCCGAAAGCATTTTTTTCTGAAACCGTAAATATTTCAGGATTTATTTCAGGACCATCGTGTAGAACCCTTTAGGTTAGGTTAGGGTTGTTTTATAAAAATCCTGAAATATTTACAGTTTCAGAAAAAAATGCATTCGGATAAATGAAGCATTCGGGATTTTAAATATTCGGAAAAAAATAATTCTAAATTTTGATAGGTAACCCAATTTCAGTCTTGCCAGCTAATAAAGCCAGAAAAAAAACGATTGTCATAAATTTCATAAAATTTTGCACATTGTGGAGATGACCGTAAATTTTTTATTAAAATTAAACCTTGCTGTTAGTTAGTTTTAAAACAAGTGCTCGGGAACCAAAGCTTCATCGAATACACGCTTTTTCGATCGATAAGTCTAATCAGGTTTATTTCTGAAATCGTAAACTTTTCAAGATTTCTATAAAACTAACCTAACCTAACCTAATCTGTTCTATACGATGCCCTTTTAATGAATTCTAAGAAATTTACGGTTTCGGAAAAAAATCATGTCGGTGTTTTGACCCATTCGATATTTTAATACATTCGGTCTTTCGTACTTCGGTATTAATACATACCCCTCCCCCGAAAGCCCCCAAGAAAATTTCATAGAAAATGATAGAACCGTTTCCGGAATCTCCGAAATAAATAAATGATATACAAGAGTCCGTTTAAAGGTAGATTTGCATAATTATAATGTGTTCGTTAAACGTTTGCAATTAGGTCGAGCAGCGTGACTTGTTTCAATATTGTTGTGTAAATAGAAATGAATAATTTTACAAATAAAACCTTTTAGTTTAAAGCTTCATATATGCATACCTACCTTGACTCAAGCTGGTCGGTAATAAATTGGTATTACTGTAGGAAGCAACTGAGACAAGCAAATATTAAACTTGACAAAGGCCCTTCATGCACTAGGTTTCGCAGCGACCGGTTTTGCGCGCGACCTAATTTTGGTTAATATTTTAAGAGCATCTTGTTTGATCACGCTTGACCGCGGATCATTGGGTCATGTGACGCCATTTACGAGATATTCATGAGAAGAAAGTCACGCGAATCCGTCTTCAAACAACCGGATGAAACGGCACGCATATTTCACGGAAAATTATAAAACCAGTTAATATTTTTTACAGTATGGCACTATTCTCAGTTAATTTTAGTCCCAGTTATATACCAATCCCATATATGTATAATTGTATATATCGTTGAAGTTAATCAATCATCTTCTGTTCGTACAGAATATGGCGTTTTGACAAAGTATTAGCGAGCTAGACAGCATGTTTAATGAGAATCATTTTTGGTGCTACCAACAAATTCGCTGCAATAATGAGCCCGGGGATTCAATCTGTGAATCACTCTGGTACTGTTATGGACGTTTCACTTTTTGAGACGCGTCCCCCGCGCCGCCGCCCGCCGTGTCCGCGAAACCTCGTTTCAAAGTCAAGTACAGCCTACGTGAGGGGCGAGACCTTTCCCCGGCCTGCGTCGGCGCAGCGCAGCGCTTGTTGCTTCTAGCGTGCAAGATTTCTGTTCATTTATGTAGTTAGTGGATAAGTAGGTATGCGAATGAAAACATATTGTCTGTAAGATGTTCAGAGACATACTGTGACATACTGTGATTTTCATTCCATTGACGAATTACATGACTATAAGGGAATTTACCGCCGCGCCGATTAGTATTTGATAAATTACTTATTTTAAATGCGTCGTCCATATTTATAAACCCCGTAGTAATAAACGTTATTAAGTACCTAATGGATGATCTTAAGAATTCAATACCTAGTGCCCTTTTATCTCTTCTATGAAGTTACATACGTGTAAGTACGTCAAAGGAGCATTACGCGGACGTTGGCAAACTCCCTGCTAATAATCATGATCGTGTAGTGGGCTGAGACCACGTGCGGGTCCCGTTAGCGGCCGCGGCCCGCGTGACGTAGCTAACTGCGCGCACGCTCCGCCGCCAACAAGGCCGTTCGCCGCCCTGCTCACACCACGTGCTAAGGAACCGTTCGCTCTTCGGGACTCGGCCATTTACATAATACAATCATGTAAAACGCTTGTGTTACTGGCACGTATACGAATCGCTAATTTTTACTACAATGAAGATAATATTTAATACTTAGTGGGATGCATCATGATTTCAACATTTACATGCTACGTCAAGTTGCGTGTAATCGATCTGTGGTATACAGTTTGTGTGAACCCTCTCAAACTAAACTTGTATACGTAGGTAATTAATTAACGGTTATCTTTGCGGCCAGCGGGCGGAGCCGGGGCGTTAAAGAATTACAATGTCTGCCTACCAACGCTATTCTTTACTTTACCGAACGTCGTAAAGTTTAATATATTCAAACGATTTGTTTTTAGAGACAAAAGCTTCTCCCCGTTCATCTTTTCAAACCAACAGTGCATTCTAAGGGAAGCAGTGCAAAAAACTCTTTGGTAAGTATTTGAAAAATATATGCAGGTATTCGTTATGTGTTTAGTTCTAATAAAATTCAGGCTGTCCTTCATTACCCCTCAGTGCAGTTTACTCGCATACTTACTAAAATTTTTGTGACAGTAAATAAAATATTTTGTCCTAAAATATTTCATGCTGAAAAATAGGACTGCCAACCTGGGGTCTCTCTTTTTTCGATGGGGTAAAGGTTCTAGTATTATCTATTGGTAATTTAACTACTAGTACCGCGTTTGATCATTTACTACGGGAAAGCAACCACCATTAAAGTGGAGCATTAAATGAACAGTCGGGGTCGAAACGTTGTATTTATACTGTAAGTACTGGAAAGTGGGTCTATGGTAGCGATAAGTGTTGTGCTTGGGCAAGCAAGTTTGTTCATTGAGCTCATCGTTCAATGGAAGATTAGTTTTAGCGGACGGCAACTGATTACAGATCTTTGTGTTTGATCCCGGCAAAGTAGTTGACTAACCCATCTATTATTTTAAATTCCGATTGAAAAATACCCACAAGGACTATTCCTTGTGGGTGTTTTTCAGCTTTGCGGTCATAAAGTAGTGATTAACTAATAATTAGTTCTTTCTGTACGCAAGTGTACTAGGGTATTACTGTTATGTTCAAGTATGTAAATGCTACGTATAGGTAATACCTAATCCTGAATCTTACTAATGTTATAAACGCATTGGTTTGTATGGATGTGTGGATGTTTGTTACTCTTTCACGCTAAAACGGTTTGACGGATTCTGATGAAATTTGGCACACAGATAGTTTATAACCTAGATTAACATTAAGTATACTTTTTATCTCGGAAAAGTACATGATTTCCGCGGGATAACGATAAACGAATTATTTGCAGACGGTGTCGCGGCCAGCAGCTAGTTATACATATGTGTCTAGTACTATAAAAAAAGAGTTTTTTTTAAGTGATGTCGGCGTAGCAACAGCGGCGCGCGCGTTCGGCGCTGCGTAGCGCCCGAAATGCTGCCCTCTCAGGACCGTTACACCGGACGAGGACCTCACGCTAAGCCCGTGCCCATACTAAACGTTTCACACATTCCTCGATCACTCAAACCTACACCTTTATTCTTCTTATTTGTAAAAAAACTGTTTAAGCCAAGTTACCCAGCTACAGTTGGATATATACTTTTCTGAATTTTCTGTGTGTTTTAGTTTTGATAAGATTTACATATAAAAAGGTGCAGGCAATCAAGTAATTTATAATTTAAAAAAAGGAAAATATTACTCAGCACGAGTGGTACGGCAGCGCAATGCATTATAATAGTCTCATTTATTTTTTTACCTGTCTTATGGTAAGTAACTTTACCTAAATTCTATTAAATCTTCTAGCCCCATTACCTAACAATATTTAACGTGTAGAAGAATCAAAATATAAATAAATGAGAATTGTTTAAATTAGGAAATAATGAACACGGCTTTACGAAGATTCCTGCCCAACTCGTTCTCAATGAAATGTGGGTCAAGTTTATTGACAAATCAGGACATTGCCCGTGCGGCATCTCGCTCACACATGCTTTCCTCTTTCTCACTCACAGAGCCTTCGTCGTTACCTTACTTGACCACCAATAAAATATTTGATCTATCTGAATTCCGAAAAAAGATTCGAATGACGTTGCTAAAGGGGTAGATACAAGTAAGATGTAAATACTTATAGTACCTACAGTGTAAGAAATGATCCTTGTCAAGGATCCCAAAAACAGAAAAATGTTAAGCATTATAATTAAGAACACAACATTTACTTGAAGAATAGCCATTTTAGGCATTGGACATTTCATTTAATTATTTATGTTTTTTTTTGATGTGGTACTTACTGAATCTAACCTAGGAGTCCGCCGAGAATAATATTTTATGCAACGGCGAGTTAAAAGGCGAGTGACTTGATATGTGATAATATGAATGAAGTAGATACGGTTCAGGACTACCTGAACCACAGATTACGTATTTCATTGAGAGGGCAGGGACAAAGATTTCACTCAAGCAAATTTCGGACTCGGAACTTTATACGCATGATAAACACTATTAAATTGCCATTGTTTACAGGTATTTTAAAAGATAAATCGAAAATAAGAAACGATAAAATAAAAATATGAAATCATTTTCGCGCATTAATTGCAGAAAATACAGATACTATTATCTGGGCTGGAGTCCACAGTAGGTACCTACCATTCTTAAAAAGTGACAAGTTGAACCACTGGCCTAACCTAACCTAGCTTTTTAATCGAAATTCTTAAACTTGGATCTTATATGTATTATCTGGTTTAATAACATACTTTTACCATTAAAAATTACAATTGTTATTAAAAAAAAACATTTGAGACTTTTTCTACACTCTCTGCTATCTCACTCTGTATTTTGTTTATGCTCGTTTAGATAAACGTCTTTGTATTGATCTTAAACGCTCGTACCCCGTCATTAGAGGCGGCCCATTGTGATCACCCCTTATTTATATCGACCTTAAATCCGGAACGAACCGGAAATCGTTTTAATAAGCGCCGGATGTTAGATCATGTGCGCGGGAGTAACTCGACACGTCTTGAACCCACTAACCCATTAAGAGATGGGACCTTTTGTCAGGTGTCCCGGCGTAGGCACCATTGTTACTTCAGTTAACCACTACATTCATTTCGCTATTGCATACTTTGGGAGATACTTACACATTCTTCTAAAAGTTTACAGTGAAATTAAATGTCTTTCATTAAGGCCCTACCGAGCTTTTAGCGCCAATCGATTTTAGGTATTCTATGCACTGACAGCGGCTAGAATCAAAGCCGTGCGTAAGCGCAAGCGACACGAGTTCCCCGTCCGATGGCCGAAGGAGCACTGACGCAACTGGCTATCGGACATGGGGGAAGCACGATGGCTCAAGATAGGTTGGTTAGACTGCGCGTGTATTTAGATATTTTATCGTATTACTAAAACAAATACACATTTTAAAAATTAGAGGATTAGAGGACACACTACGCCCTAGAAAACTTCTTATTTTATTAAAATTCAAAAAGTTATGACCTGCCGTGCATGCATTATTTACGTCGTACTAGACGACTTTGGATTTTTTTTCTATCGAGCGAACTACAAGTAACCGTGTTTCGATAAACACTTGTCATTAGAGTGAATCCTCAAATATCTTACACATGCATTTCAGGACTATAGCTTTGCTACTAATGATACAGCACGAGATTAAATTAATGCACTAAATGCGTCAAAATCTCAGTAGGGCCTTAAGTGCGTCTATATAAAACCCAGAACAGGTAAAAAAGCTAACAAATTAAATTGAAACACATCTTTACGATCAAACAACCATATCAGAAAATCATTTTATGCTTACTTATCTTAAACATGCGCAGATTTTATGGCCAATTAAATATAATAGAGAAACCACAACAGTATTTATTTTTGACTCCCCACTGTCTTATTTTACGAGGAGCAGACAGGCAGGCAGATGACAATTTCTGTGCCAGTTCATACCAGGATAGGGTTCAGAATTCGCATCAGCAGATATAAATATATGTCAACTGTTTTAAAGTACAATAATAAATACTCAAATTGCTGACTGCCTGTCGCGTACCCGGCTATGTTCCCACACCGTATATGCACATGTTCTTTTTTTTCTACCTGCCGTTCCAAATTTGAATTCAAATATTGACTGATTGAAGGGTTCGTGGTACATCTGTCGCAGCCCTTTATCTTACGCCGGAGAAAGCCTCACGCGATGGGAAAGCCTTTACTTGCGTGTATTTTGGGTAACATGTGTTACAGAACTGTATTGTACTGTTCGACGTAACATGTGTCTCTTAACTTCCAAATATTTGAATGGTATTTTGTATTGAATATGGTATTTTTTCATAAAAGTGTTTTTTATTGTTTGTTAGTTAAAGATGGGAATCTTTCGTATAAATAAAATCTTTAATACAAGCTTTTTCTTACTGACTATACATTTGGTTGACTGTACTTGCTTGACATCCAATCTACATATCCGTAACAAAATTAAATTTGGTGCCATTAACCGTTGAAGACTTTCGTCTTGCGAGATGATCCTGGCCGGACCCACCAGAATTCCACTACCTATCAGATTACTAGGTATTTATTGTCACCGGATTTACATAAGTATGACAATTTTCAGCTCAACCGGATATGCATGATGTGATCCAAAAATACTTACGAATTTCGAAACCACAAGTTACATACAAACAAATTTACATACAACATTGCAAGTTATTTAAAAGGATGTCAAAATAAAATGAAGTTCGTGAATGTTACTTATTGGAATAGCACAAAGTCATCCAGTTAAGAATTCAAAAGGTCTCTAGCTTTTTCTGACAAGTAAGTAAACGATAACAAAGAAAAAGTTTATTAAAATATGTTCTCCTTAAATAAATGCTAAAGCTATTTGGTTTTGAGGTCAGAGGAGTGAGTCTGCCCAGGTCTAAGAATAAGGTCTAGCCGGCGGCTTGAGCGACCGGTCTGCCGAGATGAGTAGCTTTCTCCGCGCTCCACCGCTTGCGATGCAAAACGCACACACGCTGATCGCATACAACGATACTAGTAAATAAGACGTTTCTAGTACATCACAAATAAATTACAAACTCATTATAATACATACTACGGATGTTTGTCCACAAAGATGTAAGTACGAAAAATGTCTATCAGGTACAAAAATAACTTGTTAATAATACTATTTTTCAAAATGAACCTAGCGTAGCTTTGGTTGGTTTCGTAATTATAAATGAAGTAGTTGTTGCCCGCCACTCCGTCTGCGAAGAATTCGTTTATCGCTATCCCATGGGGACTATGCAGCCTTTGGGAAAAAAACAATCCTATGTCTTCCCTAAACTATCTCCATACCAAATTTCATCTAAAGCGGTTTAGTGGTTTAATCGTGACGGATGAGGTAACAGACAGCACAGATACAGGTACGTACTTGCGCATTTATGATAATTAGTAAGGATAGATCTATCGAGATTCGGGAAATTAGATATGTATGCTTTAGTCTGTAGTGTCAGAAATGATGGATACCCTTGAGATATAAAGTGCATAATAAAGTTAAGATGGTTAATTACCCCTATAAATACTGCGTTAGAAATGAGAAAATTGAAGTTAAAATCAATGCATAAGAAGTCTTTCTCAAAGTAGTAAAGACTGTTGTGATAGGAAAATTCTAAGTCAGATGCATCAAGATCGTTGAGAAGGTATACGGTATACGGATGAACTAGTTAATTAGTGCTTTCACGATATTTTTTCTTTTGGTAACGGACATAACCATTTCAGTTTTTAAGATTTACTTTTTTTTTGTTATTGAGAAGTGAATGTTATATTATAACCACATGTATATTATGTCATGCACTGACTATAACTAAAAATTGGCTACCTGTCGATATAATATCTCCTTGGCTGTTTTTTTTAACAAATTACTTTACTTATGACATTTCAACTCTCTTTTTATGCTTGATGGCCTGATACCCCGAACCAGACACGGGAATAACTCCTGTTTACCAGTAGAACTCTTTTTCATCAAATGACAGATAGAAATAATTTATAGGCAAAACGTAATTAAGTTGATCGTTAAACTTAAAATTTGATTAGTACTTATCTACTTTTATTATTGGCATTTGATATCCAATAAAATTATTTAGATACCTATAAATCTACATACATTATATATAAATCGCATACGCGACGCCGCTAGAATCAATAACAACGATCGAGCGGCCATTGGCCATCGTGGTGAAAGCGCGGCGCAGGCGCAGGCGCGGCTTGTGGGATCAGCTGATTGCAACCAATATACCTACCTATTCAAAATCAAATGGGATATTTTCAAAAGGATTCCTTAATAACATTATCAAAAATGAGATACGAAACCGTTCACCCCAGTATTTGTAGTGACTTTCCGAAATGTGTTCACTCTGTTCATGGCTGTTTGTTCTGCCTATATAGTGGTTCCTGAACTTAAAGCCTAGTTAAGTACACCAACGCGGGTTAGCCAGTGAAGATCGATCCCTCATTAATAACCGCTTTAATCTCTTAGCAACATTGATACGTCAGATACAGACAAAACACACTTTTTGGGATAACTAGATATCCAGACTATTACTCGTCCAGTATTGTTCAGATTCTTGTGCGAGTAGAGCGTAAGTGTACTACTCTTGTGCACTTGACATGTCGCCTTGTTGCCAGTTCGCGTGGTCATTGCCGCGGATCCACCGCGCGGAGCGGCGCACATCTCCGGCGCGCGAGTGAAAGTTGCGCACACCCCGCGCCCGCGCCACTGCCCCGCGGTATATGTGTCACTGGTAGACGTAGACCTTAACGCTTGCCAATGTTAAACGCAATTGACGACTCGCTAATAGCAGCTTTCCATTGGCTCGGGTTGCTGCACATGCACCCTAATCACGGCATATTGTGTGCGCAGCAACAAAACATGTTTGGATTTTGGACAGCCTGTATGCGCGACATAAAATCAACGTGAAACAATCCCGGTAAAATAATTTCCTCCTAAATAACAAAAGTATTGTTTGATGATTATTATTTGCGGATAAATTCTTTACCACAAAGGAAAGTGCAAACAATCTCGTATCAAAATTAAATGGAATTATAATTTTTTGAACAAAAGGGACCAAATCTAACGCAAAAAGAAGACGGCTATAACTACTAGTTTCAAAAATTTCAGCTCATTTGAGATTTCTAAT
Organism: Archips crataeganus; assembly: GCA_947859365.1. Lineage (NCBI taxonomy): Eukaryota > Metazoa > Arthropoda > Insecta > Lepidoptera > Tortricidae > Archips > Archips crataeganus. Next base: position 24,680,904 of record OX402045.1, on the reverse strand, counting down.
ACCAAATAGTTTATACTTGGTCTTTCGTATCATTAAAATAAATAAATATTAGGGGACAATCTTACACAAATCGACCTAGTCCCAAACTAAGCAAAGCTTGTACTATGGTACTAGACGACGATAAACATACTTATATAGATAAATAAATACTTAAATACATAGAAAACATCCATAACTCAGGAACAAATATTCGTGCTCATCACACAAATAAATGCCCTTACCGGGATTCGAACCCAGGACCTCTTGCTTCGTAGGCAGGGTCACTACCAACTAGGCTAAAGCGGTCGTTAAGAGACATTACGTGATTGAAGTTAATACAAAGTCAATTGCTAATCCTGATGCTTCACGACAGTAACATTGGACAGAACCTCACCGTTGTGACGGTAGCTTAGTTCTTAGCTACGAGCTAACTATTACACTGGATAAGACCAGTAATCAACTAATACGAAAAGTAATCAACGAATAAGCTGGGCTGCAAAGTATGTAACAGAGATTTACGCCCGATTTGGCGGACGAAGGGAATATCAGATAAAGCTAAAAAAGTCATTGATAAAATATCTCTGACCGACTGATTTGTGATAGTTACAAGGTATTTCACGCTGTAATGTGTCACCTAAAAGTCCTAATTACTAACATTTTAGAGGTCGTGGATGATACATACAGCCTTCGCCTCCGAGCCGACGGAACCAAATGAGTCACCAAACTTGCTGTGAAGCAATATGTGCTGTGGGCGCAGGAACAACTGTTGTCCTGTACTTCTAGGTCACATCCCTAATGCAAAACTATATGCCAGTTCGAATACCTAGGTAATTACTATGGTAGCCTACGTAATTAAATTTCGTCTTATAATAATAGAGCTTTCCGCCCGAGCAGTTCTCTTAATTATTACATTAAAGCGATTAATTGCTTTATGAAAATAAATAAATACGCCGTCCAGTAAACCAGTGAGACGATTTTAAAGCACCTGCTGCGAATTTAGGATTTGTCTAGACTTGGTTGAAGAAATACCGCTGACCTGGTTGTGCGGAACTAAGTAATAAGTTTCAAAACACTTAATTTTGAGTAACGTAATCAATCCTAGTTCAATTGGTTCAGCCTTTGATTACAATTTGTAGTGGGTTGATAGTTGATACTGTCTATGCATATAAATTTACTTTTTCTATACTTGCTATCGTCTGGTCTTGGTGTAGAAGACTATTTCAGAAGGCATAGGTATTTAAAAATAAAGTGGTTGTGATAACGTCCACCTGCTAAGATGCAATATACATATATGCAATAACCAACTACATTGTAATAGGTACTTATTCAACAGGACTGCAATATCGTGCATGCACATGAAAGTTCACACAAGTAAAATACACAATTTTAAATTTGTAATTTTTACATGACACTGGCATTGTCTAACAACATTCGCAAAGACGAATAGGGCACAAAAGTAATAAAATCTTGTAATTAATTTCAAAGTAACATGTTATGTTAACATTGAAATTCAAAGTACTTTTTACCTAGAAAAATAGCCAACCATTCTTTGAGATCGAGTCTTAACAATGCATCGGCTCTTACTCCAAATGTTGTAAATAAATAATTCAAATGCAGAATTTAATCAAATAAGTGCATTGCTCTAACTAGGTGACAATGTATGGTTAACTACGCTGTGGGTAGAGGCAGATATTAAGGAGACGAGGGCTCACCTGGATAAGCTGTGGCGAGATCGAAAGTAGAGTGCAGTGTTCTCCTGTCAGATCCGCGGCAACATCATAAAAAGTCTACTTGTTCAACAGTTCCTCTAGCTCGAACTTGGCGCTTCACTTGTCAAATGTCACAGGAATCACTTAAGTGCCTTCAACAGCGTACAGGGGAGAACCCAGGGTCGATAGTGGGGCAACAAGCACGGGATCGGGGTGGAAACTAGAAAACAAGAATGATAGACTTTAGCTCTTAGTAGGACGAGCAACGTTGTATCCGACAGTGTCTACGAAGAAATGATCTTACTTACAAATACAGACCTATAATAAAAGATAGTTTATCTATTGATGACATGCATTAGAAATTCTAAAAAGATCCTTTACTTCTATACAAAGAAGAAAGAAGTTCACAAGGATATTTCAGCTTATGGTAAATAAGCCAAATAAGGTAAAAGATTTACTTTTTGTTATATTAATTAGACATTAGTAATAATTAAGAAGATTAAATTTTAACAAAGAAATGCGTAAAAATTTGTGTCGCTGCGGGCCGGCGCGCGCGCCCGTTAGAACTGTAAAAAACCAGTCGGCCGACCCCGGCCAACCCGAATATCAGCCGAAAACGGAACTGCCCGCCCGGGCTACAGAGAAAATGCGACAAGAATTTTCCACTGAACAGTTTATGATTTATGAATATATAATAAAATTATTAAAACGGTTATTTAATTATGGGATTAAGTATAACATGCAAAGTTAGTTAAGGAATCACGTAACAAGATAGCTAACAAGAACAAAAAGAAAAAAAGGAAAAGTGTGATTGGCATAAATAAAAAATGAAATATAACTAAAAAGTTAAATTTCCCTCGAATATTTACAAACAAGACAGGAAAAAATTAGAAAAATAAAACTGGCGTCCAGAGTGCTTATCCACTGTGTACTCCAACAATCCGCGGCACTGTCACGTCACTTTATAAATGCCAATTACAAACATTTCCCAAACACCCGCAATTTGCTCCATTTTTCACAAAATTGTAGTAATTTTCAAAAATGGAACAAAAACGTGTTTCATATTTTTTTTTTGACATACACTGGTTTAAAGTCGCTGTAGTGGCACTATTATATTTTGTTGTTCAATTTTGTCCGTATGTACACCGCACTGCACTAAAGAAAAGGCGAGCGCGTACCGCGCGTAGCACCGACTGACTGTGGCGCGGGCGCACCCTACTCACTTCCCACCAAAATTCTGTACCACCACCGAGCGACCAGGGCGATGCAACCGCGGCCCGCTCGCGCGCGCACAGCCCGCTGGCCCGTAGCGCGCTTAGCGCCCCGACCGCTCCATTACTGTAGATACTCACGTCAGCATCATGCTCAACTTACTCATTTCCATTTTTTTTATAAGATTGTTGGTTGTACGCTTCTTGAAGTTTTATATTGTTTGATGTCCAGAGAAAGTATATCCCTTTTCAAAAACGTTTCCTTTACATCTATCTTTGCTCTACTAAACAATTTGAGGGGAAACGTCAATCTAAAATCAAGTTCAGACTTATTTTGGATAAGAAGATAAAAAAGTTAGAGCGGCGCATTTCTCTTTAAGTTGAAAACCCCTGCGGACAGCTATCTCCGTTGCGTACCCGCACACTCGCGCGCGCGCACACTGCGGCGCCTACTTCCAGCAGTTGACAGGCCTACAGACCTACAAACGAATGCTTTCACTTTGGGTAACCGTTAACACCAACTACTTAGAAGCCATTTTTGCTTGTAATAATGGTTGTGCGAATTTGCAGTCAGATGGTAAGTGGAACGTCGAATGATTTTCTTTATTGGCCCTTCAGTGGCTCTCCTTAGGTCTTGGTTTATACGAGTACTTATCAGGAAATAAGTCAGCCAGCGAAAAGGTAGCACTTACTTAGTCCTCGAAACCGATATCTACCGCCAGGTTCCTGCAACAATGTATGACTTACTCTGTGATATCGTTGTAATAATTAGTAAGTATTACAGATTTATTCAGAATCGACTAAAATTTTGCTTTAAGTAGTTTCCATATCAACATTGAATTTGAGCGCTTATTTAGCGAGTAAAATAAAGTAATCCTTACATGAAATAAATCATTTTCAGTATATGAACACCCTAAAAGGTTTGATGATCCTTCCATGCATTTAATTTATTTTCAAAAATATCAAATTTCCTACTTACAACTTAACTTAATGGAATTGGCTGCACAAAACGCACGTCCGTCGGTCAGTTACAAATTTATACTTTCAAAGTACTAAAACCAACCTCAGGTTCAGACCATGACAAATGTTCTGTTCTTATTATACCTTACCATTTTTATATGCAAGTACCCGAAGCTTTAGATGGGTTATAATAATATTATACAAGATTTCAACAATATACTGCTGTTAGTACGTTCAATAAAAAGTGAGAATGAGTATGTTATAAACAACTTTTACTAAATGTCATTTTATTTTTCGACATAGTCTCCTTTTAGCATAATACACTTAGTATATCTTTTTTCTAAACTTAAAATTTCATTTTTAAAAAAGGTCTCATCTGGAGTACATAAAAAATCTTGTACTGCAGCGACTACCGCGTCGTCGTCTTCAAATTTCTGGCCTCTCAGGTATTGTTTCAATCTCGGAAATAGGTAGAAATCACTGGGAGCGAGATCTGGTGAATACGGAGGATGCTTAAGGATATTGAACCCAGCATCACAAATTGCAGCCATTGCAACGGCGGACTTGTGTGCCGGGGCATTGTCCTGGTGGAAGAGCACAACTTTCGAGAGTTTACCTCGCCGTTTTTCGAGGATCTCATTGCGCAATGTTGCTATTTGTTTGGCGTATAAAGTGCTCGTAATAGTGGCTCCATGCTCGAGATACTCATTAATTTATATCCCTTTACCATCCCAAAAAACAGAGCCCATGACCTTACCGGCCGATGGGCCCACCTTGAATTTCTTCGGAGTTGGAGATGATGGCCTTTTCCATGTCATAGACTGCAGTTTGGTTTCAGGGTCGTAATGATGGAGCCATGTTTCGTCCATTGTTATAAATCGCGCAAAAAAAGTTCCCGGTCTTGCTGTATCAGGTCTAGTCCAAAGCTTCTTGACAATTCTCGACTCTAGTTTGTTTTTGCGTGTCAGTAAGCATTCTTGGTACCCAACGCGCAGATACATTTTTCATACCCAAGCGTTCATGTAAAATATTATGCACGCTCCCCGTTGAAATCTTTACATTTTCAGCAATAAAACGAACGGTGACACGACGATCCGCCAAAACTGAGTTTTCGAATTTTTTCACAATTTCTTCAGTTACTGCTGTAGTAGGGCGTCCGGAGCCCGCGTCGTCCATGGTCGATGTTCTTCCACGTCTAAATTCGGCGCACCAACGTGCGACTGTCGAATACGGAGGAGCATTAGACACTTAAGTGTCCCGCAAATCTAAATTGACTTGGTCCGTAGAAAAATTTTTCAAACACAAGTATTTGATAACGGCGCGCAGTAAAATTTTCTCCATTTTCGCTAACGTACATAACGTAGCATTGCAAAGAAATTACCGTATTTTTTTTAAACAAAAGATAGTTAGTTTTTTTTTCATAGCAACAAGGATAATAGCAATCAGCTAGATAGATTAGCTTTACCAGCCAATATTTAATTTCCTAATATTGAAAGAGTTTGCATCTCATTCTCACTTTATATTGAACGCCCCTCGTGCAAACGAAGAACGCTATCACCTCGCGATATGCCTCAGTACTTCCTCTAGGTAATAAACAACTTTACTACAAACTAAAACACACAAAATATAAATATAAATTCAACTTAAAAGTAATTATTACTTTACTAGTAGTTATAACTCCTTGAAATATTAATAAACTACTTTAGCAAAAAAACACAACTATTTTATATGGCACGGATTTTAGTTATTGAGGCATATAGGGCACACGTTTGGTTTTTCGCTAATTAAGAAACCATGCAACTCGCTCCGCGTCCGTTGTCTCCAAATGGTTCAGCTAATTTGATGACGAATCGACCTAAAAATAAAATTCAATAAAAACATAGATACTTTGTACAAAGTACAGTTTTTATTCATTTATTTATTGTGATCTACATAGCTCATCGCTAGCAGTACTCATGGTAGAGGTACTGTACCGTATTACTCAAGGGTTGATTTAATGAGAAATAATTAAAGCATAATTATCTCTTAAATGATTTTTCTTGACTATGTTGGTTTCGTATAAATGGAATGATATGCTTATCACTGCTGTGGAGCGGCACTTTATGTTAATGCTGATCTTAATTGCTAGGGTGCTAATTGTAGGCAAACTCATACCTGTTCATCATATTTCCGTTTTTTCTTCCATTGGATCAATTTGAGTACACAGACCTGATTTAATTGCGTCCACATCTGATGTAGTTGTTTTCGTAAACAAATATCTGACTACTTAATATCAAAGTCAAAATTTTGTTCGGTTCTTTCCATACAAAAAATGTTAGGTTAAAATTTATTACTTTGTTGTTATTTAATGCTCATAAAGCGAAAGGAAAAGAAGTTAATAATTAATACTACTTCATAAAAAAACCTTCTCCTATATTACTTTTTTTAGTTTAATTATTTATTAGCAGATCTTCTCCTTACAGCGACGTTCGGTAGGTACTTTTACTTAACAGAGAGCTGCCACCCGCCTCCGCGTATGCTCCCGCTCCCGCGATGACGGCCTATTCAGCGTTGCAAACTAATGGCCCACAGAGTGGCACACTGACCCGCTTCTTATGCTCGACGCTTTATTTTGATTTATTCCTTTGCTTCGCTGTCTCACTCTACATTGTTCGCACGTCCGTCTGAATGTTTTCAATAAAGGCTTTTTTAAGTTTTAACAACTCATTTGTGTGCCTGTCAATTGGTAATAGGTACGTTTTTTTGTATAATCGGATTAAATGGTGATCTAATCAAAAATGAATGCGATAATTTAATAAGACGTGCTGTGTTCTAAAATATTAAAAAGTGTGTAAAAACGAATCTACTGTGTATTTTAAAATAAAATAAAAAACCTGTGTAAAAAACCCATTTCATTTTGGCTGTAAATTAGTATTTAATTGTTTTGTTTTTTACCTTCACTTTGACCTACCTTTTAGCCTGAATTACTTGTGATACCTACTTGAGCAAGGCCCACGGGGTAAATGGAAAGCGTATAAAACATGTCCCCTTAATATACAGTAAAAGGGTTTTAAATATGATTAATTAGAGACCCGTTCCCCTTACTCATAAAATTTATTCTAGCCCGGTTTAGCTAAACTTCTGTTTTTTAAACGGCAAATGCCAAAGTGACGGTATAGGCAAACGAATAAGCTTAACAAGCATTTGTAAAATTAGGTTAAAAACATACATTACTTTATTAATTCTGTAATGAAACATTTAATAACCATGACGGGTGTTAACATTCGAGTGGTAGCATAACTGTACTCTTCTTAATGGCACTCGAGGACGTGTTGCTGGTCACGATTGCACAACGTGCCGTCATCCCGCCCGGGCCGGGGCCGCGGGTCGCGGGGCGCCGGGCGCCGGCTCAGCCTGGGACGCGACAAGTAGAGCACGGGGTTAACCAATATTGAAGATACCTGAGGCCCGTATTAACACGCAGGGGGCCGATATTTAAACACATCTATGAAAATAAATACCATTTTGAGTGGTAAATAGTAAATCACACAATATCAATAATATTGAATTTATACCTATATGCCAAACCGTTTTACAATATTAAGCTAGTCACATTAAGTCCCTTATTCCAATGTTAATGATCATCGTTCATCATCATCATTTCAGCCGAAAGAAGTCCACTACTGAACATAGTCCTCCCCCAAAGCTCGCCAAACAGATCGTTCCTGCACCATCCGCGTCCAAAGCGTTTCCGCAACCTTAACCAGGTCGTGCTCGTCGCTCCATCTTGTTGGAGGCCTACCTACACTGCGTCATCTGATCAGGGACGCCACTCTAGAACCTGTCGGCCCCATCGGCCGTCAATTCGATGAGCGAGCGATGTGCTGTGCCTTTTGCCCACTATAACTTGTTAATGGTAAATTGTGTAAAATTTAAAATACGAGTAGCGTATATAGTAACTAGCAAATTACAGCTTTAAAGATACGGAATGTTCAAAATAATTCCATTTACAAATAAAAAAATAGAAAAAGAAAACCCCTTCTAAAAGAGCTGTCTGATGCGTCAAGGTCCCCATGATGCTGGCGGCATTACCCCTTTGAACCGGGAGGGCGATCCGCTGGGATAAGAACGTGCCAGTTCTTGTGTCCCTGGGGCTATGGGGCGTCGATCAACCGGTACAACATTGTCCCTATAATGTCTAAATAATCAGCTCTAAATAATGTTATTAAATGGTCTAAAATTTTATTCAAGCGGTAATGTTGCAGCATTGTTTTTATAAGTAGAAGACCGACATTAAATTATTTGTAGCCGAGGTCATATCAAGAAGTCAAAAGACTGGCGGAAGAAAGGATAGAAGATACGTGATATTTTCGAGTGATGTGATTTCAAACGTCGGTCTCCTTAGCTCGATATGACTTTTGGCAGTTTTAGGTTTGAGTTCAGTTTAAAAACGTGCATGTGCATGTAAGGATTTGCCACACTTGAATGCGTATCACACGGTCAGATCGCATATATAGGTATACAAAATATATACAGACCGACAATGTTGTTCATATATAATGCGGGCTGCGTTCAATTTGACCTGACCGCGACCGCAGAACGCATCCAGTGTGGCAAATCCTGTAATCACGCTATCGTGATTATATACTGTCATATTATTGGGTACGATACCCTGAGGTAAAGTTCCGGAGCGTCGCTTGTCGCATCTCATCCACTGTGTAACGAAATTGGATAAAAAGAATAACAGAATTGACTTTCGAATATTTCAGTTACCTATATATTGAATTAAAACTAAAAATTCCTCTTCTTGCGATCATAAGTTACACACGATGGTTTTAGGTTTAAACAGTATATGTATAAAAATCGTAGCAAAACCATGACCTACATTACTCAAAACCACCTTTAACAAACCCAACCCAAGATCAACGTAGTCAATTCATCATTTTCATATAACAATAAACCTATGCGAATATACGAGTACATACAAGTTTGCACAGTATTAGTATATCATTGTAATATATGAGGTACAGAGGCGCGGGGTGAGGCAAGCAAGGGACAGTTGGCTGCGCGACCTGCGCGCGCGCCGAATTCGGCCGGTAACGGTGATCGCGCGGGCCCGCGGCTGCGCGGAACTGTTTTTGCGAATACCAAATTTATTGCGGCGACTGCTGGAATGTCGGGGCACTGGTTAGAATTAAAATAGACCCATCTGACTTGACGTTTCCTGTTTCTTGAAGCTTTCGAGCAGCTGATTAACGTTAGGGTAAGCTTTGCTCACACCAACATCTGAGAAGAGCAATTGATCATACTTTTTTAACTTATCATATTGCTTGAACTTTTGTGTAATTCTTTACGTAGTTATATCTAAAAGTCAAGTAAACTTTTAAATTCGTAGGCTATCAATAGCATCGCGCCGCAAAAAGACTTCAACGTGCGCGTGCGACAACTCCACGCTTAAACTGTTGTTATTTTAAAAAGCGTTCAATGTTCAAAGTCTGTATAAAGATTTTCCATAAGAGCAAGTATTAAATAAAACATTGTTTTTTTACCAACGTTACCTGATCCGTGTTCAAATACCGTAGCAGGGCCGCAGTTGTAAGCGCAACGCAATAAACTCATGTTTTACAACTTTCTTCAAAGCGGCATGGTAAGGACAATAGATCGACTATTTACAGAAATAAAGAAAAGTGACCACCAGCCTTTACCTTTCGCCGATACACAAACAGCGGTTGGACTTGGATGGGCTTGTTTATTTGTTTATAGAACCTGCAGTTTGGGTAGGACCGTGACGAACGGACAATCAACAGTTAACCGTAAAGATGTCCGACAAGCATAGCTACAACGATCACGTTTTGCATACATTGTTCTAAAGAATAGAATTATACCTTAATGAACTTCTAGTTGCGACTTTATTTTCTATATGTATGAGGCAGTTTTGTCGGAAACTTTAAAGACATACCATATTACTAGCAGGTCAAGGACTAAGAGACCCTATTGCGTAGAAAATCTGGGGGCACGGTAGTGCCCCCGCCTACTCGAGCAAAACAAAGGCACTGCCGTACCATCCTTTTCTCAAAGCCATATTCACTTCGTTCATATCGCAACTCACGTCACTCGCCTTTTGTAGTGGGATACTTATAGGACAACACCAATATTTTTGGCATTAAAGAATGAGACTTGGCACACTTGTTCCTTAGGTGGATCAGAGTGGAAAACGCCCGGGAGCCAGCGGGAGCCACCCTGCAGGGGGGGAGGGGGAGGGGGTAAAGTTTTCTTACGCCGCGCGTACTGTTGGTCGTAATAACTGCTAACTTATAGCTAGTATGGCAAGTGGGGTATCATTTTCGGATAAATAAAAGATGGCCAATCATTTTCCGAAACAAAAAATACACTTTTACGTACAAAAAAATTAAATTACCGCCGATAATTGAAAATTTTATGAGAAAATATTTTTTTCCAGTGTCGATTAATTCTGAACTAGTACCGATATCAGCAAATAAAAAATATGTTTAGAAAGCCACACTTATACAAATTCCGAAAATATAAGTTTTTTTGGAAAAAATACTTAAAAAATGTTTTTAAAAAATATTAAGCGCAGCGCGGCAGAGCAATGAAAAAAATATCAAAAGATTCACTGAATTATTTATTACATTACTTCAGATTTACTAACGGTTTACCTACTCCTAGTACCTACTTTTAAAAACTTAGTTACTCCATTAAGTGCTAATTTTTTGGCATGACATGCAAATGCAACTCTACACAAAATGTTTAATTAGGCTGAAAATATGTACCTACTTATTTTTAGATGTGCTAGAAGAAGTCTAGAAGGGAAGAGGGAACCGCAGGAAAGTGCGCGGGCGGGCGGCCAGCCGCCGCGCCGCATGTGTGGGTACTTGTTCAGTAGCAACTGTGCAAATATTCTTGTATATTTCTTGTATATTGGACTACACTTTATACTGAGGATTTTACGGGTTAGCAGAGTATTACTGTAAGTATATGAATATATACTGCGGCCTGCGGCTTAAATAATGATGATGATGAATATCATCATCATTATTTAAGCCGCAGGCCGTCGACTGCTGGACATAGGCCTTCCTCATTCATTACGGTTAGATGCAACTGGCATTCACCCTGACTGAACCTGCGGGCTTTACCAAATTGTCCGTCCATCTTGTTGGTGGACGTCCCACACTGCTTTTGCCAGTCCGTGGTCTCCATTCGAGAATCTTTCGGCCCCAACGGCCATCTGTTCTCCGTGCTATATGGCCTGCCTATTGCCATTTCAACGAGCTAATCCGTTTGGTTATGTTGGTAGCCCTTGTTCTTCTACGGATCTCCTCATTCCTCATTCGATCCCGTAGAGAAACCCCGAGCATAGCCCTTTCCGCAGCTCGTTGAGTGTCTCTGAGCCTGTTCATCAGACCTTTAGTGAAGCAGCACGTCTCGGATCCATTCATCACCACTGGCAACACACACTCAAAGACTTTTGTCTCAAGGTACTGAGGTACCTCGGACGAAAAGATAATGCGGAGCTTCCCGAACGCTGCCCACCTCCTTCTCAAAGTTGGATCTACCTAGTTGGACAGTTTGTCGTAGGTATACATATGCGTCAACAACTTCAAGAGTCGAGTTCTTAATCATAACGGGGGTCGGGGCAACATGGGCATTAGATACGATTTTGGTCTTGTCCATGTTCATCCTGAGTCCTACCCGTTGGGAGACTCGATTGAGGCTTTGGAGCAACGTGCTGAGTTCCTCCATCGATTTCGCGATGACCACGATATCGTCGGTAAACCGAAGTTGAGTGATGTATTCGCCGTTGACATTGATGCCTAGTCCTTTTTCCATTCCAGGAGCTTGAAGGCGTCTTCCAGAGCGGCAGTAAACAGCCCGCTGTCTCACGCCTCTTTTTAAGGGAATCGCCTTCGAACTCTATTCCTGTACCTATTCAGTCCAACATAATGGCATTCTTATACAAACACTTTAATATTTTGATGTATCGATAGTCAATATGGCAATGGCACCGCTGGAGAGACTCGAGCACCGCTCATGTTTCGATCGAATCAAAGGCTTTCTTGTAGTCCACAAACGGTGGGCATAGAAGCAAGTTATACTCTTCGGTCTTCTGTATAACTTTTCGCAGCATGTGTACGTGGTCTATGGTACTATAGCCTTTTCGGAACCCGGCTTCTTCGGGAGACTACCTAGGCTGTTTGATAAGTACCCGTTTTCTGAATTTATTAATATCACTGGCCGAAAATATGTATACAACCTTTTTAAGCCATTTTTCAGAGGCGGAAAATTAAAAAAAAACAAACAGCATTCTTTTGTTTTTTCTCATTTGACAGCGATTTAGTGAAAGCGAGAACTTTAATTTGTTAAAATGGAGAAAGAACAGTATAGGTCTGTAATTCGATTCCTGTTTTTGGAAGGAAAAACGTGCGATGAAATAAAAGGAAGAATGAATGCGGTTTACCGCGACTGTGCACCTTCTATGACAACTATCAGATATTGGTTTAACGAATATAAGCGGGGGAGGACAACCGTATTTGATGAGGATCGCCCAGGCCGCCTAATTGAGGTGACTACAGACGATATGGTTAGTAAAATTTTAAATATCGTTTTAGCCGACCGCCGAATTAAAGTTCGAGAAATCGTTGATGCTGTAAACATTTCAATCGAGCGGGTACAAAACATATTGGAAGAAAAATTGGGTATGAAGAAGGTATCGGCGAGATGGGTGCCGCGTTTACTCACGGAGGAACAAAAACAGAACCGACTGACTACTTCGGAGCAGTGTTTGGCCGTGTTCAAAGGTAACCCGAAGGAGTTTCTGCGTCGTTTCGTGACTGTAGACGAAACGTGGGTTCACCATTACACCCCGGAAATGAAAAATCAGTCGAAGCAGTGGATTTTACCGGGCGAACCTGCTCCAAAGAAATCAAAAACCGTCCCATCGGCTGGAAAGGTCATGGCGACCATTTTTTGGGATTCCCAGGGTATTATATATATCGACTACTTAGGAAAAGGGAAAACGATAACAGGACAGTACTATGCCAATTTATTGGATAAATTTGACGCTGTGTTGAAGGACAAACGGCCCCATTTAAAAAAGAAAAAAGTACTGTTTCTTCACGACAACGCACCAGCTCATTCGTCCAGAGTTGTGGTGGCTAAATTAACACAGTTACGCTACGAACTGCTGCCTCACCCTCCCTATTCTCCAGATTTGGCCCCATGCGATTTCTTTTTGTTTCCCAACCTGAAAAAATGGCTCGGTGGTAAGCGTTTTGGATCAAATGACGAAGTCATTGCCGCTACAGAGGGCTATTTTAGTGACTTTCAGAAATCATACTTTTTGGAAGGCTTATTGAAGTTGGAATATCGGTGGAACAAATGTATAGAGTTAAAAGGAGACTATGTAGAAAAATAAATGCATGTATACAAAAATAACTGATTATTTTTTGCATAAACGGGTATTTATCAAACAGCCCTCGTATAAGTCATCAAACATGCGCTCGAGACGTTTTGTAATGACCCTGGAGAATAGCTTATAAACATGGCTCAAAAGCAAGATGGGCATGTAGTTCTTAAAAAATCACGCTTTTGTTTCATGCTTCTGGCGTGGTACAGTCAGCATCAGAAGTAGCTGGTCACTTTTGTACCTTGTCGCTCTACAGTCAGGTGCAAAACGTTATACTTGATTGACAATTGTGTTATTACGACAAAGTACAAAAGTGACCAGCTACTTTTGATGCTGACTGTACCTTCGAGCAAGACGGCATTAAAGAGCCTCTGAAGGACTTTAAGTACGTGATTCACTCGCTTTCAGAAGCTCAGATGTTTTATGTTTGATGCTTGTTGATGCTTTGTTGTTCTTAAGCTGTTTCAGGGCCATCCTAATTTCGTACAGGCTGATTTCCGGGATATCTTCGGTATAGTGTCGGGTCAGTTTGGCTCTTGGGTCTTCAGCCACAATGGAATTAACAGATTTTGTGACAGAATCGTAGAGCTGTCTATAGAACTCCTCGATTTTCGTTAACATGTCCGCTTTTGTCAACGCTACACTGCCATAATCCTCTTTAACTTTGTCATCTGGCTTTGCCCAGTAGACATATCTCTTGCGAATCTTACTTTGGCTGGAGCCTTTGTTCCGCTCTATCGCATATTTAATACGAACAGTCTTAAAGGTACGAATATCGTGTCATAAGGATTTACGAATTCATCTATTAAGCTGTCTGTGTGACTCAGCATCTTGAGATTGCAGTTTCAGCGAGCGTGGTTTAGCCATAAGGTCAAGAGTATAGTCAGAGAGCTTCCGAGTTCTACTGGTACGGCGGGTCTTGTAGAACTGAGACCCTAGTATGGACAGCTTCTACGAACCCGTTGTTAATTTCGTCCACTGATGCGTGATCTTCCAGGCAATCAAAGCTATTTGAGAGCTCGAGTTGAAAGCTTTCGGGGTTTTCGATCTGAGCGAGAGTAGGTCGGAGCGTGAACTTCATCAGACGGGACCGTTCAAATTTAACGTTCATATTCAATGCATCTCTTACTATTAAGTGATCACTGCTGGTTTTCACCTTGTGTATCACAGAGCCATCATTGAATACCCGTCTCTTATCGGCCATGATGAAGTCTATGTCGTTTCTCGTGGAGCCATCGGGGCTCATCCTGGTCCATTTCCTGTGAGACGACTTCTGTAAGAAATAATTCATCATAAAGAGTCCTTCTTTCTCTTGCATTCGGCCAGCCTGTCTCCTACGGTTCTGTTGCCCATAATCGAAGTTCCCTACTCTTTACTCATTATCGCCTCTCATGCCCAGTTTCGCATTGAAATCCCCCATAACAACGTTGAAGAGAGTCTTGTCAGTATGTATGGCCCTACTAATGTCCTCATACACATGTAGCCTCTACTTCCTCATCTGGATTTGATGAGGTCGGGGCATATTACCTGAACCACCTTCAATAAATATGAAATACGAATAAGTAAATCTGAAGTAATGTAGTAAGTTATTCAGTGGATCTTTTGTTATTTTTTTTCATTGCTCTTCTGCGCTGCGCTTAATATTTTTAAACACATTTTTTTGAAGTATTTTTTCCTAAAAAACCTTATGTTTTCGGAATTTGTATAAATGTGGCTTTCTAAGCATATTTTTTATTTGCTGATATCGGTACTAGTTCACAATTTATCGCCACTGGAAAAAAATATTTTCTCATAAAATTTTCGATTATCGGCGGTAATTTATTTTTTTTGTATGTAAAAGTGTATTTTTTGTTTCGGAAAATGATTGGCCATCTTTTATTTATCCTAAAATGATACCCCACTTGCCATACTAGCTATAAATTAGCAGTTATTACGACCAACAGTACGCGCGGCGTAAGAAAACTTTACCCCCTCCCCCTCCCCCCCTGCAGGGTGGCTCCCGCTGGCTCCCGGGCGTTTTCCACTCTGATCCACCTAAGGAACAAGTGTGCCAAGTCTCATTCTTTAATGCCAAAAATATTGGTTCCCATACATTGAGTGGCTATAAGTATCCCACTATTGAGGCCTCACTTAGGTATACAACCACAGCGTAAAATACTATTTTTCACGACATTTGCTTAAGTATGTAGCCTTAAACGTAAAAAAGTCATGTCAATAAATTATGTAGGTTATTACCAAAGAAGCGTACATAGCTATAAGCCCCATCAATCCATTTTAGGGTTCCGCACCTCGAAAGGAAAAAGCGGAACTCTTATAGGATTACTTTGTTGTCCGTCCGTCCGTCCGTCCGTCTGTCAAGCCCCTTTTTCTCAGGAACGCGTGGAGGTATCAAGCTGAAATTTATATCAAATAGGTAGGTACTCAGGTCTACTGTCCCTTGGAGCTGTGAAAAAATCTAATCTAAGCCAACGAAATCAAAAGATAAAGCCATTTATGCCGCAAATTTTCGACACTCCCAAGGGAATCTAAACCTACAGGGTATTTCCCGTGAACTCAAAATCTTGAAATTTGGTACTAAGCAAGCTCTTATACCACAGAAAAAGGAAAAATTTTGAAAAGCATAATTTTTTTTGCCTGTCTGTCTATATCAGTAACCAATCTACAATGATCCCACACTGCACACATTTTTCTTAGGAGCAGGGGTCTGCTAAGACTGGATGTCCATAGATACATATAAATTTGTACGGAACCCTCGGTGCGCGAGTCTGACTAGCACGCATAGCTTTTTACACAGTAGTCCGATTTTGTTTTTTTTTTTATTTTTTTTTATCCCGAAGTTAGTCCCATATAAATTTAAAAAAAAATCCTATCCTAAGGGTGGAAAATAGAAGTGATTTATTGTACACAGATTTTAACGCTGAGTTGTGTATTACAAAAACCTCACTATGAATGAGCTTCAGACCGATCAGTAATACGAAAAAGCTAAAAAGAATAAAATAAAAAAAATTAAAACAAAAAATTACTTAAATCGCCGAAAAGAACTCAAAAGCAAAAATAATAAACCTTTTTGATTTAACTTTAATAACTAAGTTTTTAACCTAAAAAAAAAAATGCCGAGCGTTCACGACCGAGCGTTAATGTCAGCGAGACAGCAACCCGATCGGGCACACACGTGACACATGATTGTTTGGCACCGGCTCAAAATTACTTAGCTATACTTACATTAGTTTAAGAATTTAGTTAATAAGATTAAATAAAAAGGGTTTATTATTTTTGCTTTTCAGTTTTTTCGGCGGTTTAATTTTTTGCTAAAAAGTTTTTATCTTTTACCAGACACAAATAAAATATGATTAAATTAAAACAGGATATGTATGAGTATTGAAATAGTATATTTATCTATACATATACCTACCAGGTGTAAATCAGTACATTTAATTTTCTTATTTGTTTTAATCTACATCTACATCTACATCTACATCTACATCTACATCTACATCTACACTAATCTACATCTACACTAATATTATAAAGAGGAAAGATTTGTATTTTTGTATTTTTGTATGTTTGTATTTTTGTATGTAATGAATAAACTTAAAAACTACTGGACCGATTTCAAAAATTCTTTTGCCGTTAGAAAGCTACATTATCACTGAGTAACATAGGCTATATTTATTACTAGAAAAAATTAGAGATCCTCCGAAAATCTTACTAAAACCAACCCAAGGTGTAAAAAAATTAGCCCTAAAATGTCTTGCCTCGCATGCGCTGCAGGAAGTATTGATGATAGAACAAAAAAATGTTCTACAATATTATAGAACGTGTCAATATCTACAAAAAACTTTGCGAGACTATACGTCCAACTATTGTAGTTATGTAACTATTACTACTTTTTAAAAGATGATAGAAATGCCTATCATAATCAGACCATGTTATCCACACCTTTGTATTCATTCTTATCCAAATAAATTGTTTCGTATGCAAGACTGGTTCAATACCTGTTGATTGTTTTTTGAATTATTGAAATCGGGCATTCCATTCAAAAGATAATAGGTACGAAATTAAAAATGTCAATATAAATTAATGTCAGTTTTTAATTTTTGAAAATTTGGGCCTCCTGCTTGGATTCTCGCTAGCATGCCTGCTTGCATGCTAGCTTGCTTGCTGGCTTGCTTGCTTGCTTGCATGCTTGCTTGCATGCTTGCTTGCATGCTTGCTTGCATTCTTGCTTGCTTGCATGCTTGCTTGCATGCTTGCTTGGATACTTTCTCGCATGCTCGCTAGAATCCTGCTTGGATTCTCGCTTGCATGCTTGCTTTCATGCTTTCTTGCAAGCTTGCTTGCTTGCATGCTGCTTGCACGCTTGCTTGCATGCTTGCTTGCATGACTGCTTGCTTGCTTGCTCGCGTGCTTGCTTGCGTGCTTGATTGCGTGCTTGCTTGCGTGCTTGCTTGCGTGCTTGCTTGCATGCTTGCATGTTTGCTTGCTTGCATGCTTGCTTGCATGCTTGCTTGCATTCTTGCTTACATGCTTGCTTGCATGCTTGCATGCTTGCTTGCATGCTTGCATGCTTGCTTGCATGCTTGCTTTATGCTTGCTTGCATGCTTGCTTGCAAGCTGGCTAGAATCCGTTAGGACTATCGCTTGCATGCTTTTTTACATGCTTGCTTGCATGCTTGCTTGCATGCTCGCTAGAATCCTGCTTGGATTCTCGCTTGCATGCTTTCTTGCAAGCTTACAAGCTTGCTTGCATGCTGTTTGCATGCTTGCGTGCATGCTTGCTTCAGGCTTGCTTGCATAATAGCTTGCTTGCTTAATTGCATGCTTCACTGAAATATTTATGGTTCACGCGAGCGAAGCCGCGGGTAAAAAAGCTAGTAACACTATAAATGTTAGTACAAGTAAATTGTTAAAAAAAATATGACATTTAAAAAAATTAACATAACGTACACTGGTGACTTCAGACACTTAAGCCACCTGTTTTTCCTAGTTTAAACATGCTTATTTTACAAATAAAAACACATCAATTATTTTAGAGAATATTTTGCACAGTCAGTAATTTTCCTTGCTTTGTAACTCGGTATTCTCGTAAGCAATTGTAACTTTTAGACTGACACATTAAAAAAAACGATCAAGTGTGAGTCGGACTCGCGCACCAAACGGCAAAAAAAACACGTTTGGTGTATAGGAGCCCCCCTTAAATAATTGTTTTTTTTTTAAGTAATATATACTTAAATATTTTGTGAATATTTCAAGCGTCTACCTGTTGCCGTTATCAATATCCAGCAAAAACGAGCAAAAAAAGTCATATTGTTGCATGGGAGCCCCCTTAAATGGGTGCGCCAAAGTTGAACTAATTTTTCAATGTCGATTATCGGAAGTCCTAAAATGTTGTTCCTAAAAATTTACATCCTATCACTACTCATAACTACTCTGTTCCTAACGTTCTGAATTCCTAATCATTCAACTCCATAATGTCCGTTGCAATAAACATCTATCATACTACTATTTGTTTTCCTATATTTTCTCAACATAACCATCTTTTTTTATTCATCATCATCATCATATCTTTCTTACCTATGTAGATTTGTTGAGCGATCGAGCGCAGCGAGCGAGCAAGACCTATCGTGGCGGAAGAGACTTGGTATGGTTAGGTTCAAAGGCTAATGCGGGAGCGTAGCGCAGCGCAGCTCCGGCATCAGCCTTTGGTGTTAGTTATTTTTTTTGACCACCCGGACCCTGACCACCCGGAAAATCTAATTTAGACGAAAACTTTAGTAAACTAAATTTTAGGAACAGTGATCATTAGGAGTAGGTACAAATCGTTAGGGAAATCAATTTCGGGTGATGAACTTTAGCGCACCCAATATGGACCCCCCTTAAATATTTATTTAATGCTGTTTTTTAGTATTTTTTGTTATAGCGGCAACCGAAATACATCATCTGTGAAAATTTCAACTGTCTTAGCTATCACGGTTCCTGAGATACAGTTTGGTGACAGACGGACAGACAGCGAAGCCTCAGTAATAGGGTCCCGTTTTTACCCTTTGGGTATTGAACCCTAAAAGGGTTTAAAAAACACAACCTAATTTAAAATGTAGTGTAGACGGTTCTACTTTCGATACTACTGTTAGGTTTTCAGTTATTCTGTGAACTTTTAGTATCTAAATATGTATGTAGGTACAGTATAATATATAAATTGTCTAGCAAATTGGGTTGATATTTATTTATTTGTGAATATGGGGAGTAATATTGACTTGTGCTGGATGCAGAAATTTTAATAGTTGTTAGCTGTTATTTGTAGATATTAGCGTGTGGTTTGCGTGCATGCGCGGGCGCAGATCGCGCAGCATCTCGCCGCCGCGGTCCGACGCACGCGCGGAATGGCGGTAAGGCTCGCGACAATTGGCACACTTATGTCCAACAAAGGAGTTAATCATATGAGCAAATAACTGTAAACGATCTACGTTTTTGACAATTATTCCATGTATTTACATGTTGAATGGTGATAATTGCGGGGCCTAGAGGTACACAACAAATAGGTAGCTAGGCGTTTTGTCTTGTAAGTAGAACTAATTTTAAAACGAAGATAGTTTAATTTTTACTTTTACTGCTTACCGTCATCCAATTAGCCTCTTGAAAACATGCGTTCCAAGTATTGAATCGGGGTAAGCCTATAAACTTTTTTTTTATGTTTTTCTTAATAAAACACGTTAAACAATTCTGTTCAACAAGTTCCAGTATAGTGTGTACCGTTCGGTGAGCAGCTTGTCGTCGTGAGCTTAAAATGATTGTTAGGATTAAGTACCAACTCCTCATTGGTTAAAATAAATGTAAGGTCAACTTTAATGACAAGAAATTCAAAATAAAAGAGTTTTAGAAACATTTTGTTAATTGCATATTAATTACTGTTAAATCCGCTAATTACATAATTGGATTAACCATGATTAATTATTAAAAACGAGATTACATGATTAAATTTCATATTGGTGGTATTGATGCATCAATTTATTTTATTAATTAAAATCAACATTACTAAATGGCTTAAATAAATAACTGCATAAATTGGCTTAGGAATGCCAAAAATGACTACGAAAAAAAATTGACTAGGTATCTGTTTCAAATAAATGGACTCGAAGAGCGCAACAAATCGCACATCTGTATTAAAATCGAACAAACAAAACATGGGCAAACAGCGCAATTGTATTCCTTAACAACAGTCCAAAAATATTATGACTTTACTTAATGTACTCGTAAACGGAAACACGTGTGGCAAAGAAAGTCTTTCGCTTTGGTTTTGTAAAAACTGTATTTAGTAATGAATAATCTTTTCATTTGTTTCTTTTCCCTTGAAGGTCTATGATGGTTTTGAGGATTCTTTGTTTAAAAAAATAGACAATAATGTTGTCCTTTTTATTTATAAATACAAGCCACTTTTATAATCTGTAAATGAGATGGACGTATGATTATTTTGGTAAAAGCAGCAAGTTCACAATGGATGCAATGCACTTCTAATCGTAATGATTGGGTATCGATGAAGGAAGTCTATGTCCAAGACTGGACGTCCTACAGCTAAAATGAGGATGCTGGTGAGATAATCTGTATGATAGCAATTAAACGCGACCATAATAAATAGGGTAAATGACACCACCAATCAGTTGACGTACTTTTTCTAAGCAGGCAAAACACGAACTACATGTCTCACTTATTTAATCTCAATCAACTGACTACATATTTATTTGAATTTCTTTGTAGGCAACTAAAAATCTCATTTTGCTGATAGTTGAAAATTTATCTGATTTCTAGGACTAAAGTGTTTTTAGGGTTCCGGAGCCAAAATGGCAAAACGGAACCCTTATAGTTTCGTCATGTCTGTCTGTCCGTCTGTCTGTCTGTCTGTCTGTCCGTCTGTCTGTCTGTCTGTCTGTCTGTCTGTCTGTCTGTCCGCGGCTTAGCGCAGTGGCTATTAGCAAGTGCTAGAAAGCTGTATTTTTTCATGGATATACATATACATATATAGCAATGACCCCGAGAAAGTGATAAAATAAAATGTAAAAAAAAACTTTTTTTTTACATTTAACGTAAAGTGGGGGTGATTTTTTTTCTCGTTTCACTTCATAGTGTGGGGTATCGTTGGATAGGTCTTCTAAAATCATTACGAGGTTGTGACAACGATTTTACGATACAGTGATTCGTTTGCGAAATATTAAATAGCAGCGTGACCTAGAAAATATATCTAAAATAAAATACAAAATAAATATTAGGGGACAATCTTACACAAATCGACCTAGTCCCAAACTAAGCAAAGCTTGTACTATGGGTACTAGACGACGATAAACATACTTATATAGATAAATAAATACTTAAATACATAGAAAACATCCATAACTCAGGAACAAATATTCGTGCTCATCACACAAGTAAATGCCCTTACCGGGATTTGAACCCAGGACCTCTTGCTTCGTAGGCAGGGTCACCACCAACTAGGCTAAAGCGGTCGTTAAATCTACTTGGGAATTTCCGTAAATACTAAATCCTTAGAATAATATTACTTATTGAATACAGATAGTACACATCATAATGGCTGCGGAACCCTATCCTGGGCGTGTCCGACACCCTCTTGGCCAGTTTAATTTTTTTACTGATGTCGCATCGCGTCTTGAACGACGACCGGATGGTCTAGTGGTTAGAGAACCTGACTACGAAGCTTGAGGTCCCGGGTTCGATTCCCGGTCGGGGCAGATGTTTGTGTGAAAAATAAGAATGTTTGTGCTCGAGTCTTGGAAGTTTAATATGTATTTAAGAATGTATTTATCTATACACGTATGTTTATCCGTTGTGGTACCCATGGTAAGCTTTGCTTAGTTTGGGACTAGGTCAATTTTTTTTTATTGTGAGAGGGAGGCAAACGAGCAAGCGGGTCATCTGATGGAAAATGATCACCACCGCCCAAAAATATCAACAACTCAAAGAGAGTCGCCAATCTGTTGCCGGCCTATAAAGTAAGTATTTAAACCCTTAAAGTAAAGTGGTGTCAACCACCCTGTTAACAGTTAAAGGTTACTAAGCATTCATATCCTACAAATATAATAAAAGCGAAAGTTTATGAGTATGTGTCCAGGTGTGTGTGTGTGTGTGTGTGTGTGTGTGTGTGTGTGTGTGTGTGTGTGTGTGTGTGTGTGCGTGTGTGTGTGTGTATGTGTGTGTGTGTGTGCGTGCGTGCGTGCGTGTTTCTTACTTTTTGGCTATTTTTCGTCCCGGTATATTCCCGCAGAATCGGAATAAATTCCCGAAAATGTCAACCGCTTGGTTAAGAGACATTAAATTTAGCAAATTTTTATGCAATTACTTTTGGAAATTCCGTACGGAATTTCGGGAATTCCCGCAATTAGATTTAAATGCCAGATCTAACGGTAAACGTGAGCAGAGCCGTAGGTAAAGGATACTAATGTGTAAACGTTTACCTAACGATTGACGCTAAGCCTAAGGTATATAATAAATAATATGATAGGTGCATAACTGCATCTCAAGTCAAGACAGAAATTTTTAAAAGTTGATAAAAGAATCACAGTAACCACCTACTGTGGAAGTTGATCGTCCGTCCACTCTATTTTTTTATAACAGCTAACTTTTAATTAGTTCTACTATATTTGTGTTTGTTTACTATTGGCCTGTCAATGATACAACGTGTATGCAATACTTGTGAACTATTATCCCTGATATCCTTAACTTATTAAAAGTTTTTCTGAGAACTGTGATTTTTACTAAGTACTGTCTATATTTTTAGTAAAAGTCAAGTAATTATTGGTAGTAATACGAAGGCTTAGCAATTGGCCCGCCGCTGGTAATCGGCGGTGGCGGAGGAAGTTAACCCAAAATGGAAGTGGAGCGCGCGACACCGTTTCCGACAATTCGGAATCACTGCGCCGGCGCATGGGGCACACTGGGTGGATATGCTGGTGCGCTGTACGTTTTTGTAGTCTCCTTAAAGAAAAAACAATATAAATAAATAAATAAATAAATATATATCACGGGACAATTCACACCAATTGACCTAGTCCCAAAGTAAGCTAAGCATAGCTTGTGTTATGGGTACAAGGCAACGGATAAACATACTTATATATATAGATACATACTTAAATACATATCAAACACCCAAGACCCGAGAGCAAACATTCGTATTATTCATACAAATATCTGCCCCGACACGGGAATCGAACCCGGGACCTCAAGCTTCGTAGTCAGGTATATCTCTTTAATATCTCTTTAAAGAAAAAAAACTGTATTTGTACTTAGTTTATTTTTCCTCGATCGTTATTTTTGGAACTATCTCGAGAAGAAAAATGTTGCAATTTTACCTCAGCTGAAACGATCTACATGACATGATGGTAGTTTATTTCATGCAGACACAGATGATGGTAGTATACTATCAACATTCAGAAGAATATTTCCTTATTCCAATAAATATATTAACGAACCAATACCTAACTTCATTATTGTCGTATCATTAGATTTAACTCATAGTTAAATCAGTTTACTTACATCACTATAACTCCTAAATACCTTTTTAAGTATAAGTATATGAATGAACATAACTTGTTAACTCATTTTGTTTTCTATCAACTGAGATTCAAACAACATAATCCTGACTTTAATTGTTCTATCTACTCGCGCATTGCAATTAGTTCATTATCATTATGGTAAGGAAGCCGTTTTACGATGATCCGTGTAATAATTGCAATCATAGCTCTTTTATACTAATGAAGTCGATAATGTTTTTCGGTGAATGTTTCCATATTTTTACAGGACTCATCGTGAAATGACTATTTTAAGCTATATTATCTTACTAATCTTTTTTTTTAATTTTAATAGTCGATCTTTTGGTGTTGCGGGTATTCTTGGGTGGTGGTGCTCAATTACCCTCAGGGGCCATTGCTTGTTTTCTGCCCTATTTCACCAACATGAAAAAACTTCTAGCCACTTTGCAGAAATACATTACTCAAAATTATCATGATTATTATAAATAGTTATTGTCCAAT
Source organism: Archips crataeganus (assembly GCA_947859365.1). Taxonomy (NCBI): domain Eukaryota; kingdom Metazoa; phylum Arthropoda; class Insecta; order Lepidoptera; family Tortricidae; genus Archips; species Archips crataeganus. The sequence continues at coordinate 24,656,606 of OX402045.1, read as the reverse complement.
GTCCTCTTTGTGGCCCACGCCTACGCTAGCACCGCCGAAAACGAGAGCGGGCCGATTGGCCGCGGCGACAAAGCAGAGCGCGGCATTCATTATGCGCGTGCGCGTAGACCGCCCTCGCCCCACTTCCCTTCTTACCCCCTTTCCTATAACTATACTTGGATTTTCAAAAATTATACAGTTTTTTGAACGCAAATACAGTTACAATAAAAATACAGTTGTAATAAAAATGGATGTACATGTGTACTAAGACTTATAGTAGAATCATTTTACGACAATCCCAACACCTGCTATGATATTTCTTATAGAGTACTGTCAATATTCATAGGCGGTGGTGATCATTTTCAATCAGATGAACTGTTCTCGATTTGTTGATGTGTGTTCTCTCTCATAATAAAAAAAATCGTTGATGTTCTTAGGTACGTAAGTACTGTCATAGGGATCACCGTAAAGTGACTCTTCCATACACATAATGTACAAGCAATATTTAAATAATTTATTGAATCAGGCGTTACTTTGCGGAGGTCCATATTATATTAATGAACTGAAACAATATATGAGCAATATTTAAGCAAAATCTTCCTTTTTATTTTTGAAATTATTGCTTGACTATGCATTAATTAAATCTGTGCACAAGCTGACAGGCGTGCGGTGGGTCCGAAGTTCTTGTCTTGTCAATTGCTTGCCCTATCAGAAGTGACAGTTTAGATAAATGATCCAAATAAAAGAATAATTACTATCTAATGAAATTTATTTATTTAAAATAATTACATGCATCCCCAAAATTGTTTTTAACAGACAGAAATGTTTAGCATTTATAAGATTAGTGTGAAGCCAATAGGTATTCCGAGTTTTTGATACCATCATAAAGAAAAACAGCAAGCCTTTGCTCAGGAGTAAATGAATAAATCTTATTTACAAGACAAAATAATGAAAAGAAAATTTCACATTGTGTTTTTTCGGGTTTTCTGACTATCTGTTTCTTAGTTTCAGCGTGTAAGTAACAAAGAAACTATAATAACTACCACAACTTACGATTACTTGAAATAATAATTTGACTTTGTGTATAATCTAGAAACACTATTATATTATATTATATTTTTACTAGCTGTTGCCCGCGACTCCGTCTGCGAAGAATAGGGGTATAAAAAATAGCCTACGACCTATTCTCAGACCTACCGAGTAGATACAGAGAAAAATAGTAAGAATGGATGAATGTGTGGATGTTTGTTACTCTTTCACGATAAAATGGTTTGACGCATTCTAATAAAATTTGGCACACAGATAGTAACCTTGATTAACATATAGGATACTTTTTATCCCGGATAGTTGCATAATTCTTTCGGGATAGCGATAAACCAATTCTTTGCAGACAGAGTCGCGGGCAATGTAACAGCTTGTAATTTATATTCTCAAATATACCTGCATCATTGATCTATATAATATTATACTATTTGGTGTAAATGCAAATTAACGTACACGTTACGTATTAACTTATTTCTCAATTCCGTCAATTTCTCAATTATGCGTAAGTAGGTAGGTATTTAAAAGTATTTTTTTTTTATTTAAAGAAAAAGCATAATAAAATGTCGAATACCACACAGTAGCGTTTGATGAATATAATTTGTTCTAGAATCCTTTACGTCGACAAAACTTTTTGTGTATTGCACAAAGACAAGACAAAGGAAACATGGGCGGCAACGATTGGACACACCTGATGGAGCTATCCATATTCGACGGTAGTCCAAAGAGAGCCAGGTCCGAATTGCGTTGGTCACACCAAGAACCGGCTATGATTTTTCATGTGGAAGCAAATTTTCGCAAAGTTGCTACATAAAGAATATTCGCGCATTAGCTGTCTACTACGTCTCTTTCTAGCACTCTACCTACACGTATTTTGAATATTATAGATACTTACCATTTTCGAGTGATATATCGAGCCCTCGTCCTATCCTATGTGTATGTATTCGACTCACAAGTATTTTTTTCATTTAGTATCTGAAGGTTACTTAGCTTATCTTTTGTATGTATTTTAATCATAGTTACGTTTCAAATCATTTGTTAACCTTTTGAACGCCAGCGTCGGCTATAGACGACTATACGGTAATACAAAAATTAACTTACCCATATCCGCATAAGAATCAATTATGTTTGAAACAAAAACGATGTGTGGCGTCAAAAGGCGACGTCGAAAAAGTTATTTAAAATGCCTAACATCCGAGGCAAAGGCTGTATATTCCAAAATCTTTTACCTAATATTGCGATACAAAAATATAGGTGTTAACTACCTACACTTATTTTATGAAATGGCAGGTTCAGATGAAATAAGTCATTGAATAAGATATCCTAAATTGTATTAGAAGTCAATATGTAATTATGCCCGTTCTTATATAATCGTTCGTTTGCCAGGCAAAAGCTGTTTTACGTTGGCCTGCTGAACCCTATTTTTACTAAGAGGGTACACCGACTCCACCAAATTTCTGAACAAAGCAACCTGCTGCTACCACTGTTCTTGAGTACAATCCTTGACCAAAATATTTACCTTTATGAGCTACTGCTCATCTAGTGTTACCTTTTATTACTTGTCGGCCTTTTGTCAACTTTTGTCAGGCGTATCTACTTATACAAAGGTAAATGACATTATTTATGATGCTTTTAATCTTACCAGTAAGCATAGTTTTGTACAAATTGGAACAATAAGTTAATTCGTGAGCACCTTGCAGCTTCCTGGAATATTGAACAAAAATTGCTTCACAAATGAATTGCTACTAGTCTTGGCCCTTTTGTTTTTTTTTTATCTTATCTTTTTTACCTTGGCAAGGTAGAACCCGGAACGCAAATCAGTTTACGTATAGATACTACTATTTACAGTTTATTATACTTAGATGTCTAATGCTACATTGAATGTAGTTGATTCTAGTGGTAATGGAATTGGCGTTCACTCCAAACTATCCTGCGTTTTTGAACCCCCGTTTTTGACCACAAGAATTAGGTAGATTTGGGTACATCTATTATTTTCTAAGGTACTAGCTAGATTGCTTGGTTAGTACCCGCAGGCAATAGGTAATACCTGTCAGATAATCGAGCCCAGCTACGTATTATGATTTTCATTTTATTATCTTGTGATATTCCGATCCCCTAAGCTGTAATGAAATAAAAACATGTTGTTCTATAATAACACTAGCTTTTGCCCGCGACTTCGTCCGCGTAGAATTCCAATTTGTGGTAAAGCTTCTTTATCTCTTTCATTGTATAAAACAAAAATCCGGCAACGACAACATCCATCATTATTATCATTTCATCATCATCAGTATCAGTTAGTGAATATTATAAATCCCGTTTATTCTCAATGCCGTGGGAATTTCAACAAATTTGTCCTTATTCTATGCAAATTTTCGCTTCTTTTTATCCTGCGGGAATTTTGCATTTTCCCCGAGAAAAAGTAGCCTATGTCCTTAAAGGTGTAGCTTCCTACTGGTAAAAGAAGTTTTAAAATCAGCCCCGTAGTTGAATTCAGCTATTTTTTCCCGTGGGATTTTTGCTTTTTCACGGAGAAAAGTAGTATATGTAAATAATGGTTGGTGTAGCTTACTATTGGTGAAAGAAATTTTCAAATCAGCTATTCACTTCTTTCTATCCCACGGGAATTTTGCATTTTACCGAATAAATAGTAGGTAGCCTAGCCTATACCAATAATGGATAGTGTAGCTTTCTATTGGTCATTTTTTTTAATACTCAGCCCCGAAGTTAAATTTACTATTTTCTATACCGCGGGAATTTTGCATTTATCCGGAAAATAGCATCCTATGTTAATCAAGGACAGTGTATCTTTTCTATTGGTGAAAGACATTTAAAAATGAGCTCCGAAGTTGAGTCCGACAAGCTCGTGCGCGACCCTCCGCGGAACTCTGTCGCAGTCAGCGTTTGCCGCACTTATTAAAATTACTACTTATTATTAACAGAGGCTCCCTGCGACAGGGTTCCGCGGAGGGTCGCGCACGAGCTTGTCGGACTTATAGTGTAACTTTTTACTGATAAAAGATTTTTTTTAATCGACTCGGAAGTTTCAGAGATTATCTAACCCACAGGAATTTCCAGAAATCTTGCAATAAGTTTTTTTGCTGTTATGTATGACCATTTACGTTTATACTGAATTTGAAAAGTTTAGTAATTGTTGTTACGGAGATAGGATCCAATTGATTTGAGTATATAAATCCTGATTTATCCTTATCCCGTAGGAATTTTCAAAATTATTGAAATTAGCTTTATACCTATTCTAATAGTCTACTTGCATGCCCAATTTGAACAGTTTATCTTCGTTATGGGGATAGGGTCACTCTTAATTGATGAAATACATATATACATCCTATATATTCCTTATCCCGTGGGAATTCCGGAAAATTCTTTCTTATCGGATGCTTACGTCATACAAAGAACACATCCTCCAAGTTTCAGGTTTCTACATACAGCGGTTTAGGCTGTGCGTTAATCCGCCAGTCAGTCATTTAGGACTTCAGGACAAAGCATTTTAGGTATATGTATTTGCATTGCACCAAGCTTTTACTCGTATGCGAGTTCAACAATGATGTTTGAATACTCAATTCTATTTTATTCGAAAAAGGTTGAACTCACATAAAAGCTTCATCATCATTTCAGCCGTAGGACGTCCACTGCTGGACATAGGCCTCATTCCCTCATTGACGCCCAATCATTACAGTTGGAAGCGACTTGCATCCACCCTGAACCTGCGGCCTTCACCAAAACGTCCGTCCATCTGTACCACTACCATGAGTTTACAGTGACGGTACTCGATAGCGACTGCGTAAATGATTTGTAGGGAGTCTCCATACAAATCATTTACGCAGTCGCTATCGAGTACCGTCACTGTAAACTCATGGTAGTAGTACTCGTTGGTGGACGTCCCATGCTGCGCTTGTAAAAGCAAAAGCTTGGTGAAATGCAAATACTTATACATATAATTAGTTATTATCAGAGATCAGATCAGGAAGTGGTTTGCAAAATTTGAAGTTTCGTTTCATTTACATTGTTTCAAAATAAAATGTAATTTAAATCAAAAGCACTAAGGAGTATTGATATCAACTTCGAAGCAAATCACCCCCAAAATAACTTTCTACTCCTTTTTAACCACGTCAAGGGATGAATTTCAATAAAATACGAAACACGGCTTCCATCAATTCTGTTACAGAATGTTTACTACTTACTCCTCTGGCGCAACGACCCAAAGTGTGTCTTGGCCTCCAACACGAGCGCACGCCATCGATCCCTGTCCTGCGCGGTCTCTCGCCAGTCACCAACCCCAAGCTCGCGCAGATCCGCCTCTACCACATCCGCCCAACGGTATCTAGGGCGACCAACAGGGCGCCGCCCTGTTGGCCTACCCTGGTAGGCCCTCTTCACTGCACGGCCATCCTCCATGCGCTCGAGGTTGCCAAGCCACCGAAGTCTGTGAGCTCTGGTCACTCCGATTATATTGGGTTCAGCAACTAGCTCCTCAATTTCGACGTTTCTCCGGATCCTCCAACTGCCTTCAGGTCTCTGCGTCGGACCAAGAATCTTGCGTACCAAGATCCTTCTCTCCGCCACCAAAAGTTTACAGAATGTTTACTTATGCAAAATTTGAAGTAGATTGGACCAAGGAATCACGTTGTCCCATACAAACTTTGCCCCCTTTTTTACCCCCTTAGGAGTTGAACTACGAAAAATCCTTTCTTATCGGATGCCTACGTAATACAAAGAACACACCCTCCAAGTTTGAGGTCTCTACGATCAGCGGTTTAGGCTGTGCGTTGATCCGTCAGTCAGTCAGTCAGGACAAAGCATTTTATATGTTTAGAAGATTAGGCCTTAAAGTTTAGCTTAGCCATAAAAATGTTTTAGAAGTTAAACCATCCGTAATGTACAGTGAAGGAAACTGTATCACGTACTAGGGTGAACCCTTTTCATTGTAAATAATATACATTTAATATACATTTCATTTTCATTGTACATTCCATTCCATACATCTGCCAAAGAAATATTCGTGAAATTGGTTGTAAACTCTGGTACGTGTTTCAGTTTCCTTGACTTTACCTATTCGTTGTTTAAGATGAATAATCGCGTTAATGCGCGGGAACGCATTGGATGCGGATGGCGCAGGGCCGATCTATTTGACGAGCCTTGGGGGAGGCCTATGTTCAGCAGTGGACGTCTTTCGGGTGTAATGATGAATCGTGTTAATATAGCAATAATCATCATCATCATCATCACCATCATCATCATCATCATCATCCTAGCCTATATACGTCCCACTGCAGGGCACAGGCCTCCTCTCAGAATAAGACAGGTTGGGCCGTAGTTCGCACGCGCGCCCAGTGCGAATTGGGAACTTCACACACACACCATTGAATTTCTTCGCGATTGTATACAGGTTTCCTCACGATTTTTTCGTTCATCGTAAAGTTCATGGTAAAATTCTGGAAAACTCAGCTGTGCGAGACAGGGTTTGAACCCACGACCCTCTGCTTGAGAAGCCTTAAGTCAAACCACAAGGTCACCACGGCTTTTTTTTGGTTGCAATAATATCTATCTAATATATAAAATTCTCATGTCGTGGTGTTTGTTACCAAACTCCTCCGAAATGGCTCGACCGATTCTCATGAAATTTTGTGTGCATATCGGGTAGGTAGGTCTGAGAATCGGTCAACATCTATTTTTCATACCGCTATTCTTCGCGGACGGAGTCGCGGGGGACAGCTAGTGTACTAATAAATTAATTAACTTAAACAACGGTTTAGCTACTTCTATGTTGGTTTGGAGTACATCTTATTTAACCCCCCAATACTGCCGTAAATAAAGCTTGTAACTCGTAAAAATTTTAAATGTTTTTTTTTTAATGACAAAACTAATACTTTCTTTGGATTCCCTATACGATATGGCAAAAATAAAACCTTTATAGTTTTGTTCGGTCCGTCTGCCTTTAAGTCCGTAAATCACGGTGATTTTACTCGAAAACTATGGGGCTATGTGAATGTAAATTTGAAAACAGGTGCCTTAACCGTTATAATTTTGTAGCTAAAAAAATAAGAAAAAATACTGACTGGGTCACTCCATGTTATGTGCAACAATGTGTCCGTCATTTTTTTAATCTGAAGTACTTTAATAAATAAATACCTGTGTAACTTCGCCCCTTGAAATATGAACAAACTAAACTTAGCATTTCTTCGGTAGACTTATTTATTCCATTATGTAAAATCAACAGGGTAGAGCCGCACCGCACCGTCATCAAAGCCAAATAATTTGGCTAGTGGCTTAAATCGGTGCCCTGTACCACGAATGCACATGCTGTGCTGGTGGCACGGATTATTGAAATAATAATGCGCGATCTTAGCCAAATTTAAGTATCTGTACCAACGATCAGCGACAGCTTCTCCAATGAGTACTTAAATAAAAGATATAAATTTCTACATAAATATTCAACAATCTCGAATGAATTAAAACAGTACTTAAAGACTATTACGCCATCTGTGATGATATCTTATTATTGCTAAATTACTTTACAAGTTTAGTTACCAAGGTTTACACTACGTGTCTCTCGGTCCCATGACTTTTACGAGTCACTTTTGCCTACGTAGTTGTACGATTTAGAAACAGATGGAGCTGTAAAAAGTTTTACAATGGTTGAAGTAGATGGCACCTCAGGCAGGCGTTCTAGGCTAGGCCGAGTAATACGGGCAATGATGATATTATAGACTGGATTAGCAATTGCCATAGTACAGACCGACCTCGGAAAAATAGGTCGATTATTAAATCTAGATGGCGCTGACATTATAGCCCGGCCCGAGGCTTTGAAAGCAAAAAAATAAGACTAGGTACAGATGTTTCCTATAACCAAGGATGATATAGACTGGATTGGGGATTGGCAGTCGCCATAGTGCGGAATACAGATTGGCCGCGGTTTTTGTAGTTCGATTATTAAATCTAGATGGAGCTGAAATATAGCCAGAGGCTTTGAAGGCAAAACAATAAGACTACAGATGTTTCATATTACTACAAATGTATTATTTTTCAAAAATATTGCATAATAATACATTTGCAGTGATATGAAATATCTGGTAGGTAGTCTTATTGTTTTGCTTTCAAAGTCTCGGGGCTATAATGCCAGCGCCATCTAGATTTAATAATCGAACTATTTTTCCGCGGTCGGTCTGTACTATGGCGATTGCTAATCCAGTCTATGTATATCATCCATGCTACGGGCAAAATAAAAAGAAAACCAAAAATCGTCATCAAATGAACTTCTAAAAAACCGGCCAAGAGCGTGTCGGACACGCCCAAGGTAGGGTTCCGTAGCCGCCATTACGAAAAAATCAAGTAATATTTTTCTAAGGATTTCGTATGTGTACGGAATCATCCAAGTTTCGGTATGTTTTATACCTTAGGCTACTATTTACTTTTAAACTACAAATAATTTCCAAGCAATCTTAGCCGCTATAATTTTCCTAGTAAATTTGATATATTTACTACCATTCTGAATTTTTTTAAATTTTTGCACCTAACAGTTTAGATTTTAGAGGGGGGGGGGGACGCTCGATTTTAATGAAAATTTTCACTTTAAAGTTGAATATTTCGCAAACAGATCACTGAATAGAAAAATTATGTTAGCAACCCCGCAATGGTTTTAAAAGACCTATCCAACGATACCCCACACTATAGGATTAGTCGAGAAAAAAAAAATCACCCCCCCTTTACGTCTATGGGAGGTACCCTAAAAAAAATTTTTTTTTTATTTTTTATTTTACCACTTTGTTGGCGTGACTGATATGTATATTCATGCCAAATTACAGCTTTCTAGTACTAACGATCTCTGAGCTTAGCCGCGGACAGACAGACAGACGGACAGACATGGCGAAACTATAAGGGTTCCTAGTTGACTACGGAACCCTAAAAAAGAGGAGGTTCTCAATTCGTCTGTATGTTGTTATTTTTTGTATGTTTTTTACGCGATTACTATCATGATCAATATCTTATCTTCTTCTAATATATAAAAATCTTGTGTCACGGTGTTTATTATCGAACTCCTCCGAAATGGCTTGACCAATTTTTATGATTTTTTTTCTCCATACTCGGTAGGTCTGAGAATAGGTCGTAGGCTATTTTTTATACCCCTATTCTTCGCGGACAGAGTCGCGGGCAACAGCTAGTTAATATTATAATAGGTATATAAGTTTCGTTTTATGAAGATTTCGCTCAGAGTTGCTACAAGTGTTTTACTAGATTTTTGCCACACAACTTATATATTTACATCTCTGCTGGTTTTTTAACAAGAGTAAGGATTTGGTAAAAAAAAAGCAGAAAGATAAGTATATTCGAGAAGTAAGGTGTTAAGTATTCCCTTCCTATAAACAAACACACAACATTTACCTCTTTATCTTCTGTATAAATACTGACTGACTAACAGATAACTCACGGCCTGGAGCTAAAGACTTGAAATTTGGCAGATACTTACATTTTTGGGGGTGAAAGAAAGAAAAGAAAGAAAAAACAATTTATTGCCACAAAAATCAAATTAGACAATTAAATCCTACATATTAAACACTAGCGACCCGCCCCGGCTTCGCACGGGTACAACTATATTATGCATGTATTATACTTGTAAACCTTCCTCTTGAATCACTTTATCTAATATATAAACACATAAATAGCATGGTTTGAATTTGGTTAGCATTTTCATTAATGTTTAAAATGAAAAAAGTTGTTGTAGTGACATAACTACAATAGTTGGACATATGCTACCGCGGAGTTTTTTGTAGACATTATGATGTTCTTCAATATTGTTGTACATTATTTTGTTCTATCGCTAATAGTTTCGGCAGCGCATTCGACGAAAGACATTTTAAGACTCATTTTTCTACACCTTCGGTTACATTGTTCAAATTTTACAAGGATCCCTAATTTTTTTCAAAATTAAATGTAGCCTATGTCAAATTGGAAGAATGTAGCATTCTATTGGTGAAAGAATTTTTTAAATCGGCCCAGTACTTTTTGAGCCTATTCATTACAAACATGCAAACATACAAAAATAGGTACAAATCTTTCCTCTTTATAATATTAGTGTAGATAGTGTAGATAAAACATAATCGTCGAAGTTTGTGACAATAGGTGTCGGCGTCAGCATAAGCTGCTGGCGCCGTTCCCGGGGGGCGACGCTCAGCAACGCTGGTTTTCAGCCGACTCCCATACATATATGGTTTGGCAGATACGTTTTTGGTATGCAAGCAGTGATTTTCGAATTTTCCGCGGAATAAGGAATAAAAGAGTGTTTTTTAATACCAACTTACTAGCTAATTTAGAGATTGATATTGGCCCAATAATGTTACTTGAGGGTTATAGAGTTAGATAGAGGTGCACTATGAAGGGATTATTGGAAATTCCTGTGGGATAGAGAATAAAAGGGATTTATATATTGGTTTCAAAGTGGCTCTGACCCGATATGCGTTATATTAGAGTTACCGATGTGTTGCTCTTATTAGTTAATAGTATCAGCAACTTTACCACAGAATAAATAATAGTATTTACTAGTATCGTTGTAGTAGTATCGTTAATTTTACTAGCTACACCAACAAAGTTGCAGGTTAAAGCTAGTTAAATATATTGGTACAGTGTACGATGATTAAATGTATAATAATGATGATAGGTAGGTACATAAAATAGGTAGGTACGTGGCAGAACTGTAGAAATTTAAAATAATGTTTGAAGACGTGTTGAATACAATATGTCCTCTATAATTTTGTCAAGGTTCACTACTAATAGCTACTTATCTATTGATTCAATGTAAGAAATATTAGACATGGATCTATCTATCTACAGGGCGTCCCACGGCTATGCCACATGGAGGGGAAGTACCTTAAATATTGTAGATAGACAATTTTACTGAAAAGAGACTTAATTTTGATTTCAAAAACAATTTTAACTGCATTCAAAGATTTTTGAATAAACGCCTGTCTGAACCGGGAATCGAACCCGTCAAATGGTAAAAAAAAACACCCGTAATTTTACGACACCGATCAGAAGGCTCAATCGAAAGGATTATTTTTTTCCAAGTGACATGTAGCATCGTAAATAGGAAGACCATGCAATTTATATAATTACTCGACTCGCCGTATTGTGATTATGAGGAGACTAAAGAGTTGCGTGCAAATAGGTAGGTTACCTACTATTTATTTATCACATTATTATTTTATCATGTACTTTTAATAGAGAAATCACATGTACTTATTTCTCAAGTGGGTACTTATTAGTAATACTTTAAAATTATTAAATCAATATTTAGAAGCACAGCCAGGTCAAAGAAAAGGCTAAGTAGGTATTTATTTTCCTGAAATTATAAACGTAAAATTGCATGGTCTTCCTTTTATTTACGATGTTATGAGCCTTTTGATCGGTGTCGTAAAATTACGGGTGTTTTTTTTTACCATTTGACGGGTTCGATTCTCGGTTCAGACAGGCAGGCGTTTATTCAAAAATCTTTGAATGCAGTTAAAATTGTTTTTAAAATCAAAATGAAGTCTTTTTTCAGTAAAATTGTCTATCTACAATATTTAAGGTACTTCCCATCCATGTGGCATAGCCGTCGGACGCCCTGTATAGTTTTTAATATGTATGTACGTACAGACGTGTTGTTTGTGACAGTTAAGTATGTATAGTTCTTAGTAAGGTATTTAGGTTTGCTAGGAAATGCCACACAGCTGTATTATAATTATTATTTAGAATTCACGACCCAAATTCAGCGTCGTATGGAGACTGTTAGTAAGCGAAGTACATAATTGGTTTTAGTTAATGGATATATTTCCCCATAATTACTGATTCATATAGTTATGTGGTCGACAACATAACCAATAATATCAACACACTACTGTAATAAAATAGAAAACTATGTTTTAGCAATGAAAACCAGATTGACCTACTAAAGCAATAATACGTACGTACCTAAATATAATTATTAATTTAATTACTCGTGTCCTTATATTCGTAACGCATAATCATACCAATGTACAGTCGGGGTAAAAAAGGTTCGACATCTTAAAGTTGACATTTGCTTGCACCAAGGCAATAGTGAGTCCTCTCAACATTTTTATTTCAAACGAAATTTTGTATTGACGTTCCCCATTTTTTAAACGGTACTAAGAGTCTATAACTTGATAAAGGAATCAATTTAATAATTGACGAAGGTTTTCTTACCCCGACTGTATATAACAATGTACTTTAATGAGAAGGTATCACATACCTACATCATTATTTTCATTAACAGATAATCTATTTCCTGGTGTAAATTACTCATACCTCATATATAACACAATGAAAACATAAACCGTAGTTCCGCAGCAAATGCCAAAAATAAACTTGTACTGTTGTTGTTAGCATCGGTTTTATACCACTATTTTTTTAACTTATTATAAGAGACTTTATTTATTTTATAATAGTAAATGATCATCACTCAAACACTGAACAGCGAAAGTTACCTACTACTTGCAAACAAATAGTTAAGACCTTGTATTGTATATGTATATAAAATGTTAACTGGAAAGGCAATAATGTTACATTTTTCCTTGTTTAAAGCATTAAATGTATACTTGTGGAGTAGCTAATAATAGTACATTACTGCAGCGGCCGCGAAATAGGGCATTGCCGGCCGAGTAGTTATAGATGGCCGAGTGTTAACGAGGCCATCTAGAGATACGAGGCCGGCAATCCCTGTTCGTGGCCAAGGCTTGTATAGAGTTTTTCTCAAACATGCATCATCATCATCACCACCATCATCACCGCCATCATCATCACCATCACCATCACCATCACCATCACCATCACCAACAACATCATCAACATCCATCAACATCCATCAACATCCATCAACATCCGTCAACATCCATGAACAAGAACATCCATCAACATCCATCCATCCATCCATCCATCAACATCCATCAACAACCATCAACATCCATCAACATCCATCAACATCCAACAACATCCATCAACATCCATCAACATACATCAACATCCATCAACCAACATCCATCAACATCCATCAACATCCATCAACAACCATCAACCAACATCCATCAACATCCATCAACATCCATCAACATCCATTAACCAACATCCATCAACCAACATCCATCAACATCCATCAACCAACATCCATCAACATCCATCAACATCCATCAACATCCATCAACATCCATCAACATCCATCAACATCCATCCATCCATCCATCCATCAACATCCATCCATCCCTCCGTCCGTCCGTCCGTCCGTCCGTCCATCCGTCCGTCCATCCGTCCGTCCATCCATCCATCCACGTTGACCACGTCGACCTATTAAACGTCATGGTGCTGTGTCACATAAAACAATAGACGATCACTTTGCTGGCCTTGGCCAGCAATGTTGTATGAAATTCCATTATTGACCTCTCGTCTAGCCGCACCTGCAACGTGACAGTTCGTGGCGTATTTTAAGGAACATAACGTCAATATTTCATAGCATGTTTGAGAAAAATAACTTTTTCTCAAACATGCTATGAAATGTTGACGTTATGTTCCTTATAATACGCCACGAAGTGTCACAATGCAGGCGCGGCGTGGTGTGCGGCTAGACGAGAGGTCAATAATGGAATTTCATACAACATTGCTGGCCAAGGCCAGCAAAGTGATCGTCTATTGTTTCATATCATGACGTTTATAGGTCTATGGCATCATAGCATTTAGCCATTTAAAAAAAAACTATAAGCAATATTTGCGTTTAGGTTCATTATGAGATTCTGCCACTACGCTTATTTAAGGTAAGGTAAGATGATGATGATGGTGGTGATTTTGAAGGTGGTGATGGTGTTGATGATGGCGGTGATGATGATGGTGATGGTGGTGATGATGATGGTGATGATGATGGTGATGATGATGATGATGATGATGATGGTGATGATGGTGATGATGATGATGTGATGATGATGATGGTGAGGATGATGGTGATGATGATGGTGATGATGATGATGATAATGATGATGATAAGGATGATGGTGATGATGGGTGATGATGATGATGATGATGGGTGATGGTCATGGTGATTATGATGATGATGGTGATGATGATGATCATGGTGATGATGACGGTGATGATGAGATGATGATGATGATGTTGATGATGGTGATGATGATGATGAGATGATGATGATGTTGATGATGATGATGATGGTGATGATGGGTGATGATGATGATGATGGTGATGGTGATGTTGAAAGTGGTGATGGTGTTGATGATGGCGGTGATGATGATGGTGATGGTGGTTATGATGATGGTGATGATGAGAATATGATGATGATGATGTTGATGATGGTGATGATGATGGTGATGATGGGTGATGATGATGATGAAGGTGATGATGATGATGATGATGATGATGATGTTGGTGGTGATGATGAGATGATGATTATGATGATGTTGATGATGGTGATGATGATGGTGATGATGGGTGATGATGGTGATGATGATGGTGATGATGGGTGATCATGATGATGATGATGATGGTGATGATGATGATTTTGATGATGACGGTGATGATGAGATGATGATGATGTTGATGATGGTGATGATGATGAGATGATGATGATGATGTTGATGATGATGAAGATGGTGATGATGGGTGATGATGATGATGATGGTGATGGTGATGTTGATGGTGGTGATGGTGTTGATGTTGATGATGGTGATGATGATGGTGATGATGGGTGATGATGGGTGATGATGATGATGATGATGGTGATGATGATGGTGATGGTGGTTATGATGATGATGGTGTGATGATGATGGTGATGTTGATGATGATGATGGTGATGATGTTGACTATGATGAGATGATGATGATGATGTTGATGATGGTGATGATGGTGATGATGATGGTCATGATGGGTGATGATGATGAAGGTGATGATGATGATGATGATGATGATGATGTTGATAAAGATGATGATGATGATGATGATGATGGTGATGATGGGTGATGATGATGATGATGGTGATGATGTTGATGATGATGGTGATGATGAGATGATGATGATGTTGATGATGGTGATGATGATGGTGATGATGGGTGATGATGATGATGAAGGTGATGATGATGTTAATGATGATGATGATGATGATGATGAGATGATGATGATGATGTTGATGATGGTGATGATGACGATGATAGTGATGATGATGATGATGGTGATGGTGATGATGAGGATGTTGATGATGATGATGATGATGGTGATGATGACGACGACGATGATGATGGTGATGATGATGATGATGATGCATGTATGAGAAAAACTCTATACAAGCCTTGGCCACGAACAGGGATTGCCGGCCTCGTATCTCTAGATGGCCTCGTTAACACTCGGCCATCTATAACTACTCGGCCGGCAATCCCCTATTTCGCGGCCGCTGCAGTAATGTACTAATTAATTCTCAGACCATGGATTGTTCATCCAATTTCTAAAATAAATTACGCGGCCTTATCATGATAACATCTTAGACATGCCTAAAATCAGTTTTCGTGGTACGTACGAGTATCAAAGCTAGTCTTGCGTTTGAAGTTATGTATGTGACCTATACGCACACATAAGGTAACGGCAGCGATTTCCGTGGTATTCAAAATCGGCATTCTATTCCGTGGCATTTTTATTTATGCGTTTTGTGATGTATTTAAGAACAGGAATAAAAAGTAATTTTTTGTCAACGAAATTAACAGCACTAGTGAACATATATCAAGCAAGGGGCCATAAAAATTGTCAGTAAACGCAACGTTGCCGCAGAAGCAGGTTGTGTCATACAAACGCAAGATACCTCGCGTAAGTACAACCGTGTTTCTAATTAGTGATTTGGATAATAAATATGACAGTTACTTTAATGTTGCGGTTTTGTAATGTTAGATAGTAGTTTCTTTTATGACTTAAGATCATAATTTTTTCATATTTTTGGACAGAAATACGTTAAAAACGGTAAATTAAATAAAGCGGAATAAGCATCCATATTTTTGTTGTGGCAGATTATTCCGAGGTATGCCTCGGCTTAAGATGTAACAATACTTTCCATTCCGAGTTAATTTATTTTAAATTTTGCTTAGCACTTATATTAAATATTTATGCAAATGTAATCTTTAGCTAATACAGCAGGTAAAGAGCAATATCCGTGGTATTAAAAAGTGATCAGAACTCTTAATTTTTAAAGATTCGCTGATCACAATAAAGTATGTTTTCTTAGAAACCCTTAAATATACACGTCATTTTACTTTTATGAAAAATTGAAGTATTTTGCTTGTTAAGAGTAGAGTAAGATTGGAATATGAGCTTTCGATTTACATTAAAAAAATCTCTGTTTACTTGTTTTTTTATGGGTCGGAATTATGTATTTTGATAACCTGGATTGAAGATAAATCCGATGGTGGGAAAACCCCAACACACGGAAATAGCATATATGGGAATCTAAATACGTGTTACGAAAAATTTGTACCCCTCGGAATTATCTTCTCATATAATGTAATTCCGAGTGGTATTGCCAACAAAATTGAAATTTAGGGTACCGTAAAATTGGATATAAAGTCACTGTTAATTGAAATTGCAAACAATGTAAAACAAACCTTATATTTAAAATGTCTTTAATTTCCATTTTCCCTCATTAAATACTGCTAAATCCATGTGTTATTTAATCTATACTTACCACAACATTATCCTAAACCATTAAAACTATAAACAAGTGTTAGAATATAGATATTTCATTAAATGGTTTATTTACATGGTTCGCAATTTCAATTGACAGTGACTTCAGATTTAGTCCGTTTCAATGTTATGTGTAATGATGAGTTTAATCCTACTTTCTACTAATATTAAAAATGCGAAAGTTTGTGAGTGAGTGATTATGTTTTGTACTAAGACTCCAATGTCCGTCTGTCACCAGGCTGGATCTCATATATGGACGACCGGATGGCCAAGTGGTTAGAGAACCTGTCTACGAAGCTTGAAGTCCCGGGTTCGATTCCCGGCCGGGCCAGATATTTGTATGAATAATACGAATGTTTTTGTTCTCGGGTCTTGGATGTTTAATATGTATTTAAGCATGTACCGTAAGGTCGAGTTACTTTGGCCCTGAAGGGTAGCTTTGGCTCATGGGATTAACTCTGTCCCGTCTGTCCTGTCTGTTTATAATTGCTTTGAGAATATTATGGCTCTTTGCCATGTGGTTGGTGTTAATTGATCAATCACGTCTTTATAATTTTATTTTATGTTTTTATGTGGGCCAAAATAAGCCTCCAATGGGCCAAAGTACCCCGACCTTACGGTATTTATCTATATAAGTATGTTTATCCGTTGCCTAGCATCGATAGTACAAGCTGTGCTTAGTTTGGAACTAGGTCAATTGGTGTCAGGTGTCCCGTGATATTTATTTATTTATACACTTAACTTTTATTTTAACTGTTATTGTTTGATATAACAGCAAATGATAGAATAATAGCTATGAGAACTTTCAAAGATGATTATTGTATCAAGTATAGCTTAAACAATTATAACTGACATGAGGACTGTACCTATCGAAAATAATTTTTATAATTACTTAAGATATAAATAATTATAAGAATTATTTTTGATAGGTACAGTCCTCAAAATTAAATTATTATTCTTATTTAAGTATCTCTACCAGTAAACCTTTCTTTTCTAACCTTTCCATACTTTCTGGCCATTATTAATTTGATCTCTAACTTGTGTCCATAGTTCTGTATTTTTGTAGTAAATCATACTAAATATTTTTTTAATTTATTATGTGTATTTTTTTAGGATAGGTTATTAAAATATTTAAGTCTGCGCAAAATATACAGACGCTACAAAAAATATTTTTATTGTACGGAACCAAGCAAAATATTTAGTCGTTACCCACGGAATTATCAGCCAAAACCCACGGAATTAGATTTACTAGCTATGGATTACCACGAAATAAGAATTTTTCACATTCCTGCCTTTAAAAAATATTTTTTACTATTAAATCATCCAAGACAAACTACAAAAGTAAAAAAAATCAAAGTTCACTTAAGGTACTCCTAAAAAAAAATCTGACTCTATTTTATTCAGAAGTGCTTATTTTTTTGATGTATTTGAAAAATGTCCTTAAACCCCACGGAATTCGCTGCCGTTACCTTACATCTTATTAAATTGGTAATGGAGCTTTACGTCTATGGGAGGTACCCTAAAAAATTATTTTTAAGTTTTTTTTTATTTAACCACTTTGTCGGCGTGACTGATATATATATTCATGCCAAATTACAGCTTTCTAGTACCTACTAACAGTCTCTGAGCTTAGCCGCGGACGGACAGACAGACAGACATCGCGAAACTATAAGGGTTCCTAGTTGACTACGGCACCCTAAAAAAGGCAGTAAATAAATCAATAATGGTAAAGATAATTTACTAATCCGACATTTTGTGGTGGTTTTGGATTTTTTTATGTGTACCTACCTAAGTATAGGTGAAAAATTTAAGAAAATTACCTGTTGTATGTAGTAGTAACGTGTCCGTATAAACAAATTGACGTTCCAAATTAGAAAAATGACTTAAGCTCCATATCAATTTTGTGCACTATGTACTACTACAACAGGTCATTTACTTGAGTTTTTTGCCTATACACTCTGTTCTATGCGCCAAGCTCTTTTATTTGATACCCATAGATAGGTGAATAATTATAGTTACGGAGATACATCCACTTTAAATCGAATCTAGAGATTACTTTTATTCCATATCCCGTGGGAATCTCAAGAAATCCCTTCTTAACGCACCTCTTAAGACCCGCGAGGAATAATGTTTGCCAAATTTAAGTCTCTTGCTCTAGTGACTTGGGGTGTGCGTTTTATTAACAGACTGCCAACCAGACAGTTAGTTATGTTATTTTTTATAGGTAAGTATATACACCGTGAAATTTTAGTGGTTGTTTTCCCGAAACGAGGTGATTTAGTATCGATTGTACAATCGATTTATAATTATTGTTTTAACTAGAGTCAAAAATCCAATTGTGAAAAACGAAAGTCTAAAATGACGGCAAACCAATAGTAACGCTTCGTTGGTACCTAACCTATCGTACGATCGTACGCTACTTGTACCAACGAAGCGTTACTATTGGTATGCGGTCATTTTCGACTTTCGTTTTTCACAATTGGATTTTTGACTCTAGTCAAAATAGTAAGTAGAAATCGATTGTACAATCGAAACTAAATCACCTCGTTTCGGGAAAACAACCACTAAAATTTCACGGTGTATATACTCAGCGATCATATACATATATGACCGCTGAGTTCGAACGATGAGCAACATAAGAACATTACGTATGTAAATACACACGAAGAAAAAAATAAATATCATCTTATCTGTGACAGAAACCTCATCCTTTAAAACGCATTTTATTGGCGCTAATAACAGTCGTACCAAATTGCTTCGCTTGGTTGAGCTCCTTAATATTTTAGTGTCAGCAGCAGGTAGGTTGCGGCGGTCAATAACTCGAGATTGAAGTTTCCCCTTCGCCACATGCGGAATCAGGTCGTAGCTATGACGACAGGCTCCAATACAAAGACTCACTGCACCAGTAACTACCCACTATTCAGGAAGTTGTGAAATTCTTGATATCAAAAAGTACTGAAATAGAGACCAAATCAAATTCCGCTCTGTCTATGTTCAATTTTATGATATTTTTCACCCGACCGTTGAAGGAGAGTTATGTTTTTCGAGCGTATGTATTTATGTTTGTATGTAAGTATGTATCATTCTTTGGCACGCCCTGCAGCCTAAACGGCTCAATGGATTTGAAGTGTGAGGACATTAGATTCGTCTCATTTCCGCGAGTAACAAAGGATACCTATATATTTTCCCGGAATTCCCATGGGAACGGGAATTATACAGGCGGGTTTTTTTTTCACCTACATAGTATTCAACTTAAAGTTATTTCTCATTATATCCTTTTAATCCGTCTGTGTTTATATCATTAAGTATATGATTCTAGCTTCTGCGCAAAAACAAAAATGTTCTGAAGCGCTTTTTAATGTACCAAATCAATCAATGCGTCTCACCTTTCGTTGTCTCTAGTTTTACCTTTGACTCCCGCTTCCATAGCCGCATGGGTCGCTAAGCTTATAAACAGTAAGATAAACGTCCCTGTGCTCGACACAGACCCCAACACATGGCACCTTCAATCTTATGTCATAATAACAGAGGTGACAGATGGGTGTCATCTACTGGGCGTTGTGGTGTCGAGAATTGGTACGTTTACCTTACAAACCGACTAATCATCACAGAACATAGTTAAAATCCACGCCACGTAGTCACATTATAAGAGGAACGAAACAAAAAATCTCCACAGGAACCGTGCACCATTCACCCGCTCATTTAACCCCTTTAGTGGTGGAATTTCAATGAGTGCTTTCATAAGTGCTTGAGAGACTCTTAAAATGCATTAGGTATGTAATACTTTAAGTGTAAAAGTTGACGCAGGTTCTTTGTTTTTGGGTATACCTGTAATTTTTTCATCACACTTGCTAGTCAATGGCCTAATTTGTACTTAAGGGAGTTATGGATTTACGTACAGTTTTTCTTCCCAAGGGAGTTCTAACTTTAGTTTTAAAATTTGCAAACAAGTTAGTAGGTAAGTATGTCATTTCAGACTAAGTAGGTTTCAAGTCAGCCTACGTTTTATTTATATCTTTAAAACTTAGCTATAACCCAATTTTACAATACAAAACTTATATACGCTTCATGAAACTTCGTTATTTGTATATTTTAAATCTGATAGTTTTTAGTAAGTTTTTTTTTAACATGTTGGCAGAATCGAACCATTCGAATTCTAAACTAAACACAGTTTACATTATCTATGGTAGATGACTCGAAAAAAGTGACAATCTGTATTGGCGGGTAGCCAATATTTTATTCAATTTAAGTGTTTAGAGACGAAATAATTGGATTCGACTTGTGGCATTCGAACATGATGTAGACAGTATCTAATTTTGGGATTTCTGTTTCTTTGGCTAGTTGTAGTATAATTTTGATAGTGTTTTATGCGGCGATTAACCTTAACTATTACAGTGATCTCAAAATTCTATATTGTTCTCGTGTCTGTGCCCAATGCCCAAGTTGTCTCCACGTGGTTTCTGGAATTTTACTATCAAGTTGCAAAAACTACAATCACCGTACAACGTCGCTCCCAAAGAGAGCAATTAACTGACTTTGGCACAAGCCTAGTGGCCGCCATTAAAGAGGAAGAAGAAGAAGAAGACGAAATAATTTTATTTTTTGGATTTTTTTTCCTCGTAAAGTGATGAAAGCCATTGTATGTATCACGGGCAGTAAGGGCGGAGGGCTTTTAATGACTCGAGTTTGTAATCCCCTACTTATTGATGCACAATGTACTATTTTTACCCTTGTGTAGACTTCGAATTGACCAGTAGGAAGCACACACAGAAAAATATATACTTATTTTTCGTTTTTAGGGTGCCGTACCCAAAGGGTAAAAACGGGTCCCTATTACTGAGGCTCCGCTGTCCGTCCGTCCGTCCGTCTGTCACCAGGCTGTATCTCGGGAACCGTGATAGCTAGAGAGTTGAAATTTTCACAGATGACGTATTTCGGTTGCCGCTATAACAACAAATACTAAAAAATGGAATAAAATAAATATTTAAGGGGAATCCCATACAACAAACGTGATTTTTTTGCTCGTTTTTGCTAGATATTGATAGCGCCAACAGGTAGAAGCTTGAAATATTCACAGAATATTTAATTATGTATTGACTTTAAAAACAAATCATTAAATTAAAATAAAAAAATATTTAAGGGGCTCCAATACAACAAACGTGATTTTTATACATATATGTACGGAACCCTTCGTGCGCGAGTCCGACTCGCACTTGGCTGATTTTCAGTTACTTTCGTGGATTTTTCAAGTCGGTTGAATTTGTTATTACTATTTTTTTATTTCTCATTTTTTACAAAAGTGACAATAAGTTACATTAGCTTAATGTCAACTGCTCATCGCCTTTTAAAATTATTAGGTACTTTGCCCGATACAGAGACGTTAATTGTCGAGGAGTCTTCCTGGTTCTTCACCATCTGGAACTTTTCATCACAAGCTTTGCGATGAGCACAAATTTGTTTAAGTAGGTAACAATTGTGTTAAAGTCCGACGACTTTATTCGCGACTTGTGAAATATTTATTATTCAGTAGTACCGGTGACCAACTGCGGTCTTGCTCATCAGTTCCACTTCACTAAATAGTCATTTCCGAAGGCAAATCCACGAGCTCCTACACAACATTCCCAAATCACTATGGGTATGCTATGCCGTATTTGACTTTTCTGCCCCTACACCCAAAAAAAAAAAAATTAAATCGGATTATAAATGACGGAATCCTGAGGTAGCAAACAATAAAAAAATACAACCGAACTCTTCTTTTTTTGGCTATAAAACAACGTCGGCCAAACTCGTTTCTCGCTGATTTTGTCAATTATAACGTAATGCGAACGCTCTGCTGCCTCCTGATTGGTCGAAATTAGTTAATAACCTGGCCAGTCTGTTGCCTTGTGATTAGTTAATTTGTTAACTTTATTTATTATCAAACAAGTTTATTAAGTTATTATTTAAACTAGCTGGTGCCCGCGACTTCGTCCGCGCTTAAAGCTTCTTCATTTCTTTCATTGAATAAAACAAAAATCCGGCGCGGCAACATCCAAAAATCCATCGCCTCATCATCATTGGTATTACTTAGTGAATATAATAAATCCCGTTTATTCCCTATCCCGAGGGAATTTCAACAAATCTATCCTTTTTTTGTTGCTCGATATTGATAACGGCAACAGGTAGACGCTTGAAATACTTATTCACAGAATATTTAGTTATACACATTCGCTTTAAAAATAAATTATTAAATTAAAACAAAACAAATAGGTACGTAAGGGACCCCCATACAAAAACATGATTTTTTGCCGTTTTTATAGATAATGGTACGGAACCCTCCGTGCGCGAGTCCGACTCGCACTTGGCCGGTTTCTTCAACATTTTGCAAAAAAAATCTAAATCTTTTACATACCCCACGCAAACTGCGGTTTTCCGATGCCTGCTTTAGTATAGCATATATAATTATGGTTTTGTATGACTCGTATTATTTATTTTATTCAATAAGGTTCTATTAAAATAAAAGATACAAGTAGGTCATTATCATCAAAACCTACCTAAAAATTTGTATGGACCCCTTGATTTAACTATTATATTTTTGCATTATAACAGAACTCCGGTACTTAGTTTACTTTATGTGATTTCATGAAATAATCGTAAATTTATATTATTAACTAGCTTTTGCCCACGGCTTCGCTCGCGTGTACTATGAGTATTACAAAGAACCAAGATATCAAGCAAGCAAGCATACAGGCAAGCAAGCAAGTAGGTCCACAATTGACCGAGAAATCGGTGAACATACCTACATAAAAAAAAGTGGAATACATAACCTCCTTTTTTAGAAGTCGGTTAAAGAGCCCTTTGCGGCCTACTTACAGTATAAACTTATGAACTTTGAAATTTTAGCTTTCTACAACCAGTAAAACGCAAAATCCCGTTTTTTCCCGTTCCCGTAAGAATTTCGGGAAATGTTTTCTTAATGCTCCCCTACACTCCCCAAGGAACCCACTTGCCAAATTTCAGCTTTCTATGACCAGTAAAACGAAAAATCCCGTTTTTCCCGTTCCCGTGGGAATTTTGGAAAGTTCTCTCTCAATGCTCCTCTAAACTCCCCAAACAACCTACATGCCGAATTTCAGCTTTCTACGACCAGTAAAACGAAAAATACCGTTTTTTCCCGTTCCCGTGGGAATTTGGGAAAGTCGTCTCTCTCAATGCTCCTTTACACTCCCCAAGCAACCTACATGCCGAATTTCAGCTTTTTACGACCAGTAAAACGAAAAATCTCGTTTTTTCCTTATCCCGTGGGAATTTCCGAAAATCCTTAAAACCGTTTTTTACTATTATAATTACCTACTTCTATGCCAAATTTGAAGAGCCTAGTAATTATAGTTCATAGGATCCCGTTGAACTGAATATGTAAATCCCGTTTTTTCCTTATCCCGTGGGAATTGTGAAAAATCCTGAAATTAACGTTTTAACTAATGTAATACCTACTTGTGTATCAAAGTTGAAGAGTCTAGTTATTATAGTTACTGAGATAGGGTCACTCGGAATCGAATATATAAATCACGTTTTTTTCCCGTTCCCGAGGGAATTCCCAAAAATCCTTCCTTAGTGGATGCCTACATTGTGTAAGGTATCTATGTGCAAAATTTCAAGTCTCTAGGTCCAGTGGTTTGGGCTGTGCGTTGATATATCAACACTCATTTAGTTTATTTAGACATTTCAACCCCATCGCACCCCATCCAGGGAGATGGTATTTTACGTCTGCCACGTCGGATTTTAAAACCGTTGTTGTTTTCATAACCAGCGACCCGATAAACCATAGAAACAACACCCATGTTGATTTTCAGACTTTGTTACCCCTTTCCCCCCTTTTAGGGGTTGAATTCTCAAAAAACCTGAAACACGTGTTTACTCATTTATCATTAGGAGTACTTCTGTGAAGTTTCGAATAAAATAGTCGAACTAATCTTGTTTCCCCATACAAACTTTGGACCCCCGTTTCACACCCTTAGGGTGTGAATTTTGAAAAATCCTTTCTTAGTGCACCCCTAGACCTTATAAGGATCCTACATGCCAAATTTTGAATCTCTAGGCCCAGTGGTTTGGGCTGTGCGTTGATATGTCAGTCAGTCAGTCAGTCAGTCAGTCAGTCAGTCAGTCAGTTTCTTCTTTTATATATATAGATTACACATAGTTGAAGTTATAAATTTATAGTTTTATCGATTCGAGTTTTTTAAAGCTTTCACTTCTCTAGTTTGTGGTTTTGACACCTGCCACCCGCACCATGCTACAGTGAAAAGACTATAAAATAAAGCACTAATGACAAATGTAATAAAAACTATATTTCATGAAATATATTCTTATCTACAGTACCTATTCACAGTAAATATTTTGGGATGACTCCACCTTTAACATTCATCACCAGCTTCAAACGTTTTTCGAATCCGTCGCACGCGAGGTTCCCGGAACTGCTTCATCATGGATTAAACGTGATCGACGTTAGATAAATATTTTAAAAATATTCTTATATGTTCATGACAATATAAACTTCGAATTATAATGACAAAACTGTATGAAAGTTGTCTATTTTTTTCAAACCAATGTTAGAAAAAGTGTATTCGAAATTATTGGACACAGTGTATTAGATTAGATCAACTTCGTTCCTTAGTTATTGTTCAGGCGTGTATCGTGTAGTATTACGCATGTTTCGAGTGTAAATGAAACATGTGTTTATAAAAAGAAGTAAACTAGAATACCCAGTTAGCGTACAAAGCAGTTTAAAATCGTTTACGTACTGTTATTCCAGATGGCCGAAGCAAATGTTTTTTTGTAAACAAATATAGGGTTCCGTCAAATGTTATACCTATGTGATTGTGTTGTGATCCGTATGAAGCTCAAGTCTTAACGGTCTTTGAGTTAAAATATGGTTTCTTCACATAAGCTTGAGTATAGTGTTGATGCATTCTTAATATCCGTATTACGTAAATCGACAGCCAATATTTTTCAGTTAACTCTACAAGTTTCTAGAAAATATCAATTTATAAATCGATATACTTTTGCCTAAAGAAAAGATAACTTTTGATATGTTCATATACCTACCAGACTTTACCTAGATGTCGTACTCATGATTCAGGCATTTCTATTTACTACGCACATCGCACGAGCACCGGTCGAGAACCGCGCGGCGTGACGGGTCGCGACCGCGGCAGAGCTGTGACCCTTCGATAAATATCTACATAATTAACCTGAAACCCCACCTGACAGGTTACATTTTATGAACATGTGTGATTTCGGTTATTTTGCCCTTACAAATAGGACTAACCGCCGTACCCTTATTTATTAAGTACTATTTAATCGTACATTAATTAAAGTGCATCATTTAAAAATGTGTTCATTGGGAAAATTCGGTATTCGTTTAGGAAAAATAACTTCTCTTTTTTAGGGTTCCCGCACCTCGAAAGGAAAAAGCGGAATCCTTATAGGATCACTTTGTTGTCCGTCCGTCTGCTGTCAAGACCCTTTTTCTCAGGAACGCGTGGAGGTATCAAGCTGAAATTTATTTCAAATACTCAGGTCTACGGTCCCTTGGAGCTGTAAAAAAATCAAACTTCTAAGCCAACGCAAACAAAAGATACAGCCGTTTATGCCGCAAATTTCCGCAAATTTTCGAAACTCGCAAGGAAATCAAAACCTACAGGGTACTTCCCGTGAACTCAGAATCTTGAAATTTGGTACGAAGCAATGTATTACAGCACAGATAAAGGAAAGATTGCGAAAAGCATAAATTTTTAACGTAATATAAAGATATAGCCTTTTACGAGGGGCGTTCAATATAAAGTGAGAATGAGATGCAAACTCTTTTAATATTACGAAATTAAAGACTGGCCGGTAAAGCTAATCTATCTAGCTGATTGCTATGAAAAAAAAAACTAACTGTCTTTTGTTTAAAAAAATATACGGTAATTTCTTTGCAATGCTATTGAGTACGTTAGCGAAAATGGAGAAAATTAAACTGCGCGCCGTTATCAAATACTTGTATTAGAAAAAAATTTCTACGGACCAAGTCAATTTGGATTTGCGGGACACTTTAGGGTCTAATGCTCCTCCGTATTCGACAGTCGCACGTTGGTGCGCCGAATTTAGACGTGGAAGAACATCGACAATGGACGACCCCCGCTCCGGACGCCCTACTACAGCAGTAACTGAAGAAATTGTGAAAAAAGTCAAAAACTCAGTTTTGGCGGATCATCGTGTCACAGTTCGTTTTATTGCTGAAAATGTAAAGATTTCAACGGGGAGCGTGCATAATATTTTACATGAACGCTTGGGTATGAAAAAGGTATCTGCGCGTTGGGTACCAAGAATGCTTACTGACACGCAAAAACAAACTAGACTAGAGATTTGTCAAGAAGCTTTGAACCTGATGCAGCAAGACCGGGAACTTTTTTTGGCGCGATTTATAACAATGGACGAAACATGGCTCCATCATTACGACCCTGAAACGAAACTGCAGTTTATGACATGGAAAAGGCCATCATCTCCAACTCCAAAGAAATTCAAGGTGAGCCCATCTGCCGGTAAGGTCATGGGCTCTGTTTTTTGGGATGGTAAAGGGGTATTAATGATTGAGTATCTCGAGCATGGAGCCACTATTACGGGCACTTTATACGCCAAACAAATAGCGCAATGAGATCCGCGAAAAACGGGAGGTAAACTCTCGAAAGTTGTGCTGTTCCACCAGGACAATGCCCCGGCACACAAGTCCGCCGTTGCAATGGCTGCAATTCGTGATGCTGGGTTCGATATCCTTAAGCATCCTCCGTATTCACCAGATCTTGCTTCCAGTGATTTCTACCTATTTCCGAGATTGAAACAATACCTGAGAGGCCAGAAATTTGAAGACGACGACGCGGTGGTCGCTGCAGTACAAGATTTTTTAAGTACTCTAGATGAGACCTTTTTAAAAATGGAATTTTAAGTTTAGAAAAAAGATATACTAAGTGTATTATGCTAAAAGGTAACTATGTCGAAAAATAAAATGACATTTAGTAAAAATTGTTTATAACATACTCATTCTCACTTTTTATTGAACGCCCCTAGTATGCCGCAATTTTCCGCAAATTGTCGACACTCGCAAGGGAATCAAAACCTACAGGGTACTTCCCGTGAACTCAGAATCTCGAAATTTGGCACGAAGCAAGGTCTTATAGCACAGATAAAGGAAAAATTGATAAAAGCATAAATTTTTTTGTCTGTCTATATCAGTACCCAATCTACAATGATCCCACACTGCGCACATTTTGCTTAGGAGCAGGGGTCTGCTAAGACTGGATGTTCATAGATACATATAAATTTGTACGGAACCCTCGGTGCGCGAGTCCGACTCGCACTTGGCCGGTTTTTCTTCTAAATCCTCTTTTTTATCGAATTGACCTTGGCGATATACATCGTGAAATTTTATTGGTTGTTTTCCCGAAACGAGGTGATTTAGTTTCGATTGTACAATCGATTTATAATTACTATTTTGACTAGAGTCAAAAAACCAATTGTGAAAAACGAAAGTTGAAAATGACCGCAAACCAATAGTAACGCTTCGTTGGTACAAGTAGCGTACGATCGTACGATAGGTTAGGTACCAACGTAGCGTTACTATTGGTTTGCGGTCATTTTCGACTTTCGTTTTTCACAATTGGGTTTTTGACTCTAGTCAAAATAGTAGTTATAAATCGATTGTACAATCGATACTAAATCACCTCGTTTCGGGAAAACAACCACTAAAATTTCACGGTGTATTTTGACACAGTGTGTTTAACAAAATACTCAGTGATGCGAAAATAGAAGTTGTATGGTTGTACACATGGCGTTGGAAAATGCCACTGTTTATTTCAAACTGTTTTTTCAAACGCTAATGTCCATAAAACTGGGAATGTGTATACTTTGAGAGAGTAGGGAACGGAGAGCTTTTCAGCATCATTCCATTGATATACTGCAGATCTTTGCCTGTCTCTATAAACAGAATTAAAAGCGGATTTGAAATCAAATTGTATGGAAAATATTTACGGTAGGTAGTGATTTTTCCTAAAGTAATTTGTAACTTATTGACCTTGTGTTATTCATAATTACTATACTAAACGGTACTTATTACGCAGTTAATATTTACCTCGACGTTTCGGCCACAATGCAACAGCCGTGGTCACGAGTTAACTAAAATTAATTAAAAATAATTGCGTGATAAGTCCCGTTTAGTATAGTAATTATGAGTGAAAATCACGAAAGTTTAAAACAGAGTCTTGTGTTATTCGTCAAAATTTCGGTTAAAATTTTCACCCTCCAAGGATTTGCCACACTAGATGCGTTCTGCGGTCTGCAGTCAAATCAACTTGCGGTCTGCAGCCCGCATTATGTATGAACAATATTGTCGGTCTCGCCTATCTAGCTATACAAAATATATAGAGACCGACAATGTTGTTCATACATAACGCGGGCTGCGTTCAATTTGACCCGACCGCAGACCGCAGAACGCATCCATCGTGGCAAATCCTTTAGTAGAATACATACACTGGGAAATAGTAGCGAGCATGAGCTAGGCAGATTTAAGCCAGTCAATAATATTTTGTGGTTTTATGTTTAGCTATTTTACGTAGAAATAAATCAAATAAAGGTAAAAGTAAAATTTCATATCTCTACTCATGTTTTTATTTTCTTTGATTGTGTTACCTACTACAGCAACAATGAATGACCCGACAGTACATTGATATACTTGGAATGTTTAAGTTTATGAGTACAACACCAATTAAACAATAAATTTAAATGATTTCATCTAAGTACTACTCATTAACATTAGGTATAATATTGATGGTTTAGTGGATTTTTAATGACAGGGTATATTGGTAGTGGGATCATTTGTCGGAAATAGTGATTAATTTACAGTAAAATATCTATTTTTGGTCATCCATAGCATAGTTATAAACATATACGAAATAATTACCTACCTATAAAGAAATAAACTCTTTAGTTATTTTTAAATCAAATATTTGAGATTTTAAATCTAAGGCTACAATATATGTATATACATTATATTATAATTAAAGAACTAAGATAACTGGATAAAGTTCTATACGCACTCTGCAGCTCACAGAAAATTTTTTACTAAACAATGTAGTGTATTTCTGGACACCAAATCCTAAGCTAAATATTCAATCACATGAACTAGCTCTACACTACAGAAAGGTGCATTGTTGTGGCCTATCCATATGAAAAATATGAGTTTATAACCCATTTACCAAATGGTAAAGACAACTAATAAATATTTTTTGATTCTAAAATTCTAAACCATAATTGTGCTACCGATGACACTTTCCTTGCTGTTTTCGAGTAATTCAGAGTAGCCGGATTCGTCTGAACAAGCACTATCATTGTCCCCAGTGTTTTTAAAGACTTCTATTTCTGAACTAGAATTTAAACTGTCAACATCTGTAGCATTATCAATAAGAGACTCGAATTTTCCATCAAACTCATTATACATAGAATCTAATCGCAGTGGGGGGTACGTGGAGCGTCGACGAAATGAGCTCTTTTCTCCAATGGGCACAAGGTTAACTTCATCGTGAGGATCAACTGCGATTGAGGAGCTACCCTCACTATCTCTGATTGCAATATGTTCGAAATTTTGTATTCTCTCCGTTACAGATATTTTCTTTTCCTCGATTTCTGTTGGTTCTTTTATTTCATCCGGAGCGAAATGCGAGGGAAGCGAAGAGGGCTCCGCATCGGAATTTACCGTGCTTGCAGTCTCGCAACCCGAAGAAACAGATCCATCGTCGCTGTCCGTGACGAGGAAGTTACTTTGAGATAACAATTGCATTTTTTTACTTTCACCCATACAAGTCGTATTGTCAACCAATTCGCTTGATTCGGCGATCGATTCTAAAGTGTGTATTCGGGATTCCAGCTTTTTTGTTTCGCTTTGACTAGTTTCGCTATCGCTGGGTGATTCTCCTCTTTTTTTGTTGCTCTCTTGAATGAGGAGATCAATCAATTCATCAGAAACCGGCTCGCTGTCGGAGTTTGAACGAATCCTATTTATGACACTTGGGCATGAAAGTTTGCGCGGTGACTTCAGTCGTTGAAGCATCGGTGAGGAGTAAAAATTCTCAACAGAGCCTTCTGTTAGAGAATTCCTTGCCCAAGAACTACACATTTTTTGCTTGGCGTTCATTTCTGCTTCTTCCTCATCCTCTTCAGAGCAGAGTTCTTCAATGGCCCCGAGTTTTGGAGCGGATTTTGACCTCTCCAAAGGCGGTCGATAATTCATTGCTCCAACACTAAGAAGTATTTTCCTGCGGGGCATACTTGGATTGTCGTACACACTGTTTGCCAGGCTTAATCTTGCATTCTGTTTAGAAATACGATCTTTCTTAAATTCAAGCAGTGCTTGTCTGACTTTTATTTTTAGTTCTTCAGTAATCTTCTTTGACACAATTTCTTTGGCGCAGAGTACGGCGTGACAACGCAACTCATGCTTTAGTTTTTTTCCTTCATGGCGATATACCCAGCAAAACAGTTTTGGGTAGTGTGGAGGGCTGGCACAATAAGTGATTCGGTGGGACCAGTATTCAGTGAGGCCGTGCTCTTTGGTTGCGCCTTTCAGGCCGGAATTGGAAACTGATAGTTTCATGACAACGTCAGGTTTCGAGGACTGCTGATAGTTCCGCCACAGTGTCGCTAACGGCTTTTCAATGCAGCTTTCTCCTGAAATACAAAAAAATGCTCATTAATTATTTATAAGTAGGTATTAAACTTCTAAAGAATACAGGATATCTAAAAAAAGTTGAGTACAAAAACTTTCTTTTTGATACCAAAATTAGTAACAAAAATATTGAAATAAACATTTCTCCCACATATTTAAAACATGTTTCGCCCAGCATACAATTTAGGACTAATACGAGGCTCGTTATAGACTTGTTGTTGTTGTTAACGAAGGACCACTTACTAGTCCGAAACAAATGTCCATCGAACCTCAAATTTAAATGTAATACAATTAGATTGACATAATGTGAATATTATAGTTATAGCGCAAGATCATGAATTTTATTTGGCATATCTAAGGGTTTGCATAATTTTAAATTTCAATTTTGTACGACTACAATAATCAAGCCGTCTTGCTGAATTTTTTGAAATCTGAATCTAATTTTGAGCTTAGTTAATTTAGTAAAAATGGAACAGTCAAGCTTAAATCATGTTTAAAGAATAGATTTATTTTTTCCAGCAAGTGACCTTGAGAAGCATAGCCTTATCGTATGTAAAGTATACAAAGTAGTTAAGACTATATATACACAGGATGATCAACCCAATTGGTTCAGTATGGAGAAATTTGAAACTATGAGAGATAGTGAAATCTGTTCTTAGGAACCATGGCGATGGCTTTGATTTTAGATTTAACAAAAATTACATTCAAACATTTTTAACTCTGATAAATTACCGGGAATTGAACCTGTTCAAAATTTCTGTTACTAATAGTTTATTTGTTGTTATTGCCGAAGTTGGGAATCACAAGTCACAAGCAACACATTTTTTTTTATTTTTTGTTTAAATAATTGAAATCAAAACTCAAAAATTAGATGATAACTTGATTTAAGTAGATGTTCAAAATGGTAGCCATTTTCAAAGCATGCAAAGATTAATTCTCTTAAGTAACGACTGCACTATCGTGTTCCGTATTTTTGTGGGGCGCATTCGGTCCAAAAATGTGCACACCCGCTGAACGAATGTGTTTTAATTTCCAATAAACGCAATTTGTATAACTATCGAAGTTCTATAATATGAAGAAGCTACTTCAGATAAATTATTCATATTGATGAACTAATGACGATATTTTGCAAATTATTTATATTTTGGGAATTTTTCTCTAATGTTTACACAAGATTTTATAGCAAAAGTTGATCCTTATACTCTAGGGATCAACTAATAACAAAACGACATGCGTTTATTTAGATAAGTACAGAATTTTGACCAGGTTCGATTCCCGGTTACATAATGACAGTTAAAAAATTGTTTGAATGCCATTTTTCTTACGTCTAAAATCGAAGCCATGGTTCCTAACAACAGATTTCGCTATCTGTTTTCTGTTATAGTTTCTAATTCCATACTGACCAATTTGGATTGATCTGATCACCCTGTAGGTATACTTGATCTAAGTCTTTACTTAAGTAATTTTTCATCGTTTATTGTTTGCATTTACGTATGTATAATTTTACTAATCCTCATACTAACTTCATGCCGGCTCAATTAGCAAGTGAACCTTTGGTTTTGGAACAATAGCGGCTCGCACATTATGACGTCAAAAGACATTTTTATGCGAGTTCATGCTAATTGCTATTTGCTACCTACATACTACACGAATTTCCTCAGCTACTTAATTATGTAGTGTATCACTGACGTAATTTATTTATATCACTTAGGAGTTACGTAACATTATAAAACTCATCTACAAAGGGAATTCATAAATAAGCACAAGAACGTACGTACTTGGACCTACTGAGCAAGTACTTATGTTAACCAAAAAATAAGGAAGAATAAGTTGCAAAAAAATTAGTAGAGTTACAACACGTACTCGAAAGAACAAGTAGATACCTAACAATAAGATACCTAATCGTAACTATCCACACTCACTTATACCAGGGGGGTTTCACTCCGCAGTTTAGGTATGTTCGGCCGGCGCTCCTCCCGGGAGGAGTATGGCAGTAGGTTGTCGCGCGGCCTTCAGTTCGCACGCTAGCCGCATCGCGCGTAATTAAGCATCCTTTTTTCTGTGATTTTTGCAACAAACAATGACTTCTAAACGATCTTATAAATAACTTACGTACTTACTAAAGGTAGTTTACTGAATTAATACACACTGTTATTTTTCTTGATTTATATATCTACCAAATATCGGCGAGTGGAAACCCTGTGCCCTTGGTTTCGGATCAGCGGTGCCCAACGGAATATGAACGCTCGTATCACACGATAAGTTACAATTTCGCGTGCAAGCAGTAAGAGTACGCAAGTTTTTAAACCTATAGTTGACTCTTGTTCGAGAGTGATCGTTCTGTACGTTAGTACTATTACTTATTCTGTGCTCATACACTCACTCACCCCACACTCACTCACACACTCTTTCGAGACGTTTAGGAATATTTAAAAAAAAAATAACGCACTACTATGTAATCTCGCTCGATGCCATGTACTATTCGCAGTTTTATAAGCTGCACATACTTCGTGAGTTGTTAAAAATGGCTGATGTATGATATTTTTTACGTTTTAAGCCCCCATAACTACGACATTTTGAATACTTCATTTGGTAAAAAATCCATATAATTATCTAAACTGCCCAAAAAATTTCGCGAGAATCGGTCTAAAAAAAATGAGGCCAGTACGATTAGTATAAGTTTTCCTTCACTTCAATACTTCTCGATCGCGTTTACGTAAAAAATTCAATTACTAGGGAAACATGGACAGCGCCTCCGCGCGCGCGCGTCTATGTTTCAATAGAATTGAATTTTTTACGTAAACGCGATCGAGAAGTATTGAAGTGAAGGAAAACTTATACTAAGCGTACAGTTAGACGACCAGATGGCCTAGTGGTTAGAGAACCTGACTACGAAGCTTGAGGTCCCGGGTTCGATTCCCGTGTCGGGGCAGATATTTGTATCAAAAATACGAATGTTTGTTCTCGGGTCTTGGGTGTTTAATATGTATTTAAGTATATATCTATCTATATAAGTATGTTTATCCGTTGCCTAGTACCCATAACACAAGCTATGCTTAGCTTACTTTGGGACTAGGTCAATTGGTGTGAATTGTCCCGTGATATTTATTTTATTTTTTATTTATTTATTTAGTCTCCATACAAATCATTTACGCAGTCGCTATCGAGTACGGTCATTGTAAACTCATGGTAGTGGTACTGTAGAAGAGAGCAGTCGGACAGACATACGAAGCTTTTTATTAACTTGCAATGTATGTAAATTGTAGGTATGTACGGGTCAAATCTTAGAAGTTGAATTTGACCCACTTCCAGTGGTCGGATTTACTTGAAATTTGGTATCTATAGGTACTTATCGTCGTTGAGCGCCAAATCTGTTCTGTTTGATTTTAATCAAACCAATTAATACCTTATTATGTTGTGTTGCTATGTACGGTCAAGTGCAAAAATAAGTATCGATTTCATCCTCCCATCGTTATATTCCTATACCTTAATTCGACGACATAAGAGCTGTGAGACATATTTATGAGCAAGTTGTGTGCACCCATATTTTTACACTTGACTGTACCCGTTTGTCAATCAAAAATCGAACACAATAAATTAAAATTTGGCATGCTCAACGACGTTATGTAAGTTGGATGACAATGCAAGTACAGCCAACAAAAAGTACAGTCAGCGAAAACGCTTGCATTTAAAATGAAATGTTTAGCAAAAACTTATTAACTTGCAATGTGTCTGTGTTGTGTGTGTCAATGTACGGGTCAAATCTTGGACGTCGAATTTGACCCACTTCCAGTGGTCGGATTAACTTGAAATTTGTTATACTTATATAAGTTGGATGACAATGCAAAAACAGTCAATAAAAAGTACAGTCAGATAAAAAGCTTGCTCTTAAAATGTTTTTTTTTATCAAATATTTATTTTTGCTCAAGCTGAAACGGAGACGCTTCACTCGCGTGTCTCGCTCCTCCGTTCAATCATTATGTGTATTATATTTAAACTTTCGTGACTACCACTCATAACTATTACCACTCACAGACCTTATCACTTATCACCCAAGTAATATTTTATATTTACCTCGAAGTTTCGCCCACATTGCAGTGACCGTGGTGACGAGTTGACCAATATAAAATGTTATTTGCGTGATAAGTCCCGTGAGTGTTAATTTTATCTTAATATACAGGGTGTCTCAGAAACCGACGATAATCAGTTAAGGGCTGGTAGACCTACTAATTACCTACCAGAATATCACATTTTAGGTTTAGGAAAATCTTTTAGTTTTCGAGATATTGACATTTTTGCAAAAATCTTGATTTTTCTCCCTCAGTTGAGTTTTTCGTCTGCCACAGCCTCAAATGACCGAATTTAGTAAATCTAATTACTGATAAATATTGCAGAAAAGTTGGGCTTTTAAACGTGATATTACTTTATTCTAATATTTAATCAAACTTGGATGAAAAACGACTTAAGAGACAGTTTTCAGATATTTTTCTGTTTCATCCCGTAACTTTGGTCCTCCATGGTTTAAAAAAAAATAACTAAGCTAAAGTGGCAATGGGTATTAAAAATATGCCTAGCTAATGTAGTTTACAAAATGATATATAACACTTACTAATTTGTTCAATAATTTCAAATTTATTGCTATTTCATTACTAAAGAAGCTAATCAAGTGAGCCGCCATTTAGTATGAGGACGGTAGAATTATTGTTTTTATAAGGCTGGTAAAGTTGAAGTCAAAATTCGAATAAAGTTTAAAATTTTTAAATTCGAATTTGAAAACCGAATTTGCTTTGTTTTTGGTTAGCGTGTAGCTTTTAATAGACTGCGAATTTTCGTTGTTGGTACATGGAAAATTTCTTGTCTAGTGGGTGTTTTTTTAGTAATTAGTGACTTCAATTTGAGCTTCTTCTGTAATGAAATAGCAATAAATTTTAAATTATTGAACAAATAAGTAAGTGTTATATCATTTTGTAAACGACATTAGCTAAGCATATTTTTAATATCCAGTACCACTTTAGCGTAGTTATTTTTTTTAAACCATGGAGGACCAAAGTTAAGGGATGAAACAGTAAAATATCTGAAAAATGTCTCTTAAGTCGTTTTTCATCCAAGTTTGAATAAATATTAAAATAAAGTTATATCACGTTTAAAAGCCCATCTTTTCTGTAATATTTATCAGTAATCAGATTTACTAAATTCGGTCATTTGAGGCTGTGGCAGACGAAAAACTCAACTGAGGGAGAAAAATCGAGATTTTTACAAAAATGTCAATATCTCGAAAACTAAAAGATTTTTACAAAACCTAAAATGTGATATTCTGGTAGGTAATTAGTAGGCCTATCAGCCCTCAACGGATTATCGTCGGTTTCTGGGACACCCTGTATACACCATGAAATTTTAGTGGTTGTTTTCCCGAAACGAGATGATTTAGTATCGATTGTACAAAGCCGAAAATGACCGCAAACCAATAGTAACGCTTCGTTGGTACCTAACCTATCGTACGATCGTACGCTACTTGTACCAACGAAGCGTTACTATTGGTTTGCGGTCATTTTCGACTTTCGTTTTTCACAATTGGATTTTTGACTCTAGTCAAAATAGTAATTATAAATCGATTGTACAATCGAAACTAAATCACCTCGTTTCGGGAAAACAACCACTAAATTTTCACGGTGTATAAATTACGTGTCACGTTGTTTGTCCGCGATGGACTCCTAAACTACTTAACGGATTTTAATAAAATTTGCACACCGTGTGCAGTTTGGTCCAACTTGAGAGATAGGATATAATATAATATTGTTTTATTGCAATATTTTATTGCAAATTATTTACTTCTCCGGATCACATCGGCGGGGAAGGAGGTGCGGGCTGCGGGGCGAGAAAGAATATAAAATAGTTTTGATCCCCGAAATTAAATGGTAAGGCTTTTTAGATTATTGATTAAATAGTAGATTGATGATAAAGCAGATTGGATAAAAAATAAGCTACCCAAATTACTAATTCTACGCGGACGAAGTCACGGGCAAAAGCTATAGTTATATGTGCATTATATTATCTGTGCTACGTATAGTCGAGGTTGTCACTGTATGCCTTCTGACAATATCATATAAAAGTTCAAAGTGTTAAAGATATCTTTGACCTTGACTGTACAATCAAAATCTGAATTCAAGCATAGGTACTCGGTCCAATCAAAGACTTGGGATAAACTTGCCGTTTTCAAATAAATCAATAGATAAAGCTTCCATCATATATAGGTACTTGTAGATGCACGATTGCCGATCGAAAAATGGAGCCGTCAAAACAACGCAATAATTATCAAAATGCCTTTTTTCTCTATCAGTTGCCTAGTAACCGTCAACGTGAGATGTCGTTCACAATGCCGAAATGCGCAATTAAAAAATGCAAAAATTATACAATAAAGGCAAAAAAAGATGTAATGTCATACTTTCAGTAAGTATATATGTGTAGGCAAATGTTTGTAAAGTTTTTTTATATACAGTTAAGCTATTTTTATTGTATTTTACATATTTATCACCAAATGCCACACGCACGCACCTATCGCTTTTACTCTCGCGTCCGCTGTTCATATAACGAAACGACACTATGTTAATACCAAAATAACG
Source organism: Archips crataeganus (assembly GCA_947859365.1). Lineage (NCBI taxonomy): Eukaryota > Metazoa > Arthropoda > Insecta > Lepidoptera > Tortricidae > Archips > Archips crataeganus. The sequence goes on along the minus strand of OX402045.1, from coordinate 24,618,506 downwards.
AAACTCGCATATTTTCGCATCGAGATTGTTTCTTATTACTTAATTTTAAGGTTAATTTTACAATAATACACTTTCTTTTAGATATTTTGTTTCATTTCTCAACACCGTTGTCATTCCATTTTTGGTAAGAAAATGTTACAAATCTGAAGCTCACATAGATGACGTTATATTATACAGGGTTATTTGTAATTCACTGACATCCTCTTAACCCTGAATTCCTATCACTCAAACAAATGTTTTTTGTTTTACGGCTTTTGTCATAACTTAATATTTTTGGTGTAATAACGTTTTGAAAATTTGAGATTACCTCTTATTTTTACGATACTCTGTGTATTTGTATGGGAATAAAAAAACTAAAAACCACGCTTTAAAAAATAAAAAATAAATTTTAATATATTTCAATTCACTATTCTTATAGTGCAGTAAAAAATCTTAATAAGCAATTATTATATTGTTATATCCAGATCAAAATTTGTAAGCAATTCTAAATATTGATAAAATAAATAATAATAGTTTAAAATATTTTATTGTAAAAAAAGCGTGGGGTGCATGGTGTCAATTGTCAAGGATTATCATTTTGATAACATCTTAAAAAGCACCCCACGCTTTTTTTACAATAAAATATTTTAAACTATTATTATTTATTTTATCAATATTTAGAATTGTTTATAAATTTTGATCTGGATATAACAATATAATAATTGCTTATTAAGATTTTTTACTGCACTATAAGAATAGTGAATTGAAATATATTAAAATTTATTTTTTATTTTTTAAAGCGTGGTTTTTAGTTTTTTTAAACTATTATTTATTTTCCATTTTTTAGTTACATTTTTTTTCTTTCTAACTTTACCCCCCTCACTTACAACCCCCAAACCCCCTAAACCCAACCCCCCAACATCCCCCACCCCATTTCCCCAAACCCTCCCCAAACCCCACACCCTTACCCCCAATCCCCTAAACCCCCCTTACCCCCCTCCTCATTTTACAAACCCCCGAACCACCTAAACCCAACCCCTCTAACACCGAACCCCCCAAACCCCCGGAAACCCCCCCCTCCCACCCCGCCACCTGCTCCCCCAACCCCTACCACACCCCCCACCCCGCCACCTACCGCCCCCCCCTTACAGTTCCATCATCAAACCCTTGTTACCATCTAGGCCTCTTACACCCTCCCCATTTCCCACAACCCCCCAAAATCACTTACCCTCGAACCCCCCAACACTCCCACCCTATTTCCCGTAACCCCACCCCATCCCCTGACCCCAACCGCCACATACTAACCCCCAACCCTCTAAACCCCCGACCTCCTTACCCCATACCCCATTCCCCCCCCACCCCACCACCTATCCCCCTTCCAGCTCCATCATCAAACCCTTGTTACCATCTAGGACCAAAGTACTCGTCAAAACGAATCAAACGAGCCCAAACTCGATGGGGTTGTTTCGTTTTATTGTGGAGTGCCTTTGGCCATCTTCCAGCTCCATCATCAGCCCCTGGTTACCATATGGGATCAAAGTGCTCGTCAAGACGAATCAAACGAGCCCAAACTCGATGGGGTTGTGTCGTTTTATTGTGGAGTGCCTTTGGCCATCTTCCAGCTCCATCATCAGACCCTGGTTACCATATGGGATCAAAGTGCTCGTCAAGACGAATCAAACGAGCCCAAACTCGATGGGGTTGTGTCGTTTTATTGTGGAGTGCCTTTGGCCATCTTCCAGCTCCATCATCAGACCCTGGTTACCATCTGGGATCAAAGTGCTTGTCAAGACGAATCAAACGAGCCCAAACTCGACGGGATTGTGTTGTTTTATTACATAGTTCCTATGGCCACCATCCAGCACCATCATCAGATCAGCTCCATGTTACAATAATATTGCATTGTCATCCAATTTACACATATGTGCAAAATTTCAGCTCAATCGGAAACCGGGAAGTGGGTCAAAATCGCGCCCTAAGGAGTCGGTTACAAACAAACATACATACAAACATACAGGTGAAGCTAATATAAAGCGTGTAAAAAAAGTGCTTCATTTTAAAAAGTCGTAAAACAAAAAACATTTGTTTGAGTGATAGGAATTCAGGGTTAAGAGGATGTCAGTGAATTACAAATAACCCTGTATATTAAAATAAACTACATCTAAATAATATATCACTGCATCTGTCCGTATGGTTATAAGTCAGTAAGTACCTATTGTCGCAACGGAGACGATTTTTGGGTTTGATTTTGTATAGTAACCCTGCAAATACGTATTATATGATCGAATTAGATAAGTAATTACGTAGTACATGATTATTACCTGCCAATATTATCTGATAAAATTTCGTTAATGTGATTTTACGAAAACAAATAGAAAACTTGTGATAAAATGAACGTACACATACCTAAATATTATAATCAGTGATCGGAATTTTGGGAGCTAAACTTTAACAAAACTTGCCAAGCGGGCATGAAACAGTGCTTACAGACATGAAAATATTAATAAACTACTGAAAATCTGAGATTTCGATATAGAGTTAAATTGAACACTAATCTGCCAATAATATTCTTATTTTTCTTGGTTGTAAATTCTCCTTAATGTCAACTTTACAAGTTTTGTTAAAGTTTAGCTCCCAAAATTCAGATCACTGATTATAATATAAATTATGTATTTTGTAATACCCGGTATGATAGAAAATTAATGACATACGTAGAAACAACTAAGGTGATGTAGTGTAAATAAGATTTGCTACGTACGAAATGTTGACTGGTTTTCAGATTGTGACGATTTCAAATAGGTAATCAGGTCATCACATTACGTCAAGGCAGTGTTCACGCGCTCAGCAAATTGAATAGGTAAAGTAGTAGAACACTACTAGCAGCAGAGTCTACTACTCAGTATTGTATAGGTTTCTAAACACTACCTTGTCCTTGTCATAATATCAAAACGCGCATCTAATTCCGACTCAGTATTTGTTAAGCTTTATAACTCATCATCTCGGGCAGCTTTATAACTAACAATAAGGTATTGACATATTTGTACTCGTACTATTTTGTATTTTTAATTTCAATTCCAAATTGTGATCCAGATGTTCAGAACTAACTAGGTATTGTCATTATGTTATATTATAACTAAATCAGGTACGTCAAATAAGATCGTTTGGAACAATCTCGATGGTAGAATACAAGTCAGTTAAAAAGATGTCAATTATATTTGGATCAGATTTGATAAAGACCAACCTACTGGTTAGATAGAAAATGACAAAGTTCGTAGTGCGGTAAGTATAATAATAACAACGCCCTCCATCGTCCTCGCTCGACCGGTTTTTTTTGCAGCAAGTTTATTTCTATTACGGAAAGTGTTTGATTCATTTTATTTCAAGCAAAAATCATTTATGTCCTAGGGTTTCGAAGGCGAATAAATAAATAAACTCCAACCCCGCTATTACGGTAGGTATACGTGTTGTTTTCCAGGTGACCGTACCATTACGCCTTATTACACTTTTACACTTTTTACACTTCCATCTTCGATGTCTCATAATAACAAGTTTTTGACTTTGACGTGACAACGTCTAATAAATCGATTAACGCCAGCTGCATACACGAAAAAGAATGACGCAATGTAATGTTACGTGTAAGTACATGCACGTACAAGTACTTACCTAACCTACAGAGCGGCGAGGGCCAGTTGCAATAGAGCGGCGTAAGCCAGTTGCAATAGAGCGGCGAAGGCCAGTTGCAATATTACAATCTTAGTATTAGCGCTCGGGTAATTTTTATTGAATGTTTTGTTATGACGTTGTCACGTTAAACTATCGTCCGTAAGCCGACTTTACAGACAACCGGTTTTAAGGAAAATGACCTATTCGTTTACCCATCCTCTAGGACCAATGGGTAACGCTATTATATTTAGCCGAAATGATAGATCGCGGTTAGAAAAAAAAAATACTTTGAAAAAATACTGTCCGGCGAAAAATATGTCTTTTTCAGAACGAAATCACTCCTATTACTTTACGTCCCAATTCTTAAACTAGTTACAAGAAATCATACCGGTCAGTTTCTCTATTGCGACATGAAAAAGGACACAAACACGCTTTCATACTCCAAGTTCCCTTATCCTAATGTCTTAATACCCATTCTAAATTAATAGTGTCTAAGTTTATTGTGTACAAGTTAAATGAATAAATTCGAAATAGGGCAGTAAAGTGCGTAGTTATAAAACGTTTCCTCTGCAGCAACGGAAGTGACCGAAATATGCAAAAGACCACAACGGCTTTTCAAATATTTTAAAATTAAGTAGATTGAACTAGGCAATTATTTCATTTAGACAGCTTCATCCTTTACCTAAAAGTGAGAAATAGGTCGTCCTGAGTTTAACTTATACGTTGGCAGTGTGCTATCTATCACTATCAGAATTAAATTTAGTGGAAACATTTGATAAAATAGACTTTTTGTGCCTTTTATGGGCTTTTTAGGTATTGAAAAGGTGTTCAGTCATAATCCCAGATTTGACGACCAGATGGCCTAGTGGTTAGAGAACCTGACTACGAAGCTTGAGGTCCCCGGGTTCGATTCCCGTGTCGGGGCAGATATTTGTATGAAAAATACGAATGTTTGTTCTCGGGTCTTGGGTGTTTAATATGTATTTAAGTATGTATCTATCTATATAAGTAGGTTTATCCGTTGCCTAGTACCCATAACACAAGCTTTACTTAGCTTACTTTGGGACTAGGTCAATTGGTGTGAATTGTCCCGTGATATTTATTTATTATTATTTAATCCCAGCCTATATACCTATACGTCCCACTGAAGGGCACAGGTCTTTTTCCAGAATTAAAGGTCTTGGGCCGTAGTTCCCACGCGGGCCCAGTGCGAATTGGGAACTTTACACACGCCATCGAATTTCTTCTCAGGTGTGTGCAGGTTTCCTCACGATGTTTTTCTTGACCGTAAAGCTCATGGTAAATTACAAATATTATAATTTCTCACATAAATTCATAAAACCTCAGAGGCCCTACCACGAAGTGCATAATTCGAACTTCGTTTTGTGCAGTCCCGCTCACGCTAATATGATTTGACACGAGAGTGAGAGGGATAATACGATACGAACTTCGATTTTCGAATTTCGTAGTAGCGCCTCAGAGGTACGAGCCTAGATTCGAAACCACGACCCTCTGCTTGAGAGGTCAAACCACTAGGCCACCACGGCTCAGGTGTTCGGTTTAAGTCATAAAACTATAGTCACCCTCATTTAGATGTGCTGTGCACAAAGTATGGTGTAATCAGCGGGTTACCTCACTCGCATGTAATGCCCGCAACACACAGGCCGCGGCCGTCGCAACTCGGACGGCCGGTTGTGTAACAAAGCTTTATAGTAGGGGAGTCCAGTATGACTCTTTCAAGTCAGTCAAGCGTCAAGGGAACATACAGAGTTTCAAAGGAGTAACGATGTAGCAGGAACTAAATACATAATTATCTATGTGTTCAATGGTTCAGGTCGTGTAAAAGATACCCAGAAAGCAATAGCAAAAGCGTTTGAGCGTCGTCATGACTTGAGTCAAATATTAGGTCAAGATTCCTGCCTGACTATTAGTTAATAATTTTTTTATTTTAAATAAAAATGAAAACGTCAGATTTAAATTGTGTGAGCCAAACTTGACAATTGGGCTCCCGTACTATACACTGAGGAGCACAAATTTGAAGTCGTATGAAAACTGTCCCGTTATTTATGCTCTTCATATATTATATGTGTTCCATATGAGTCGTTTTCAAAAAATTTGTACACAATTAACACATATAGGTGACTACCACAGGTGCCACCGACGCACATGTGCGTTCAAAATGTATGAATTATTATGACAGCGGCACTGGGTGAAGTCCCAAAAACGCATATATGCATCGGTGGCAGTGAATGCGTTAAGGGATTAATTAAAAACAAAATTTAATTATTTATTTTTGTGTAACGGAGTTACGCATATACTTTGTATATGGGTAACGGAGTTACCCATATACTTTGTATAACTAACTTTCGTTACACAAAAATAGCGATCGTGATTTTTGTTTTGATTAAGCCGTTAAGTATGTTCAAATTTTTTTGAAAACGATCCATATGTCAAACAGTGCTGTGCCGGTACTTTTAAACTTGTTATGACATTGTAATTGTTGCTAAAGAAAACTGGGATGTTTTCGTTGTTAAACCAATTATAATATATCTATGTGTACGTATAACTCTTTATTGTATTAGGTTACATTTGAACTCCCTGCAAACGCTGGACAGTATCTTCCTTAAAGTCATTGAACTATCAAGTACCAATACTGGGCGACGATAGTGAAAGCTGCCAGCAGAGGCGCGACTAACTGACCACACTGGGCGAGTCGGGAGCTGACGACGGGATCCATATTTCTTTTCACTTAGAGACTTGGATTAATTGTAACGCATAAAAAAATGAACAGGTCCCAAAGTTTCGTGAAATAGTCAACATTTATTTAGATTGAATAGCCTGGTAGTGGAATTAATATTCCCGGATTTAATAAATTTCCATGGGAATTCCCAAAACAAGTCATGCTCTTTGTTTACGTCATATGAAGAACACGCGTGCAAAATAGCGTGTCTCTGGACTTAACGGTTGAGATTTCGGAATTTTACATGAGTAGGTAAGTACATCTCGAAGTATAATGATTGGGTATCTATAAGAGGCCTATGTCCTGCAGTGGACGTCCTACGGCTGAAATGATGATGATGAATGACATCTCGATTCCGTGGGAATATATAGGTAAGATATAAAGTAATGTATTATTATCGAGATCCAGCTTTCTACATACCAAATTTCATCCAAATCCGCCGTTTTAGCGTGAAAGAGTATCAAATAATTGTATATACACTCACATACTTAGTTTCGCATATCAGAACTATTTAAAGTACCTGTCTTATAAAATAACTAGCTGTTGCCCGCGACTCCATCCACGAGGAATTGGGGTAGGTATAAAAATAGCCCACGACCTATTCTCAGACCTACTGAATGTAGACAAAAAAGTTTCATAAAAATCGGTCAAGCTGTTTCGTAGGAGTTCGATAACGAACGCCGTGACACGAGATTTTTAAATATTACATTTTTGCATAATTCTTGGTACACATCACGACACAAATCAGTCCGCGCTCTACTTACCTTACCATCAAGGAGCAGTAGGTGTAGTTGTTTATGAATGTCTTTGGTCGTATCGGCCGGCACAGATTACTTAATAGTTACTTCGTAACAGATACCTCATCCCGTACAAAATCTTGAGTACCGAGTAGTACGTGTGCGTGCCGACAGTGACAGGGCTTGGCAGTTTTGATAAAAATATTTCTTTTTCTACATGTTGTTTTACTACTTTGTCGGGATAAATAATTGCTATATTACATACTAGCTGTTGCCCGCGACTCCGTCTGCGCGGAATTAGTAATTTGGGCAGTTTATTTTTTTATCTAATTTGCTTTTTCATCAATTATGGCTCTCCTTAGTTCCTCGATATAAAAAAAAGATATAGCTATTAATTCTGGCATAGTCATATTAAAATTTACCCCCTGTTTCACCATTCACTAGTCCAGGCGGCATATTTTTTCCGTGGAACTCGAATGAACATGCGTCAGCGCGCGCTTGTGACAACCTACTGAAATTTCGATCGTAGGAGATCTGTAGCCGGTCGTCCCCTCGGTAGGTAAATATCGCGCGTAAATACATGGCATGCAGCAGGAGGCCTGTACCTCTACCATGAGTTTTTACACTAGTTTACGTGACCGTACTCGCTAGCGAAGGCGTAAATGATTTGTTTGGAGAATTGTACTTCCGTAAGTGACCGCTAGAGGCGCTGTACAATTCTCCATACAAATAATTTACGCCGTCGCTAGCGAGTACGGTCACGTAAACTAGTGTAAACTCATGGTAGAGGTACTGGTATCGGTCCGTCAATGCAAGCTACTCCCAAATGGTCAACTGGTCAAAGTTAATAGGGTAGGTTCCATTAATGTAATTTTTACCGTTCCATAGCCGAAGAGTTATAAACGAAACCCTTTTACAGTCACTACACTGTCCGTCTGTCTGTCACAGGGCTTCATCTCAAAAACTGTAATATGTAGATAGACAGCTGAAATCTGTAAATAATGTGTATTTCAATTGCGGCGACAGCAACAAATAATAAAAATTGTTTTTGCTTTTGTTGCATCTCTATAAAGTTTTAAAATACAAACTTCAAACTCGGAACGGTAATATCAATAAATATATTTAACTACATAAACAAATTATTATTTTAATGAATACCAGACAAGTGCTAGCCGGGGGCGTTGTTGGGGAAAAAATTCAAACTTTGTAATATTTTGGCTGTCGGTGGCTATACTTTATGAATTCAAACAAGTTTAATTTAATTTTTTTTTATATTTGTGGTGTAAGTTTGGGTGGTGATTAATCAGATTCTAGTTTTAATGATTTTCATGAATTTATTTTATCTTTCACAATTAAAAACAATATTTATTAAGTACGTTACGAGAAACGTGCTCTCAGCACAAATGAAAATCGGTGTCGCGGAGGGGCGCGGACCGCGGTGTTAACAGTGTGTACCAATTGAGACGACCGGATAGCATAGTTGTTAGAGAACCTGACTACGAAGCTTGAGGTCCCGTGTTCAATTCCCGATCGGGGCAGATATTTGTGTGAAAAATAGTCTTGGATGTTTAATATGTATTTATCCGTATAAGTAAGTTTATCCGTTTATAAGTACCCATAGTACAAGCTTAGCTTAGTTTAGGACTAAGTCAATTGGTGTGAATTATCCCGTGATATTTATTTATTTATTTTATTTATATATTTTTGCCCTTGACTATACGGACAGAACCGTTGGTGCGTGAATCCGAGTCACACTTGGCCGTTTATTTTTACAACATCGTTTTTGATATATTTGTTTATCCACGGAATAAAACTACATGTACAGAAGGCTCTATGTTTTGATCTTACAAAAGCTGCTTTTAAATTCCTACGTTATTGTTATTATTAAACTAACCCCACGACCGTACAAAGTCATGTACTAATATAATACTAAACGTGAAGGTCGTTATTATTCCGCACCTACGCTCGAGGTCCAGTATAGGGTTGTCCACATATAAGACACATTTCCAATTCACAAATTAAATTTATCCTATTTTTAAATATCACACACAGCTATAGGAAACTAGCCAACTAATTGTAAGTAGTGTATACCAGCATCTGACGACTGATATCGAGAAAAACGAATGATTTGTGTTTTTAGCAGTGTTGCTGTAATTCCGTTATAGAGCAAGAGCCCGTGAACCCCAGACCTTCGTTATTTTATAAAAGCAGAAAGTTTGTCGGCGCATGCTCCCAACACTGCACTGGTAAGAACGATGGACCATTATGAAGTTTGGGTTACCCTGGCTTTGGCAGGTACACGTTACTAAAGGTGAGTAAAATACTGATCTACATTCGTCAAATAATAAAGTGCGATTTTTTTGTATTACCTTCAGAATATTATTAAAAATCACGTAATAACGTTTAGGGGTTGCCACGATGTTATGTCTGGCAATGTATTCATTGCCAGACAGCTTTCAGCTTTTATAAAATAATGAAGGTCTGGGGTTCACGGGCTCTTAGACTATTATTTTCAATATTATGAAGCATCTTGCTAAAAAAATCTTTTTAAAACAAGTTTTTTTGTTGACGTTAATTGATTGCTTTATAGTTATCTTTATCATACTAAATTTCAAGTCAACCTGACCCATTGGACGTGCGTAAACAATTCACTAACATGATTTGAAAAAACGTGTAGTGAAAAATATACCAAGTGAAGTTAATCAAAATCTTGAAAAACAATTTGTAATAATAGTACTGGCGACGCAACAACCGTGACTTCCAAGGCAACGCGCTGCAACCACTGCAGTTCCCGATTGAGGTCCACGCCCGTCTAGGTGCACATCTCATCACCTATACACAACCGTATTAAAAACCGCGTAAATGCGTGTTCAAGTATTTCTGACCACCTAGACTAGACAGCACCGATGTTTTTGATGATGACTGGACCTTTTGTAGCTTAGTTACTTGATTGCGGAGTATGCCTCTGCTACACTATTACAGATTCTGTAGTAAGTATTACGACATTTATTTATCTCCTTCTATGCTAATCCTAACAGTCAGGATTAAGAGTTTTGGCAAGTATATCATAACTTGTACCACACTAGTAGCTGAGTAGGAGTGAGCTATGGTCGTGTGCGGCGATGACGGAATGTCAATGACACCACTCACACCATACGTGGGACTGTGATACATATACGTATGAGTAGGTAGATTAGACCTACAAACGTTTTATAAACGCGTAGAAATGAGTAAGTCTTCCGCTTTATTCGTTGTTTTTGATCTCATTTAAAACCCTTTTTTGGATTGTTACATCGTAGTTATAAGATGGAAAATAGATGGCAGTGTGAAAGGTGTCAATATACGGCACAGTACCACTACCATGAGTTTACAGTGACCGTACTCGATAGCGACTACGTAAATAATTTGTATGGAGTCACCATACAAATCATTTACGCAGCCGCTATCGAGTACGGTCATTGTAAACTAATGGTGTGGTACAGGTATGTTTTAAAATTTAAAGTAAACTAGTTTTAAACCGCGACATCGCCCATGTTAAAAATCCATGAAAAAAGAATACGGATATATTTTTAAACCACAGCGACCGCTCGGACAACACCATCTATTGATTGCAGACGAAGTTAGCAAGTCATCTTGAAATCAGCCACGCAAGTCTTTTGAATTACCCGCACTTTATACCGATTAAAATCAGTATCCGTATCCGAAAAATTACAAATAAATGGCAACGCAGCTGAAACATCGAGGTAAATATTAAATGTTATTTGTGTAATAAGTCCCGTGAGTGCTAATATTTTCTCATTTCGTCGCTTAACTTCTAACACCACGTATCTATTCACATATTCGTATATTCTATTCACGTATTATTCATATTAAACTAGTCACATTCAAGACAGTGAGAAACTCAATAGTTTTGAACAGATACTTAGCATGGCATCAAAAGGTCAAAAGCCAAAAAATTACCTACTTGGTGTTAGAACTTAAGCGACGATTTAAAATATTAGTAGGGTACGTAGAATAGGATTAGTGGGATATCAAAATAAAATTAAGTGACAAAATCATCTAAATTACAACTAAAATACACTAAAGCAAATACAATTATTGTACCTTATAGGTACATTACTTATATGATGTATGTATATGTATATAGGCAAACTAGCTGTTGCCCGCGACTCCGTCCGCGAAGAATAGGGGTAGGTATGTATCGGAGGAGTTCGATAACAAACACCGTGACACGAGATTTTTATATATTAGACTAGCTGTTGCCCGCGACTCCGTCCGCGAAGAATAAGGGTATAAAAAATAGCCTACGACCTATTCTCAGACCTAACGAATACACAGAAAAAAAAGTTTTATAAGAATCGGTCGAGCCGTCTCGGAGGAGTTCGATAACAAACATCGTGATACGAGATTTTTATATATCTAGTTGTTGCCCGCGACTCCGTCCGCGAAGAATGGGGGGGGATAAAAAATAGCCTACGACCTATTCTCAGACCTACCGAGTGTAGACAAAAAAGTTTCATAAAAATCGGCCAAGCCGTTTCGGAGGAGTTCGGTAACAAACACCGTGACACGAGATTTTTATATATTAGAAGATGTACCAGGTGACTCCCACGGAGTCGCGAGTGCCTATGGGCGGCGAACATTGCTGACCCACATGCTTGTTTATCTACTACGCTGTCAATAAAAAAAATAGGTGTATGTATTCTGAAACATTGCCAAATTTTATAGGACAGCAGAAATGCAACTGCCTAACTGCCCTAACTGATTTAGGATTAGGAATGCACTCGTCCGTAAGTGTTGGCCTACACCGCGTGCAGTTCCTTGCAAATTACGGCCCGTAGAATGGGAAGTAGAGCTCCTTTGCAATACAAATCAACTTCACTTAGGGCTGCCAAGCCCTTACAAAACAGTATTTCAAGGGTGGAAATTAATGACATTTCAGGTAGAAAATAGGACATAATTAATGTACCTATGCCTCTTAAGTTAATTCGTAATGTAGGTGATCAGAGTTCAAAAGACAGAAAATCTTTGAATAAAAACTACACAAGGACAACACGAGTATAAAGTGCCCATTTGTATCGTAAATCATCGCTGCGCTCTACAGACATTCATAACTTGACCTTTTCGATCGTAGGCATTGTATGAAGTTAGGTGTCTCGTCGTTGGTCGAGCGTTGACGTTGACGTTGACCAACATCAAAACACCTGACTCCATGTAATGTCTGGGATCGAAAGGATCAAGTTATAGTATCTGCCAGGCGCAGCGACTCCTTCGCGGACGAAGTTCGTTTAGTTAGAGAATCACATCCAGATCCACAAAACCTAGCGCGCTAGGCTCACGTGTCAACCGAAAACTGGCAAACAGAGTATTGAAATCCATAGGTTCATATACATATAAATACAGAAAATAAAATCATTTACTTGCCTTATCTCACTACTGCATACTGTGGACAATGAGGTAAAAATCCAAGTTTAGTAAAGTTTGCTAGAGTTTATCGACGCTACGTCCTTTGTTTTGCATCCAAGTTAATTACAAGTTAATTACACAATAATAGTGTATTAAGCGTGTATTTTTACTAAGGGTGAAAATGAGGTTCATATTCATATAAAGCTTTTCGTACATCTAAGAAATTTCTTATTTATACATCGCTGCGCAGATTTATCAGTAGATAGACATTAAATAGAAGCAGTAGACTTCTACTTAGGTTACGAAAAGGAATTCATAAATCGAGGGGCGAGTGATCGATCAAACCCGATAAGTCAATCTAATGTTAATATTGTAGGAACTATGAACTTAGATGTTTTACATACTTCGACCATAAATTCGATCATATTCACATTCATTTACAAATAGTAATACGTAGAGATGCACGGTCCTATACAAAATCAAACTCAATAAATAATAGTTTAAAAAAACTAAAAAACACGCTTTAAAAAATAAAAAATAAATTTTAATAAATTTCAATTCACTATTCTTATAGTACAGTAAAAAATCTTTATAAGCAATTATTATATTGTCATATCCAGATCAAAACTTGTAAACAATTCTAAATATTGATAAAATAAATAATAATAGTTTAAAATATTTTATTGTAAAAAAAGCGTGGGGTGCATGGTGTCAATTGTCAAGGATTATCATTTTGATAACATCTTAAAAAGCACCAGTTAACCTTTAAGTTAAGCAATATTATACCAAAATTAGCGAATTTCGTTATTTTGGTATTAACATATTTCGTTTCGTTTTGCTTATGAAAAGCGATAGGTGCGTGTACGGCATTTGGTGATAGATAGTACAAAATATGTAAAATACGATAAAAATAGCTTAGTTGTATAAAAAATATTTGCATATGCAACTACATATTTAGCCCATTTTCACCGAACATTGCATATTTTACCTTGCAATATTTCTGGGTAAGATGGTTAATGGTTCATTGCTAGAGCCTAGAACCAGTAAGTGCTAACATACCTAGCCACCTAAATTTTTATATGGCTCAGTGGAATATACTTAGAACGATCGTTTTCCATTTGTAAAAAATACTTATTTTGAGTGATTAAAGGCACTTTTAGTGTGTGTGTGTGCATATTGAACGTTTGGAACAGTATCTCATTGTTATCGTCTCCAAGAATTTCACTGTTCATATCTTACTATACTTTTATTTTATTTTTATTTAATGTTGCATATTTTGACAGTTTACATGCATATTTCTATAATTTTTCCTGCATATTTCAAGCTTTTTATGTTGCATATAATCCGGTCTCTAATTATACGTAAATAAACAAACAAACGGGAAAATTGAGCCGAAAACAGTCTGCTGGCTAAAAACAAATATATACAGGGTGCCCCGTAAGTAGTACGACAAACGGAAATGGGAGATAGGTGGGCAATTCATCTACCAAATATCAAAAATTCAGTAAAAGTCGCACCGTATTCGAGAAATTTAGATTTTTCTGATTTTTTAAAAATGTACACCCACCCCGCACGAAGATTTTGAGTTGTGATATTCCGAATCAATTATTTTTTGCATTTATTTTTTCAATGAAAAAAATTCTTGAATAAGTTGTTATCAGATGCAAAAAACTATTGCAGTTTTTTATTTAGGTATTCTTATTTCAATTTGAAATTTGCCTTCACTCCTACACATTGGTCAAGATTTGATATATCAAAGTGAAGAAAAATTACACGACCTCTGTTTATCTTACTAGCTTAAAAACATGTCCATTTAATGGACATTCAAAAATGATAAATAGCTTATCAAAAAAATATTTACAGGCACAAAAAATCTCCATACAAAGCATTAAGTAAACTACAAATCTCGTTAAGCCAGTACTACCACCTTATCTATGTTGAGGCTCAAAATGGATCAGAATGCACTCTGGTTAAATTCATCAGCTACGCAAAACTAAATAAATTTTAAAAAAACTTAATTTCGCGTGTTTTATTAAACATAACAATTAAAACTCATTCATATTTGAACCTAATCTTACCGTTAATTATATGGTAAAACAAAATGATTTTTAAATTTCGAATTTAAATTTAGCGGCGTTCGAAGTCTTTGCATCCAGTATTTATTTAGTAAAAATTTGTACAAGGCTTTGTTAACTTTACATACAACCCAATTCCCATAGTTTGAAAATTGGAGACTAATAGTTTTAACTATTCTTTTTTCAAATAAATCATGCGAAATTAAGATTTTAACTTGTTTTAGTTTATCCTAGCTGGTCAGTTTAACCAGAGCACGCAGATTAACGTTTAATGGCTCAAAAGCAAAAGTTTAGGTAGAACAAATGTGAATTTGAATTCCGATGGTGAATTCAATTTATAGACTTTATTAATGCTACGATTGGTACATATTGGAACAAACGAGCATCGAAGTGATATCAAGTTTCTAATTACACATTGAACAATGAAATGATCGGTTATTATGGGAACAATGGTTCATTAAACAGCTGTTTGTGCTCGTAGCGAGCTTTATGCTAAAGGTTGCTTTCTTTTTATTTACAGGCAATTTCAATAATAAATATAAACACAATATTTTTGCAGGCCTAAAAATATTACTTTATTGCTGGAATAGAAATATAAGAATACTAGATTTTACCAGCAGCTTCGCTCCTGTCAACCATTAGAACTATTTAGAACTGACAATTGAATTGAAAGCCCAGGGTTTTACTAAGTTACCAGTAATCACAAAAGTTTCATCTTTGTCTTAATTTACTACGTATGAAGAACAGCCGTGATAAAATTTAATATCTCTATTCAGCTCTAGACTAAGTAGCAGATGAGATTTTGGAATTTTGCATATTAATATGTAGATAAGGTACATTTGTTATTCCTGACATTCAGCCACCTACATACTAAGCTTTATTCAAACCCCAAGAACCATTTTAGCGTGTAAGTAATAAACGCACGCAAACACCCACTCACGCGCGTAGATAAGTACACACACACACACTGAATATCTTTCAGAAGTTATCCATTGTTCGTTTTAAATTTTTATTCATTTATTTCACCAACACAAACAATTATCATTACAGGCGATGATTTAAAAAATACATTTTAAATCAACCGAAATTGCAAATCTAAACGGGTTTTGTAACCTGAACAAGCTTGGTACCTATAATAAACGAGTTTATTATGTCAAATTCATCGTACCTGTTCATATGGAGACAAACAATGTGTTGCCATTGTTTTTATCAATAGTTGTTAGAAGTTGGCAACCACAGTCCAGCCCGTGTATCAGTTCCTGCAATACAGATGAATCACTTGACCCCCCTGCTCCGGTTATAAGCACTTGCGACTAATTAACCGCGAATTCCAGAAGGCCATTTAAATGAGTTAAAAGGTCAATCGGAATTAATTTTACAAGGTTAAAATTCATATGGGTTTTAGTTTGATTCCATAGAGTTAGTTGACAGAGGAGCCGCGTGTTAATGTCGTGGTGGCGTACGGGTTCATATTGTTGATGTATTTTATGTTATTTCACAACAGAGATGTGAAATTATGACGGACGTAAAAGAGTTTTATAATTAGATTTTTGTTTAACGAAAAATACCTAATCCCTTATTAAAAATTTGTTAAACTATTTTAATGCTCATTATTTTATTACAACGCTTTGTTGTGTATTAAACAACAACTGGTCTATTAATTTTCGCTTATTATAGCTACAAGAAAGTCAATGCTCATTTATTTATAATAGCTTTAATTACTTTAGCTTTAAAACCAATCATCAGTATTCTACGATTCAACGCACAGGTATTTCAATAATTGTCACAGCTTTCCCTCCCAACTTTTTTACGTGGTAACATTATTTTTTAATCCTTCTTTACGAGTGGCATGTGAAGAAATAAATTAATATTTTAATGTAAAGTAATGGTAAAAAAAATTAGTGCGCAGTGAATGACGATGGTGTCAGCCGTGAGCCCGTGACTGCTGCGCAGAAGCGATAAGTGAGCGGTATAAAAGGCGCCTATTAGAACATTACCAGTCAGTGACTGGTGAATTTTTTGTACTTTTGCCGGATAACATTTTACTCGACATTAAAATTGTCTTCAATTGGAACTATGATAGGTGGTAGTACCTTGACATTTTCGTCGTGCGGACGGAACTCTTCGTGTAAGAGTCCGACTCGTATTTGACTTATCTTGTTAGTTTGTGCATTTCTAATTATTATTTAAACATAGAAGGGAAGGGAAGGGAGGGAAGGGACGCGGTATTAACATAAATGGCGAGTACCTCTCACACTTGCGATTTGCAGATGATATCGTCATCGTGGCGGAAACGCTGCAAGATTTGCAACATATGTTGAATGGCCTAGCTGATTCTTCTCAACGCGTTGGTCTTCGGATGAACCTGGATAAAACCAAGGTTATGTTCAATGAACATGTAAGTCCGGAACCAATTGCAGTTCAAGGTAATATTCTCGAGGTTGTTAAGGAGTATGTTTACCTCGGGCAAACTATGCAATTGGGTAAAAACAACTTCGAGAAAGAGGCCAACAAAAGAATACAGCTGGGATGGGCAGCATATGGGAAACTGCGTCAAGTCTTCACGTCGCCAATTCCACAGACTCTAAAGACGAAAGTCTTCAATCAGTGCGTCCTACCCGTCATGACATACGGTGCCGAAACATGGACACTCACTGTAGGGCTGGTCCACAAATTTAAAGTTGCTCAGCGTGCTATGGAAAGGGCTATGCTCGGAGTTTCTCTAAAATATCGAATTCGTAACGAAGTGTTCCGACAGAGAATCAAAGTTATCGACATAGTCCACCGCATCAGCACGCTGAAGTGGCAATAGGCATGCCATATAACCCGAAGAACCGATAACCGCTGGGGTAGACGAGCTCTTGAGTGGAGACCACGGATTGGCAAACGTAGCGTGGGACGTCCTCAGACTCGGTGGAGCGATGATCTTCGCAAGGCGGCTGGCAACAGCTGGATGAGAGTGGCCGAGGATCGTGCTCAGTGGCGTGCCATGGGAGAGGCCTATGTCCAGCAGTGGACGAACATAGGCTGATGATTATTTAAATATAGTATGTCAAATCTATACCTAAGTATAAAACAGTACCGTGACTGACTGACTGACTGACTGACAGACAACGCAAAGCCTAAACTACTGGTGCTAAAGACTTAAAATTGGCATACATGTACCTTGAGTATTGTAGAGGTGCAAAAAGGAAGGATTTTTCGAAATTCCCACGGGATAAGGAAATATCTATACTTTCATTGTTTCTTTGTTTGTAGCGGAATTTCTGAAACTATTGACCCGATTTTAAAAAATCTTTCACCATTAGAAAGTTACACTATCCTTGATATATACAGGCTACTTTTTCTTTGGGAAAATGAAAAGTTCCCGCGGGATAGAAATAAGTGAATTTAACTTAGGAGCAGATTTTAAAAACTCTTTCACTAATAGTAAGCTACAGTATCCCTGTTTGACATCTAGGGTACTTTTTTCCCGGGAAAATGCAAAATTCCCGCGGGATAGAAATAATTAGATTCAACTTCGGCACTGATTTTAAACATTCTTTTATGTGATATGATATGACTATCCCGATTGACATAGGCTACTTTTTCTTCGGAAAATTCAAAATTCCCACGGGATAGAAAAAACTGAATTCAACTTCTGGGCTGTTTGAAATTTCTTTCGCTAATAGAAAGCTACACTATTCCTGATTGGTACATGTATGTGTACTACTCTTCTTAGGGAAAGTGCAAAATTTCCGCGGGATAGAAATAAGTCACTCCAAATTCGGGACTTATTTTAAAATTTTTTTCACTAATAGTAAGCTACAGTATCCCTGATTGACATCTATAGGCTAAATAAAAGCTATAGCTATAGGCTAAAAATCCCGGGGGATCGAAATAAATTAAATGAAGTTTGGGGCTGATTTTAAAAAATATTTTACCAATTGAAAGCTAAATTATCCCTGATTGATATAGACTATTTTTTCTCCGGGAAAATGTAAAATTCCCACGGGAAATAAATAAGTGAATTGAACTTGGGGCTGATTTTTTTCATATTAATTCACTAATAAAAAGCTACACTGTCTCTGATTTTCAAAATAGATTGAAACAGGTTATTTCTATCCCGCGGGAACTTTACTTTGCACTTTCCTGGGATAAAATAAGCCTGTTTCAATCAGGCACAGGCCTCCTCCCAGAACGAACGGACTTGAGCCGTAGTTCACACGCGGGCCCAGTGCGATTTGGGAACTACATACACACCATTGAATTTCTTCTCAGGTGTGTGCAGCTTTCCTCGCGATTTTTTCCTTCACTGTAAAGGTCATGGTATACTTTAAACGTAATTTAGCACATGAATTTGGAAAAACGCAGAGGCGCAAGCCCGGGCTCAAAATCCACGACCCTCTACTTAAGAGACCGCATAGGTCAAACCACAAAGCCACACGGCTTAGCGGCTATAAAATTCACCTATTCCTATTCCGCGGGAACTATACATTTTCCTGGCATTATTCTATGTGTTAATCCATGTAATAAACTACCTGTGTGCCAAATTTCATCCAAACATCGAACGTTATTGTCTTCGCGTACGAAGTCGCGGGCAGAAGCTAGTAAATACATAAATATGGTATAGAACAATTTGAAACAAAAAAAATTGTAAAATTTGTGAAGTTGGTAGATATGGTTGGAAACAGTCTCAAACTAAGCAACGACGACTTGACGACCGGAAGAGGTGCGAGCCCAAGCTCAAACCCTCGACTCTCTGATTGAGAAGCCATAGGTAAAACCACTAGGATACCACGACTTTCTATGAATAAAAAAAACGCAATATTGAAGATTGCAAGTGCATTGCGATGGAAGTCCATGTCAGCACGAGCCTAACATAAATAAATAAAAATAAATAAATATTAGGGGACAATCTTACACAAATCGACCTAGTCCCAAACTAAGCAAAGCTTGTACTATGGGTACTAGACGACGATAAACATACTTATATAGACAAATAAATACTTAAATACATAGAAAACATCCATAACTCAGGAACAAATATTCGTGCTCATCACACAAATAAATGCCCTTACCGGGATTTGAACCCAGGACCTCTTGCTTCGTAGGCAGGGTCACTACCAACTAGGCTAAGGCGGTCGTTTAACATATGAACGTGATGGTTATTATTTTAGATTTTTATGTAATGTTACCGTATAATTGGTAACAGTCTGGGTGCTGTGGAGCGGCACGAGCGCCCGCGCCGATCACGTGGCCTCGTTGCCGCGTTGGGCGCACGCGGCGACTTTCTACCGTGGCCAACTTCTCACACGCTATTCCATTTACTCGTTACGATATTACTTATGACTTATCATTACTTAATCATTTCGAGTTTTTTGTATAAAAGTATGTCATAGAAAAGTAGAGAGCTAAGTGCTGATTTTAATGTTTGAGGACAACATAGCCCAAAATAACGAATCACTTAAGATCGTGAATTAATTTGACGTCTAACATTAATGGCATAATTTGTATACCTATGTATTAACAAATTCTATGATAGCTCTAATGTGTTTTTTTTAACATCTTTTATACCGTATGTTCTGTGAATAAACATTTAATTTCATTTTGCACTAGGTACTTAAGTGGACGGTTAAATTCCTCCCAAGAAAAGTAATTACGATACAAGAAAAAAACAACGAGTGGCCTGTTGCGTACCTACAGACACAAATTAAAACATTGATACTAATGGCAATTTCCATTGTAATTAACATCAGTGAGCAACATTATTTAATCTACTAATGAGCTAAGCGTAGACATTTTATGTTTATTGTATTTACCGAAATGCGTGGGTGTGTTGTTTAGGATGGTTATAGTTTGAACATTGTTATTGACAGAGCCGTGTGTTGTTGCTAACACAAGTTGACTGGTCACACTGGTCCGCTCGCCTGTAGGTACTGGCGGAAGTCACGTGTGCTTAAAATGCCGCGGGACCTACTTCCGAGCGCAGCTCAGTCACTTCACGATTGTGTAGGCGCTTCACGATTGTGACTTGAGCACTTGAAGGCGATCTGTTCAAAGAGAGGAAGGACAAAATTCTCTTAGATAGTAGGTACCTAATTTGAGATTTTTCTCAAAGGTGTCTGCCATTCTAAGGAAAAAAGTAATCAAATTAAATTTAAATTTAAGAAAATATGCTTTGAAGCTGCACATGGCATATACATAAGGGATAAGTTCGCCTTTGTACCTACATCTGTTTCTCTTGTTAACTGTTAATTTTCATGTTTTACGTACAATAAAGAGTTTTACATATACTAGTAGGTACATACATACATACATGTACTCATGGCTTTAAATAATTAAAAAATCAAACATAAATTGGTTACGTATATTACTTACATTGTTAATCACTAAAACTTTTCATTCTTAGGTACCCTGCAATAATAATCTGTGTGTTATTTTTAGTAGGTACCTACCCACTTATTAATGAAACCGATTGAGAGATATGACATAAATCTCAATTTGTGCACAGTGAAGTACATAAAGTTATTACGTCGGTATAAGAACATAATATGGTCCATGATTTAGAAGCATTGCTTTTGACTGTACCTAACTAACCTACCAACCTATTTTTATATTTTTACAAGCACAACGAATTCGCAGGCAAACGAATACGTAGGTACTATACTAGTGGCCATAACTCGAGAGACAAGCTTCACAATTAAAGGGTTACCAGGGTTAGACGAAATTAAATAGCGATGTGGCCGATATCGATAATCAGTGTCGACTGGACTATATGATTTACTATAAGACGGATTTTTTTTACTTCCTTTAATGATATAATCTTACATTGAAAAGTAAATTGTTAAATTTATTTAATCATATCACCGTAAGTAATGAATAAATACCGGGAGCCCCTTTTCTCCCATAATCTTTTTAATCCGAATTTTGAAAGTCAGAAATCGATGTCCATAATATTCTGGCTCATAAATATCGATGGTCATAGTTTTTTTAAAGTATATCGCTTAATAGTTCTAACTGCAATGATCCATAATCCTATATGATGAGAAATTTAACGGAATATCGTTGATTATTCCGAAACATTGTAAGGCTGTATCTTAAAGTAATAATTGTTTTCAGTCATAATTTTGCATTACCTAAAATGCACTAAGCATATACATCGAAATCTATAACATCTAAAGGAATATCGATAATTATTCAGAAACATTGTAAGGCATATCGCTGGCAGCGAGCGAGCGAAGCGAGCGAGCAAGACCTTTCGGGGCAGAAGCGACTCGGACAGGTTAGGTTCAGAAGGCTAAGGTGGGAGCGAAGCGTAGCGTAGCTCCCGCCTTAGCCTTCGATGTTAGGTATTTTTTTTATGACAGCACAGAAAAGGATTATTATCTTTAATATTATGAAATGTCATACAACCATGACACTGAATGTTATTACAAAGTAATATTATGCCTAAAAATAATTATGACCTGCGAAAAAAGACCATGCAATAATTATTATGAGTGAATTTATTACCTTTAACATTATGAAGAGTGATGCATTCATTACACTGAATGATATGACTTTACTTATTGTTCCTTACAATAATTATGACTTCAGAAAATCGTAACTCCAATTTATGTTCTATCCATCAGTATTTATCACGAATCTCACATAGCATAACTTAATCGAAAATAAAACTTAGTAATAAGACTTCACGGTTTAAAGTCATGTGTGATATTATGACTTCCGATAATATGACGATGAAAAATTATGACAGAAAACGTTATGGACTTGAAAATTCGGAACAAAAATTTTATGGGAGTCTTTATAGACCCATAAATACCACAGGTAGCCAAAGCCGTAATGTTTTTTTTAATATCGACACGAACAGCACTACCCTGTCTGTGGCAACATTTGAGCAAAATGAATTGTCAAATTTCTCTCTTGAATTATGGCCACTAGTATACCTACGAGTTAAAATTTCTGGAGCGACAGTAATTTACACACACACATTTGAACCGAATATCTGCAGATCCGTAATTATTTTTGGAAAGGGGAAATATTTTTTTTCTACTATTTGGTGATTACATATGGGTATTAGATTATCTTAAAGAAACACCCTTTGACCTTGAATGTATTAGAAACAGGCGCAGAGTTGATTTAATTTGTCCCCTAAATATTAATCGTTTGGCAGTATCTGCAGTAACACTTTGATTAAGGTACTTAGTCCAAAACTGTACATCAGAATAAATAAAGCAGCTAAAATACATATATACCTACACTTGCCCAAAAAGAATGTAAGCAGAAGACGAGAAATTGTTTGGAAAAATTAACATATGACAAGATCAACACACGACACGTGCTCCTTAGGCACACATAGGTACATACAAATCAAATCTACTATGTATATATGAGTATTGTACGATAAAATAGTTTGTTGCTACAAGTAGGTATTTTGATCTGTATCTATCCCTGGGGTAACTGAGAGCCTGGTGATCTGTAATACAGGTACCCCCTTACTAGTTAAGACTCCAGTCTGTCAGAAAGGATTCTTCGTATTTGAAACTTGTTTATCTGTGAATATGTACTTATGTAATCCTTTGTGAGTTGATAAATAAATACATTTATTATTATTACTAGCTTTTGCCCGCGACTCCGTCCGCGTGGAATTAGTAAATTTGAGCAGCTTATTTTTTTATCCAATTTGCTTTTTATTCAATTATGGCTCTCCTTAGATCCTTCCGGAAGAAGTGAAACTTCATAATAAACCAACCCGCTCCCAATCCGCCCCAACCCGCTCTCAACCCGCCCCCAACCCGCTCCCAACCCGCTCTCAACTCACCCCCCACCCGCCCCCAACCCGCTCCCAACCCGCTTCCAACCCACCCCCAACCCGCTCCTAACCCGCCCCAACCCACTCCCAACCCGCCCCCAACTCGCTCTCAACCCGCCCCCAACCCGCTCCTAACCCGCCCCCAACCCGCTCTCAACTCGCCCCCAACCCGCTCCCAACCCACTCCTAACCCGCCCCAACCCACTCCCAACCCGCCCCCAACCCGCCCCCAACCCGCTACCAACCCGCCCCAAACCCGCTCCCTACTCGCCCACGCACCCGCTCCCAACCCGCCCCCAACCCGCTCTCAAGCCGCCCCCAACCCGCTCTCAACCCGCCCCCCCAACCACTCCCAACCCGCCCTATCTAACTGGGCTATCTAGCACTGAAAGAATTTTCCAAATCGGAGCAGTAGTTCCTGAGATATAGACGTTTTATTTCCAAAACCCCTGATTTGGAAACATTCTTCCGCTCCGCTCCGCTCCTATTGGTGTTAGCGTGATGATATATAGCCTATAGCCTTCGTCGATAAATGTGCTATCTAACACTGAAATAATTATTTAAATCGGAGCAGTAGTTCCTGAGATTAGCGCGTTCAAACAAAAAATCTGTTCGATAAATTCTTAAAATAGACGTATCTTTCTTATTTGTGAACCGATTCAAATGAAACAAACACTAAATGTTAATACAAGAAAATACCAACATATCAGTGAAAACCGCATCCTTCTAGGTTAAGCCGTTTCTGAGATTAGCGCGCACAAACGCACAGACAAACAGACAAACAGACAATAATTCTAAAAATCATTGTTTTGGGTTCTATTGCGCTAATAAATAGCCCTAGTGACAATTTTTCTCAAATATCTTCAATGTACAGACACCGACTTGTTACAGATTTATTATATGTATAGATGTTGTAGCGGAAACTTCTATAAGTACCCTTAAATTAAAAAAACTAACCTAGGTTAAATTCCGGTAGTAGGTCACTTTTTTTGCAGTATGTTTAATACACGACGATCTGTGCGTCGCGCATATACAGTAGGTACCTACAAACAAAAAGTACAAACAAAAGGAACAACTTGTTCCAGTTTATTACTCAAATAAGCAAAAATATTAACATTAGATTAAAATGCCGAACGCTGCCTACGTGTGATGTGTGATAAACTCGCTAGGCTACAATAAGTGTACACAAACACAATCCAGATGTTTGCGAGCTCTTGGCAGTATTTCAATTTCAGATCTGTCGATTTGCTCGACGCCTAGGCAACAGGCATTTATAAAGACGCCTGCCAAGGTTAAAGACGATCGACGCGACCATTTCCTATCCGAAATAGAAAAAATTAGCACCTTTGTGATCTTACTTGTGTGAAATTATTGTAACCTCATCATCATCATCATTAATTTAAGAGCTTAGCTCTTGTCGGTGGAGTAATCGCCACTCTTTTCGGTTCTCTGCCAGCGTTTTCAGCGTTTTTATTGTACCTAACCTAGCAAAGCAAAAAAAATTATAGCTTTCGGATTTGGTTATAGGATCGATAACTTGTCAGCCAGAAGTTATTTTACCTATTTGTTTTGACCGGTTTACTCTCATTCTACATTAGGTAAATGATTAATAACATAAACTAAACGATGAATGCACAATAGGCACTATTAACACTCGTACAACAATGGCCCATGAAAACTAACATTTGAAACGTCAAAGATACTATACACATACTTTAGACTTTAGACATATTTGTTACGGGATAAAGTCCGTGATAACCTTTAATGAGCTCCCGCTATTTCGACGCAGTTGCGTGTATGTATCATGATCACACAGGTTAACTGAAGAATTTTCGGATGAATGTTAATATTGTGTAAACCGTGCTCGGTCAATACTCGTCAAAGGTACTCACAGTCTACATCCCGTAACAAGTACGTCTAATATCATAAACCGTGAATCACTAAAAACTGCTATTTAGATTTAAATATTTAGACAAAGGACATTTTCAGCCCATAGGTTTGACTTTGACATCCACACCTGATGATCTCATGCTTACCTTCCACGCAGGTTCGATAGGGATACAAGTCTGTAAATACAAATAAAAAAAAAAAACAAATCAAATCAAATTACTGAGATACGGATTTCCTTGTGTAATTCTTCACTAGTTTATTTTCTATGACGGCTTTTTATCACGACCGTTTAGCATTATTTACTACAACCTCGTAAATCATGACGTATGTTAACAAATTCCTTATAACCGACCAATATTTGCTAATTAGGTGGCACTGCCCAAGTAAGTATTACCATTTCAGAGCTGGAGATTGCACGGTCTTCGCACTGTGCTATTATCCATTATGGATTTAGTAGCTACTAAGTGCTAAGTACTATGAATGAAAAAACTGCTGCTTTGTATCTCGATATTCCCACCGGATCGGGATATTGCATGGGTGTTCTACGTACACACAACGTAAATGAAAACCATGAATGATGTTATTTTTGGAAATTCCCAGGGGAATTTAAAATCAACTGCCAAACATAATGGTTCACAGGGAACCCACGAGTAAAGACAGGACCTCCTAGCCTAGTCTTTACTCGTGGGTTTTCTGTGAATCATACCTATGTAATTATAGTAATTATTTAACCACAATTTTTGACATAGGTACCTAAGTACACTATCTTACATGTTTTTTCTAGTTATAAGAAGCACTCTACAACACCGACAAAACGTGGTTTTGGATAAAAATCTTAGTTGCAAATTAAGAAATCAATTAACAACAAGTTAATCAATTAACTTTATGTACGATAGGTACTCGTAGTTACTAGTATTTACGTATTTACAGCGTTTTCATTTCTGTTAATTGATATATATGCATAAATGCATTCTTTCGCGTCCAAAAATATTATTGCGAAGTCCGATAATCCACTGTAAGCACAGAATGGACGCCGATTAAGTGGTTAATGTAATGGTGGGCGTGCCCTCCCTCGCCGTTAGGGTAACGGGATCGAATTCCTGCTCCCAACCGGCTGCTTCCAAGCCAATACTAATTTATAGTTACGCCTAGCCTTATCTCACTGTGTTTTCTAAAATGCATTATCAGATTAAAATTATGTTTAAGTATATCAAACTAAACAAAATATATAAGGGTCACTTATACAGAGTGGATGAGGACGGGGGTCCTTCCCGAAAACAGGTGATAGTTGTTGCTTAAACTGAACAACTTTCACCAAGGAACATAGGTCGAAAACCGATTTTTTTTTCACCTCTCCATAGTAAGTCGGTCAGCTAACCAATATATTTTGTATGGGAGTATGAAATTTTTTTTTCGTTTTTCGACCTATGTTCCTTGGAGAAAGTTGTTCAGTTTAAGCAACACTATCACCTGTTTACGTGAAGGATCATCGTTTGGTTCCACCCAGTATTTATATTCTTTTTAATCTTTACGTATTTTGCCACATTCCCAGCAAATACCAAATCTGAGCTTAATTAAAAAAAGTATCAATAAAATCGTGGAAGCCGTGGTGGCCTAGTGGTTCGACCAATGACCTCTCAAGCAAAGGGTCGTGGGTTCAAATCACGGCTCGCACCTCTGAGTTTTTCGGAATTTACGTGCAAAATTACATTGGTAATTTACCATGAGCTTTACGGTGAAGGAAAACATCGTGAGGAAACCTGCATCCACCTGCGAAGAAATTCGATGGTGTGTGTGAAGTTCCCAATTAAAACAATCCAAACGTGTATTCATTTTTTTCTTTAGATTCTTACGTAATAAATATTACACAGCGGGGGAAGGGGTAGGCCGATTCTTATTTTTTCTTACATAGGGGAGGGAGGGGGTCAAAAACAGGCAAAAATCGTCTTACGTAATAAATGAATGGCCCAAGAATGTTTACGCCATAACAAAGCTAAAAATATTTAGCTATTTATCTAAATTCTAATCCCTTTTAGTAAAGATTACATTTCGCATTGAATTCTAATGATTGATTGTGTTCCTACGATTGCAATGAGTGAAACACGTTATCAGAACTAATTAGCTTTGAATATTCACAACGACGATTGTATCGCTATCACTAGCACATTCCGTGAATTGAAATTTCCTACGTTACGTTTAGAATATACTAATAAAAAAGGAAAAAAGTAAAAAAAATACATACAGTCGCACATAGAACCTCCTCGTTTTTTTGAAGTCGGTTTATAAAAGGCACTCTTTCTGGCGACAGTCGGGTAGAAATAGCTAAAGACAGATTACAAACAATATTTTCACAACATAATTTACACCTATTAATGAAGGCATGTTTATTGCGTTTGTTAGTAAACAAGTAAAGTTGACACTAAAGTATATTTTGATTGTTTCTCTGCCATAATTCTCGATAATTTATGCTCTTAATAAAAGGTAGGCTCAGAAGTCGTTAGAAAATCAGTTTATTCAGTGCATTCTTTTCCGATGTGACCAAACAAGTTTACGCACAATCGACCGGTATTGTATTGGTAGAGCTGTTATGTGACGCTATAAAACTTTTCCCCGAATTTAAACGACATGCCTTGCCTAATCCTCTTTAAATTGTTTAAGTTATTAGTACATATTTGTCATGAGAGACTCAACTCAAAGTCTAACTGAAAACCTTTGCTGTTAAGTAAACAAAGATGTATCAAATCAATTATTTAAACCGGATAATGCCGGCAATTACCTGTGTTCGATTAAGCCAAGTAACCTCGAAGTTAAAGTAATTAGAAAACAGAGGATACGCTATAAGGTCCTTTATATCGAGTGGTTTTATTTGGCATCCATCCCATAAGTGTAGAATGCTGTGTAGCGCAATAATTCGTTCGTTGTAATGTTGTGATCGGGTCGACTGGCGATGCCGTGGCATGTGGAACGGCCGAGCAAGGCCGCCCACCCCGTCGGAGCGAGCCTGCCTGTTATGGCTGCCTACATAAAGACAATTCATCCTTACTTGTCTTACTAGTACTATTAACACGATTCTAACCTAAAAATTCACGTTACGACTTCGAAATAATGTTTACATTTGAAACAAAAGCATGAACTTGGCATTTTTTTATCGATTCTTACATGTACATTTTTAAATATTTATCACGCAAATAATATTTCACACGATTTATAGCACTGGCTATCATCTACTAACTATGTAGAGTCTAGCTGAACTTAATAGTTATTTATATTATTTCAATAATTTGGACGTTTTCAACATAAAGATCTTTATGTGCCGTTAATGAATAATAAATATTATTTTTATAACCTGTAATAATACTTAATTGTTCTTGAGTTTTGTTTGCAGCTTCTTTTTTGCAGCTTGGTTTTATACTTTACTCAATCAACTCAATCTTTTTAAGGTTCCGTACCCAAAGGATGCCAACTGGAGTATATCCTAAGGCAGACAATGGGGCTGTGCGGTACGCCTGTCCGCAACAGAGCTGCATCTTTTGAACGATTATAGAAAATTGAGATTGACATAAAGTGAGCAAGCATTACTAAGTATAGCCGCTATAACAGTAAATAATAAAAATAATATACCTTAACTCGATAATTATGTGGACCCATATAAGATTTATTAATCGTATTTTGACAAGTATACGGTGTCACGGAAACTACGACAAGAAAACATATTAAGTAATAATAATATAACCATTAAATTTACAGACACTTGGTAACATAATAATAGTCAATTGAAGTAAAAATGGTTTATAAGTTATTATTTATTAAACAAGTATAATTATGAGAAATTAGGTAACTAACAATTATTTTTCACCTTTAAAACTCTATCTGCGTAACATGCAGTGGCATTTAATCTGCACTTGTTAAGCTTCTAAGTTTTGCGATATCAAGAGTTACAATGTTCTGTCTGACCAACAAATATCACCTGTATTTTTTCCAAATCAGTCGTTTTCTTTTAAAAAGAACTAGGAACTTTCCTTTGAAAAAAGCTCGTATCTCAAATCAATATGTAAACCAAACTGAACCGTGATGCACTCTTAGTAAAGTTCACTTGACCAGAATATCGATTTTGTGATACGATCTGTTCTCAAAATTGTGATGGAATTTAATTTCGGTTTAGTATATCCTTATTTATGCAATAAAAAACAAAAACTAAATTTTCCTTAGTTTCTATGTAGATTTAGTATCATATTACCTACTAGTTTTCAGTTCCTCATCCAGGAAGGAAAGTTCTGCCTTGAACATTCTCAGTCGTTCCAGAAAATGTATGTAAATTACGAATTCATATACCCGAAGGTGCTTTAAGGGTTTCATCGTTTTCTTTATACGAGAAAAATGTCTTTTGCGACACGTTCTTAATTTCAACAGAATTAGCAAGGCTCTATTAAGCAAAGTGAATTCAAAACCTGTTTGTTTCCTTCCTACGAATAAAAGACGTCTTGTATAATTTATTCAAAGCTGACGTCATGGTCACAGTAATCTACCGTTAAGCAAATGCTGGATATTTATCTTTCTGCATTGGGTACTGCTATTGTTGCGGCGAAATAACTTCTATGGTGAGAAAAGTAAGTCCCTAATAGTACATCCAATATGTTTAAAGAAGTGAATACCAATTGATTGTGTGTGAAATTGGATCACTGAACTATATGGCATTTTTATACAGGGTTATTTTTAATTCACTAGCATCCTTTTAACCCTATACTCCTACCACATAAACAAATGTTTTTTGTTTTACGGCTTTTGTCATAACTTAATATTTTTGGTGTAATAACGTTTTGAAAATTTGAAATTACCTCTTATTTTTACGATACTCTGTGTATTTGTATGGGAAAAAAAGTGTTTCATTTTAAAAAGTCGTAAAACAAAAAACATTTGTTTGAGTGATAGGAATTCAGGGTTAAGAGGATGTCAGTGAATTACAAATAACCCTGTATATTTCCAATAATAATGTTATTGATAGTACGAAATGGAGGGATTCCCTTTTTATTAGGGTTCCGGAGCTAAAATGGCAAAACGGAACCCTTATAGTTTCGTCATGTCTGTCTGTCCGTCCGGCCGCGGCTTAACGTAGACTATCAGTGCTAAGAAGCTGTAATTTTGCAAGGATATATGTAGCAATCACCAGGATAAAGTGACAAAATAAAATATAGAAAAAAACATTATTTTATGGGTGATTTTTTTCTCATCTAACCTTATGGTGTGGGGTATGTGCAGACGATTTTTCAATGCAGTGACTCGCTTGCGAGATATTCAACTTTAATGTGCAATTATATATCAAATTAGGAAAGCTATAACGGCTAATTTTGCTTGAGAATTATTAGTAAGTAGCTGAAGAGTAAATAGCAGCCTCACCTATAAAATATACCTACTTACTTACTTCGGAATTTCCGTACAAAATCCTTAGAAAAATATTAAGTAAGTACTTGTTGAATACAGATAGTACACGTCGTAACGGCTGCGAAACCCTATCTTGAGCATGTTCGACTCGCTCTTGGCCCGTTTTATTATTAAAATAAACAGCTTCGAAATTTTGTGCTCAACTTAAAATCGGCCTTAGGCACCACGAATGCAATTCATATACCTATAGGTACTTGTGTGTGAAGAAATATGTTAAAATATGTACCTATGCTCTGTTTTAACAAAAAGGAATGACCTTAGAATGCAGTTAGCTGCTGCGGTCATCTGTATGAGACCCATTTGTACTTAATTCTCTAGTAAGTTAAGTGTAAATTACTGGCGGTTATCTCATCAAGTTGCCAACGTCTCAAATACCGCTTGTATTACGTCGCCTTGCTTAAGAGGAGCTTACATAAAGTATTATGCACTAAATTCTTACTTAAAGTGTTTCAATTGAATAATACATCTACTTACTTCCTAATTCCTATTTAATTGTGCCTTTCGTCTGATTATTGAAAAAGGGCAAACAATTTTTCCGCCCTTTACTGAAATTATTAATCAAACCTACTTTACAAAGATCCGTCTCATGTAGCAAATTCAAATTTACTCGTGATTAAAACCGGTCATAAGCGAGTCCGACCTGCGAATAGAAGATCCATGGTAACATAGTTTTATATTTACTTTGTGTTCTTGCATCTTTAATAAGTTAGCTAGAAGTCCGATACACGCCATGCAGGCAGTGAAAACCAGTCAAAATATTGCAAGAAACAGATATTTACATATTATGAAGTGATAAAACAATTACTACTTCTCATGTGAAATGATCAGTTTACATTGACATAATATATGTAAATAAAGAAGATAAAAGAGTCATTTAATTTTTATTGGTTTGTAATTATTTGTCCATCTATTGCTACACAGCGTGGCAGGGTTTAATTTATACTAAAAGTACCTATTAAGTCTGGATGTGTTACAAATAAATAAACTCTCCAGATTGAAATGTCAAATCCACGCCGTGCCATAGGGCTACCCGCTTCCTTTCCCCGTTTTCTGTAAAAAAACGTACCTAGTAGTAGTTCCTGAACGTTTCGAAGACACCAAACTATTTATATAGTTATTATTTAGTTACTGTTTTAAAAGTTTCCTAAGTACCACGAGATACTGGCTGCCACGTTAACCGTCAGTGGTTAAGCGGTTTATTTATGTAACAGATTACATAGTAATTTATTCTTATCTTGGTGCATAATTTCCTCAGTTTGGTCTTTGTACATTATAAAGAAAGAATAAACCTTGCATTAGAAACAATACGTCATATATTCTCGTAAAGTGTCCCGCCCCTCGTTTTCCCTGCGACTCACGATTGAAAATAAAACTTGGAATAAATCAGACAATAATAGATTCTTATTCTATGTATTTCCCAAGTCTGTAAAAACGTCATTTATATATAAAAAAATTCGGCATTGACTGACCGGTAATTATATACCCGTGTTTGTATACCTATACTTTATTATTATATATAAACAAACAGGAATAACAAACATGATTACACTCTCAAGTGAGTCGCGTTTTCCTGCTTAACAAACAGTAACATAGTTAGAATTTAATAATATAATTGTTTACTTAGGTTACTCTAAGAGTGATCTGCAATGCGATTTAAAATTTATACTACATATTTATTAGAATTGCAAATTTTTTCAAACTTACGTACCTAATTTAAATTTCGGAAACAAACTGCTCAAAGATGCTCAAAACTATTTTGAGAGGATAATTCATACTGCCTAGTCGCAAAGAAACTGGAATATGGCTCTTTTTGTAAACAACGTCTTTACTCTATCAAAAAAAACTCTAAAAAGTAATAAACAAAATTTTTGTCTTGGTCTTTTCACTTAATAAAAAAAAAACCTTTTAATATTTATAACATAAGCGTCGCCGCGACGAGGGACCGTTAAGTGAAGACGTATAATTAGTTAGGTATGTCTTAACGATATTTATTTATTTATTTAATGAAGTTAAAACCCCAGACATAAAACTTATTTCACCCCGTCGTTTTTGCGTCGGGGGTTAAAAATACTGAAATTAATGGCTGTTGTTGAGTATTAGTGTAGGCATAGAATTATGTCCTATGGACTCGTACGTACAGTCAAAGAACCCTTATCATGTACCAGTGTAGAACCTTATCACAATCAATTATACGATGATTTATTTACCAGATACAATAGATGGATTCTTTCGTCAATACATTTGCAGCGAAAAGGTACGAGTAGGTACTCCTTTCTATGACTGTACGTGAAGGTGCCAGTGTCAATAATAATATAATTATGCCCAAACGTAGAAAAAGGTACGTTTCTATTACAATGACCCCTTTTTAATATTATTTATTTTTATTATATTTGTTACAAGACTCATAGCTCTGAAAATTTCCAATATTTACCTTTTAGTTCATAAAATAATGTACTGTGGCAGACGGGCGGACAACAACGCAGTTTTAGTAATAGGATCCCGTTGGTACTCTTTGGATGTGGAATCCTTTAAATTACCATCGTATATTAATTACTACGAGGTACATACGAGTAAAGTACGTCTAATGTCTCCGTTCAAAAGAGTCCAGATGTAAGGGGCTTTAAGTTTCCCAAGTATTCCTAAATACTTCATTAGTTTCTATTTCAGTATATTCTAGCCCTATACATATAAAAATATCATATCATTCTTATATAAGGGGTTTACGTTGCCATACAGACGAGCTAAAATAAAGCAGATATGAGGAGTAGCATACAGTATGATCTTTCTTTTGCTAGCCAGTTTAGTAGCTTGTATGACAAAGATCCGCTTACGTCAAGTAGTTAAATAACTTTCCAATTATAGCGATTTTTAAATTATTTACTCATAACAATCAGAGTATTTATTTTAAAGTCACTTGTTTTGCCTTACAGGTTTACATACAATCCTCGATTATTGAATAATAGTTTCTTAAGAAGATAGATAGATATATAATATATGTATACCTAAGTACAGTTTAAAACATCTTGCCACTATTGCTATCATTGTGCACAGGACTAAAGAGCTCGTGATACATTTACAGTCAAAAATGTATCACAAACTGTTTTTTCTCGAAACATAAATGATACTACACTGAAGAGCAAAAATAAAGGGTCGGTTGCAAAACCCGCTGTGATAGCTTCTTCGAGTAAAATCAGTTTGGTAAAGAGTTTTATTCTCAATTAAACTTTTTCTTGTTAAGAATAAAACTCTTTACTAAACTCATTTTACTCGAAGAAGCTATCACAGCGGGTTTTGTAGTTATCGTCATTTTTGTAACCTACCCTTTATTTTTGCTCGTCAGTTGTCATACACGCAAACGCCTTAACTTTGATACTTCTACACATAAAAATAAATTTCGCAAAAGCTCGGTTTCAACATTCACGCGCAACTCACTGTCGTGATCGGGATGACATTCGCATGTTTGCATAATAATTAAAAACATTCGATAAAAAAGTCAAGATTTTTCCGGCTTGATCCGTCGTAATTTATATCCTACCTAGTCATCAGTAGTATGGAAAGCTAAAATACAATCGCCAAAGCTTTATAATTAATTAAACAAGGCACATGCATGTAATCAATTATTTAACTTATAAGAATGAAAAATGAATAGAGCTTAAGAGCTAAAAAAATGCTTATTCAGTATGCAGGCATCGTATTCATAAAAAACCGGCCAAGTGCGTATCGGACCACGTGCAGTGTAGTATTCCATAGTAACATGCGACAAATATTCAATACTAGCTGCTGCCCGCGACTCCGTCTGCAAGGAATTCGTTTATCGCTCTCCCGCGGGTACTATGCAATTTTCCAGGACAAAAGTATCCTATATGTTAATCCAGTTTATAAACTATATGTTTGCCAAATTTCATCACAATCCGTCAAACCGTTTTAGCGTGAAGAAGTAACAAACATACACACTCACAAACTTAGTGTGATTAAGTTTTGATCGACTATTAGGTACTCGTTAACTTGTTAAGCCTACTAAACAGTGATTTACCCTTCTGAATTTCTTACAATATGGATTTTACTACCATGATTTTTCAAGCCAGTAGTTAAGCTAGTAGAGGGACACTTGACTCAAAAATTAACAATGAAAGCTAAATCGTATATATACCCACGCAAAATTACCTACTACCTCAACATTAATAGATTTTAAGGTATGCCGCGGGTTTCTTGTAGGAAACATCCTACATTAAATTTAAAATCAGTCATTCACTATAGCCAGAAAAGCATAGAAAAAGCCTCAGTGTTTTCTTGAAAGTACAATGGTTTCCTATTTGTATAGATTAGAAAAGCCTGGATTAATTTATAGTACGTATGTACCTACATATTACATTGGTACACTTTCGTTGTATTTAAAGAAAACATTAAATAAGAAAATATCCCGAGGTTCCAAGAAATGGCCAAAGGAGCAGAGGTAGACCCCCAAGAGGAGATGGCGGGATGGCTTGAGCGCTTTTCAGCTAACGATAGGCAAGATTGGCGGAGAAAAGTGGAGGCCTTTGCCCAGCAGTGGGACATCTTATGAGCTATACAAAAAAAAATACATTAACATTATTTCTTTTTCACCATAATAATTGTAGAAAGCGAAATTCGTATCTGACCGCAATCGTATTGCCTATCTAATGCTCAGACATCAATTCACTAACGCAAACACTCTTTATAATTCTCTTAGATTGAAGTTGCGATGATTCTGATGACTAAGATCATCAAGTAACTTGTTAATTTGGGTAACTACTTTAAAACGTTAAAATATTAGTGTATCTTTATAGAAGAGGTATAATATGTTTGGAATGATTTCTACTACCTCACCCAAACGCATCGAAACCAAAACCAACTACAGTTTTATATCTTGCAACGCGTTCTACTTCTCGTCATTCTTGTCATCGACTTCGCTCAAAGTGGATATTAAATTGTAATGGATAAATTTATTTAGTAGTACACAAGAACTGCCCGTGACAAGTATGTATGTGGGTTAACAACCCGAGTACCCAGTACAGATAACCGCTAGCCGCGTGTTTATCGTAGCAATGCTACATAATCGTTCAACCGATCCAAGCTAGCACTAGCGCCGCTTCATTTTCAATATCGACACCGTCTGAATATTATTAGCAAGGAAACTAAAACTGTGCAGTTGCTGCAAATTTAAACTGAGCGGTAATTATATTGTTACCTTCGCGATTTCCACTCATAGTTCATTAGTCTACTCGTGTCCATGGCTCATGGCAGGTGTGGCTGGAACGTCGCGGTAGTTTTAGTAATGAATTGCCAGGTTTAAATCCCGTGCGTGAGTAATAACTATGAGAGGTAATTATCATCTCGACAATAATATTGGAACGGCTGTTGTAGGCAAAAGCTACAGGTTTCCATGGGGCCCTCCTATTTTCCTCCTTCTAGCTTCCTTAAGTACCTACCTATAATATAATTTTAAGTGAATTCTTAGAGTTAATAAATTATGTATTTAAATCTACTCGAAGCGGCAGCTTATTAGTTATTTTTAGGGTTCCGTACCTCAAAAGGAAAAAACGGAATCCTTATAGGATCACTTTGTTGTCCATCCGTCCGTCCGTCCGTCCGTCCGTCCGTCTGTCAAGACCCTTTTTCTCAAGAACGCGTGGAGGTATCAAGCTGCTGAAATTTATATCAAATACTCAAGTCTACTGTCCCTTGGAGCTGTGAAAAAATCAACCTTCTAAGCCAACGCAATCAAAAGATACAGCCATTTATGCCGCAAATTTCCGAAAATTTTCGAAACTCGCTAGGGAATCAAAACCTACAGGGTACTTCCCGTGAACTCAGAATCTTGAAATTTGGTACAAAGCAAGGTCTTATAGGAAAAATGAAGGAAAAATTGCGAAAAGCATAAATTTTTTTGTCTGTCTGTCTATATCAGTAACCAATCTATTTATGCCGCAAATTTTCGACACTAATCAAAACCTACAGGGTACTTCCCGTGAACTCAGAATCTTGAAACTTGGTACGAAGCAAGGTCTTATAGCACAGATAAAGGAAAAATTGCGAAAAACATGAATTTTTTTGTCTGTCTGTCTATATCAGTAACCAATCTATTTGCCGCAAATTTTCGACACTAAGGGAATCAAAACCTACAGCGTACTTACCGTGAACTCAGAATCTTGAAATTTGGTACGAAGCAAGGTCTTATAGCACAGATAAAGGAAAAATTGCGAAAAGCATAAATTTTTTGTCTGTCTGTCTATATCTGTAACCAATCTACAATGATCCCACACTGCGCACATTTTGCTTAGGAGCAGGGGTCTGCTAAGACTTGATGTTCATAGATACATATAAATTTGTACGGAACCCTCGGTGCGCGAGTCCGACTCGCACTTGGCCGGTTTTTTTACTACTTCTGTACTTTTATCTGTTTTTTCAATGGTCATGAACAATTAAATAAGAACATAATATGACTTCATAGAGTATATTTACCTACTCTATTCCCCATAACAGCATCACTTGTGTCGTAATCGTAATGTCGTTATAACGATACGCCTAGCTGCTACAGATTGTAAATTGTAGGTTAAACTCAACACTAAAGCCCAGTTTAGACCTGCAAGGAAAACAGTGCAAGTTGCACTACACTTGAGCGATTTTTCTTGCAGGTGTAAACTCGGCTTAAAACAAGCAACTGAATTCATGCGGTTTTTATTGAAAATTTAACATTCTGATATCTATTTTTTATATTTTTTGAAAATGTATTTTTTAATATCGAACGTCAATTAAAAACAAAGTTTACCGTAGACAATCACATATGTCAAATTGAATGTATGTCAAACATTTTTATTATTATTTAATGGCTCCGCTGTTTGCTTTTGCCATAGTTTGCTATAATTAAAGTTAATAGAAGAAAACATGGATGAAGTAGAAAAAATATTATATGCAACGGATGTATAATTTGGTCTTAAAAGGGCTCGTGTCAGTCTTTCATTGCAACACACGTCACTCGCCTTCTACGAGCATATTTAAGACCTTCCTAATACAACCGTTGCATAAAATACTATTATCAGATTCGTATTCCCTAAATGGAACAAGCTTGATCTCATTTATAATGAGTCGTAGACATTATTTACCTACCCAGTCTAGGATGAGTATACAGAATATTTATGTAGTGATGTTTTCGTGTTCATATTAAATAAATTATATGATAATAAACGTACATTTTCTCAAATTAAAAAAGTTTTATCTTCAAGTGAGTCTCAAAAATAAAAGAAGCCTAAAATACTTATTCTTTGCAACATGTTCAATAATTTCCAAAACGTTTATGGGGAAGAAGGCTAGCTTATTATCGCCGCCGTTCGTCGTATAATTTAATGTGTGTCAGCAGTTTTGTCATTCAAAAATTCTAGGTCAACCGAATGCAAGATGGTTTCTTGACCTCGCTGGTTTGGGCACTGTTAAGAATTCCATTTTCAGGGTTCCGCAGACATAAGAGCCTTCTTATTCTGAGAGGAGGCCCGTGCCTAGCAGTGGGACGTGGCCGAAATGAGTCAAAATGGCTATAATTTAGCGTTGGTTTTACATAAAGTAATAAAACCACGCTGTCATTAGTTATTTTTACGATGCACAAAGTAAAGCGGATTTTTTTTCTCGCCTACTTAATATTGTGAGATCTCGTTGGACAGATATTTCCAAAATGTTGCAAGTTTGTGTAAAGTATTTGCCGCTCCAGAGTTTTAATTACGAAATTTGAGCTTTTATGATTTTTTTTTGCGAGTATGTCCCAATCTCCCAACTAAATGCATGTTTCTTTTGAAAAAATATCTGCAATAGTATAACTATAAATTACAAATT
The DNA here is from genome assembly GCA_947859365.1 of Archips crataeganus. Classification (NCBI taxonomy): domain Eukaryota; kingdom Metazoa; phylum Arthropoda; class Insecta; order Lepidoptera; family Tortricidae; genus Archips; species Archips crataeganus. Next base: position 24,579,938 of record OX402045.1, on the reverse strand, counting down.
TTAAAAACCCCCAACGTAATTATGTCACTCGTATGTTTGAACATTAAGTCAATGCCCATTATGTGTCTAAGATCCCTTCCGCAGCTAACAAAAGAGCTGATAACTTTGAAACGGCTGAAGCGATTTTGATGAAACATATTTAAGAACCATCGCCAAGAAACCTGCTTTCTATTAAAAAAACCTCATCCAAATCGGTTTACCCGTTTAAAAGCTATGATGCCACAGACAGACAGACACACACACACACACACACACACACATAGCGGTCAAACTTATAACACCCCTCTTTTTGTGACGGGGATTAAAAAGAAAAACTATGCAGCTGAGTAGGCTTGACAAATTACGAGTGATAAAGTATCACTTAATATTGATTATTTGGTACATATTACCTACTACGGAACCCTACATTGCACCAGACAGTTGGTCGGTATTTTATTATAGGTATTTATATGATTACTAGCTGACCCAGGGAACTTTGTTCCGTCTTAGAGTAGAGGCAATAAATGAGCAGATTTTGTATTTTATTAAGTTAAATTTTTTATTAGGATTAAAAAACATTCATTAAACAAAAATGAAACCCCCTTTAATACCGCCGCACCAAGCACCCCGCATTGTAAATCCTGGCGTTCGCCGCTCTCTTGCAACTGGCCTTCGCGGCTCATGTACTTACATTGCGTCATCCTTTTTCGTTATGCAGCCGGCGTTCATCGATTTATTAGACGTTAAGAAACGTAGAAATTAAGGGGTGAACCACCAACCACCCTTAACATTTAGGGGTATGAAAAATAGATGTTGGCCGATTCTCAGACCTACCCGATATGCACACAAAATTACATGAGAATCGGTCGAGTCATTTCAGAGGAGTTCGGTAACAAACACCGTGACACGAGATTTTTATATATTAGAAGATAACGACATGGGTGTGCAAATTATCCAACTATTTAACAAATTACAGCTTTGCGTTTTGTTTGTACGATTTATCTTGGGCCCAAAAAAGATTTTACAACTTAAATGGGTTTCAGTCGTTAGATATCGGTATTACTCGCTGCTTATCGCCCGTTTTAGGTTACTATAGGATTAATTTACTTCGATTGATTACCAGACTATCTTCAATTATTCGCAATGAAACTAAAATCGACCGGTAATCAATCTTGTTAAATGATTGATTAGGCACGAAGTAAGTGCTCCAAGTAGGTAGTACGCCGAAGAGAACAAGAGGAGTTTATTTTTACAAGTTTTTAAATAGGGCTGCAGCTAAACCAGTAGGCTTAAAACTAAATGATTTCTTAAAGAAACGTACATTTTGAATTGAACTTTTATCACTCGTAATAAAGTGCGCATCTTGCGCAAATCGGAAGCCAGTCGGCCCTAGTACACTTGTAGCTGCCGCCAAGCGTGTCTGTGGGAGCGCACCGAACAATGATGCTTGGAATGCGATACAAAAAACGAGTGAGGGAGAGGAAGGAGTAAATAGAGAGGGAAACAATCTCGTACAGCGGGCGCGCTTCCGCTCCGCTCCGGCGACCACGGGGACTGGTTAGTCCGCCGAGTCCACGATTGTGGCGGTCCCTAACACGAGCAAATCCGGCAAAAGATACTCGTAACCTCGAGAACCACGGCGTCCGCGAATCCAAAACACGTGTGTGTACGTGAGGAATGCATCAACAATCCTGAATTGACCAAACGGCACATGGATATTTTTGATTATACTGGATGATTAAGATGAAGATTAAAGTGTAAAATGAATCACAAATTATCTATTACATCACCAGATTTATCCTTGATCTTGTAATTCTGCGCACTTTGTTTATACCACTTATCTGAAAGAACTTAATCCATGTCATGTTTTAATCTAGATAAGAGTCTTATATTATGCCTAGCTGATGTTTGGTACTAATCTGCCACGATGTCAATCTTTGCAACGTGATCAACAACTTCAGCAAGTGATTTTATTGCAAAATCTATGTTCCCACCTTAGATTATATTTATACACTAGATAGAGCTTAGGCGGCATGAAAACGTCCCGAAAAATATAAGCCAACTGTTGGCTTATATGTCATTTGCTCCCCTTCAGCCTGAATGACGTAACGCGATCGTAAGATGAAGCCGTCAAAATGGGTTTTGGACGTTTTTTATCGCAATGTTTGCTACTGACACTCTATCTAGTGTATAAATAATCTAAGGATTCCCACATTTCGTCGATCTTATCCTGTTGGTAGGCAGTTGATCCACGCTACATACCTTACATGATAAATTGATAAGTTACCTACGTACTGCTTAGTGAATTAAATTTGTAGAACCTGTAGACAATTGGCGGGGAATAGAACAGAGCTTTAGTTATCTTATCATTCTTTGTGCAAATTTACCTATAAACTGAATATTTTTTAAATACAAGTAAAAAGTCCATCAGGCAGGATTCCTTCACGGTAGGAGAACAGACTTTCACCTTCGCAAAGACGACGCACGCTTGACCTCAAGTCTCGACATCAATTGAGAACAGACCTTATTATCTTAAAACCCGAACTGCTAAAATATCTTGAGTGAAATGGTGAATTGCTAATGTGTGTAGATAATACCTAGAATACCTACCTACTAATCTTAATAGGCGACCTGACTTTGATCTTTGACAGAGATTGATATTTATTATTTTAATAAATCGTGCGTTTGGTTTTATTTTCATAATTTACTTTTTTGAAGTGTATTTTCAAACAATAAACCTAGGTTTCAAAATCTATATGGTAGGAATATGCTTCTTGTAGACATAGATATCTGAGCCCCCCGCAATAAAAAAGAAACTTCGAAACCATCCCACGTTTAACCTGCTTAGGTTCGTTAGTTACCTTGCGTCCCTAAGAGCGGAAACAGAAGCGGGGTTTCGTCAACTGGCTACGCCTACGCATGTATTTTATACCAAAACAACTAAACAGCCAAAAATAAAAAAATAGAACCGCCTTCAAAAACACCCAAAAAAATATGAAATAAAAATTTCACCGACTAAATGAGAATGAAAATATCTTTCTACTAATCTGTTTGAAGTCAGGCCTCAGCTCGAGCCAACAGGAGTGGACCTAGTAATTAAATAAATATCACGGGACAATTCACACCAATCGACCTAGTCTCAAAGTAGGCAAAGCTTGTGTTATGGGTACTAGGCAACGGACAACATACTTAAGTATATAGATAGATTGCTTACCTTGTAACTTACTCTCTGTGTACCTGTTTTCTGTATTGCTTACTATTCCTGGTGTACAATAAAGAGTCATTGTATTGTATTGTATTGTATAGATACATACTTAAATACATATTAAACACCCAAGACCCGAGAACAAGCATTCGTATTTTTCATACATATGTATATCTGCCCCAACGCGGGAATCGAACCTGGGACCTGAAGCTTTATGGTAGTAATTTAACTTACCTACATACATACCTACTATCTATTGGGCTTCTACCACTCTCCTGCTTGCTCGTGCTGGGGCCCAACTTCAAACAGATTAGTAGAAAGATATTTTCATGCTCATTGTTGTGGTCGGTTAAATTTTCATTTCATATTTTTTGGGTGTTTTTGAAGGCGGTTCTATTTTTTTATTTAATTTAATTTTCGATAAAGTGATTCGTTTGCGAAATATTCAACTTTAAAGTGATTTTTTTGTTAAAATCGAACGTCCCCCCTCCCTCTAAAAGATAAACTGTTGGTACAAAATTTTTGAAAAAAATCAGGATGGGAGGAAATATCTCAAATTAACAAGGAAAACTATAACGGCTGATGTTTGCTAGAGAATTAAGTAAGTACAAAAATAAAGTAAGTTTGTTTTTTAAATATAAATACTAATATTTCCATGAAAAACAAATTTACAAAAAAGTTTTAATCGTATTTTTATATTTCTACGGAACCCGCAATGCTCGACTCCAACTTGCACTTGGCTGGTTTTTTTTACTTATAGAAATTGATTTTCGATAATTTTCGAGGAGATAAAAAAACACAAAAGACATGCATCACGATCTATGAGAAAGTGTGACATATTTTTAAACTAGCGTACATTTTGCATTTTTCTAGCAGGTACATCGCTTCTTATAACAGCATATAGTACCCATAGATACTTTTAAAAAAAAACGAGTTAATTGACACCAATGAGAGGTTTCTGATACGTGGAATATCGCTAGGTGGCGTTAGTATCGTGAGGTCAATTTGAAGTTACAGTCTTGTTTGCGATTGAATCCATTTGTAATAAGTAGCAATAACCAACAAGTTAGGTATGAAGTATCTTTTTGTATTTTTTTTTTCAACCTCATTTTTTATTACTAACCATATATTTCAAAAAATTTCAAAAATTTTCATATATTTCAAAATTTGCATAAGGTGATTATAACAGACTGAAATGTACGATGTATGGGGAAGATTCGTCGCTAACCTCTAAACCAGTGATGGTGTAGGGGTAAGCACGCAGCACGGAACGCTGAGGACCTGGGTTCGATTCCCAGTATTGGTCTTTTTTCTGGGGTTTTTTCTGTGCATCTATATTTCAGTTTGTATTTAGTTTGAAATATAGCAATAACTAATAAACCAATCCCAAACGTAACACAAGCGTCAAAGTTGTCAAACGCATTTCACGATAAAAGCACCAACTAGTAAGTCACAGAAACCCTCGTTGACCTAGTCCTAAGGTAAGCAAAGCTATGCATAGCACACTATGGGCACCAGGCAACGGATAAACATACTTATAAATCACAAATTATCGATTGAGACAAACATTAGGCACAATTTTTACGCAAGGCAGATAATCAGGAAAGACGGTCTGTACAACATCGAAACAAAAATAGCAAAAGTATTCCTGAAATTCTAATATTTTATTTTTTTAAATGCGTACCTAAGTACAATCAAGAGTAGTTAAACCGGGTCTAATTTCCAAGAGCTTTAAATCAATGCTCTTGAGTGTAGTTACCTTATTTGTATCCAAATAATCACAACAGATGCATTTCTGTTTTTGCTTCCGACCTACAAGTCAATTTCACGAATTTTTCAGAATAAATTGGACTTAAATATAAATATATTCCAATTTATTAAACATCGCCACTTTGAAATTCGTAGATAAATCCATTTATCACAGAGGGGGGGGGGGACATAATCAAACTTAACTTACTCACTTCACAAGCTTATCAACCCATACATTAGCAGTATAGTAAATCATTTAAAATTACCCCCTTCACCTATTTTAGATACGAACCATAGTGGTCCAGAGGCTGAGGGTAAATTCATTGTCAAAGGAAAGGTTAATAACGCTTCAGCATTTTAAAATCAAGGTCGTTATTTATAAATAACACACCGACCTCCTAAAGACTAAAAGTTCTACCTCCCACATAATAATTAAGTAAGGCGGTCTGAGCGAAGATATCGTAATCAATATTGCAATAGTTCTAATAAGGAAACATGAACGAGGCTCACCTCTAGCCCAGCCGGTGAGGACGTTGCCGAGGTAGGCCACCTTGTAGGTCGGGTCGGGCTCGCTGATGCGGACGCTGTTGGTGCGGCGCAGCAGCCGGCCGATGCCTTTGGAAATGCGGTCGATCGTGCGGGACGTAAAATCTTTCGTCAAATTGCTTTCAGCGAGAGATACTTCAGCTGGCAGGGTAGATTTCTCCTGAGAGCTATCCTGCGACTTATGACCCTTCAACTTGGGCATCAGTTGAGGCAAAGATTTTTTTCTCTCTGGGGTCAAAGTCTTCGCCTGGTTTACGCTGTAGACGTTGCTGTTTTTCTTAAAGGTCTGACCGTTTCTATCTTTGGTTTGATATGCACCCTGTTCAGTCTTATTTATTTTTTCATTCTCTTTGTTAGTAGCGTTTGTCCGGCCGTTGAAATTTTCAGAAAGCGAATTATTATTCAGAACCCCCGGTTGTCCATCGCTGAGCCGTCGTTCCGCACTTGAGCGACGTTTCATAAGAGAAGGGTTCCTTAGAAGGATACTAGTCTCACTCGAGCTTCTGTTTTTAAGAATGTGAATTTTTTTAACTCGTGAGACGACAGCATCTGTTTCATCTGCACTGACAGTCCTCTCCGTCTTACCCTCTTCGTCCAGAAAACGGACTCGTAGTCCATTTGGCTTACACTCTCCTTGTTTTTCAATATCTTGAAGGCGCTCGGGTTCACTTTTTGCTTCGGTTTCTAGGCAATGGCGCTCGTTTTCACTAAGTGCGCCACCAGCCATTTTTCTTCTTGAATAGACTTCACTTTTGCAATATTGTATTACATTCTGAATGGAGACCTCATTTGCTAAAGTTTCACACGATTTCAGTTCACTGGAGAGGTTTCCGCGTTTGTTTCTAATATCGTCAGCGAAGATTCGTGTCCTTCAATAACTTCGTAACATAACACATGCAGAGTAATACCAACCTCGGTTGTTAAAGAACGACACCGGTTTGGAATGCAGCCCTTTTCACACTTACTTAATGCACTTGCTTGCTCGCTGAAGAAAACTATAACAAGTCATAACTTTAAAAGCCGATAATTTATTCTATTACGAAATTAGAATGCGAACAGGTGATTACGATTGCAGCACTGTTGAGAAGTCACTATTTGTTTGGTTGTCCGCTAAGCGCAGTCTTACACACAGCACGTGGGTCTCGCGCGGCTGACAGCGGCGGAATGCGATGCGATGTGGCCGCGGCGCGGCCGCGGCGCGGGAGGCGGCGCGGGCGCAGCGTTTCGCCTCACGGCTTTAGCTTCGATTTTATTTTATTTAACTTAAGTTACTGCCGTGCGGTGTCAGCGGCAGCGACCTGCAGCAAATCAAAATAAACAGTATTAAATACAATTAAAATGGAACCGATACCGTGCTTTTATGATGATTCAACAAATGGTAATGATGGCAGTAATAGTGCCCGCAATAAGTATATTATACAAATAAGTACTTATTTTCCTCGAAGTTTTAACAAATTCAATTACATTATAATTATGTGCAGTTAATCTACGAAAATATTAAAGAACATTATGAAATAGTGACAAAATGCTACCTTTTAAAAACATTTTTTAGGTATATTAATTAGGTAGGTAGGTTCAGCTAGTTGCAAACAACGCAGCAACAAAATACCTACTATGCGATTTAATTAATATTAGGATTGGAATTGCTGACAACTTCATTCGTTGTCAGCGGATAATATTGCCAGTTTAAGTATGACTTAAACTTTTGCATATCGAACTTGTTTTTAGGCGAGCATTCCTGAAAATAACATCTACACCGTAAAAGCCATTTGAAGAACGTAAGATGCAAAGAGTTTCGTAAATTAAAATACTTCGCTGTCCGTCCGTCTGTCTGTCTGTCTGTCCGTCTGTCACCAGGCTGTACTTATCTCATGAACCGTGATAGCTAGACTCTTGAAATTTTCACAGAATATTTAGTCTACACTAATATTATAAAGAAAGATTTGTATTTTTGTATTTTTGTATGTAATGAATAAACTTAAAAACTATTGGACCGATTTCAAAAATTGTTTTGCCGTTAGAAAGCTACATTATCACTGAGTAACATAGGCTATATTTATTACTAGAAAAAATTAGAGATCCTCAGAAAATCTTACTAAAACCAACCCAAGATGTAAAAAATTAGCCATAAAATGTCTATCATCGCATGCGCTGCGGAAAGTATTGATGATAGAACAAAAAAATGTTCTACAATTTAACTCGACTTTGGATGACGGGGGTAATACACCGCCGACCATACCGCGGTGTGCTCACTTTATGCAGAACGTTCGGTTCTTGCAAAAAACTGTGCGCAAGGCCCTTTTTTCTCTAGACAGCCATAAGTCGAGTGGACCAGATGGAATCTTACCAATTGTGCTTAAAATGTGTGCTCCCGAGTTGGCACCGGTCCTTACGCGTCTTTTCCGGCTTTCCTACTCTACTGGCGTTGACCCGTGTGGATGGAAGACAGCTCTCGTGCATCCGATTCCTAAAAAGGGCGATCGCTCAGACCCGTCCAACTACAGACCGATAGCTATCACCTCTTTGCTCTCCAAGGTAATGGAGTCGATTATTAACCGCCAGCTCTTAGGTTATCTGGAGGAGCACCAGCTGATTAGTGACCACCAATACGGTTTTCGTCGAGGTCGCTCAGCTGGTGATCTTTTGGCTTATCTAACACACCGTTGGGCTATGGCGATTGAGAGCAAAGGGGAAGCCTTGGCAGTTAGTTTGGACATAGCGAAAGCCTTTGATAGGGTTTGGCACGGAGCTCTGTTGTCTAAGCTTCCGGCGTACGGAATACCTGGAAAGTTGTGCTCTTGGGTTGCAAGTCGGAGCATCAAAGTTGTAGTCGACGGCTCATGTTCTGACTTAAAGCCTGTAAACTCTGGTGTCCCGCAAGGTTGCGTTTTATCCCCCACGTTATTTCTTTTGCATATCAATGATATGTTGCATGATACCAATATTCATTGCTATGCAGATGACAGTACTGGGGACACGTGTTATACCAGTCGCGCTAATTTATCCAGGGAACACGTCATTGAAAGCCGGAATATACTTGAGTCTCAAATTGAGATCATGCTGAAGCATGTCGCAGATTGGGGTAGACTAAACTTAGTTCAGTTTAATCTCCAAAAGACTCAAGTATGCGCGTTCTCCACTAAAAAGGATCCCTACCCTTATACCGTATCTATCATGGGGAGTGTTCTGACGAACTGTTCGAATTGCTGCCTGCGGCTAAATTCCACTACCGCACTTCGAGGAACCGTTTGTCTTTCTATCCTCACCATCTTAATGATTGGCATTCTAGTACCGTGCGTTTTAAGCGAAACTTCTTTCCTCGCACGACAAAGATCTGGAATCAGCTTTCTGCGGCGGCATTCCCAGAGCGTTACAACTTAGGGATCTTTAAAAAACGAGCCTACCAATTCCTAAAAGGGTCGGCAACGCACCTGTGATGCCCCCCGTGTTGCGGGTGTCCATGGGCGACGGTGATCACTTTCCATCAGGTGACCCTTTTGCTCGTTTGCCATCTCTTATATAAAAAAAAAATAGAACATATCAATATCTACAAAAAAATTCGCGAGACCATAATATTTATTTATTTATTTATTATTTGATATGTCCAACTATTGTAGTTATGTCATTATTACTACTTTTTTACATTTTAAAAGATGATAGAAATTCCTATCTTAATCAGACCATGTTATCCACACCTTTGTATGAATTCTTATCCAAATAAATTATTTCGTATTCAAGGCTGGTACAATACCTGTTAATTTCTTTTAGAATTATTGAAATCGGACATTCGATTCAAAAGATAATTATGAAATTAAAAATGTCAATAGAAATTAATGTCAGTTTTTAATTTTGAAAATTTGGACCTCCTGCTTGGATTCTCGCTTGCATGCTTGCTTGCATACTGATTGCACGCTTGCTTGCATGCTTTCTTGCATGATTGCATGCGTGCTTGCTTGCGTGCTTGATTGCGTGCTTCCTTGCATGCTTGCTTGCGTGCTTGATTGCATGCTTGCCTGCTTGCATGCTCGTTAGCATGCCTACTTGGATGCTCGCTTGCATGCTTGCTTACTTGCATGCTTGCTTGCATGCTTGCTTGCTTGCTTGCTTGGATGCTTGCTTGCATGCTTGCTTGCTTGCATGCTTGCAAGCTTGCTTGCTTGCTTGCATGCTTGCTTGCATGCTTGCTTGGATGCTTGCTCACATGCTCGCTAGAATCCTGCTTGGATTCTCGCTTGCATACTTGCTTTCATGCTTTCTTGCAAGCTTGCTTGCTTGCATGCTGCTTGCAATTGCTTGCTTGCTTGCTTGCGTGCTTGCTTGCGTGCTTGATTGCGTGTTTGCTTGCATGCTTGCTTGCATGCTTGCTTGCATGCTTGCTTGCTTGCTTGCATGCTTGCTTGCACGCTGGCTAGAATCCGTTAGGATTGTCGCTTGCATGTTTTTTTACATGCTTGCTTGCATGCTAACTTGCATGCTAACTTGCATGCTTGCTTGCATGCTTGCTTGCATGCTTGCTAGAATCCTGCTTGGAGTCTCGCTTGCATGCTTTCTTGCATGCTTAAATGCTTCCTTGCATGCTTTCTTGCAAGCTTGCATGCTAGCTTGCATGCTGTTTGCATGCTTGCGTGCATACTTGCTTCAGGCTTGCTTAATTGCATGCTTCTCTGAAACATTTAATGTTCACGCGAGCGAAGCCGCGGGTAAAAAAGCTAGTTAAGTATAAAACTAACTAACTAACTTTAAAAATAAATAATTAAATTAAAATAAAACAAATATTTAAGGGGCCCATACAACAAACGTGATTTTTGCCGTTTTTACAGATAACTAGCTGTTGCCCGCGACTCCGTCCGCGAGGAATAGGGATATAAAAATAGCCTAAGACCTATTCTAAGACCTAACGAATACAGTGAAATAGTTTCATAAAAATCGGTCAAGCCGTTTCGGAGAAGTTCGATAACAAACAACGTGACACGAGATTTTATATATTTATATATTAGATTAGTATCCCGCCACAACTATGATTTTTCCATGGGGTTAAAGCATTACTATCTATCGTTGCATTCGTAAACATAAGGTAACTTTTGGTTACTCAATTGGAAAATACTGCGTTGATAGTTTTCAACATTAAAAAAGGGATCAAGAAACACAATCATAATTTATTTGTATGGATTAGTACCTACTGAATTGTGATCTGTGTTTCTTAACCAGTATCAGTAGATTATATAAATAGATATATATCACGGGACAATTGACATCAATTGACCTAGTCCCAATCAAAACAAAGCTAGTATAGATAAATTATCGAGAGCGTGGAATTGCATATGTAGTGGTATTGTCTGTTTATAGGCATTGAAGAGAGAGATCTCTATATTGTTGTCTGTCTCTCGCTAAAGTGGAATGCCTATAAACACAAAACACCACTACATATGCAATTCCACTCTCCCGGTAATTTACACTATGGGTAGGGCAATGGATACTAGAGGTAAATTAAATAGATAAATAAATAGATGGACTGGGATTGAACTTGTTTTGTCAAGCAAAATGTAGCATAAACTTTGTTGATTCTTATGGTAAATTAATTATGTCACTTATCTTTGTATCCAAGTGCTCATGTTCGATTATTCGTTTTACAAGGTATTTAGTCTTAGTAAAGTGCATAGCGTATTTTGTAAGCTAGTGATAAATAATGATCACTTGGTACCTTGGAGTCAAAAATATTTTCAGTACACTCAAAATGTGGTGGACAGGTTTTTATTGTTTTAAAATCTTATTACGACTTTTTTGCTTTTGTATGTTTTGTTATGGTTGTTTGACAGTCAGTTAGCTGTCTGTCTAAGTTATAGAAAAAAAACTGCTTGTGCCAAGTACATACCTATAATACTAAACAAAAAGTTTATACCGTAGTATGTGGAAAAAAGGCTAAATGTTTTTGAAACAATAATACCTTGAATTACCATACGGACTTTTATGTTAAACTTATGATATGAGCCACATTCATTTATTTAGCACTAAATTAAGATTTTTTTTCCTCGCTACAGACTATTGAACCCTATACTCTAAGAAAGAAGTGAACCAAGACAACTCTATATGTATAAGAATTCAAACACTAGCTTTGAAGAGATCCCACTAATACTTATACGGGAAGTGGAGAAAGCCATCATGTTTCAAAAAACAGAAGCTCCTGGACCAGACAAAATATCCAATGAGCTGATAAGAGGCACAATAGAAGAAAAATGCCCAATCCTAACCAATTTATTTAATAACATCTTTACCACAGGAACAATCACAGAACAATGGGGAGATTCTCACATTATTCTTCTCCATAAGAAAGGAGACAAGGATGATATTGGCAACTATAGACCAATAAGCCTCATATCGAACGTCTACAAGGCCTTTGCCAAAGTAATCCTAGAAAGAATCACTGCAACGTTGAATGAAAGTCAACTGATAGAGTAGGAGGGATTCAGAAATTCTACAGTACCATCGTTCATATTCACACAATCAAACAAATCCCTATATGTTGCCTTTATCGACTATTCTAAAGCATTCGATAGTCTGAACCACAAATACATATGGTTTAGTCTAAGCAAATAATCAAATTAATTAAAAATACCTACAAAAAGAGCAAAAGTCGAATAAAACTGGAATCGAAAGGATATTTCCAATAAACAGAGGTGTCAGACAAGGTGACCCATTGTCACCTAAATTATTCAACGCTGCAGTGGGTGGGACATATTTTCAGACAACTAGACTGGGACAACTTCGATCTTAGGATCAACGGCAATCATCTAAACCGTCTAAGATTTGCAGACGATATAATTCTATTAGAAGAATGCCCTAAAAAATTAAAACATATGATTGATACACTAGTGGACAAGAGCAGACTAACTATTCTTATTGATATTTGTTTAGTAGTAGTAGTTCCTATGAACTGAAATTTGGCTTCTTTTCTTCCGGTTTCTGGTTTCATTTCAATATTATAGTACATTATTGTCGTGGCCTGGAAGTAGGCAATTGCTGGCTGAGTATGAACATTAAACGGACGAGCTTGCGAGTCCGTTTAACTAATACGAAGCCAGCAATTGCTATTCCAGCCGAGACTAATATAAAGCTTTTCTCAAAAATGGTGACGGAAAAAAATAGAATAAACTTTTATTAACATAAATAGGTACAAAGAATTGCAAATCACTTAAAATTAAATGTCATTTAATACTTTCCCGCCTTTTTCCATTAAAAAAAACTGCAGGTGTATTTTTCTACCGAAAACACCACAAGCTGTTTCAAACACAATAAAAAAGTTTCAAGCTTAAAAGGAGGCTCCAGCCACTATTATGTAAAATCCTATTACCTAACAAATAAAACATTTTTCATTTTTTCATTTTCAAAAAGTCTGGAGTTCCAACAAAACAACTGATACCGGTCATTTGAGTTGGCTGTATACGAATAGTGCCGACTTATTACCATGGCCGTTTTAACTTTTTAAAAAGTTTGAGACTCGACAATAATGGAATTTGTATGCGACATTGTTGTCGAGTTTATCGAGCCTGCAATGTTTTCAACTTTTTAATTTTTTTGCTGACCATAAACTATGCACTTCACGTTCTGATATGTAAAGAATAATGTCAACTTTTACGGATATTTTTGAGAAAAGTATTATACCTATTTGTTTTTTTTTACCTACTAACTACTAAGTATTGTTAAATTTTCTTTTTTTGTCCGCCATCAAACCCGCTACAGACGCTATTCCAGCATTTGTCAACAGGGTCAGGCTGAAAACCAGCGCTGGCAGCTTCCCCGTAAGCGCAGCATTAGCGGAGTCTGCTCCTTTTGCCGCAGGACAGAAATCGTTGTACATATTTACTTGTAAAACAATAATTTAATTTTTACTATTATGTTTTTATTTCCTGTTTGTGTATTTTGGTTTTTTACTGTGGCAAATAAATATTTTTTCTTTCTTTCTTTCAGACAAGTGGGGCTGGAAATGAATGCGTGTAAAACCAAGCTGATAACCAACTCTACACAGACAAACATTGAAGCAAATGGGAACAAGTATGATTATGTGAGCGAATATGTATACCTGGGGCAAATTATCTCACCTCAAGATTCAATGTCTAAGGAAGTTAATAAAAGAATAGCTTGTGGATGGAAAAAAATTGATCATTAAAGGAAATAATGAAAAATAAAGACATGAGTATTTATATTAAAAGAAAGACTTTCAAAATTTGCATTCTCCCATGCATGATAAGTAATTATATGGATGCGAGACTTGGTCACTGACCAACAATGATAGAGAGAAATTGGCGAAATATCAAAGAGCAATGGAAAGAAGCATGTTGGGAGTTAAACTAAAGGAAAACATATTAAATTCAGAGATAAGAAGGAAAACCAAGGTTATGGACATAATAAATCGAATATACCATCTAAAATGGGGTTGAACAGGACACATGCTATGATGCAAAACCTGCAAGTGGAGTAAACAAGTTACCCTATGGTACCCAAGAAATGGAATTAGAAAACAAGTCCGTCCAAAAACAAGATGGGAAGATGACATCCGCATAACCTCGGTGCCTTACTGGTCTAGAGTTGCAGAAGACAGATTGCAATGGAGAAAGTTGAAAGAGGCCTACCTATGCCAAAAGGCACACTGAACTGCGGGACATCCTATAGTTTTTATTATATCTTTTTTTATCATTATGTGTCACTAGCTTTTTCCGCGACTTTGTCCGTGTGCAAAGAAGTTTTAAAGTGAACTCCCGATCTCTATCACGCGAGAAATTCCAAAAAATCCCTTTTTACTGCACCTTTATGATCCTAAAGAAATGATAACAGAGATAAGGTTCCATTGAATTCAATATAGGAAACTCGTTTTTCCTTATCCAGTGGGACTTTCCGAAAATCCTAAAATTATTACCTACTTGCATGCCAAATTTGAAGTCTCAAATAATCATAGTTACGGATATAGGGCCACTTAGAAGCGAAAATATAAATTTATTCCCTATCTCGTGGCAGTATCGAAAAATCCCTTCTTACTGTACCTGTATGACACTCACGGTGCACGTGTGCCAAATTTCAAGTCTTTAGCTTTATCAGTCTAGGGTGTGTTAAAAAATCTTGATCAAGTGCGGGTAGTTCGAGATACGGGTGCTGATTCGAGTCGGAATCAAGTGCGGGTAGTTCGAAAGACTCGAGCGGCTAAACGAACTGGACACCCTACACTTCAGTTAACTCGTGACCACGGCTGCTGCAATGTGGCCGAAACGTCGAAGTAAATATTATTTGCGTGATAAGTCCCGTTCAGTATAATAATTATGAGTGAAAATCACGAAAGTTTAAAACAGTATACAGGACAATCCGTTCTTGACCTATCATTTTAGCTGTGTCCTGTATATATTTAATACACACGGCGCTGCTTAGCCAGTTCCTTTTGCTTGAACTTGGCTTGACACGCTGCCGCATGTCTAGATAAGAAAAATACGAATCATAATCATAATCATAATATTTTATTTGCTAGAAATACAGTCAAGCGGATGTTCATAATTATTTAAATTTTGTACAGTGTATTCTGCCTGCTAAAGGGCATGCAAATATTCAGTTTTAATTAGACTTAACTTTAATAAATATGAGGCTTATAATCTAGATATTATTTTACGACGAAGAAACACATTTTACCTAATTAATCATACAAGTTAAGTATGAAGTATCTTTTTCTATTTATTTTTTTATTTTCTTCAACTTCATTTTTTTTTTTTAATTCTAATTAATCATACACGCGTACTCATATATTTTTACAAGCTTTTATTTAACTTACAACGTTTTTGTATGTGTTATGCAAGTTGTGGTTTCAAAATTGCAAACCATTATTCCAACACTTCCTGGTATCCGAATGCTCTGAAATTTAGCATACTTGTGTAAATTCGGTGACAATACAATAATCTGGTATTGAAATTCTGGCCCAGCCAGAATTGTTTCCGCAGGAGGGAACTCTCGTTAGTTAATGATACAGACGTAAAGCTTTGCATGTAGTCGAGGATATTGAATTGCGTACCAGGATACTTGCTGATACTGCAGCCACAGCCGTCTCCTCAAGAGGGAGCTCCCTATGGTTAATATATAGATACGAAACTTTGCATGTATGATTGATGGCAATTTTATTATTTATTTGATTTAGATTTTTTCCAACTAAAACGATGAAAATAAATTAATAGTAAAAACTATTTAAAAAATAAGTTTTTATTAAAATACAAAAGAGGTTTACTTTAATCTATAAATTAAAATATATTTTTTTTTCTTCATGTCAAATAATAATAAAAGTGTAAACTTTAGTTTCCTCCTTGTTTCCTCCAAGAAGCACTTTTAATGTAAATGTTCAATCGCTGGTTCAGTTTACGTACAAACTCAAACATTATTCAATTTTTTTAATTTGGCCCTCAAAAGTGTCACGTAATTATGTACCTATAAGTATTCACAAGTTTACCAAATCTCAACATGATTCTTTATTTTTTGCCGAAAATTGTTTCAGCGATTGTTAGTTCCCAACTAACTTTTCGCGTAATTTCATTTCGCCGAATGATCACTTGGCAAGTTATCAAAAGATTTTGTTTTATTTCCCAACCTCACAGTTACCAACTGCACGTTTGGTCTGTTTTTTATATTGTCACTTTTCAAAATGCCTATAAAATTAGCTGTAAATTTTTGCGGTGCATATTTCATAAACAAATGGGTGTAATATTTTAACGCCTACGCCTTTGTTATACGAGATGCGGCTAAAAAAAACTACCTATGTATGTACTTTGGCTTTCACAAGTGACCATGGCTCTACTTTCGAATGGATAAATGCAAATGGATACAATTCGCAGAAAGAAATACCATGGTATTCATTAACGCCACTGTCATATTAAAAGATTGCTAATACTCACACTATAGCCGATGGAGACAGTGAGGAACCTAAAGACAAAATTTACATACAAACACTTCAGTGAAACAAACAACGAACGACTTCTAGTCTCTTGTAGGACTTATGACACTATTTCTTACGAATTCGTATTCGTAAGAAAATACGTCATTTACATCTAGATACATCAAAAATGGAAACATCGCACGCATTGATTTGTAATACCATTAGCGTGAACGGAATAGCACCATACGAAGTTCGAAAATCCCGAACCCCTTCTCGTGTTATAAAGCCAGCTTTTTATATATTTCATATTTCATACGTATAGTCGTAGGTATAAACAATGCATTAAGCACGTTAATTTAGCATCTGGAAATTCCACACGTTTTTTGAATCGTAACTTTTTACTCAACTGGAAAAACCGTCGGCTCCACTTGACTAAAATATACCTAATCAGAATTTATTCTGCAAAGCAAGCTACACCAAAGCTCTTAAGAATGCTTAATTTTATTTCGATGATTTATCGTCAACTTTGAACAAACATTATGATGCCAATTTCGATTTTGTTCGACACAAAAATATTTGCAATCTAATATTTGCTTGTACCAGTAATAGACATGACAGCATGAGTTCCGCAATTCCGTCGACTCCGCTCGCTGGTCATCGAAATGTGAATCACGCGCGTGGCGTGGATCTTGCCGATACCCCAGAGATTACTAATTTAATATTATACCTACGCAACTCTGCTGCCGCATACGTCTCGCCGAGGCATACCTACTAGTAAACTAGACTCATGGTACTGTACTGTTTAAGTTTGACCATTTGTGTATTATGTAAAAATCCAATTTAAGTACCTATTAGGAATGTCAGATGCTTTAGAGTGCAAGGTGAAAGTAAAATATATAAATATTGTAGAAAAAAACCGGCCAAGTGCGAGTCGGACTCGCGCACCGAGGGTTCCGTTTCCGTACGAATTTATATAAACATCCAGTCTTAGCAGACCTCTGCTCCTGAGCAAAATGTGCACAGTGTGAGATCCTTGTAGATTGGTTACTGATATAGACAGACAGACAAAAAAATTATGCTTTTCGCTTTTTTTCCTTTATCTGTGCTATAAGATCTTACTTCGTACCAAATTTCAAGATTCTGAGTTCACGGGAAGTACCCTGTAGGTTTTGATTCCCTTGCGAGTTTCGAAAATTTGCGGAAATTTGCGGCATAAACGGCTGTATCTTTTGATGGTGTTGGCTTAGAAGTTTGATTTTTTCACAGCTCCAAGGGACACAGTAGACTAGTAGTTGTAGTATTTGATATAAATTTCAGTTTGATACCTCCACGCGTTCCTGAGAAAAAGGGTCTTGACAGACGGACAACAAAGTGATCCTATAAGGGTTCCGTTTTTTCCTTTTGAGGTACGGAACCCTAAAAACCATATATATATATATATATATATACTTACCTACTGTCTATAATTTTAAAAATTATGTTAGAGTCCTTCAGAGGTGGCAAAGGTGTAGTTAAAGTCGTTTTCTGGTTTTTTGCAAGTAAGCAATTGCATATTCGACGTGAACCTCATTTGTTCGTTTTGTGTGCAAGCTATAAAAGGATTATTTTTTCTTCTTGATGTTCTCATTTCACACTGCCTCACCGTGACAATGTTACGTAAGTTAAACAGAATCCACTCGTAGGTTGTGTTTTTTAGAAAGTAAACAAAGAAAAAAATAACATCAAGTTAATAAATAAAGTTGTAGTACTTCGGTGACAAGGTCGTATGTACCCAACTGACAGGAAAACAGAGCGGGGAAGAACTTTTAATAATTTTAAAGTTTCATGGGACGGTTCTGTATAATTGTGCTCATAAGTAATTATGTTATAGTAATACAACGCTCACTTAGCCCGTCGTCATGATGGAGACAGAGACACGCTTGATGGACATCGATGAGCAGTCCTCTAATCCTGCTAAAATGAAATCGGAATATGTAGATACATTTCGATTTTACTCATCTGTAGGCTGTTAACCAACTAATACATACAATCATAAATGTGTACTACTATTCAGGTACGCAAGCGCATTGTTTTGTTTTGCTCAAGAAAACAATGTCATTACACGAACATCAGCATTGTAAGGGACGTCACATACAATGTCGAAACAAAGGATTTTACGGAGAAGACACAGAGACTGATTTGGAATTCTCGATTAGATATATAAATGCGTGTAGAAAAACCGGAAAGTGCCAAAGTACCTACTTGTTTGCCGAATTATGAATCGTTTCTCGTTTTTACTTTGGTCGAGCTTTGATCGTAGATTGTTAAACTTAAGTAGGTAGGTACCTAATTCAAAGTGCGCTATATTTTTTTTTCCGTCAAACTAACCATAGTTGATTAATTAGGGGAACAGCATTACCTACTTTGATGAAATGAATATGAGTGTATGTAATTGCTTCGTGGCGTAGATTTCAATATTGTATCACAAACGTATGTGTTTACCGGCAGTGTACTTATTAGTTTAATAAAAATCGGGCAAGTGCATTGACGAATTCCGGTACTGTACTTGAACCTGCTTCTTAGTTTATTTATGATGATAGGTAAATGAAGTTTTTTTGTGGATCGGTCATTTTCGGACTTTTCCTTTTTAGGGTTTTGTACCCAAAGGGTAAAAACGAGACCACTGTCCGTCTTACTAAGACTCCATTGTCCGTCTGTATGTCTGTCACCAGGCTGTATCTCATGAACCGTGACAGCTAGACACTTGCAATTTTCTATAACAACATATACTAAATATATATAGGTCGTCATACGAGAAACGTGCTTTTTAACGTTTTTAACTTGATCTTTAGAATCGCGTTAACTAGACACTTGAAATTTTCACTGATTACGTATTACGTTAGGTGACTAGGAAAGTTTTGAGATACAAAAAAATGTTTGCCTTTAGAACAAATTTTTTTATTACAACTTTTCAAAATATTCTCCATTAGTCGATTCATTCGTCTAAACCAAGATTTGAAGCACTGGCGATATTTTTCCTTAGGGAGGTCCAAAACCGCTGCTATGAAAGCATTCCGAGCGTCCTCAGGGCTTTCGAAATGATAGCCACGCGGCGGAGTCCAAGTTTCACTTTCGGGAAGAGAAAGAAGTCACACGGGGCTAGATCGGGGCTATACTTAAGGCTTATACTTGACTCATTTGTTGAATTTCTGTGCTCTTCAAAAACTCTTGAGTCAATTTGGCTTTGTGCGGTGATCCATTGTCGTGATGCAAAAAACCCCCCGCAAACCTGTTTATGGACGTTTTTGACGTAACGCGTCAAGCACAGTTGGCAAACACACTTCCGCGTACCATTGAGCCATTAATAGTTTTTTCACACCACCTGCTCGACAATGCCTTATTATATATCATACAAACCTCTCTCAAAGTAAGTCATTATAGCCCTTGGCTTTCGCCGGGCAGTAATGTTGTATTTAATTTCATTAGAACCCGCCGGGCAGTAATGTTGTACTGAATTTCATTATAACCCGCCGGGCAGTAATGTTGATTCTCACTTCTCGTAGTTCTTATTGGTATGCACTTAAAGTCTAATTTCAAAATCGCCCGGCGTGCAGGCCGGCGCGCAGCTCGTGCACGTGCTGGTCGCGGCGGCGCAGCCCGTGCTGCTG
Source organism: Archips crataeganus (assembly GCA_947859365.1). Taxonomy (NCBI): domain Eukaryota; kingdom Metazoa; phylum Arthropoda; class Insecta; order Lepidoptera; family Tortricidae; genus Archips; species Archips crataeganus. The sequence continues at coordinate 24,559,915 of OX402045.1, read as the reverse complement.
CTGGTGCTGGTGCACAACGTGCTCAACCCCGCGGGCAGGCGCCGCGCCGCGCCTCATTTATTTGTAACTCGGCGGCCGAACGAAAACAAAATCAAATACTTAAACAAAGGCCGCGAGAGTTTCAATACGCTGCAATTTTAAGTATCAAAACTGCAAAAGAAGATAAAACATTAAGAAAATATCGAGTGACGAAAGTGATTTGACTCCTGATTCCATTAAATTAGACGCCTTAGGACCACTTGCACAGCTCAGGGTAAAATAATTAAATCGGTAACCCTGGGTTAAGAATGACAGTTCCATACATTTTAACACTTGTTAACCCTGGGTTAGCAGTTAACTCGCTCGGAGTTAAGCAGCTAACCCAGGTCTGCGCAAGCCGGCCTTAGAAATTGTTAATAATATACTCCCAGAGAAGTCGAAGGAAAAATACTTAAAAGCTTACAATGATTTCGACAAATGGAAAACTGCGAAAGGCGCAAAGTCAGTGTCAGAATCAGTGCTTCTGGGTCTATTTCGAGTATTTTTCTAGTAGCCTTAGTTTTTACTGTCTCGCAAAAGGTGAGAAAAGTAGAGTATACTCCTCGGGGATAAAACTGATTTTGCCTTGGGCGCGCTTAAATCCTTCACTGCTCTCAGGACTCCATCTTAATTCCCTCGCTTCGTTCGGGAATCAACTAAAAACCCCCTCGCTACGCTCGGGAGTTAAATCTGGAGTCCCTCGATACGCTCAAGATTCAATATCGCGCCCGTGACATAATGCAGTGCTTTATCCCCTTGGTGTACAATCTACTATTTGACTTTCTAAAGAAATTGTTGCCAAATGACCTCTTGCACTAAAAAATGTTGCGACCATTTTTTCCCCACACTGCGTCCTCGTTTAACTTTCCGCGGAGGTTCTTCGTCTGGAAACACCCAAACCATCGACTGCCGCTTAGTTAGTGTGTCATGTTGATAGATCCAACTCTCGTCTGCAGTAATAATATTAAATACGTTGCGGCCCTCTCCATCTTCAAATTTTTCAAGCATTTCCCGGCACCAGGTCACGCGAGCTTGTTTTTGATCAGCGGTCAAAGCATGAAGAACCCATCGTGAACAAAGCTTCCTCACTTTGTAAAATTTTATTAATTATCGGCGATGAAATCTTTAGGGCTTCTTCTATCTCCTTGTAAGTAGTTTTCGGATCGTCCTGCAAAATTTTCTTTACCGCTTCGATGTTTTCGTTAGTTACAGAAGTAGCAGCACGGCCACCTCTGTCATCATCTTTCAGGGAAAGTTTCCCCTGTTTAAATTGTGCAAACCATCTAAAAATTGTTGCACGGGATGGTGCAAGTTCTTCAAATGCAGATAAAAGTCTATTTAGTCACTCAGTTTCACTCAAACCAACTTTAAAATCGTATAACTTCCTTGCACGAAAATGTTCGCGTTCAAACTTCATTATTGAGAGAAAAAAACTAGCGAAACGCAATAAACAAATGAACATAACACTTTTATTTTTTAATATTTCGTAAATTGGCTTACGGCATTCGAATTTTAAATAAATGATGGTTTCAAAACGGTACGATTTTATGTAGGTTATTTTTTTGAAATTGCTGTAAACTCAGAACTTTCCTAGTCGCCCGCGTACTGTGGCCGATACAACAACAGATAATAAATATATAATCATGTTAAATACTAGCAGTTGCCCGCGACTCCGTCTGCGAACAATAATAGGGGTATGAAAAATAGATGTTGACCGATTCTCAGATCTACCCGATATGCATACAAAATTTCATGAGAATCGGTCGAGCCATTTCGGAGGAGTTTGGTAACAAACACCCCGACACGAGAATTTTATATATTAGATTAAGAAGGGTCCTGTTTATCCAATATAAAATGATCTCACACTGCGTACATTTTACTTAGAAGCAGGGTTCTGCTAACACTGAATATTTACAAGCTTTTATTTAGCTCATTACAGTTACGGCTGTTTACGGCGTATATTTTGACATACCTAAAAATTTATACGGAGCCCTCATTGCGCCAGTCCGATTCGCACTTAGCCGGTTTTTCTTGTTCTGTGAGGTCTTACTTCTTGTCAAGTTTCATCTTTCTGCATCATCGAGAAGTGGGTATACTTACCCTAGTATTTATATAAAAATCACTTTCAAAGTAACAAACTAAAAACTTATGATTTACTAAATATTACAAGAGACCATAGCCTTAAGTACCTACTTAACACTGATTTCAACTTTACAAACGGACAGACAGTGAATTTGATCCTAAGTATAAGGGTTCCTATTCCTTTTGTGTTAAGGGCACCCTAAAAAGGAGTAAAAAGTAAGGAAAACAAATGTTTAACTACTTTGCATACTCCTAACTAAGGGCGAGTCGTGATGTGCAGCAACGTAAAACTCACCCCGTGCTTAGCGCGGCATACATTGTATGAGTGCAGCTATGTGCAACGAGGCATGAACACACCCGACTGCTTAATCGCTTTGAGGAGACAATAAACGGGAATTATCAAAGAGAATTTTACGTCCTATATATTACAGACCTGCTCGAATATTCTTAAGCCTCGTACGTCATTGTTAGCCGTCAAGCTTCCTGTGTGCCGTAATATTTATTTTTCACGACACTGCTCGAAAATGTGGCCATAGATAACCTAAATCCAGTACTCAAAACTGCCTATATATGTACATTTAACAGCTGACTCATTTATGGCGCACAAACACGACAACAAAGTTACACTAATCGAAAACAGGACGTATCAGTATATGTATTTCATTATACGATACGACTTTTTGAAAGATAATTTCTGAATTTCATTCCTGGCGTGCTGAAACGACATTATTGGACCAATCAACAGTAATCGTCTGCTGCATGCGATGGATGGATGGATGAATGGATGGACGGACGGACGGACGGACGGACGGACGGACAGACGGACTGGATGGACGGATGGACGGGATGGACGGGATGGACGGGATGGACGGGATGAACAGAATGGACGGATGGACAGATGGACGGGATGGTCAGGATGGACGGATGGACGGATGGACGGGATGGACGGGATGGACGGAATGGACGGATGGACGGGATGGATGGACGGATGGACGGATGGACGGAATGGACGGGATGGACGGGTTGGATGGGATAGACGGGTTGGACGGGATGGACGGGATGGACGGGATGGACGGGTTGGACGGGATGGACAGGATGGATGGGATGTACGGGACGGATGGACGGGATGGACGGAATGGACGGGATGGCCGGAATGGACGGGATGGACGGGATGGACGGGTTGGACGGGATGGACAGAATGGACGGATGGGCAGATGGACGGGATGGACAGGATGGACGGATGGACGGATGGACGGGATGGACGGGATGGACGGAATGGACGGATGGACGGGATGGATGGACGGGATGGACGGGATGGACGGGATGGACGGGATGGACGGGATGGACGGGATGGACAGAATAGACGGATGGGCAGATGGACGGGATGGACGGGATGGACGGGACGGATGGACGGATGGACGGGATGGACGGGATGGATGGATGGACGGGATAGACGGGATAGATGGACGGATGGACGGATGGTCGGATGGACGGGATGGACGGGATGGACAGGATGGACGGGATGGACGGGATGGATGGATGGATGATTATGATGATGATGATGATAATGATTTCCTCGCATTAGTCGTGAAAAGCACAATGTTTAGTCTCGGCCAAAAGTGCAATAGATGGACTCGTACTTTCGAGGGCCTCCGCTACGCGTCGGCCCTCAAACAAACTCGTCCATCTATTGCTTACTTTCCAGCCTCTACAACAATGTACTATTGATGTTGTTTCAATTAAAGACATGTAGTTACAGTCACGGAATTTAATTTCCAACCCACCTAAGTTTGAATATCGTACAGCAAACTATCGCCATAAGAGCTAGCTAGACATTTCGACCTTGATGCGTTGCGAATAGGGATTGCAATCCGGTCGGATTTCCGCCAACCCATTTTTTTACTTTAGGGTAGGAAGGGTGACTTGTGTTCGGGAAAAATCCCTTCGGACGAACTGGGAATGAAGGGCCCAGACAGTGTCCGACTTGCACGGACTAAAAAACCCGGTCACAAAAATCCTCTTCTCTATTGATTGTCAGTACGAAAAAATTTTAAATAAAAAATAGAACCGCCTTCAAAAACACCCAAAAAAATATTAATTAAAAATGTAACCGACTATAATGAGCATTATAATATCTTTCTACTAATCTGTTTGAAGTCGGGCCTCAGCACGAGCTAGCAGGAGTGGTAGAAGCCCAACAGATAGTAGGTATAATAGGGATAATAGGTAGGTAAGTTAAATTACTACTATAAAGTTTGAGGTCCCAGGTTCGGTTCCCACGTCGGGGCAGATATTTATATGAAAAACACGAATGTTTGATCTCGGGTCTTGGGTGTTTAATATGTATTTAAGTATGTTTCTATCTATGTAAGTATGTTTATCCGTTGCCTAGTACCCATAACTAGAGAGACTAGGTCGATTGGTGTGAATTGTCCCGGGATATTTATTTATTAATTTAATTACTAGGTCCACTCCTGCTGGCTCGAGCTGAGGCCCGACTTCAAACAGATTAGTAGAAAGATATTATAATGCTCATTATAGTCGGTTACATTTTTAATTAATATTTTTTTGGGTGTTTTTGAAGGCGTTTCTATTTTTTATTTAAATTTTTTTATTTTTGGCTTTTTAGTTGTATTTGGTATAAAAAAGATGCGTAGGCGTAGCCAGTAAACGAAACCCCGCTTCTGTTTACGCTCTGAGGATCGCAAGGTAACTAACAAACTTAACCAGGGTAAACGGGGGTGGTTTGAAGGTATTTTTTTAATGCGGGAAGCTCTGCCCCCCGAGCCCCCGTTCCAGTAGCGAGGCTTCTATTACTACTCTGAGGGACGCAAGATAAACTGACGAATTTAACCAAGTGAAACGTTAGATGGTTTAACAGATTTTTTTATTGCGGGGGGCTCCGCCCCCCCCTCCCCTCCAAGAATGGGGCTTTTATTTTCACCCTGAGGGACGCAAGACAGCTAACTAACCTAACCAGGTTAAACGGGAAGTGATTTGAAGGTATTTTTTATTACGGGAGCTCCGCCCCCCAAGCCCCTCTACCGGTACCGAGGTTTCTATTTTCACTCTTGAGGGACGCAAGATAACTGACGAATCAAACCAGGTTAAACGGGAGGCGGTTTAAGAGTATTTTTATTGCGGGGGGCTCCGCCCCCCGAGCCCCCCTCCATCAGCGGCGCTTCTATTTCCACACTGAGGGACGTAAGATAACTATCGAACCTAACTAGGTTAAACAGGGGGTGGTTTGAAGGTGTTTTTTATTACGGGGGGGCTCTGCCCCCCGAGCCCCCCTTCCAGTGCCAAGGCTTCATTTTCCACTCTGAGGGACGCAAGATAACTAACGAATCTGGTTAGGTTAAACGGGACGCGGTTTGACAGTTTTTTTTATTGCGGGGGGCTCCGGCCCCCGAGCCCCCCCTCCCACTTCATATCACTTTGAGGAGCGCAAGGTAACTAACGAACCTAAACAGGTTATACGGGGGCTGGTTGAAAGTTTTTTTTTTATTGCGGGGGCTTCGCCCCCCGAGCCCCCCCCCCCCCCCTTTATTATCACTTTGAGGAGCGCTAGGTAACTCACGAACCTAAACAGGTTAAACGGGGGATGGTTTGAAAGATTTTTTTTATTGCGGGGGGCTTTGCCCCCCGAGCCCCCCTCCGCTCACTAGACTTCCATTCCCACTCTACGGGACGCAAGATAGCTAACGAACCTAACAAGGTTAAGCGAGAGGTGGTTTGTAGGTATTTTTTATTGCCCCCTTTTCTTTGTACATTGGTGCCATACCTACTTACTATAGTTTAGGTGAATAACTTACACAATTCTTAGGACTGCTTTGGCCAATTAATATTAGTAATAAAACGTTGAAGGTAATTCGATGTTCTTGTTATCAATATAAGGACGAACAAATATGCTTTAGGACTTTCAACAGTATGCCAAACATTCTTCGCCAGAAAATTTTAGAACAATCAACATTATGCGATACAACAGGCACTCTTTGCTGACTGTACTTTTTGATCCTGGTTACCAAAGTACTCGTCAAGACGAATCAAACGAGCCCAAACTCGATGGGGTTATGTCGTTTTATTACGGAGTTCTTATGGTCACCTTCCAACTCCAACTTCAGACCCTAGTTACCATCTAGGTCCAAAGTACTCGTCAAGACAAATCAAATGAGCTCAAACTCAATGCGGTCGTATCGTTTTATTACAGAGTTTCTATGGCCATCTTTCAGCTCCATCATCAGATCAGCTCCATGTCATAATAATATTGCATTGTCATCCAATTCACACATGTCTGCAAAATTTAATTTGCTTTGGCCATCTACGGTCTTCTTCATCAGGTCCAGTTTACCAAATGATACTTTCTGAATGCAAATACTTCACTTGATACTAAAAATGCTAAAATCACTATAGGTTTGCCTGTAAAATTTGAAGGTTACCCTCGATTTCTCTAGGATCCCATGATCAGATCTTGACTTGGTGCCAATGGGACCACCTCAGGAGTATACTGTTTCCAACAAAAAAATAATTTTGAAAATCGGTTTACAATTGAGGGAGTAATCGCGTAACAAACATACAAAAAAAAAAAACAGACGAATTGATAACCTCCTCTTTTTTTTGAAGTCGGTTAAAAATTAAAGAAGGTTGTCCTTGTCATACAAGAAACGTGTTATATTCAACGTTTTTAGGGTTCCGTAGTCAACTAGGAACCCTTATAGTTTCGCCATGTCTGTCCGTCTCTCTGTCGGTCTGTCTGTCCGCGGCTAAGCTCAGAGACTGTTAATACTAGAAAGCTGTAATTTGGCATGAATATATATATCAGTCACGCCGACAAAGTGATTACATAAAAAAAATTAAAACATTTTTTTTTAGGGTACCTCCCATAGACGTAAAGTGGGGGTGATTTTTTTTCTCGACTAACCCTATAGTGTGGGGTATCATTGGATAGGTATTTGAAAATAAATAGGGGTTTTCTAAAATCATTTTTTGATAAAGTGAATATTTTAGGAGATATTCACTCCGAAAGTTCAAAATAATGTGTCCCACTAACTTCTGAACCGCACGTCTAAAAAATATGAAAAAAATCACGTAAGTTAACCTTAATAAAAGCTTTCTAGGAAAATTGTTTTCATCTTAATCAGTAGAGCAGTTTTTAAGTTTTTGTAAAAAAATATTTCTAAACTAAGATTGTAATTTAACCGCCATTGCAAGCATTTTTTTTCTTTAAGTACCTATAAGATCACGCTAACAGTATCTTCTTTCAAATAAAAAAAATATATTACATCTGAAAAACAATCAACATACATACATACTAGTTCTTAGTTACCCAATTTACCGATAGATGGTGCTGTACCGCCGACGTTGGGACCAAAACAACCACATTAATAAAGTATGCAAAGATTTGTTCGTACCTGCTACAAGGAACCCTATCTTGGGCTTGTCCGACACGCTCTTGGCCGGTTTTTTTAGTCTATATTTATAATGGCGTTAATTAGACACCTGAAATTTTCACCGATTATGTAATACTGTTGCCGGTATAACAACAAATAAAAAAAATATATAATTATATGAAATATTAAGGCAGCAGTGGACGTCTTTCGGCTGAAATGATGATGATGATGAAACATTAAGGGGGTCCCTGACTGACCAATATAAAATGATCTCACACTAACACTGGATTATTATTTTTACGGCTGTTTACGGCGTATGTTTTGGCATACCTAAAAACCGAGTGTGCTTTAGACCACAAGACTGAAGTAAAACTCGATCTATATGTTTATATTACTTTATATTATACATATATAAACATATATTTATACATCATATAAGTCGGTGCCCCTTTCCTCCCATAAAATTTTAAGTCATAATGTATCAGTAGTCATACATACAGTGATTTATTTCTTAAACGGTTTTTTTTTCAGAACTTTTTTTAATGCCATCTTATAGAATGCAGTAGGTTAGGTTAGGTTTGTTTTATAACAATTCCGAAAATAAATTGTTTCAGAAATAAATCACTGTATGACTAACGTTGATTATGACTTATGCTACATTATGACTTAAAATTTTATGGGAGTCATTATAAGGTCATTATATACCCATATAAGTAGATGGAGCTGAAGAAGTTTTACTTCAGTCGTGTGGTCTAAAGCACACTCGGTTTTTTTTAAGGTTTCTTGGACAGTATTACGACACATGAGAAAACGGGATAACAATATTCCTGATCATTGTGTAGCGTGAGGAAATAAGAAATATCTACGCACACACACGTAGTTGTGTTTAGTCTAGTCTGCTATTATATTAGAAGTCTGTGATCCATCCTAAGATCATTTAATCCCATCGAAAAGTTAATACTTTTTGTCTGCAATAATAAATTAAGTAGTTTTAGTACAAACACTTGGTCACCCATCTAAGTACTGACTGCGCCCGACGTTGCTCAACTTCGGTGATCGGACGAGAACCGGTGTTTTCAACGTGGTATGGACGTTGGCGATAATGTAGTCGAATTGTATCACTATTAGGGGAAAATGTAATGAAAATGTAATGTAAATGAAAATTTACTTAAAAGAAGTTTAAAGACCAGCGTCTCTGAACTTGGCAATTGAAATTTCCTGATTTTACATGCGTACATCCCGAATTAAAATAAAACCCGAACTCGGATTAAAAAGCAGCTTATATATTATTCCCGACCTCCAACTGTCAGCGTACCAATTTTCATCTAAAAATTTGAGCGTGAAAGAGTAACACACACTCGCACACACTCGCGCACGTGATGGATGCGGCTTGCATCCGCAGTACGAGTAGACCTAGACGGCCTATATCATACTTTTTCTCTTTTCAGGCTAAGCGCGTCTATTTCATACCAGTGTAGTTAGTAGGCGACAGAAACAGACAACGCAGTCGTTGTTACTTAGTATATCGCGCGGCATGCATACTTATTGATTTGGTAACAATTGTGATCTAGAACGGTAGGTAGCTTTATCATTTAATGTTACGTGTCAAGATTTAATTTCTTGTTCAGTACGTAAAAATATACTTATTTTCTGTGTAAAACTAATGATTGCGTGCTGCCAAGTGGCTTACTTTGTCTGTATCTACACTACTAGTACATTCTAAGTAACTTTCCCGAAAACCAAAGTTTTCCAGTTTAAAAAACATACCTAGACGAATTGAGAACCTGTTCCTTTTTTGAAGTCGATTGAAAAGCGTCATAATTTTTCGTAGGTCGTAACCACGTAAAGTGTTAATTTCAAAATATACAGTAAAGTACTGAGAAGGACGTATCGGAAAACTAACGATGTAAAATATGTACCTACTCAAAGGCTAAAATACTGAAATAATACGGATAACTCACGTCTATAATCGAATTTAGCCTGACATGTTTCGGGCTAATGCCAAAACTGAACGAACAACCCTGTAAAGGTTTTTCATAGGAATTTTTGATTCAAAGTGTAAGCAGTTACAATTAAAAATCCTCGCAAACATCTACGTAGCGGTCATCCTAGCTAACCCAACAACCAGCTATATGTCCCGGTTTAATTTTAAAACACTTTATATAAGCAGAGAGATGCAATACAATAATACAAGCATTTATTATTAAACAGGTTTTTCCTTGTGTTTTATCAAAATGGCATCAGCAATTATTATTTAACATAAATTATAGCAAGGTTAGTTACATCTTCAATTACGGTAAGTAATACATACGTGTACATATTATAAGAGGTCTTATTTTGATTACGGAACCGTGAAAAGGAAAGCTGTTTTCCAATTTTCTACAAAAGAGGGCGCGACACGCAAGTGATCCACGGTGTATCATTTATAAACGTAATCGACTGTGTAAAAATATGGTGCCGATGCCGGTCTCCGCCCGCCACTAAATACTAGGAACTTCCTAGAAATCCTAGGCTATTGATTTAATTTCCAAGTAAGTTTTTAAATCTTTCAATTCAGTCATTCAGAACAGACTGTGTAATACGTAATATTTTTCTTAGAGACGAATAACATAATTTTACTTTAGATAATAACACACTATCTTCCTGTTGGAATTTCCCCACATAGTACTTGATCCATTGCAATCTGTGTTGAAACTTTTCTCATATCTCTCACACGAATTAATCTTATAGGGATTAGAAACTGTTACGTCAGTGTCATTTACGGCACCGCCAAATAATAAAGATTAAGATCGATAGTACCTATACGCCTATACGTATAGGAATACCAAGCACCTTAATATGATGACGTTCCTATTACCATACTTTCCACTGAGATTAAATTCACATCATCCAACAAGGTCTCAAAATTACTTACTTACTGCTCCAATTCGATTCCAATACAGAAGGAAAGTGTAATTACAGTAAATGGCAGCTATAGTGGCGCGCTGAGTGCATCGGACGGCGGACCACGAATCTAATCTTCTCGTTGTAGTTCTATACCGAGTAAATCTCGCTCGGCGAAATAACTGTCGCTAACTTTTTTCACAGAAACAAAAAGTGGGTACAAGATATCAAGTATATTTCGAGTGTCTAGTTTTCCTTTTAGCCTAGGATCCGCTAAACAACGACCTTCACCGAGCTAGTTTGTCAACATATTTAATTTCATATAAAATACTTTTCTTTTCGTTGTTTAGCGGATTCTAGGCTATATCTACGATTTTAATAAAATTAAGGTCTAGCTTTATTACTCGTAAGGCCACAAATCGAAAAAAAAACATCTATCTAATACCTTTAAACGAGCAATTCTTGTATATACTTATCTATACATATAAAATGCTTTGTCCTGACTGACTGACGGATCAACGCACAGCCTAAACCGCTGATCGTAGAGACCTGAAACTTGGAGGGTGTGTTCTTTGTATGACGTAGGCATCCGATAAGACAGGATTTTCCGTAGTTCTACTCCTAAGGGGGTAAAAAAGGGGGGCAAAGTTTGTATGGGACCACGTGATTCCTTGGTCCAATCTACTTCAAATTTTGCATAAACATTCTTTAACAAAATTGATGGAAGACGTGTTTCGTATTTTATTGAAATTCATCCCTTGACGGGGTCAAAAAGGAGTAGAAAGTTATTTTGGGGGTGATTTGCTTCGATGTGTGCTCCTTAGTGCTTTTGATTTAAATTAGGTACATTTTATTTTGACACAATGTAAACGAAACAAAACTTCAAATATTGCAAACCATTTGTCTACGTTTGTCAACCACGTCTTGATCTGATCTCTGATTATAGCTAACTAGCGACCCGCCCCGGCTTCGCACGGATGTAACTTTGAAAAATAGGTGTGAAAAATAAAGAAAGCCTATAATTTAAGGTGGTAAGTTTATATATTTACCTCTTTTTCCCCAAACTACACCCACACGAAGTCGGGGCGCGTCGCTAGTTTTATGAATAAAATTTCGACCCGTACATTTAATTTAAACGATCGTATTCTGTTAATCACGCCAACTGTCAAACGACTGACAGTTATGTCAAACGCCATAAGGTTACATTAGAAAAGTTATTATGGACGGTAATTTTTCTTATATTTTCTAATTTTCCGCGCAATTTTCTTAATTTTTTCTTTCATAAGAACCTTCTCCTGACAATGACGAACACAACAAAAAAATAATTAGTGAAATCGGTCCAGCCGTTCATGCGTGATGCCGTGACCAAGGGAAATAGGGATTAATTTTTATATAATACTAGCGACCCGCCCCGGCTTCGCACGGGTGTAACTTTGAAAAATAGGTGTGAAAAATAAAGAAAGTCTATAATTTAAGGTGGTAAGTTTATATATTTACCTCTTTTTCCCCAAACTACACCCACACGAAGTCGGGGCGCGTCGCTAGTTTTATGAATAAAATTTCGACCCGTACATTTAATTTAAACGATAGTATTCTCTTAATCACGCCAACTGTCAAACGACTGGCAATTATGTCAAACGCCATAAGGTTACATTAGAAAAGTTATTATGGACGGTAATTTTTCTTATATTTTCTAATTTTCCGCGCAATTTTCTTAATTTTTTCTTTCATAAGAACCTTCTCCTGACAATGACGAACACAACAAAAAAAGAATTAGTGAAATCGGTCCAGCCGTTCATGCGTGATGCCGTGACCAAGGGAAATAGGGATTCATTTTTATATATATAGATAGATTATATGTATAAGTATTTGCATTTCACCAAGCTTTTGCTTTTACAAGCGCAGCGTGGGACGTCCACCAACGAGGTGGACGGACGTTTTGGTGAAGGCCGCAGGTTCAGGGTGGATGCAAGTCGCTTCCAACCGTAATGATTGGGCGTCAATGAGGGAGACCTATGTCCAGCAGTGGACGTCTCCTACGGCTGAAATGATGATGATGATGATGAAGCTTTTATGTGATTTCAACCTTTTTCGAATAAAATCGAATTGAGTATTTAAACATCATTGTTGAACTCGCATAAAAGCTTGGTGCAATGCAAATACATATAAAATGCTTTGTCCTGAAGTCCTAAATGATTGACTGGCGGATTAACGCACAGCCTAAACCGCTGTATGTAGAGACCTGGAACTTGGAGGATGTGTTCTTTGTATGACGTAGGCATCCGATAAGGAAGAATTTTCCGGAATTCCCACGGGATAAGGAATACACGGGATGTATATATTTCATCAATCAAGAGTGACCCTATCCCCATAACGAAGATTCCTAAACTGTTCAAATTGGGCATGCAAGTAGACTATTAGAATAGGTATAAAGCTAATTTCAATAATTTTGAAAATTCCTTTTCCTTACTCAAATCAACTGGATCCTATCTCCGTAACTACGATTACTAAACTTTTCAAATTCAGTATAAACGTAAATGGTCATACATAACAGCAAAAAAACTTATTGCAGGATTTTTGGATATTCCTGTGGGATAGATAATCTCTGAAACTTCCGAGCCCATTAAAATAAAATCTTTTACCAGTAAAAGGTGAAAAGGGGAAAATGCATAATTCACAAGGGATAGAAAAAAAATTCAACTTCGGAGCTCATTTTAAAATGTCTTTCACCAATATAAAAGATACACTGTCCTTGATTAACATAGGATGCTATTTTCCGGATAAATGCAAATTTCCCATGGTATAGAAAATAGTAAATTTAACTTCGGGGCTGAGTTTAAAAAAAATGACGTATAGAAAGCTACACTATCCTTTTTTGGTATAGGCTAGGCTACCTACTATTTATTCGGTAAAATGCAAAATTCCCGTGGGATAGAAAGAAGTGAATATCACTGGAGGGCTGATTTGAAAATTTCTTTCACCAATATGAAGCTACACCAACCATTATTTTACATCAGACTACTTTTCTCCGTGAAAAAGCAAAATTCCCACGGAAAAAAATAAGTGAATTCACCTACGGGGCTGATTTTAAAACTTCTTTTACCGGTAGAAAGCTACACTTTTAAGGACATAGGCTACTTTTTCTCGGGGAATATGCAAAATTCCCGCGGGATAAAAATAAGCGAAAATTTGCATAGAAGAAGGACAAATTTGTTGAAATTCCCACGGGATAGAGAATAAACGGGATTTATAATATTCACTAACTGATACTGATGATGATGAATTGATGAAATGATAATAATGATGGATGTTGCCGTTGCCAGATTTTTGTTTTATACTATAAAAGAGATGAAGAAGCTTTACCACAAATTGGAATTCTGCGCGGACGAAGTCGCGGGCAAAAGCTAGTATGTATATATAATCAGAATCTCAGAAACGGCTCCAACGATTTCGATGAAATTTGGTATGTGGGGGTTTTCTGGGGTAAAAAATTGATCTAGCTTGGTCTTATCTCTGGGGAAACGCTCGGTACCGAGTTTCAGCCCGAGCGGAGCTCGATCGCCCAGGTATATTTTTAATTTTACAAGAAAATCACTGACTTTTTCTTACTTGAGTAAATTGACTTGAGGCTTCATGAGTAGATAAGTTTCGCCAGGCATGATAGCATCCTGGTTTTGTTATTTTTTTATTGTTACAGATAAGTATAGGTAACGCCACGAGAGTCGAGGCGAATGATTACACACACAGCTACATAAAGTACTGATTGCAATAAAATTAGCGAATGAATGAAATGAGTTGAGTGAATGAAAATGTGAGTTATATGAACTTATAATGAAAACCCTACGCAATACTATACATATTATAATTTTTCATAACCTATTTTTGAAATGAAACAATTTTAAACTGATAGGTAAGAAATATTTGCAACAAAAAAAAAGGTATTTTATAAATAGCGAAAAATATGCATATCTGATTTAAATAAAATAGATGAAAATATTTCATTTTCTATTTTGTTTGAATTAGACTTATTTTCCTAAATAAAAATTCTTAAATATTAATAGGTTGAAGAAATTTTTAGTCAATTTTGTAATTCATTGCTGAGTCTGTTGGACTTGCTATCGGTACGAATAAAATAAATAAAATAAATAAATATCACGGGACAATTCACACCAATTGACCTAGTCCCAAAGTAAGCTAAGCAAAGCTTGTGTTATGGGTACTAAGCAACGGACGAATAAACGTCAAAATCCCGACTCGTTGTTGTGTGCGTGACCTCAACTCTCGTGGCGTTACCTATACTAGTGGGCCATACTGTAAGTTTCTGGATTATGATAAGTGAGACTAAATACGACAGTGGAAAGGTAAAATTAAATCTTATCACTAAGGTAAAAACGCTAAAGCGCCATATATCATATATGTATATAGTGCTATAGCGATTTTACCTTTTCACTATCATTGTTAATGGTTAATTTATTGCTTTACATAGTATACTCGTATATACCCTCACTATTTACACACTTTTGCATTCGTTGAAACCATTGGAAAAAGTTCTGGGTCCAGTCTTCCCTTGGTATTTCTACGGCTTCGTGGAAACGCATTCACCACCGCATCCCAGCTTGTAAAACGTAAACCTCTAGGTTTATCTTTGATTTTCGGAAAGAAACAGAAGTCGCATGTCGCAAAGTCTGGACTAGTTATAGGCGGATGGGTCATCAGTTGCACGTTTGAGGCCTTCATTAGTTACCTTAGCGGAGTGTGCGGAGCGTTGTCGCGGTGAAGGACGTTAGGGTTTTGAGGACGCTTTTCTTGAACTTTTTTTAACACTCTGGCCAAGCAAATGTTTGTACACCAATCTGCAGTCACAGTCCTTTGATTTTCAAGAGATACAGTTGTAAGTACAATGTACTGATATACCAAAGAAAAGAGTGACCATTTCCTTGCCAGTGCTCCGAATTTTCTTGACATTCATCGGCAAATAAATAAATAATAAATATTAGGGGACAATCTTACACAAATCGACCTAGTCCCAAACTAAGCAAAGTTTGTACTATGGGTACTAGACGACGATAAACATACTTATATAGATAAATAAATACTTAAATACATAGAAAACATCCATAACTCAGGAACAAATATTCGTGCTCATCACACAAATAAATGCCCTTACCGGGATTCGAACCCAGGACCTCTTGCTTCGTAGGCAGGGTCACTACCAACTAGGCTAAGGCGGTCGTTAAAAATAATCGTTTATCTTCAAAAGAAAAGATCTATTCCGCCGAATGGCTTTTTATTTCCGGTTCAAAGCTAGGTTTCGTCACCTGTTACGATAATATACATAAGTACACGGCCAAAGATTGACCTCCATCAAACTTTTTTTATAATTTTTCGGCACCACTGTATTCGCTGTCGTTTTTTGGTCTTCCGTTAAATCATGGGTATCTATCGAGTGTATTGTTTCTGAACCTTTAGGAGTACTTGCAATTCCTTTTACATTTGGCTCATTCTAATGCATATTGTAGTACGTATTTGCTGAAATAGTATATTTCATTACAAGTGCGGAAAGCCTGTCATTGCAATGAGTTCCGACAAATGTCTACCCGAGCCGAGGCGTAGCCGAAGGTGAGGGTTGACAGTCGGAACAAGTTGCAATGACGGTTCCGCACGTGTACTGAACAACTATTTTTAATACAGTTACGAAAAAATGTAGCAATTTAATAAAATAATAAAAACACAATAAACTCAACTAACCAATCATTTATTTCTTATAAAAGTTAAAATTCACATATATAACATATGTATCTTTTAAAGTAATATTGGCTTGTGCGGCAAGCTCCAACAACGCCAAAAATCAGCGCAACCTACAAAAAAAGGGATTTGATTAATATTTTTTTAAATAATATATTGACTGTATTTTGCGATTTCGTAAACCTTTGTGGCTAAATAATGATCATCGGGAGCTTCGTTCAATAACCTTTCCACTTCATTCGATGTTAATATTTTTGACTTTTTAGTTGTAAAACCGTCTGATTGTCGTTTTAAGAAAGCATTTAGTTTTGGGTATTCACTTATATCCACGTTGTTCCTTATTTTCAGTATACTTTTTATCATCGAAAACCTCGGCCATAACGTAGAAGGTTTTAATTTTGATGAGAGTTCGGAGAAGTATGCCAACATAACATTTCCTGAAAAACTATTTGCTTTTTTCTTTTCTCTCCACGCAATAAATTCGTCGTATGTAGATATGTAGCGACTTTTTGACTTTTCCGGTAAAATGTTCTCCGAAGCATTTTGTGCAATTATACTGAGTTCCGGTGGTGTTAATTCAAATAAAATATCGTCGAAATTACTCATTTTGTGCAACAAACAACTAAACTCGCAAAGAACATTTTTGGAAAATGGCGCCAACTGTAAAAGAATATAAGCAGAGATTTTTTTTGTTTTCTTCACCCATTCTGGGTAGGCCAAGGGAACTATGCCCATACAGCCAAGTCTTCAGTAGAATTTTTTTATTGATATGAAATGAAAATGAAATTTAATGAGATGAAATGAAATGAAACCTAACTAACTCATTGAATCAAATCATTAAATCTGATATTGAAACAAATTAGTAGCTTCTTTTTAGAAATATTTGCATGAATCATAAAAACTTCGATGAATTTTTTTTAGTAAAAACTTTGTGGTTGGTTTTTTCTTTTTAATAGACATTATTTTGACAGTTGGGAAAGAGAACGCACGAGTTCGGAAAAGGTAAAGAAAAAGCTCGAGTATGTAATAGCCCACATCCCGAACGCTATACGTCCCTGCAATACGCCACTTTTTGAGCAACTGTATTAAAAAGTAATTTTCTTTGTCAGCTTCTATTAATTACAACTACAGCACCAAAATAAAATTCGGTTACCGCAGTCGGTCACGGCCGACCTTCACGAACATCGTCATGGAGATGGTCACGTCTACGTTGAAACTCACTGAACCACGAATAACCAAAGCTGAGACATGATGCTTCAGCGCCAAATGCTAGGAATAGAGATACAATTATCAAAACGCCGCCACAATAAATAAAAAGTCGCATAAAGCAAAAAGTATCATACTCCAGAGAGTTCTTAATTGTATTTTATTTTATTGTATTTTTTTATTTTTAAAGTGGTATTTTCAAGGAAATTTCAGTATTCTCTAAGTATAGTCGCGGATTGAAAAGGTTTGTCACTTTCGATCTTAACTCGTTGACATACCTAGAGGCGAAAAGTAACGAACCTTTTCATTCCGCGACTGTACATTCGTAATATTAACGTACCTACTAACCTATACAAGATTTGAAGATTGTTATTAAATCCATGAAAAGACCAATACGAGTTGCTCTGATGTTCGTTTTGTTATTATTTATGGTTTGTTATTACTGTTTTGTTTTTACTGGTGGTCGTTTTGTAATTATTAAAAATTCCTCAGATTAAAATAACTGCGTCTGTCCGTCTTTAATATGGGAGGTTACACGACTAGTTGTAGTCTTATGCAAAACATATCTTGTTACATTGTGTGTGTGTTCATTTGAACTTCACTCTACGTGTATTTTTTAATACTTTGTGTAACTTTCCACTCTTCATAATGTATAATAGCAATAATACGAACCGTATTGTTGTTGTAATATTTCTAGCATCAAGTAGGTAACTAGCTATTATTGTCTCGTAAATCTACATCGTTTATATCATTACCCGACCCTACTGGCGCAGTTCACATAATCCATTATGTAAACACTGAAACGTTTTTATAGAATTCGAACTACCTTTCTCGCTTTTTGAGTTCCGTACCGACCAAAACATGAGAGTTGTAAAAAGGTAGATAAAAAAAAAGACTGCTACGTTTGTCCTATGAGGTAGGACTTAATATAGTACCACGTTATTAACAATAGGTAGTAGTACCGTTCTTTTTGTTTTATTAAACATACACTGATGACCAAAAATCATTTCCCTTACATACATAGTTGTATAAAAATAACCTGTTATTTATATGTTAGATAATACCCATAGGAACCACTTTAAAATGTGAAAATTGAAGATTTTTTTGCATCTGTCTGTAATACCTATTTATAATAATTTCAACGTTGTGTTAGACCATTACAATAACAATTTTTTAAAATATTTCGTTTTTATAAACAGCATTCTGTTTCTGCACTCTATGTTTATACGAAAGCAGGTAGCTAAGTATTTTTGGACGGCCTTGATCAGTCCAGATTAGAATAGATCATTTTCCTCAGAAGAATTTACTTGGCTTTAATTTTTTTCTTCTAAGTAATCTAATCAACGACAGCAAACTCGCAAATATTCTTCTAGAACATTTTAAAAGAAATATGTTCCTAGTTCGTTTGGAAATGTCTTGTATAGGTACCTACTTAAATTTATATGTTCGTGATAGATAATTTACACTGTTCACATTTATTGCAGCTGTGCTTGTAAATTGTTATAACAAAAGGCAAAGCAAAAAAAGCCTAAAGAACATACTCGTAGTAGCCATCAAAGACCAGCAAACGTACTAAGGGTCATGACCGTACACACCGTAAGAAACAAAAGTTGTCTCTCCTGTGTACATAAAATTAGCGACTCCGAGTCAGCAAACATAAGATTTATTTAAATGGGCCGAAATTTGGCCAGGCGTCCCACACGCCGATGTAGAATTGACTAAAAAATATTGGCTATAGACCCTTAACTTTTGCCATTAACTTTAGGTGGTATAAAGACGCTGAAGTTTTTTTTTTACTATCCATCTAAATAGACTAAACAAATTAGAACTGGTAATTTGAGGCAAATTTCATAGTTGGTGGAAATTAATTAAACACTGGTTATCATACTACAAAAGATTATAGATATTACTAAGGAAATCTAAATATTAAAGCCTTTACGTGTAATTAACTGAGTAAAAATGTAAACTAACATTGCGAAATTATTTTCATCTAAGATACTTCCAATAGTACGATAGAAATTTCATGTAGGTTTAAAGCTAGTACCATTAACAAAAAACAAGTACTAAATTGAATTTTTAGATTACATTATTTATTTTTTTACATAAAACTGACCCGTGATTGACCACTATCTCACCTGATGAAAAGTGTAGATGAGGCCAAAGGTGTACCGCACAGGTTCAGTAACAGCCTTGAAGAGACCTAGGTTGTATTTATCAGGAAATACAGACGATTAGTTTCTTAGTACTACAGAATATACTCTTCTATTATTCTTTTCTATATTATTTAAATCTACAGTAAAATCCGCTTATAATGACATTGAAGGGAAGTGACAAACACGTCATACTAAGCGGACGTTATATAGGTAACGCCATCAGAGTTGAGGCGAATGATTACACACACAGCTACATAAACTACTGATTGCAAAAAAAGTAGCGAATGAATGAAATTAATGAGTGAATGAAAATGTGAATTATTATGATCTTAATGTGAAATACCTACGCTACTATGCATATTATAATTTTTCTTTTATCATATAACCTATTTTTGAAATAAATCCATTTGAAACTGATAAGAAATATTCGCAACAAAAAAATCGGTATTTTATAAAAGCGAAAAATATACTTACCTGATTAAATAAAATATTTTATTTTCTGTTCTGTTTGAACTAAATGTATTTTCTTAAATAATTCTTAACGAAATAGGTTGAAGAAATTTTTAGTCAATTTTGTAATTCACTGTTGAGTCTGTTGAACTTGTTATCGGTACGAATAAGAGGGTACGATGCGCACCATTTCTCCATACACACGTAATCCCCTGTTTCCTCCCTGGATAATGACTTTAGAGCCAATTTTTTTTTACTGTGTAATCTGTATCTACCACAGCTATGCCCCTATGTTTCGATTTTTTCCATATTTCAATTAACATAAGAAATATGAGTTTCAAAAACTGAAAAAATTGCCCAATTTCAACGTCATTTTCAGACACTCATCAAAAAAGAATCCCTCACATAAACAAAAAAGGAAACCATAGGGGCATAGCTAAATCAGTCCTCTAATTATTTTTGAAAAAAATAATTTTATTGGTCCAGTTTTCGAGAAGAAAACAGGGGATTACGAAATGCTGTTTTGATCAATTTTACGCGCCTATTAACGGTCTGAGGCCCTACCACGAAGTGCATAATTCGAACTTCGTTTCGTGCCGTCCCGCTCACGCTAATATGATTTGACACGAGAGTGAGAGGGATAATGTGATACGAACTTCGATTTTCGAATTTCGTGGTAGCGCCTCTGAGCTGCAGTTGTCCCGCTCTCGCTGTACTGACACGCAGTGGTTCGAGCGAGACAGCGACATTTCATTAAAATACCTATTTCTCAAAAGTCTCTTAGCCATTGTACCCTCATAAATGTCAAAATCCCACTGTCATTACATGACGTGTTGTTGTGTGCATGACCTCAACTCTGATGGCGTTACCTATACAAAACATATCCTTATTTTACTATTTAGTTTAATAGAGAGATAAGCTACAATTAATGTGTATCTAAGTATTTAATAGGAAACCGAACATGAACTGACACAAAACAAACATAATAGAAACAGAAAATAAAAGACTTCCTCTTTTTCGATTGATTGTTCTCAAAAATCGGCCCATGAAATACAGTTGCGTGATACATACTATTTATTATCTAGCTTAGTTAAATTTATTACTAAGCTAGATAAACTAAAGTGATAACCACTTCCAATTGAAGTTAAAATTGCATTGCGAGTTATGTTATAACAAATATGGAAAAGTCAGAATCTTATAGAAATTACGTCGATGCCGATGGTTCTTCGTGGAAAAGTTTCAAATATCAAAAGGTTTTTCGCTGAGTTCGTGCTAACCTTAATGCAATTACTGTCATGATGTATTTATAGCAACTACACATTTGACATTTGCAAAGTCAAACATAAGAGTAATTTGCATGCTTTATATTATAGTTATTTTAATTACAAATGACGTCTCATAGCGAATTATTATTTAGATAAATATCGCCACACAATATTCACCTTGATACTCGTTAGTTCGTTCTGCCAAATATTTATTTAGTCACCGATTGTACCCGAGGAAGTCGAGCCAAACCACGCTCATGGCGTTATCGAGTGCCTTTTTGTCCAAGCTTTTGGAGCAAAAACATCCCGAAGTCCTTCAAGCCGATAAATATTACGTATTCTTTGTTCCAGCTAATAATATAAAAATTAAAGATTTTTTCAGATCTCCTTGAGATTGGTTTTAGTTACTCTATCAATTTAATTTTCATGATTTTTTTTAGTCAAAAGTTTTGTAATTTTTATATTATTCAATAAATGTCATATCCATATCATATTATGATAATATGTGATGTAATGTAATATATTAGATTAGATGGTAGATGGTCGTACTGACACATAACAAATACATATGATGGATAGAGCCCGGCCTGACTTGAAAACATCAACGCATGTACGATTATAACATACAAACTACAAATCTATAAAAAAAATATGGGACAAAGAACGCTCTTTCCTCCGGGAGACAACATCCAGTCATATACCTACACGTTAGAGCGACTTTTCCTACTGAAATATAACTATAGACATAATGTGGCAGATGAAAGATAATTTCTAAAGTTAGTTCAGTATACATTTCCAACGAAATATAAAAAATGGTTTATGTGTTTCCTGGCAGTGACCCTGGTGGGAGGTTGCCGGTCGCGGTCGCCGGTTTATATACCTAAATAGTTATATACGCAGCTGCGGCGTACGTCCTATTGTGTTGCTGTTGAGTCTGACGCGACCACAAACGTGAAGTGAGAATGTAATGCTAGCAACGCAATTCGCTATTCGTATTCGGGAATAGTCGTTGCGTTTCCGTCACCCACGTGATAGCGCATGCATGCATCTAGTGCTTTCACGAACATTTCGGCGAATACCGTAGGTAAATTATTTTGCAACGATGAAAGCAGACGATCGTTCTGTCCGTGAGCAAATATTAGTATTTTTAGGGTTCTGGAGCCAAATTTGCAAAACGGAACCCTTATAGTTTCGTCATGTTTGTCTGTCTGTCCGCGGCTTAGCGCAGTGGCTATTAGTGCTAGAAAGTTGTAATTTTGCATAGATATAAATAGCAATTACCCCGACAAAGTGATAGAACAAAAAGTAAAAAAAAATTTTTTAGTGTACCTCCCATAGACGTAAAATGGGGGTGTTTTATTTTCTCGTCTATCTTTATAGTGTGGGATATCGTTGGATAGGTCTTTTAAAATCATTACGGGGTTGTGAAGCCGGTTTTTCGATAGAGTGCTTCGTTTGCGAAATATTCAACTTTAAAGTGATTTTTTAGGGTTCCGTACCCAAAGGGTAAAAACGGGACCCTATTACTGAGGCTCCGCTGTCCGTCCGTCCGTCCGTCTGTCACCAGGCTGTATCTCATGAACCGTAATAGCTAGAAAATTGAAATTTTCACAGATGATGTATTTTGGTTGCCGCTATAACAACAAATACTAAAAACCAGAATAAAATAATTATTTAAGGGGCTCCCATACAACAAACGTGATTTTTTTGCTCGTTTTTACTCTATATTGATAATGGCAACAGGTAGATGCTTTAAATCAGGGATACTTTATCTTACTATTAGTGAAAGAATTTTAAAATCAGCCCCTAATTTGGATTGACATACTTCTATCCCGCGGGACTTTTGCATTTTCCCGAAGAAGAATAGTCTATACCAATCAGGAGTACTTAGTATAAATTTCTAATAGTGAAAGAATTTTTATAATCAGCCCTAAAGTTGAATTCAGTTAACGATCGCTTTAGCCTAGTTGGTAGTGACCCTGCCTACGAAGCAAGAGGTCCTGGGTTCGAATCCCGGTATGGGCATTTACTTGTGTGATGAGCACGAATATTTGTTCCCGAGTTATGGATGTTTTCTATGTAAGTATTTAAGTATTTATGAGGGAAAAAATTAAAAAGATAACATGTTTTTAATAATACTCTATGGAAGTAACGGGGAGACGTATGGCGGTAGCAAACGAATATGGTTTCGATTGTATTTTTTCTATCTTTTTAAATTATTATTAAATGCAGTTTACTTAATGCCGGGGTTTAATTTTTAAAGTCTACATTTATTTATCTATATAAGTATGTTTATCGTCGTCTAGTACCCATAGTACAAGCTTTGCTTAATTTGGGATTAGGTCGATTTGTGTAAGATTGTCCCCTAATATTTATTTTTTATTTAGTTTTTTCTATCCCGTTGGGATTTAACATTTTTCCGATAAAAAAGTAGCCTACGACAATCGGAAATAGACATATCATATCATATGAAAGAGCTTTTAAAATCAGTGCCGAAGTTGAATTCACTTATTTCTATCCCGCGGCAATTTTGCATTTTCCCAAAGAAGAATAGTCTATACCAATCAAGAATAGTGTAGCTTTCTATTGGTGAAAGAATTTTTAAAATCAGCTCCGAAGTTGAGTTCAGTTTTTGTCTATCCCGTGGGAATTTTGAATTGTACCGAAAAAAAAGTAGCCTATGTGAATCAGGGATAGTCATATCACATAATATATAAGAATTTTAAAAATCAGTCTCGAAATTGAATTCATTTATTTCTATCCCGTAGGAATTTCGCAACGTCCCACGGGAACGGGATAAAAACGGTTCTAGGCTCTCCACCAATTTTCAGCCTTTCTTGAGTTATAAATAGTGTAACTAACACGACTCTTTTATATAATATATAAAGTTCCGTATAGATAGATAGATTAGCAGCATGTTAACAATGCATACAATTATTAGACATGAAATAAATAATAGTTTAAAATATTTTATTGTAAAAAAAGCGTGGAGTGCATGGTGTCAATTGTCAAGGATTGTCATTTTGATAACATCTTAAAAAGCACCCCACGCTTTTTTTACAATAAAATATTTTAAACTATTATTATTTATTTTATCAATATTTAGAATTGTTTACAAATTTTGATCTGGATATAACAATATAATAATTGCTTATTAAGATTTTTTACTGCACTATAAGAATAGTGAATTGAAATTTATTAAAATTTATTTTTTATTTTTTAAAGCGTGTTTTTTAGTTTTTTTAAACTATTATTTATTTTCTATTTTTTAGTTGCATTTTTTTCTTTCTAACTTTACCCCCTCACCTACAACCCCCAAACCCGCTAAACCCAACCCCCCAACATCCCCCACCCCATTTCCCCAAACCCCCCCCAAACCCCACACCCTTACACCTAATCCCCTAAACCCCCCTTACCCCCTCCTCATTTTACAAACCCCCGAACCACCTAAACCCAACCCCCCTAACACCGAACCCCCATACCCCGGAAACCCCCCTCCCCCCACCCCCACTCCCCCCACCCGTCACCTGCTCCCCCCACCCCACCCCTCCCACACCCCCCACCCCGCCACCTACCGCCCCCCCTTCCAGTTCCATCATCAAACCCTTGTTACCATCTAGGCCTCTTACCCCCTCCCCATTTCCCACAACCCCCCAAAATCACTTACCCCCGAACCCCCCAACACCCCCACTCTATTTCCCGTAAACCCCCCCCCCATCCCCTAACCCCAACCGCCACACCCTAACACCCAACCCTCTAAACCCCCGACCCCCTTACCCCATACCCCATTCCCCCCCCAACCCGCCACCTACCCCCCTTCCAGCTCCATCATCAGACTCTTGTTACCATCTAGGACCAAAGTACTCGTCAAAACGAATCAAACGAGCCCAAACTCGATGGGGTTGTTTCGTTTTATTGTGGAGTGCCTTTGGCCATCTTCCAGCTCCATCATCAGACCCTGGTTACCATTTGGGATCAAAGTGCTCGTCAAGACGAATCAAACGAGCCCAAAATCGATGGGGTTGTGTCGTTTTATTGTGGAGTGCCTTTGGCCATCTTTCAGCTCCATCATCAGACCCTGGTTACCATATGGGATCAAAGTGCTCGTCAAGACGAATCAAACGAGCCCAAACTCGATGGGGTTGTGTCGTTTTATTGTGGAGTGCCTTTGGCCATCTTCCAGCTCCATCATCAGACCCTGGTTACCATCTGGGATCAAAGTGCTTGTCAAGACGAATCAAACGAGCCCAAACTCGACGGGATTGTGTTGTTTTATTACATAGTTCCTATGGCCACCATCCAGCTCCATCATCAGATCAGCTCCATGTTACAATAATATTGCATTGTCATCCAATTTACACATATGTGCAAAATTTCAGCTCAATCGGAAACCGGGAAGTGGGTCAAAATCGCGCCCTAAGGAGTCGGTTACAAACAAACATACAAACATACAGGTGAAGCTAATATAAAGCGTGTAAAAAGGAACCATGAAGAAAATCGTCTACAGTTTGCCATTCACGTAATTTTATTGTTTGCATAAGTTTTAAGCGTCATGTTATTGTTTGCCATATTCTGTTACATTATACGTTGTTAACTTTGTGTGAATAACGTGTTTAATATCCACAACGCATCGTAATGATTTTTTGTAACTCCTTTATTCCATAATCAGCAACGTGACAACAAAAATCAATTGGCATATTATGTGTGTTGGACTGCTGTGTCGTCATTAATGAACATACCTAAGTTTTGAGACTAAAACTTTGAATAGACGCAGACGCAAAAATATAAAGACAAACAGGTTTTTCAGTTCCCATGCACTTGAAGTTTTTGTTAATTTACGGAATATGATGGAAAAGACTAAGAGTTGGAGTCATTGGGTATTTAAGAAAGCGCTCTTTTGCATTCACGAAAATGTCAAAAAAATCAAGGTCATTTTTTAACTGTTATTTTAGCTAAACCAAGCAAGCGAGAGTAACCAAATAAATTCAGAATTTAGGAGCATAAAATGGGGTTCATAATGCATATTTTTACAGACATTCATATCCTTGAACTCGGAAGAAAAAAAATATAGTTTTTTTTTCGCTTCATTTTTTTGCCACTTCTCGCGGAGACACAACTATCAAAAAATTACTTAATAAACCACAATTATCAACTACGTATACATTTAAAAACATTTTGAAAAATCATGGTGCGTCATGTCAAAAAAAAACATTTACGAACGTATGTTTACTATAGTGTATTGACAAATGAGTAGAGCCCTTCTAAGGTAGTTATCACACCACAGAAAGAGGGTTGATGGACAGATTCGCCAGTCAAAATATTTTTATTTTTAGCACTAGAAACCGAAGCTTCGTCAGCGTTCTATCACTTTTTTAGTTCCTTTTGTTTTGCGTAAACGTAGGTATATTACAACATTTACACCTGCTTCCAGATATTATTACAATAAACTATATAAGAAATAGCTAGAAAATGTGTAGTTGTAAATATCTAGGTACCAGTTTGAAGTCGGTGCCTAAGCACGAGCCAGGAGGAGTGATAGAATAGAAGCCAATCAGGTAGACGATTATAGGTCCACTCCTCCTGGCTAGTGCTGAGGCACCGACTTCAAACTGGTACCTAGATTAAGGACAAACAAAAAAAAATATTATTTTTTGCTTTTCAGTTTTTTCGTACGTTTAATTTTTTTGTTATAAAGTTTTTATTTTATACTTTTTTCCCATCCTTGGGGTATTTTTTTTCCAAATTTATATAATACCAACTTCAAGGTATACCTACCCTATCCAATAAAAAAGAATTATGAAAATCAGACTACTCTGTAAAAAGTTAGTCAATCATCCCCTGTTTTCCTACCCTTAGGGTAAGAATATTATTTCCAAATTTAAATGGGACCACCCTTGGGGTATACGCTTTCCAATAAAAAAAGAATCATCAAAATCCGACTACTCTGTAATAAGTTATGCGTGGTCATATAGTACAATCAGTGACTGAACAATCAATCATCCCCTGTTTTCCTACCCTTATGGTAGGAATATTATTTCCTAATTTAAATGGGACCACCCTCGAGGTATACGCTTTCCAATAAAAAAAGAATCATTAAAATCGGACTACTCTGTAAAAAGTTATGCGTGATCATACATAAAAAAAATTAAAAAAATATACACGTCGACTAGAGAACCTCCTCCTTTTGTTTTCGTCGGTTGAAAATAGCCCACGACCTATTCTCAGACCTACCGAATGTAGACAAAAAAGTTTCATAAAAATCGGTCAAGCCGTTTCGGAGGAGTTCGATAACAAACACCGTGACACGAGATTTTATATATTAGAAGATTTTCTGTAGACGTAGAACTATGAAATTTGGAAAGTAATACCGTGTTATACTACAAATATATAGGGAAAAATCTGAAAACACATTTGCAATTTTATACCAATATAAAGTGATCCTACCCTGCGTACATTTTACTTAAAAGTGGGGCTCTGCTAATACTGGGTTAAAATAGATTACGGCTATTTACGTCGTATATTTTGGCATACCTAAAAGTACAGAACCCTCGGTGCGCGAGTCCGACTCGTACTTGGCCGATTTATTATTTTTAAACCCCACAAGAAGCCCACAAGCCATAGGTACTTTACTTAAGTATTCGAATCCATTGTCATTAAACTTTTATAAAATTTATTTTTATTAAATACATACACATATAGGCATGGGCTCTCCCAAATGTTGCTAAACTATCCGAGTATCTACAGGAAAGATGAGAAATTGATAAAACGATTTTTTTTACTATTATTGTTACGAATTTACTGAAAAAAATGTATCAAAACTATTAATGTGTAAATTATTACCCTCCCATAGACTTAAACTGTTTAATTAGTAATTACCTTTGAAAAGAATGAGTATTAAAATAAGTGAAGCACTTACAGAAAAATATCGTGAAAGTTCGTTGGAGAAACAGAAAATATTTCAGTGATACGATTAACCGGTAAGTAGAGTCGGGGCGAGTGGGCGCGACGGCGTCCCCTTTCAGACTGAAACTTCAGCCAGCTTTCACCAGCGGTACATCAGCGGTACGCAGTGTAAACAGGATTTGTTAGACTTTATGCAATGGTTTGTCCCTACAAACCCTACCCTGTGTTACCCAAACCCTTGGCCTCAGCCTTTCCGTACCCGAAGGGTACCAATGGGACTCTATTCTATTCATGGAAGTAATAAGTACTACTTACAACGGGAAAGAGCTCTATCTGTGCATCTTGCAGCTAAAATAAAGAAAATAAAACCTTAAAAATAGTCTTGTTGCGCACAAAATAAAAATGAAGCCGAGTGAGAGGGCAACCACTGAACGCTGTGTCCCGTTCTAACAGTGACTTAGAGTTGCCAGAGTGAAGTTGATTTCAATCCTTTCGTTTTTTGTAGAAAAATATGCGATTGATGAAATGTAATGAAGTAAAAACATTTACTTCTAAAATATTTCTAAATATAAATAATAATTTATTACCGACATGTTAAAGCAATATTATTTGTTGCTACCTGTAAAGCCTTATTAACGCAAAAATTTAGCGATTGGCGTATAGGTTTTCTTTTATTTGTATGAAATACGGACACCTGACCTGACAACCCCACATGAACCATCCAACCAATCAACCATCGCCAGAGAGGGATAAGTGGTACCTGAGCTCTCGTTCGGCTTCAATTTTGCGACAACAGCTCATTCCCGTTGTACGTAGTACTTATTTCTTCCATGATTCTATTTGATTCCATATCGACGGTTAAAAGGCAAAACGCATGAAGCGACATTTTTTGAACTTTACATGAAACCCGGCTCAAACGACGG
This sequence comes from Archips crataeganus, assembly GCA_947859365.1. Classification (NCBI taxonomy): domain Eukaryota; kingdom Metazoa; phylum Arthropoda; class Insecta; order Lepidoptera; family Tortricidae; genus Archips; species Archips crataeganus. The sequence goes on along the minus strand of OX402045.1, from coordinate 24,530,897 downwards.
AGAAAAATTCGCTGATTTCAAATATGTATATAACTCATTTTGACAAAAAGTGTCGCTTCATGCGTTTTGCCTTTTAACCGTCGATATTATTTGAGATATTTGTTTGGTGGTTAATTACCAACGTAGACTTAAGCATAGAATATTCTGTCCATAATGTGGACGGCTTCAATTTTGTCGACAGTTCTTGAAAATATGCAAGTAAGACGTTTTCGGAAAACGATTTTGCATTTTTCGTAATTTTCCACGCCATGAACATCATGATTTTAGAACATTTTCTCATAGATCTTTTTCGATTTTAAAGGTAGTAAATTACTGCTCACATCCCTTGCTTGCTTGCCGCCTGTTTTATTTCTGGCGGCGTCAATAATTTTGTATCACTTAATTCACCAAAGTCACACATTCTCACAGATAAACAGTCGTTTAAATAGTGATTCGATTAACTCTTCTATTTCTTTCAACTTTCAAGAACTCCGTGCAAAAGCAAAACAAATTCCCGCTATTTTGAAACGTTTTTTTTTTTCACTAATTACAACCTTAGAATGGAACCAGGGACTTTAGGTCATACTCATACAGTCAAATTAAATAATGTTTTTAATATTATTATTTAATAATAACTGTAATATTAATCCCACCAAAAACATTCTGTAAAAAACTAGCCAAGTCTCGATGGAGCTACTTGTTTATCTCTAAAAAGTAATGAAATCTAGACAAAATCGTGCCAAGTCTAAGGTTCCTTACTGCGATTTCTTTATTATTATAGTTAATGTTGTGTGACTTGGCCGACTTGGCCGTTGAAGGGTACACTAGGGTACAAAACCAGGTGCTCCATGACACCATTGCATCAATCTGTCGCCAGAACCGCTACCCATTGACGATGGAAAATTGCCACTTGGAAAACGTTGATTCAATAACCAGTCAATTGTAGGCTTGGTAAAGCTGCGTATTGCAATAATACTGATATATAGACGAGCCTGAAACAAACACTTCTTTTTGGAGCGTCAAATCGACCATCGATCTAACATAAAATAGACGTACAGACGGACTTCTATCAATGATTAGTTCAGAAGTAGAAGTCCGTCTGTACTGGAAATATTTTTTTATACGGTTTATTTCAGGCTCGCCTATACATAAGTATTATTGAAATACACAGCTTTATCATACCAAACAAAACAAAGAAAACTTAATAAAATTTGTAGGAAAATAAACAAACCAAATATACGAGGGGCGTTCAATATAAAGTGAGAATGAGATGCAAACTCTTTTAATATTACGAAATTAAATACTGGCCGGTAAAGCTAATCTATCTAGCTGATTGCTATGAAAAAAAAACTAACTGTCTTTTGTTTAAAAAAATATACGGTAATTTCTTTGCAATGCTATTGAGTACGTTAGCGAAAATGGAGAAAATTGAACTGCGCGCCGTTATCAAATACTTGTATTTGAAAAATTTTTCTACGGACCAAGTCAATTTGGATTTGCGGGACACTTTAGGGTCTAATGCTCCTCCGTGTTCGACAGTCGCACGTTGGTGCGCCGAATTTAGACGTGGAAGAACATCGACAATGGACGACCCCCGCTCCGGACGCCCTACTACAGCATAACTGAAGAAATTGTGAAAAAAGTCGAAAACTCAGTTTTGGCGGATCGCCGTGTCACAGTTCGTTTTATTGCTGAAAATGTAAAGATTTCAACGGGGAGCGTGCATAATATTTTACATGAACGCTTGGGTATGAAAAAGGTATCTGCGCGTTGGGTACCAAGAATGCTTACTGACACGCAAAAACAAACTAGACTAGAGATTTGTCAAGAAGCTTTGAACCTGATGCAGCAAGACTGGGAACTTTTTTTGGCGCGATTTATAACAATGGACGAAACATGGCTCCATCATTACGACCCTGAAACGAAACTGCAGTCTATGACATGGAAAAGGCCATCATCTCCAACTCCGAAGAAATTCAAGGTGAGCCCATCTGCCGGTAAGGTCATGGGCTCTGTTTTTTGGGATGGTAAAGGGGTATTAATGATTGAGTATCTCAAACATGGAGCCATTATTACGGACACTTTATACGCCAAACAAATAGCAACATTGCGCAATGAGATCTGCGAAAAACGGCGAGGTAAACACTCGAAAGTTGTGCTGTTCCACCAGGACAATGCCCCGGCACACCAGTCCGCCGTTGCCATGGCTGCAATTCGTGATGCTGGGTTCGATATCCTTAAGCATCCTCCGTATTCACCAGATCTCGCTCCCAGTGATTTCTACGTATTTCCGAGATTGAAACAATACCTGAGAGGCCAGAAATTTGAAGACGACGACGCGGTAGTCGCTGCAGTACAAGATTTTTTAAGTACTCAAGATGAGACCTTTTTTACAAATGGAATTTTAAGTTTAGAGAAAAGATATACTAAGTGTATTATGCTAAAAGGTCACTATGTCGAAAAATAAAATGACATTTAGTAAAAGTTGCTTATAACATACTCATTCTCACTTTTTATTGAACGCCCCTAGTATATATAATATTGAAATGAAACCAGAACTTTGGAAAAAAACCGGCCAAAAGCGTGTCGGACACGCCCAAGATAGGGTTCCGTAGCAGGTACGAAAAAACCTTATTGCATACTTTATTAATGTGGTTGTTTTGGTCCCAACTCCTACATCGCGCTAGGTTTAACAGCGCGATGTACGTAGATTTTCAACGTCGGCGGTACAGCGCCATCTATCGGTAAATTGGGTAACTAATCTAAGCTGCAGTCTACTAGAACTAGTATGTACCTATGTTGATGGTTTTTCAGATATACTTAATTCTTTATTACATGAACCGATTTCAATTTTTTTTTATTTGAAAGAAGATACTGTTAGCGTGATCTTATAGTACTCAAAGAAATATTTTTTTTACAAAAACATAAAAACTGCTCAACTGATTAAGTTTAAAACAATTTTCCTAGAAAGTTTTTATTAAGTTTAACTTACTTACGTGATTTTTTTCATATTTTTTAAACGTGTGGTTCAAAAGTTAGAGGGAGGGGCACTTCGATTGTTGGTCGAAGGAGGGGCACATTATTTTGAACTTTCAGAGTGAATATCTCCGAAAATATAATAATAATAATATAATAATATAAACAAAATAAATAAATAATAATGTTAATAATAAAATAATATAATATAATAAAAATCTATAATTATTTGAATGAAGACCTAAAGAAATGTAATAATGTAAGTATACGAATTTTCCAATAAATTAAAATCTTTTTTACTTGTACGACCATTTTACAGTCTGAAAGAATATTTTGATAAATTATATGAATAGACGTTACTTAGTTATTGTATTGTAAGAAATAAGAAATAAGAAAATATTTATTTACAGTAAAAGCGTTTACATAATCATAATCAGTATCCAGTGGGCCCCAAACTAGGTTGATAGAATAAGACTTTTGCGTGCCATATTGTGGAGGAGCATGCATTCATGTAACAGCATCCAACTAACATGACTATAAGTAACACCTGTGTATGTTCCAGCGAAATAAATTCATTTCATTCCATAAATTCATTCAAAAACACACTTTACATCAGAATTAGCTAAAAACTAAAACTTACTAGAAGATAAAATACAACAAGTGCCTGAACTAGGATTCCCTGTGTTTCAGGCAAAAGGACTAACATAATTAAATCTAAATAAATCACCTACCTGGTCTACCAAATTTCCCTAATATTAAACAATGTAAATATTTTATTATATTATTTTAGTTTACACTAAAAATCTAGGAATTACTAAAAATATCACTTTCATTTATAAACAATTATTTCACCTTGTACAGTCGAGTTCTCCAATATCTGTACAGCCAACCGTTCATAAATATATAAACATGAACCTTATGTTACGGTAATAAGGTCTATGTACAGATATTTATGAACGGTTGGCTGTACAGATATTGGAGAACTCGACTGTACCTATAGTAACTTCTCTGTGTCCTCGTACGACATGTTTTGTAAGGCATCTTGGAGTTTTTTTTTACATTTTACATAACACGAAGAATATAAGTCTAGCCTTGCATTCAGCCTGTTATAAAGAAGTGGACCCAAGAAAACGAAAAATTTTGAGGAGAATGCGCGTTCCGAGATTAATTTTAGTTGGGTGCCCCGTAGGTATTCCTATAGATTCAAGTTTTTGCAATAGTATGGGTATGGAAACCGTGACAAAAGCTTTTGCAAGATCCAGAAATATTCCCACTGTCCGATTTCCCTTGTCCAGCTCCCGTACTAAATAGTCAGTCAGCCGATGCACTGCATCGGCTGTTGATAACTTCGCTCTAAAACCATACTGAGTATTAGCTAAAAGAGAGTGTTTCTCCAGGAATTTAATAAGTCTTTTGTTAATAATTTTCTCTGATATTTTAGATATTGTAGATAATAACGAAATGGGCCGATAGTTAGCTATTTGGTCTTTGTCACCAGACTTATGTACAGGAACAACAACAGCTTTTTTCAGACATTTTGGGAAAATACCTGCAGCTAGGCATTTCATTTACGAAAGATATGATGTAAGCGGTGAAACTAGGAAGCATAAAATTGTTTAAAAAAATTGCTTGATATATTATCCCAACCAGCCGCACAATCGTCTTTCAGGTTCATGATGATCTGCTCCACCTCAGTTTCATCTGTGTCTAAGATGAGACAGTCCTGCTGCACTGTTGAGTGCCTGCGGGATGAAGCGACTGGCGTATTTTTCTGCCCGATTTTTACCATTACGCATTTAATAACCCCGAAGATGATTCCATCCGTTTATTTGTGTACGTAACATTTTTTAAATATTTCCACACTTTTTTGCTATTTTTCCCTGCTTTATCCAATTCGTTTTTGTCATAATTATTTTTTACTTATTTAAGGATAGGTATTATTACAATAATTCCGATATCGCTTCTACGTTAATTGTAAAACGGAGTTATATGGATTTAATTTTGCAATTTTATGTAATTTATCCCTATGTTTCATACAACGAATTAGGCCAGGGGTGATCCAGGGTTTAATGTTATAATTTTTATTACTTACCCGCTTGTAAGTTGTATAGGTAATGTATTTCTCGATATTATTTCTTGAATCGTTGTTATTAAGTAGGACATGCAACTATCCGCGTCATCACAATTATAAACGGGGCCAAAATTAATGTTGCAAAAATCATCTTCAAGTTTATTTACATTTACATCTGCGATTATTTGCGTGCGAGTTAAATTAGGAATATTACGGTTAAAGATTAGTAGGGCAGCATTATGATCCGTGATGGAGGAATTAGTCACCAGTGATGTAGATGGAAGGTGAGATTTTAGCATAATATGGTCCAAACAGGAGCCACTTTGATGGGTGGGAAGCGTATGCTCAGGGAGTAGGCTATGAAAGGAACATAATTATTTAAGTATTCCTGAGCGACGGAATCAGTGGTTTGTGGAAGAATGTTTATATCAATATCTCCTATCAATACCACGTTTTTAAAAGGTAACAAGTCTCCTAACGTCTCATTGAACGAGTTAGTAAAAATATTTATATTTTTAAAGAGGGTGGTCTGTACAAAGCTAATATGGCCAAATCTGACCCGATTTTAATAAGAAGTCGATTACATTTCAATATATTAGGCTCCTCGGCAGTGACATTAAGATTATTTCTGACATAAACCACTATTCCGTCGTTTTGATTATAGTTTTCCGTGCTGTTATAAATATTATATCCAGACAATAGAGGTAAATTACTATTTTTACTTATCCAACATTCGGTTAAAACTATAATGTCACAAGTGATGTTCAATCTTTGATGGAAAATAATAAAGTTATCAAAATTTTTAAAAATACTACGAATATTTTGTGTTATTTTAGTTATTGGATTGCTATAAAGATGATACATATTGCTTACATCTTACAACCTCACTAGCCGATGACTCAGACACAGAGAAATTATCTATGTATGTAGGTCATCAATCAGTCGGTTATTCATAATATGTAAACAAATAAAGTTCTAATAACATTTATTTAAGTACGGCGCTCTTAGACGCCTTCATAATCAATGGTGTTCAGGTACCTCTTCTCTGCCAGTAATCTAGCAGGACATTCGGAGTCGTCCGTCGCTCGTCGGAGTAGTACATTTTGGGAGCTCGGCTTTTTTGGAGCATTGTTTGATGTCGTGCCCGTGTTCTCCACAATGTCTACAAGTAGAGGTCTCCCGTCGGCATGACTTAGCGGCGTGACCGTACTGCTGGCACTTAAAACACCTTGTTACCAAAGTGAAGTCTCTTACAGGGCACGACGATCAACGCACGAGCACTCTCTCCTTTGTAATTAAGGCCTTACGTATTTGAGCAGATACTTCTAACACATAATTACAGGTCTCGGCCTCCTTTTTCCCCGACTTATGGCTGAGTTTTACAGAGCTTCTAAATGATTCTAGTGTCATACCTTCAAAAGTTCCGGCTTAGTTGTACACTTCCGTTTCCTGCATATCTGAAGGCACTCCAACAACCACGATCCTCGGTTTGCGCTTGTGCGGTTCATCCACGGTGAGCCCCGACGAGGTTAGCTGCGTAGATTGCTTCAGCTTCTCGATGTCAGCCTTCGTATCTGTGCTGATAATAACATCGCCGTTTTTGGTCTTATGCAGACCGAGTGAGTTTGAGTTTTTGTACAAGGCTTTCCGTCTCCTCGCTGGTTGTCATTTTGTCCTTTGGGTAGATGGCTACGGTGCTGATTTTAGTGGCCTGGATAAAGGTCTTCGCGTTTCTCTTAATGACCTCGGCGAAGGAGACTGGACCCGCTGTAGATTTTGGAGATTCTTCTATACGCTTCATAAGGTCCAGAAGTTGCTGCGAAATATCCCGATTGTTTTCCAGTACCTGAAGAGACCTATGAAACTGGATCGTTTTCTGCTTCAATGCCTGGTACTGCATGGCCAAATGTGACGTGCCATGAGCTACTTTGCGGCACAAATTATTTATCCTCAGTTTCTGGTCGGAGTTTAGTTTTCCTTCCGAGGATATGGCACACACTTCTTTCAAGCACTGCTCGATTGAGGTCATCCAGTTCTGGATCTCGGACGTCAACACCATTTCAGGGGGATCTTCAGGTCTTACGGGCGTGCCAGGGGCGGGTTCGGGCGCGGGTGTGGGCGCGGGCGCAGGCGATGATGGCGGGCTGCGACGCGTTAGCCCACTTCGATTAAAGAAACTATTTTCCATTTTAAGTTTTATTTAACTCACTCACCACACATTATTTTATAAAACTAATTAACTAGACAAAATTGTTCTATAGGTAACACAAATAAACAAGTTCACTCAGCGTAAAAGTAGGTCGCAAATTTTTCAAGTAGATGACTATGTTATTTACGATATTAAAAAGACGACACGTCCGTTCCGTATGCAAACGAATCAATCAAACAACCTATAAAAAAAATATTCACTTTATCAAAAAATGGTTTTAGTAAACCCCTTTTTATTTTCAAATACCTATCCAATGATACCCCACACTATAAGTTTAGTCGAGAAAAAAAATCACCCCCACTTTACGTCTATGGGAGGTACCCTAAAAAAAGATTTTTTAGTTTTTTTATTTAACCACTTTGTCGGCGTGTCTGATATATATATTAGAATAGAATAGAAAAACGTTTATTCAGACAACACATCACAACAAAAAATAATTTACAAAATGTGAAAGAATACAAAAACAAACAAATAAGGATGTGAAGCCGAAATGGTCTCGACTCAGCAATGCCGTTGGCACGACTAGCGTTGTCAACCAAATATATTCATGCCAAATTACAGCTTTCTAGTACTAACAGTCTCTGAGCTTAGCCGGGGACGGACAGACAGACAGACAGACGGACAGACATGGCGAAACTATAGAGGTTCCTAGTTGACAACGAAACCCTAAAAAGAAGCCAAAAATTTCAGTTCCTAATCTTATTAAACAAATGTCAATAAGGATAGTTACCAAAATATAATAATTAATAATAACTACTTATAATTTGTGTTAAATTACATAAATAAATATTCGAGAACAACACTGATCACTTAGTAATAGTTACAGCTATTTTCAAGTTGTGTTAGAAAAATAAATGCTCGAAGCTTGTGTTTAAAAGTAGGATCTTGGATGCTGCAAATTTGAACCCACCTAGCTGCATCCCTTTGTGCGTTGCATTGCATGGGGATCATTGCCTTGTTTGAGTTTCGCCCACGAGTGTTCCTATTGTGAATGTTTCGAATCCAGATGATCTTATCAAACAAAGTCACTGGCAACAGCTAATTTTTAATACTTACTTACCAATACCAATCACAACAACCGTATCGTACCCATACGCACAGCCACTAAGTCTCTGTAGATCTTCATCACATCACTAATTCATGCATAAACGATCGATGAGACTTATTCGAGCATAATTTGGCACCCATATAAAACGTAATCCAGGAAACACATATGATATATCTACTTATTTATACTGTAACGATAAACGATCTTTATGCGTGTGACTACATATAACACGACTAGTGGCACTAGTAAACAATAAATCCCTGGTCCGGATGTAGTACTTAGCCGCGGCTACTGCCGAAGTTGAGTGCAATCTAGGCCGAGATCTACTAACCTAGTTTTACGATACAAAATTTAAATACGGTCAGTTATTAACTTATTACAATAATCTTGCCCTTAGAGACTCTTTAGTACGCGGGTTTTTACCATGGAGGCTCAATATTCTACTACGGCATAGCTTTAATAAAAACATTATTAATTAAACATCAGGCAATACTCGAATTTGAGCGGCTTTAGAAGTATACTTTACAAGTATGTACGAGTAAGTTTGTTTTATTCAATCGGTTTTGCGTAGTTCCGTAACCAATGTTGATTTTAACGGCCATGCTCTATAATCTACTTTATAGAAATTGAAATCCCACAAAAACATTTCATGTTAAATGTTGCCAAGACGAGACCATGTGCTCGCACTGTCAAAAAGTAATCAGATCTCTTGTAGAGCCAAGTTTCTAACCCTACGTGCCCAGCTCTAAATCTATAAGCCCTAATTTTACACTAATTAATCTCGTAGGCGTGCAAACCGTGAACTAAACTGGCGAGTCAGCCGCTCGAACCTTTTGCAATTCGGCATATGGGCTTGAACTTAAAAATCTATTCAATCTTAAACTCTTTCCGTGCGGCCGACTCGCCAGTTTAGTCCACGGTTTGCACGCCTACGAGATTAGTTAGTGTAAAATTAGGGCTTATAGATTTAGAGCTGGGCACGTAGGGTTAGAAACTTGGCTCTACAAGAGATCTGATTACTTTTTGACAGTGCGAGTTACATGGTCTCGTCTTGGCAACATTTAACATGAAATGTTTTTGTGAGATTTCATTTTTTTTTTGGTAGGGGATGATTTACTAAAAATCCTGAAACACATATCTTATTATTTATAACAAGGATAACAAGGACCCTCTATATCAATTTTCAGACCTCTAACATCAAAATTTGCGGAAGTCTCATACAAGCTTTCACCCCCTAGTTTAAAGGGTTGGGGGGTAAAAGTTTCAAGTTTTTAGATTTTTTCGTTGTTTGTATACTATTACTAGCTTACATACCACATTTCAGCTTTCTAGGACTTCAGGAAGTACCTTAAGAATTTTGATGATCAGTGATCAGTGACGAAATCGGGGGTTTTTAGACATTGATAAAATCTAAGCTACGACATTCAAACTTTGTATGTTTCATGTTTGTACTAGTGTCATTATATCTTGAAATTTTCAACTATTTAACATCATCCAAAGCAAAGTTATAAGAGTTCAAAAGAACGACGAAATGTTTCGAGAAACGGTAGGTAGTGCCCTTGCGCTCCGCTTGGCTCGTCTTGGCGGGGGCACTCCCGTGCCCCCAGATAGATTACAATACCAATCCGATTTCTTGCTGATACTTACTCGAGGTCATATCGTAATGCATAAGTAAATGTACCTATTCACTACATAAATATTTTAATTGTGGACCTCAGCGAATACCTAAGACTGAAATATGTCAACTCATACTCATACCTCACGCATACCTTAAGCGCCTAACGACTAATCTCTTCAAGTGGAAAATTATTTCAGTTTCATGTATAACGAGTGATCGCACGCGTTGATTACATTCAAATAAAAAAAACGTTGTCCGATCGAACAAACCGGCCGCACCACGAGGCTAAAGGGAAAAAGTGACTCCATGAGATCAACCTTTCAAAAGTCTATTTTCCAAGAATAATTAAGGTAAACGTATCAATGCTCGACACCTCAACGCCCAGTAGATGACACCCGTCTGTCATCTCTCTTCAAATAAGATTGAAGGTGCCTTGTATTGGGTCAGTGTCGAGCACAGGGACGATTACCTTATTTAGCAAGAAGAAGGGCTCACAGCTCAAGGACACTTAATGCCAAATGACTAGATAGATAGATAGAAATCATTTATTCAAATAAAAACAAATACAATTTAAATTCCAATAAATGCGCCAAACTGGAGTGACCAGTTTGTTGGCGCGCCACGCTCAAATCACATTACTACTTAACAAAGTTTATAAGGTTAGAGTTATTCTAATGCTAATGATATTAAAATTAATAATTAGCGACTTTGATCAATTATAACTGAAGATACACATTGCCGAACAAAATCCCCTTCAAAGAATGTCCGAACTTTTTTATTTGTTTGCGTAAAAATTAAAATCATCACCTACACTACTACTTTTACGTATTAAAAGAGGTATAACTATAATTCAACATTTTTAAAAACCCTCAATGCTAACGAAACTGGTGAACCAATATTGATGAAACTGTCTAAGAACCATCGCCAAGAAACCTGCTTTCAAATAAAAAAACCGCATCCAAATCGGTTCATCCGTTTGTGACACATACAGACAGACACACACACACACACACACACACACACACACACACACACACACACACACACACGCATAGCGGTGAAACTTATAACACCCCTTTTTTGTATCGGGGGTCGAAAACATATTTTTAGCGCGCTGCAAATGAAGTGTATAACAGGTGGCAATTAAGTAACAGTCGCTATCATGCTGATGTGACGTCGAAGAAAAGAATAACCATATGCTGCCAACGGGAGCAAAGATAACATAAAATAAAGCATGTATACCTATGAATGACTGTATGGATGTGCGCGAGTGCTGCAGCTGTGTTCGAAGCATGTTTTTCGGTTATTTTGTGAGCTTGAGACGTAGGTAAGTACATATCTTTACTTATAAAATCATTGAACTCATTTTATTTTTTGCGCTTGTCAAAACGTGTTTAAAGTAGAATTACTTATAATTTTCAATATTTTTACAGAATTTTTAATGCGCGAGTCCGTTGGCGGCTCAGGATGACTTAGTCCGCAGTCCCATTTCGTAATGCCTACAATTCCTAAACCGTCACGTTCCTAACTCGACCATTTTCTGATATTGTCAATATCCTATTTTGTCTACATTCCTATTTCAACCACAGTGCCAACTCATCCACTTTCTTATATCGGCCAAAGTACTACTTGGTCACCAGTGCCAGCTTGTGCATATTCCTTTATCGGCCGCAGTGCTGCTTAGTATACCTACTTAAATAGAAATTTTGACGAGTTAGCATTAGCACTGTAGTCCAAATTACAATGAGGACGATTTAAGAAGATGACGTAATGCGACTGTGGACGAAGTCGTCTTGAGCCGTCTTGGCGGGCTATTTTGTGTCTTTTTGTGTGAGCAGTGCAAAGTACCTCGGTACTCGTTTGTGAATACTCTGGTATCGACATCTGTCAATCTATCTATAAAATTTTATTTATACTCACTCAATTTATTTATACTCCCAGGGTTTCTTGTAGGTATTTCTCGCCGCCCTCGCGCTTTTTAGGTATGTACCTAAATATGAGAGTATTGACAGTATAATCAGTCAGTAGGTACTCATGCATGCATGTGCTTGTCACGTGTACGCAAAGACCGCAACACCTCCTGCCTGATACACAATATCCAACTCCACATCACGTGTCTGCGATGTGTGATTCATATGAGCCCGCGTGACTTCTTGATCTTTAATTACCTTAACCTCAGCATGCGAGCCTAAGATAGATTATCCTTCCAAATAAAAAAAAATACGGTGATGCTCTGTAAAATCTAATCAAGGATTTAACCTCACCGCTGTCTTAAACAGCGTTAGAAATTTTTGAAGTACAACCTTTCATCTGCTACTAGATTTCTTTTCATTTTCTTAGATTTCTTGTTTCTACTAGATCTTTGTGATTTGTCGCACTTGTACAAAGAAACGGAAATGAACAACGCTGAAGCAGATGCGGGCCGGAAAGTACGTCACAGCACTCATCCAAAGAACACAGTCATTTCCTTAAGTACACTAATTTGCTACTATGGCACAAACAGGGCGAGCAAATTGGCAGCTACATCCCGCGGCAGCTCACGCATAGACTCGGATAACTATAGCTATTTACATAACTACACACGAGTGAAATTCAAATTCGTCACAAATCGGCAATAGCAAGATTATGGTAATTTTCTATGGAGGTGTTCTTTCCCTGATTTCAAAGTTACATATTAAACGGGCATTACGAGCAACTAACAGTTTCAAGGCCACCAATCTACAAGATAGGAGATAAAACAAATAGACGCGCCGGTATTAACGTTTACGTGGATTTGGGATTATGCATGCAAATTATGAATACTTAGGTACGTTATGATGCATAAGTAGAGGTAATTACCTAATAATATACTTTTCACCTCAGCACCTCAAACAGGCAGGTTTTGCTACTAAAAAACAGTGAGCAAAATCCGATTTTGCTCACTGCGTGAGACAAAGTAGCTTTTTAATTATTTTTTTTAAAAGTCAAAGACAATGGTGGGTCTGCTTACTGAATTCGAAAGATTTGAACTTCAGTTTGATCTGTCACTTTCATTTCGATACGAAAAGAGCGAGAGATAAGATCAAATCGATTCGAATTTCGATTTCAAATTCTATCCTAGTCGACCTAAAAATAAACGAACGATTGAACGTTCGGATACTCATAATAAGTTCTTAACCTTAAAATTGTAATTCGTCTGTTAAGGTTTTAAATTAAATTATTGTAGGTACTTTTTTAATAATTGGATTATATTTTTATATAATCAAATTAATAGTAAAAATGTTGTTGAAAACAAAGTTTAAACATGTATCTATATAATTATTAATAATTTTAACAATCTTGAACATCGTGGTAAATACAGCGGATGCAGCATCGGAACGCAGCGGGTGTAGTATCGGAACGCATCTTTAAAAAAATAGCGGGATTCAAATTTTAATTCTTTTCTTCGGTTTCTCTAGCTACAGAGTTCGATATCTATGAGTTTGGTACACGATCAGAGGCAATTTGGAAATTATTAGAATAGTAATAAGTACTCATTTAATACATTTTTGAATACGATATGAGTGAATTGAGTGAGTCCAGTGACGAAGTCAACAATTGAACACCAGACGAATTAATGGAGTAATACATAATGCAGAGTAAGTTTCTTACTTGAAAAGTATCGCGAAAAATATTTAAAAGCTTATGATATTTTTAAACAATGCAAACACTTTTTCGGAGACTGTACCTATTGTTATGTATATAATATGAAGTATTTACTCAATGTTGAAAACCACAACAAAGACAAAAAGACGACATTCATATACCTTTAATAATTTATTATGTTCTCGCTGCTGAGGTGAAAAGTTGTATGTGTCACACGAGACCAAAGTTTTTTTGCATCTCGTGTATTTGAATCACTCGCGCACTCAGGATTCTAACTTAGAATCACTCGCTAAACGCTCGTGATTCAATTATAGAATCCTTCGCTAACTCGTGATTCAAAATCAGCACTCGCAGTAAAAAACAACTTTGCTCTCTTGTTGCACAAATAACTATATTGTACACATTTCGTCTGATGAAAGTCAAAAAATTATCTATGAATTCTAATATATATGTACTTACCTGTAAGTACATACATTATTTTATGAATTTCAATATTACTTAGACGGTTTTCTGCCATGCACTAAATAACTAAATTGTGGTTTATTACGCTTCAAACTAGATCTAACATATTTATGCCTTTGAAACATTAATTACTTGTATGTAAATATAGATATTATGATTTATTTTTCAACTAAGTATTTTATTTTTACAACACGTCAAACTTCGTAGATAACATTCTAAAGGATTGTCCTTAAAACTACGAGACGACGGGTTTGGACGACGCTAAAACTGCTAGGCTTAGGGCTTGTTCCGGCAAAAATAGCGAAATACCAGTGTCTCAGTTCGGCATACATATTGATTTCTGTTCTTTCTGTTTAAGACCCTGGGCCAGTGGGGTTCTGCCCAGGGCCGGATTAACCATTAGGCAGAGTACGCAACTGCCTAGTGGCCCCGCGCGCGAAACATAGAAATTAAACAGCTTTCGGAGTGAAAATTTAATTGGAAAATTTGTATCCTCCATGGCAATAAGTATTCTTGCTATATTTCCTACCTGGAATAAGAGCCCGCGATGATCTGACCTTCGTTATTTTATAAAGCCTGATAGTTTCTCTGTGTATATCCCTAACACAAGTATAAACGATCCCCAAATATGTAGTTTGATAGTTGATTTGATTTGACTTCTTGAAAAGTGCGGTTGATATTTGGCTGAAAGGGGGCTCCGAAAATTGCATTGCCTGGGGGCCCCACCCCAACATTGTTAATCCGGCCCTGGTTTTGACGCACGTAGGCTCATCACAGAGTTGCAAGCGCCTGTACCTCTACCATGAGTTTACACTAGTTTACAGTGACCGTACTCGCTAGCGACGGCGTAAATGATTTGTATGGAAAATTGTACTTCCGTAAGTGACCGCTAGAGGCGCTGTATAATTCTCCATACAAATAATTTACGCCGTCGCTAGCGAGTACGGTCACGTAAACTAGTGTAAACTCATGGTAGAGGTACTGGTTGACACAACTGGCGACCAAAGGGCCCGCACCGCAGCTACCTCTCCCAACGAATTAACATCGGTATTCAATTTCAAACAAGAAATGTAGCTTGCTTTCAGGTCACAACGCCACAAGGCCATTTTTAGTTTTAAACCACTTTAGTTTTAATATTCATATTTTTTTATTTCGTTTTACTGTTTTGTCAATTGTTGTTAGTTTGTTTTGTAACTACAAAATAAAGATGTCTATATTTCAAATGTCTACCTATTCTTGTAACAGACGAACGAATAGGTAACGGAGCGTTATTGATAGATAACACCCTCTGGGTACATACCTTAAAAACTACCATATCATAATATTATCGTAATCGACCCAAATATAGAATCACCAACTGTCCATTTATCCTACGCATGCCTAAAATAGAACATTATTGTGAAGCACAGTTGTCCTAAGTACTTACCTACCAGCTACCGGGACAGGAACTTCGCAATTTGGCGCGCGCCTGCGCAGATATTCTTGTTCTCCCGCTGACACACGCAATTATCCAATATTTCTTCTCTACTATGTACGTATACAATTATAGTACTTGATATTGTTAATCGCAAATTTAATTTGATTGAGTAGGTTAGGTGGGTATGTACGTTATTGGTTATTAAAGGTTTATTATTCATCGGCCATGATAGATTTCATTTACATAACTTTCAAGAATTACTATGTCAATTCAACGAATTACTTCGTCTTGATCGACGGTTGTACTTAGATATACATATACTTATATGTAGGTATTAAGCTTTTGCTTTTTGATGGAATTAATTTTTTCTTAATACTTATAGGGTGAGTGGGGTGGAGGTAAGATGAAAAGCGGTGTAAGATGAAAAACTACTAGGTGCTACGAGTAATTTTTATCTTACACTGCTTTTCATCTTACCCCCACTCACTATAGGTACATTTATGCACCAGATTCAGATATCCGATTAGAAAAATGTGAGTAGGAAAAATTTTCATAAAGTTGGACCACGTTAACCATTAAAAATCATCCTTATTCAGTTAAACTAACCCAACCATCTGCTGAAATGTTCCTGATTAAAACAATTAAACCACCTTATAAGTATACTAGCTGATGCCCGCGGCTTCGCCGCCGTTGTGTGGCGCCATCTGTCGAAAATTGGTCGTACCAACTCAGAAACCTTCTTTGGCTCATGCACAACAACTTTCTAAAGATCATTCAGATAAATGCATAGATTCTATAAAGGACATACAGACAAACATTCATTTTTATGTATTAAGATTATGATTATTGTTTCTTCATATTGATTTATTTATTTATCACAACTTAACATATAACTTTACAGCAAAAGCCAAGACGTTATAGCTAGTACAGTTAAACCTAATTTCCTTAAAATTACAATACAATACAAAATAAATATTCTTAACTAGCTTTTGCCCGCGACTTCGTACGCGAAGACAATAACGTTAGTTGTTTGGATGAAATTTGGCACACATGTAGTTTATTACATGAATTAACACATAGGATAATGCCAGGAAAATTCAAAGTTCCCATGGAATAGGAA
Source organism: Archips crataeganus (assembly GCA_947859365.1). NCBI lineage: Eukaryota > Metazoa > Arthropoda > Insecta > Lepidoptera > Tortricidae > Archips > Archips crataeganus. The sequence continues at coordinate 24,514,373 of OX402045.1, read as the reverse complement.
TAAGTGAATTCTATAGCCGCTAAGCCGTGGTGGCCTAGTGGTCAGAACTATGGACTCTTAAGCAGAGGGTCGTGGGTTTGAGCCCGGGCTTGCACCTCTGAGTTTTTCCGAATTCATGTGGTAAATTACGTTTGAAGTTAACCATGAGCTTTATAGTGAAGGAAAACATCGCGAGGAAAGCTGAGAAGAAATTCAATCGTGGGTGTGAAGTTCCCAAATCTACTGTCCAAGTCCTCTCGTTCTGGGAGGAGGCCTGTGCCTGATTGAAACAGGCTTTTTTATCCCGGAAAGTGCAAAAGTTTCCGCGGGATAGAAATACTTTTTTTGACCTATTTTGAAAATCAGAGACATTGTAGCTTTTTATTAGTGAAATAATTTTAACAATCAGCCCCTATATTCAATTCACTTATTTCCATCCCGTGGGAATTTAGTATTTTCCCGTAGAAAAGTAACCTATGTCAATCAGGGATACTGTAGCTACTATTAGTGAAAGAATTTTTAAAATCAGCCCCAAATTTGGATTGACTTACTTCTATCCCGCGGGAACTTTGCATTTTCCCGAAGAAGAGTAGTCTATACCAATCAGGATTAATGGTAGCTTTCTATTGATGAAAGAATTTTCAAAATCAGCCCCGAAGTTGAATTCAGTATTTTCTATCCTGTGGGAATTTTGTATTTTCCCAAAGAAAAAGTAGCTTTTGTTAATCGGGGATAATCATATCACATAATATGTAAGAATTATTAAAATCAGCCCAGAAATTGAATTACCTAATTTATTTTTATCCCGTGGTAATTTTGAATTTTCCCTGATACAACGTAACTTATGTCAATCAAGAATAGTAAGTATAGCTTTCTTATGATGAAAGAATTTTTAAAATCGGCTCAATATTTTCAGAGATTCCCCTATAAACAAAAAAACAAAGAAAGTTTAGATATTTCCCTATCCCGTGGGAATTTCGAAAGATATATACTGTGGCGGGCTTTTCTGTAGGACTATTTAAGATAAACATTTCCATCATACATCTATATATATAAAAGAAGAAACTGACTGACTGACTGACTGACTGACTGACTGACATATCAACGCACAGCCCAAACCAGTGGGCCTAGAGTTTCAAAATTTGGCATGTAGGTTCCTTATAAGGTCTAGGGGTGCACTAAGAAAGGATTTTTCAAAATTCACACCCTAAGGGGGTGAAACGGGGGTCCAAAGTTTGTATGGGGAAACAAAATTAGTTCGATTATTTTATTCGAAACTTCACAGAAGTACTCCTAATGATAAATGAGTAAACACCTGTTTCAGGTTTTTTGAGAATTCAACCCCTAAAAGGGGGGAAAGGGGTAACAAAGTCTGAAAATCAACATGGGTGTTGTTTCTATGGTTTATCGGGTCGCTGGTTATGAAAACAACAACGGTTTTAAAATCCGACGTGGCAGACGTAAAATACCATCTCCCTGGATGGGGTGCGATGGGGTTGAAATGTCTAAATAAACTAAATGAGTGTTGATATATCAACGCACAGCCCAAACCACTGGACCTAGAGACTTGAAATTTTGCACATAGATACCTTATACAATGTAGGCATCCACTAAGGAAGGATTTTTGGAAATTCCCTCGGGAACGGGAAAAAACGGGATTTATACATTCGATTCCGAGTGACCCTATCTCAGTAACTGTAATAACTAGACTCTTCAAATTTGATACACAAGTAGGTATTACATTAGTTAAAACATTAATTTCAGGATTTTTCACAATTCCCACGGGATAAGGAAAAAACGGGATTTGTATATTCAGTTCAACGGGATCCTATGAACTATAATTACTAGATTCTTCAAATTTGGCATAAAAGTAGGTAATTATAATAGTAAAAAACAGTTTTAAGGATTTTCGGAAATGCCCACGGGATAAGGAAAAAACGGGATTTTTCGTTTTACTGGTCGTAGAAAGCTGAAATTCGGCATGTAGGTTGCTTGGGGAGTGTAGAGCTGGATTGAGAGAGGACTTTCCAAAATTCTCACGGGAACGGGAAAAAACAGGATTTTTCGTTTTACTGGTCGTAGAAAGCTGAAATTCGGTATGTAGGTTGCTTGGGGAGTGTAGAGGAGCATTGAGAGAGGACTTTCCCCAATTCCCACGGGAACGGGAAAAAACGGGATTTTTCGTTTTACTGGTCGTAGAAAGCTGACATTCGGCATGTAGGTTGTTTGGGGAGTGTAAAGGAGCATTGAGAGAGGACTTTCCAAAATTCCCACGGGAACGGGAAAAACGGGATTTTTCGTTTTACTGGTCATAGAAAGCTGAAATTTGGCAAGTGGGTTCCTTGGGGAGTGAGCATTAAGAAAACATTTCCCGAAATTCTTACGGGAACGGGAAAAACGGGATTTTGCGTTTTACTGGTTGTAGAAAGCTAAAATTTCAAAATTCATTTGTAGAAAGCTAAAATTTCAAAATTCATAAGTTTATACTGTAAGTAGGCCGCAAAGGGCTCTTTAACCGACTTCTAAAAAAGGAAGAGGTTATGCATTCCACTTTTTTATTATGTAGGTATGTTCACCGATTTCTGGGTCAATTGTGGACCTGCTTGCTTGCTTGCCTGTATGCTTGCTTGCTTGATATCTTGGTTCTTTGTAATACTCATAGTACACGCGAGCGAAGCCGCGGGCAAAAGCTAGTTATAGTATAAATCTTCCCAGGTGAATTTTTCGCTTCGAGCCCTTATCTTTCAAAACAAACGGTATCGTTATAGTATTAAGGTTCAAATTTAATGTAATGGCTCGATGCGAAAAATTCACCTGGGAAGATTTATACTATACATACAAATAATATAGAGTTTATAGCGGCGGCATCTGGCGGTTTTGGCAGCACACGCCAGAATAGCTCGCAGATGGTAGATTTGTTCCTACTTACTTGACACTAGTTGACACTTATCGTCATATTTTGGACAATTCACATAATATCTTTATAAATTGTAGCCTATGTGTTATTCTGATGTATAAGATATTATTGTAAAGTTTCATTAAAATCCATTCAGTAGTTTTTACGTGAAAGAGTAACAAACATCCATCCAATGCATACTTACAAACTTTCGCGTTTATAATATTAGTAGGATACTTGGGCTAAAGACTTTGTATGCAAAACTATAGGTAGTTAACCCTGGACAATTCAGAAATATTATTCTGCAGGTAATTAATACAAATTCTGGAGCGAGGGGCCCGATATTCCGAGTTGACGGGACGGGTTTGAGCGACAAAGCGTTTCCTGTGTTTATTACGCAGCGAAACATTCTGCTGACAGCTCTTTAGTTCCTCGACAACACAAATACATAGCTTGTATGCTGTTTACCTTTACTTATACCTTATACCTACTTACATAATATAACTATTGTACTGCATCGATGAATTAAGTATTAACTTATTATTTAAGGTAAGTACATTAAGTAAATATAATGACAGGTCATATCGGGAGGAGGTGTAGTATGCAGGCTTTCCGATATCTGCCTCATCTTCGACATACTTATACACACAGGGAGTTAGGCACTGAGTCAATAATCCTTGATCTGGGATAGATCCTCTATCCAGTTGGGACTTTCTACGAAAGTGATTGTTTAGTAAATGTTCCACCATTTTCGAGATACTCACTAGTACCTACTTAATCGAGATAATTATATTTAGCTTGACAATTGACACTAACAAACATTTGCAAAGAATTATTTGGCAAATCCTTGAGTAGGAAAATAATTTTCGTGAACCTACCTTCAATATTTTTGATGGACCTAACGAATGACACTTCACCTCATAGGGCAGGCGATGAAAAAAAATATCCCTACTTTACATGTAGTAATATAGGTAGGTACTTTATAGGTACCGACAGATGGACAATACGAATCCAAGTAGGTACATTTAAGGATTTTACCATTTTGACCACATGAATAAATACGGAGCAGAATAAAAAGTTCAAACAACGTCGCGCACGTATTACACTACTACACGCACAACATATGTGTGTGTGACCTGTCACAGACAAGACGGGGGGGGCGTGCACCGGCGCCCGTTCGGGGACAAACCGGTTTGAACTAGCTCAGTGAGTAGACAAAGTTCAGGTGTGCCGCCAGCGACGACGCGATAGCGTTGTGTAACTTTTGCTTTTTAAATGAGGATGAGGGAGTAACTCGTTTTGCCTCGCGAGGTACTCGCGAGGTACCCCTCATTTGAGGTGAGGTGAGATGTGAGGAATTAAAACGATCGCAATTCGCAATGAGTTGAATGAGTGAGTAGCGTGGCGCGCGCATCGTTGCCGCTTCGTGTAGTGAGTTATCTGTGCTCGCGCCTCGCGCCTCGTTATCTGTGCTCGCACCTCGCGCCTCGTACTCTGTGCTCGCGCCTCGTGATAGAAAATGAGGAGCTAAATGAGGTGGTTCAAAGTTGCAATTCGAGTACTCCCTCATTTTGTCGCGATGAGGAACTCAAACGAGGTACCTCACGAGTGAGGGACTCATCACTACGACGCGACCGTTTAGCGTTTAGCTACATAGTTCGGGTGTACGGTTGTTTATAAAGATGCCTACCTGTTGTAGTGTTTGAAGATATACAGATATTAGATACTTAGGTACTTGTTTCAATAAAATATTTTGATTTTTAATTTTTCTTTTACCGAGCGACAACCCTATGATAATAGGTAAGAATTTCGAGCACTGTTCGGAAGCTTTTCTTCTGCTCCGTATTTATTCATGTGATTTTGACTACCTTATTAATGGCTTTGAATGACCCCATGTGAAGCCCTTTACTTGAGTCCCACTTCGAACAAATTACAGATATGTAGGTGAAAATGCGGAATCTAGTGTACCTACGTATGTAAAATTCTATTTTTTATTTGTTACTTTTCTAACAATGTAAGTGACACGTTACTTACCTACAAACGTCAGTGGAATTTTTCACGAAAATAACAAGTGGTTTTAGCTTTTGCTAGACATTACCTATTGTTGCAAATAAAATGCCCATAATAAAATTACGAAATTGCCTAGCTTAGCTACTTATTTAGCGACCTTGCATGTGACAAGCTTGGGTCATATATCATCGTGATGACTATCCATTATATAGTTTTATACAATATACTTGCTTATTTAACAATAATAAAACGCTGATACAAAGAGGTTTATTGGACATTTGCTAAAATACGTAGATAGCTCACATAGGATAATTAAAAAAACCGAACGTGGATCAGGCTAGAGTGAATTCATACAATATAGATAATAGTGAACCAGCGAATTTGGTCTCATCTGCACCTTCCATCGGGTGAGATAGGGATCAATCGCTGGTCAGTTTATCATAATAAAACTGGCCAAGTGCATGTGAGTTCTGTCCTAATATACGGAAAATATTCAGTATAATGTTTTTTAATTTGAATGTTTTGATCAACTAACTCTTTAAAGTCAACTCCCGATCTCTATCCCGCGGGAAATTCCAGAATTCCCTTTTAACTGCACCTTTATTATCCTAAATAAATGGTTACGTATTAACTTGTAAAGCCCATAATCTGTGATAGTTTTTTTTTTAATTCTTTTAATGTATATTATTATCAGGGTCACACAAAGCGTCAGAAATAAAAGTTGTCCCCCCTGTGGACATAAAATTAGCGACTCCTATTTTATTAATTTATTTAAATGGGCCGAAAATTGCCGAGGCGATCCACACGCTGACATAGACTTGACTAAAAACTATTGGCTAAAGACCCATAGCTTTTGCATTAATTTTCATCATCCCAGACTTTACACCTACGTCCCACTGCAGGGCAAGGCCTCGTCTCAGACTGAGCGGTTTTGAGCCGTAATTCCCACGCGGGCCCAGTGCGAATTGGGAACTACCAGTGGAGATGGCTCCATATTAATTTACACAAACTGCCAATTCGCGATATTTATGTGGGATAAGTAATAGGAACACGCGCGAATTAGAAAGAAAGAAAGAAAGAAAATACATTTATTTACAACAACACAAGACACATAAATATTTTAACAAAAAGGACAATACAAAGGCTAAAAATAGAGTGTGTCATTGCGGTTGCAAATTGGACACTGGCTCAGCATAATGCTGAGGCGTTTATAACACTCCAGCGCTGATTTTCAGCCAGTACCGTCGGTAATACCCGGAACGCCACACAGATAGATAAAATGTACACTTATAAATATAAGCGATGAACTACATAAACTACATGCGTAAATGGATAATTTGTAGATCATAAAAACGAATAATTTTAACAAAATTACTTAATCATAAATTACTATACTATAATATAACTCACTTGCCAAGTATACAACTCTGCGCGGATTAAAACAAGAAGTGAAATAACCGAGACAAAGAAAAATCAAAGAAGTTTTGTGAAATAGTGCTGGAAAGGAAAGGAATTAAGTTTTCTGAAATGACAACAAATAGCCTTTAAGCTTTCGCCCAAAGGTGTACCTGCTAGTCACTCCTAGGATGGGAGGGGGGATGTCATTCCAGCACTTAGACGCCGCAAACCACAAACAATTAACAATGTTATTTCTTTATTACAAATAAAACTTAGGCAGTCGTTACAGCATCGCAGTCTTTTCATTAGCTGACTGACATTTCTTCTTTTTCTTCTAAATTAGAGATATAGTAACAACTTTTTTAATATGACAAGAAATAAAAAGGTAAAAGAACTTAAAACTATCCCACATTTATGTTCAGTCGACTGCTACCCGTTACCTTGTAAAGCCTACTTAGCTGTAATAGTCCTATTTTTTATATTCACTATAATACAACGCCGAGAATGGTTTCACATAATCCGAAAACATCTATCACCTTGTCGGCATTATTATGTACTTCCAGCCATACCAAATTACAGCTTTCTAGCCGTGTAAGTACTAAATAAAGGCCTCTAAGCTAAGCCGCAGTCACAAAGACAGACATGGCAAAGCTAAGGGTTGTATTTTGACCACGGAACCCCAAAAAGTGAACGACTCTTTGACTTTGACTACATTGTTTAGTATATATTTCACATACGTGTACCTATGTCCCCTAACTGCGTGAGCTATGTAAATTAATGTGTTTTGTAGTAAAGTTTGGTGTGAAAGTGCGATAAATGGAGCGAGACCGAATCTACCGAAGCGTACCTACTCTATACAAGTCAGCCAGGCTGTAATCAATGTTTAGAAAGAGTTATACTTGGAACTACGAGTACCTGCTTCAAGGGGAACAGTTCTGTTACTGTTATTTACCATATCTCTATTTGTTCATACATATGTCGTTGTTGTTATATCTAATTGCAAAACTTACTAAGGACTGGCAATTATAATAAGTGCAATCGAAATCAATCACGATTTTTCGATGGCACTGAGCTACTTCTGAGTCCTTATACGTGGAGCTCTGAATTAAATAATCTAATGCGGCTAATGTACTGATAAGGTTAACCTTTTGTAAGTACCTAATTAGGTACATTTTTTCCATACTATTGTTTTTCTGTATTCTTTTTGTGGTGTACAATAAAGTGGCATTGTATTGTATTGTAGCTTATTTCGTGTCGAATAGGGGTCCGGTAGATATATCTTCCACCAACCGATTAGTAAATAGGTACTAAGTGCAAACAATTAAATTAATTTCGTAAAATGTCCCATCTTACCGTGTAAGCAATCACCAACTTTACCTGTGTAAATGAGCTGAAATGGGAAACTCATGGTCATTTGGTGAATTATGGCGGCATCATTAAATAAATAATAAATAGGTAACCATTGACTCCCGATCGATTTCAATAGAACTGGGTATCCATGTCACGGCTGTTGTCCCATTTCACACAACGGTGACACAAAACGAGGCATTGGCTATACCTTACTGGTACTACTATCTGTGATACCTGAACAATCCTGATCGGATCGCTATGGCCCGATTACACGAACCTACTCGTTTAGGCAGGCTACTTATTTATGTATTGTGTTTGTTTATTGTGAAAATTAAAGGGGTACTTCGCATTTGCCCTACTTGTACAAAGTGACACATTGCATGTAAATTAATTGTACTTATACCTACCAACTTTGTGATGGGTAAAAAATAAATGCTTTTTTACTATACAATAAGTTTTTTTTATATCGCAATCGATTTAATTTGCCCTTAGTAAATTTAAATTACAAATAAGGTACCAAAGGGTAATAAAGCCTGGAGTATAATAAAACCTACGTGAAAAATAATGGACTTACAACAGCTTAAACATCTTGGTTATTAAAAGGAACAAGCAAAGTGTAATTAAAAGCTGATACCAATTCTCTACATAAATTATATCTCAAATATTTATTATTAATTAGTGTTATGAAAATTGCGGTTAATAAGACACATGTGCATCGCGCAATAAAGCCTATTCCATTGAAAGTGTAGGTGATTGACGTCGTTAAAGGAGAAAAGTGACGTTGTCTATAGAGACGCGACCATAAGGTCGAATGTTCTCAAAAGAACAGTTTTTATTTGTTTCGTCGATCGCAGCATTTTCCAAATCTTCATCTTCGTCGTCGTGCTTCAGATCGTAGAGTGCAGCGGAGACACACGCTGCATCGGAGCGAAGTACATCGGAGCTACGACGACATGTTCCTTCCTCGACGGCCGCGCGATGAAAAAGATCGCAAGCTTTGCCGCGCCGTATTTTATAGACGCGAGCGCGAGAGTTCCGAGCGCTCGGTAGCCCGCAACCGTCTCGCTCATTTTAGAGCGAGAACGCAACGCCGACGCCCTCTTGCGTGATCGGCGCACCTCGCACTATTTGTGCCATAATTATTTTTATATACACTTGTAAATATTTTTTAATAAATATTCTTCTTCACCTATTCTTCTCTTCACTTATACAAATCTATTAGGGAGTTTAATTTATCACAACCATCCATCCCTAAAGTGGTGACCCCGTGAACAACAGCAACCCTCTGAAGCATAGGTCCCTGAAGAATCCAATCCAAGAAAATGCACTCTCCAGCCGTCGATACTCAGATGCTCGTCAGTGAAATTCAAAGATGGTCCCAAGAAGTTGCCGAGCTGCGATCACGACCGCAAGACATGAACAAACAGCGCAGTCGCCCTCGCCGTAACTTCCAATCACGCCCACGCACTACGTCGCAGAACGGAAGCCGTCCAAACTCGCCCATGCCATACTGCAAGTACCATCATCGCTACGGTATGGACGCCAAAAACTGCGAACCACCGTGCAGAGCCAAGCCAATCCACACGCCGTCGGAAAATACAACGCTGTCTGCGACGGAAACTGGCTTTCCCGAAACATCACACCGCCTTTTCGTCAAAGACAGAAAAACCAGATTATCGTTCTTGGTAGACACGGGAGCAAATATTTCCGTCATACCAAGAACGAAAAATTCCACCGCAACGCCTCTATCTTTCCAACTGTACGCTGCAAATAATACGGTCATACCTACCTCTACATACGGTGAGAAGACTCTCGATCTCGACCTCAGCCTCCGAAGATCGTTCCGATGGAAGTTCAGCGCTCGGTAGCCCGCAACCGTCTCGCTCATTTTAGAGCGAGAACGCAACGCCGACGCCCTCTTGCATGATCGGCGCACCTCGCACTATTTGTGCCATAATTATTTTTATATACACTTGTAAATATTTTTTAATAAATATTCTTCTTCACCTATTCTTCTCTTCACTTATACAAATCTATTAGGGAGTTTAATTTATCACAACCATCCATCCCTAAAAAAGAAACCGATTTTTTTTTAAATGTTGTTCATACAGAAATAATAATACCTAATATAAGTAAGTAAACAACGATGATTGATTTCAGTTTAAATACATACAATTAGTAAATAATTTCTAATGATTTGACACTTTTTCGAAAACCGGTTACCTAGGGCCTTATAAACTATCCGGCCGGACCTTGTTAGGCTACCTTGTACGTTATTTTTGTTAAAATTGTAATAAACATTGTGACGCATGAACTCATGTATTTTATTTGTATATTATTTGTAGAAGCAATACTGGCCGATCTTAAAAAATAGCTATTTTTAAGCAATAATGATGTAAAGTGATTCGAAGTTAGGTAGGCTTTATTACCCTCCGGTACCTTACTTACAATATATTTCGATGGCCCAGACGAATAAACGTGCAAAGGCCTTTACACGAAAAAAATATTTATGCTTCTTATAGTTTTACTAGCTTTTGCCCGCGACTTCGTACGCGAAGACAATAACGATAGTTGTTTGCGTTGCATGAAATTTGGCACACAGGTGGTTTATTACGTGGATTATAATGCTAGGAAAATGCAAAGTTCCCGCAGAATTTGAATAAGTGAATTCTAAAGCCGGTAAGCCGCGGTGGCCTAGTGGTTTGACCTATGGTCTCTTAAGCAGAGGGTCATGGGTTTGAGCCCGGGCTTGGACCTCTTGAGTTATTCCGAATTCGTGTGCTAAATTACGTTTGAAGTTTACCATGAGCTTTACAGTGAAGGAAAACATCGCGAGAAAAGCTGCACACACCTGAGAAGAAACTCAATGGTACACACCCGCACTGTACAAATCGCACTGGGCCCAAGTGGAAACTACGGCCCAAGTGTTCTCGTTCTGGGAGGAGACCTGATTGAAACAACAACATTTTATCCCGGGAAAGTGCAAAGTACAGCATACCGCGGGATAGAAATAACTGTCAAAACATTTTGAAAATCAGAGACAGGGTAGCTTTTTATTAGTGAAATAATTTTAAAAATCAGCCCCACGTTCAATTCACTTATTTCTATCCCGTGGGATTTTTTAATTTTCCTGTAGAAAAGTAGCCTATGTCAATCAGGGATATTGTAGCTTTCAAATTGTAAAATATTTTTTAAAACCAGGTTCATAGTTGAATTTACTTATTTCAATCCCGCGGGAAATTTGCATTTTCCCGTAGAAAAGTAGCCTATGTCAAACAGGGATAGGTAGGTACTGTAGCTTACTATTGGTGAAAGAATTTTTAAAATCATCTCCAAAGTTGAGTTCAAATTTTTCTATCCCGTGGGAATTTTGTATTTTCCCGAAAAAAATGTAGCCTACTTACGCCAATTGGGTATAGTCATATCATACATATCACATGAAAGAATTTTTAAAATCAGTGCCAATGTTGAATTTACTTATTTCTATCCCTTGGGAATTTTTCATTTTCCCGGAAAAAGTACCTTGTGTCAATCAAGGATAATTTAGCTTACTATTGGTGAAAGAATTTTTAAAATCAGCCCCAAAGTTGATTTCAAATTTTTCTATCCCATGGGAATTTTGAAATTTCCCGAATAAACAGTAGCCTTTGTGAATCAGGGATAGTCATATCACATAATTTGTAAGAATTTTTAAAATCAGCCCCGAAATTGAATTAATTTATTTCTATCCCGTGGGAATTTTACGGGTACACGTGGGAACCTATATCAATCAAGGATAGTGTAGCTTTCTAATTCTGAAATATTTTTTATAATTGGCTCAACAGTTTCAGAGATTCCGCTATAAAAGAATAAACAAAGAAATTTTAGATATTTCCCTATCCCGTGGGAATTTCGAAAAATCCTTCTTTAGTGCACCTCTACAATACTCAAGGTACATGTGTGCCAAATTTCAAGTCTCTAGTAGTAGGCTGTTTAGGCTGTGCGTTGTCTGTCACTCAGTCAGTCAGTCAGTCAGTCACGGTACTGTTTTATAGGTATAGATATACCCTATATAAGGCACATTGTAATTTTTTTTCAAGTTAATCCAATTTACCGTTTATGATAAAAATGTATTTATTTTTTATTCGTTGGTAATTTTCCATATAAATAAACACGAATAAGATTCCAAGAGAGGGTTGCCGTCTAAATAATTTTGTTACTGCAATGGTTTTCTGCAATGTTTATTTTTTATTTCAATAGGTATGAGTAATATTACTTTGCACGTTTATTCGTATTAAGTTTTGTGAACAAGATTCGTGCAAACTAGAATTAACTAAATTAAATTAACACGAACAAAATTGCAAACGCCGAATGCGAATTCAAATAAACTACAAAATAGATGATAATGTACATTGTGCTAAAGCAATTACACTTTTTAACACAAATAAAGTTGCAAATTGCAATGAGCCATAACACAAAATTACCTGAATAAAAAAAAATAAAGAGGTTTTTTACTATTTACGGGAAAATGGTAAAAATAAGGGTCAAATATTTACACAGTATTTTTACCAACCCATAAACTCGTAAAAATAGAACAAAATACTTGTAAAAATATTTTTTAATGACGTTGCTTAACGATCTGCTCTATCCTTCTTAGTTTAAATTCATTATAGGTACTTGGCCAATCTGTTGTCTCGCGATAATTTAATAGGGTGTGTTCCTGTATTAAGACTAATTGGTAGTTATTTCGTACGGATTCTCAGCAATTAGTAGAAATACTGGGAATACACCCAGTGACGGATTTTTTAACCATTTTTGCTCCCAGTAGGATTAAATTTTCTCTACCCCTGCTAACCTCTGCAATTCGATACTCTAAAATTGTAATATTGAAACGCTATTAAAATATTTTTTTTAAATCATCTTTACAAAAGTAGGTTTACTTAGTAATTTTTAATTAATTATACACTTTAAAAATAAAATGGCGGCACTGTCTGTCTGGCAAATAAATTTTGTACAATAAATCTATATATATAAAAATGAATCCCTATTTCCCTTGGTCACGGCATCACGCATGAACGGCTGGACCGATTTCACTAATTCTTTTTTTGTTGTGTTCGTCATTGTCAGGAGAAGGTTCTTATGAAAGAAAAAATTAAGAAAAACTACAAAGGGGCGAAGCCGCGGGCAACAGCTAGTATCCAATAGAAATATGTACCTAAATCGTTTTAAGCGAGTAGAAAAAGCTCGTTAATAGCATACGCTCACCAGTATACAAGTTAAAAATTACGAGTTCTCGGTTAAATATTCATAAATTTACATTCTGAAAAGTTCGAAATATAATATGATAGGTATTTTTAAATAATCTACTCCCAGAGAAATCGAAGGAAAACTCATAGTCGAAGGAAAACTACCGTCGAGTTGCGCATTGAGTTGAGTTGAGTTGAGTTGAGTTTGACATAAGTTGACACTGACGAAATGTTTCTAGTGCTTGCCTTACATAAAACTGCTAAATACAAAGTATTTTTTACGGCTGTCAACATTATTCGTACGATCTGCGGCTAACTTCACACAGTTGACGTTCAGTGAGGTTTTTTTGCGACACCGAACACAGGTTTTTTTAAGCCAGTGTTTTAACTTCAGTTTTAAGCAGTGATACGATACAACCCAGGTAATGTTAAACTTTTTACATGATTATACCCTATAACTATTTATTTTTCATATGGAACTATTATTTAATGGCTAGCTTACGTTTAGAAGTCACAATTGGATAAAACATTGGTGAGGGTATTTGGCGTCCACCTTGTTGCCAAATTTCGCCTACCTCTAGGGTTGTCTAAGTTGTTGTACCACATTAATTGGCGGAAGACATTATTTGTTTCCAAATTTAAATATTTTCTTGTGTTTGGTTTGTCGAAAATGGCTTTAACGATTTGGAGGAAAGTTAATAAGTAGATTAAGCTATGCCTTAAAGATATGACATGTGTAGGTACATTTATTTGATCCCGCTACATAGTATGAAACGTGGTAAAATCAGTGGCGCAGCGTTTTGTTTAAATAAAAAACAATCTTGTTAATATATTTTTTTACTTATAAACCATTACTCCCCTTTTTTGGCATGTTGGGTTAATTTTAGGCAACCCTAGCAACATTATAGAAAATGTATAGAAACACTTCAGACTGTGTAGCCCATCTTCGCCTACTACACATTTCTTTTAAAATATGTCTAGTGTGGTGAAGTTAAGGTTCATATTTTATTAGCACATTCCAAGGAGATAAGACTTAACATGTGTAAGTCACAGAAAGTTTGTTATTGGCGGTAAAACTTGCCATAGGCGAAGATAGGGGAAACTACCCATACTTCGCCTATTGCCTTTGGGGTCATTTATTACTAAGTTAACCAATGTAATTCAAAGCTTTAATGGTCTGTACTGATAGCCAGGAGTACTTAAAACGTTTTTTTTTTTGCCACAACCGACTAAAATGCTTTCAAATTTGAAAGATTTTTTGGGAAAGGTATCATTATCCAGGCGAAGATACGCAAATCGACGGCACTTAAAAGCTTAAGACGATTTAGACAAATGAAAAACTGCGAAAGGCGCAAAGTCTGTGTCGGAATCAGTGATTCTGGTCTATTTCGAGTATTTTTCTAGTAGTCATGGTTTATATTGTCTCGCAAAAGGTGAGAAAAGTAGAGTATACTCCTCGGGGATAAAACTGATTTTGCCTTGGGCGCGCTAAAAACCTTCACTGCTCTCAGGACTCCATCTTAATTCCCTCGCTTCGCTCGGGAATCAACTAAAAACCCCCTCGCTACGCTCGGGAGTTAAATCTGGACTCCTTCGTTACGCTCAGGATTCAATATCGCGCCCGTGACATAATACAGTGCTTTATCCCCTTGGTGTACAATATACTATTGTTTTCACGATTCACGGTCATAGAAAGACTTCAGTCTGAGGAGAACGCCTGACATAAAGTTATTTGCATTAGTTTTCACAGAACATCGTGTATGCACAATTTTGTCAGACACAATCTTATGATAACATAACTGCGTCAATAGGGCTAGTAAAGGTAAACGCTAACAAAACGTGTACAGTACGCTTGGTATAAGTTTTACTTCACCAAAATACTTCTCGATCGCGTTTACGTAAAAAATTCAAATACTAGGGAAACATGGACAGCGCCTCCGCGCGCGCGCGTCCATGTTTCCATAGAATTGAATTTTTTACGTAAACGCGATCGAGAAGTATTTTATTTATTTATTTATTTATTTATTTTATTTTCGGAGAACCAACAGCTACAAATTACAGAGTAGGTTAAACATGTAATAACATAGGAGCCAATTATAGGATCTCACATATAGAACCAAGAAAAAAAAAAGAAAGAAAGTACGCGAACAATCGCAAAGCTATGCCACACAATTTTGGTGACGTAAAACTTATACTAAGCGTACAGAAGCCTAAACATTGCATAGAATAGGTATCCCTCACACGCACACACAGATGATCCTATTATACCTACCAGATATCCAAAATAAGACATTCCACCAAAAAATTCCTATTTATCTCAGTCAATTAAGTTTGTTGGTTAGTAGTTCTATTCTACAAGAATTCATACAGTCTACCCGAAGACACAGTCGGGTCGTGAATATGAACTGGGCCATTCTACTTTTCGTTGACCAGTCATTTTTTGAACTGTGCTCTTCAAATATTTTTTTTACAAAAACGGTAAAGTCCTCGGTTTAAATCATTAAAGATCTAAATAGGCACATAATTAAGCTTACATTTAAAATTATCACTACGTATAAAAAGTAATCATTATTATCTATAAAGTAGGTAACGCAGTGGACATGCATGTCCCCGCCATTTGTATGGAAATTGATGTATTTTCCGCTGAGTTACCAATTTTTTCCACAAAATTTCTTTGAATTTAAAGTTTTATTGCTTTAAAACATTAAATTTAGGTGTTTCAGTTTGTAATAAGTTATTTACACTTGAAAAAAATCACCAGGTATTTATCTATAAGTACCTACATATTAAAAGACAAGTCCTGATTGATTGTCTGACTGACTCTCGGCCTGACCGACTCATCAACACCCAGCCGAAACCCTTGCCCATAAAAGGCTGCAATTTTGCACAAAGATTGCCTTTATGATGTAGGCAAGGAATAATGTGGATTTGTTGAAATTCTACAGGATAGGGAATAACCGGGATTATACATTCGATTCAGAGTGCCTCTATTTCCGTAGCTATGAATATATGAAGAAACTTAAAAATAAGCCTATCTCGAATAACTTTTACATTTTATCGTGATTAATTTTGAAAATATTTCTTCACACTAATATTATAAAGGCGAAAGTTTGAATGTGTATGTTTGTTACTTCTTCACGCTAAAACGGTTTGACGGATTCTGATGAAATTTGGCACACAGATAGTTTATAACCTGGATTAACATATAGAATACTTTTTATCACGGAAAATTGCATAATTCCCGCGGGATAGCGATAAACGAATTCTTTGCAGACGGAGTCGCGGGCAACAGCTAGTTTTAAATAAAGGTGGGTGGGGATCTATGCCTTACCTACCTTATTTTAGGCCGTGGACGCTTTCACCCGCCGCACGCGGCCGACAGCGGCCCGCCGCCCGCGGCGTCTGAATGGTGTGTTCGGGAATGCTCGGGAGTGGTCGTTTTCGCCCGCCGCGTGCGACGTCCCGAACGCGGCGGGCGAAAACGACCACTTCCGAGCATTCCCGAACACACCATTCAGACGCCGCGGGCGGCGGGCCGCTGTCGGCCGCGTGCGGCGGGTAAAAGCGACCACGGCCTTAATTAGGTATGTGATACGAGTATGTAGTGGATACCTACATATTGTTATTATTACCGTACCGATTTTAACTGCAAATCTTTATTAATTACCTAATGCGTAAACACCAAGTAAACAATCATTGAGGAAGTTTGAGCCTATGGACGGTCCCCTCAAAAATGATAGTCATCCTTGTCAATCGTTGCGTTGCGTTGCATTGCATTGGCCAAGTGCGCGCAGTTGTTCCGGGCTGCTGCGCGTGGACGGAATGCCGTGGCCGGACGCAATCGTCGGCGCACTCACTTCGTCGCCCAGTAACCTAAATAAAATAATAAATCTCAATTTTTACAAGTAGGTATACTTACCTAACTTATTTAATTAATTATTTATCTTTGATTTAGCAAAGATAAATAATCAAGTACAATACTTACGAACCTGAGGCCGTAGGTATTGTCCTTGGTATTGTCTAACGCGCGGACGCCTTGCCTTCGCTTTCACCATCTTATACCGTTTGACAGAAAGAAATAGTGATTGCAAAAGCTAGCGTCAGCGCGTTAGACAATAAACCTGCTGGTTTTGCAGATCGCAACTTTTTTGGTAAGGTTTAAGGTTGCGTTTCCACCAGAGATGTGCGAGTATGCGTTGCGAGGGATGTGTCTGTCATGAACCAATAGAAACACTTCATTTAAAAGGTCCTAAGTGAATGAAGTGTTTCTATTGGTTCATGACAGACATATCCCTCGCAACGCATCCTCGCACATCTCTGGTGGAAACGCAGCCTTAAACCGGCCAAGAGCGTGTCGGGCACGCCCACGATAGGGTTCCGTAGCAGGTACGAAAAAATCTTTACATACTTTATTAATGTGGTTGTTTTGGTCCCAATTCCCACCGCGCGCAGCATTTCATTCAACGTCGGCGGTACAGCGCCATCTATCGGCGAATTAGGTATTTAATCTGCAGTCTACTAAAACTAGTATGTATGTTGATGGTTTTTCAGGTGTAATTCTTTATTATATGAACCGATTTCAATTTTATTATTTTATTTGAAAGAAAATACTGTTAGCGTGATCTTATAGGTACTTAAAGAAAAAACATGCTTGCAATGGCGGTTAAATTAAATTACAATCTTAGTTTAGAAATATTTTATACAAAAACTTAAAAACTGCTCAACTGATTAAGTTGAAAATAATTTTCCTAGAAAGTTTTTATTAAGTTAAACATACGTGATGTTTTTCATATTTTTTAGACTTGCTGTTCAAAAGTTAGAGGGGGGGGACACATTATTTATATATTCATGCCAAATTATTACAGCTTTCTAGTACTAACAGTCTCAGAGCTAAGCCGCGGACGGACAGACATGGCGAAACTATAAGGGTTCCTAGTTGACTACGGAACCCTAAAAATGATCACTCATTTATGACGTTGACCCTACTTAAATACACATACAGTCGAGGAAACTGAATTGCGTGACTTACTTGACTTAAGGTCCTATGTCCCCTAGATGGGGCAGAGGGCGTCCACAGTCGCTTGATTTCGAACTGAATGCGTACCAGGGTGGAATCTCTTCTTTATTTGGCAAATGTAGGGAATGTCAACATGACATTTGCAACAAAAAAGGTCCCTCCCTGGTACTCAATTCAGTTTCCTCGACTGTATGTAGTATGTACAGTCAAGTGTAAAAATATGGGTGCACAGTGCACACAACTTGCTCATAAATATGTCCCATAGCTCTTATGTCGTTGAATTAAGGAATAGGTATATAACGATGGGAGGATTAAATCGATACTAATTTTTGCACTTGACTGTACATACCTACTAAAGAACCAGAAACGTTAAAATTCGCTTCTGCGCATTCATTATTATTACTCAAGCAGTTAGCCGGCATCTTTTCTCACGTTTAATATTTTAAACTAGCTGATGCCCGCGGCTTCGCCCCCGTTGCATTTTTTCCTGACAATAACAAATGCAACAAAAAACAATTATCCAATTTGGTGCAGTCGATTGGAAGTTATGTGCGTACAAACATTTCTGTGATTCATTTTTTTATCTATACTAATATTATAAAGAGGAAAGATTTGATTGTTTGTTTGCATTGAATAGGCTCCGAAACTACTGGACCGATTTCAAAAATTATTTTGCTGTTAGAAAGCTACATTATCACTGAGTGACATAGGCTACTTTTTACCGCGGGAAAATACCTTTTCCTACGGGAAAATTAATTTATCGCGGGCGAAGCTGCGGACGGAAGGCTAGTTATTTATAATTCACTGACATTCTCTTAACCCTGAATTCCTATCACTCAAACAAATGTTTTTTGTTCTACGACTTTTTAAAATGAAGTACTTTTTTTCCCATGCAAATACACAGAGTATCGTAAAAATAAGAGGTAATCTCAAATTTTCAAAACGTTATTACATCAAAAATATTATGTTATGACAAAAGCCGTAAAACAAAAAACATTTATTTAAGTGGTAGGAGTTTAGGGTTAAAAGGATGCTAGTGAATTACAAATAACCCTGTATAGATAGATATGGGCCCAATTGCATAACAAAGTACAACTTATATTACAAGCGGAACTCCCTTTCTAGTTAATATAACTGAAGCGAGAGTTCCGCTTGTAATATTAGTTTTACTTTGTTATGGAATTGGGCCCTGGTCTATTCCGACTAGTTACATTATCAGTTCCATCAATGGAATGGATGGATATAATCTCCTGTTAAACTGGAATAGGTAGGTCCGAGTGAACATACCCACCCCCCCTTAGGCGACCCAGACTCCCGGAGTGAGAGAAGCGCGAGTTACCGTCATGCTCCCTGGCAACCCCACTGTTTTGCGATTTTTTATTTTAGAGATTAAATACTATCGATATTAAATACTCTCGTTATTACTATACTATCGATAGTATTGATGTCTATCAATAGTATTGTTTTGAAATTACTATCAATATTATCAATAGGCTTATCAATATTGTGACTATTTTTCCAGGTTGACTATTGATATTCAAACAATCGATAGTTATGCAACGCTAATGTATCAACCTTATGGTAAATGACTGAGTTCTATAGATATTTCTGACACCTTGTTAACATATATTTTCGCACTTGACTGTACAATATCCAGCTTACCATTTTTATAATTATAAATGTCCATTTGCATAGCCTTTGAACCTCTCTAACGAAACTTTGCATCTGACTAGATGATGGATGAGCTACTATCACGTAGCTGAGAAATAAAACAATGAAAAAACTTTTTTTGGATTTTATTACGCTTACAATAACAGGAGGTTCTTAGATCCTGGAAGGATACAGCATCTGAAACAAAGAAAAATATTTCATGAGGATTTTACATATTGGCTATCCATTAATCTTAAAACAGGAGAAAATAAGACTATCTAATAATTATTATTACCATACATAGTTATCCTCCTGCCGCCCACGTCAAATTTTGTTCAATGAAATTTAAACTTTTTACTAATGAGTTGAGTTCAATGTCACATTAGAATAAGTCCTAATAATAGGACATTGGTCCTCAGGAGGTTAACGCGGGAGCAAAAACAAATATAACAGAAACAGAAAAAAAGAACACGTATAATATTTAGACGACCAGATGGCGTTTAATATGTATTTAAGTATGTATCTATCTATATATAAGTATGTTTATCCGTTGCCTAGTAGGTACCCATAACACAAGCTTTCCTAGCTTACTTTGGGACTGGGTCAATTGGTGTGAATTGTCCCGTGATATTTATTTATTTATTTATAATATAACAGAATGTCTTTTAGTATTTGGATATATTCTGCCTACACATTCTAAGTGTTTAAGAAGTTTTAGTAGCATGAAGTTTATTTTATTTTGATATAATTTCATAGTTGATTCATATAAAAAGCCTTTGTTAATATACTTGTATATTTTTTATAAAAAACTACTGAACCGATTGTTTTACCTACCTAGAATAATTGTGTCTTCTTGAATAATACCCAGCAATGCTTGTATTTGGATATTGTAATAGAACATAAATAATTACATTGTGAACACAATTATTATTACAAATAATTAATAAATGACAATGTCAAGCAAGAATATAAAGGTTCCTAGTTGACTACAGAACCCTAAAAATGGCTGAAGAGTTTTATGTTTGTGATTGCATAGTTTTTTAAATATGTATTAGTAATAAAGTCAAGTACGAAGGAAGGTCTGATTTTAGAAATAAAGTTGATTCATTTCAAACTCGTAGGCAAAAATAAATAAATAAATAAATAAATAAATATCACGGGACAATTCACACCAATTGACCCAGTCCCAAAGTAAGCTAGGAAAGCTTGTGTTATGGGTACTAGGCAATGGATAAACATACTTATATAGATAGATACATACTTAAATACATATTAAACACCCAAGACCCAAGAACAAACAATCATATTTTTCATACAAATATCTGCCCCGACACGGGAATCGAACCCGGGACCTCAAGCTTCATAGTCAGGTTCTCTAACCACTAGGCCATCTGCTCGTCTAGGCATATGTTGCTTGATATCAGTGTCAATTCTGTAATTGCTTATTTGTCATAATTTTTCAGTACTGTCAAAATGTTTTTGCTCCAGCGATAATGATGTATGATTATTACTAATTCCAGAAAAAGGATTATGCCCGATGGGACAACTCTATCATGATCAAAGCTACAACCTGTTGGGTGTCAAAATGCTATATCCACCAACGAGATGGAGACAATTTGATGAAGGCTGCAGGTTCAGGGTGGATGCAAGTTGCTTCCAATCCCTCATATACAAACACACAAAGATGACCACTTTATGATATTAAATGGATTCATAGTCTCATTTTATATTTTCTCACACCTCATAGTTTCGCAACCTTTGCCTTACAATCAATCTGGTGCAAATTGTCCTGTTACAACAACACACAACTGGTGTTGCAACACTTCTTATAGATTGATATGATTACTTTTTAGTGTAAGGGTTAGTAAGTGTTAATAAGAGCAAATTAAATCTGTTAAATGATGGTGTCTTATGTGAAGTGCCCTAACCCAAAATTATTCACAATGGAAAAGAGAATATTATTCAGAAAGCATTCAACTTGTAAGTGTTGCATTGACTTTGGTAAAGAGATATCTTCTTCAGAGGGTCTTCTTCTTGCCAGGCTCTATTACTGTTTGGTCCTTATTTATTAGAGCTATTTTTTCTTCATATGAGTAATGCTATCCCAAGAATAAACCCTCACTTACACAGTAAAGTTACAAGTTTCAAAATATTGCTGTTAATGCTTACCACTCTTATCCTATGTCCCATGGCATGGGCTGGGAGGTTGGACTTGAAGCGTGCACGTACTCCACCGGAGTTACCATGGGGACGGGTCACCTTGCCCCAGATCGCACGCAGCTTAGTTTTCTTGCCACGGGGGCCCCCAGCGATGGGAGTCCTCTTCTTGGCACGGTACACATATACACAACGTTTGCCAGCGTAGAACATGGCGTCATCCCGACCACGAGCACCTTCAATCTGAAATCATTTAACTGTATCAATAACAAAGACAGCATCACAAAGGAACATATATTTACCTAACATGTTTATCAGTTAAAGTAAAACCACATGTATTGTTCAGGTTTCAAATGTCTGAAGGCATCATTTAGATATCCTACTCTGCTTTGAATAGACAATAATCGCAATTTATGGGTGGTGGAAGTCGGTAAATAATGTAACCTAAAATATTTATCCCAAATGTGTTTAATCCTTATAAATCAAATTCGCCTCGCTCTTTTAATACACTCAATAGGTACTAACAAATTATTCCGAGGGTTAGGAGTCTAAGTAATTTACTTATGCTCCTAACTTAACCTAATTTACATAGTGAATTCTGTAACTCGCATCAGCAATAATATTGAATCGATAACATACCTTTAACAATGCTGTGTTCTCATGTTGATTTCTCAGACCACGTTTGTAACCAGTGAACACTGCTTTCGCGTAGAGCCGGCCATGTCGTGCTTTCGACGAAACTTTACGGATCGCCTTCGGGGGTTCAGCAGGTGCCGCAGGCGCTGCCTTGGCGACCTTTTCTTTAGGAGCCTTGGTTTTAGGCGCTTTCGCCTTCGGCGCAGGTGCCGGCGTGTCAGCCATTCCTAGAACACCACTGAAATGTTAGTCCCGATACGACCACACTTCTACTCACGTCTGAAGTATGCTTGCTTGTAGGGTTAAGTTGACTGACATTCAATTCTAAAATAATCACAAAATATCTCAATAAAAATTGGTAATCCAAAGCGACAAATGATACTACACAATTAAATATAAATTCTAAAGCAAGAAAAGGGGTTTATTTCGTTTCCGAACCTTATTTTATTTAAAATAACTTAAAAATAATGGCACACTAACCGGAAATTATTTGTGGAAAGAAAGAGAGCCGGTGTTGCCAAGTTTGATCAAATACTGCAACAGAAAAAGTGTGCTACGTTATGATAACAAATTACCCTATTTTTGGATTAAACAATCAACCTAATAATTCTATAAATTTAAAATTCTATTACTTTGAATTTCAACTTGAATCTAAAATTAAAAAGTATTAATTGGGAATAACTGTATATCTTCGTTACTTATCATACTCTACGATAAAAGTGGTATCAACTCCAGCTGTATTTAATTTCAAGTTTGAAAAATTCAATGGAATTCATATTAGCTTAACTGATCGATGGAAATATAAATAAGTAAAAATTGTTTAAAAGCAATCAATATAGTTTTACTTTACCCACTGTTACAAAAATATTTAACCTAGGCAACACTCTGTTTTTATTTCGTTTCACGCACAGAAAAGAAAAGTAAGACAATGTAGCGTTAATATTAAATATTAAAATTATGTATTGGGAATTAAAACAAATATCTTTTTAAAATAGACTATCCCTTATCCAAAAATGGCACAGTGTTCAAATACAACTTTGCTGTAAAAGATTCAAACGAAATCTTAAAAGACCTACGGTTATTATCAACTATTTTCAGAGGGACGTTTCTTCACTTGAGTTAAAAATTTGCCAAGTACATTTTTTGAAACACATTATCAAATAAAGTTTACACGTTAAATTGATTATTATATTTACCACGTTATTTTAGACCTGATACCACTTTTATAAGAAAATTATTTTCTGTACGTACATTTCTGTAAACTTTCATTATTAAATTAATAATTAGGATAAAATAAACATTACACAGGCTGTTTGGCAGTTGGGTGTAAGGTTTTTAAGGGGTGATAGAGGGTCATTCTGAACATTTTTGACCACATTTACTATATTTCATACTAAATACAAACTGAAATATAGATGCACAGAAAAAACCCCAGAAAAAAGACCAATGCTGGGAATCGAACCCAGGTCCTCAGCAATTTCGTGCCGTGTGCCATACCCCTACACCACCATTGGTCTAGAGGTTAGACGCGAATTTTTTTTTAATTAATTTACTATTATGCCAAATTGCACGGGTTTTTCAGATATAACCTTTTTTTGAAAAAAAAAAATTTTTGCCACATTTTTTTAATTTTTAGTGTTTTGGCTTATTAAAACAAATTCAAGTAATTGCCTTTTACTGCTAGATGTTAAAAAAAATCTCAAATACTTTTGTAACTCTGCGTGTCTACAAAAAAAATAGTAACGGCGTACAAATTACTAAATAAACTTCTTTGACTTACGGGCTTACCGAACATGTACCACTTAAGAAAGAAAAGTAAAAAAATAACAAAAATAAAGTATTTCTAAAATAAGAGACCTCGTTTCAATACAGTGCAAGTACACAAGTATGACTACGACGGTAATTTGTACGCGTAAATCACTGTCACTTTTTTTTGTATACTCGCAAAGTTACAAAAGTATTTGTGATTTTTTTTCTCTTCATGTCTAAAGAAGTTTTTTTAATCAATCTAGCACTAGTAGGCATTTATTTAATTTTTTTTTAAGAACCAGCTTATTGCGTATTATTACTACAGGTTATTACAGGGTATTGAGTTCGAGTTCATCATTGAGAACAGACGTGTCGATAGATTGTAATAATAATTAAATAATCACATGCTGAGTCGTGACCTTGTTCACTAAGTCGACAGAAAACGCAAATATTCATAAAGTCCTTGGGTTTACTTTTGTTGGTAGTGCTCGGGTTTTGAAAGGTTAATACCTACTTTTGTATGACGGATGACGTACCTATTTAGATTGAAAAAAAAAACAATTGATTTAGCTATACTATTTTGTAATTACTTCGAATAATTTATTTTTATTGTGTCTGGATTTAACTTTATTTTAAGTCTGCATATTTTTATAAAATATTTGCACTGTTAAGCTTAACTGATTATTTCTTTATTTTAACTATTTATGCTAGCTCGTTTAGCCAGCGACTCAGAGTTCTTTAGTAAACCTAGTGCAGGCATACGTGTTACATGTTCTGCAACTTATTGAATAAATTATCTTAAATTATCTTATTGCGAACGCAAAACACTGAAAATTAATTCAATACAGGCTACACAGGATGTTAAATTTAAAAAAAATGTAGCAAAAAGAGTAATTTTTAAAAAAAATGGCTATTTCTCAAAAACCGTGCATTTTGGCATAATAGTAGATGTGGTCAAAAATGTTCATAATGACCCTAACTATCACTTCTTAAAACCCCTACACCCGACTGCCAAACACCCTGTATAGTATACCAGTAGGTACGCAATTTTAACAGGGTAAAATTAAAATTATAACTTTTTAAAAATTTTTTTTGGTGAAAAATTTTGTTTGGCACTCTTGGGAATAGATAATTATTAAAAGTTTCTAGTAAGTACTTCCTATCGAAAAATATCAATAATATTATTATTTGTCTAACTTTTGTCAAATATTGCTTTAAGTTTTAACGACTTAACGAAATTATATTTTCAATTATACTTTTAGTAACGAAATGATACACAAAATCAAGAAATTAAAAAAGAAGACAGTTTTGCACTTATTGCCGAAACACTTAATCGACTTCACCTATTGTTATTGTATTTAATGTTCAATAAAAAATGGACAATTTGGCTAAGTTGGAGAATGCTCAAACATGGCTCAAACTTTGCCAAATAACTACCGTGCGTATAGTTTTGAAATGTCTGATTTGGACCAATCAGGACAAACCACGAAAAGAGCCGAAGGAAAGATGGATTGTGGCTCTGTCAACTAATTAGTTTGTATTGAAATTACATGTAATTCACTATAAGATCAGCGACATTGCGAATTTAAATTAATAATGGACTACCTAGTGAATATAAACTGGAACAAAATAACACCATGCCTTGTTTTATTAGTGCTAGAAATAGTGTTAGAATGTGAGTTTACCAGTGACCGCTATTGGCCTGATTTTTGTTGTAGGTATTGTTGTGGGATTTATAAATTTTTGTGCGTTGAACAGTTTCAGATTGTGCAACTCCGGTGGAGGTGAACAAGCACCTGGAGCTGGGACGAGATTTCCTGGCCCGAGGGCAGCTCTCTGACGCGCTCACACACTACCATGCAGCTGTCGGTAAGTGCCCAGCATAGCTCATTCCTCGTTTCTTCACCTCTTATTACATACGGTACTGGGAACTACTTCAATATTTTTTGTTTAAATTAAAAAAAACTATCTAATTTTTTTAAAGTAGGTATGTTGCTACTAGTACTAGATATAAATATGAACTTTTTTTTTTTTTTTTTTAGAGGGGGACCCACACAACTACCTCACATATTTCAAGCGCGGTACAGTCTACTATGCACTTGGGAAAGCCAAATTTGCTCTACAAGATTTTACTAAGGTATGATTTTTATATTATATCTATCTTGTTAGTACAACAAAAGTACCAGAAATCATTTCTTTTAAAGTATTATGCACCACATAAAATGATGACAACAATGCTTTTCTTTCTTTTATATAATATAGTACCTAGAGAAAATCCACTTCCATAAGATGTAAAAAAAACATTCAATCTTATTACTCAATACAACTATTAATCCTGCCAATGTCAAGAACAATGAGCAGTTGAGCTTTAGCTAGTTTGATCTGGGCACACTCTTGAGAAGCATGAATTTGAAGTTTATGCCTTGTGGCCCTGCTATTAATTTCTTTGCTGGCATTTGCATTACTTGTAGGTATGGATGGACTATATGAAGCTGCTTTTAAATAACCACCTCTTCCAGTTTTACCTTCATGCTATCTTTTGTTTATATCTGACGTCTTGACATTGTTTGTTATTAGGTATTAGAGTTGAAAACAGACTTTACATCAGCACAGCTGCAACGAGCCAATGTCTACCTCAAACTAGCACAATATAGAGAAGCTAAGGAAGATTTTCTGCAAGTTGTAAGTACAATGTCCTATATTATTTGCTATTAGTTATCATGAATAGAATAACTAATGAGAAAATAATTTTGGAATAGCTGTTCTCATGACAAAATTATACTTTCTTTAAAGTAAGTAAACCAATACCTCCTAAGTATACTGGTGTAACTGCATAATGGTGATTTTACAGTTAAGACCGTATTGTATTGAAATGATACGGTCTTTACTGTAAAATCACCATTATGCAGTTACACCAGTATACTTAGGGAGGTATCGAACAGAAAAGCTACTGTAAAAGTAAAACCACTTGTGTGCTATATTGTAGTATTTATTGTACACTTCATTGATATTTTGTATTTACATGCTTACTGAAATATAAAAATTTAATATTATTTGTATGCGCAATGCTTAAGTAATTTCACACTGATAAAGCATGAATATTTCTAAACATATTTTATTATTCTATTACGTGCCGCGAAATCGCTTAGCTGCGCAACTCAACTGTATATTCTAAAGCATAAATAATATTTTGACTGTATATATGTTTATTAAATCTGTATACAGCCATTGCGTTAAAATATGTAAACATCAACCTTATGGTTAATGATATAGAGTTGTAAAGATATTTTTGACACCTTGTTAATGTATTTATTTTTGCACATGACCATACAAGCAGTATAAGTAGTTGTCTAAAGTATAATTTTTAGTATGATACATTTAATTTGAATCAAATTTAGTGTACTAAGTTGAGACTTAAGGAATATGTCTTAAAAATATTTTTATGAATTATGCATTTATTGTAGCTGAATAAATTTTTAATATAAATACTATGTTCCAAAAAGCAATATTTAAGTAAAGAATTTTGGTATACTGGATAATTTTTTAATCAGTTTACATTCACAAATTTTAATGTGGTAGTGCACTAATTAAAATGTAGCTTTTCTATCTAGTTTTGGACTGAGTAAAAAGAGGAGGGTACCTATAATATTCTTAATAACTCCGAATTTGGAAAATTGCAAACTGTCAATTTAGATTTGTCTAGGATGGCTATAAGTTTTTGTGATAAGACCATAATATTACTTTTTTTTATTCAATCACTTTGTCGGCGTGACTGATATATATATTGATGCCAAATTACAGCTTTCTAGTACTAACAGTCTCTGAGCTTAGCCGCGGACAGACAGACAGACAGACAGATCAGACATGGCGAAACTATAAGGGTTCCTAGTTGACTACGGAACCCTAAAAAAAAACGATTTACGGCTATAGTATTTTTTGTACGTACAAAATAAAATGGTCAGAAGTTATCCCTTGAAAGTTCTTTGGCGGATTTAATCCATACTTACATTAAAATGATCCTCAAAACTATAAGTACATCTTGTAAACTTTGAATTAACTTTGCGGCACCACTTCTCTTGTAAATCTTCTCTAATGCGAACAATTAATTTGTTTGGACTATTGACAGAATCATTTCCACAAATAGGAATGAAACACTTCCTGTATAAATCCATTATTAAAATATGAAAAACGCGAAGAATGTTTTTCAAAATAGTATCTTTAAACTGACAGATGATAACTACGTCGAAGTGACAGAGAATAGTATTAGTCCAGTCATTATTGACATTCAAAATCGAAAATTTAATTATAATTACAAAAGTTTTCAAACTTCGGTCAAGTGAATGGTACATTCGGACGACAATAAATCTCATTTTGCAACCTTGTCCGCAGTCCGGAACATTGTTAAAATTGCAATTAAATTAATTTTTGCTGTATGGTCGTGAAAAAATTCCAAAAGTTCTGCAAACTTGGGGAAGTTTTCGATATAATATTTCATATCACGTATTAAATTTGCAACCAATCTAAATGTACGGAACATTTTTTGTTATTGAAAATTAATGTTTTTTTTTTATTAAACTGAATGTAAACGTTCCAAAAGTTCTGCAAACTTGACACATATATCGGAAAAATATACCGAACGGTTGTATAAATTTGCAACCTTTTTCGTTGACCGGAACATGTTTATTTATAATTCTTTTCAATTCGTGGTCATTTTTTCGAGTAAGGTGGTCTCGGAATAATTACAAAAGTTTTGAAACTTGGTTGCAAACTTCGAAAACATCTATTCTGATGCATTTACAAATTTGCAACCTCATACGTGATCCGGAACTTTATGCAATTTGCCAAAATGTAATTTTTTTATTTTTACATTCTTGCAAATTGCATAAAGTTCCGGATCGCGTATGAGGTTGCAAATTTGTAAATGCATCAGAATAGATGTTTTCGAAGTTTGCAACCAAGTTTCAAAACTTTTGTAATTATTCCGAGACCACCTTACTCGAAAAAATGACCACGAATTAAAAAGAATTATAAATAAACATGTTCCGGTCAACGTAAAAGGTTGCAAATTTATACAATCGTTCGGTATATTTTTCCGATATATCTGTCAAATTTGCAGAACTTTTGGAACGTTTTCTTTCAGTTTAATAAAGAAAAACATTAATTTTTAATAACAATAAAATGTTCCGAACACTTAAATTGGTTGCAAATTTGACACGTGATGTAAAATAATATATTTAACACCACTCCAACTTTGCAGAACTTTTGAAATTTTTGGTGTCAAGAACTGAGCAAATTATAATTTATTGCATTTTTAACAATGTTCCGGACCGCAGAACAGGTTGCAAAATTTTATAGTTTGTTTTAATACCATTCCCGACCTTACATCAAAATTTGAAAACTTTTGGAATTATAATGAATTAATTGTCTTGACTGACTGGACTATATAGAGAAACTAGACGGACGGCTTTTTTTTTCTTGTTGCAAAGAATTTCAAAGTTAATGCCCACAGAAAGGTCAAACAAAGGTCAAACATTATTTTGCAAAAATACACGCGGTCATTTAATATTTTTTTACTACAATGTTATAAAATGATTTATTAAACCTATTCCTCGAAATGGTTTTGGAATTAGACCACATTGTAAAAAAGTGATCAATGCCAATTGTCTGTTGAATTTTTAAGATATGATATAATCAAACAGGAAGAGTGATAGAGATTGTTGAAGAATAGGACATATGGCAGATCGCCAGGTTTTGCAAATTGTGATTTTATGTTGCACATTTTTCTTGACTTCATCATAAAGTCAAAGTACCTCATAAAGTCATACTTCTACGACCACAAATGGCCAGTTCAATGTAATGGCGAATTTCCACGTTAAAATAATTGATGATACGAAAGTTACTTTCGGTGCAGTTATTTACAAGTATGTACTGTTACACTTTCACTGTCCACGCATTACATCAGGCGCGTGTAATACACTGGTTACCTAGTCTGGTACGTTCGCGCATTACATATGGTATAAGACCACTGTAGTACATTCTATGTGTTTTATATAGACATACGCGGATCCCTACAACGAAGAGGCTATAGCACAATACCACAAGATCGACGAGTACATAGAGGAGATGAGGCTAGTAGAGGCGTACTACCGCGGCGGCGACCACCGCGCGGCTGCGGAACTCGCCACGCGCCTGCTCGAGGTGTCTCCCTGGTCTGCGCAGCTGCGACAGCTCCGAGCCGAATGCTACATTGCAATGGTAATACCATCTTTTCATAGACCCTACTCCTAATCTTCCCGCACAGCAGTAGTGCTCGCGCCGCTGTTTTGCAGCGTCAAGAATGAGGCAAATGGTGAAATTACCGGCATATGAGGTATTTCTATTTTAGCTCTCTAGACTGGCAACGCATCTGGCAATCTCTGATGTTGCAGGTTATACGTACCATCAGTGATCCATTTACTCGTTTGCTATCATATTTAATTAAAAAAGTTCAAATGTTTTTGGTCAGTGTAGAATATTCTTAAAGTAATAAATCTTAAATTTTATTCAATGAGTTCTTTTCAGAATGATCTCTTCTCAGCGGTTTCTGACATTCGCTCTGTGAATCGACTACAGCAAGATTCTACTGATGGCTATTTTAGACTAGCCACTTTATTGTATCAGCTGGGCCACGTCAGCGATGCTCTCAAGGTAAACAAAGATTATAAGCTTATAAGCCTACGTTATTTAGATCATTATCTGATTGATTTTTCATATTTCTTTTCTTTTATTTTTTTGCATAATAGGAAGTCCGTGAGTGCCTTAAACTGGACCCTGAACACAAGAAGTGTTTCCCTTTTTATAAGAAAATTAAGAAAGTTGACAAACTACTGCTGGATTGCGAGGAGCTAAGTGAAGCCAGAGACTACACTAAATGTATGAGTAGTGCAGAGAAGGTTCTTAAAATTGAAGACGAAGTCTCTTTGGTTGTGTTTGAGGCAAAACGATGGCTTTGCAGCTGTGCAACTAAGGTAAGTGTTTGCGTTTAGACGGCTAACGACTGGATATTTGAGGTACGTTTTGGTAAATAATGGTTTTCCATTGCTCCCAACATCGGATCGTGATTATAAATATATCATGACATAACCTGAAAATATATAAACTAAATACTCTACTGGATACTAAACACCATAGCCATTCATAATGTTTGGTTATGATTTAATACTGGTTTGTACCACCCCACAGTCGCCTTAATTTATCTTCAGAGTTTAATCGGAATCATATCATTAGTCTCTCGAAGCTGTAATGTCCTTTTGATTATAATGATGATTAAATTATCAGCTGGTTCAACATATGTACGATGTTATCATAGGACGAGCAATACACCGAAGCGCTGGGCCACTGCGCCGGCGCGCTGGCGATAAAGCAAGACGCAGGCGTACTCTGCGACCGCGCCGATGCTTTGGTCGGACTCGAAATGTTCGATGATGGTAAGCCATATAGTTTAGCAACACCACATTACAGAATCTGTACATCTGATGTAGAAGTGAGAAGTGTTCTTATCTTAAGGCAAAATTCATTATGTATAATGCGTTTTCGTGAGTTCCGCTCAATGCTGCCAAATCTTGCTTGCATTTCAGCTCACTCTTTTGTTTGCGACTATAACTTATAAGCATATCGACGTCGGCGTGTTCTACAATAGGGCACATTATCTTTGCCTTAGATGGAGCAGTTTGATTTTGTATTAACTAAATTACCGAGCCATGAAATACAACTTGCATTACAAAATTGTATTAGTAGGAGTTAGCCCTTTGAAAACAAAGTCTACGTCGATCACACTCACTATCTTTGCTTAGCCTGCATTATTTTTTAAAATAACATACAATAAAACATATGATAATAATGATGATAAAGTGTTTAACATGATAATGCATTATTTATTTCAGCCATACATATGTACAAAGACGCTTTAGAATTAGATGAAGGCTTCCAGAGAGCTAAAGATGGGCTCAGTCGTGCGCAAAAGTTGCAGAAACAATCCGAACAAAGGGATTACTATAAGATTTTAGGAGTTAAGAGGTGAGTTATACTCCCTGTCTGCTTGGTTTTGGCACACTGCACCATGCTTAGTTTTTTAACATACATTTATTTGTATTACAGGACTGCTAACAAGCAGGAGATTACTAAGGCGTATCGTAAGGCCGCGCAGAAGTGGCACCCTGACAATTATCAAGGAGACGAGAAGAAGGTCGCGGAGAAGAAATTCATAGACATCGCTGCAGCCAAAGAGGTAACTCTTCTAATACTTACAATCTAGTTTTCAGAATTATGCATATCACTGTCTCGATCATTCATTGTTTGAAATTAGGAATGCTTTTGTTACACCGACCTCTGACCATGCGGTCTGTGCGGTCAGATCGCATATCTATACAAAATATATAGCGACCGACAATGTTGTTCATACATAATGCGGGCTGCGTTTAATTTGACCTGACCGCGACCGCAGAACGCATCCTGTGCGGCAAATCCTTTATCAAGTCACAGAGTCTTATTGCCTTTTGAAAAAAGGGAAACGTCAATGCGATATTCACTTTAAGTTGACGAACCTTTTCTTACCCCGACTGTACTCGACATACTCCATTTTTCTCGGGGTACATTCCTTAGACCATCTGTGAACGTATGTGTGTGTTTGTGTTTTCTTCCAACTTTATGCAATTTGACGACCGCCTTAGCCTAGTTGGTAGTGACCCTGCCTACGAAGCAAGAGGTCCTGGGTTCAAATCCCGGTAAGGGCATTTATTTGTGTGATGAGCACGAATATTTGTTCCTGAGTTATGGATGTTTTCTATATATTTAAGTATTTATTTGTCTATATAAGTATGTTTATCGTCGTCTAGTACCCATAGTACAAGCTTTGCTTAGTTTGGGACTAGGTCGATTTGTGTAAGATTGTCCCTTAATATTTATTTATTTATTTATTTAACTTAAGTTGTATGGTTGTATGGTGTTGGCACAGGTGTTGACGGACCCCGAGAAGCGTGCGCAGTTCGACGCAGGGGTCGACCCCCTCGACCCTGAGGCGCAGCGCGGCGGCGGCGGCCCCTTCAACAACCCCTTCCACCACTTCCAGCAAGGCGGTTCACCCTTCCAGTTCAAGTTCCACTTCAACTAACATATCAGTGTAATACTTACCGTGTAATAACGCCCAGAGACCCAGTACCCACCAAGCGAGTGAAGCCAAAGCGATATCGTGTGCAGGCTACCAATGCTCATTGTTTTGTTAATTGTGCGCTTCACTGTTTAGCTAATCAAACTCCATCTCAGCGTTATTCTAATGCACACGAGAGAATTTACGAAGTTGCATGGAAAAAATTCGCGCAGTGATTACACGAAAACTAGACGCACGACATGACTGAAGTAGTAAGCATTCAAAGGGATGCTTTCGAGGTCGTACAGAGTTTTATTTTTTTTGCCATTTTAACTTCTAAAAGTTAAGTCATGCTATGTTTTATTCTAGTACAATTATATTTTACTAGCGTTTATTTTTAAACTCGGAACAATCGCTTTCAGCCATGCGCGTTAACGCGTATGGTTCTGAATACAGGGTAATTTTTAATAAGTGCACAAATTTTAATATGTCATTCAGTATCGTTAAAATAACAAATTTCAGAATTTTTCATTATAATATTTATTACTTAGTTTATTTCTTATTTCAAAGCCAATTTCAAAATGTAAAAAAAATTCTCGAACAGATAATCGTGATCTATCAACGATACTGAATCAAATATCAAAATTTGTGCACTGACTAAAAACTTACCCTGTATAAGAAGTATTTCAACAAGATACCTTTCGACGTTAACTTATATTTTAAAAAATAGTGACATTACTTTGGAGTGCAAGTTATGTGTCAAACATTCACTACATAATTATCTCCAGATAATTTACATATGAAATAGCTAATGATGTACCTACACCAGCCAAGTCACATCTTGCCTGGAAGCTGTTTAAAATTGACGGTTAGAGTTATATTTTATTGGCCTTAAATGGAATACTTTTGCAAAACTAGTCCATGATGTAACGAATAATTATTATTATTATGCAAACTGCAAATAAATTAAAGGATACTAATTATAAAAGACACACTCGTTATTTAATTGTAACGGAATAAATAGTCTACTTTTTACTCCTATGAAAAAGACTATTACTCAACAACGCTGCGCTTGTATTCTTTTTAAGCAAAATGTTACCTATAGACAGGTACCTATGGGTGGCCGTTATTCGAGCTAGATTATCGAGTTTAGTTTAATATTTATCCACGAGCTTGACTTCTTATGTCACGCCTGTTTTACGAATACCGTAGCATTTATCTTTATCACCTTAAACACACCGTCAAACAAATAAATTAACCGCATGTCATGGGTAAAACGAACGGACTGTAGTTAAGAGGGTTTATACCTGCTGAGCTGGCAACTTTGCATTTTTGTTAGTTTTTCTCGATTATTCCATAAAAATTGAATGAAAATTAAAAATGTTTTGTATACAAATTGTTCTAATATATAAGTTAATGTGTCTACTGCAATAATAATTCGTGATAAGACTTTTATTTTCTTTAAAAACCGTTAGGTAATAATTTGTTCGTTTTTAAAGAAAATAAAAGTCTATCACGAATTATTATTGCAGTAGACACATTAACTTATATATTAGAACAATTTGTATACAAAACATTTTTAATTTTCATTCAATTTTTATGGAATAATCGAGAAAAACGAACGAAAATGCAACGTTGCCAGCTCAGCAGGTATAAACCCTCTTAAAATCTTTTTAGTTGGATATGAACAGGGCGTCAGTGTTGAACCTAGTGTGTAACTTAATTATTATGCAAAAATATATATTTGTCCAGCTCCATAGAGGCCCCTTTTATGTAGATAATGTTCGAATTTTTATAACAGGATTTATCGTAATATAATGACAATGCGCTGATTTCAATTATAAAGTACAAAAATGCATTTGAAACCAGCTCCAAACAGTATAAATACAGTTATTTACAAGTATACAATAATGAAAACGATAACAGCAATAATCGATGTGAAGTTTTTACAATGCCTTATTCTTATTTATTATTATTTAGTTACTATCATAGACAGATAGCGCCTGGCGTATGTAATATAAAGACTATCCTCGTTGTTTATGAGCGCTTGCTAAGCTTATGTTACCTCATTAATTTCATAATCAATATAAAATTCGTTTGACTCTGTTACTTTGACATCAGGCTTTGCCAGACACAGGAAACACATTCACTATACTATAACAGGTTTGTAGCTTTTTTATGAATAAAGGGATAAATATCTTATGCAATCCGATTTGAATTACACTGCGTTTTATATTCTTCAAAGGTACATTTCCGATTCTTCCGAAGGACTCGCCCTTTCAGTTGATAATAAACGTTCGAGATCTCTTAGTTTAATACAGCCAGGTGTATATTTATCAGAATTGAAATGGTATATTACACTTACTCATTTATTTAGTGTGCGTTGCACAAAGTTGCTCGATAACCATGT
This sequence comes from Archips crataeganus, assembly GCA_947859365.1. Lineage (NCBI taxonomy): Eukaryota > Metazoa > Arthropoda > Insecta > Lepidoptera > Tortricidae > Archips > Archips crataeganus. The sequence goes on along the minus strand of OX402045.1, from coordinate 24,478,772 downwards.
CTGATGTCATACAAACCCTTTATTGGCTGATTTGACATTGGTTATCGTTATACATAGTAACTTATGCAACTCGCGCTAAGTAAAGTAAGATTGCTCAGTTTTGATAGATATAATGACCGCGAGTTTAGCCGGACGTTAGGGCCGCATGATATTTTTTTCTTAACATTCTGAGGTGACGGACACTTTAACGTGATAATATTTTACTAACCATTCAAAATACTTGAAATTAAAACCTGAAGTGTCTTGCCACTTACCTACACTACAAGAAATTTACTGTGTCCATTCGTATGAAAATGTAATGCGGTCCTAGGCGTCCTAGCATTCATTAACAGATTAATAATTTATTTTACATAAGTTATTTTGTTGTGATTCTTGTATCTTTGTAAATATTCTAGAATAATAAGTCATTACGATACAATAGTTGTTTATTTATTTATAATAATAAAACGATAAACATTAAATATGTCTGTAGTCTTCGTTACAATATTTAAATTAAACTCAGTCTTTTTTAATTGTTAAGATATCACGTATTAAGATGTAAGATATCATATATGCATTATTACGAGGAAGACAGATATTTGCCGATGGGTGCATTTCCATTTCTCAGTTTTCGCGCGATCCTTTCGATTTCGTTGCTTAGTTTGGCCTTGTCCTCCGCTTTTTCGCAGAGGTATCTGTGTTTGAGGCCACAGTCCTGCCCTCTGTAGACGTAGGCTCGCGCGGCGGGGTCGTGGACGAGCGCGAGGCAGCGGCCCTCGCCGACGATGGTGACGCCGGCAGTGGTGGCAGTGGAATTGCCGGTAGCGTCGGCAGTGGCGTTGCCCGCTACGGGCCGCGCCGAGTTAGACCAGATCCAGAGGAGCCCGGGGTTAAGGCCGCCGGTCCACCAGTCCAACCCTGTTTACGATCGAGCTTTAATTTAATTATGTAATATTTTCAAACAAGCAAATCTTGCATAAGTATTTATTTATTTGTTTCGAGGATCTCCGAAACGGCTCCGACTTCGATGAAATTTGCTATGTGGGGGTTTTCGGAGGCGAACATTAAATTCGGACGCGTGTTTTCGCGTTTTAGCCCACAAGGTTATCAAAGTATAGTGTAGATAATCTGATATTAAAATATGGGGTAATCAAAATATCTAATGAATGTAGCAGCAATGCGACGCCGAGCATTGGCCGATATCACTTTTTTAGGCTTGATTGTAATCTATATAAATAAAAATGAATCACAGAAATGTATGTGTACGCGCATAACTTCCGATCGACTGCACCAAATTGGATAATTCTTTTTATGTTGCGTTTGTTATTGTCAGGAGAAGGTTAGGAAATAAATTTTAGATAAAATACAACGGGGGCGAAGCCGCGGGCACCAGCTAGCTAGTAAGTCATGTTTTCTGCCTGGAGAATACTTAAAACCACTTGTAGATGGAAAGTGCGAATGATTTTAAACTCGGCAACATAGTTATTTCATGTACCTAAATGGTACGATCTCGAGTTTTCTACGAACCATTTTGCTTCTTGTCAGAGAGCAGATGTGCGAGAACTTTCCGGCGTTCTTTTTCTCCCTCGAGTTCGATCAGATTGCTGCGCAGGCGACGACATGCCAGGTTCGCAGTCTTCCAGTCTGTGGGCTCCGGCGAAAAGTGGTAGCATGTGTCACCCACGCGGGTAAAGTTCGCAACGCAGGGCTCTGTAAAGTGATTAGGGTGAGTGGGGGTAAAATGAAAAGCAGTGTAAGATGAAAAACACTTGGGTGCTACGAGTAGTTTTTCATCTTACACGGCTTTTCATCTTACCCCCACTCACTATACAACGTTACCTACAATTTTAACAACTATCTTACACTCGTATGGTTGACCAACTTGCTCCCCCAATTTGGACACTCATTGAGAGACCCGCTGGAATCAAAATCGTACCTCAAATGACTCTTAAGTAATGAGTCAAGCGAACTGCCTTCTGAAGTGGCTACAACTAGTACACAAGTATACATGTGGAAGGACCTCAAAAACTTGGATATTATGAAATTCATTTTGATTTACACATACTTACAAACAATCCTCTCGAAACTCTATATGTATACTTAAGGTAAATGTACACTATGCCGGGGTAGTACATTATGCCGTGGTAGTACATTATGCCGTGTGATTTTGGTTTTTGTCGTATAATAAGAAAACTATCAGTAAAGTCATGATTTAATACAATGCTTCATTAACTATAGTTTAATTGCAACCAAAAAACACTATTTTTGAATAACCGTAATAAGTTCTAACAGCAGTATCGCATTTCCAATCTCATCAGTCGTAACCACGCAGTAGTTCCATAAGTCGTGTTGTCGGTGAGCATAAGGTGACAGTGGTAACTTCGTAAGGATTTGTTGTGATGCCGGTAAGTATATTTAATCTAAATTTGTACAATTATTGTACAGTGGTTATTCATTGAAGGTTTTATAACTATTTCAAGTTAATATAAAGCATAATTCAAGGGAAATTGACGAATTTATAACTGCCGTAGTAATTGTTCACAGATCTGACGCGATGAACCTAATTGCGGGAGTATCACGGAATTAGAGAAACTCGGTATTAAATGTTTTAATCTTTGAATTATAACTGGGGCTAAATTTATTCATAAATTTGATGTAAATAAGTTTAGTAATGACTGCAGATTATTATGACGTAATTACGGTATATGTTTTTTTTAACCTGAGCCTTAAAATTGAGTCTGAAATGATAACTCGTTATGGTATTATGTACGAAAGAATGGAGTACGGCATCGAAATAAAATTATATTTTTTTTATAAAATCATAACACAATTTTTTTTTATATCAATGTCCAAATGTTTATTTCATTGAAATGATTAAGTGAAATTATTAATTTCGATTTTTAATTTTGTACTTTGTATTATATTTAATACATTTATACGATAATTTTGTATTTTTATTTCATGATTTAACTAATTTAAAACCATTTAAGTAATTTTTTAAAGGAATATTTTTGGGGTTACCTAATATAATGTGAACTTTGAAGCTAGCACGGAATTACGTGCAACGATTCCCGGGATTAGATCAAGAGCCAAATTTTAGCACGGAATTATGGACAAAGTAAGGGTTTACCAAAATAACGATTATTTCTTTAAATTAAAAGCTACGAGGCAAAATAATATCCTATATTCATCTAATAAGAACAGTCTCCAAAATAAAACAATTTTCACTTCTAGTACCTTCGTATTTTTTTTTAATCTTTCCTCAAAGTAGAAAGTTCCTTAATATGCCGTAATATGGTACATTTACCTTACCTGCCTTTTCCTCTTCATTGGTTGCCTTGTCAGCCATAATCCCATCCAACTTTTTGAGTTTCCCTCATGTAAGTAACGGACTTCAGTTGATGAGCTTACTTGCCACTGTTCGTATTTTAGCCGTGTAATGTAAATCAGCATATACGAGTATAAGCGGCTTAACCCGATTTGCATTACACGACTAAAATACTAACAGTGGCAAGTGGGTCATCAATTAAAGTCCGTGTCCGTGCAAGTCTAAAGCAGATGAATATCACATAATTATCTTTACCCGCTTGATGAGTAGTTCCTGCAACTAATATGTGCATGGACTCTTCCAGTTTTCGTAGCCGTTTCTCCATTAAATCAGCGCGATATACCAGCTTTTCAATGGCCGAGAGCAAATATAAATCGGTCTCGGTGACCTGCTTCCGCGGTGGGTCGTCTACTCGGTCTATTGAATTAGGTCTCTGCGGGTGTTGTTGTTGTTGTTGCGGATAGGGAGGAATTGGTTTATTTTGCTGAGGCGGCGGCTGTCGAAAGTAATTTAAAAAATTCTATAATCCATTTATTGATCAACTAAGGATAGAGGCTTACACTCACATTAGTAAAGAAGCGGCAAGCGAAAGAAAATAATATAACTTTACAATCCAATAAGAAACGTAGGTACCGGGTACCGGTGGCGCTACATATTAAGAATGCCGCTTCCATGCATATTTATTCATCATGGTTATTATACGGGCTGTCTTACTTACATAACTGGGTTTGAACTTATCCTTGTAAGGGTTTGGCGGTCGATTGACAATCTTTCCAGGGCCGGGAGGTGCGGGCGCCCATTCTTCGTAGGGCCGTGGCTGCGTGGGCGGCAGCGGCGGTGGCATCAAGGGACCGTCAATGCGATCCGTGATGTAGTAGCCCGAGGACGGCGGAAGCGCCATTATTCTCCCTGTTCAATTAAAATCACATTGAGTAAGAATCAATACTTAATTTAATTATACCTGAAGGATGTGAAAAAAAAATGTTGTTCTGAAAACAGTTGAATAATATTGCTTGTCCAAAGATGTACAGTCGAACCAACTGAATCGTGGCCCGCTGTGGAACCTTTTCACAGTAAATGTTACAGTGGCATCGCATTGCTTGCCAAGGAAAATCAATAAGACGCTTACTGTGAATAAGTTCTACGATGGGTCTTAAATCAAACTGTACCTATCCTACTTACTTATCCAAATTAATATACCTTGTCTGCCAGAGCGCTCCATACTAGCAGAGGTAGCCCAATCTTCCAACAATATGCTCCATGGCCCTGTGTCGTGGACATCGCAAGAGTCGTTCGAGTCAGTTGAGTTCGATGTATTTACGGTGTTTATTAGGAGCACAGTGACTATTGGTACTAAAAAGTTTTCCATTTTGTCTGTAAAAAGAAAACATTATTTTTACATTTTACCTACTGTATAGAAAAACTCTTACAGCGCTACATATCGAGTTACCGCATAGGTAACGTTTTGGGTTTCTGTAGCAGGCTACAAGCGCGGATAAAACCTACGTTTGGGTATACCCTACCTAATGTAGAATAATATATTATGCCTAAGTTGCTTATCGATTCATAGCATACTCGTAGTAGGTACATTTAATTGTTGTAAAAGAGCGTAGGTGCCAGGGTGGTACCTTTTCGAATTGGTGATATGATGATGTTTTGGCCGATGTCATCATGACTTGCCGCTCCCTGGTAGGTACGCGGTTCATTTTCTTCGATTGTAGGTCCGCTTGCGTGAAGTTGCTTAGATTTAGATTAGATACCTATACAACATTTCTTAAAAATGTACGATCTAAAACATCGTCTAGCGTCAAGCCTTGGAAATGATTGGAGCAAACGATGCGTGAGGTGAGAACTTAAGGCCGCACCGAGCTTTTGGCGTATTGCATTAATCCCTTGCTGTATCATTAGTATCATTACTAGCAAAGCTTTAGTTCTAAAATTAGTTGCGTAAGTTCTCCTTCGGCTATCGGACGGGGAACTTGTGTCGCTTGCGTTTACGCACGGCTTTGATTCTTGCCGCTCTCAAGCACACATACACGACTACATAGAAAACCTAAAATCGATTAACGCAAGAAGCTCAGTGCGGCCTTAAGTAATTTAGTCGTATTGGGGCATATTCAACGGCAAGTCTAGTTAGACTTGAACGAAAATCAGTCTGCGGCGCCCATTTCGCTACGGAACTAACTGCTTTTTTCAACCGACGAAAACAAAAGGAGGAGGTTCTCAATTCGACGTGTAAATATATATATATATATTTTTTTTTATGTATGATCACGCATAACTTTTTACAGAGTAGTCCGATTTTGATGATTCTTTTTTTATTGGAAAGCGTATTCCCCGAGGGTGGTCCCATTTCAATTTGGAAACAATATTGCTACCCTAAGGGTAGAAAAACAGGAGATGATTGATTGTTCAGTTACTGATTGCACTATATGACCACGCATAACTTATTACAGAGTAGTCGGATTTTGATGATTCTTTTTTTATTGGAAAGCGTATACCCCAAGGCTGGTCCCATTTAAATTTGGAAATAATATTCCTACCCTAAGGGTAGGAAAACAGGGGATGATTGACTAACTTTTTACAGAGTAGTTGATTTTCATAATTCTTTTTTATTGGATAGATAGGGTATACCTTGAAGTTGGTATTATAAATTTGAAAAAAAAATTACCCCAATGATGGAAAAAAAGTATAAAATAAAAACTTTTTAACAAAAAATTAAACCGCCGAAAAAACTGAAAAGCAAAAAATAATACCTTTTTTGTTTGACCTTAATCTAGGTACCAGTTTGAAGTCGGTGCCTCAGCACGAGCAAGGAGGAGTGATAGAAGCCAATCAGGTAGACGATTATAGGTCCACTCCTCCTGGCTAAGTGCTGAGGCACCGACTTCAAACTGGTACCTAGATTAAGGTCAAACAAAAAAGGTATTAATTTTTGCTTTTCAGTTTTTTCGGCGGTTTCATTTTTTGTTAAAAAGTTTTTATTGTGCGGGAGATCGGCTTGCGCTTCGACCCCTAGGACCCTGTACCCTGTCGCCACGCACTCCGTACTTAAAGCCGGGCCTGTATTGAGGGGAAACGCCTGTACAATAACAAAGAATAAATCTCATGTCGTATTTTTTTGTTGTTATAGATTAGTAATGCGATGCCACGTTGTTATTGTTGCCTCATTATTGGTGCGGTAGCATCACGTCGGGGTCACGGCGAACGGTCACGTCCGCGTGGCGTAACGTTACGTAACGTCGGTGAAAGTTGCCGGGACGGCATCCGCCAGCGCCGGTGTAAACAAGGACTGTGAGGCGGTTTCACGATATCCGTTTTGTGGTAATCCATGTTAGCTATTGGTATTTCCCCTGCCGGTGGGACATTGGGTAAGCGGTGAGCTAATGACTCAGGAAACTTGAACACACCCTTATGGCCTTATTTCAAAGTGGGGCGAAATGATGTGAACACGTACTAGTGTCTTTGTTTTACCTTTTTAATACGGAAAATAGTAGGAGGAAATGAATATAAACCTATAAGAAAAACACATTGTGTTTAGCGGAGAGTACTTAGGTAAATTATTGAACTAAAATTTTAAATTGTACCCCTACCTATTTGAAATCGCAAAGAAACACTACAAATTCGCGTCGCTTCAAAATCACGTAATTTTACACGCAGACATTAAAAGAAATAGGAAAATTCAAGATCTAGACACGCGGCAGCCTGTCAAGCCAAGTTCAAGCAAAAGGAACTGGCGAAGCAGCGCCGTGTGTATACTAATATTACACGAACCATTTGGAGCCACTTTTGACCCCCTTCATAACTCCTAAAATTATAACTATAAATTAAAAATTTAACAAACCCCCAACGCAATAATGTCACTCGTATGTTTGAACGTTAAGTCAATGCCCATTGTGCGTCTAAGATCCCTTCCGCAGCTAACAAAAAAGCTGATAACTTTGAAACGGCTGAACCGATTTTGATGAAACATAATATATCTAAGAACCATCGCCAAGAAACCTGCTTTCTATTAAAAAAAACCGCATCCAAATCGGTTCACCCGTTTAAATGCTATGATGCCACAGACAGACAGACAGACACACACACATGGCGGTCAAACTTATAACACCCCTCTTTTTGTGTCGGGGGTTAAAAGCCTATCACAATTATAAAGCAAAAACTTTTTCTTTCTTTGACCCACTTTTCGATTACCGGTTGACCTGAAAATTTGCAGGCACATGTAAGTAGGATGACAACGTAATATTATTATGACATGGAGCTGATCTGCTAATGGAGCTGGAAGGTGGTCATAGGAACTCTGTAGTAATAAGAAATTACCCCGTCGAATTTGGGCTCGTTTGATTTATCTTGACGAGTACTTTGATCCAAGATGGTAATCAGGGTCTGATAATGGAGCTGGAAGATGGCCAAAGGCACTCCACTATAAAACGAGACAACCCCATAGAGTTTGGGATCGTTTGATTTGTCTTGACGAGTACTTTGATCTTAGATGGTAACAAGGGTCTGATGATGGAGCTGGAAGGTAACCAAAGGCATTCCACAATAAAACGACACAGCCCTATTGAGGTTGGGCTCGTTTGCTTTGTCTTGACGATAGTACTTTCAATCTAGATAGTAACCAGGACTAAGGTCCTGAAAAAATGAGATGATGGAGCTGGAAAATGGCCACAGGAACTCGGTAACAGTCATCATCACCATCATCATTATAGTCATCGGTCCACCTTCTGGGGGGCGTGATTAGATTACACTGCCTAAACTACTTATTCATGTATATAAATGTTTAATAGACCATCATCAAAATATCAAGAAAAGAAAATGAAAAGGATTTATACTTCCTTTAAAGGCCGGTAACAGATCAGTGACTCTCTTTGAGTTGTTAATATTTATGGGCGGTGGTGATCATTTTCCATCAGATGACCCGCTTGCTCGTTTGCCTCCCTCTCATAATAAAAAAATGAATAATAAATAATGAAGCCATAATAACTAAATTGTATATGAAAGGTAAATTATAAAAATAATTAAATGTTGGCAAATAATAAAGATGACTTATAATAATATGTGAAAGGTAAATTAGAAAAATGATATATATTTTTTAAATTCTTTACAAAAGTAATGATATCCCACCAAAAACATAAATGTGAAAAATAAATAAATGTTAGCCAAGTTCAATACTAAAAATATGCTTGGTCGTGGACTTAACCGACAAAAGAATTGAGATCTAATGGGTGCCAAGTTCAGCAGGTAATACTGAAATCTATTTGTAAGAACAAGTAACATCCTATCCTATTATATCCTATTCTTTGGTTTTTCTACTGCAACTGTGTTTTATATTGATGAATAAGTATAAATTCTTAATAAATATAAATCGAATAATTTACACAAAATAGATAACTGCCTAACTTATGTTAAATTTAAGCTTAATATTTGACTTGGCTAGTTTTTACCAGCAAATCGATTGTAGGAGATAAGTTGACTAGCCAAATAAGTATAAGATAATTTGTATGTGAAGAAGGTTCGAGGCCTGCTAGATAAGTACTTAGAAAACAAATAAAAGTTTTGTAAAGTCAAGTCATGTGCTTGTGACAAGTCAACTACTAGAACATACTTAACTTACGTAAACTATAATAAGCTAATTCGAGTTATTGTTACCAAATATAAAATTAGAAAGTAACGCTTACCTATAATTTATTCCAATAAACGGATCTCTCCTCAGACCACAGGCGAGCGTGCGATCACAGGCCACTTTTACTGTGAATCGGAGAAAAGTCACAACACGTGGGTAACCGTGAGGCGCGCACCACTCTCTCGTTATATTTGAACACATATAGCGTGGGGCCCTGGCATTGTTCGAAGTGGGGGCTGCCACTTATTAACAATGAAATATTTTGAAAGTTGAATGTCAGTCTTATGAGGTGAGGAGTAAACAGTTCCTGGAATTATGTCTTCATTTTACAAAAACATATAAGATTGCACCCGCAGCAGGCTTATTCATCAGTAAACGTAAACTTAAATTACTTAAAGTAAAAGTACCTAACTACCTACTAGGTAGGTATCAAAAAGTCATAATTCATCGATCAATAGAAGCCCGGAAGTTTCATCTATATTTACTCTAGCTACCTAATCTAAATAGCAATACCTACCTAAATGGAGTAGGGTAGGTACAAAGTACAGAACTTGCGTTTTTATTTTATCACTAGGGGACCGATTTTAGAAAATCACATCTATAAAAGTAACTACTGGCATGTGGTAAACATCAGCGAATTTCTACAAAAATATGCTGGAATAAAAAAAAATACAGCTATAATTTGCTAACTAATCTAAGTACTCGTATTTCAAATTCAACAGACTTTTTTACCATTTTCGGGATTCAACGTTTTTAGTGTTCCGTACCTCAAAAGGAAAAAGACGGCACCCATAGGATCACTTTTGTTCGTCCGTCCGTCCGACTGTCTGTCAAGACCCTTTATCTCGGAAACGTGTGAAGGTATAGAATAGAGTTAAAATTAAAATCATACAGGTACTCAGGCCTATAGTTACTTGAAGCTGTGCGTTTTTGCCGAAAAAAACATACCTAAGTACTTATACATATTTCGACACTCAAAGGAATCAAAATTTATAGGGTACTAGCTGTTGCCCGCGACTCCGTCCGCGAAGAATAGGGACATAAAACATAGCCTACGACCTATTCTCAGACCTACCGAGTACCTACAGAGAAAAAAGTTTCATGAATATCAGTCAAGCCGTTTCGGAGGAGTTCGTAAGAAACACCGTGACACGAGATTTTTATATACCTGCTAGCTGTTGCCCGCGACTCCGTCTGCGAAGAAAAATAGCCTACGACCTATTCTTAGACCTACTGAGTATAGAGAAAAAGGTTTCATAAAAATCGGTCAAGCCGTTTCGGAGGAGTTCGATAGATAACAAACACCGTGGCACGAGATTTTTATATATTAGATTAGATTTTTCATTGACCTAGAACTTGTTTGGCAAGCAATACTGTCTTATAGTACTACTACTACTTACTATGTACAAGACTCGCACTTGGTCGGTTTTTTTAATATCCTCTCAGTGGCATGTCGAGTCGAGTGGCATTTCCTAGATGTGATTGCAAACGCTCGTGCCTAAAATACTAGGTACACTCCCATAAAATACTAGATTTTTCAAAATACTACATTAGGTAAGTACCTATACCACATTTCTAGCTTACCGGATTCTCGTTTCACTAAATAAGACATTGCATGCATGGAATGTAATAAATAATATAGGTAATGTAGTATTTTGAAAAATCTGGTATAGACCGGGTCTTTCATAATGACTCGTGTCGTGGTTCTTATTTCATTGTCATTAATGTCTAATTTTGACAAATTCACGGGTATTCATGATGATATTTTAGGCACGATCGAATGATTAGGTTAGCCTGAAAAGATCCCTTTTAGGGATAAGTTCGCCTTTGTACTCTTTTTGTTTTGATGTTTTTTGTATTAATTTTATGTTTTATGTACAATAAAGTATTTACATACATAAATAAGTACATTATGGGCAAAATGTAGATAAATATTTTTACAATACATTTGCTCGAAAAAATCACTTTCAAAGGATGTATACATGGCTCGTAAGTTCATTTTACCGCACTAGTGCGATTTATTACAGTTTTTTTTAATTCTCCATTTTAAGTTTACAAGCAAAGAGTTTTAAGTGACAAAAATAAAAAAATATCGATTTATACGTAGAAAAATGTATAAATACACAAAACTAAGTAATGAATTTGCAAAATTGAATGTTATTATTATAAACTGTAATTTAATTACCGCAGATTTTAATGATTTCCACCTTTTATTTATTCGAAAAAATCGCAGTGGCTGAACGCGTCGAACCTTTGCCTGATAATTTTAGTTAACCTAATTAAAAACAAAACTTACGCATGCGCATTACGGTCGCGCCATTTTTGTAAAACTTTGCGTTGTTTTGAGTTGTTGATTATAGTATATGTACAAAAACCAAACAAAATGAGTGATGTTCAAGTGATGAAGTAAAGCGCAAACCGCGCAAAATAATCTTTTGCTACCAATAAGTATCTCGAGAAATATGTTTTTATTTTACAATTTTGTGTTATTAAGAGGGTACGATGGCTGAGTGACTTTTGAGAAATAGGTATTTTAATGAAATGTCGCTGTCTCGCCCGAACCCCTCCGTGTCAGTACAGCGAGAGCGGGACAACTGCAGCTCAGACCGTTATTAGGCGCGTAAAATTGATCAAAACAGCCCCTGTTTTCTTCTCGAAAACTGGACTACTAAAATTATTTTTTTCAAAAATAATTAAAGGACAGATTTAGCTATGCCCCTATTTTTTCCTTTTTTTGTTTATATCAGGGATTCTTTTCTGATGAGTGTCTGAAAATGGCGTTGAAATTGGGCAATTTTTTCAGTTTTTGAAAGCTCATATTTCTTATGTTAATTGAAATATGGAAAAAAACTAAACATAGGGGCATAGCTGTGGTAGATACAGATTACACAGTAAAAAAAAATTGGCTCTAAAGCCATTATCCAGGGAGGAAACAGGGGATTACGTTTGTATGGAGAAATGGTGCGCATCGTACCCTCTTAATTGCCTATTTTCTCACAAATGTATTGTAAAACGTCGTATGATACACGGTTGGCAAGGTTTTACAAACTCGTGACGATGAAAACCCTCGCCGTGCGGCTTGGGTTTATCACTCGTCAACTCATTTGTAAAACCATACTTACCAACCTTGTATCACAAATAACTATTTCAACACAGTTGCTCGTAAATTGACTCTTATTACACCGTTATTAGCTTCATAATTCAGCATATTACCACACTTGTGCTGTAAAAACATTACCGTGCAAGTGCTGTAATATAAACTTTTTTTTTAATTTGAGCAAAAGTTTATGTCTAAGAACATTGAATATTTTCACGAATATTAAATTATTTTAGGGTTAAGATGACAAATAAACATTTTATATCATCAAATTGTATATTTATAAACACAAATTAACTTAATTATCGTATTTACAAACATTAAATTTATAGTTTATTTTATTTTTTATATTGCTGCTGCTCTGGCTGAACAGCCGTTTCTCCAGTGCCTTTATTGAACCTGCGCGCGCATCGAAAGTGCGGCGCGCGAAAAAAACAAAACTAGTGTGCCATTTTACGTAAATATTTGGTAAAGTTGCTGCTGTGTGGTTAATTACTATCAAAAACGTCTACTTCAAATTAATTCAACCCCGCCGGAAATACTTATCGAGGCACGAACGCCTGTTGCCGCCAAAATCCAGAGAAAATTACCTGGCGGCTAACGAAACATTCAATCAGTGGAAAAACACCAAAAACGCAAGACGCAAAGGCATATTCGGAGAACGTATTTTTAGCCTACTTCAATAAACTGGCAAATAAATACAAGCCCAGCTCGTTATACTTCATGTTGAAAAGCACAGTAAAAACCAAAAATAATGATAATAATGCCTCATGAGTAATGACCAACATAGCACACTTGTATCATAATGTACTATTGTAGTCCATTTTACCACAGACAGGTGCCTATTACGATGAAGAGGGTGAGGATTAGTCCGCAAGATCGAACTCATATGCTCAACCTCTCTTACTTTTAATGGTAACTGTCCTCAACGCCCATGCCAGGTTGACCAACCAACTTTCGCTTCAAGTTTCTGATTTGCTATCAATATCATTGCGCACTTAAAAGTTTCTGTCAAAAATTGTCCAACTATTTAATACAGGTTGAAGATTGAAATGGGCCAATGGATATCTGGAAATACAAATAAAACCGGCCAAGTGCGAGTCGGACTCGCGCACGAAGGGTTCCGTACAATTATCTATAAAAATCACGTTAGTTGTATGGGAGCCCCCTTAAATATTTTTTTTATTTTAATTTAATGATATTTTTAAAGTCAATATAAAACCTAAAACATTTACAGAGACGTTACATTAAACTAATACAACCACCTGCCGAAAATATAATTAAATATTCTGTGAATATTTCAAGCTTCTACCTCTTGCCGTTATCAATATCGAGCAAAATCGAGCTTAAAAATCAAATTTTATTCCATTTTTAGGGTTCCGTAGTCAACTAGGAACCCTTATAGTTTCGCCATGTCTGTCCGTCTGTCTGTCTGTCCGCGGCTAAGCTCAGAGACTGTTAGTACTAGAAAGCTGTAATTTGGCATGAATATATACATCAGTCACGCCGACAAAGTAATTACATAAAAAAAATTAAAACATTTTTTTAGGGTACCTCCCATAGACGTAGTGGGGGTGATTTTTTTTTCTCGACTAACTCTATAGTGTGAGGTATCATTGGATAGGTGTTTGAAAATAAATAGGGGTTTTCTAAAACCATTTTTTGATAAAGTGAATATTTTAGGAGATATTCACTCCGAAAGTTCAAAATAATGTATCCCCCCCCTCTAACTTTTGAACCACACGTCTAAAAAATATTAAAAAATCACGTAAGTTAACCTTATTAAAACTTTCTAGGAAAATTATTTTCATCTTAATCAGTTGAGCAGATTTTAAGTTTTTGTAAAAAAATATTTCTAAACCAAGATTGTAATTTAACCGCCATTGCAAGCATTTTTTTTCTTTAAATACCTATAAGATCACGCTAACAGTATCTTCTATCAATGAGACTTTAACAGCTGCGCTAAACTGGTTCACCGCAAATAATTTATTACTGAATGCAGCCAAAACTAAATGTATAAAATTTACGTTGCCTGATGTAAGACAGGTTGACACAACTATATCCTTAAATGGAGAAAATCTGGAACTTGTGCATGAGACTGTTTTTCTTGGTCTTACCTTGGATCGAAATTTGCAATGGAGTCCACATATTTCTGGTCTTGCTGGTAGATTGAGCTCTGCCGCCTATGCTGTACGAAGAATCAGGCAATTTACCAACGTAGAAACTGCCCGGCTTGTTTATTTCAGTTATTTTCACAGCATAATGTCTTACGGCTTGCTAATTTGGGGCAAGGCAGCCGACATCGAAACGATCTTCATTCTACAAAAGAGGGCAGTCCGGTCTATCTACAACCTTGGCTCCCGGGTTTCACTAAGAAAACGCTTTATGGAGATAAACATCCTCACAGTAGCTTCACAGTACATACATGATGTGATATTGTATACACACAAAAATATCAAGTCCTTTAAGAAAATGTCAGACGTACATGATATCAACACTCGTAATAAACACAAGCTTGTCGTCCCTAAATTCCGTATACGGAAAATAAGCAAATCCTTTGTGGGAAACTGCGTGAGATTTTACAATGAAGTCCCTGTAGAAGCATGGAAATTGCCACACAACTCTTTCAAAGAATACATAAAGAGTGCACTCCTGAAGAAAGCATACTATAAAGTTGAGGAGTACTTATGTGATAATGCGACATGGCCAAGACTGAAAGCCGAAGATAATTAGTATGTCGATATGTGATACTTATGATGTAGTCGTGTTTGTGTGTGCGTGTGTGTGTTTGTGTGTGTATGTTTATGTTTATGTGGATGTGCTTTGTAATGTGAAGTGATGTGAAGTGTGACTTGTAGTGTCACGGCGCAATCCGCGGCTAGTTTCTGGTTCTGTTGCCGTTGTCCACTTAATTATAATAAGTAGGTACCTATTTGTTTGATGTTCGGAGACCTTATAAATCTCCAGCTCTTTATATTAATATTATTATTAATTTTGACCTTGGAGGCTTCTTACACCTCTAATGATTATGTAACTAGTTTACGTTGACATTTAGAGACTATATACATCTCTGAATTATTTAGATGAAGTATTTTTATTTATTACTAGCTGTTGCCCGCGACTCCGTCCGCGAAGAATGGGGGCGGGGGGATAAAAAATAGCCTACGACCTATTCTCAGACTTACCGAGTGTAGAGAAAATAGTTTCATAAAAATCGGCCAAGCCATTTCGGAGGAGTTCGGTAACAAACACCGTGACACGAGATTTTTATATATTAGATAACTAGCTTTTGCCCGCGACTTCGTCCGCGTAGAATTCCAATTTGTGGTAAAGCTTCTTCATCTCTTTCATTGTATAAAACAAAAATCGGGCAACGGCAACATCCATCATTATTATCATTTCATTATTTCATCATCATATCAGTTAGTGAATATTATAAATCCCGTTTATTCTCTATCCCGTGGGAATTTCAACAAATTGATCCTTATTCCATGCAAAATTTCGCTTATTTTTATCCCGCGGGAATTTTTCATTTTCCCCTAGAAAAAATAGTCTATGTCCTTGTAGCTTGTAGCTTTCTACGGGTAAAAGAAGTTTTAAAATCAGCCCCGTAGTTGAGTTCACTTATTTTTTTCCCGTGTGAATTTTGCTTTTTCACGGAGAAAAGTAGTCTATGTAAATAATGGTTGGTGTAACTTCCTCTTGGTGAAAGAAATTTTCAAATCAGCCCTCAAGTGATGTTCACTTCTTTCTATTCCACGGGAATTTTGCATTTTACCAAATAAATAGTAGGTTGCATTTAGGGTTGCATTTATCTGGAAAATAGCATCCTATGTTAATCAAGGACAGTGTATCTTTTCTATTGGTGAAAGACATTTTAAAATGAGCTCCGAAGTTGAATTTTTATTTCTGTCCCTTGGGAATTTTGCATTTTTCCGGAGAAAAGTAGCCTATGTCAATAAAGGATAGTGTAACTTTTTACTGGTAAAAGATTTTTTTTTCAAATCGGCTCGGAAGTTTCAGAGATTATCTATCCCACAGGAATTTCCAAAAATCCTGCAATAAGTTTTTTTGCTGTTATGTATGACCATTTACGTTTATACTGAATTTGAAAAGTTTAGTACTTAATTGTAGTTACGGAGATAGGATCCAGTTGATTTGAGTATATAAATCCTGATTTATCCTTATCCCGTGGATATTTTCAAAATTATTGAAATTAGCTTTATACCTGTTCTAATAGTCTACTTGCCTGCCCAATTGGAACAGTTTAGTAATCTTCGTTATGTGGATAGGGTCACTCTCGATTGATGAAATATATACATCCCGTATATTCCTTATCCCGTGGGAATTCCGGAAAATTATTTCTTATCGGATGCCTACGTCATACAAAGGACACATCCTCCAAGTTTCAGGTCTCTACATACAGCGGTTAGGCTGTGCGTTAATCCACCAGTCAGTCATTTAGGACTTCAGGACAAAGCATTTTATATATATTTGCATTGCACCAAGCTTTTATGCGAGTTCAACAATGATGTTTGAATACTCAATTCGATTTTATTCGAAAAAGGTTGAACTCACATAAAAGCTTCATCATCATCATCATCATTTCAGCCGTAGCACGTCCACTGCTGGACATAGGCCTCCCTCATTGACGCCCAATCATTACGGTTGGAAGCGACTTGCATCCACCCTGAACCTGCGGCCTTCACCAAAACGTCCGTCCATCTCGTTGGTGGACGTCCCACGCTGCGCTTGTAAAAGCAAAAGCTTGGTGAAATGCAAATACTACTTATTATAATTAGTTATTATCAGAGATCAGATCAGAAAGTGGTTGACAAACGTAGACAAATGGTTTGCAAAATTTGAAGTTTCGTTTCGTTTACATTGTGTCAAAATAAAAAGTAATTTAAATCAAAAGCACTAAGGAGTATTGATATCAACTTCGAAGCAAATCACCCCCAAAATAACTTTCTACTCCTTTTTAACCCCGTCAAGGGATGAATTTCAATAAAATACGAAACACGTCTTCCATCAATTCTGTTATAGAATGTTTATGCAAAATTTGAAGTAGATTGGACCAAAGAATCACGTTGTCCCATACAAACTTTGCCCCCCTTTTTTTACCCCCTTAGGAGTAGAACTACGAAAAATCCTTTCTTATCGGATGCCTACGTCATACAAAGAACAGACCCTCCAAGTTTCAGGTCTCTACGATCAGCGGTTTAGGCTGTGCGTTGATCCGTCAGTCAGGACAAAGGATTTTATATGTATAGATTAACTCAGGGACTTTATACATCCCTTTGCTATATTTAAGGCTGTATATTGTTAAGCTTATGGATTTAAACTTTTATATTTTAATTAATACTTTATTAACTAGTCACAGGCCCGCGACGCCGAAGTTCCCAAGACGGTCCCATAAGGCTTATGGGAACGGAAGCGATACATGCCCTCGGTACCGCTCTGCTTTCAGAGCATGACATGAGTGCGTGTGAGCCAACTTTGGGGGCGGCAGGCGTAAGCTCGCCTTTGAATTCCAAAAGTTTAATGTTTACTTGACCTGAAATGTGTTTTAACACATTCATTTTTAATGATTGTGACATTGGAAGACTATCTCTGATATATATATATATATATTTTTTTAACTATGGGACCCAATACATCCCTGTATTGTTTTTTTATATAATTATTATTATTTTTTATTTAATTCTATATTTTTATGGTTTTTTAGTTTGTAATTTATTATATTTTAATTTGAAAAGATGACTTCCTGCCAAGTTTCTTGCGGCGCATTCTTCTTGGCAATGATGGTCCTTACGAAAGCGCTGGTAGTTTAAAAAAGTGACATGTAAAAGAGCCCTTTGCGGCCTATTTGCAGAATAAACGTTTTGACTTTTTGACTTTCTTTCAAATAAAAAAATATATTACATCTGAAAAACAATCAACTTACCTACATACATACTAGTTCTTAGTTACCCAATTCACCGATAGATGGTGCTGTACCGCCGACGTTGGGACCAAAACAACCACATTAATAAAGTATGCAAAGATTTTTTCGTACCTGCTACGGAACCCTATCTTGGGCGTGTCCGACACGCTCTTGGCCGGTTTTTTAGTATTTTTTGTTATAGCGGCAACCGAAATACATCATCTGTGAAAATTTCAACTCTCTAGATATCACGGATTTCACGGTTCCCGAGATACAGCCTGGTGACAGACGGACAGCGGAGCCTCAGTAATAGGGTCCCGTTTTTACCCTTTGGGTACGGAACCCTAAAAACGTGTTCTAAAAAGATAATCAACGGTTTTTATCCATGACGTAACGGAGATCGTACCTACCTAAGTAGGTACCTATATGGGTTTGAGGAAAGAAGTCGTGTTATCTATTCTAATACCTTTAAACGAGCAATTCTTGTATATATATATATATATATATATAATCAGGATCTCGGAAACGGCTCCAACGATTTCGATGAAATTTGGTATGTGGGGGTTTTCGGGGATGAAAAACTGATCTAGCTATGTTTCATTTTCAGAAAACCGCTTTTACTCGTGTTTTCCGGCTATTTTTGTTTGCATTAGAATACAAAGCTAAATTTCGCCGGCTTCGAGCAGATCATAATAGCACAGTAGAAATCGGATGGTCGCGGATCCAGCCACCCTCGGTTCGATTCCACGTTTTTTTTAAGGATTTTAGTTTTTTTTTTAAGTATTTTTCATGAGAAAACGAAGTTTCTTCTTTTGTGAGTAAAAGTATTATAGGGAACGTGCAGTAACTATAGGCAGCAGCACTGATGCGACAAAAGAGACACTATGCGGACAGTAAAACAAACTTATCAAGGTAAAGCATTCAAATTGATGGCACCCTTATGACACCAGTTGGCAGCACCGTCTATGTGCACGTTCCCTATTGGGAGCAAAGAACAAGAAAAACCGGTTGTCTGTAAAGTCGGTTTACGGATGATAGTTTAACGTGGCTCACCCCCCCACCCCCTCCGGTTTTTTTGTCAAATATCTTGAAAACGGTGCATCCTACGGCAAAATCAATGAAATTTTCATCCCCCTTTGATACCCCCACGCTCCCTCCCACGCATCCCCCCGCACCCCCTCCCCCCTGTCACCCCCCAACCCACAAAAATAATAATAAATTATTTCTGTGCCCCAACCCCTCCGGTGTTTTTGTCAAATATCTTGAAAACTGTGCATCCTACGGCAAAATCAATGAAATTTTCATCCCCCCTTGAAACCCCCGAACCCCCTCCCCCGCAAATATATAATCAGGATCTCGGAAACGGCTCCAACGATTTCGATGAAATTTGGTATGTGGGGGTTTTCGGGGATGAAAAATTGATCTAGCTTGGTCTTATCTCTGGGAAAACGCTTGGTACCGAGTTTCTGCCCGAGCAGAGCTCGGTCGCCCAGGTACTATTATTTATTATGTACTTACATAGATTTGTGCTTTTGTTCGTTAAAAATTATTTTAAAAACCATTTAACTGATTTCGATGCGGTTTTTTGCATTATAAGTTTAATGAAATGAAAAGATTTTAAAAGAACTTAAACACCACGCAGTAGTCGAACCTATCTACAGTAAATGATCAACCTGTGCAGCCGTGTCGCATTAAGATAAGTTAAAACAAGTTAAAAGCATTGTGTTTTATTTCACCCCATTTAAACACTGTTAAGGTAGGTATTAAGTAAAACGACGGTGTTTAACGAATCATTTTAATAACAATTACAAACATTACTTATCTAATCTAATAATTATTATTTATGCACAATTTAGTTATAGGTATACATGTACCTACGATAGGGTTGCCATACGTCCCGGTACGCCGGGACATGTCCCGGTTTGAAGCATGGTGTCCCGGCGTCCCGGCCGATAAGCAAATTGTCCCGGTTTAAAAATCATAGTAATTTAATAGAGGGCTGGACTTGGTAAACAGTAATATACCTAGCGGCAGCGCATGCTACACGCTGCGCTCGTAGCCGATAATGTGCATTTTCACGAATATAGCGAAAAGCGCCAACAAACAGAAAACCCTAAACAAAAAAAAGTAAAAAACTCGCTGGCATTGAATGGCTGTGTTAAAAGTTGTTTTGTGTTTAGGCAAGGACTAAACCTTTAAAGTTACCTATTGCTGTAATACAAGTTTCTTTTTTCTACCTTTACTAGTTTTTCTTTAAATGTCCCGGTCTGAGTCCCCACACTTATGGCAACCCTAACCTACGATAACATAAGGCTTCTTTGATATTTTGTTCACTATGATTATGATGATAGTAATACCACATCGGATTGGCTTATCGATGTACATATCTACGTATTAATCCATATAATTCTAGAAGGGTGTAAAATGCTGTCTCACCGGGAGCCTTCGCGGTTTTTTGAAGACATTTCTATTTTGTAAATATGTACCATACTTAGAACTATGATATACTTAATATTCTTTGCAATATTTTGTTGAAATGTATTGTTAAATTGCAGTGAATATTATATCATGCCCGTGACCGGCGAAAAATAAGGAAATTAGCCTCAGACCTGATTCAATTGCGCTACGGGTAAAACATGTGTCAGTTCAGTATCAGTTTTCTTTAAAAATGCCGTCATGGGTAATGAATAAATGCAGTAATTACACTGTTACCGTTGAAGACCGGCGTAACGTCATTCCGTTCGTAACTAAACTACAGAGCATAACATTTTTTTAAATATTAGGTACTGTGGGTACCTATTAGGTTGCAGTAACGCGTTGGATGCGGATGGCACAGGGCCGATCTGTTTGGCCAACCTTGAGGGAGGCCTATGTTCACTAATGTTCAGCAGTGGACGTCTTTAGGCTGAAATGATGATGATGACTAATGATGAAGTACCGGTAAACTGGGGCTACTTTGATAGATTTAAAATGGTTATAAAAACGCAAATATTCATAGATCGATTGAGCAAATGACGTAAAAAGTTAGGTAATTTATCAAGGCAGTTATTTCACTGCCACAGATGGTCTAAAAAAAGACACGGCTGTTTTCTAATGTAGCCCCTGCATTTTAAAGTAGGTAACCCCGTTTTACGGTACTGTAAAAACGAAGTGTTTAGTAAATAATTTCGTTTCGAGAGGAATAAATGAACTGACAGGAATAGTAATAACTGGATGCCAACGATATAATTAATCCAGAGTATGTTCTGTACAATCTTAGAGATTATATGAAATACTATTTCAAAATGTTTAATCCCGTTTTCTTTTTAAGCTGAATAAATCTATCGTATTGTCACTCTTTGTTTTCATTATTATCTTACTCAAATATCGCTCATCTAAGAGAAAATTCGCATAACAGCTTTTTGACAATTTTATAGGAGAGCGAGAGTTAAATACATAGGTACATATTTCAAAACTAAACTCTGAATTATTAATTTTAAGTTACTTTAGCAGATCCAAAGAGTATTGTAATATTATATGAACAAGAGTGGCAACTCTATGGTCAAATATGCATGTATGGAAGGTGCTGCTGCCCTACGCCCTGGTGAAGAACTAATGTGACGTATCTATAGATGTATACCTATCTATATGTATATGTTGGTAGTGATGTACAGCTATAATTACGCGTAATTTTAATTGATAGGCTAATTGCCACTATTCGTATTTTAGCCGTCTAATTCAAATCAGCATATACGAAGTATAAGCGGCTAAACCCGATTTGCACTATACGGCTAAAATACGAACATTGGCAAGTGGGCTATCAATTAAAGTCCTTGACCGTACAATTTGGTACGCCATGGCCATGGCCGATGAATGACAACTGACAAGTTTGACAAGTCAACCAAGATGGCCGCTAATTTAGTTCTTTACCAAACAACCAGAGATCGCTGTAGTCGCATGAAAAGTGTGATATTATGTAAGTGTGCCCCCCCTGAGCAGATCCTTCAGTTTGATAATGTGCAAAAAGCTGCCTACCTAAACTATAAGAAATATAATATGGTATCTTACACTTACACTTAGATAAGTCTTCTTCTGGCTGAAATGAAAAATGTGTTAAAATGTGCCTTTATGATATTTGTATTTAAGTATTTAAATGAGGCATTGTTTTGTCTCTAATATTAAACATGTTTGTAATAATTTAGTTTTGTCCTTCTTTTGGGCGATAGATTCCACTTTTGGCACTAAAATCCAATAATATTTTTGCATTATGTTTCTGTTCTGTTCGATGAACGATACTTACTTGTTCTCCCAAACCTCCCCGTTTCTCCCCGCATTAGATTGGCATTCCTGCCAATTAAATATGATTATTATTGAATTAAATATGGTGTATCGACCTACGGCAAAATAATGTTGTCGATTAAGAAAGGTATTTTATTCAGCTATAACGTGTCTATTAGTAATACGTTATTCTGTAGTTTTACGCTTACTGCTTGACTTAGACGGGTGCGGTTACACACCTGTATTTGTCGACCCGGAATGAACGAAAGCACGACCTGATAATTCAAGCCCTTGTAGCAATAACATGAGGGTTTGAACTAGTAGGTCGTATATTATTGTCATTAATTTCGGATCGACAAATACGGGGTCGTATTTTAACTTTACGGCTTAGACGTTTGACGCCATTGAGCAAGAATGAGAAAGCTACAGTGACACTTGTTCATATTGACTATCGCAAGGAACAATAAAATTGTTTTGAGGTGTCATCTTGTTTGTGCGTACCATAACAATGTGGACTATTGTAATGATACTCGATTTTAAACCATATTGGCTCCATCATAGGCGGAAATGTTTAACGCAACTCCTTTGACGGGTTGAACATTTTTGAGCGCGTTGTCCTATCCAATACGAGTATTATTGCCAGTGACTGTAGACATACATATTAGTTTAGATAAATCAATCTCACTCATAGACGGGTGTGTACTACTTATATCTATTTAATGATCGACATGATAGCTTTGGTTACAATAAATATGGTCCTCCACACAGAGGAGTGTCATTTCGGATTAAATTTCGACATACGACATACGATTTTCGACTACGTTTTTTTATCCTTCATTTGCCGCAATGTTAGAGATATAAAGCAATAAAGCAGTAAAATGTCATAGAAATCTTAGATACAAATAATAAACAGTCTTAATAATCGATGTTTTCGTTAAAATATCTCAAACAGGCAGATATAAAAATATAATATAATTTTAAATCAAATGCGTTGTAAACACAATGATTCGCCTTCAAATAAAAATAATTAATTAAAAATAACTGATGAAATGCGAGTAAGACTCACGAATTTTCGGACGAAATCTAAAAAGACACAAAAGTTATATGACATTGTTATAATTGTGGTTGTATTCCAACTGTCTAATGCGTGTGTTCGAAAGAAAACGAACTGGTAAATATTTAAATGATCACGTATTCATGAAATGTAGTAGGTTTTACTAATTTAATTCCCAAAGTAGCTCTAGCTCTTGGATCTACCAATGCTACAACATTGTTTTTTTATATTTTAGGTAACCTTAGAAATTAAGTAACATTTAAAACTCACTTAAGTAACTCTGTAAGTAATAATATAACAATATTGTTAGTAAAAAGTAATAGTATTACAAAATGTATTATCTACGCCAACAACATAAATTATATTAATGGTATCTGCCTCTGTTGCTTACAAATAAATCACCTTTATACACCGCACAAAATTTAACCTTATGATACGTTTTGGTTCAAGGTAATCCGCAGGTACTCCAGATTCTGGATTGATGATTATAAAATACTTACACAAGACGCTAAAAATCTTACTTACGTATTTCTATAATACTTCTTACATTCCTCCTGTATGGTTTAACTTACAATGACCAAATCTTCAAAATGCTAAAAACGGTAGAACTACTTTCTCCCTTAATTTTATTTATACATACTAGTCGTTTATATCATGAGCTTGATGTGCTTTATCCTCCTGAGGGCCACGAAAATTTTGTTTCAATGAACTTTAAACTTTATGTCACTTTGAGTGAGTTCGATATCACATTAGAAGTAAGTCCTATATAAAGGACAGAGAATATATGAGGCACAGGAAACAAAATTTTGTTTCAATGAACTTTAAACTTTATGTCACTTTGAGTGAGTTCGATATCACATTAGAAGTAAGTCCTATATAAAGGACAGAGAATATATGAGGCACAGGAAACAAAATTTTGTTTCAATGAACTTTAAACTTTATGTCACTTTGAGTGAGTTCGATATCACATTAGAAGTAAGTCCTATATAAAGGACAGAGAATATATGAGGCACAGGAAACAAAATTTTGTTTCAATGAACTTTAAACTTTATGTCACTTTGAGTGAGTTCGATATCACATTAGAAGTAAGTCCTATATAAAGGACAGAGAATATATGAGGCACAGGAAACAAAATTTTGTTTCAATGAACTTTAAACTTTATGTCACTTTGAGTGAGTTCGATATCACATTAGAAGTAAGTCCTATATAAAGGACAGAGAATATATGAGGCACAGGAAACAAAATTTTCGTGGGCCTCAGGAGGATAAAGCACAATCTCAGAAACTATTACCTTCAGGCTTTATTAAAAAAATAAAGTATTAGGAGAGTGAACATACCCATAATAAATTACTATTACGAGTATTTATTACGGCTACGTTCTCTCCGATGTTTCTGACAGCGGCTGTATAGTCAAGCTGATATTTCAATATTATACACGATTATAGATCTCAAAAAGATATACACGCGACTCTACTGTTCAAAGACTAAAGAGTTTGTGTTGATCATTTTGAGGTCTTTTTTTTTAATAAATGTCGATGGTCACTGTACAGGCTGCCATTTGTATGACATGGAAGACTGTATTATTCACAACCCCGGGCTTGCTTGCTTGCATTTTTCAGTTTCAATTAACAAGGTTTTAAAGTATAAAAAAGAGCTCGGCTCAGCATTTTATATTGTAATTTTAAGATTCCATTGAATTCATAAATGTGACAGCTAGTATAATAGTTAACCTCATGAGTTCATGACCAACTTAACAGTTTTCTCTGAGTACTTGGAATCAATTACAAAGGAACGAAGTGAGATTTTTTGATCTTTTTGGCAATATCAATTTTGAAATTCAATTTTATTATTTTGCCGACGCGAGCGGATCAGAAGTAGACGGTGAGATTCATATGTTCCGCCACGGTTGGATTCGTTGCTTCGTTCACCTCGCCCTCACCGCTTCCCTGTCAAGAACATATAACAATAAACAAAATTAGATTTTTTGTTGCTTTAAAACAAATAAATAGTTAGTTGATTGATATGTGAACAATGACGTCATATGTCGCTATTGTCATTCAAACTCTATGGGAGATTGTGTTTTGACAGCTCATAAAAAGAACGTCAGTTGATTGGTGGTGTCAACATCCCTATTTCAATGACAACGAATGGTCAGTGGTCAATTTGTTTTACGGACACGTTACTACCACACACAACAGGTTCTTTATCTTTATCTTTGTTACTATTTAATGAATTTTCCTGGTATAATACATTTGTAATTTACCATGAGCTTTACGGTGAAGGAAAACATCGTGAGGCAACCTGCATACACCTGCGAAAAATTTCAATAGTGTGTGGAGTTCCCAATCCGCACTGCGCCCGTGTGGGAACTACGGCCCAAGCCCTCTCATTCTGAGAGGAGGCCTGTGCCCTGCAGTGGGACGTATATAGGCTGGGATGATGATGATGATGAATGCATTTGTGGTTGTGTATTGTAAGAGAAATTGTAGTCTGTTAATTTATGGCAAGTTCCAAAAGCGCTGATAGACTGAAAAAAAGAAACGCGTAAAAGAGCCGCTAAAGGCTTACTTACAGAAATAAATTTTAGATTTTGATAGAAAGTTATGGACGGATTGATTGACAATTTGGTGTTGTTTGTTTATATGACAATATACCTGATCGCCGTCGTCCCAGCTAAGTTTCTTAACGCGCGCGGGTATGGTGGCGCTAGGCCAGGCCACGCCGGACCTCCCGCCCGCTCGCTGCAAGTGATCGCTCATGAGCGCTACGGGCGGAGCCTCGGGCGGCGCGGGCGCTACTTTGCCCTTCGGCAACCGCTGCGACTGCCGTCCCACTGTTGCATCTACACGGTAAAACAAACAAACTATTAGTAATAGTAGATTGATAAACAAGGTTCGTAATTGATCATTTACACTCGAGTTGAACACTCTACTTTTGGTCTAAGAGCCGTTGAAGATCGACCTTCACCGATCTGTTAACTCGATGAGACATATTTTTTATCAAATATAATTTATAAACAAATATGCCTATGATAACTTGCCTATCGAAAACTGTTCATAGCTATTTTTTTTATTTTATTTTATTGTTGAGTGCCTTTAGCCATCTTCCAACTCCATCATCACCCTACCCTGGTTACCATCTGGGCTCAAAGTACTCGTCAAGACGAATCAAACGAGTCCAAACTCGATGGGGTTGTGTAGTTTTATTGTGGAGTGCCTTTGGCCATACTGAATTAATGAAATTACGAATTACCCCATCGAGTTTGGACTCGTTTGATTCGCCTTGACCAGTACTTTGATCCCAGATGGTAACCAGGGTCTGATGATGGAGCTGGAAGATGGCTAAAGGCACTCCACAAAAAAAAACAAAAAGAAAAACTATGAACACTTTTCGATGGGCAAGTTATCATAGGCATATTTGTTTATAAATTATATTTGATAAAAAATATGTCTCATTATCGAGTTAACAGATCGGTGAACGTCGATCTTCCACGTCTCCTCTACTATTTTCATCACAAATGCGAGGAAATAAAGAATAACCGTTATGTTAAAAATGTACACGCAATTTGTAGCAGAGCGGAAGAAAATTTATCGCGCAAGCCGTCTTTTGTTTTTTTTTAACGGCCTCGGGCTTTTGGCTTTTGCACATTCAGCCAGCACTGGCCAGCAGCATTATCCCAGCATGGAGGTTTGGAGGTAAGTATTACGCATTACAATCTCCTTGTTTACCAGTTCTTGAATACAAAGGAGCACCATTCGATTTTTAAATTTACTTACATCAGATGTACTTAAATCGAATTTACAACACGGATTTCAAGTTAAATGCAGCCTACTTTCAGAGCTTATTAAGTGATGAAAAATTAAAGATATCATACCATAGACCACAGACATAGGTTAGCGAGTGAGTAGCTAAAATGGCGGGTCGTAGATTTTCTTTATTTTTTCAATGTGTACTTTTATTTTATTTTTATCAACTTGTTTCATTTTTGAGAAAAGCACTATACAAGCTTCGCCCAGTAATCGCCATCCTGGCCTCGTATCATTGCTGGCCTCACTTAGCGGTTCGGCCATCAAACTTCTACTCGTCCAGGATGGCTTACTTACTGGTCTCTGCAGTAATGTACTAACAACAGCGAGCCCGAGTTGGCTGCGCCCAGCGCCGCGGCCGGCTGCTCCGGCGCCGCGGGCAGAGGCTAGTGTATCGTATCGTTGGTATTAACCAAGGATGATAATAGACTGGATTAGCAATCGCCATAGTACAGATCGGCCGCGGAAAAATAGTTCGATTATCAAATCTAGATGGCGCTGACATATAGCCCGAGGGTTTGAAAGCAAAACAATAAGACTACAGATATTTCATATTACTGCAAATGTATTATTATGCAATATTTTTGAAAAATAATACATTTGTAGTAGTTAATATCAAACATTTGACGAGCAGATGGCCTAGTGGTTAGAGAACCTGACTACGAAGCTTGAGGTTCCGGGTTCGATTCCTGTGTCGGGGCAGATATTTGTATGAAAAATACGAATATTTGTTCTCGGGTCTTGGGTGTTTAATATGTATTTAAGAATGTATCTATCAATATAAGTATGTTTATCCGTTGCCTAGTACCCATAACACAAGCTTTGCTTAGCTTACTTTGGGACTGGGCCAATTGGTGTGAATTGTCCCGTGATATTTATTTATTTATTTATCTGTAGTCTTATTGTTTTGCTTTCAAACCCTCGGGCTATATGTCAGCGCCATCTAGATTTAATAATCGAATTATTTTTCCGCGGCCGATCTGTACTATGGCGATTGCTAATCCAGTGTATATCATCGTTGGTAATACTGACTCCTGGCGGGCGCGGCGGGCGTGTCGCGCAGGTCCAGGCTACTGGTGGAGTTGGCGAGTATGGTGCTGGCGCCCGCGCTGACGCTGAGCAGCGACCCCGAGCTGGCTGCGCCCAGCGCCGCGCCCGGCTTCTCCGCCGGCGGCGGCGCCGCGGTGGCCGACGACTTTGAACGTTTCCTACAAACAAAACAAATATAATTGTCAACATTTCATATTTATATGACTACTAGCTGTTGCCCGCGACTCCGTCCGCGAAGAATAGGGGTAGGTAGATATAAAAAATACCCTACGACCTATTCTCAGACCTAACAAATACAGACAAAAAAGTTTCATAAAAATCAGTCAACGTATGTATTGCCGTGGAGCCGTGGAGTGCCGGCTAGCCGTGGAGTGCCGGCTTAAGAATAGCACTCCCCCAACTCTTCTCGCGGGTGTCGTAAAAGGCGACTAAGAGTCTCTGTGAGCAGCAGCGATACCGGTGTGAATATACTGCGATTACCAACCCGCCTGCTGTGGTTAACACAACAAGCATTCCTCACGTTTTTTCCCTTCACCGTAAAGCTCGTGGTATTATATGAGAAACCGCTAGCCTACCACGACTTTAACACGTCTTCACTTATCTCGATAAAAAAATAAAACGTCAATCTAACGTTGAGAACAGCATGAGTTTGACCACTACAGTCACATGATTTTGCGAGCACTCACGTTCGGTACATGTAGGCGAGCACGAGCGCAATCAGCGCGAGCACGACGAGCGCGACGAGCGCGAGCGCGCCCGAGAACACGAGCATGCCGCCCGCGCGCGGCTCGCGCGCCACTAGCAGCCGCGAACTGACGTGCACTATCACCGGCACTGATGTCTGTGGACATACATAACCTGGCCTTATAACTACCTCTATTTACATTCAGCCGCAGTGAGCTGAAAAGTGGGCAGGACTAGTGTGAACATGATATTTCTCATGCCACTGCCATTGGCGCTGCCGCGCGCTCCCCAAAAGAGGGGGGGTTTTGTGTAAAGTCAAAGGAAAGGCAGCGCGTGTTTTACATTCTGCCCCGTCGCTCAGTAGTCACCGAGCGCCTGAAGGAGTAATTCAAACTCTCTTATTTTTTTTAAAAAATAGAACATAATTTGTGTATAGCAAAAAGACACATATTATTTTGACATCTGCCATTCATTGCCGAAACTCGAAAGCGAAGTGGTAGGGCAGTATGTAGACACACACGAATATACGATCCTGCAGCAGTATTTACGGAATTGTTGCCGACAGGAGCCAGACACAGATATGTGCCAAATGAAAGGCTAATTATTTTTATTTTTATTTTAATCTGTAACATTGGTACTATTTGAGACGAAGGAAACTTACTTCTACGATACGAGGGGATAATTAATGGAAATGTATTTACTGGTATCCTATTATCTCGCCTCATTCGTTTTTCATTTAATTCTTAGATTAATTTGTCTCATTCTGTATTCGTCACTCATTCTTTATTCGTCTTGTTCGCTATACGTCATTATCTTATTTGGTCAAATTCTGTAACTTGTCTCTTTCTTCATAATCATGTCTTATTCGTTTTTCGTCGCGGTCTTCCTTGGACTAAATCTTTGTTTGTCTTCCTCGTTTTTAGTATCATTCGCAGTCTATCAGACTAATTACGAATGTGACCAGCACAGAACGAATCGAAATAATTTTGGTGAATAAGTAAATGAGACAAAAAACGAAAGGGAATAACGACGAATGAGTCCAAGGAAGACCGTAACGAAAACCGTGACAAGTTGCATTATTTGACCAAAAAAGATAGTGACGGAAAGCGAACAAGACGAAGACGAATACAGAATGAGACGAAATAAGACTTAAACGAATGAGGCGAGATAATAGGATACCTACTACATATTATATGTATGTAGCTATGTACCTACTACGAAATTCAGAATTCGAACTTCGTATCGTGCCAATCCGCTCACGCTGATGGTATTTAATAGTTATGAGAGTGAGTAAGTCGTTACGATACGAATTTCGATTATCGGAGTGCCCTCCCTGACTTCACATACATATATAGGAGGTCTCACATTACACTGCGCCAGGGCAGGGAAGTGCAAGTTCCCACCGCGACCAAGCCGCGCCAGTAATTATTCATACAACACCTTGCAAGACATCATCATCATCATACCAGGGTCCCACGTCCCACTGCACGGCTCAGGCCTCTTAGAATATTAAAGGTCCCTTGGGCCGTAGTTCTGGGAACTTCCCACGCATCATTGAATTTCTTCGCAGGTGGTGCAGATTTCCTCACGATGTTTGCCTTTACCGTAAAGCCATGAGCTTTACGGTAAAGGCAATTTAATTTTTATTTAATTTCAAATCTAATGAACATAAACTCCAAAAAACTCAGAGTTGCGAGCTAGGGAGAGGCACCATAAGCAGAAAATATTTTGCCGCCAAGCATGTACCTGATGTTATCCAAAAAGGAACCACATACATAACACATAATATTATTTATCATATAATACAAATTTAAACTTGGGTACAACCGTCGCTACCGTTCTCTTCAGGGTTCCCGTTTTTTTGGCGAGATCTCGTTTTCTGTCAGTCTGTGTGACACATAGACGTTTGTTATCAGTAGAGACCGGATTATATGCATATTTAGCCCATTTTCACCTATCATTCCATATTTTACTTAAAATCTTGGGATGATGCATATTTTCAATAGATAAATTGTAATATTTCTGAGTAAGATAATTAATGATTCATTCCCAGAACCAATAAATGCTATATAATAACATTGAACCTAAATTTTTAATTAAAATTTTATTAATTTAAGGCAACCGGGCATTGCCTCAGTGTAAGTGGAACATTCGTTTTCCACTTGTAAAAATAATTTGATTAATTAAAGGCACAATTTTAGTCTAGGTATATAAAGTAGAACGTTTATAAAAGTACCTCATTCTTAATTTACTCTTGATATCTTACAGTTCTTGACAACTTAATGTTGCATATTTTGACAGTTTTCGTGCATATTTATAAAAAAAAGACCGGCCAAGAGCGTGTCGGACACGCACAAGGTAGGGTTCCGTACAAAAAAATCAAGTAATATTTTTCTAAGGATTTCGTATGTGTACGGAATCATCCAAGTTTAGGTAGGTATGTTTTATACCTTAGGCTACTATTTACTCTTAAACTACAAATAATTTCCAAGCAATCTTAGCCGCTATAATTTTCCTAGTAAATTTGATATATTTACTACCATTCTGAATTTTTTCAAATTTTTCCACCTAACAGTTTAGATTTTAGAGGGGGGGGGGGAGGGGACGCTCGATTTTAATGAAAATTTTCACTTTAAAGTTGAATATTTCGCAAACAGATCACTGAATAGAATAATCATGTTAGCAACCCCGCAATGGTTTTAAAAGACCTATCCAACGATACCCCACACTATAGGATTAGTCAAGAAAAAAAAATCACCCCCCCTTTACGTCTATGGGAGGTACCCTAAAAAAAATATTTTTTTATTTTTTATTTTACCACTTTGTTGGCGTGACTGATATGTATATTCATGCCAAATTACAGCTTTCTAGTACTAACAGTCTCTGAGCTTAGCCGCGGACAGACAGACAGACGGACAGACATGGCGAAACTATAAGGGTTCCTAGTTGACTACGGAACCCTAAAAATCATGCATATTTGCATGCATATTTCAAACTTTTTATGTTACATAATATCATCCGGTCTCTAGTTATCAGTGTGCGGGAATTAAAATAATACAGTTACCTGTCTCGGCGGCGAACCCGAGTCAACAGCGGTGGCAACGACGTGTAACACCGAAGAGTTGAGCGCAGCGAGAGCATTCTGCCGCATGAACATTTCGCCGGCGTCGTTTATGTAGAACATGCTGCCAAGGCAATTCGAAGTTATCAAAATCATATAATTCTTGCACAAGTAAATAAATTTTCTCAAACATGCTATGAAATATTGACGTTATGTTCCTTAAAATACGCCACGAACTGTCACGTTGCAGGTGCGGCTAGACGAGAGGTCAATAATGGAATTTCATACAACATTGCTGGCCAAGGCCAGCAAAGTGATCGTCTTTTGTTTTATGTGACACAGCACCATGACGTTTAATAGGTCGACGTGGTCGACGTGGATGGATGGATGGACGGACGGACGGACGGAGGGATGGATGGATGTTGATGGATGGATGGATGGATGGATGTTGATGGATGTTGATGGATGTTGATGGATGTTGATGGATGTTGGTTGATGGATGTTGATAGATGTTGGTTGATGGATGTTGGTTAATGGATGTTGATGGATGTTGATGGATGTTGATGGATGTTGATGGATGTTGGTTGATGGTTGTTGATGGATGTTGATGGATGTTGGTTGATGGATGTTGATGTATGTTGATGGATGTTGATGGATGTTGTTGGATGTTGATGGATGTTGATGGTTGTTGATGGATGTTGATGGATGGATGGATGGATGGATGTTGATGGATGTTCTTGTTCATGGATGTTGACGGATGTTGATGGATGTTGATGGATGTTGATGGATGTTGATGATGTTGTTGGTGATGGTGATGGTGATGGTGATGGTGATGGTGATGATGATGGCGGTGATGATGGTGGTGATGATGATGATGCATGTTTGAGAAAAACTCTATACAAGCCTTGGCCACGAACAGGGATTGCCGGCCTCGTATCTCTAGATGGCCTCGTTAACACTCGGCCATCTATAACTACTCGGCCGGCAATCCCCTATTTCGCGGCCGCTGCAGTAATGTACTATCGCCCCAAGCGCCAGATAACCACCTTAAAGGCCCAGTTTGCGTGCAGTGGCTAGACATCTGTCTATAACAATCTATAGCAATAAACATCAACGGCTGCAAGCAAATTTGTTTTGAAAATGGGTATCTGGCGCTTGGGGCGATAGTACTAATACCATCCATTTATAAAAGGAACCTGTAACGAGCGAGTGTACAGTACGGTGGGTGTGTTTTGTTACTTTAAGATTCTCAGATGCAGCTTACTTTGGTACGAGACAAAGTTAGCCGGTACATGCGGTTTTTCGCAAATCCACATCCAGGCTCTTTGCGAGAGTGCAAGTGCACCTAAAATAGTTATTTATGATACAAGAGCGGAACGTAGCTAATTCCCAACGAAAGACGGAGGTCTTAAACACGAGCGAAGCATAAGTGTGGAATTTCCTACTTTCGACACATGGATGGAATCATACAACGTTTCCATCCATTAAGCGAGGGAAAAAAATCGGCGCAAAACGGGGCTTATTTACTTTCCATTGCAGGAAAGTCTCGTAGGTGTTTACATAATATTTCAGCATCGACTTAATCGACAGGAGACTGTCACTGTGACGTCAGGCGGCGTCAGGATTTTGGTGATAATTAAAAAAATCCAAATTTGAATATACATATATATTATAACTAGCTGACCCTGCAAACGTTGTTTTGCCGTATATCACCTAAGGGTATAAAAAAATAGCCTACGACCTATTCTCAGACCTACCGAATACAGAGAAAAAAAGTTTCATAAAAATCGGTCGAGCCGTTTCGGAGGAGTTCGGTAACAAACACCGTGACACGAGATTTTTATATATTAGATTATTATATATATTTTTTTTTCTTATACTACATAGGCTTGCGTTTGGCCACAATCACGCCTGATGGAAAGCGAAGATGAGGCCTACGATGGAGCACGCTTGCCTAGTAAATGCTCATTCACCCTAGACTTGAAAGCGGCCAAATTGTAGTGTTCAGGGAACACAGTCGCAGGCAGGGAATTCCACTCCTTAGCTGTGCGGTTGATGAAGGAAGAGCGAAAACGCTTTGTATATGTAAAAAGTATTGCGCATTTATTGCAGCATCGCCTTTTTGCAAATTCTACCGCGGCACGGGCGCTGCCCACACCGGGATGCTGTCAAGAAATCGTAGAGAAACATGTCTCTTCGAACCAACTATTACTGTATCATGTAACTTAATAGAAGTAAAATGCAACGGCTCTAGCTGAGAAAAAACTATCGGACGCGTCGTCTTATAAATGCGTACGGTCGTTTAGACGACATTCTCAACTGAAGATTGCCGGCCTCTGCAATAATGTACTATTCAGATGCTACTATCTACTGAAGAACGCATCCCGTAAATTACACAGGTCAACACGAATTTATCTTTGTTAAGAGAGTATGAAATTTCAATAGATCTAACAATAAGTTAGAAATAAAAAAATTATGGCCTGAAAAACTTTGCTTTTTAAAAGCTTTTTATTAACTTGCAATGTATGTAAATATATTGTATGTACGGGTGAAATCTTGGAAGTTGAATTTGACCCACTTCCAGTGGTCGGATCAACTTGAAATTTGGTTATGTACTTATGTAGGTTGGATGACAATGCAAGCATGTACAGTCAATAAAAAGTACAGTCAGCGTAAAAGCTTGTATTGAAAATGAAATTTTTACGTTAATATAAAAAATCGAAACAAAAGCAAACTTTTTAAGGAATATGGGTATATTTATTTTAAACAATTTTGAATAGAAAAATCACAAAATAAATTTTAGGACAAAGTTTTTTATATAGAGCGGGTGTTATTTATTCCCAGTTTCGTACCTGGCATCAGACCCCCTGAGCGTGAGGGTAACATTATCCCCCGCATCTCCATCGAACACCTCCAGCCGGCCGACGGGCAGCAGCCCCCCCCCTCCGCCGTCGCCGTCCGCCTCCACCCGGAACTCGTACTGTGGGTACTTGAACCGCGGCTCCCATTCATTCACGTTCAGCACCGTTATGTTTATTGAGGCTGTATCGTTCTGAAATTGAGCACAGCATGAGTAAAAATACACATCAACGGTTAGTTTTTATATGCACGCGAAAAGCCTTGTGTGAAAGTCGTATTTAAATTTTTAAACTAAACTTGGATTCCATCCAGGTTTTTAGGGGACTGGTCAAGCGTACCGCATGTAAAGCATCATATACTCACATCAACACCATCCGTAACCATAACTTGGTAATTGTACTCCGGGGTAGCCTCGTAGTCTAGTGTTCGGCGAAGCAACACTTCACCCGCACTGTTGATTGAAAATTTATCCAAGAAACTGCGGTCGGATACGTAGAACTGAAGAGGTGGCTGTCGATAAAAAAGAACCATATTTAAATACAGAGTTATATGATTATCATGCATGTCTATGCAATTTTTCATATCAAAGTATGGTCTTTCAGCGAATAGCAAAAAATAAGGGTAGTCATTATCACTGAAACAATATAAAAAAAATTTCAAGGCATATGTACAGGTCATTATGGTTTCCAAGAGAAGCACTTGTACAGTAAAATTATTTTTATTTTTTATTTTTATTTCATACTCAACTTTAACGACCTACAAATAAAGCCAATTTTAGAATACTGTTACCCACGTTTGCAGATTTTGTAATAACTACTTTATTTGTATGGTGTTAAAGTTGGAAATTAAATGAAGGCAAGCAATCTGTCAGTGGTAAACTAAAAGTAAACGTATTGTTATCAGCATGTGATATATAGTACCTAAACAAAAAGTCTTGCCATGCGAATATATCAATCATGACATGACCAAAATTCAACAAAAAAAAAACTTTTAAATGGTCATGGTAGATTGTAATTTTTGGCTCGCACGCTCTTGCGATTTTTCTCCACTTAGTACTGCACACGGCGTTTCGACAAATGTTTGTAACACTGGTTTTTTTTAAGTGTTTCCATAGTTGATCACCGCCTAGATATCTCTGCTCTTCAGCCTGCTAGTAAATACTTTTATAAATTTTCTTTATATTTTTTATGGTGTTATTCGCAGTTGCACACAATGGGTAGAGAGTATAAAAAATAATCCAATAATATGAGCGTAATGAAAATTGGACTGTTTACAAGTCCAATGAAAAAAGTACCACCAACAACAAAATTTGTAAATATTCTGTATATTGTTAAAAGCTTTTTATTAACTTGCAATGTACATATGTATGTATGTATGTAAGGGTCAAATCTTGGAAGTTGAATTTGACCAACTTCCAGTGGTCGGATCAACTTGAAAATTGGTTTACTTATGTAGGTTGGATGACAATGCAAGTACAGTCAGCGAAAAAGCTTGCATTGAAAATTAATTTTTTACTAAAACTTATTTATAATGGTTTTACTCACAGTATCTCGCGATGCGTGAGGTTCTGTGTTGAGCGTGATGAGCACAGTCCCGGGTGGCGCGTGTTCGGGTACACGAGTCGCGAAGGCGCGTCGAGTGAACCGAACCGCGCGGCGGCTGAGCGCTCCAGACCGCTTGCTGATTGATACAGTCGCAAGCGCATAGCGGTCCGAATTGTCCACTTGGGTCGCCTTGAAAAGAAAGTAAAAGGTGCTCTTAATTGTGTAACCGATTTAATTCTAACAAGTGAAGCAACTTACTGAAATAGTATGTAGCTTAGTTGGGTTGCTGTAAGCAATTCAATGGAGCAAACATTTTACTATGTAATTTTCCATTTTTTCCAATCCTTGTACTTGCAATGAGTCCTTAGACATAATCAAATGAGTTGAAGCAAATATAAAGGAGGTCTAAAGAATGTACCCCAAGAAAAATGGAACATGTCGTTAAAATCATTTGCATGAGAAAGCATTGTCAGAAGCAGCTCTTCCGCTCGCCATATCACTTCTGAATCTGTATTTACCGAGTGTAATGGGTTGGTATAACAAAATCATTCCTTATTTCAAACAATGTAGGTATAATCGGGATAGTGATATCCATAATTCTGGTAGCTAGATTGTAAGCATTACAAGCAATACCTCTTTAATAACCAGCCAAAATAGAATTCAACTAGCCTTCCGTCCGCAGCTTCGCCCGCGATAAAATTAATTTTCCCGTAGGAAAAGGTATTTTCCCGCGGTATAAAGTAGCTTATGTCACTCTGTGGTAATGTAGCTTTCTAACGGCAAAAGAATTTTTGAAATCGGTCCGGTAGTTTCGGAGCCTATTCAATGCAAACAAACAAACAATTAAATCTTTCCTCTTTATAATATTAGTATAGAAGTATAGATAGGTGAGGTCCTACGTAATTACCTCACTGTTTAATTAATTACAATTATATTTAGATATTGTTAAATAAAACCAATGAACATCTATGAAGTGTCTACATTTGTAAAACAGAATATCAACCGGTTGCAAAGTTTCTCCAGCAAACCACTTAAAATAATTTCTTAGCTACTCCATCAAGAACAGCTCTTCTATCAAAAAGCATCTTAGGGATGGGTCCTAGAATATACAACAACCTCCCAAGTATGATTAGAAATAATGAGAATTTAGTAGAATTTAGTAGAATTTAGAAATCTCTAAAAAGTTTTTAATTAAGAAAGCTTACTACACTGTAAACGATTTTTTGGCAGATATAAT
Source organism: Archips crataeganus (assembly GCA_947859365.1). Taxonomy (NCBI): domain Eukaryota; kingdom Metazoa; phylum Arthropoda; class Insecta; order Lepidoptera; family Tortricidae; genus Archips; species Archips crataeganus. Next base: position 24,441,264 of record OX402045.1, on the reverse strand, counting down.
TCAGTGATTTTACATTAAATTTATCTTCATGTTAACATAATAGAGTATTTACTATTATTTAATTTAATGTAATTTCATTAATTGTAATTATTCAATGTAATTTTATTCAATATGTATATAATTTAATTCAGTATATAATTTGGCTCAATGTACTTAATTTCACTTAATAAACCAGATTTAATTTCATGTTGGCTACTGTAAATAAAAATGGGTGATTCTAAGTCTCAATTTGACCTATACAGGGTGTCCCGTAAGTAGTATGACAAACGGAAATGGGAGATAGTTGGGCAAACCATCCACCAAATATTTAAAAAATCCGGCCAAGTGCGAGTCGGACTCGCGCACGAAGGGTTCCGTACCATTATCTATAAAAACGGCAAAAAAATCATGTCTGTTGTATGGGAGCCCCCCTTAAATATTTGTTTCATTTTAATTTAATTATTTATTTTTAATGTGAATATATATATAACTACATACTCTGTGAATATTTCAAGCGTCTACCTTATTGCCGTTATCAATATCGAGCAAAATCAAGCAAAAAAATCAAGTTTGTTGTATGGAAGCCCTTAAATATTTATTTTATTCTATTTTTTAGTATTTGTTGTTAGTACTGGTTGTTGTTAGGGCTGGTGGTAGTACTGGCTTAACGAGATTTGTAGAGTACTTAATGCTTTGTAGGTATTGAGTTTTTTTTTGTCAATATTTTTTTGATAAGCTATTTATCATTTTTGAATGTCCAAAAATAGTTTTTTGCATCTCATAACACAACTATTCGAGATTGTTTTTCAATAAAAATAAATGCAAAAAATAATTAATTCGGAATTTCACAACTCAAAATCTTTGTGCATATTAATCTTTGTGTACATTTTTGAAAAAATCAGAAAAATCGAAATTTCTGGAAAACGGTGCAACTTTTACTGAGGTCATTTTTTGATATTTGGTAGATGACCTGCCCTGTATAATTAAGATTATTATTATTATTATCTTTGATGCCTAGTTTATAAGATAAATTGTATGTCAACTTGACATGTTACAGAGAGACACATAAATGTAAGTTGTAACACCTGTACAATTCACCTGTGGCACACAATAAATACTTTGATTGATTGATTGATGAACCTACTTAACCAACCAAACTAAGAAGGTATATAACAGAAAAATGTTTAGTTCCATGTAACTGTGACTTCAGCATAATCAACAAACAATGATTAAAAATCATTGTGTCTAGCTAATTATTATAAATGTACTGTACCCTCTCATCTGTGTTACTTACTCTTATAACAACAGTAATTGGACCATTGGCTTGCAATAATTGTTTAGTGACAGCAACTCTTCCCGTTTCTCTGTCAACTATCACCATTTCTCGTTTGTCACCAGTGACAGTGTAGTACAGAGGAGCATTAATACCAATGTCTTGGTCCATAGCTGTAATGGGGCCAGGTGCCGTGTCAAGGATCGTTCCCTGAAATGACAACTTTTTTTTCTGAACAATTCTACATTATACAGGGTGTATCATTGAAATCAGTCAGTATGGGAAAGTCTGAAACTATAAGACATACAAAGATCTGTTCTTAGGAACCATGTCATTGATTTTAATGATAAGAAAAACTACATTCATAGATTTGAAAAAAATGTTTTTTGTATCAAAAAAAATTATTGTCATTCCAAACACCTACTAAATTAAATTAAAGGATATGAAAAACAATGCATTTTATTCATTTTAGATATCATGTTTCACAGTAACATTTACTGCTTAAGACCTACACAATCAATATCTAAATAGAAATAATGAACGTTTTTTTTTCAAAATTTCCAGGTTTGATTCCCAGACGGAGAACTAGTTTTTTTTAAATCTATGAATGCAGTTTTTCTTTTCCGGTGACATTGTTCCTAAGAACAGATCTTCGTATATCTTATAGTTTCAGACTTTCCCATACTGACCGATTTAAATGATACATTCTGTATGTATACTATACCTTTTTCTATAAGTATTATTTTACATGTTTATTCATTTAAATTTAATAGCATTACCTCAACAGCATCATCTGGTAACAGAGCAGTATAATGGTCATGACTAAATTTTGGATTTTGATCATCTGCATCTAGCACTTCCACAAACAGACTGGTGTCATTATGCAAGGGCGGGCGACCCTGGTCCTGCGCCCTTAATATCACAGTAAAGTTGCTGAGGGTCTCATAGTCTAAAGGTTGCTTTACCACAAGTTTGCTATCAAGCTCATTTGCAAAGCCAAAGTATTCCTGAAGAAGAAACATGTTAGTCAAAAGAATGGAAAATTTTACAATTTAAATTTCATTACAAACACTGCACATAGTTATGAAACAAAATCAATAATATTACAAAACATTCGCTTAAGTTCAGCTAAGCATTGTTGCAATGTTGACCATATCGCTTGTGCAAGTGATCATGAAGCATGGCATTGCATTCATAAAACAAAAAACTAGACAGAAAAGGAAATACATAAACAATAAGAACATGAGGCATACATAGCTTCTTTCAAAATAACAAAACAAAATATTAAAAAATAAGGCTAAAAATAAAATAGAAATATTAAAAAAATATACAAACAGAATTGGGTCCAGGCATCACGGAATAATGGATTGTAGCATGAGGCCCAGCCTGGTCGGCATCTATGGCTCTCAGAGCAGGCAGCACTCGAGAGCCCACTGCAGTCAGCTCTGATAGTCTTACTACGTATGGGGAACCCACCCACACAGGTGCATTGTCATTGACATCCCAAACACGCACTGATACTGGTATAATGAAACTCTGAAAATTCAAAAAAATTTTTTCAAGTTAGTTTTACAAAGTGCCTAAAATGTTAGCCATAAATAAGATAAACTTCCTACCGGGTCTGTCGTTCGGCGACGGTCACAACGCACATTCACGTAAACATTTGAGGGGCCCCTTTTTTCCTCTCGATCTAGGGCTCTTAACAATGTTAAGTTTTTGGTGCCTGGTGCGATACCCAATGCTGCATCTTTCTCTTGTAATTTAAGTGATATATTTCCTTCTTCTTCACTTGGATCTCCATTCACACTGAGGGTACCTACAATATGTAAAAATTGTCTACATGAGTTTCAAGACAATGTTACAGAGTTAAGATTGAGTTTAGAACATTAAACATAGTAAAAGTAATTAGATAACTTCTCCATGTACCTTACCTATAACGCTGCCAACCGGCGTATCTTCGCTGATGAAGAAACTCTCTACAGCACCGCCGTTCATTAAGTAACAACGACTGTCTTGAATAGCTGCAAAAATGTCCCATGTTAGCAAATTTCATCCGATAAGTACACAAAACATATGTGCATATTGTTTTGTTAATCTTAACACAGAAATTTGACAATAATTTCCCAATTTTATTTTAATCTAACGAAATCAAGGTAATCAAACGTCAAAACAAGACAAGTTTTTAATACAGGCAATTCAGGGGGGTTACTACGAAATTCGAAGTTCGAAGTTCGGATCGTGCGGCCCCTCTCACTCTCGTAATAAATACCATTAGCGTGAGCGGAACGGCATGAAACGAAGTACGAATTTCGCGCTTCGTAGTATAGGGCCAGAGGCGCTACCACGAAATTCGAAAATCGAAGTTCGTATCGCATTATCCCTCTCACTCTCGTGTCAAATCATATTAGCGTGAGCGGGACGGCACGAAACGAAGTTCGAATTATGCACTTCGTGGTAGGGCCTCAGGCAAATGTAAATAAATGACAAAGACATTGAACTCTATACAGCAAACTTTATTTCAAGAATTTACCATACTGGAAAATCTAATTCAAGACCAAAAAAACCACGACAGATTATGTCACTGTCAAAGTGACTGCCATCCATGGACCGCCATCAGTGCTATAGTCGCCAATAATTACTTTTTTAATACAGTTGCTCAAAAAGTGGCGTATTGCAGGGACGTATAGCGTTCGGGATGTGGGCTATTACATACTCGAGCTTTTTCTTTATCTTTTCCGAACTCGTGCGTTCTCTTTCCCAACTGTCAAAATAATGTCTATTAAAAAGAAAAAACCAACCACGAAGTTTTTACTAAAAAAAATTCATCGAAGTTTTTATGATTCATGCAAATATTTCTAAAAAAGAAGCTACTAATTTGTTTCAATATCAGATTTCATGATTTGATTCAATGAGTTAGTTAGGTTTCATTTCATTTCATCTCATTAAATTTCATTTTCATTTCATATCAATAAAAAAATTCTACTGAAGACTTGGCTGTATGGGCATAGTTCCCTTTGCCTACCCAGAATGGGTGAAGAAAACAAAAAAAATCTCTGCTTATATTATTTTACGGTTGGCGCCATTTTCCAAAAATGTTCTTTGCGAGTTTAGTTGTTTGTTGCACAAAATGAGTAATTTCGACGATATTTTATTTGAATACACCACCGGAACTCAGTATAATTTCACAAAATGCTTCGGAGAACATTTTACCGGAAAAGTCAAAAAGTCGCTACATATCTACATACGACGAATTTATTGCGTGGAGAGAAAAGAAAAAAGCAAATAGTTTTTCAGGAAATGTTATGTTGGCATACTTCTCCGAACTCTCATCAAAATTAAAACCTTCTACGTTATGGTCGAGGTTCTCGATGATAAAAAGTATACTGAAAATAAGGAACAATGTGGATATAAGTGAATACCCAAAACTAAATGTTTTCTTAAAACGACAATCAGACGGTTTTACAACTAAAAAGTCGAAAATATTATCATCGAATGAAGTGGAAAGGTTATTGAACGAAGCTCCCGATGATCGTTATTTAGCCACAAAGGTAATTTATTAATTAATACTTATATTTTTCTTTAGTATTCAGTTTACGAAATCGCAAAATACAATATTCAATACAATCGCAATATTCAAAAAAATATTAATCAAATCCCTTTTTTTGTAGGTTGCGCTGATTTTTGGCGTTGTTGGAGCTTGCCGCACAAGCCAATATTACTTTAAAAGATACATATGTTATATATGTGAATTATAACTTTTATAAGAAATAAATGATTGGTTAGTTGAGTTTATTGTGTTTTTATTATTTTATTAAATTGCTACATTTTTTCGCAACTGTATTAAAAATAGTTGTTCAGTACACGTGCGGAACCGTCATTGCAACTTGTTCCGACTGTCAACCCTCACCTTCGGCTACGCCTCGGCTCGGGTAGACATTTGTCGGAACTCATTGCAATGACAGGCTTTCCGCACTCGTAATGAAATATACTATTTACCGAATTGCTTGCCGAATTGCAATGACTTGGACAGATTAACTAACAACGACGCACAGATTTCCTAAAGAGGGTAAATGGGATAAACAAAACTCTAAAGATCGAAGAATGTTCACTGTAAAGTTATTTTAAGAACATCTCATAAGATATCAAATCAAGACCAAGTTCGTATGTACGGTCAAGTGCAAAAATACCTAAGTATCGATTTAATCCTCCCATCGTCATAAACCTATACTTACCTTAATTCGACGACATAAGAGCTATGGGACATTTATTTATGAGCAAGTTGTGTGCACCCATATTTTTACACTTGACTGTACATAGTCACTAAATCGTAGAAGAAGCTTGCCACTTTATCACAGACTAGCATTTGCCCGCGACTCCGTCCGCGTGGAATTAGTAATTTGGGCAGCTTACTTTTTTTAACCAATTTGCTTTTTCATCAATTATGGATCTCCTTAGTTCCTCGATATAAAAAAATTTTCCCCTCTCCCGCACCCTCTCCCGCACCCTCCCCCGCACCCTCAACCCCCCCCCCGCACCCCCCCCGCACCCCCCCCCCCCCCCGCACCCCCACCCCCCGGTGTTTTTGTCAAATATCTTGAAAACGGTGCATCCTACGGCAAAATCAATGAAATTTTAGTCCCCCTCTTGCAGCCCCCGCACCCCTCCCCCGCACCCTCACCCTCCCTCAACCCCCCCCCCCCCCCCCCAACCCCCCGGTGTTTTTGTCAAATATTTTGAAAACGGTGCATCCTACGGCCAAATCGATGAAATTTTTATCCCCTCTTTGGAGCCCCCGCACCCCCCGGTGTTAACACTGAAAGAATTTTTCAAATCGGAGCAGTAGTTCCTGAGATTAGCGCCTATAGAAGTTTTACGTCAAAAACCCCCGATTTTGAAATATTCTTCCGCTCCGCTCCGCTCCTATTGGTGTTAGCGTGATGATATGTAGCCTATAGCATTCCTCGATAAATGGGCTATCTCTACTATCTAACACTGAAAGAATTTTTCAAATCGGAGCAGTAGTTCCTGAGATTAGCGCGTTCAAACAAACAAACAAACAAACAAACTCTTCAGCTTTATTATATTAGTATAGATTACTTAATAGTTACACTTTAGTTTTATTTATTTTGCGTTTAAAATGTATAGTGAAGTATTTTATCTACACCCATATAGTAAATCCTCTATTATGCGTTCAAAAACCATAGATAAATGACCAGCATTACGACATTGAATTCTATTATGAACACAGCAGTATCGTAATGGTCATTACGATACAGTACCTCTACCATGAGTTTACACTAGTTTTCAGTGACCGTATACGCTAGCGACGGCGTAAATGATTTGTATGGAGAATTGTACTTCCGTAAGTGACCGCTAGAGGCGCTGTACAATTCTCCATACAAATAATTTACGCCGTCGCTAGCGAGTACGGTCATGTAAACTAGTGTATACTCATGGTAGAGGTACAGAGCGCGGCGTCCTGGGGCGCGCACCGGGTGCAGTACCAATGATTTGTATGGAGGCTCCATACAAATCATTTACGCAGTTGCTATCGAGTACCGTCATTGTAAACTCATGGTAGTGGTACATACAGGTCGTGGGGCAGACATACCTAGTTCTCGTTAATGTAGGTCATTTCTCAATGGTTCTTAAACGCATGATAGAGGATTTAATATATGGATGTAGATAAAATATTGTATGCAACTGTAGGTACGTGTACGTAATTAGGCCTTAAAGCACTCATGTGTGTGACCCTTTATGTAACTCGGCTACGCCTCGTTTCATGAAACCACACTCGTGTTTTAAGGACCCCTATTACGATACAGTTGCATAAAATACTAGTTCGTTACTGCGATAGGATATTGAAGCGTCCATTTACTTTTGAGCCTGACTATACTAACCAAAAATAACAAGGGTTTCAATCAAATTGTGAATCATGACTCACACAAAAATTGGAATATCCATTCCATTAGGAATGGAGCTTTAGGTAGGTAGAGGTAGGAAGTTCGATGTCATCAATATGTTTAATAGCGTTGGTAAAGAGGTCGCGCGGCTGCTATTAGTATAAGTCCAGCACTTATCTATCCAGGACGCGGGGTGGTGGGCGCGTAGTGCTGGGGTCATTTCCTCGGCGCTTGCCATGGGAAATTAAACATTTTCCGCTTTGTTTGTGACTGAATTTTTACGTTTTTAACCCACGGGTGGAGTTAGAAATGGTGGCAGAGATTGCTTGTTAAGCTTCATTTTGTATTTTGTTTATGATACTTCATCACGACACGCGCTTGTTTGTTGCTCTTTAAGGATTTAATACATTTGGTATTTTTTTTTATCACTGATGCCTAGTTATTGCAATTTATTTTATTGTCTTATCAAGGGCGATAAACATTTTGCGTAAGTAAAGAAGTGGGTCGCAAACTTTTTTGCTGAGTGTTGTTAGGAAGAATACTTACCTACCCTGAATAACTACTTAGGTTAACATTATTATTTTGTATTAGGTAAGTATAGTACATTATAATTTAGTATATCTGGGTACATTATCAGCTTTTGTAGAGTCTGGTGGTATTCAATTAGTTTGAATTTTATTTTGTCATAGCTGTGAAATTATTTATTATAGCCTAAAATATTTTAATTTATACTTTCAAATTTGAAAGTTACACGGAGAAATGTGTCTAAGTCACCTTTTTAAAAACTTGTAAAATTACATTTTAATCTCATACTTAATGTAGAGCTCACAAAGTACTATAACTTACCATTGGATTAAATACCTACGGATATCTGAAAATTTTATCTATATTTTTTCTCAAACATCCAAGGAAATGTGGTCCTTATAGTCGTGACAATAGAACACGAAGTATGCCATTGTATAGCAGTTGAGGAAGATTCGTTCTAATTTCAAATTAGACGACAATAATGGAATTTCATACAAACATTGCTGGCCAAGGCCAGCAAAGAGATTGTCTTTTGTTTTAGTGGGTCGTATTTTCTTTTATTGACTATCAATGACATACTGCCAATTAAGAAAAATTTAGTTTGTGAATTTACTTTTTAATATCTTACTTGGCTAGATTTAATAAAATAAATAAGGATTGGCGTTTATTGTTAACAATTTATTAAAATAACCAATTAATAAGGTCGTAATTTTTTAATAAATATAAATCATCTCAAGATTTTGCGTCAAAAACATTAACTGGAACAGCTTACAAATAAATTGCTGGAAAAAAAATATTTTGGCGGGAATCAAAAAAAAAACAATTTGAATTAAATATGAATATATAAGTTGAACATTCGTGTCATTTCCTTGGATTTATTTGAGAAAAGCACTATACAAGCCTTGGCCACGAACAGGGATTGCCGGCCTCGTATCTCTAGATGGCCTCGTTAACACTCGGCCATCTATTACTACTCGGCCGGCAATCCCCTATTTCGCGGCCGCTGCAGTAATGTACTATTTATCACTTCTAAAGAAAGGTAACCATAGTAATTGTTTGTGATGACTAACTTTCAAAGTTCATAAACTCGAAAAGTTGCAAGTGACTTCTTTCCGTGTACCTACCCTTCATTTTGTCTTTTTTTAGTTATGGTACACAGGTAGTTGCACTTAATAGTCAACGAGAAAAATAAAATCAGTAGGTAGGTGCTGTGTTAATAGTTAGTGCCTGGGCGACCGAGCTCCGCTCGGGCTGAAACTCGGTACCAAGCGTTTTCCGAGAGATCAGACCAAGCTAGATCAATTTTTTATCCCCGAAAACCCCCACATACCAAATTTCATCGAAATCATTGGAGCCGTTTCTGAGATTCTGATTATATATACACCGTGAAATTTTAGTGGTTGTTTTCCCGAAACGAGGTGATTTAGTATCGATTGTACAATCGATTTATAATTACTATTTTGACTAGAGTCAAAAATCCAATTGTGAAAAACGAATGTCGAAAATGACCGCAAACCTATCGCACGATCGTACGCTACTTGTACCAACGAAGCGTTACTATTGGTTTGCGGTCATTTTCGAATTTCGTTTTTCACAATTGGATTTTTGACTCTAGTCAGAATAGTAATTATAAATCGATTGTACAATCGAAACTAAATCACCTCGTTTCGGGAAAACAACCACTAAAATTTCACGGTGTATATTTATATACAAGAATTGCTCGTTTAAAGGTATTAGATTAGATAACTTGATTAGGTAGGTAAGTACGTATATTCTCAGGACTTCTGGTTTCGTTTAGTCTATCTTCAGGCGTTGATACCACGATAGACTCAAGATTAGTTTTTTTTATTTACAGTAGTTTTCCGGAACTAAATTATCTCATTTTGTTGTGGTCAAAATCCAATAAGATGACCCATAAGTCTCCGCTTCGCTGATTACACTTTCTATAATTTGCGTTCTCAACTCCGTCCGTATAGCTGAATAAGATTAAAATTACCATAAATTACACAGTCAGAGTAGGTAGGATAGCAACACTTCCTACGGCAACTAAACCATGGGTTGGTACGCCGTGTCCATTATGGTAAGCAATTCACCATTCTATAATAATGTACCTAATAGGTACTTACTTAACTTAACTCATATCGACGCTATAATTTGAGTGTGCAGAAATATTAAGTGATTGCTGACAGGCTCTACAGTACCTGTAGTAGGTATGCGATGGCAGAGTGCAAAATATAAGTAAGAGTTTTATTGTTTTCTAAATAGCTAGGTATATTAGTCTGTTCAAACTTTATTCTTTTAGGTAGGTAGTAGTCGAAAACTTGGCACGAGAGCATTTATAGGTCATTATCTGAACTACTGTACCTATTGAGGTAAATTAAGTGTTTATTTTAATATCTAAAAGAATAAAGTATATGTTACAATTTAAATGTGTTATTATATTAAAAGTTAAAAAAAACTATTTAGCATCTACTTTTAGATTACTTGGGTACGTTTACCTACGACTAAGTTAAATTAAAACATGTTTATTTATTTAGTTGTACAAAGATACAGCGAAATATAAAATTATGTCAAGCGCAATATCATAAAGATCGCATTTTAATAACTAACCGTGCAATAGCTCACTAACTACACAGGAAGTTATTTAAAGGGGCAACTCACCCCGCGACTTGATAGAGAGCGCTATGGCTGCGATGGCGGCAGGCCGCGGTGGTGTCACTGGTTGGGAACCCCCGCGAGTGACGCCCTCTGGACATCACAAAACATTAAGTCCATCTACCTACAGCAGATGCTAAGCACGTTCCGACAGATCCATCGCTAAAAGAAGTGAAACGCGGCAAATAAGATAGAAGTTTATTCCAAAATCTTGGGTTACGTCCACGCATGAATTGGCTTTCGACCCTAAATAAATACGTACAACTTTATTCCGCTTGGATAACAAGTTAGCTATGTATGTTATCTTTTTGTATTTATTTTTTCAACTTCATTTTTTATTACTTTTACGGTCATCCCGTGAAACCATATATTTCATACTAAATACAAACTGAAATTCATAGCTAACTTGTTAAAAGTTGCCCAGTAGTGCCATCTCTTGTCTTGGTGAGCGGTTAGTTCCGAAGGAGTGTTGAAATCTCTCGATAGAGGGTGTAACATAGATGCGCGCTTATCACTGCATAAGGTGATGATTTAACAGACTGAAATGTACGATGTATGGGAAAGATTCGTGTCTAATCTCTAGACACCTACCACTACCATGAGTTCAAAGTGACGGTACTCGATAGCGACTGCGTAAATGATTTGTATGGAGACTCCATACAAATCATTTACGCAGTCGCTATCGAGCACGGTCATTGCAAACTCATGGTACCTAGTGGTACAGTGGTGGTGTAGGGGTAAGACACACGGCACGGAATGCTGAGGACCTGGGTTCGATTCCCAGCATTGGTCTTTTTTCTGGGTTTTTTTCTGTGCATCTATATTTCAGTTTGTATTTAGTATGAAATATCCGCTTGGATAGTTTAGCTGGCAGAATACCGCCCCTCTGATGACGAAGTAATATGGTTAGGTCTCCAGGTCCAGTCCAAGTAATATCGTTCGAAGCCGATATGGTGGAATAGTACCTAATCTTGGAACTCTTAACTAAATAAGTACCTAAGTACATAAATAAATCGAAATGGAGCATTTTCAATATCTTTTTTATGGCAGGTGCGCAGAGACAAGTGGAGCACCGGAAGGCGGACTAGCAATAAATCCCCCTCGCCACTTCCGGCGTATTTGAAATTCAATATGGCGTCGGCTTCGTATTTACTGATGTGGGGCGGGTACTCCAACTAGAAAAATACTTTCATTTTCAACCAGGTAAGTATTATAATTATTACTAGCTGTTGCCCGCAACTCCGTCTGCAAATAATAGGGGTATAAAAATACCCTACGTACGACCTCTTTCAGACCTACCAAATATAAGGAAACAATATCATAAAAATCGGTCAAGCCGTTTCGGAGGAGTTCGATAACAAACACTGTGACACGAGATTTTTATATATTAATAAAAGTTAATACATGATCTATGTGGCCTCCGTGTATTACATTGTTCTAGTACTTTCAATCACATCCAGTATTAGAATTTTTAACAAAAGTTTTGCGTTCTAAGTGCCATGGTACTAATCGCCATAGATTTTCTAATTACCGTATTATGAAAACATTAAAATTATTAAATAGTTCTTTCTCCGGACTCAAATTATCTGCATACTAAATTTAATTTGAATCGGTTCAACGGTTATTAATTCCCCATACGAACTTTTTCATCCCCCTTTTCACCCCCTCGAATGGTGATTTCTGGAAAAATAGCCATGCTATTTCCTTTCCTCGGTCAAACTATCTGTATACCAAATTTCATTTAAATCGGTTCAGCGGTTATTGATTCCCTATACGATAAATTCCCCCTAGGATAAAACCTCCCTATGTCCTTTTCCTAAACTCAAACCATTTGTAGGTATACCAAATTTTATCAAAATCGGTTCAGCGATTTAAGCGTGAAGAGGTAACAGACAGACAGACAGACACACTTTCGCATTTATAATATTAAGTATGGATTATATACCAAATTCCCTTCCCACGACTCAGTCGGAATTCGTCAGGCGCAGGATGATAACCTTTTAATTAGTCTCACACACAGTCTTAAAACGCATGACCTGACTTATACACGGCAGTCTTAACTAGGCAAGCAAGTTCGATATCTAAAACAAAATATGATTTCGAAGCCAGTAATGACCGAAATTATTACAGTATTTTATCATGCAGCAAGTTTATATTGTAATGTAAAATGTAACTGACACTTATGGAGATGGACGTAGGTCAGTGAAAGTTTGACTTTCTGCAAATTGAGCCAGTGTCGTGACGGGAAGTTTACCGGGGCAAAGTCGGGGACTAACAATGTAATAAGAACCGTTTTAAATTGTATATAACCATAAATCGTCATTTTCTATAAAACGTCATTCATTACTTATGTATTTAAGTAATTTAATCTGTCGTTAGATCGCAAACGCAATCTTGATTATGAACTGAAGTATAGTCGACCAAGAAACTCCTTTACCACCCTAAAGTTCAATGTCAGTTGTATGACTTAAGACATCAAAGGCTATTTTCACTCACTTGTGACAATGTGACAATCAGCCTTATTGTTTTTATTCTGATGTAGAAACTGTCACAAAAAATGGTAAAGCACTTACTTGGTCGACTATACTTTGCTCACTTTGTGAACGGTTGTGTTGCTCTGACGATGAGCTTTGGTTGAGTTCGAAACGGATGAGTTAGTGTGGTAGTGGTGATAGATGGGTTTGTGTGATTTGTGTGTGTTCGTACAGTGTGGAGGTGGAGAAACTGCATGAACACCCATTTCTTGCATAAACGTAGCTATCATAAGGTCACGGGTGAGCTAAGGTACTTAATTGTTTCAGTTCATTAATATGGCCCTCCGCAAAGTAACGTGTGATTCAATAAATATTGTTTATAGATAGAAGTGAAAAAATAGGAAGTACCTTATCAACTGTCTTTCCATTAAGTTCCTATAGAAAATAATACATTAAAAGACAAAGTCATTTCCGATCTAATTTATCAGCATTAAACAATATAGCATAATTATAGTAACTTTCATTTTAAGAACGACAAGAACATATTGGCATGCACGTTACTTACGTATTTGTATTTCTAAAAGTAAGCATCGTTACGCAGGAGTGTCGGCGTTGCTTTCGATATTCATAAATTACATAAATAAGTAAGAGTAGACTAATAAAACCGCGCAAATAGAAACCAACTCTAAATAATTAATCACATAGACACAAGTAAATAAATTTAAGTAGAAAGGAGAAGAGATTAGGTTTAATAGCAGAATATTGGAAAATAAATACTTAGCAAGACAAAGAAGATAGGTTTCTGAAAGCTTCACGATATCGACAACTTTTTTGAAATACTAATAAAAAAAACGAGACTGGAAATAATTATTTAGGTTTTTATTTGTCCTTGACGTTCCTTGACTCTGCGCTCCGCTATGCTCCCGCCTTTGAACCTAACCATTCCGAGTCGCTTCCGCCCCGTACCGCTTGCTCGCTCGCTTCGCTCGTTCGCACCGCGTCAAACTTAGCTTTATTATCAGATTGCCCATTTGTCACGTAGCAATATCACTACATAGTATAAAACAAAGTCGCATCCCGCTGTCTGTCTGTCTGTCCCTATGTATGCTTAGATCTTTAAAACTACGCAACGGATTTTGATGCGGTTTTTTTTAATAGTTAGAGTGATTCAAGATAATGGTTTATACATATGTATAATACATGCATAATTGCACCCGTGCAAAGCCGGGGCGGGTCGCTAGTGTATAATAGATAAATAATGGAGTTTAGATAGTAAATTAGTAATTAATCACTTTGCCCGATAGATTAGACATTATTACCATACCATACCTCTCGACTACCATAATTTCAAATTGCTACGAAAACGCGCTGAAAAGATGGAGTCTCAATGCTATAGAAATTATATATCTCTTTCTGAACAAAAAATAAAAACTCACCCTGCTTTCTTCTGGTCCTACGTTAAATCAGTATTTTCTACAAATAGACTTCCCCAAACAATGTCATACAGAGGTTTGGAGTCTTCAGATGCAGAACAAATTTGTAATTTCTTTAATGATCACTTCCACTCTGTTTTTGAAGACTTCAATGATGATATGTCCACTAATAATTTAGAGCCGACTTTAAACCCTCTTATAGACATTAATACAATAGACATTAATATTAATATTGTACTTAAACATTTAAATTCTATTAATATTCACAAAAGCTCTGGCCCTGATGGCATTCATCCACTATTTATTAGAAATTGTTCTAGTTGTTTGGCAAAACCGCTATGTATTCTTTTCAACAAATCTCTAAGGGAAGGCTGTGTTCCAAAAATCTGGAAGAAAGCTTGGATTACCCCTATACCTAAAGGATCGGTTACTAGGGAAGTAGAAAAGTACCGACCTATTTCTAAGCTCTGTCATTTTAGTAAAATTCTCGAAAAAATTATTAAGGAACAGCTTTTTGGAGTCGTCAAACATCAGATCACCCCATGTCAACATGGTTTCTTTAGGGGGCGGTCTGTTGAGACTAATTTATTGACATTTACGGGAGTTGTGCTGGGTGCTATGGAGAATGGACGCAATGTAGACGCCGTGTATACCGATTTTGCCAAAGCATTCGATAAAATCTGTCACAACACCTTACTAAAAAAACTTTGGCGACTTGGTATACATGGCGATCTGTTTCGCTGGGTAAAATCCTACGTGGAGAATAGGACTCAGGCTGTTGTCCTGTCTGGATACACATCGCAATATAAATCTATAACTTCCGGAGTACCACAGGGCTCTCATTTGGGCCCATTACTTTTTATTTTGTATATTAATGATATTACAGACTATATAAAATATTCCAACGTATTACTTTATGCTGATGACACTAAAATATTTAGACCAATCAAGAATCTTGCCGACTGTGACTTATTACAACAGGATTTACTTAACCTTGAAAGATACTGCCTCGATAATAATCTTTTCCTAAATAATGATAAATGTAGTATCATAACTTTCTCAAGAAAAAAGAAAAATATAGATTATTGTTATACACTTGGAGATGTAATTTTGAATAGAGTATCTGAAATTAGAGATCTTGGTGTAACAATGGATCCTAAACTGTCATTCATCCCTCATATAGAAAACATACTAAAAAAGTCTTTTAAGCAGTTAGGTTTTATTTTGCGCGTCGGTAAACCCTTCAAAAATTCATCAACTTATAAAATATTATACAACAGCTTTGTCCGAAGTCGTCTTGAATTCGCCTGTGCTGTTTGGAAGCCTTTTTATTCTATCCATATTGATAGACTTGAAAGGCTCCAAAAGAAATTTATGAAATCGCTTGATTTTAGAACTGGTCATAGTTATGTTGATTATGCAGACTCTTTACAACGCCATAAGATGCAGTCACTGAGCGATCGGCGTGACTGCGTAGACTCTGTTTTACTCTATAAAATACTAAATGCAAAGTTGGAAATCCCTTCCTTACTCCAAATGGTTTATCTCAAGGTCCCCCGTGCCCGTTTTCGTCAATGTCGCAGAAAGGAATTGTTCTCTATCCCTACTAGCAGAACATGTTACGCTCATAATATGTTTATCAGACGTGCTTGCAGACTTTTTAATAAAAGTGTAAAACTAACAAATTTTGATATTTTTAATAGTACTATATTATCTTTGAAGAAATTGTTCCAATGATTGGCATTACAATTCACAACTGTTTCTAAACTTTTAACTTTAGCCATACTTAGTTTATATCATAATGTGTAACTATGTAGGTATTTCTTAAATACACATTTAACTATATTGTCACTGACTCATGCATCTTTATATTTAATAAAATGTTGCATGTAATACATTTCTATTTGTATTTAGTTATACTTAAAAATTAAAATAATATTAATAATTTCGAGATGTCGGAATCCGTATCAAAATAATACATGCCGTTATCCAAAATTAATTGTTCAAAATTCAATAACATCTTTATTAAAGAATCCGACATCATAAAATTATCATAAAATAATTTTAACTTTAAATAATTTTCATTATAATCCTTTTTATATTGTATTTAGCACTTTTACAATTTAAGGAAACTGTAGGTCTTATGTTGATCATAAGTATTTCTGTACACATTCTTGTATATGACCGTTTGTTTCTCTTCTCAATAAAATAAAAAAAAAAAAAAAATAAAAAAAAAAATTAATAATGCCCGCATTAATCACTTGGTCTATAACATACTTATACATACCATCGAATCAAAACGTCGAATGAATCGAAATATGAATACTTAAGCGTATTATTAAAAGTGTGAAGTAAGAAGTGGCAAGTGCTGGCCGGGCGCGGGTTGTGAGCCGCCATGCGTGCTTCCGGCGACAGCCGCTCCTCACCTCGCTTCCTGCGCACTCAACGCAAGTCCATTTTTGAGGCATCATGCAAATCAACAAGAATGTAGATCCCATCATGTGTATTCCAACGCGTCTATAGGTTCAAGAAAGACTAACATCCTGTTAAATCACTTCGACGTTTTAGCATCATTATTCAATATATTAAAGTTAATAAAAAGTACTACAATGATAACTACAACGTGTAATGTAATGTAATGTTTATGTAAGTAACTACATAACTTCTAGCTAATTAATTATGGATCGAACATAATAATTCCCGGTTAGTAATCTACTAGACCGCGTCAACCTGTGTTGCCAGGACTTCTGTTTTTACAGGAAATCTACCGTTCTTGACCGACGTCTACTGTTTTACTGATATTTAACAAAAATCTATTCAGCTAAAACCCAACTGCGTCAGAAGAAGAGTTATGTTAAGAGAAAATTACATTTTCACTGGATTTTATGAAGATAATCGTCTCTACAATTTACTTACAACCAATAGGTAAATAACGAACTAATTTGCGACACACTAGTATAAGGTTATACTAAACAAAAAACAATTTTTGTAAGTACTTACCTACTCGTAATTGATTTTTTTGTTGACGTTTATAAATTGTAAACATAAAATTGCTGAATGTAGCCTCGAAACTTAAATGTAGTGTTTCGTGTGCTCTGCCTACCCCCTCTGAAATACAGGCGTGATGTGTGTGTGTATGTATTTAAATTGTAAACTCTGCATAGACTTGAGAATAAATATGTAGGTAAACAATCAATTATCAGAAGAAAATAACAGTTTTGTTTGAATGTAAGTTAAGCTTAAGTATGTACTGTTTTTGTTTTGTCTTGATCTCCTATTTTTTTTGGTATATCTCGTGAATTCGACCTAGAAAAATTACCGTCTACAAATGGTGAATCCGTAAATTGAAGTGGGAGACGGGGCGTGGCGTGGTGCTTTCCATAAAAAATATCCATAAGTACCTATCTAAAAGTAGATTCGAAGAACAATAATTTAAATAAAGACAAAGTGTTAATTATTATTACCCCGTATTACAAAATGTTTCCGCTCTGTATACTCGAAGAGCACTGCAATTAGTGTCAACAATGAGGCGTGACTTCGCTATACAGCCAGGCTGTCTTCAATTACACTATCCGTATAAATTGTCTTGAACCGTAGCATCTTCAGATACGGAGAGAGTGTGTCCGATTTTCCAATAAATAATTAATTCGATCTCATCAAAGACAATTTTAATATCCGCAAAATTAGATACGATTGCGTCAATAAATATAGTTGATAGGTTCCGTTTAATCCGAAACCGTGATATTTCCAAAGCATTTGCTTAGGTCGTGGCAGCCTAGTGGTTCGACCTTTGGTCTCGCAAGTGGGCTCAAGTCTCATAGTTCCCAATCCGCATTGGGCACACGTGGGAACGACGGCCCAAACTTATTCAAACTGAGAGGAGGCTGGTGCTCTGTAGTGGGTCGTGTACATAGGCTAGGATGATGGATGATGATTTGTTTAGACCCTTTAGACCTTAGGGCCAATCGTCCGGAAATACTTAGAATTGTTATCGAATCCGTCACGTCGGTCAAAGCAGTATCACCCCGGTTTACCTACATACTTGCGTGGTACAACGCTGCCGCAAAATATCGCTTCAATAATCGCAGTTATTGTATTGTGTCAATGGTTAAATAGAAAATTCGCTGCCTACCGTATTATTACGTAAAATAAAAGTAAATATAACTCAAGTATCTTCAGGAGCCTTAGAAGGCACTTTCATACTTATTAATTAAATTCTATTAATCATTCAATTAAAATTAAAATAAACCATGCTTGGGTGGTTATTGGTACAACGACCTATTCCCGTCAGGGGGTTGTAAGGGAGGTCATTTGCAATCATTTTTGTCCCGTAATGCTAGTGTTGTAAACACCTTTTAGTCTTTATTTCGAGACTTGAGTAGATTTTCAAGACTAGGACTCGTTAGTCACATGAGTCCGAGTCCTTTGAGTTTTCTGAGTCCTTTCGAGTCCTTTAGTTCTTTGAGCTAGACTGAGTCATTATGAACTTGAGTTGGTGTATTATTTACATAATAAATATGTATTACAATAGGTAATACTCAGTGATTTTATATCGCCTATTTACTAATCTAATTGAAAATAAATCGCACAATAAAAATTAGTAACAATAACGCAAATAACCTAATCAAAATTATCCATCTGAAGACGATTTGCTGAATCAATATGCGAGTTAGAACGTCTAAATAAAATAATAAACACACATAATACAGTGACCGACCGTCAGTCATGAGTTCTTTTAAAAAGACTCAGTCTTTGAGCTCTTTTTGGCAGGACTCAAGTCTTTTTACAAAAGACTCCAAATTCTGAAGGACTTGAGCTTTAAGTATTATATTTTATAAGACTCGAATCTTCAAAGATAGCTCAAGTTTTATTAAATAAGACTCCAAGACTCGAGTTTCTTACAACACTACGTAATGCCCTATGCAAAAGTGAACCATTACTAAGATAATCTAATATACAGGGTGTCCTGTAAGTAGTACGACAAACGGAAATAGGAGATAGAGTCGCACCGTTTTCGAGAAATTTCGATTTTTCTGATTTTTTGGAAAATGTACACCCGCACTAAGATTTTGAGTTGTGATATTCGGAATTAATTGTTTTTGCATTTATTTTTATCGGAAAATAATCTTGAATAGTTGTGTTGTCAGACGCAAAAAACAATTTTTAAAAAACAATTGCAGTTTTTTATTTATTTTTATTTAAATTTAAATTTTGCCTCTTATCCTAAACTTTGGTCAAGATTTGATCTATCACAGTGAAAAAAATTACATGACAACTGTTTAGCTTACTGACAGGCATGAGCTGGAACTACTTAGTATAGTTGCTACACATTCCGGGTGTAACCAATACTTTACCTATTACAAATCCGTTGACTGTCAATACTTAGCATGTCTGTGAACAGTTATTTGGTGTTATTGCGTTTAGTGTTATCCGAAAGTACCAATTTAAATGGAAGGAAGTGGCGACCCTGCCGGTGTCCACAACAATGGGCAACGCAACAGAGGGAGCGGCTACGGTAACCGGAGTGTTCTTACTTCTGGCAGCATTAAGTACTTAGTACAATACACCGCAACTTCCCTATTTTTACACCTTTGCTGATGGTAGATTCAGTTTAAATTAAGTATTATAACACTAATTCAGGGACCTTGTACGTCTCACGCGGTACTGAAGTACCGAAGTTGCTAAGAATTCGTCTTAGACACGATATAAGTATCTCTTGGGAGCTTAAATCGTAGTAAGATACCAAATTAAGTGTGTTCTGGTTTTTCTGTGCTATCAATTTTTATGTTTTAATCTTGTACTTGCATCAATATTGTGCTTAAGGAATTTTTCGGTACTATATTAAGAATTTTGTGCTTCATGTTCGTGATTTTTGACTCATTGTAATTCCCTGTTACCAGTGCGAAACTGGCTCTATAGTAGAGTTTCCATGAGGTAGGTACAAGTTGTACTTAATAAAACTTTTTTATACCTGCTCGTGTAACCTTAATCCGCGAATTATAATCTCACAAACAAAATCACAAAGCGCTATTTCTAGTGCTGAACCAAAAGTTTATTGCTATGGTATTGGCTACTTTATCGAATTAGTATCTTATACAAAACTAGCTGATGCCCGCGGCTTCGCCCCCGTTCTATTTTTTATAAAATTTATATTATAAAAACCTTCTCTTGACAAAAACAAACGCTACAAAAAAAGAATTATCCAATTTGGTGCAGTCAACATTACAGTGATTAATTTTTATTTATATAGAGTTTTATATATAGATAGATAGATAGATAATTGTTATGTAATAGGGTTTCTTAAAGTCTAGTAGGTATCGTTATTAGAACACAAGGCTTTGCCGAGTGGGCTAAAAAAGGTAGGAGCTTAAGACCTATTTTTACGGTAGGTACTAGCCTTCCGTCCGCAGCTTCGCCCGCGATAAATTAATTTTCCCGTAGGAAGAGGTATTTTGCCGCGATAAAAAGTAGCCTATGTCATTCAGTGATAATGTAGCTTTCTAACGGCAAAAGAATTCTTGAAATCGGTCCAGTAGTTTCAAAGCCTATTCAATGCAAACAAACAAACAAACAATCAAATCTTTCGTCTTTATAATCTAATATATAAAATTCTCGTGTCACGGTGTTTGTTACCGAACTCCTCCGAGACGGCTTGACCGATCTTTATGAAACTTTTTTCTCTGTATAGGTCGTAGGCTATTTTTTATACCCCTAGGTGATATAAGGCAAAACAACGTTTGCAGGGCCAGCTAGTATTATTATTTATTATAGATACGTACAATACTTTTACTAAACGTAATGATTTAATGAATGAACCAATATCTTAAAATTTTTAAATATCTAAGCATACCAAGAAATTCTCTGACCTTTGCTATAACTAACTACTTACTTATAATTATTTCCGCAAATTGTTTTCGTAATATAAAAAATAAAAATATAACGATTTTAAAAAGAAAAAAATCAACACATTAATCACACGTGAGATGTGTAGCAGACCTATTGCAGTACGCCGGTGCTCTATGCAAATGACATGGCGTGTTGTTCAAGCTATTCTGCACTGCCCACCGCCCAGGCCATTAATGAACCACTACAGGCTGCAGTGCACATCGTGCCATGCAATACAGGTTGTTGACCCAGCACCATAATTGTACGAACAATTATTGTTCATTGGCTTTTTCCTTCTGGGATGTATGAACGAACCAAGCAGGACAGAAAACCCCATTTAAATAATTACCCTTAGCCTTCCATATAGCAAGTCACTGGTTCCTAGATCTAGGAAAATAAGGGTCATCGCAAGCTCAGCCCAAACCTCTCGCAAACCAGCGATTTTTAGCGTTCCTGAATAGCAGTTCATCCCTATCCTCTCGCAAACGATCGAATTACCGCTCGCAAACCGTGTTGGGCCGTTCCTGAATTTAGCCCCACCAGGTTTTGACCGTGCACTCACTCACCAACATATTGTGCTTAAAGCGCCTTTGTGAAGTACCTACTTCAGCACGCGAAGTAATAATATCGATTAATCGAACGCAGTGTAACGGACACTTTGATTACATGCTCTGTTTTGGTTTGACAATTTAATAACTGGCCGTTAAAATTTAACACGATAGTTAATTATAACTTTACACAATTTATTATTTACAATGATCTATTTTTTTTCATAGGACACCAACGTAAGGGGATGATGTGGCCCAACTGCGGATTGGGAAAATTACACACACCATTGATTTGCTGTGTGGGTGTGTGTTTTCCTTCACCAGAAAGGTAATACTTATTAAATTTCAAATATAATGTTCCAAATAATAGTACATTACTGCAGCAGCCGCGAAATAGGGGATTGCCGGCCGAGTAGTTATAGATGGCCGAGTGTTAACGAGGCCATCTAGGGATACGAGGCCGGCAATCCCTGTTCGTGGCCAAGGCTTGCATAGAGTTTTTCTCAAACATGCATCATCATCATCATCATCATCATCATCATCATCACCATCACCATCACCATCGTCGTCGTCGTCATCATCACCATCATCACCATCATCACCACCATCAACATCATCATCACCATCATCATCATCATCACCACCACCATTACCATCATCACCATCACCATCACCATCTTACCTTACCATAAACAAGCGTAGTAGCAGAATGTCATAATGAACCAAAACGCAAATATTGCTTATATTTTTTTTTAATGGCTAAATGCTATGATGCCATAGACCTACAAACGTCATGGTATGAAACAATAGACGATCACTTTGCTGGCCTTGGCCAGCAATGTTGTATGAAATTCCATTATTGACCTCTCGTCTAGCCGCATCTGCATTGTGACACTTCGTGGCGTATTATAAGGAACATAACGTCAATATTACATAGCATGTTTGAGAAAAAATATTTTTTGAAGTAAAAAGTGAGGGCGGGGTTACATTTTCCCCTTATAGTGATAAAATTCGACTACGTTATCGCCAACGTCCATACCACGTTGAAAACACCGGTCCTCGTCCGATCACCGAAATTAAGCGACGTCGGGCGCGGTCAGTACTTGGATGGGGGTGACCACCTGGTTTCATTTTTATTTTTTTTTTGGAAGCGTTTGTACTAAAACTTCTTAATTTATTATTTCAGACAAAAAAACCGAGTGTGCTTTAGACCACACAAACACACAAACTTATTCAGCTATATATACATATTTATATAGCTATATAAGTTTTTTTTTGGGACATTATATGTGAAACTGGTCTTGTCCCACACAATTTGTCTTGTGTTTCACCCAATAACATATTAAGGAGGATGCTTGTGCCCAGTAGACGGAAACCAACAGGCTGGAGAGAACCGACAACAGAAAGGAATAATTTACTTTGACTACTGTTGTACCTAATCGGCATAAGTATTTTTATTCCGAATTACCCTGAGCGTACGTCGTGTCGTCGAGGGTGCGACCAGTCTATATTGGAATCCATAATATCTTTTGTCCTAATTTCAAAGTCCATAATAACTTTGGGCGTAATGATTTTTTGCCATAATGTATATGCCATAATATTGTTTATCCTAATATTGAATATTCTAATGCTTATTTGCACTATTTTCATAAGTACTAATAATCAATTATGTCCTAATAGTCACATGTCCTAATATTGGTTGACATAATCACTTTTTGTACTAACATTGTTTGTCGTACTATTATGCATATTTGTCATAATAATTTTATACTCATCATCATAATCATCTCAGCCTATATACATCCCACTGCAGGGCACAGGCCTACTCTCAGAATGAGAGGACTTGGACCGTTTCTAAGAAAAACATGAATGTTATATCATTTGATAAAAATAAACAATAATTCTGCTCTTGCTATTCGTTTTTGTAGGGGTCGCAATTCTAACCTAACCTACTTTTATAGCAGCGATTCGTTTCTGTTGGGGTCGCAGTTCTAAACTAACCTACTTTTCTGAAACCGGTTCGTTACTGTTGGGTTCTCAGTTCTAACCTAACCTAGTTTTCTGGCTGCGGTTCGTTTTTGTAGAGGTCGCAGTTCTAATCTAATTTTCTGGCTCGCAAGCCGCTGTTTGCCAACAAGTTAGTGCTCTGTTATGGCATTTATTAGGTATGGATTTTAATATTATGATTCGTAAGTTATATTGGTACAAAATATATTAAGGATTTAGAGTAATTAGGACATGTGATATTATGGCTTATATCATTAGGACATAAGATCATTATGGCAAAAGTATGATATGTTAAAAGTGTTTATGGCAAAAGTGGTATGGCATTTGAGTTTAGGACAAACGATATTATGGATTACGAAGGAGATTCCGACCAGTGCCAGAAGCGTCAGGGTCAATGCTGCCGCTACCGCCCCGGGTGCATACTTATTGGATGCTCTCATTGACCTATAATAACAACTAGACTCCCAATCACGCTCAAAAATTGTCGGAAGCAAAAGCCTGCATACGCGTCTATTGGGCAGGCTTTTGGTTCAGTTGTTTTTCGACCGCGCGTTGATTACATCGTCACTTCTCGCCCCGTATTCGTATATGTCTCTTTCGCACCGTAATCAAACTCACGAGAAAAAAAGAGACAGACAGTCTAGCTTCCGCTTCGCATGACCACTCCACTGCATTCTTTACTCTTTAGGCGGTTTCCAGCGCGTGACGTCATGTCACTACTTCTAACGATCGTATTCAATTGACATTAAACATTACTGCTACGAAATAAGGTGTTAATTTGAATGAATGCTGTTAATGTTATCTGTATAAATTGATGTATACGTACACACAACGCCACTCGGACGTTTTTTGAGGAACTTTTGTTAAGCGATTGGGAGTCTAGTTGTTTTATTGTACGTCAATGATGCTCTGTACCTCTACCATGAGTTTACACTAGTCTAGCGAATACGGTCACTGTGAACTAGTGTAAACTCATGGTAGACGAGGTACTGTGCAGGCCATTCGTTTACAATAACTATACTACTAATGGTTCTGTCAAGTATGTTTACCCTGAGCGCATGTCGAGGGCACGGCCAGTGCCAGCAGCGCCAGGGGCAGTGCCACGGCGGCCATGCTGCCGCTACCGCCTCAGCCGCATACCGGAGCGCTGCCAAGGCACGGGCGCAGGAGCTGGAACAACATACACTAACTATAACGTTTGAACTAGATCATCATTATCATCCCAGCGTATATACGTCCTTCTGCATGGCACAGGCCTCCTCTCTGAATGAGAGGGGTTGGGCCGTAGTTCCCACGCGGGCCCAGTGCGGATTGCGAACTTCACACATACCATTGATTTTTTTCGCAGGTGTAAGCAGGTTTCCTCACGATCTTTTCTTTCATCGTAAAGCTCATGGTAAATTTCAAATTAATTTCGCACATAAATTCCGAAAAACCCAGAGGTCCGAGCCGGGATTTGAACCCACGACTCTCTGCTTGAGAGGCCATAGGTCAAACCATTGGGCCACCACTGCTTCTAAAGATGCCGAGCCAATAGATATGACTTCGGATGCAACACCTCACGGTTAGTGTGCACAAACTTTGCCGTACTTTACTTATCATTACCGACGTCACAAAAAAATAAAAGCGTGTTAAAAATAGGCAACCCGATGTGAGTAGAGTTGTGACGGCACTAGTACTAGGTATAATAGTGAACGAAATAAGTGCTTTACCATTTTTATGACAGTTCCACATCCGAATAAAAACAATAAGGTTGATTGTCACAATTACTTGTAAGGCAAAATAGCCTTTAAAAATAGCCGTACAACTGGCATTGCACCTTAGGAAAGGAATTTCTTGGTTATAATCAAGAAATTCCTTTCCTAAGTTGCAATGCCAGTTGTACGGCTATTTTTAAAGGCTATTTCGCCTTACAAGTATAGATATACTTGATATTATTATGCAATGATTAACTTAACGTCAACTAGCCTGTCACAGAAACCCTTTTTGTCTCGTGTTACATATCCAAAATAATCGATTACCTACATATTAAAGTAATTAAATTAAAACATCTACATAGATACAACTAATATTGATACATTTTTCGATGCAGTGTGCACAGTTACCATCTTCTCATGTGATTTACCCAGCTAGCTGTACATGTATGAATAAATCGTTAAAAATATTCCCTTTCGACTGCAACCGCGAACAAGTATGTACTAACGTATAATGTAGACAGTTTTACTGCTACGGTCTAGTAAAAACAAGGACAGTCTATCTACTCAATTGATATCTGTCACAATTGTTATCTAATTAAATGTGTTCTGTACATCTAGCAATTTTTCACACTCCGGTGAAAACTTTCAGATACACATCGCACATGCAAAAGTAATTACTAATTACGCACGATTTTTTTTTCTAGGTACATACTTACACATCTTGATGCATTTCACTGACATGAGTGTGAATTATTGGTCAAAATTGGAACATTAACAAAGATGGCGTGAGAATGGACACTGATGTAGGAGAGGTCACGGGATCAGCAGTAATTTTGAACATGAACGTAATAGAGTTCGCGTGATACGGTACGCTACGCCATGGCCGGACATCGGGTCGAAATGAAAACCAAACAAATTGCTTCAAGTATTTATTACTATGAATACCAAAAAAAGTTTGCAATCAGCATAAAACGAAAGTATGTAAGTACTTGTATCTATTTTAAACACATCTGCGCGGTCAAAATAGCCAATAGACATGTTGCGAAACACCATAACAGCGAAACAACATCTACTTAATAAGTATGTAAAGCTGACTGTCAGAGGTACCTACGTTTTGAGATAAACATTCTTTAACCCGTTAGGCGCCCAGAAGTATTACGTCAGTCTACTGGAACTGGACGGGCACCCGATGCATGGGTTAGGTTAGTTATTCTCTGTCTGTATTATTCGCCCGCGATTAAAAAGGGATTGAAGTTAACAGTAAAATATATATGAAATGACAGTTCTGACAGTCCCATTCTGATTGCGGTTTGATAATAATAGGTAAGCGGGGATGTTCACAAAGCTGCACTGCATGCCGTTGGTCTAAGTCATATAGAGGTATAGCACCGGGCTGTATTTAGAAAGCGGAAAAAAAACATCAAAATCGCTGCAACCATCGCAGGCTGATTTCGCTTTCTTGCGCTGCGTATCGCGATTCATTTACATGTATTAAACCATTAGAAGCAGCATTGTTTCCGAATATTCGTTACGTTACCGCTATCGAGAGCGGGTAAATCGACATGATTGGACTGCCATAATTGATACACTTTTACTAAACCGTTGTTTGAAACCAAATTGCTGACTATTAAGCAAGATAGGGGCCTGTACATTTTGCTGAAGCTGGAGAAAAACGTGATTCTGCTTATTGTGCGTGGACATGATAATTTTCTAAGATTCCGTTGAAGACATATGAGATGTAACCTGCTTGGAGTTAGTATGACAATAAGATAATTGCTGGGTTTACCCATTTTTAGGGTTCCGGAGCCAAAATGGTAAAAACGTCCGTCCGCGGCTTAGCTTAGAGCCTATTAGTGCTAGAAAGCTATAAGTATTCTACGTCGATATAATGTAGCAATTACCCACCCCAAGAAAGTGATAAAAGATAAAATGTAGAAAAAATACCTCCCGTAAAAAGTACCTCCCATAGATAAAAAGTGGGGGTGATTTTTTTTCTCGTCTAATCTATAGTTTGGGATCGTTACAAAGGTCTTGTGCAAATTTTTGTTAAAATCGAGCTTCCCCTAAAAGCTAAAATGTTGGTTTGAAAATTTTGAAATTAAAAAAAAATAGTTAGGTAGGTATATCAAATTGACAAGAAAAACTATATACGGCTAAGTGTGCTTAAAATTATCAGAAGTTTAAGAGTAAATAGCGCCTGACCTATTAAATATAGGTACTTACTTGGGAAATTGCGTACAAAATACAAAATCTTTAGAAAAATATTAACTTGTTTAATACGGATAGTAGAGTCGGTAAGTGTACGCAAACCCATGCATTTCAGTCCGAAATGAATGGGATTGCGTACACTTACCCACTGCGTACAGTTACCCCACATGACTCTATAATTAATAGAAAAATTAATAAGATATGCAAGGATTGTTACGTAACAGCTGCGGAACCCTATCCTGGGTGTGTCCGGCACGCTTTTGGCCGGTTTTGACATCTTTTTATGTCATTTTGAAATAATTTTGCAGTATCCTAGACACGCGGCAGCGTGTCAAGCCAAGTTCAAGCAAAGGAACTGGCTAGCCAGCGCCGAGTGTAATTAAATATAACTTACAACATACATTTTGAAATATTTTTAAGCTCTACCAAAACAGTAAAGACAAGCATTATAGTCGGCAGTGGACGGGAAATGTAACCTGCCCTTACGACTGTCGCACATGACTGGATGCGGAGACCGCGATCAGGTAACGCCGAGGGGCGTCACGGCTGCTAAGTTTTCAACTACTACACCGGCCTACGGACCTCATACATAATATAAAATTGGTTCAAGATACTTGTAACTTGAGTACAGTTGAAAGCATAGATATCTATACAGCCATCGCCTCAAGTTGTACCTACAAATACTTACCAATTTTATGATTAGTTATATATTATATTTATACAGGGTTATTTTTAATTCACTGACATCCTCTTAACCCTGAATTCCTATCACTCAGACAAATGTTTTTTGTTCTACGACTTTTTAAAATGAAACACTTTTTTCCCCATACAAATACACAGAGTATCGTAAAAATAATAGGTAAACTCAAATTTTCAAAACGTTATTACACCAAAAATATTAAGTTATGACAAAAGCCGTAAAACAAAAAACATTTGTTTAAGTGGTAGGAGTTAAGGGTTAAAAGGATGCTAGTGAATTACAAATAACCCTGTATTTATGACCTTGACTGTACATACAGTGATGAAGCACGGCGGCGTTATTACTTAGGTACATAAATTTAATCTTTTGTTTCTGGAAAGTAAGAATACTTTTTATTAACAACTAAGTACAAAGTAAACCTTGTGCCATGTTGAAATTACGTGGAAATTACACGCCTAAAAAGTTTTTACCAAAGAAACTTTTTTTGATTTGAATTTTTAAAAATAATGAGTTGCGACAGACTATCTGTACGTATTCTGTGGTTACAGGATTTGTCGTACTCGATGCGTTCTGCGGTCGCGGTCAGTATCTCTACCATGAGTTTACACTAGTTTACGTGACCTTACTCGCTAGCGACGGCGTAAATTATTTGTATGGAGAATTGTACAGCGCCTCTGGCGGTCACTTACGGAAGTAAAATTCTCCATACAAAACATTTACGCCGTCGCTAGCGAGTACGGCCACTGTGAACTAGTGTAAACTCATGGTAGAGGTACTAGTCAAATTGAACGCAGCCCGCATTATGTATGAACAACATTGTCGGTCTCTATATATTGCGCCGCATATCTATAACTACGAAAACGAAATAAGTATATAGAGACCGAAAATGTTGTTCATACATAATGCGGGCTGCGTTCAATTTGACCTGACCACGACCGCAGAACGCATCCAGTGTGGCAAGTACTTTAACATTTTGACTCCAAATATTGATTACACAATTAGACATTATGACTAAAATAGGCATGCTTAATTAAGGTAAACGACCCTGTGCTCGACACTGACCCAATACATGGCACCTTCAATCTTATGTCATAGTAAGAGAGGTGACAGATGGGTGTCATCCAATGGGCTTTGCGGTGTCGAGCATTGGTACGTTTACCTTAAATCGCTGGATTTTTACTGTGATTTTTATGATCAAGCGCAATTAGTTGGCACCACCAGTGGCATATATGGCAAGTCTCGCGCCGCCGGTCGTGGTTGGCGCCGCTTGAAACAACTGTTACTTCATGCATGTAGATACATTAGGTACCTTCAGGGATATCGCTTGCTACAAAATACAAGCAGAACCAACAACAGGCAACAGGCAGGACCTTATACTGTAGGAAGGTATTGTGCCCAAGTTAAATATCTAACGTAATTCTATTTCATTTTATTCATATAGCCGCTACTTAAAAACTTTCAGGTGTTTTCGAGTGCTCTGTCATATTTCCTATTAGACACTACTTTAAAAAACAAAATCAAAGTGTTGAAACTTTTCATTCCGCGACTATACTATAGCTACTTACTTACTAATTAAAGTGTTCTTTCGGTGAAATATCATCGAATTATAGAATACTAGCTGTTGCCCGTGACTCCGTCCGCGAAGAATAGGTGTAGGTATACAAAAAATAGTCTACGACCTATCCTCAGACCTACCGAATATAGAGAAAAAAAGTTTCATAAAAATCGGTCAAGCCGTTACGAAAGAGTTCGATAACAAACACCTTATTATAACAGTTATTAAGATACATAACTAAATTGATTTATGTAGGTAAGTACCTAGTTAGGTATCAAAAATGTTTTTCAATAAACAAGACGAAGTATCCAATTACAGTAATTATAGCTAAAGACACGCTAATGAATACAGTTACCTCATATCAAATTTTAATAATAAGTAAGCGATTCTAACGCTTTCTTACAGACACATTAAATTAATAATTAACAATTTCTGCATGCCCGCAAGTGAAGGCTTGTCGGTGCCAAAATAATGTTTTTGGCAGTTCTAAATCCAGGATTTTTGCAGGTTTTATAATGCAAAATAAGACAAATAAATAGGCAGGCGTGTGGAACACAGTAAAGATAAGCTTACTCGCCTAACTTAAACTCAATAAAGGGTTAAGGTTAGGTCAAACATGTTTTCGATTTTGTTTTGCTGACTATGCTGGTTAGATAGGACCCGAGGGCTCCCTGAGACTATGGGCGCCATCCAGTGTCATCTCTGCCTAGCCATAATACGAGTAGGTACTTAATAGGAATAGAAGTGTTATTGTGTGATTTCCATTCCGCGACCGATGTCGCCACATTTTTGCCTGCCAATAGCACGTTATTCTTGTTTTGAAGCTGGGAAAATAAAGAGGTGGCTGTAATCTACATGCGCGGTAGCTTTTTTAGCTTTAGTAACATTTCTATTTATTGCTCTTATAATTTCTGTAGTAGGTTCTTGACTTGAATTCAAAATACATTTTGTGTATATATAGGTACGGACATACTTACTGATACTGATAAAAATCGACTGCACTGACTGACAATACTTAAATTTTGATGGTTGATCGAGATGGATCAATTTTCGTAGTGGTTTCTATATCCAACCGTTTCTTAAGTTGACTGTTTCTTTATTTAGTGGATCTTCGCTTGTTCCTAAGAACTGATTCCAGGTAGTTACGATGTTAAATTGAGAGACAAGAGCGCCTCATCCGCATCCATTAGGCATGTATTGGCGGGCGCCTAACTGGGCCTCCCCGTTGGCTCGTCATGGTGCAGCAACTTTTTACTACGCTATGCTACGGGTGCACGACCATGGCTCTTGACGTTATACCGCATAATGGGTCAAAAATAAGTTAATATTTATTTTCTCTTTTTTATTGCAATTTTCATAAAATAAGAGATTTGACTCTGAATTGTGTACTTGGGCATGCACAGGTAATCTTCTAGTAGGTATCTACAGCTACAATAATATTATTAAGTAGGCCAACAACGAAGTGGGATTACAGGCGAGGTGAGGCGGGCAGGGGTTAGTAAGAAGAAAAATTGCAAACCGTAAAGTGCATAAAGTAAAATTTTGTTGCTCGCTGATATCACCGGCTATAATCTAAAAATTTGATAAAACCGGCCAAGTGCGAGTCGGACGCGCGTACGAAGGGTTTCGTACCATTATCTATAAAAACGGCAAAAAAAACACGTTTGTTGTATGGGAGCCCCCCTTAAATGTTTGTTTTATTTTAATTTGATTATTTAGTTTTAAAGTGAATATATAATTAAATATTCTGTGAATATTTCAAGCGTTTACCTGTTGTCAATTATCAATATCGCGCAAAATCGAGCAAAAAAATCACGTTTGTTGTATGGGAGCCCCCTTAAATATGTATTTTATTCTGATTTTTAGTATTTGTTGTTATAGCGGCAACCGAAATACATCATCTGCGAAAATTTCAACTGTCTAGCTATCACGGTCCGTGAGACAGCCTGGTGACAGACGGAACGGACAGACGGATAGACAGATATGGACGGACGGACGGACAGCGAAGTCTCAGTAAAAGGGTCCCGTTTTTTACCTTTGGGTACGGAACCCTAAAATGTAAAATTCCCTGATCTATCTACTTAATGATAATGATAAATACGAATAGGTTCAGTCCGTTAAGTGCAGGTTAAGTGCAATAGGTACCTACATTTTTACGTAGGTATTTTAGCACAAACCGTGGTAATTGTTGGTACTACCTGTACTTTTTCAACCGACGAAAACAAAAGGAGGAGGTTCTCAAGTCGACATGTATATTTTTTTTTATAGACTGTGCTTACATTGTCATTCTATCTATGTATGTACATTATGTATTCGTACCCTCGATCATATATACTTGATCCGTACTAAGTTTCAATTTAGTGCATTAACCCAAATTGAAAAGTTTCGACCTGCGGAGTCCGGAGGCCCGATGGCCGGACCTCCGGAATGTCACTACCAGAGTATTGTCACCACCGAACTTACATAAGAGTGCCATATTTCAGCTCAATTGGATAGGTAACAGAAATGGTCGAAATATGGTTTAAAAATTTTGAAACCACACTTAAGTGCCTACCTGCCTAGGTAGCAATGTTTATTAAAAGACGTAGGTACATAATAAAAGTTAAACTACTTATAAATATTTTCTCTGGTGTAATAAGTATTTATGCATATTTATTAAGAGATAAGATCTTTCAGGGAACTGGAGAATGGCGTAAGTAAGTAGTAGGTTAGGTACTACTTTGAAACGTTTTCCATTTAAATGCACAGTACCTAAGTAATAACATAATATCTGTACAATAGGCATTTTATTCAGGCCCTATACTACGAAGCGCGAAATTCGAACTTCGTTTCATGCCGTTCCGCTTACGCTAATGGTATTTATTACGAGAGTGACAGGGACCGCACGATCCGAACTTCGAACTTCGAATTTCCTAGTAACCCCCCAGGTTTCATTTATAACATATAAATATAATTCGCTCTTGCACGACTAAAAATCTAGAAACTGGACAAGAAAGTGTAAAAACTGTTCGTTTTTTAACTGCTTTAAGTAGTTATGTTAAAAAAACTAACATACAATGTATATATAAATTAATAATAATAATAATAATAATAAAGAAACAAACTTACCTTATTGTTTTCAAATACGCAATACTTCTGTGTTGAAGTCCAAACTGTGTCACAAATACCCACAGGTAGTTATACCAATGTGAACTATATCTTCCACAAAGAAGTCCGTTAATTCAAATTTATATTTACGGCGGAAATGATTGCGATGCGTTCCGCGCGGCTTACGTCCGGTATATCGTAAGCGGGCCGGTGCGAGACTGACCTCTGGAGGCTCAGCTTGGCTGTTGGCTGGTGCGATGCGAGGGCGAGCTCGCGAGGGTGGGGTCTGGGGTCGTGACGGGCCGTTGTCCGCACCTGCAACTGCAACCTCTCCCGAATACTACTTGAGCTACGTTTGGGTAACCAGGTACGCATTCAGTGGCGGATTTACATAATATATTTGCCGCCAGTAGGCTATTAATATGTTGCCACCCCTACAGCCTCTGCAACGCTATTGGAATATTTTAAAAATTCATAACATATTCACTATTAAAAAAAATGAGCCAATTTTACCGCCCCCTAAAATTTGCCGTCCTAGGACTCCAAGGCTCCAGCCTACTCAGCCTGCTGTGCAACTTTACATTTGCAAAAAGTGTAAATCTATAGTTATCATCGTACCAAATTACCAAATCCTAATATTATAAATGTGAATGCAGATTTGTTTGTTTGTTCCTTTACACCGTAGGTAAACGCTAAATTTGCCAGTGCCATGTGTAATTTTGTCTCTAAAAAATGATGTTGCTGTGGAAAAAGTAGGGTACCTTCTTAGGTAGGCATGGATAATGAAAGGAGAATCAGTGGATAGAAATATTTATATAAGAACAGTAAAAGCCATTTACTTAACGACAACTTTAAAGGGGTCCATCCAACCGATTTAGCCCGACCCGATAATCGCTATGGCGATAGCTCTTTGCGATAGCTACTTTATTCTACCTCTATTTTCATTTTTTTTCGCTTTAGGGCCGGCGCTCACTGACGGCATTGCACGGCATGCATGGCATTTTATTACTATCAAGTTATTTTGAATCTTATTTCAATGACCTTAGAATTTATGTTACTTTATTGGTTATGCGTTGCGTCATCCCTCCGCACGTCGCGGCATCGTGGTACCGAAATAAAGTAACATGAATTCTAAACTCATTGAAATAAGATTCAAAATAACTTGATAGTAATAAAATGCCATGCCGTGCCATGCCGTCAGTGAGCGCCGGCCCTTAAGCGGAGAGCTTTTTAGCGTTGTCTCTTAGTCGATTACTTTGAAAGCGAATGGAAAATTTATCATAGTATACGTAGTAGGTATAAATAAAAAAGTAAATAAAATAATATGGGTACTAGGCAACTGATAAACATATTATATAGATAGATACATACCTAAATACTTACTGATAAACACCCAAGACCCGAGAACAAAGATTCGTATTTTTATACAAATATCTGCCCCGACACGGGAATCGAACCCGGGACCTCAAGCTTCGTAGTCAGGTTCTCTAACCACTAGGCCATCTGGTCGTCAAAGAACGTCACGTCACGTCACGTCACGTCGTGGTACGTACTTGGTACGTACTGAGCAGAAGCGGCCAGCACCATCACAGACCGTAGCGGGGGTGTGTGCGCGACACTTTCGGTGCGGGCCCAGCGCGTTGTGTAACACTGAATCAAATACGCTGCGCCACGCTGCCAGTGTGTTACCGTATTTATGATTCAGTGTTATGCAACGCGCTGGGCACACTCCATCGGTGTCGCGCAGTCGCGCGCACGCCCCACGCTGTGGTCTGTGGTGGCCTTAAACAATAATTAAAAATTGCCATTCCAAAATAATCAAAAATCTACGTGTATCGTAAGGGCAACCCCGTCATCAATATGTCACTGATTAATTTTCAACTTCGCTTGGTGGTTGTTTCTTGTTTTTTTTTTACTTGTGACTGGGTGCAGTTTCGAAGACTTACTTGATAATATGAAGCTATTTTGTCTCTGCTGGTTTAGGTAGTCAGTGAGTGTGGTGTTAACATCAACATCTTTCTTAAGCAGTCTGTAGAAAAAGTAATTGTGATGGCAGAGCTCGAATCATTGAACCCCGACGTTCAGGTCGAAACCATTGAATTTATTAGAAAGATCGATGTGGACTTAGACATAAAAAAGGAGATTGAGGTTCGTATAAAGCCGGAGCCGCATGAGTGCGTGACGTGCTCGAACAGGGGCCGCGATGGACGCGATATTTACTGCACTAACACGGCTTCCGGCGCCTCGTTACACGATTTCCTTTATAAGTTCACACGCGTAGATATCTCCTCAGCTGAAAACTGCCCAAAATATATGTGCAAAACTTGTTTTGAGCTCATCAATGTCCTAGAAGCAGCTGAACAAGAGTATATCAAGCTCAAACAAACTTTTGAGGAAATAATTAGCAGAAATCCACTATTTGATCAATTGCGTCAACCAATTGAGCTCAGTTCTGTAAAAACTGAAGTTTTTGATGAGATCTATAACTCTCGAGCTAGAGATAATGGAGCTGACTCCGAGGATGAACCTCTTGCCATCACAAAAAAGAAGAGGCATCGCAAACCAGAAAAATCAAAGAAGAAGTCTATTACAAAGTCTGCAACTAAACGTAAACCAAGAACCACGGAGAGTAAAGATAGGTATGTGGCAACTTTACTGGTGAATCGTTTAGAAGTTTTTAAAATCTGATAGTAACTTCATTTGTAATAAATTAAACTAACAGTATAAACAAAATGGTACAAATAGATTTTGCCCTCTACAAATTTAATGTAATAAGAAAATACTAACCATAGACTAAAGGATGTTTTAAGCCGGCGTCAGTGTGGCAGAAATATTGCATGGTGGGTCACAATGGCCCCGATTTTCAATGACATCTGAAATTAAGTGTTTCATTGTAATTTAAATGAAATTTAAATAAGTAGCATTGCCCTTTTTTATTTTACCAAACTTTGGTAAAAATTAATAAAAACATGGGTCATATTAGGAACAATTATTTATTTACCAACATACTAAAAAATCATTAACACATCCACCCTTTATTTGAAACTAAATACAAACTGAAATATAGATGCACAGAAAAAACCCCAGAAAAAAGACCAATGCTGGAAATCAAATCCAGGTCCTCAGCATTCCGTGCTGCGTGCTTACCCCTACACCATCACTGGTCTAGAGGTTAGCGACGAATCTTTCCCATACATCGTACATTTCAGTCTGTTATAATCACCTTATGCACATCCACCCTTCATAATAGTAGCAAAAAAACCAATAACAATAAGAAACAGCAATGTCAGCCGTTTACTGACAAAGTACCCACATTTGAAAACATCATGGGTCATTATCCAACTGATGCCAGGTTAATCATAAAATTTTTAATACAACTTAATTATTTCATTCATTAACTGTGAATTTACTGAGTATTATTTTTAGTTGGCAGTGTAATGTGTGCGGTAAAAGAGGTGATTCCGGTGGAGCCGTGGCGGAAGCTGCCCATAAGCTCACTGTCCATACACTGGTAGCTGCACCTGCCCTTCAAAATGTAAAGACCGAAGACTCTACAGATGGGTAAAACTGTTTTTAACACTCTTTATACATTTATACTTTTATAATTCCCTTAGATGATGTCTAGCTGCAGTAGAGTTAAAAGCGTTTACCTATACAGGGTGCTACAAAAATACCCCTAAAGTGGACAGGGAGTTAAATTGTCCCTTGGAAATAGGGTTGCCATCTGTCTGGGTTTCCCTGGATTTGTCCTAGTTTAGAGTGTCCGGGGAACGTCCATGCGGGGTTCCATTTGTAGTCCGGGTTTGTATTTTTCTAGTTTTTGGTTGCCGCTGGACGGTTGTCAAAAGTATAGGTACTATTTTGAAAACGTTTCTGAAAACTGTAAGAAGATTCTGTTATGTCCCTGACTTCGATAAAAAATTACTAAATATAGTTTAAAGTTTGTTTGAAAATAAATAAATAATTTATTTATCACTATTTGAACAATTTTTACTATCTTACTAATATTATAAACGCGATAGTTTGTATGTATGTATGTTTGTTGCTCTTTTATGTCAAAACGGTTTGACGGATTCTGGTGAAATTTGGCACATAGCTAGTTAGTTCATGACCTGGATTAACATATAGGATACTTTTTATCCTGTAAAAAAATAGTATAGTTCTTACGGGATAGCGACAAACGCGTCAGCCGCTAAAGTAAAATTTTTAATTTCGTGGAATTCTGACATTTCTTAGTGTTACTAGGCAAAAATATTTCCCGAAAATTTAAACGAGATAAAACAAAAACTAGGAAATACAGAACACAAATTCCTTAGTATACACATTAAAATTGGACATAATGTAATAAATCATTAATTAATACGTAGTTCGAATATTTTTTGATCTAACTGTTCAGACGTAATAAAATATTTAACCCTTTTATGAGTAAAAAATAAATTGTCTCGGGTATCATTGCGATGATTGACATATATCACAAACTTTCGGACTTAAATTATAATTAATACTTATGTATAATATTTTGTTATGTATTAAGTTTCAATCGTCGTCTCAAGAGGTTTGTAATTTAAAATTTCATAGACAAGTTACATAGGTACTTAAATAATAAAAACCATCAAATATCATTCTTCTGTCAAAACAATATTAAAGTCATTCGGCTTCTATCTTGAATGTTCGAATGTGCTCGCTCTCCTGTTTCCGTATTATTTTTGTCGTTTTCTTTGATTGATATTATTATTTCCTTGAAAAGTTTTTGTTTTTTGCTGTGTTATGTTTTTTAAAGAGAATTAGTTATAATTATGAACTGTCTCACACCACGTACCATGAATACACAAATCTCTTAAAAACCTATGAAATAAATAGACTAATAACTTCTTATAGTAAAAGCTCTCCTTCACTATATTTATAATTAGTAATGTGCCTATTTTATTATGTTTCTAAAATAATAAATAGATTTAAAATGAAAAAAGGTTTGTTGCCTCTGAAACGTCAAAATCTGGCATTTGTCAGAATTCCACGAAATTAAAAATCGGAGTTTAGTAGTAGTACAGATTAAAATAAAACAAAAAACGATGACGTGTCCAGTTTCTGAGCTCCAAAATCCGGGGATCGTACGCTTTTTGTCCTGGTTGCCGAATTTTAGAAATGGTAACCCTACTTGGAAAGAGTCTATTGGCAAATGAAAACAGTAACCTGGCTACAAAAAAACAATCTCAACGTATAACTATCATTAATATCATTATATGTATAGTAAAACTAAAAAGTAAAAACACAGAAAGTCCCATGCATTCTTACGTAATAATTTATCCTTGTCTCTCAAATGACAAGAATGATAGAAACACTGAATATCCTCCTGTTAAAATGGTCTATGGTAATTTAGGTTGAATGACCTGACAACCAGCTAGAGTTGATGCTATTTCTATTTCTGGTTTTATTTTATATTTTTTTGGTATTTTTGTAACACTTCTGCCACTTATCATACCAATTTGCTTGTGCATTTTTACTCTGCACCTCAGGAACTTAATTAACATTCAAGTTAAGTTGACATTTTGTTGCTTGTGATTACGTTTTTTTTTTCTCTATTATATATTACAGAACGCAAACTCCTGACTATAGCAATGGATTTGATACAGCTAGTGACAGTTTATTCAAGATTGAACTTGGTGATTTTGATGAAGATGATGACAGTGACAACTATATACCAGACGATGAGAGCACCAGTGAAGTAACACGTAAAAGGTCTAGAATTCTCTCATCGAAAAAACGGAAAAAGCGAGAAGACAAAGTTATGCATCAGTGTGACCAGTGTGATGTGAAATATTCTTCATTGGGTATGTTACTGGTTTAGTAGTTTAATATTCATAGTCCAAAATCACTTTTTAATCAATTTAAACAGAAGGAGGTTCGCATATTAGGTTTATCCTTGAAATTTAGGGTTCCTCATTCCTATTTATGAAGTTATTTCGAAATTTAGACATTTATTCCATAGGTACTGAGTTTTGGGTATTTTGAGAATTAGACGTTTAAATCTTGAGACATCTTTGTATCAAGTTAATTGGAGTTTTAGGCATCTTGAGTCAAGGTTGAATTGATAATTAGTCAAAACAAGATAAAGTCAATTAGACTGAAAGGGATATCAAGAGTACCGCATTTTAAGAAGTAGGCGTAAGTTATTTCAAGTTTTAGACATTTTGAAACTAATCTGTTTTGACATTGCAATGTACTAAGAACATGATATTATGATATTTGGCT
The DNA here is from genome assembly GCA_947859365.1 of Archips crataeganus. NCBI lineage: Eukaryota > Metazoa > Arthropoda > Insecta > Lepidoptera > Tortricidae > Archips > Archips crataeganus. Next base: position 24,402,086 of record OX402045.1, on the reverse strand, counting down.
GTAGCGAACCGGTAACCTTTGTTTAAATCGACTAAAAAGTAGCATTAATTCACGAAAATGGAATTTTAGGGTATTTTGGGACTAGAAAGAGGGTTTTGTGAATAAGCGATTATGAAATTAGGTTATTTCGCCACTGTTAGGTGTAGCCCTTTAAGGGTATTTTGGGAATAGAGTATTTTGCCACTTATTCGTAATGGGACGCAGTCCACTTGAATTTGGCTTGTAGCGAGAGTAGTGTACCATCGCCCCAGACGCCAGATACCCATTTTCAAAACAAATTTGCTTGCAGCCGTTGATGTTTATTGCTATGGATTGTTATGGACAGATGTCTAGCCACTGCACGCAAACTGGGCCTTTAAGGTGGTTATCTGGCGCTTGGGGCGATTGTACATTGAAAAAATCAGTTTTTGAGAGAAGGTGATTTTGAAATTAGGGTCTATTAACGACTAGAGTGTTTTGGGAGTAGTGTCAAATCAGCCGGAAGGGTCCAAAGTTGTGTGATGTGATGTAATTCTATATTGTTGTGATTGATCATGATCACTATGTATTTATTTATGTAATAATAAAAAAATACAGCCTTACTGTAATAATTATAACCAATGTGCTGTAAAATTCTATATGTATAAAAGAAATAAATAAAATAAAAATAAAACATTGTGTTGTATTGCACACATCCAATATTATAATTCCCAAAAATTACATCATGGTTTTCATTTAAGTTGTATGACGAGTATCCATACACAAATTCATGCCTCCAGACTTAGCCATTATGATTATGAAATTTCACATGGGTCCCATGGGAATATTGGGATAAAATAGCTTATGTGTCATTCCAGAAGTCCTGCTATCTACAAACAAAATCTCACCCAAACTCTTAGCCGTTTTAGCATAAAGGTTTACTCTCTACAATGGAATATAATTAATAATTTAACCATATTCTTTGACAACAACCACATTATTGTAATACAAATGATCGAATTAAACAGTGTTGTAATGAAGTATTTGTTATTCAGTTCGGTTGCAGCAGCATAAGAGGAAGCATGACGACTCCAAGCCGCCCTACATCTGCGAAGTGTGTGGAGCGCACTACAAGCACAAGCGAGCCTGCGACATTCACGTCGCACTTCACAAAGGTTCCATTCATTTTTTTAGTTCTAGTATCCTATATCTGAACAAAGGCTTTCTTTCAGTCTTTCCTATTGCATTCAAGTATCTGGGAAGCATGATAACATCCAAATGCCACCTTGACAGCGAAGTCAAGTGCAGAACAGGAGCTGCTGCGGCAGCTTTTGGAAAATGAATTCCAGGGTGAAATCAAGGTAGTGGCCGCAAAGACTTCGAACGCCGCTAAATTCAATCAATCATTTCGTTTATCATTTGTTTATTTAACCACACCCGATTTAGTGGTATGATTGGGTTCAAATATGAATGAGTTTTAATTTTTTTTTATATAAAACACGCGAAATTTACATTTATTTTAATTTATTTAGTTTTGCATAGCTGCTGAATTAAACCAGAGTGCATTCTGATCCACCTTGAGCCTCAACTTAGATAAGGTGGTAGTACTGACTTAACGAGATTTGTAGGGTACTAAATGCTTTGTATGGAGATTTTTTTCCTGTAAATATTTTTTGATAAGTTTTTTATCATTTTTGAATATCCATTAAATGGACATATTTTTAAGCTAGTAAGCTAGACAGTTGTCATGTAATTTTTTTTCACTGTGATAGGTCTAATCTAGACCAAAGTTTAGAAGAGGCAAAATTAAAAAAAAAACTGCAATAATTTTTTTAAAATGGGTTTTTGCATCTGATAACAAAACTATTCAAGATTATTTTTCAATAAAAATAAATGCAAATAATAATTAATTCCGAATATCACAACTCAAAATCTTAGTGCGGGTGTACATTTTTCAAAAGATCAGATTAATCGAAATTTATCGAAAACGGTGCGACTTTTACTGAGGTCATTTTTAGGGTTCCGTAGTCAACTAGGAACCCTTATAGTTTCGCCATGTCTGTCCGTCTGTCTGTCTGTCTGTCCGCGGCTAAGCTCAGATACTGTTAGTACTAGAAAGCTGTAATTTGGCATGAATATATATATCAGTCACGCCGACAAAGTGATTGAATAAAAAAAAACAAAAAAATTTTTTTTAGGGTACCTCCCATAGACGTAAAGTGGGGGTGATTTTTTTTTCTCGGCTAACCGTATAGTGTGGGGTATCGTTGGATAGGTCTTTTAAAACCATTGCGGGGTTACTAACATGATTTTTCTATTCAGTGATCTGTTTGCGAAATATTCAACTTTAAAGTGAATATTTTCATTAAAATCGACCGTTCCTCCCTCTCTAAAATCTAAACTGTTGGGTGGAAAAATTTGAAAAAATTCAGAATGGTAGTAAATATATCAAATTTACTAGGAAAATTATAGCCGCTAAGATTGCTTGTAAATTATTTGTAGTTTAAGAGTAAATAGTAGCCTAAGGTATAAAACATACCCAAACTTGGATGATTCCGTACACATACGAAATCCTTAGAAAAATATTACTTGATTTTTTCGTAATGGCTACGGAACCCTACCTTGGGCGTATCCGACACGCTCTTGGCCGGTTTTTTTTTTATATTTGTTAGATGACCTGCCCACATATCTCCCATTTTCGTGTGAGTACTACTTACGGGACACCCTGTATATCCACTGCAGTCTCTCTCGGCATTTGTTTGACCGTTGGTCAGACACAGTGCCGTGTGTCCTAATAAAATGTGTTTTTCAGGTATTAGCGATTGGAAATGCGAGGAGTGTAACAAATTGTTCCCATCAAAAGGTGCTCTGCACAGACACAACAATATTCACACTGGAAAACCCAATTATCAGGTAATATTTAAGTGTAGAGGTTTGTGTTTTGACGACCGCTTTAGCCTAGTTGGTAGTGACCCTGCCTACGAAGCAAGAGGTCCTGGGTTTGAATCCTGGTAAGGGCATTTATTTGTATGATGAGCACGAATATTTGTTCCTCTGTTATGGATTTTTTCTATGTATTTAAGTATTTATTTCTCTATATAAGTATGTTTATCGTCGTTTAGTACCCATAATACAAGCTTTGCTTAGTTTGGGACTAGGTCGATTTGTGTAAGATTGTCCCCTAATATTTATTTAATATTTATTTATTTATTTAATATGAAATCTTGCTTATAATGTTTATGGAATTTATATTAACATTTACATAGACTACATATTATAGACTTATAGAGTCTATGCCATAGATAGACAGCCACAAGGCTCAGCCCAAAATTTTAATTGTAATAAATGTGCTTCAATGAATTAATAAATGTATAGAGAGAGTGTCATTACTAAGTTGTCATTTTATGAAAATCGTCTAACTTATGAATAACGAATTGTTTACTAATACTTTTTAAATTTCTTTTAAATGCTGTGTTTCTTGGGTCAATACAAACCTTGGCACACAGATTTGTTGTTGGTTTTGTAATGCTTAACGAATGACATAACAATCCCGTTTTTTTGAACCCTTTTCAGGTCTTGTGTTCACGGGTTAGTTTCATTGCAAGATAATTGTCCCCTTTCCTGCTAACTGTTGTAGGCATCTAACATGGCACCACATTCTTGGTACAGTCAAGGGCAAAAATATGTATACACTTTAGTACCTTGTCTATTTTCGTCATATTTGAACTGCCATATATGAACTGTCACAGTGGTTAATGTGACAAGGTACTAAAGTGTATACATATTTTTGCCCTTGACTGTATTTATCAGCTCAAAATTTGACGACGGTAAAAAAACAGTTTCTTATTGGCTTTGTGACCGTGGTTGTGTTGGCGATTTACTGTTTTAATATAGCAGGGTAATTCTTTCATAGACGCTTTTGAAAAGAAGCTTAGAGAAGTCATAATCTACTAAGCCAAGCGGTTTTGTGTTATTTCAGTGCGACCTTTGCGGCAAGTCGTTCATCCACACGTCCTCGTTCAAGATGCACAAGCTGTCTCATTCTGGCGTGAAGCCCCACGCGTGCGACGTGTGCGGGCTGGCGCTTATGACGCGCTCACATCTCAAGCGGCACAAGCGCGTCCACAGCGGAGAAAAGCGACACGAGTGCCCCATCTGCGGGAAACGGTTCTCAGAGAGGTAACTGCCACATTTATTAGTACTTAAATTAAATGCCTAATGAGCTCGCGTCGCAGGTATAAGGCACAAGCCGGAACGTGATTTCTTTATTGTAATATTGTATATGTATGAAATTTTACCTGTGAAATTGTTATCCTGCTTAGCGATTTTCATTATAGGTAAAAAATAAAATGAAAGGACTTTCATGGATGTAGTAGTAATGTGTTCTTATAGACAAGTTGACATTCCAGAATAAGAGGTCCATATCAGTTCTGTACACTACTACTAAATGCAAGAAGGGCCTTCCTTATTAGCGCCGATTCATTCAAAATTTATTCAAACAAAATTTGGCATCTTTAGGTCATTGTTGTCTTTCTAGTTCCATGGCTCGTATTGACGAGCGATTACATTGGTAATGTACTAGAATAACCGACTAGTCAGACATCGTTTATTACCAAAATTAAAAATAAGGCTAATCATTGCTATTATTTTAATTTTGTCTAACCTTGCTTGCTTCGCGAATTTCCTTGCCGATCTTTTAGCATTGCGATCTGACTGAATCATCAGTGTTTGTTGCCTTGCCTTAAAATCAGCTTAATAATAGTAAAACTTCGACCATTTATGTTGTACTATCTTATGCTAGCGGCTTCACCCCCCGTTTAATAAAAACAGTAGGCTTGTCCGCTATCCTGTGAGATTTTCGAAAAATCCCTTCTAAGTGTGCCATTATGACCAGATGGCCTAGTAGGTAGAGAACCTGACTACGAAGCTTGAGGTCCCGGGTTCGATTCCCGCGTCGGGGCACATATTTGTATGAATAATACGAATATTTGTTCTTGGGTATCTATCGATATAAGTATGCTTATCCGTTGCCTTGTACCCATAACACAAGCTATGCTTAGCTTACTTTGGGACTAGGTCAATTGGTGTGAATTGTCCCGTGATATTTATTATTTATTTACTTTTTGTTATGATACTTAAGCTATAATTTTTTCAACACATTTTGTCGGGTAGGTCGTGTTAAAGTTATACCTTTTGTGTATAAAATAGGTTCAATGCATATTGTTGTTTGCTGCTAAAGACTTTACTCTAATGCGAATTGCAAAAACAAACCTTTTGTTTTTGAAAGTACTGTGCTCCCTATTATTCGTGTATTTTCAAGTATACGGATAATACTTCGTTTTATTTCTTGTATCTTTCGAAGAACTTTCATCAGGTCAAAAGTAAAATTACTAATAGCTACCTTAAATCGTACTGTTACGATATTTGACAACTTTGGCGAAAATACTTTCGTCTGTCGGTCCGACTTCGACTGTCTGTTCACTGTTCTCCTCTTCAGGGCCCAATTGCATAATAAAGTACAATTTATATTACAAGCAGAACTCCCTTTCTAGTTAATATAACTGTAGCGAGAGTCCCGCTTGTAATATTAGTTGTACTTTGTTATGCAACTGGGCCCAGGTCGCATATTTTTACAACCTATTCTCGTGAAATTTTGTGAGCAAGTTCGATAATCATATGGATGGTTTTGACGATTAAATTTTTTTTTTAAATAGCATTGTTATGGGTATTTAAAGAGCGCGTTTTTTAGGAGCGTAAATGTTCACATTTATCCAGTTTAAAGCTATGCAAAGATACTCGTGAGATCTACAGCTTACAGAACCACTCTATTAGTCATAACTAGAGCAAACTATAAAAGCCTAATTTATGACCTAGCTGTGCTCCACGATTTATGACCTAGCTGTGCTCCACGATTTCGCCTGCAATTTTCCGGGAAAAAAATGAACCTATGTATTATTCCAGAGATACAGCTTTTTACATACCAAATTTTATCCAAAACTGTCTAGCCTTTTTAGTGTAAAAAATAACGAACATTCACGCTCTTAATTTTTTGACTTTATCATATCACTGTGATACCTTGTTTGAAAGCTTTTTAATCAAAGATGGTCAACGATGCGAGTTCATTTGATTTTTAACCCCCGACACAAAAGAGTGTGTGTGTGTGTCTGTCTGTTTGTCTGTGGCATCATAGCTCTTAAACGGGTAAACCGATTTGGATGCGGTTTTTTTTAATAGAAAGCAAGTTTCTTGGCGATGGTTCTTAGATATGTTTTATCCAAATTGGTTCAGCCGTTTTAAACTTATCAGCTCTTTTGTTAGCTGAGGAAGGGATCTTAGACGCATAATGGGCTTTGACTTAATGTTCATACGAGTGACATAATTGCGTTGGGGGTTTTAAATTTTTTTTTTTAATTTATAGTTATAATCAAAGATGGTCAACGATGCGAGTTCATTTGATTTTATGTTGTTTTTTTTTCTAATTATCACGTTAATGTCAAACATATCGCTATCTACGTCAGTTGTGTAGTATTGTTGTGATGTTTGTTTGCTTTTGCAATCACACCGGTGAAAATAACATCTGAATGTAGTAAAATAATATGATGAATTTTTGACATAAGAGTTACAAAATCACTTATATATCTTATCAGCTAAGTTAGTTTACAAAATCACCGCTCTTATCAGCTAAGTCTTGTTGCGGCACGGTCATGACACGAGATTGTTGAGTCACTTGAAACTCTCTTTGTGACCTGCAGTGGAACGCATGCACCTACATAAGTGAAAATAATGTTGGATGAGAGTCTTTTTTTGGATGGAAGTCAACTCTTTTAAAACTAGACTGGACGCTTATTTGAAAGGTTTCAAACACAAGTGCAGTGATATACACGTAACAGCTCGATGAGCTGCTAGTGTATTGTTATAGATAGTAATAATAGTTATAGTTTGAGGTGTGAGTTATGGCAAACGTTTGCAGGTACAACCTGGTGGCGCACAGCAAGTCCCACTCGTCGGACGGCGCGCCCGCGGGCTCGCCCGCGACCGCCGCGACGCCGCCGCCGCCGCGCCGCCGCCTCTTCCGCTGCAACTTCTGCCAGGAGCGCTTCGAGCGCCGCTACATGCTCGAGCGGCACGTGTCCGTCGTCCACGGCCGCACGCTCGAGCGCCCTCCCCCCACCCCTCGCAACACCATGAGCAAGATGCTCAAAGCCCAAGCGCAGTCCCGCCGGTCCCCTACTAACTCCAACGAAACCACCACTAAGGAAGAACCTACCACTGACCCTACCGAAAAACTCCCATCCTCCAGCAATGCGTGGACCAACGCTTATGTCCAAGAATTCGGCCTTAGACCGGAGTATCAACATTGACTCTTGCTGCTCTGTGAGCGGGCAGAGTTAGTCACGCTGCCTGCTACACTAGAGCCGGGTCACTCGTTGTTGCTTATGTAACAGGTATAATTAGTACCATTATTGTATCCCATCACAACTTTGTGGCTAGGTAATTCTCTCGTCCGCCATTGAGATATCCCAATATTGCAGCGATCATTTACTTTTAAATGGTCTCCGCAATTTTATTTATTGCGGGATTGCGAAACGATCAGTGTACTATAGATCACTTAATTGGATTTAGTCAGTTTACTGCCAACAAAAAAGTGATATACTGTCGCAATGTACAGTCGTAGACTTTTAGTAAGAACTAAGTGAGTTAACATTTTACCTACTATAAATTAAATGCACAAGTTGCCTAGAAAAAATATCTAATATTACATGTAAATACGCAAAATAGATGAATATGATATGATGGCTATGGTAATACTGAGCCTGTAGTAGATTGTGAAATGTGAATATTAATATTTGTTTTATCTAGTTTTAAATTATTCTAATTCACTAATGTATGTTAATTAAAATTATATTTTTATACTGTTGAATGGCACTACTTTGTTACAATAAGTGCTGTATCTGACTTCCTTTTTTACGTTGATTTTTTGAAGTTATGAAGTTTTGACATCAGTCAACTCAGCCGCTCTTCGACTGTTATGTCATGCTATTGGGATCATGCCATTATCAATTTATCAGTTATCTTTATCTATCATCCTCTACTAATATGAGAAACAATATAGAAATTTCCTGCGGGCCAGATGTTACGGCTGTTCCTAGTAGTCATTATTGGGTGCACGGCATAATTGCGAACGACTCAGAATAGTCCGATGTTATGAGTTACTTTTTTAAGATATTTCATCTAAAGTTGTATATCGTGTAAACTTGACGTTGTGCATTTTATTTAGTCTGGCAACCCTAATCTACGATTTTTAATTCCGTGGAATTCTGACATTTCTTAGTGTTACTAGGCAAAAAATAGGAAATGCTTCCTTAGTATACACATTAAAATTGGGCATAATGTAATAAATCATTAATTAATACGGATAATTTTTGATCTAACTGTTCAGACGTAATAAATTAAATAACCCTTTTATGAGTAAACCGTTGCCTCTGAGACGTCAAAATCTGTCATTTGTCAAAATTCCACGAAATTAAAAATCGTAGTTAACATAAGCAGCTGGCTAATGTTAATGTATAAATCATCAGTTTCGTCACTGCGCTGTGGTGGCAATACAATATGGATACTTATGCTATAATTGTATATAGAATAAAAAGCAAATTACGAATTAGATTAGAGTCTAATCATCAGACCATGCACTTGGTTAAATATGCAATGCATTTCCACTTGTGCATAAAGTGGATACTCACCACAAACATTCGTAAATATTTTCCATAAAAGAGAGCCAGAACAAAAATTATTTATGTAATGTAACACTTGATTCTTTATACGAGAATACCCGTGGTGGCTACGAGATTTAACCCCTTATTCATAAATTATGAAAGCATGTTATCTAAGAGCACGGCAGTGCTTCCGCCAAGTCGAGCGTACGGCAAACTTTCGTACTAATCTTTTCTGGAAGCATTTCAAAACATTTTAGGCAAGGTTACGAAAAAGCAACACTGACTGACTCAGTCATGATCATTATTCATTATCTTTGATATATTTTCCCTATTGAGGTGGGTGCCAAATTTTATTTCTTACATAAAAGTGTAACTAAATCATAAATTTTTAAATTATGAACTTGATGTATTAATAAAGCCCAAGAGCTCAACTAAATTATTAAAGGTGTCAAAAAGCTGCAGGCAACCTCACTGAAAATATTTAATCAGTAGGGATCGGATGATAACATACAAACAGAAAAATGAAAAACTGAAATGAATTCAGACAAACTGAAAAATGTTGATATATAGGGAAAATTTGTGTCTTAACTCCTGACCAGCGGTGGTGTAGGGGTATAAGCACGCAGCACGGAATGCTGAGGACTTGGATTCGCTTCCTAGCACTGGTCTCTTTTGACCAGTGGTGGTGTAGGGGTATAAGCACGCAGCACGGAGTGCTGAGGACTTGGATTCGCTTCCTAGCACTGGTCTCTTTTGACCAGTGGTGGTGTAGGGGTATAAGTACGCAGCACAGAATGCTGAGAACCTGGGTTCGATTCCCAGCGCAGGTCTCTTTTTCTGGGTTTTTTCGGTGTATCCATGTTTCGGTTTGTATTAAGTATAAAAATATTAAAATAAATAACGTAGAAATTTTATTTAGGACGTCACATGGACAATGATAAATTTGTCGACTGCATAAAAATATAACACTGGATATCTACTCCATTTGCCCTGTTCCTTGTGAGTCGGTTTCAAAAAAATTGTACACTATAGGGATGTTGACACCATTAAAAAATAATTGGAAGACACGACTCCAGTAAAAAAACGCTTTATTTTAGCCCTGAAACCCAGATTAATTTTCGATTAACTGCAAAATTAGATTTTTTGGTGCTTTAAAACAAATAAATAGTTAGTTAATTGAGTATGTGAACAAGTGACGTCATATGTTGCTATTGCCATTCAAACTATGGCAGAAATGTGTTTTGACAGCTCATAAAAAGTACGTCAGTTCATTGGTGGTGTCAACATCCCTATTAAGAGATTCATTAAAAACAAAATTTAACTAATTATTTTTGCGTAACGGAGTTACCCATATACTTTGTATGACTAACTTTAGTAAAAGGTACTTTAAAAATAGCGATCGTGATTTTCGTGAAATAGCAATCGTGAGTTTTGATTAAGCCGTTAACTAGGTATGTACAATTTTTTTGAAAACGATCCTTATGTCAGTTGCACTCCATCATCCGATCCCTAATAATCAGATGAGTGTTTCCTGATGGCACACAAAAATTAAAGATCAAAGCTATTCAAGTAGACTGACCTAAAGAGCTGTGAGAAGATATTAAAAATCCGGCCAAGCGCGTGTCGGGCCACTGTATGCGGCAATCATTCAATATTTAGTTTTAATCGACTGTTATTCAATAAATTGTAAAGACTACTAATCTATGATAAATTAGCATTATGTATGATTTTATATTATACCGTATAAAATTACAGCTTTCTAGCACTAACAGTCTCTAAGCCAAGCTGCGGACGAACAAACAGACAAACTGAAATGGCAAAATTAATGAATTAGCCTTTATCGCACTAAGACCAAGTACGTAATGGAAATAGTTACACTGACTCCTACATTTTCAACGGCACAAGTCACTGGGAAACCCACAGCGTGTAAAAATATTACAATACAATACAATACCTCTTTATTGTACACCAGAAATAATACAATACAGAAAAACAAGTACAGTCAAGGACTTTAATTCATGAGCTACCATGGAACCTTTTCAAAAGAAAAGTCATTACGATTTTCCATGTTAATTAATGCGATGTCACTATGACGTTTACTGTGAAATGGTTCCATGGTGGCTCATGAGTCCTTGACCGTACATGAAAACACTTCCTTTTGGCTTGGCCGTAGTCGTGTAAAAATATGTAAGGTAAGCAATAGGCCGCCTTATCGCTTCGAAGCGATCTCTTCCAGACAACCTTTACAACATGCATCATTTATTTATTTTAATATCATTTAACCATTAAAATATTCTTATTACGTTTTGTACGCTAGTAAAGAAGCTCGTCATTAATGAAATTATTTTAGACTCTATTATCTTAAATAATGGAATTTATCGACTACAAGGTAGGTCCTAGCCTAAACTACCTACCTACTCGTCTTCTTATGTGTACTTCGTAGACTTGGCAGTCTATCAGATGTCGCTATTTTTATGGGAAAATCATCTGTCATCCATCATGTTTTATTGATATATTAACTCAATACTGTTATAATTCGGACTGTTATCGTTCTTCCACCATTACCTTTCATATTTCGTTTTCTACATTTTTTATCGAATGACGGCGGTTCCAGGTTAGCTTGAAAAGATCCCATTTAGGGATAAGTTCGCCTTTGTACTCTTTTTGTTTGATGTTTTTTGTATTATTTTTGTGTTTTATGTACAATAAAGTGTTTACATACATTACATATATACGGTGACTGCAAAATACACTAGACACATGCAAAACATACACTTTGTTATAACATGTTAGACACTTTTTATGAATAAGGGGGTTGATGTACAGTTTCGAATCTTACAATGAATAGGAATTTTGCACGCATTGGTAGTATTCATGACAATACAGTGATTTCTTTTGAATAACTTTATAAATGTAGGATTTTTATGGTCTTTGGTTCGGCATTATTTTAGTTTTATCATAGAAGCAATATATTTATACCTACCTACATTTTCGTATTATTATTTTTACTGTGTAATGCTTTTTTACGTATATCATGATATACGTAGAACTTTAAAACCTCAAATGAAATATTTTCTTAAAAATACATTTTAACGCAAAATTTCTCAATGTCTCGTTTTTATTTTATTATTATTACTTTTTATAAATCAACCGGTTGTCATATTTCGGGATCCGAATAGGATATTTTTAAGAATTACGACCTTTAACTTTACCCTTATGTTTGGTATACCATCCGTTCTTCCTTTCATTCAATTGTTCCACAAACACGTGAAAATTTTCGCAGACTGGATAACAAATACGAGTACAATTCACAGACAACGCTCAAAAGTATTTGTAAGAAACAAATATTAGGTACTGTTATTTTCAGTAGGTACTTATGTTTCATCTTGGTATAAATCATGTAATTTCTCATGGAAATAATTATCGTCATAAAATATGTTTTTTGTAAAAAGTATTATATTGTATTCTCCTTCTATGTTGAAGTCGTTTTATTAACAGATAATAATTGGGCGTAATTTTTCAGAAAATACTCAATCCACGAGATTCCACTCGTGAAACGGGTCCTTTCTGTTCTGCTAAACTACGCCCAATTATGATATGAAAAACAATAAGTTAATCTTGTATCATAGTATATTAATTATAAATAAACAGTAATCATCCTTGGCATTTTTATGTTAATATAAGTCCACTCTTCATCTTCCAGTATCAAGGGGCCGATTTTCTAAATCACAACCGCGTGTGGAAAAATAAATAATGCGTATTGATTGATATGATACAAAACTACACAAAATGGATAAAATCTTGGACTGGTTGTAAAAATTAATCGGGAATGCGGAAGTTTAAAAAAATGATCTGGACGACTATGCTTTAACATCTTCCCCGTCTAGGTGACCCCAATGTGGAGTCATGAAGCTTTTTTTTTTAGGACTAGGTTCGCAACTACAAAGTGTAAGCACACTTGGACGTGTTACGTTGTTAAATCATTTTCATTTTGTTTTGTTTTGTTTGTGTGTTTGTTGTTGTTTGTTTTGTTTTGTTGTTGTGTTTATTTGTTTTATTCACCGCGTGTGCAAATATGCGTATTGATTATGGTTACAAAATGCCTAGTTTGTGAATCATGCATGTGTTGTTTTCTTAATGCTCTTGCCATACCGAACCGCAGCTACACGAGAGATTATAAAATTGTAATTTCAAGGCATGTTGGATTTTTGCTAACGAAGTTGAAAACAGCTCATTACTTATTTATAGCTAAATTTGAACGTCGAGAACATTCGTGTACGAACCTCTATGAAATGGTATTGGGTGAACATTTAGCGTTTGTACTTTTTTTTTATTATGTACCTTTTATTATGTACCATTTTAGCCGACCAGATGGCCTAGTGGTTAGAGAACCTGACTATGAAGCTTGAGGTCCCGGGTTCGATTTGATTTGATTGTTTGTTTGTTTGTTTGTTTGTTTGCATTGAATAGGCTCTGAAATAACTGGACCGATTTCAAAAATTCTTCTGCCGTTAGTAAGCTAAATTATCACTGAGTGACATAGGCTACTTTTTACCGCAGGAAAATACCTTTTCCTACGGGAAAATTAATTTATCGCGGGCGAAGCTGCGGACGGAAGGCTAGTCATTAATAAATGGTAATGATGTTTACGGAGCGCTCAAAACGTTTGAATATTCACCCTATTGCGGTAGTCGCTTTGGCGGACTTGCTCGGACGAGAGTTAGGTAGCTATGTAACGCCGAGTTAACCCAGGGTTAAGTAATGTGAAAATGTATAGAACTGTCATCCATAACCATATAACATAACCCAGGGGTTACCTAACGATTTTATTTTTTTTACCCTAGACCGTGCAAGTCGCCTTTAGGGTCATTGGGTATTGGTGTTTTGCGTAGCCTTGTAGGCGAAGAGTCAATGTCAACATTGTCAGCGTATGGACTACTGCCACAGGCGGCGAGACGCTAGTGCGGTGTCGACTCGACGTAACGGCCCGGCGAGTGCAGTTTAAAAGCCAGCGCGGGGTCTGTAGCAAATTCTATCAAAAGCTGGATTGTTTTAGGTTATCAACTTTAAATTTATGGGTACCTAGCTCAGATCAAATAAAAAGTAAAGATAGAGCGCGCTGAACAGCCGAGTGAGGCTGGTTTTATAAACGTGTGCGTAGGCCGGTGTTGACATAATAATTCTTATTACCCCGATACTACGTTGCGTGTCACGTTGATTACGTTACTACAATAAAAAACGTTGATAAACTTTTACAAGAAACAAATAACTTTACGTTGCGTGTCACGTTCTCACGTTTTAAGCCGTGCTAATAAAGAATAGAATTTAAAATGAAAAAAGAAAAGGTTTATTACATAGGCGGCATTTACCCAATAATAGGGTAACTACAACATTATAATGGCAGCACTAGTATTGACATTTTGGGTTCTAAGCAAAATTTGGTATAGTTTGGTTGCAAGTGTGTGCATGCCACTGTGTAAGCACATGGATTGGTGTAGTTTGACCGGCCTCACTTCGTTGTTCGCAGCGCTATATCTTTACTTTTTATTTGATCTGAGGTACCTAGTTGAACATTTTGATGAAACTATTTTCTTTGTAGGCAACATCTGACTGGAGAGATCTCTATTGATCCATTAAAATCAAAAAAAAAAAAAAAATCTTTATTGATTGTGATCTATACCAATAGTCAGTGGCGTAACTATACCATCTGAGGCCCGTGGCAAGTATATTATACCCTCCCAGTAAAGGTCGTCACGTTGCCGTTGTAATTTAATTTTAATGCTATTCCTGGGTTCGCAGCTTCTTGGGCCAGGGCCCTCTATGAGCTCACCCTCTCCGAAAAGCTGCAAAAGCCGTCAAAAGCTAACAACAATAATATACTGTCCGAAATAAAAACCAGAGAGACACGTTCCTGTGCTGACGCTACGCTAAGCCCTAAGCTAAAGATAAGATAAGCTTTTCTTTCGGCCTTTTTATATCTGATACCATATCCGTCAAATCCGTGAGACAAACTTGATAAGTAAATGACAGGTAAAGAGTTACCAGGGTTAGAAGAAATTAAATAGTGATGTGGCCGATATCGATAATCAGTGTCGACCCCACTATATGATTTGAACTGTATTTATACAAATTCGAGAATTACGCTAACGCTAAATACGCTATCTTTAGAATAGAATAGATAAATTTTTGTAAGCTTCTAAGTAGTAGCGTTCTAGCGTCTACTATGAAGTAAGTACTTTGGGTAAGAAGAAAAGACAAGTAGGTATTATTACAAGCAGTATTCTGAATAATAATCAGTTATTTCATCATCATATCCATAATATCCAAAAAATATTTAAAAAAGAAAAGTGTGTCTGTCAGTCTGTTACCTCTTCACGTAATCGCTCAACTGATTTAGATGAAATTTGGTACGGAGATACTTTGAGACCCATGAAAAGACTTATGATAATTTTTATCCCGGATGATAGCGATAAATTCGCCTTTGCAGACGGAGTCGCGGGCTTTAGCTAGTTAATGATACATTCACCTGATACTGAATCAACTAAGTTATCTACTTAACTTCAAAAGAGATTGCAAAAAGGGCATTCTGTGGTATAGTTTGCGCGAGATAAACCTTGACAAAAATTCATTGACGCCTGTCTATCAATGTACGTCATTTTTACAAACGATACGATACAAAATCTATGACAATTATCGCTAATACACCTTACCTGGCGTAACGTAGTAGAAGACAGGGTGAGTGCTTGACCTTGCCAGACGTAACCAACATTTTCATGCTAGTTATTTTTTTTAAAAGCTTTAGATTAAAAGAAAGAGCTTATAATTCAAATAAAAATGTTTATTAAAAAGAAAAGAGTATTTCGAGGAAATAGTTTTTAATGCTACAATAATTATATACAGGTGTTACAAAATTACCCGTAAAGCCACTAATAAAACAAGATACAAGACACTTATAAAACACCTTAATAAAATAACCTAAGTAAGTACCTAGTAGATATGGGATCCGCGCCGGCGCGTCGTCGTCGCCGCGGTTTCGGTTAGCGCGCCGACGCCGTGAAATACCCGCGGCGCGCCGGCATGGCGGGCGCCGCGCATCACGCGATTTTCTCTCTCACTCGCACTCGTTACCCGATCGTGTCGGCGCGCGCTTTCTGTATGTACCGCCGGCAACAGGTCAAATCTTGCAAGTTGAATTTGACCCACTTCCCGGTTTCTGATTGAGTTGAAATATAGGTATGTGTGTAACAAAAACAAATAACAACACCTTTAGCAAATAAACAACAAAGTGGATTTCTCCCAAGTACGTCTAACGCAAGCGCTTGCCGAACGCGGAATGGAAACGAAACAAAAGTAAAAAACGACGCTTGCAAACGTAAGCGCGTAACTTAAAATTTCGAGTTTTGAGTGTGTAAAATCCAATTGTTGATTAATATTATGTAATGAAGTAATTACAGTATAGAATGAACTACGCATATATTATCATTGATGGTTAAATTTACAAAGTATTTATTTTAAAGTGTATAAAAGTAAGAAAAAAGTCAGTTGTATCCAAAATTATGAAAATTGTGAAATTTAGCAATCACATCAACCGTAATTTATGTTACAATAATAAATAAGAAAAAAGTAATAATGTTATATTATATCAACAAAAAATCCTAAAAAGTGTTACTTTCGAAGTTACTCTTTTCACATTTGGTCAGAGTATTATGAAACTCGTGTCACGACATGATTAGCGACAATTTGTATAGCGAGCGACAGAGAACGTACATTTTGTGTGAAACGTGGTAGAAGTCGGGTCAGTGAATTTTTTTCCAGGTTTATCTCGCGCAAAGTATAATGTTTACCATCTTCTAACATTATGGCATAATAATAATATTTTGGGATACTCTGTAAATCTTCAAAATTTGGACTCTTTAAGAAATATTTTTATTAATAATAGAAAATTAAAAACATAAAGATTAAAGATTTTTATTAAACATAATAACATGCATATTTTGAAACAATTAGATCGTAAGCAGCTGCATTAGTATAAACTGTGTCGCAGCTGTTTACGCGCACCTCGGGACATGCGAGCAGTTATGTTCTAAAATTATACATAACATACGAATTCAACGCGATGTACACTCGGACAAATGACGCCGCGTCGTATTCACGCGGAAATATGAAACCAATAATTGATCGCGCCCGCTTCGCTTCGCCCCGCCCCTGTATAATTGGCCACGTAGACCTTGGACACTTTAATAGCTGTCGAATGTTTGTTTCTTTCCCGCCGCACCGCGCCGTGCCGCGCAGCTATGCTTTCACGTGGAATTCGCTCATCTAGGACATAACCTAAGCTGTGGCACAGTATCGAAACTACAAAATTTAAATTTTGCAGATTCGATACTGTACAAGAAGCTTACAACCATTAATCTATTCTAAAGATCGAGATCTATATGAAAGTGACAATTGCAACCATCATCATCATCATCCCAGCTGATCCCAGCCTATATACGTTCCACTGCAGGGCACAGGCCTCCTCTCAGAATGAGAGGGCTTGCAACTATAATATTCCCGAATGTGTACAAAAATTCCATCTTAGCAATCAATGAATCAAGACTGATTATCGTTATCGGCGACATCACTATTTAATTTTGTCTAACCCTGGTAACTCTTTAACTGTCATTTACTTGTCAATCAAGTTTTCATGTCATGCTTTAGTAACGGATAACGGATTACGGTTTCAATACTTTCAATTCAAGTATAACTAGGTATACTATAACCTACTTTTTAGTTTATTTTATTGAATTGAATCATACATAAAACATTTATCGCATAGTAAGTAAGATTACAGTGTATTTGTTTGTAGTGCAAAATAAATAAAAACATCGTAAGAACAAAATGAGTCGCCATTATGAGGATAATTGCTTTGAAGTCAGGCCGGCCAAAATAGAGGATATGAAAGGTGTGGCGGTTTTAATTCAAGTGAGAATTCATTATTTTTATTTATTTATATCGACTTTGTCTTTGAGATTCAATTTTGATTTTATTTATGTTTTAACTAAAATTATGGTAACTTTCCAGGAATTAGCGGACTACGAGAAAATGCCCGAAGGACCTAAACTATCAGTTGCCGGTCTGTTTACCTCAGAATCGATTACGCGGGAAGTTCTAGAACTTATCGTAGATATTTCTCTACTACGTATCTATATAATTTTTCTATTTTCAGATCTGCAAAGAGATGGATTTGAATCTAATCCACCTGTATTTAGGTGCTTAGTAGCAGTTGAGAAGGACAATAATGATATGGATGTCATAGTTGGATATGCCATATACTTCCCAACATTCTCCACCTGGGAAGGCCGGTCTATGATGCTGGAAGACTTGTGTGTTAAACAGAGCCACAGGCGCCGTGGGATCGGAGATAAACTCTTTAATGCTGTTGCAAAGGTAAACAACTTTATTCATTAAATAAGCATTATTCTGTGGCTTCACTTCCATAGATAATTAAAAACCGTCTCCTTATCAGGGCCCAATTGCATAACAAAATACAACTAATATTACAAGTGGAACTCTTGCTTCGGTTATATCAACTAGAAAGGGAGTTCCGCTTGTAATATAAGTTGTACTTTGTTATGCATTTGGGCCCTGGTGGGGATTTTGAAAAATCTTTATGACCCTCAAAGATATGGCTGCCAAATTTCAATTCTCTAGCTCCAGTCTTTTAGGCTGTATGTTTGTCAATGAGTCAATCAGTCAGTCAAATGATTCTTTTAATGATCTATGTATTCTGTTTCTTGTCAACACATTTAATGAGTCTTAGTGAATGAATGAAACATACCTTCATCATTATTTTCATCCATTTTGTGATCCCGCTAAAAAGAAACTGGTACTGACAGATATAGATATTTGTCTTGTTTTTTTGTTATGGATATCTGGCACACCATTTGGACCATGTTATGCAGAAAAGTTGCAGTAAATTATTGAATTATGACAATGACAGACCTCTTCATTGTGTATGGACTACTGTTTCCTGCCTTTAGCCATACAGTATGGTCTCTCAATATCTCTTTACATTTGAAAAACCTTATTTATACTAAATAAATATTTATTTTAGTTAATGAATTGTTACTTCATTCCAGGAAGCAACTGCAAGCAAGTGTAAACGGCTTGACTTTCATGTTCTGGAATGGAATCCAGCTAGGTCATTTTATGATGCCAAAGGAGCTGTCAACCTGACCCAGCTGGAACAGTGGTGCTTCTACCGTCTCACCGGGGATTCACTAACCAAGGCTGCTGGCCAGCATTAGTGTAGGTGGAAATAAAAGACTCAGTGTGCTCCAACATATAAGGGTATATTTTATAATGTTATATCACTTACAGCAGAAAAATTCTTTTGCACATACAACTTTGTTCTGTAGTTAACTTAAACTGCAATGCTGTGATAAATCCCTTTGTTATTTGTTATTGAAAAGTAGATTTCATAAATTCTAGTTAAATCTAGTAACATAGATTAACATTATATATACAACTAATAATAAATGCAATTTATTTTACTTACAGTCTATAAAATAATACTATAGTTAATTCACAATGATTACCCTTGTTGGCTAAAACTTTCTGGCCGCTTAACATTTTGAATGTCACTAACTGCAAACTGTTTCATACTCCTTGATTTAAATTAATTTGAAAGAACATAAGTTGTTTGGACTTTGTTCAGAAACTTATACTGAGAGACTAATAAACAGCATCAAATTTCATACTTTAAAATATTGGTGCAGCTTATTTGTTTCTGACTTGAAACATAAAGTTTTCTCAAATATAATAAAGTAGTCTAGTCAGTCAAATATAATCTAACTTTACATTGTCTAAAACCTATGATGTTAACTTTATGATCTATATACATGGGTCCTCTAACTAAACTTCAGATTAGCTTGCATATTCTCTAAACCTTTATGTTATTTATCCAATCAGTGATTTGATTTCACTGGGAACAAATTTCCGAAAATGGTACAAATTTTACTCTGAATTGATTAAAGAAATACAAATTATAAAGATAAAGATTGGTAAAGATTTTTATATTTCCATTAACTTGGCCCCTAAATGTCACATAAATAAACTATATACATAGAATTTGATAAATTTACTAAGTTGTGGTGAGTTTGTGACGTGACATCCTTCTGTCTAGGGTACAGGGTACTTCATAGGTAATTAGGTATGTTATGTTATAACTAGAGACCGGATTATATGCAACATAAAAAGCTTGAAATATATATTTTTTTTATGTTAAAGAGGCCAGACAAACAAACTAGTGGGTCACCCAATGTTAGATGATCAAAATATGCAACATTAAATTAACAAATAAATAGAAGTCTTTGTTTAAGAATCACATACAATTAGTAAAATATCAAGAGTAAATTAAGAATTAGGAACATTTTGTATTCTTGTAGACAATAACAATGAGGTACTGTTATAAATGTTCTGCTTTACATACTCGTACACTAAAATCGTGCCTTTGATCACTCAAAATATTTTCACAAGTGGAAAATGACTATTCCACATCCACTGAGGCAACCGGGCACTATTTCAATTTAGGTGCTATGTTAGCACTTATTGGTTCTGGCAATAGCTAGAAGCTAGTGAGCCCTCCGAGTAACGGCCATCCAGTAAGGCTAGAAATTTGTAGAACGATGATTTATAGCACCCTAAGGGCAATAACCATGACCTGGCAGGCATCAGCCCTGCACGTCACCAGCCTTTTAATTTTTTAAATTGTAAAATAAATAAGATAAAAAAACTTGTTTCTGTAAGCTTAAAAATTTAATATGATCGTTTATTGATTGCAAATTATGAAAAAAAAAATTGACAGGCGATTACAGTAAGCAAAAGTACCTGCCAGGTGAATCGAAGGGTGCACAGTTTAGGAGGTAAAATAAACTTTCTTCTGTATACTTGAAATTTGGATATGTTTTTTAGTAAGCGTTTTAGAAAAAATCTGTACAAAAACAGGCGGTTTTGAATAGCATAAGACCTTGACAGGCGAGGGGAAAGATTCTAAGGGCGCGCGAGTAAGAGGCGTGACGTGAACGCATATGTATAGTCCGAGTGAGACCGTTTATCAAACTCAACTAATGAAGCTATTTATTTTAATTTATTCTCAAAAACATGTCCTAATTTCTTTTCAAATTTGTCAAGGTTTTGTTAGCAACACAGAAGACAAAATATCATTTACGGTTTACATCATAGAAACGGTTCCTTAAGAAATTCGCTCTCGTCTTGAAAGTTTCTTAAAGGAATACATTTCAGGTAACGTATAATTTTTTGATTCAATAAGATTCAATATATAATTGAGCGCGATATTCAATTCTTAATGACGTTATTAATTTATTAAAATATTTTTTTATTTTCAGACGGCGAAAACATCATCGAAGAGTCAAATGATGATGAAAAAAGTAGTAGTGAAGTGTCGGATAATGATGAGGAAAATTAATGTATAAACTAATGTAGATTACACTACAATTAATAAAATATATTGTATCTATCATTTTTATTTTTATTTAATGTCACTCGCACTATATGCGTTCACGTCACGCCTCTTACTCGCACGCCCTTAGCATCTTTCCCCTCGCCTGTCAAGGTCTTATGCTATTCAAAACCGCTTGTCATTCTACTGATTTTTTCTAAAACGCTTACTACAAAACATATCCAAATTTCAAGTATACAGAAGAAAGTTTATTTTACCTCCTAAACTGTGCACCCTTCGATTCACCTGGCAGGTACTTTTGCTTACTGTAATCGCCTGTCAACTTTTTTTCATAATTTACAATCAATAAACTAAATCATACTAATTTTTTAAGCTTACAGAAACAAGTTTTTTTATCTCATTTTATTTTAAAATTTAAAAAATAGAAAGGCTGAGGACGTGCAGGGC
The DNA here is from genome assembly GCA_947859365.1 of Archips crataeganus. Classification (NCBI taxonomy): domain Eukaryota; kingdom Metazoa; phylum Arthropoda; class Insecta; order Lepidoptera; family Tortricidae; genus Archips; species Archips crataeganus. Next base: position 24,380,504 of record OX402045.1, on the reverse strand, counting down.
TGGTGCCTGCTAGGTCATGGTTATTGCCCTTAGGGTGCTCTAAATCATCATTCTACAAATTTCTAGCCTTACAGGAACATCGTTACTCGGAGGGTTCACTAGCTCTGGGACTACAATGAATCATTAATTATCTTACCCAGAAATATTCCAATTTACCCAGTGAAAATATGCATCATCACAAGATTTTAGGTAAAATATGCAATGATAAGATGGAAATGAGTTTTATATGCAATTGCATATGCAAATATGCATTTGCATATGATCTGGTCTCTAGTTATAATATTTGTAAATACTATTTACATGCATTTCCTTTCCGATCTTAATAGAGCTAAGAGCGCGCGCAGACAGAGAGCGGTCTGGAGTTCCGCGTTCCGAGTTCAGAGTTCTGCGTTCTTTCGAATGTACTGAGTTCCTTACGATAACGCACACAGCAGGCGGTCGGAACTCTCAAGCGGTCAAAACACAACTCTGAACGCGGAACTCGGAACTCCAGACCGCTCTCTGTCTGCGCGCGCTCTAAGAAAGTTTTCTTGGCATTTTTCTCTTAATTTAATTTACCCTTAGATTATTTGTACACTAGATAGAGCTTAGGCGGCATGAAAAGGTCCCGAAAAATATAAGCCAACTGTTGGCTTAGGTGTATGTCAGTTGTCCCCCTTCAGTCTGAATGACGTAACGTGATATTAATATGAAGCTGTCAAATGGGTTTTTGGACGTTTTGTATGCCAGTGTTTGCTACTGACACTATCTAGTGTATAAATAATCTAAGCATTTATCAATCTGGAATGCAAAGGTGGGGTAATTTTTTTAACCCAATAATTGCTAAGACAAGGTACTATATGATTTTTGATGTAGTTTCTTCTACAGGTGTCTAGAAAGATACGCGTAATAATGTAATATCAGTTAAATATCATTTAATTTACTCATCTGATAAAAATGTGACGCCGCCTTATTTCATACACAGATACTTTGTACAAAAGTGGAGGTTATACATTATTATACATTATGTTTAGTAAAGTGTTTAGGTAAGCGTTGGCTGGCTCGACACACTTCTCAACGTCTGTTTTCTGGCCCAACATCCACTTTCATGTTTACCTTTAGATAAAAAAAAGAACCGTTTTTATTAGGTAAGTTTAACTATTCACTTCGCTTTTGCACAAGGATATTATCAATACAGTTTTTACGCTTAAAAAAGGTAATAGGCAGGTAAAATGCCCTGACGTTTGCAACATGGGATTCCTAACTGCAGCTTGAGGGTTAAAATGGGGTTTAGAGTGCCATTCAACAGGCGTTTACTAAACTATGCTTGTAATTTATTATAACAGGCATAATTGTTGATCGCGCAGATGGCTAAGTATTGGCCCATGCACGTGATTTAGTGAAGAAATCAATGTGGAAAGTTAGGAATCCCTTGGTGTTCTTTTAGGTTCATCAAAGATAAAGTCGCAAAGCAGAATATACGTGAAGAACTTAACTATATGACCTGTTGTATGTAGTAGAGTAGGAACGTGTCTGTGTAAACAAATTGACGTTCCAAATTAGAAAAATGACTTTAGCTCCATATCAATTCTGTGCACTACTACATACAACAGGTCATTTACTTAAGTTTTTCAGGTACTATAGTAAATAACGAACCATTTGTGACATAAATTCGCTATGCATAAAAACCTTTCATACCACATGTCGTCCACTTCTGTGTCATTGTTGCTGTCACTAATTCCTAATAAATATAAACAGGGAGGGAGAATGAAGGAATTGCGCTTCCTTTTGTGCAAAAGTGGAATTCATAATTTGATATGTTGGACTATGCTATGTTATATATTGCGATAGAAGGAAACAACCTGGAATCTTTTTGTTACCTAGAAGCTCTCGCACACTAGTTTTTGTTGCAGACGCAAACCATTTAATCCATTTTCACCAATTTCACCAGTTGTGTTTGCAATAAGGGATAAACATTATATTATGTAACTGCTATACGTAGCGTCAGGAGTCAAAAAATTTTTACATCCTCGCTGAACAGTTAAAAAGTATTGTCATCATTGGACTCAACTAGAGGGAGCAACAGAGACAGCAGTTGATAGCAACAATTCAACCCGATCACAACAATCGTTGATCCAAATAAAACGGAAAATGGTTATGGTTTACGGGCTAAATACAATTTCTACGTTTATTACGTGAGAAAGAAATTATAGGTACCTACAGTCGAACCATTTGTTTTCTGACCCATCATAGAACGTTTTTACAGTAAGCCTCATATCGTAATGATTTTCCTTGTCATGCAATGCGATGTCACTGTGACATTTTCTGTGGAAAGGTTCCACAGTGGGCCACGACACGATGCATTGGTTCGACTGTACCTAATGGGCCATACCTATCGTTTGTAACTATTATATAGCGCGAGTGATACGCTTGATTATGTATTAAGTATCGTTTAATCAAGCGTATCACTCATCATTAGCATTAACGTATGGACGTTATAAAAATAAAAACTGATTATTTTATTATGCACCACCTGCATCATTGAAGGGGCTAGTTACAAGTACCTAGATATGCATTTCTACTCATTTATTTAATACCACTCAGTAGGAATAGTCTCAATCACTAACACTCAAAACAGTTATAAAATATTACATTTTAGGCGAATAAGTGCGAACCTTCGTGCAACCCTAGCTTATCGTTATAATACTTGAAGCTATTCTCGACTGATTATTTATTATACAAACTCAATTTCAATAATTTAAATATACCTAGACTAACTGACTAAATAGTCATATATATAGAAAATAAAAGACACGTTAGTATGTACACGTGTTGTTAGAACATTTGTGCAGAAAAAGTATTAAAACCAAGAAACTTTACCGAGTACGCGCTTTAAAACTTGTCTTTATAATATTTGTTCGGTTGTTCTGTCGTATTCAGACAGCAGTTCATAGTAGGTATAATCCACTCTATACGCACTAAGATCTGAAAAATATCCAAATGAAAAGTAGAATGAGTCTTTTAGAGTTTTTTGAAGCAGAACAGTGCATGACTGCATGTAGGTAGCGATTTGTTATTTTATTAGGTACTTGTTGTTGGAATGGTATGGTATCTACCATTCAGCCATCAATTATGTCCCAAGTCAACAAATATAAATTTTAAAAATATACATATATCAATTATTAATTTTACTAAGTACTAAACTTAAGTAAATTAAGATATCATTAACTTAACCGAGATTATCGAATACGTATCCACTAAGCTGTTGTCCCTAAATTAATTTTAATTCTAGTCTTTCAAAACAAATGTTTTCTACTAGTGCCTATTAGACTTATATATAAGTTACTAAAGAAATGGTTAAAGTACCTATACGATGTTAAATTTGTGAACTTAAAGTAGGTAGTAGAGTTTCGTAACATCAAATATCTTATAAAACAAGGCGACGCGGGATCAGTAAGCTGTAACACGGCAAACCTCTGTGGTGCGCAACTGGCCGCTTACAGAAAAACAAAATTCTAAATAGTGAACTATTGATTTTCTTTTGTTTTTTTTTCCTCATTGGCTTACAATTTGGCAAGGCTTATGCCGAAAATTGAATTCTTTGAATATATAATTGTAATTAACACTCGTTAAAAACACTAATTTACCGAGTTGATTATATTATAAAGGGCTGCCGCTATTGCAGGTACTGTAAATATTATTTGTTCCGTTTTTTCTCTGTATTTACTTGTACATAAATTGTGAAACCTAATCCAAGTCTCGTTTAGTTTTCTTTCGCTGACCTAGACACAAAAACGAGGCTTGGATGGGTGCTTCAAGCAAGCAGTAAAGCAGGGTATTTCTTCCAGCCCTTCCTTTTCCGCTTTTGCCTACGATTCCACGCTCCAACCTACCTAATAACGTTCTGCTCTACTGCCTCGGAGCAGACCACCGGTGAAGCTTGAACCCCCTATTGGACGCTCCGAGGCTACTTGAATACCCTGCCCTGCCTTCCCACCTGTCCAGAGAACCTAGGCCAGTGTTTTTTTATTATTTAATTGAAGAGCAGTGCTGACTGAAACAATTTGTATATACATATTTTATACTGTATTATATTTTATTTACTATCTCTCTGTCTCTTATTTCTCCGACCGGCTAGCCGGTTACAAAGCAAGTTACTTCCCTACGACTTAAAAATACGACTACTATAAAGAGCTTCCTCCCCTGGATCTATGAGGTGTTCTTGGCGTCTCGTCAACTCCTATATTAATATTTGAGCCTTACATTATCTCACATTTAGAAAGATCCTGAAGATAAGCGGTTAACATACATTTTTTTTAATTTTAAATCCAACTATCGTACTCGAGTCTAAGTACGGGTTGATTTGTTAATAGGCACCTAAATAACTCATAACATAACATAATTGTAGGTTTATTCGCACTATACATACAGTAATCGTGGAACTTCTTAGATCCGGTCTAAGCCATGATAACATCCTGCGCTGGTCTGTTACCAACTGATTCACAAAACCTTGTTTTTATTATCACTAGCGATCAACGCTTCAACGATGGGATTAATATCAAATCCAATCAACGTGAAAGTATTATAAGTGTTAAAATAAAGTGATAACTTAGGTTTAAGGACGCATTTAGGTACATGAAGAATACAATTTTTTACAAGGCCCAATTGGCACGAGAGCTTTTTTAGCGTTCGTCAAAACCGTTTAAATAATACAAATTGATACATAACTTACATAAGTAAATACATTCACACGAACGATAACGCTTATAAAACACGGTACTTTTTATCGAGCAGTGTTGATTTTAGACATAATTGAATGGTGGACGGTGAGTCTATTGATTATTCTGAATGTCTTGTTTTAACGTAACGCTTTGAGCTCTCGTGCGCAATAAATGTAGAGAAGGCCCTAAAGTTTCCGGTCGCACTAGTTGTAAGGCTCTTGTTTGAAAGGCGATGCGGCTAGCTAAGTTGCCATGTATGTACGGTTTAACCAGGCCCGTAAAATTAACAACTTGACGGAAAGTGCGTACCGTCCTGCGAGAAACTATTGGACCTACTGATTGTTCAAATACAAATTCCCTTGGAGTTGAATGATTTCGACATACCTAAAATACATTGTATTCTAATGTTATTTTGGAGTGGGGATAAGCGTGCGGACCCCGGAGGCGGGCGGCTGCGGCGCGCTACGTGGACGCCATGAGCTTGGCGTGCGCGGTCACGTTGCGTTGGTGCAGGAACCCGCTGCCCTCTTCTTCTTCACCATTGCTTAGTCCGTACTGTGGAATATAAATGAAAACATTATTTATGTATTGAAATAATTATTTCTTAACTCAATATGTTTAGCGGATAAAAAAAATATCAAAACGTTTATTCTGCAAATAGGCCGCAAAGGGCTCTTTTACATGTCACTTTTTTAAACTACCAGCGCTTTCGTAAGGACCATCATTGCCAAGAAAAATGTGCCGCAAGAAACTTGGCAGGAAGTCATCTTTTCAAATTAAAATATAATAAATTACAAACTAAAAAACCATACAAATATAGAATTAAATAAAAAAAAAAATAATTATATAAAAAATAAAACAATACAGGGATGTATTGGGTCCCTTAGTTAAAAAAAAAAACTAAAACTATACCGACATCTTGACTATATCTATGTTCAGTGGAAGTGTAGAATGCTTCCACCGTCAAAAAAGAAAAAAATTAAAAGAAAAAATTAAAAATAATAATATTGGAGATAGTCTTCCAATGTCACAATGTCACAATGAATGTGTTAAAACACATTTCAGGTCAAGTGACCATTAAACTTTTAGATTCCAAAGGCAAGCTTACGCCTGCCGCCCCCAAAGTTGGCTCACAATAAATACATACTCATGTCTTGCTATAGAATTTTGAAGATAATGCGTTGGTATTCTTATATCATACTTAGTTGCCAACATGCTTTCTGACTTACCGAAAAGTTTCAGAAATGAAAGACACTTGTCTTAGGTATTAGTTGCTTTCTACACCGTGAAATTTTAGTGGTTGTTTTCCCGAAACGAGGTGATTTAGTATCGATTGTACAATCGATTTATAATTACTATTTTGACTAGAGTCAAAAATCCAATTGTGAAAAACGAAAGTCGAAAATGACCGCAAACCAATAGTAACGCTTCGTTGGTACCTAACCTATCGTACGATCGTACGCTAATTGTACAATCGATTTATAATTACTATTTTGACTAGAGTCAAAAATCCAATTGTGAAAAACGAAAGTCGAAAATGACCGCAAACCAATAGTAACGCTTCGTTGGTACCTAACCTATCGTACGATCGTACGCTACTTGTACCAACGAAGCGTTACTATTGGTTTGCGGTCATTTTCGACTTTCGTTTTTCACAATTGGATTTTTGACTCTAGTCAAAATAGTAATTATAAATCGAAACTAAATCACCTCGTTTCGGGAAAACAACCACTAAAATTTCACGGTGTATAATAAGAAACTGAATTTTACCTGTAACGCATGCAAATAATGTGGCTGCGAGTGATAATGGCCTCCAGTGTGGGCATATCCTTCATAGCCGTTGGGTGCGTTCGGTTCACTCTTTATGTTGAAAAGCGAGGGGTTGGATAGGAAGGGCGTGGTCGGCAATCCCAGCGGGTACTGCGCGTGCGCGTGGCTCTGGCCGTGTGCGTGCGCGTGCGGTGACGTCTCTGACGCGTGAGATTCTGTGCGCGGCTTCGATACCGATCCGTGACTAGACATCGATGCTGTCAAAGGCAGAGGCACTTCGGACACGCTCGGTTTACTTTCTGCAAAGTATACATACCTAATAAAGTATAATAATATACGTACCTAAGTATTTTTATGTTAATCTATTTGACAAGTAAAATGAGTAGGTACAGTCAAGAATTTTAATTGATAGGCCACTAGTCACTGTTCGCATTTTAGCCGTGTAATGCTACGTTTACACGGAGCTTAGTAGCTAATGCTTAGTACTTGTCACTTACACTTGTCAGATGCGTGTTTTTGTATAATACTAAACACTTGTACAATATGTTTACACACTTCTGACAAGTGTAAGTGACAAGTACTAAGCATTAGCTACTAAGCTCCGTGTAAACCTAGCATAATGCAAATCAGCATATACGATTGATTATAAGCGGCTAAGCTCGATTTGAATTATACGGCTAAAATACGAACAGTGGCAAGTAGCCTATCAATTAAAGTCCTTGACCGTACCTAGTTACCTACCTAACGATCGCTAATAGGTACTTAAACCAAGCTTAAACCCCTCAGCGGCTATGATTTGTTAACCTAACGATTTCAATGAGTGTGGAGGTAATAGAACTCTTACTGTAAATATTGAAAATTTGAAGAGAACCGATTTAAAAGTATGACGGTATGAGTATAGAGTATGGCGATATTTAGTTCTGCGGGTGAATCTCTTGAAGTAATATTCATCTACGTGAGCCATATTTGAAGGTGTGTGAACGAATATAAATCAGTTGCCATTTACCTACCTATTAAAATATTAAGTAGGTACAGCGTCTAGTGCAAAGTTTAAACTTACCATCGACGCCAGGAGAACATTGTCCATCTTTTTTTGAACCTTCTTGTGCGGATTTAGCACCATTGGCAGACTTTTTCGGCTTCCGTTTTCTTGTTTGAATGCCGTCTTTCCTCATTGCTAGTGGTCTTCGACAGAAAATAAACAATTAGCTAAATTACAGTGTTCCATTTTTCTGAGACAGATTTAACTGCTATGTAAGCTAGTTTTGAGCACGGGAAAGTCCTGCTACACGACTAACACTACTACTAATAGTTTTGAGCACGGGAAAGTCCTGCTACACGACTAACACTACTACTAATAGTTTTGAGCACGGGAAAGTCCTGCTACACGACTAACACTACTACTAATCAAATATTACAGGGATCGTGTGCTGGACCCGCGTCCAAACCTGGGATCGCATCTCTTGCATTTTTTGACCTTATTCGCGGAGGAAAGAAAACATTGCGAGGAAAACTCCACAAACCTGCGAGGCAGTTCATTTGTGTGTGTGAAGTTTTCAAATCCGTAATGGAACGGTGTGGGAGCTAGGTACCTACATACAGCCCAGCCCTCGTTCAGAAAGGCGTGTGCCCTAGCAGTGGGACATTATTTAGGCTGGAGATATGCACCTTCCAATATAGCGCTGAATAGTGAGCATGATCGGTGATCTTAAATAGATTGTGGGCTTTTTTGACTGCTCTGCCCAAATAGAATCACGTATGTAAGTGTATATTAGGGTGGAGTTTGAAAAGGTGTACACCTTAACGATGATAGTTAAAATATGTACCTATGAAAGTTTTCAGTTGTGACACCAATATTAACCATACAAGGGTAACCAAATTTCATCAAAATCGGTTCAGCGGTTTATTAGCATGGATATGGATTGTCTAATGGCAACGTTATAAATAGGTTATGTACCGGTTGATTCCGTGCAGCTTGTAGTATAGTCCACAAGCGTTGCAGACGGGCTCGCCCTCGTTGTTTCGCCGCCAGAGCGTGGTGTTGCGTGAGCCGCAGTTGGTGCAGCACTGGCCATGACGCCGCGCCGCGGACTGCAACGCGTAACCTTATGTTACACTCACCACATTAGCGCATTTTCAGTCACTTTTACTTAGAAATGCCTCGCATAGGGCCACACCCACATTGCCTTATTGGGTGGCACAGTCACTGATCGTCACTCGTTGTGGCAAGGTCGAGACAGTGACTATTATGTAGAGGCATCCACCAGTCGCTTATACCTAGTAGTTAGAGTGTTCAAGAATAGCTAGTGATTCTGATTGTGTTTGGGCAGCGGGCAACTGAATGTAGCACAAGTAGCAATATCTATTTACAACTCCCGCGCCTTGTGATTGGATATTGCAATCATTTTGCGTCTATGTTATTCTAATCATTGTCTTAATTAACTTATTAAGTATCAAATTAACCCAAACACCAGTGGTTAGTAAAAAGTTGGTTTCTGTTTAGTTAAACCTTTCGTTGATCCGGAAATTAAACATACATACTAATGATCATAATTCTTTAGTTCATAAATATAAACCTAAATTAATAGGTAAGTACCGAATATTATATCGGAATTTGGGTGTTGACTAAAAATTCATCTTGCACACAAAGGCTTAATTAAACAACTGAACACTTCAGACACCCCAACTGTATTTAAATTCTAAGTTAATTTAATCTAAGTATAACAAATATCATAACTTGTCGAAAAAAAATCGTACAATATGCTAAGTCTGAAATTCTATTTTCACCTCAGCACCTCAAACAGGCAGGTTTTGCTACTAAGGGGTGCGAAGTCGGAAACCTCCTCGAGTGCTCGGGCGTTACCACTCCCTTCTATCCGAGGCGTAGGCCTCATGGGGTGGGGAAGGGTAACGCCTGGGACGGTGCACCCTGGGCAACAACGGTAAGCTAATGTATTTGTACATTATCTTACCGGTGGCTAATATCCGACTGGGGGGGATGGGGTATAGAGGGACGACTACTACTACGTGCGCTTAAAATTTACCTTTCCCGCCCCCGGGAAAGGTAGCTTTTGGGCTGCATGAGCGTTACGGTTCCCCCCTGGCAGAGGGCCTACAAAGGGGGAAGAGTAGCGCTCGGGCCGCTGGCCTGTAGTGGTATGTCTTGGGAGGGATATCTATATGTGTATTTTATGGGCCATGGTATGTATATATTTTGTGAGGACGGGCGTAAGGTAGCTGACGGGAAGCTGCTCTGCATCCCTGCACTGAGTAAGTAGCCCCGCCATGCTGGTCACACGGCCTAGGCTATGCGAAAGGTGTCAGGGCTCTGCAACAGGCCTGGATGTGACTTACGCCCTATATGGGGAGGGAAAGCGTAGGAGGGACAGGCGTTCGTTTGCCAATAGCGCACGCTCTGCAACCTTGGACCTAGTAAGTAGCCCCGCCGTGCTCGCCACACGGCCTGGGCTACCGAAAACTCTACTGCTCTGCATCCTGCTGAGGCGCCAAACGCCTGCTGGGGAGGGATAGCCTTGGGGTTTTGAGAGGGGTCGAGAGATGGAGGTGAGCCTAAGCCTAGTACCCGCTCTGTGGCCCGAGCAGGAAAAGGTGAGGGGGAGCCTCAGGGCGGAAGCGACCGTGCTCTCGGTACCGCTCTGCTTTCAGAGCAGGACATGAGGGCGCAGGAGCTAACGTGAGGGCACGTAAACCCGGCTTGCCGGGAACGTGGGCGTCTGCGGAAGCCACGAGGAGTAAACCTCTTTAAACAATCCTTCACCAGCGGGGGAGGCCGGGGAGTGCCGAGCCCGCATTGCACGGTGTCGACAGAGGACCCCCATCCCGGGGCGGCCAGTGGGCGTTGCGGTGACACATTTTGCTCCCGTGGCGTTCACAATGGCAGACGAGGGAATCCGTGTGGTTTTTAGTGGGTAGGCCCCTTGGGGAGAGTCCCACATACCTCCGTTTCCCCGAACGGAGACGACGCATAAGGTGCATTTTCCACACCAAAAAAAAAAAAAGGTTTTGCTACTAAAAAACAGTGAGCAAAATCCGATTTTGCTCACTGCGTGAGACAAAGTAGCGTTTTAATTATTTTTTTTAAAGTCAAAGACAATGATAAGTCTGTGAATTCGAAAGATTTGAACTTCAGTTTGTTCTGTCACTTTCATTTCGATACGAAAAGAGCGAGAGATAAGATCAAATCGATTCGAATTTCGATTTCAAATTCTATCCTAGTAGACCTAAAAATAAACGAACGATTGAACGTTCGAATACTCATAATAAGTTCTTAACCTTAAAATTGTAATTCGTCTGTTAAGGTTTTAAATTAAATTATTGCAGGTACTTTTTTAATAATTGGATTATATTTTTATTAATCAAATAGTAAAAATGTTGTTGAAAACAAAGTTTAAACATGTATCTATATAATTATTAATAATTTTAACAATCTTGAACATCGTGGTAAATACAGCGGATGCAGCATCGGAACGCAGCGGGTGTAGTATCGGAACGCATCTTTAGAAAAATAGCGGAATTCAAATTTTAATTCTTTTCTTCTGTTTCTCTAGCTACATATCGATCGATCGATCTATGAGTTTGGTACACGATCAGAGGCAATTTGGAAATTATTACAATAGTAATAAGTACTTATTTCATACATTTTTGAATATGATATGAGTGAATTGAGTGAGTCCAGTGACGAAGTCAACAATTGAACACCAGACGAATTAATGGAGTAATACATAATGCAGAGTTAAGTTTCTTACTTGAAAAGTCTCGCGAAAAATATTTAAAAGCTTATGATATTTTTAAACAATGCAAACACTTTTTCGGAGACTGAACCTATTGTTATATATATAATATGAAGTATTTACTCAATGTTGAAAACCACAACAAAGACAAAAAGACGACGTTCATATAGGTATCTTTAATAATTTATTATGTTCTCGCTGCTGAGGTGAAAAGTTGTATGTGTCACACGAGACAAAAGTTTTTTTGCATCTCGTGTATTTGAATCACTCGCGCACTCAGGATTCTAACTTAGAATCACTCGCTAAACGCTCGTACAATTACAATTTTAAGGTTAAGTACGTATTATGAGTATCCGAACGTTCAATCGTTCGTTTATTTTTTAGGCCTACTAGGTAGGTATAGAATTTGAAATAGAACTTAGAATCGATTCGATCTTATCTCTCGCTCTTTTCGTATCGAAATGAAAGTGACAGATCAAACTGAAGTTCAAATCTTTCGAAGTCAGTGAGTAGAACCATCATTGTACTGAACATTTAAAAAAAAATAAAAGGCTACTTTGTCTCACGCAGTGAGCAAAATCGGATTTTACTCACTGTTTTTAGTAGCAAAACCTGCCTGTTTGAGGTGCTGAGGTAAAAAGTATATTGTACCTAATCGATTCTACTCTCGATTCAGAACAAACTACTTTCTGGTTTTCAGTTATTTAATTAATCATAGACAATAACCGTATATACTTATAACTTGAAGTTACACCTCGAATAGTAGGTATCGGTTGAAAACAAAGAAACTACGGTACCTACTTGTAAATGATTAGGTAGGTAAGTATAGTATAACATCCCTTAGCCACAGATACAACACGTACCTAAGTTTGTTAACCATCACCACTACATCACCCAAGACACCAGAAGAGGGAGAGAGGTGCGCCTACACACAAGCAATATCCCAACACGTTCCGGTAATGGTATTCTGCATGCAGCTACCGCGCATTTAAGATACCGCGCAGGCGGAGCCGCTTGCGATTGGGCGACGCTACCTGATTAAGTATATTATCCTCACTGTGTGCGAACCGTAGCTATCTCTACGCGCATTGTGAGCCGTTTATGGTCGTCTACACTGAGATAACTCATCGATAGTTACTAGTCAAGGTTCAATATCCAATGCTGATATGTCCTGCAATCGGCGAATGTGTCACCTGGTAAGTGCTCCCAGCGTATGCCTCGGCCGCATTATCGTTGCAGTTATCTTTAGCCGTCGCAGTTATCGCATTCGTCCAGTTGTGATTAGGTGTTGGTAAATGTAATGATAAGTTACGACTTCTAACTAGACCCGCTTCGTCAGTGTCGGTGTATATTTAAGTACTAAATATTACAATAGGCAAAGATTTTATCTTTCATTTAATTTTATGTTATGGGTTTGTAAATTGAGTTGATGATAGGTACTTAATGTGCTTGCTAACCCTAATTGAATATAGGTATTTATCACAGTAATTTTCCCCGTTGGTAGTAGTCATGTTTGTGCCATGTCAAAAGTATCAAAAAAAACTGGGTAAAAAACCTGATAAATAACTATATACATGGAAAGGGATTTGCGGTAGATATAAAAGGATTGGTAACCCATACCCTAGCTAGACTAAAGGGACGACCTCAGGCAGATTATCTTGGCACGTGTTGAACTGTGTTGTTCATGTTTATGATCGCGCGCGAGAGTGCAAAACGAAGCACTTTGCTATCAGCCGTGCCGAGCTCGTGGGCGATGTGGAGCGTGCCTTGACGTTTCGGAACATATCTCAAGATTCATGCTAGTAATCATTATTATTTTATTTGTGAAAGCAATAAATAAAGACGTTAACTTCCTAATTTAAAAAAGCAATAGTTCGTGAAAGTTGAGAAGTGCACCGTAGATTACAATTTTTTTACAGTTCACAGACAGAATCGCCCCGCCCACAAAGTCCTAGCGCGTTTCTGGCTGTCGGAAGGGAGAGCGGTAGCGTGTAGTTTCCTATCACTCGCTAAAGCCAAAATAATAAAAATGAACAGAGGAAGCGCGTGCGTGCGAGAGTGACTGGGTGTCGTTGAGGGAATACGGCGAGGGAGCATGCACTAGTCTACACGCCACCGACTCACCTTCTTCATGCCCCTGGCCATGCCCTCCACACTCATCCATCTCTGCACGGAGCCGTCCTTATAGAAGCGCGTCAGTAGTTCCGCGTCCGCACCTGTTCAAAACAGAGCGCGTTACTACATGTTAATAAACTTACCAGCCGCTTGCTGGGCTTCACCAGCGGCCGGTTGACGCCGTTGATCTTGTGGTACAGCCCACAGGCGTTGCATAGGTAGTGGCCGGTTGAGTCCCTCCGCCACAGCGGGGTGTTATTGGCGCCGCAGTTAACACACTCGCGCCCTTCTTCGTACGCTTCCAGTCCGCCATCTGTTCGCCAATTGTCATTTAAACACATACCCCCAAACTTGTAAAAGTCATTAAACTTAGGTAAGTTACTAAAATATGTTTTGCCTTTTGTTTCCGTTACTGTCTGTCAAGGGATCCTGGCCCCTATTTCGCCAATGTGGCAATTGTCGGTGACATAATGTCGAGAGCCTATTTATTGTACCACTAGCGGGTTATTGGCATTGAATGTGTTACAATTATGTTGTGAAACGAGATTTTTTTCTTCTAGTCGACATGTTTGTAGATTTGTCGGTAAATCTTGACATGAGATCAAAGCTGTGTCTGTCTTGTGTTACAATTGTAGTATTTTGTGGTTAACATACGCGTATCTATGTATTAATATTATTCACATGTAATCAATTACACTTAAAGTGCACAATTGTCACGTTGGTGAAATAGGGGCCTGATTTAAGACCGGAGGGACGCAGTTTATATATAAGTAGCTTTTGACCGCGACTTCGTCCGCGTGGCTTAATTTGGCTTGCTTATTTTTTAACCAATCTGCTTTTTCATCAATCTGCTTACCAACTATTTTATATCCTTCCTCACAACTGTTATCCTAAATCGGTTCAGCGGTTATTGTATCCCCATAAAAACTTCCACTTTCACATTTACAATATTAGTATCCATAAGTTTTCAATCATTAGTTGAGATACCATAGTGAATCAAAACTTCAATACTTAGTTAATCGAAGTTTTTGTGAAATCAGATTTTTCCGAAACTTTTCGATAATAGTAGATTGTACACCAAGGGGATAAAGCACTGCATTATGTCACGGGCGCGATATTGAATCCTGAGCGTAACGAGGGACTCCAGATTTCACTCCCGAGCGTAGCGAGGGGGTTTTTAGTTGATTCCCGAGCGATGCGAGGGAATTAAGATGGAGTCCTGAGAGCAGTGAAGGATTTAAGCGCGCCCAAGGCAAAATCAGTTTTATCCCCGAGGAGTATACTCTACTTTTCTCACCTTTTGCGAGACAATAAAAACCAAGGCTACTAGAAAAATACTCGAAATAGACCCAGAAGCACTGATTCTGACACTGACTTTGCACGGACGGACGGACGGACGGACGGACGGACGGACGGAGGGATGGATGGATGGATGGAAAATATCGATTTTCTTAATTTTTTATTTCCATCCATCCACTCCGGATTCCATTAAATTAGGCGCCTAGAATTAGGGCCACTTGCACAGTACAGGGTTAAAAAATGAAATCGGTAACCCTGGGTTAAGAATGACAGTTCCATTCATTTTAACACTTTCTAATCCTAGGTCAGCAGTTAACTCGGAGTTAAGTAGCTAGTCCGCGCAAGCCGGCCTTAGGCATTGTTAATAATCTAATTCCAGAGAAGTCGAAGGAAAAATACTTGGTTTTTATTGTCTCGCAAAAGGTGAGAAAAGTAGAGTATACTCCTCGGGGATAAAACTGATTTTGCCTTGGGCGCGCTTAAATCCTTCACTAATCTCAGGACTCCATCTTAATTCCCTCGCTTCGCTCGGGGATCAACTAAAAACCCCCTCGCTACGCTCGGGAGTTAAATCTGGAGTCCCTCGATACGCTCAGGATTCAATATCGCGCCCGTGACATAATACAGTGCCTTATCCTTATCTACTATTAAATTGACATATCTTTATATTTGTAACTGATTTTAATGAAATAAACGCTAAACATTAAGCCAAAAAAATGTACAACACATCAGTGAAAACCGCATTCCTCTAGGTTAAGCCGTTCCTGAGATTAGCGTGCACAAACACACAGACAGATAGACAATGATTCTAAAAAACATTTTTCTTCAATATTTTCAATGTACAGACACCGACTTGTTACAGATTTATTATAAATATACTTAGGTACAAATAGAAGAAGATAGATAATGCATAGGTAATATTATACACATTGATTAAACAATAAATGAAGCCATTTTTTTATTATATTGTAGATATTCTTAGTTTTAGTTTGACAGACACAAAATTTGATCTGATGGATATACAATATGTAAGTATATCGAACGATTAAGTTAATACGCACTAAAATGAGTCTTATGATGAAACAATGAAAATCCACTGGTTATAAGCACCTATTTATTTCAATAATTGTTTCCTTGTTATTGCAAGCAGAGCTAATTTATTGATTACAGAATTTAGCTCTAAAAGATTATTAGTGTATGCGGCCGGGGAAGCACAGATTCCAGTAATTAAGGAAAAAACAATTGATTTTAATTAATTTTGTTAATAAACTGTACGTACAGTATTGTGTATTTATGTGTTTACTGTGTTGTTTCTTAAGACTAAAATATTGAATGCAAAAATATAAAGGTGTAACTGAGTACCGCCCACGTGTCGATATTGGCAGAAAAAAAACAAATATACAATTTGAAGACAATTTTATAAGATTTTGAAAAGTTGACGCTTACATATACTTTCAAATGTTATTATCTATTTTTTGATATGTTTTTGTGAGAAAGGCTTTGAGATACATAGAGATAAACCAATATTTTTTCGATCGAGTGAAGTTATAATAATATATCGTGTTTAGAATTATTAAGATAATCAGGAACTTTTCTTAAACTACTACCTACTTCAATTATATTATTACCCGACCGATTTTTACCGAATGCATATAGTTCAACCAAAAATAGGTGGTTCTTTTTTCAAATAACCTGGCCTTATTGTACATACTTAGGTAGTTACAGTCATAAACCCTAAGTAATAGCTTTAACATCATAGACCATTTTTTTTTTCGTTGACTTTGATGGGACATAACAGGTACTCTGCTGTCGAAGTAAAAACACTGTCATATTTGACACTAACTTTTTGTTACCTACTCCAAAGGACCTTATACAATGTGAACCCAATATTTATTTATTATGTATGATAAAACAAAACGATAATGTAAAAAGTTAATTAGTTACCACGTAGTTTCTATTGATGTATCTACCGAACTATTTGTCGAAGTTAACAGAAACAAAAATAAACACGTTGTATAATGAGCCGCGTCGAAAGCGACATAAAATATCCAAGGACTTAAGTGAATATTAAGTAAAAATTAGATTAAAAATTAAGTAGATTACGAGTATGTGAATAAGCTTGAGGCTTGGATTGGTGATCTAGAATGAAGTTTTGAATTACAATACGAAGATGTCGGAAAGATTAAGCACGCGAAAGAGCATTGTTATAAGTATGTTCTGAGTTCTCCGATTTAGAAGATACCCTTTGAATTTGTATACGAACTTCACATAGTATGTACCTATATTTATTTATTATTTTTTTATTTTTCATTTTATTGATAATGGGAAACCAACAGCGAAAAATAACATTTAGGTAGGTAAGTTAAGTTTTAACAAAGAGCAGATCTAATTTTGCTAGCGGGCTTACATAATTATGTAGAGGGGTTGTACTTTAAAAATGCGATAGCCCTGTTAAGTGATAAATATCCTAAGTATTTTTAGGTTTTCGGAATTAAGTACATTTTAAAACAGTGGTAGTTTTCACTGTCAACAATAACCCTCGATTATATGTGATTCATTGTTTATGAACTTGTACATGAACAACAAGTACTTACCTATAGTTAAAGTTGATGTCACATTTGCAGCAAAATGCTGATAACTTTAAACTGATTCATCATCAGTGATTTTATGTACCTAGGCTTTATTACAATTAAATAATAATTGTTTTATACCTACATTTAAATAATAAAATAAATAAATATCATGGGACAATTCACACCAATTGACCTAGTCCCAAAGTAAGCTTAGCAAAGCTTGTGTTATGGGTACTAAGCAACGGATAAACATACATACATACATCACACATACATTTATCACTATAAAAGTTAAAAATAAAAAAATGTTAATATTTCAGATACTTGTATATGTATACCCATTAGTGTAGGTACATTGAGAATATACAGGATGAAGCTTTCTGAAGATTTCAAGCTGAAGTATCGAAATCAGTCGACATTTTTTAAAACAAAATCGTTTAGAGGTCGGTATAAAGGAAGTCTTATCAAATCGTTATCGTGTTGTATAGCAGGTACTTGGCTTAATGATTATGACAATGTTACTGTGTGGTAGGCGGCTGGATAAGATAGGTACCAAAATGATGATAGAATAAAGTACATATGCAGAACGTCTATCGTCAACCCTAGGCCGAGTAATTTGATCTATTGTAATTTTTATGTCTGAATAAAATAGCAATCTGAACAGTTATATTATAAGACAAAACTACCAGGAATTTAGTTACAGAAACGATAAAGGATAGGTAAGAAGATAATTAAGCAAATAATTGAAAAATATAACGGGAAAACCGTAAACTGATTCATTAGAAGCTACGTTCCTAACCGCAACAAAATATTAATACGCACTATGTGCTTCCCCGCAGAATGTATGTACCTACTTAAGTAGAATTTAAATTAGTGAAAAGGGAGAATTTTCTTATGTTTACATTTATAAGGTAAGAACTCAATTAGATAAACGTCTTATACTACTTGCATAAAGAAATACCTATCAATTCCATGACGAATCTATGATATTAAATTTATTTAAGTAAACATTAGTTCAAAGAAGTGTAATTTAAACAAAAACTGAAAAGCAGTTCGTTTCACGCTCGATCACTATATTTTCTAAAGAAAAATGCTAAATGAACAGCGAGTTGGATAAAACAGATCTTACGTACTTCTAAATATAATAAATGCTTTTGTAAGAGTTTTGGTTTCATTGCTTCTTTCGTAAAATAAGGCAATCGCAATGATATTACAGGGCAAAATTAAAGATGTTGAGGGCCAGAGACCTATTAAACGTCCGACCGAACTGTGGAATACCAACCTACGTGACTATATTATTGGCAATACTTAACTCCTTGAAGTTCTGAGTCAGATTGCAGTTTGTCCATGCTGTCATAAGTGTACAATAGTTTGCAAGTATGAGCCAAAGTAATACTCAGTATCCTCATTATTGTTAAGTTTGTACAAAACATGCATTTCAAGTGTCGCAATTTTATAATTATATCGAATGTTTTATTTTATTTATGTATATTGAATAGCTAAATAATATATAAGTCTTACCGTAAGCAGGCGGGCGTTGCAGCGCGTCGTATGGCGGGCACCACGAGCCCATCACCATGTTTTGGCTGTACAGTCCGCCGGCCATTCCGCCCACGCTGGCCACGCCGCCCACACCGCCGCTACCTGCAGACAACATCAACAATTACATTTACTTGCATTTCCTAGTTACTTTTTGGGTGTGAGGCCAATTAAATTAGGTTCTCTGATTAAATTCCAGGCCACAAGTAAGATTGTTTGCGAATCAAGAATTTTAGTTAGCGTACGTAGGTAAGTAAATATTACACGTAGGTACAATTATGTCGGTACCATGATACTAACATCACATATAATATGTACTTCATTAAATATGTACAATGTTCTGCTTCTATTCACTTGGTTGAAGGGGAAAAAATTGTTTAAGGCAATGTCCACATTTTCTCAAAATTTCTCATATATTTTGGAATAATGATTATTATTATTGTTATCATTTAGTCCGGAAAAGTCTGCTGCCTTGCTGGCCAAAGGCCTCTCCAATAAATAAACATAATAATATAAATAAATAAATTAGATTAATGAAGTTCGTATCTATCACTAACCTGCCATTATTATGTTTTTAAGCCAGTTCGAATGTAATAGTGGAATCGATTCCATAATTGGGTTCATCGTGGATTAGTGAAGTTGTTGGATACGCAGAATGGGTTCGGTCACCGATAGCGCGACTCGGCGGTCAGAGGTCAGGGCGCGCACTGACACTGCCGCGGTGTGGTCGCCGCTCAACCCGCTTATCTCTCTGATTCACGCCTCGACAAATCAGCTACTGTTCGGTATGTTATTCTTATTAGCACTAAATTAATCACACTTCAGTCTGTTCGATACGTAAAATTTTACAAAACTTTCCTGTCCAAGTTCTATTCTTCCTAATTCCTCTGCGATTAAAATACGTATTCGAATACACGACCTGATAATTTAGACGTTTATAGAAATAACACGAGGGTTTGAATTATTAGGTGGTAGGTACATTACTGTCATTCATTCTGGGTCGACAATTTTACGGGTCGTGTTTTTATCGCACCCCTAATTCAATCAGCAAAGAAAAAAAAGTCATACCTACTCTTATTCCAAATGCACTCGATTACTGGTTTAATAAAATAAAAAGAAAATGAGAATCGGTTTATACAATTGGGAGAGTAATCGCGTAACAAACATACAAAAGAAAAACAACAGACGAATTGAAGTTTTTTTTAAGTCGGTTGAAAATAGCTTTTACGTGGATCCCTAATTCGACAACTCTACCGTCCTTACCTCAAATACCTCATTTTCATTAATGAAGATTACTTTTGTGCTTAACTCCTGATTCATCAATTCATTCAGTGATGTGGTTACTAGCGCGGTATTAAATAAGTACCTAGGTACACCGAGTTAGCCGAACCCAGGATCTTCCTACGGGTAAACCCCATCTTAGTTCATTTGTGACTTTTCGTTACAATCTTTATTAATTTAACTTAACTAATATTGTTAGTAGACGTAAGTAAAATACTTATATACTTAAGTAATTTTTTTTTTATTGTTTACTTAATTTTTTTATGTAGCTAATGTGCCGAATTTTGCGATAGGTATATATTTTTCTTTCTTTCTTTCTAGTTATTGCGATAAAAAAGGATGTGGAGGATCACTAAATAATTTTAGGAGTAGAAAGTAGATACTCGTAAAACTAGAGAGCTTAGTCAATGTAACTAGTAGGTAATCTAGTTTCAATACGAATCTCTGAGATTTTCCTATGAGTCTTCCTGTTCTTCTAACGTTAAGAAATTACCCGCTACTCATGCCTCGTACACACCAGGATAATTTTGCAAGATTATCCCGGTGAGTTTAGTTTGTAAGCATCCCGTATGTACCTGTCTTAATGTTCAAAAACATGAAAAACACGCATATTCGCATAAAATCGCAAGTGCAGACGCCTATGTTATTATGAAATTCGCTGAATAACGTTCAAGAAGCCTTTTTGACATGGTTTAAGTTATAGGATATATTTAGGAGTGTCATCCACAAAATAATAAAGAAAATTTGTCTTTCGTGTAGACATAATCATTGGTTCCAATTTAAGTTATAGGTAAACCGTAGCATTTAGCAGCGAGAGAAATAGTTTCGCTTTTCCCTCGTATATTTAGGCAATTGCTCCACTTCTATTCCTCTCAGTCTCATCCAGCGCGGGAAACAACTTGTCGAGAGTTTTTGTGTTGATACAAACCATACGAATCGTGGTGCGGCGTGTGGTGGTGGTGCCACACGTTTTGATGCGGCGCGAAGTGCGCGTATTGCTGTAGCCGGCCGCTGCCCGCCACGTAGCCCAGTCCGTAGCCCTCGGCGCAGTCGCCGCTGCCCGCGTACCCGCCGCCGTTGCCGCCGAACATTCTCGCTGACGCTCACGAAGTTCAACCTATTACCATCCTTTTGTGACACGCAGTTCTGAAACAATTGAAACAATTAAAAGTTAAATTAACGAGAACAATGCAGATAAAAATTTCGCTATACATTGGAAGTGAAAGCTGCAACGATATCCAATAGTCGTCCACTTTTAAACGCTGTTACACTGTTACTTCTACATTCGATGAACTCTCGCAGTTGTAGTACCTGTATATTTTTTATACCTATATTATTTAATGATCAGGGTATAGATGTGTTATTTTAGTAAATAATTTTAATTTTTAATTTTCGCGCTTCGATTTCCGTTTCATACCGAATGACAATATGTGAGATATCCAATGCACCACAATCGACAATCAACGCGATTGATTATTTTTCATACTTCCTTCCCATTAAGGTAAACGTTCCTGTGCTCGACACTGACCCATTACATGGCACCTTCAATCTTATGTCATAGTAAGAGAGGTGACAGATGGGTGTCATCTACTGGAAGCTGAGGTGTCGAGCATTGGCACGTTTATCTTACGCATTCTTATTGTATTGAAAATCTATTGTATTTAATAAAAACGCAGTTCTCTGTGTTTTTTTTATTAGTTTTTACGTTTTTTAGTTTCGTCCATTTTGCTCCCAATGCTGACAGTACCAACGATAATGATGGTGTCGCCAGACCTAATTAGTTAGCTCCTGCTTCTGTACTTAATATTGTATGAAATATAGTATTATTTTTATTATTTTATTTTATTTAAGATACGCACGCATGTTTTTAATCTAAGAGAGTTGAAGAAACTTCCTGGCAATAAATTAACCAAGTAATTAATATCAATCATAATACAAGTAAACGATGGCAGCGATAAACTACTTACTGTTACGTATTCTGTTCCGAAGTCTGCATCTTATCTCTTGGTTAAATTTTGGGTTATACAGATAACGTAATGCAGTCGCGATAGCAATGTGAACAGTGGCAGTGCTTAGCAAATCAGAGCAAAGGTATGATTAAACTAGGCAATAACAAGTGCACATATCATACACACGGCATGCAACGCACAGATAGGCCCGGTGTGTGGGCAATTGTTGATATAGCACGCACACAATGACTTATTTACTTTACACCTCTTACAGACACGTCTCGAACCAGATTGTCTAAGTATTCGTTATAAAGTTCATAATGCTGTGTTTTTTTTAATCAGCCGCATACTATATACTTGCAAATAGCTTGCCACAGTGACTCCATTACCTAATATCAAAACATTGGTAATTAATTATATTCTCGTCTACGAAAAATTTGATTATAATTTCCTTTTTTATGCATTGAAACACTTAAAAGCAAAGCAAAGATTACTATTTATTTCACGTAAAAAAAGCATTTGGCGCTAAATAGTTAGGTTAGGATATACTTAGGTAAGGATAAATCCACAGCTTACTACAAATACCTACTCTGTTCACCTAACTATAAAGAAAATAATGATCTTAACTTATTTAGTATACATTGGAATGCACTTATTGTGTTCTTGATATTCTCTTCATTTATTCTGATAAAGTATAGTATAGCTAGTAGCACCTCTTCATATCTCTACCTACTTAGGCCCACATCTGTGAAGAGCTCATATTTTTGTCTGCTTATGTTTATGCAAAAAGCTTGTTGCGGATCGTTATCAGATATCGGCGATTACATTGTATACATAAGCAGTTGGTTTGCAATATAATTGTTGCTGTACTAGTCGAATAGGTACACACTTCCGTTATCAACTGTCGATTCATATCCTGTATTAGCTGGAGACACTGAAGTTGTGTCTACTTACATCTACCTAATCTACTTTATGTGCGCTGTATTAGCTGAAAATTACTGTGCTACATGTGTGACTTGATTAAGTAATTAATTTCCATATTTAATATTCACTGCCCTGTTTTAAAGATTTGGCAAAAATATGATGTATCGAAAATAATCGAAATACTGATTTATAATTTATTCTTACTCTTTCTGTTTGTAGTATTTTTGTCACGCGTTTGGTATATTTACGATCTCATAATCCGATACGTTGGAATGATATGTATGTATAATTTATGTACCTACAACCATTTTCGCCTTTTGTTGTGATATATTGGTAGCTATTTATAATCAAGCTGGTGTCGACAGCGATATTATTTTTATAAGTTTGTTATCAACAGCCCTCATTTGCGTTACCTATTGCTGTCAGAAGAAAGCAGGTGGCACACGTGAACGTGATACGCGTTTCCTGGCACGTTTCGAGCCTCTATCAGTAGCGTGACAACGTAACAACTCGTTTCCCTCCGGGTTGCCTAAATTTCTTATGTGACGTCAGTGATGACAAGTATGGCAGAGGTTGGGTACACGAACTGTGAGGTTCTGCATCCGAAGACATACCTAACTCGCTCGCTCTCTCTTAGTTGCCAAACGAAAATGTTCACTCAACCAGTTACAAGTCATCATCATCATCATCATCATCATTTCAGCCGTAGGACGTCCACTGCTGGACATAGGCCTCCCTCATTGATACCCAATCATTACGATTGGAAGCGATTTGCATCCACCCTGAACCTGCGGCCTTCACCAAATCGTCCGTCCATCTCGTTGGTGGACGTCCCACGCTGCGCTTGCCAGTACGTGGTCTCCATTCCAGAGCTTTTGGGCCCCAACGGCCATCTGTTCTGCGTGCTATATGGCCTGCCCATTGCCATTTCAACGAGCTAATCCGTTTGGATATGTCGGTGACTCCGGTTCTTCTACGGATCACTTCGTTTCTGATTCGATCTCGTAGAGAAACTCCAAGCATAGCCCTCTCCATAGCTCGCTGAGCGACTCTGAGCCTATTCATCAGGCCCATAGTGAAGCTAACTTCTATAAGAGATAAAAATATACAAATGATTAGACACAAAATAGATCTACACCTTGACGAAAGGTACCTACTGAAAGCAAAACAATGAGGTCTGTCGCCACTATGCAATATTTTATATAGTTAATCTAATGATTATTGTGTGTTTGCGTGCATGGATGCGTGCTTGCGAGTGTCAGTGTATATGTGTGTGTACCCATGCTTTGTGTGGGTTAACTGTATTTAGATTGATACTGCTTACTTCTACTATATTAGGAAAGCTTTAGTCAAGTCATAGGTATTTGCGGTGGCAAGTCGTTCCAAACCCCCTTCAAATGACACAGTTTTGTGCTGTGGTGCCTTAAGTTTGGTTTCGCTGTTGCTTCTGAGAGGTCTTGACCGCGTCTTTAACCCACTTTAGTTCATCAAATAGGTTTCTACCTTGGGGTTTGGAATTCTATTTTTTGAACCACGAATGCCAAATGCAAGGGTCTTCGGTGGGCAATGTTCAGGATTTTCCTGTTGTTAAGATAGAGTGTGAAATATGTGCGCCCCGGTATCTCATAACAGAAGCGTACCTATAAATAGGTACATGCATTTTGCACGCGTTGTACGGATGTTTTTGTTTTTCTCAGAAGCTTCAGTCCGTATACAGTGTCTCTCCAGTTAAGATGTGTTAGAATCAAGGTTTCTACGAGTAGAGAATCTGCCTGACTTTAATCGACAGATACTTCCGAAGACTGTTCAGCGACAAGTTTAAAAAAGCGTTTTGAATTTTAATACTATAACTAATATTGAATTTTATATGCTGCTTTTACAGTCCACTATCAAGCCGAATAATTACTTACACTTAGGGCTCTTAAATATTGTGTCACGAGGCAAGCTTTGTTAGTAGTAGGTATAAATACTTATCAGATCAAAGCGTAATTATGACCTTTTGTGCTATCATATTATTATTATACCCAGTTCAGTTAAGGGTGATCGATCACGTGAACTAAATTCAAACGGCTTTTAAACTTTCTTCCTTATTAAAATTAGCCTACGAAAACTAGAGTGAAATTTTATCCAGTATCTAGTGGCATAGAACTCAAAGCGAAGCGTATTCCGTGTAGATACTTCGGCCTAACATTGAATGTTAAAACAATTCAGTGTTCCTATGTTTCATAGCCACTACACAACACGTGACGAGAAAGCTTGTAAATCATTACGCGTTGACACCGAACACCGCTGAAATCTCGGAACCCTTCCTACCGGAGCTCTAACGACATTCCGAGCGCTCCAGGTGACTCGCTGCCGTAAGTGTCTTATTCGACATTTAAATGAACAAGATTTATATTTCAAGGGAGTACGATACAATAACATACGAAAATATTCCGTTTCCGAGCATTGAAAGTTCAAAGTTAAGAAATCGTTGTTGTAGGTAGGTAAGTAAATATTATGCGTATGAACTCTTGAGGTTACAAATTCTTTAAATATACGTATCACTGATGAATAGGTGGATACAAATGCAGGTAAGTCGAAATTCTATTCTTTTTAGTTTAATAAGTAGGGGAAAAATACGTCAGTTCGTTTCGCTTAATCGTAGTAAGCGTCCGCGTCACTGCGTGCTAAAAAAGTAATTTTCCACGAAATCTTACTTCACTAGTTTATTAGTAACAAATGCGACAATCCAATTGAATTAAGAACACCGTCCTGTCCTATCTAAGAATCAATACCCCGTAGACGTCACTCCTTCGTCTCTACTCTGTGTTATTAACTGATACAACGTGGGGTTGGAGCAAGTTGCGCCTTAGCGTTCAGATATATGGAGGGGTTGACCGCAAGCCGGCGCCGTGGCACGTATCTGATTTATGTGATACATTAGCGAGCGGCGCATGCGCACTCCACTCTCGTCGATTTATGGCCGCGAACCGAAAAATTATGCATTACATTTTATTTTGCAATTCTCACTTGTGGAGCGTATTTCTATTAGGTACTTAAATTCAATAGGAACGCGAGCCGATCGCTGCGAACTATGATAGGTAGTTGACTGAACGGTTTTTGTTAATGTTTTATTGTACATAGGTAAGTATACTTTAATTTTGTGGTCGAACGCGGGTATAAATTAATATGCTGTTGTACTCAGTAATAGATAATCGTATATGTTGGCGTGTAGTGCCATCCACATGTATATATGCGTAAGTGACTTGGATTACTGAATATTTGGAACACATAGGTATGTAGTCTATTTTAGTTATATTCTTGGCAAATTGGGTGCAAAATTAGGCAAATCGCTTTTTGGAAAGCCAACCTTTAATGCAGAACAAGTTTTTCATGGTGAACAATACTTATCGCCAAAGGAAGACTGATACATGCACGCTATGGAGGACATGTAAGTAGGTTCTTACCACGTACTCATATGAAAACAGTACGTATGGGTATCAACAGCTAGGTATCTACGCGTATACTTTCAAATGTATTTAATTCCTATACAGTTTTGAGTAAGTAGAAGTATTGCGAATGCGGAAAGGAGAATCCCTTTATGCGACATTTTGGACAAAATTGAGTAATATGTATCGTTGAAATCAGTTTTTTTTCTGCATAGTTTGAGTAAAAATTTCGTCCAAAATGTCGCTTAAAAGGTTTGGCCTTTCCACCGTCGATTGGATTTGAAGCTAAAATCAACTAAAACCTACGAAAACATGACTGTGTGTGTGGTCATTGACATCAATTGTGGAAGAAAATACAAGCGACAATATTTAAATTCCTCTTGTTATTATATTAGTAATGTGAATTTTAGTAATAATAAAACATTTTTAGTGGCTAATGCAAATGTTAATTTTTTCAGTGATTTTCTTATAAGTAACTGAATTTGATAGAGCAGTAGCTGTTTTTAGATTAAAATTGAAGCAGTTCAGGCACTCCGACCTAGGCCAATGTGCGGGGAGGCCGGGGCTGGCGGCGGCGCTTTTAGACGCACTTGAGATCTCTGCGCAGCGTCTGTTGCGACCGCCAGGCGCCGCCACTTAGCCGACACTATGCAACTCCTAATAATACTATCGGCGAGCCAGGGCTGCCGCTACATTTTTACAGATTTTGACAGTATTCAGATAATTTTGATGACGAAATGAAAGTTGAAAATAAGGGCCCCCATTTGATACTGTAATCTTTTAACAACGTACGTAAGACACAAATGCCTTAGGATCGTTACATTTTATTTCACACAAAGTAGAGTTAGATACCGAATGATAAAGAAGTCTGTTTGGTCACGTGATTTGTTCCAGTGGTAGGTACCTTCTAGTAACTAAAACTGCTTAAACTTTTAAATTTCATCGTAATAAAATGTAGAGATAGTATGCAGGTTAAATATGAAAGCCTAGATAGACCGCTGATATTTACGAGGTACTATTATATTATTATTATTTAAATATGTTTTAAGCAGCTTCGAAATAAATAGGTAAATAGTTAATCATTTGAGTTGGCTAACAACTGTCGTCACATTTTTATCTAATATATAAAAATCTCGTGTCATGGTGTTTGTTATCGAAGTCCTCCTAAGCGGATTGACCGATTTTTATAAAACTTTTTTCTCTATATTCGGTAGGTCCGAGAATAAGGTCGTAGGTTTTTTTTTGTACCTACCCCTATTCATCGCAGACGGAGTCGCGGGCAACAGCTAGTATTAACATACAAATCTATAGAGGAATCGCGTTTTGATAGCTCATAAACAGTGTATCAATTGATTGGTGGTGTCAAGTAACCTATTTTGTCAAATGTCATCGCGGTGGTTTGTTTAAACGTATTATGATTATGACCCATGTAGCAGACATAGTCACGCTGCATCTCAGATATTGCAAAAGTCGAATAAGATAGAAGTTATAGAGTTGAGGTTTTCAGAATTCTGGACAAAGAAATGGAAATTTTTCAATTAAAAAAAAAAGACAGTTAAGTTACTGACCATCCCTGCGTAGCGGTGACGTGATCCTGTATCTGGCATATCTTATATCGATAATCAATCAGTGGTTATAGCGCAGAGATAGCTATGATATTCGCTCACAATCAGAATATTACTGTGTTACTAAGAGTAAGCTAATATACATATACTTGCTGTTGCCCGCGACTCCGTCCGCGAAGAATAGTAGCCTACGACCTATTCTCAGACCTACCGAATACAGAGAAAAAAGTTTCAAAAAATCGGTCAAGCCGTCTCGGAGGAGTTCGGTAACAAACACCGTGACACGAGGTTTTTATATATTAGATTATATTTAGGTGAAGCAGAAGTAACTTCCAATTAAAATTCCTTTAGGTATACAACTTACCTTTTTCTGTACCTACTACGTCAGCATATCCAAAGTGTTAAAAAATATGTGATTATGACTATTATCAAGCGTGTTAGTGCATGTACTAATACTTATAGACCATCCAACTTGGTCGCCCTGAAGTACGGTAGGTACCGGATGGTGAAGTACTGTAAGTCTCTGACAAAACCAAGGAATGTTTAGCTAAACAAGCTCAACAAGCGTTAATGAATAAGGGGGTTAGGTATTAAATAACGCACGTAACACAGTAGTTACCTACCTGAACGACAGCGTTAAAATTGCCAGTCATGCGGTTTGTCACTAGCTAATAGACCGATCACGAGGAACATATCATAACAAAGGTCATAAAAACGTACAAGACAGGCAGTTCCCACATTATAGCGGTGCTGGCATGTGGTGTCAAGTGGCGCAGGTGCAGCCACTCCAGCCTCGCAGGCATGTGACCTCCAGATCCACTTCAAATGACTTTTTTTGAAATTTATTCCTTTTGCCAGTCCCATTTCGAATGCATGTTATATAGAATACGACAAGACATGACTGACACCGGTGAAGGTCAAGCGTAATGTATATGTAAGTTAAGGTCAAAGACGTTAGGTGACCGATTACAGAGGAGCTAGTGTAACTTATCATTACGAATTGAATAAATGTTAGAAATTCCCGATTAATTAAGTACCTACCTGTCTACTTAGTAAGTACATAGTGCCTTCGAATTAAATAAAAATTTAAAGATTATAAACTAAGTATATTAAGCAAATTTTGTAACAGATTTTAATTTGCAATAAAAAGATTTTTTTTTTAATATTCGTGAGAATATAAGTAGGTAGATAGTTTGTTCTACCAGGTTGGTTTTAATAACTTAACTACAGCTACACTGATAAACGAAACAAAGAAGTTGGTACTTATTACCTAGGTACGTAGAAAGTAGAAACTGCATGAGCTAACATAGATATGTAGACATACATAAAAAGTTACTTAAGTAACTAACTACGAGTATGTACAGGATGGAATTTAAAACGTGATAAAAAAATAGTGTTTCTAACTCAATTAATGCTGGACAACATCATAATGCACCAACTCAATTTGTTAAAATAAGTCTGATAAAATTTAAGCTGTTCATACTTTGTTGAAATTAAATCACAAAACACTTAAATTAAATAAGTCTAATTAAAACAATCAAGTAAATATTATTAGTAGGTAGTAGGTAATTCCACCCTGTATAAGGCTGTGAATTGGTTTCAGCTTGTACAAATTTTTTTTAGGCAATTCATTAACAATACTTACCGACGTTTGTTAGCATATTTTATTACATAAAAAATAAATTTCTTGCGCTTACTTGATCGGTGCAGATGGATCGACACATAACGGATCCTATAACTATTGGGACACTTTTGATTTCACGTTGCTCGGGTAATTAAGTAATTAAGGGGGTGATAATTGTTTACAGCTAGTGCAAAAACTGTAGTGGCGCGTGCGGCGAGCCCCGCGCGATTAGATAACCGCTGAAATATCGCCGTCGACACCATTAAATTACCGTCGCCCTGCGCGGGCGCATGCGGGCACCCAAACTCGCCGTTTTTTCCGCTCGCACCGCACCGGCTCCATTAGCCAAACCTTGAGCTGCCAGCTTATCTTTCGGTTAATTACCCACAACCTTCTATTTGAAGTCCCTAATTAAAAAGAAAGGAATCAGACAAGTCACATAAACCACGAGTCATAAACCATTTTATTGTACTTGAGATGGCTTTGTACGTAAATGAACTCTCAGTCATAACTAAGCATCTAATTATTTATCGAGTAAGTAGATACGAGTTTCCTCGCATAAAAGTTTCGGAAGCTTTAACAATGAGTGCCCCCTAATTGGGCGGTCGCCGGCGCCAATAAAATGCACATTAAAACAAACGTATATTCGGTATATTTGAATACTTTGCCTGTAACAGTGTTAATTAAATTGCTAGATTATTTGTTTATGACATGTCGTTTGAGTCGCTGATTTATAACTCTGTGGAGTTAGTATTTGTATTAATTAAATATATATTTCGGAATCGGTTTAGAGTTGTACAATTTTTAACAAAGGATGTGGAAATATACAATTAGGAATGGAGTGTTTGATTCGAAGTTTTAAGTTGGTTTTGTTAAGGTGTAGTTTTGGATGTGCGTTGCCGGCCACGGAGCCTGCGGTGCGGTGCCCGCCCCGGCCACGCCCCGCCCGCGCCCCGCGCCCCCGCTCTCCCCCGCGGTCCCCCTGCTACCCGCACGTTCCACTTCGATCCACTACTGCCACTGCCACTCATTCTCATAAAACTACAATCCACGCTGGGAATGCTTTGATGGTGGCTGAAATATACGCATAAGTAGTTAAATACACACAGGAATGATATTTATTAACTAAGACGATTCACTACTAATAAAATCAAGATTGTCATTTGAATCAACTTCCTGGGTAACAGGTTTTTGTTTTAAAATAGCAGTGGTAACTGCCAAGTTGATAGAATTAGCGGTAAGTAGGTGAGTAGATACCGAGTTACATATCTCTTGGTGTCAAATCAATGAGGGTTTCTGGAACAGCCTAGTTCTCGCTAGTAGTGTCGTGAGCCCCGTTTGACAACTTTGACATTTGTGTCACGTTTGGGATTGAAGTGAGCCTATATCAAGCAAAACTGTAATCTCAAGCGGGCCTTATGATGCTAACGCCATTTCACCTGCCAGAAAACCCGCATTGACTTTAATAAACATAAATTGTGTGGGTAGATAACAAAAAGCGCGGAGGTATATATGATAGGGGATGGTAACGCACCCTTTCGGCAATGATTAATTGTAGGTATGCGTGTTTCAGTAATGAGTTTCTTGTAAACTATCTGCAATGGTCTTGATTTCGGTATCATTCGTCTTAGGTACTCATATTAGAATACATAAGTACATATCTTTAATATTTTACTTAATGTGTCGCCATCTTCTGACGAATGGCTGAACTATGTCTATAGAGAAAGTGTTAACTTGGTGGTCCAGGTATGTATTCCGTTTATCACTTAGCACACCGAGAGATATTTAATTAGTTCGCGGTGCCCTTTCAAAAATAAAAGATTTTAATAAATTGAACTCTATGTGCCACACAACTTTCTTAATACAATACAACAGTCAGTATCATAGGCAACTGAGCAACATCCACTACAACTAAGCACGCACTCACTCAATTGACAATGCGGTCGTGTTAGGTACCTTAGAGCATCTTTGCAGCTGCGATGTTTATGATGGCGCCTGTACTTACTTAAAGAAGAAGATATCGCAGTCTCGAGGCACCTCGGAGCACACTTTAGGAATCACCTTTCACATAAAATGTGTCTAAGGGCCGCTTGCCCGATCTAGGGTTAAAAACGAAATTGTTAAACCTGGTTTAAGTACGACAGCTCAGATAACAGTTAACTAGGAGTTATGGACATGGTTAACTCTGGTCAGCGTAAGTCCACCTCATGAGACAAGATAAACCAGGGCCCAGTTGCATAATAAATACAGTGCAAGTAAAAGTGATTTCATACTAAAATTCACTAATAATAAATATGTGCTAGTACTAATTATGCAAATGCAATTGAGCCTAGATCACTCTTTCATAGTGTAGGTATCCGGCCGTAAATATACAAGTTTTTTTCTTTTTAGGATTTTAAACAGACTAATGATGTATTAAGCCCTAAGGCTAACTAAGCTCTTTTATTAGATAGTACGTAGTAGGTCGAACATGTAGATCGCAGCTACCTTAAATGCAAATGTGTCGACAAACAGATGTCGCGCGCATCGGACACGGCGCTGCGATGCGGAGCGATAGCGTTCCGTGAATACCGTCAACGTCATTCAGAAGCTAACTAAACTAATTACATACTTACATATTGTCACAATACCAAAGTAAAAACTTAAAAATACAAGCTTTTCTGATTACTTTTTGCTGATTGTGAGTACCTACCTACTGTACGAAATTTGAAGTCAATCCGATCTTTAGAAGTAAGTAACCTATTTAGGTGAAATTCGGCTTGCATGATTTGGAGACAATTTAATTTAAATACCTACACATATATCTACATAGGTATGAACATTTTATATTAAATAAAAGCTATTTGAGTACTGAATGTTTCGTGGCAATTCTAAATCGAGTATAGATTGTTCAACATGGGACTAAAACAAGTCATAATGACACAAGATATTTAGCCACCCGAGCACAGCGAGGGTGGATATAATTCGCGTGTCATTATGACTGTTTACTCTCGCGTTAAACACTCTACTTTTCACTTTGAATGCGAGGAAAAAAAACGACGTTTTATACAAAATTACAATATTACTTTTTTACAACGCACCCTCAATACGAATAATGGAAATCTGTTCTAAATTCAAATACTATATGTATACTTAGCAAAAAACTTTGTCCCGCGGTTTTTTCTTTGCTTTTATATAATTTTTTTGTAAAGTGACGCTAGCCTGCATATTCAGCCAACAGATTCAAACTAGAAAACTATTTTAAAACTAATTGGACTAGGTCTGCATAATAAAATTAATTCACCCTTAATATAATTAAATATATTAATAATCATAATCACTCATTTATCATATTTCACGAAATTAAATCTTTTTTTTTAAATATTATTACACAGTTGTCATTTTGAGGTTATTTCCGCTCCCTAAAGTCTTCCACAGACCGAAGCGCAAGGCATGCGCGCGATGCCCCGGAACATCCGCAGCGCGCTTCGGTCTGTGGAAGGCTTTAAATTTGTCTATGCCCAGTCACTGAAAATGCCGATAATCCTCCATTCACAAACACCGTGATTGGCAGTTTAGAGGTTTCCAAAGTAAATTAAAAAAAAATTACTTTAATCCCTAGAGATCAAAAAAGAGCTTTAGTCGCGATATGCAGAGACTAAAGTAACATTTTAAGAGCATGAGAAGTGAAAAACAAGTTTATTTTGAAAGCATTTCTATGACAACCCATAAATATGTAATACATTATTTAAAGGGTTGTCGTAGAAATGCTTTCAACATACTATGTTTGGCAGATGAGTGATTTACGGATTTTGCCTTTACTTGAGCTGTGAGGCCTAGCTTTTTGCCAAATTTCACAGAACATATTATTTAGAACGTCCATAAATCTAAATATTACTTATAGCCTAATTAAAACGAAGTTCCAGTACCTAATTTTATTCAAATTTTTGTATACTTTTCTTAATTACCAGCCATGCTTGGACTTTATAAACATTAAAACAATTCCGCTTACGTTAAAATCATGCGAATGTTTAAATGATAACAAGAACATGATGAACCTTGATGACTTGATCATAAAACTTTATTTTACATGCATGTTTGTTTATATATTTTATAGCTTTTGCCCGCGACTCCGTCCGCGTGGAATTAGTAATTTGGGCAGCTTATTTTTTATCCAATTTGCTTTTTCATCAATTATGGCTCTCCTTAGATCCTTCCGAAAGAAGTGAAACTTCATAATAAACCAACCCGCTCCCAATCCGACCCCAAACAGCCCCCAACCCGCTCCAACCCGCTCCCAACACGCCCAATTGTATTTAGCTATTTTGTATTGAAATTAACTAATACTTATTTGCTTGTATTTTGTTATGCAATTGGGGATGTTTATTTTTTGTAATGTGTTAATCGAAAACCATTTCGAGATAAATGCTTTTTAAATCGTTTTCGGTAGTTATTTAATTTTACTATAATTTAATGCATTTATTACATATCAAATTAGCAAGGACCTTCATCTGACATTAAAGTAAATGTCGTTGACGGTCCAAGTTGTACTTTAATCGGTGTTGAGTAGCATTATTTAGAATTCTACACAATTTACGCATGGATTTAAACTACGGAGTTTGATTTGGACCCGCTGTCTGACATCTAGCACTTTGACAGCGCCAGTAAAGTGACACTAGTTACAGTGTAGCACTACGCAAAAAATAATTAAAGGGGTTGACTTATCGTACGCATTTAGATAGATTTAGAAATTTGGCTGTCTTGGGAGCCCTCAATTATAATCTGACGTCATAAACTAAAATAGTTTCAATAATTAATTTTGAAAAAATTAGTTAACTAAATGACAAAATATTTAAATTAGTTTCTTGTAATTGGGATGTCCCAATTTTTGACAACGTATAATAAATCGAAAACCGTTTGGAGAAATAGGCTTTGTGAAGCGTTCTCAGAAATCAGATTCCAAAAATATGATAAAAAGAATTAAATAAAGAAAATTTAAGTGATGACCTTCATTTGACCCCTGCAGTGAATCGTCACAAAGGAAGGTATAAAGCAGGTCTACACTCTAAAGCAAATTGACAGTTTGAAATGTTGCTGTCCTGCTTATAACAGCAAAGAGTGACAAAGACAGAACTTTAATCACATGATGCGCACCTGGCTTTAAACAGTTGTCATTTATCGTAAAGTCCGAAATGTATACGAGTATTTCCAATGTATTTTTACAAATTTAATTATTAAATTACTACGTTATAAGTAAATATAAAAAAAATTAAATATCAGATTTTAATAAAAAATATCTATTTACTATCACACCATTTAACAAACAGGAATAATTGAAGCTAAAAGAAGAGAAATAAATAAAACTATATTTTGTCATGGTTCATTTAGGACCCTAAGCCGTACTTGTACTTATTATTGACAGTGACAAGACAAATCAGAGGCCCTACCACGAAGTGCATAATTCGAACTTCGTTTTGTGCAGTCCCGCTCACGCTAATATGATTTGACACGAGAGTGAGAGGGATAATACGATACGAACTTCGATTTTCGAATTTCGTAGTAGCGCCTCAGCAGTGCCACAGATTATGTTATGTACCACTTGAATTTTTCTAGGTAATGGAACGTGGCTCTCTCACTGTGACGTCATCAAACGTATTTCTTAAAAAAATTATAAAAAATTAAATACTCAACCAAATTCAAAATCGATGAAAATGGTATCTTAAAATATCCTATTCTTTCCAAATAAAATATAAAAACTATAGGTTATTTTTTTTGGGTCATCCCAATTGGCTTTTCTATACAAAAATAAATTGTAAACCATTGGTAATTTTTTCAGACATTCCCAATTGGTCTCTGGTCTGGTGCTCTAAAATATACTGTAATCGATTCTATTCTCGACTTTGAAGAAAGTTTTTTCAGGTTTTCCGCTATTTAAATCTAATTAACAACTGTTATACGTGTACATTATTATTAGAGATACCGCGAATAGTGATTTTTCCGTAACGCCGAATATTCTGCGCGGGGGCAAAAATTACCTACCAGGGCCCAATTGCATAACAAATTACAAGCTAATAGGTAGTATTAGTTATTTTGTATTGAAATTCACTAATACTATTTGCTTGTATTTTGTTATGCAATTGGGCCCTGGTATCGTACAAAGATAGCAACGTGTGCCTACCTATACTCATACTCATACTCATACTCATTTATTCATAATATTTATTACATGTCATTCTTAAAATTATTTTAATATATTATTCATAGTCATCATAATAGTTAGTAAGTTGAAGTTTCTGGCTGAATGTTAAGGAATTCATCAAAAGTGTAGAATGTAGGTATACAGTGAGACTATTTGACAAATGCACAATCGGTTGCTCATTGCTGTTCAACAAATGCTGAAAACATTTTTTCTTTCATCACAACACAACATAACCTCTGATAACTTTTAAGAAATAGAATGTTAATGTGTACCTAGTATTTTTTAGGTAGAGGTGGACGGGCAGAGTTTTCACTATGTCCATGCGAAGGGACGTAGGTTCTCTTTGTGTGTTCTATAGCATCTACCATGGCGACTAACTGCTCCGAAGAATTATTTAATTTGCTGCCTGCTGCAAAATTCCACCATCGCATTTCCCGCCAGAAGTCTAAGTTCCATCATCACCATCTCGATGAATGGCAGTCTACCACTGTATGTTTTCTTCGGCACTTCCTGCCACGTGCGGTGAAACCGTGGAACCAGCTTCTGGCAGCAGTGTTTCCGTCCGGACAACTATGACATCGGGGCTTTCAAGAAAAGGGTTTATACTTCCTTTAAAGGCCGGCAACATATTGGTGACTCTCTTTGAGTTGTTGATATTTATGGGCGGTGGTGATCATTTTCCATCAGATGACCCGCTTGCTCGTTTGCCTCTCTCTCATATAAAAAAAATGTCAACGAGTAACCCCATTTAGGCTAACTAGTTTCTGTCAGCCACAGACAGGACAAAGAAGTCGAAAGACGGATCCGAAAGGCCTGGAAGAGCAGTTGGCCAATGACGCCTATATTCTTACGTCCCACTGCAGGGCACAGGCCTCCTCTCAGAATGAAAGGGCTTGGGCCGTAGTTCCCACGCGGGACCAGTTCAGATTGGGAAGAACATGTCTAAACACCTTTTATTGAAAAAAAAAATTAAAAATTTAATCTCAAAATGTTTACCTCGTAAAGAACTACCTATGGTTTACTATCGGATTAAATATGGATATCTGAAAATAATTTATATTTTTTTCATTACAAAAATTAAAAACTACCGGTAAACTGGGGTGGGTTACTTTAGGAATTTTTGGGGCTACTTTGATACATTTAAAATGGTTATAAAAACGCAAATATTCATAGCTCGATTGAGCAAATGACGTAAAAAGTTAGGTAATTTATCAAGGTAGTTATTTCACTGCCACCGATGGTCTAAACAAATAAGGACACGGCGTAAAAACTGATTTCCAAAGTAGCCCCTGCATTTTAAAGTAACCCCGTTTTACGGTAGAGCTTGTCTAATTTAAAATGATGCGCCCCACCACCGCATTTACGCACAGGATTTTGAACCTATTCAAGCTGTATTTAGGGCCATTTTTTACTTTCAAATCCTGTGCGTAAATGCGGTGGTGGGGCGCGTCATTTTAAATTAGACAGGCTCTACCATAGTAATTGTTCGCGATGACTAACTTCCAAACCGCTTTAACTCAAGAAATTGCTTATGTGACTAAACATGTTCTTTTCCAGGGGTAGACAAGTGAAATCATTTGGTTTTGACAGCTTTGAGCAGCTTGATTACAGCGCCATCTCTTGAGATCATGTAGTCCACAACTCCTTTTGATCTAGAAATTTTGTCACAATAACGTGATAGATGTCACTAGTGTGCTATTATCTAGTTTTAAACTTATTTTTTTAGTTTTCAGGGTCCCGTACCCAAAGGGTATAAACGGGACCCTATTACTGAGACTCCGCTGTCCGTCCGTCTGTCCGTTTGTCCGTCCGTCTGTCCGTTTGTCTGCCACCAGGCTGTATCTCATGAACCGTGACAGCTAGACAGTTGAAATTTTCACAGATGATGTATTTCGGTAGCCGCATAACAACAAATACTAAAAACCAGAATAAAATAAATATTTAAGGGGGCTCCCATACAACAAACGTGATTTTTTTGGTCGTTTTTCTCGATATTGCTAATGGCAATAGATAGACGCTTAAAATATTCTCAGAATATTTAGTTTTATATTCACTTTAAAAAAAAAAAAAAATTAAAATAAATCAAATATTTAAGGGGGGTTCCCATACAAAAAACGTGATGTTTTTGCCGTTTTTATAGATAATGGTACGGAACCCTTCGTTCGCGAGTCCGACTCGCACTTGACCGGTTTTTTTGCATATATTTCTATCTGAATATGTATTTTATTATTGAACTGAAACAAGTACTTTGCTCACCCGCGACCGTTACCCGACACGTTATGTTAGTTTAACATTTGGTAGCATAGCATACGGTTGTGGTGCTTACTCTGAGAATGAGCTCTGGTTTAGTTCGAAACGGGTCAGTGTGGTTTGGTGGTGGTGATGTTGGATTTGTGTGTTTTGTGTGTGTTCGTGCAGTGTGGAGGTGGAGGAACTGCATGAACACGCATTTCTTACATAAACGTAACTATCGTAAGGTGGCGGGTGAGCAAAGTAATTGTTTCATGGAGACTCCATACAAATCATTTACGCAGTCGCTATCGACTACCGTCACTGTAAACTCATGGTAGTGGTCAGTACGCTTAGTATAAGTTTTCCATCACTTCAATACTTCTCGATCGCGTTTACGTAAAAATTTAAATTCTATGGAAACATGGACGCGCGCGCGCGGAGACGCTCTCCATGTTTCCCTAGTAATTGATTTTTTTACGTAAACGCGATCGAGAAGTATTTTGGTGAAGTAAAACTTATACTAAGCGTACAGTTCATTAATATGGACCTCCGCAAAGTAACGCCTGATTCAATAAATCATTTTATTATTTTCATTCATCAAACTCAACTAATAACAGTGTTTATTTTAAAATACCTATTATCAAAAACATGTCCCATTTTTTATAAATTTATCATAGTTTAGTTAGCAACACAGAAGTAAAAATGTCATAGCAACGGTTAGGTATTCGACTTGAGAAATTCGCTCTCGTCTTAAAAAGTTCTTCAAATGTGCTGCGGGATTTTACGCTGCGAAAAGACGCTTTTGAATTGTTGTTTTTTGTGTTTGTGATTCGGACGCTGTTTTTGTTTCAATTTGTGTACCTACCTATGTTACGACATTCAGCATGCGTTGTGAATTAGATTGCGAACATAGTGGTGATATGATGATTAGTAACGATGGTACTGATGATAAAATTAAACAAGCTGCTCATTTGTATTATGTAAAACATAACATAATAAAACTTATATAATTTTTAATGTAAAACTTTTTTTTTTTTCTACTTAGGTTAGGCACGCACGGGTGACTTTTTGTCACCGTGTCAGGATAGTTCGTCTGTCTCTTTTGCACGTTCGAAATGAGAAAAAGAGAGATGTACTGTCACGGCTACAAAAGTCACCCGTGCGCGCCTAGCCTTAAACTATACTAGAAGTAAAGACACCTACTGTTATACATATACATACGTATCTAAGTATGTATATTATATTATATGGGGTCCAGATGACGAGACGAGGTAGTATTTTAAATACGTGCGGCCAATGTCAAACGGGGTGACAGATAATTGCGTTAAGTACTCTCTCCATTCCTTTTAGTATATTTATCTTACTCTATGTTATTTTCTTTCCTTGTAGGTACCCTTCATAGTTTGGTGCAGTTGTTCTGAAGTTATGCGCGTTCATACATTTTCGGCAATTGATTTTTTATTTATATAATAAAGATAAAGATATTACACATGATTCATTCAATGCCATTATTCATGCTCTTCTCAGCCAGTCATGTTCTCTATAGCAGAACGTAACGTAAAACCTTAGATAATTTAAGACCATAAAACTCATAATAATGAATGATATAATTACGTAAACAGATATAAGTACATATAATAATATGCATTAATATACTGCTGAAACCCTTCGCTTTGACTTTGTCGTCGTCAAGTAAAAATTATAACTACCTAACTTATCTCATTTAAAGGATATTTTAAAATTAACACTTAACCATAAATATTAGGTATGTTTAACAAATACGTTTTTATTCATTTGGAACTATCGGACAGAATTTGTAAATGAACCGGTCTGTTCAAATCGATGACAACCGGGATCGCATTTATAGTGATCAGCCATGAATTATAGAGTTGGTAAATATGATAAAGTGTTTGAACTTAGTCCACAGATTGATTTATTTATGTATGATCTAGAGGTATTACAGGAAAGTAAACAAGGTGCAAGTTAATACTAAGCATAGGCATTACGTATTCCTAAGCATTACGAATAACTAACGTAAGAGTAAGATATATCCAGCAGTGAAGTGAATGACTTTTGTATCGCTTGGCCCAAGGCCTTTATTCTATTCATCAGCGTTCCAACTTTAACAAGCCGCCCTCGTGTCTACTAACTATATATTAGGTTTCGAGCATCCAAGGATTTTATTAATAATCTGAATC
Organism: Archips crataeganus; assembly: GCA_947859365.1. NCBI lineage: Eukaryota > Metazoa > Arthropoda > Insecta > Lepidoptera > Tortricidae > Archips > Archips crataeganus. Next base: position 24,340,375 of record OX402045.1, on the reverse strand, counting down.
ATGAAGTTCAGATTTGCAATTATTGTTATTTTTTTTAAATGGTTTGTTTATTAGTGTACGATTCGTATATGTGTAAATTATAAAAGCTATGCTTGGAGTGCAGAGTGGCGGAGTGCGTGATTAAATCAGAAGTATTACTGTAGAAGAACTAAAGTTATCGACAGGACCCAGCAAATTGAACAGCTCAAGTAGCAAGTGAGAAGTACATTGCTTGGAGAACTAATGACCGATAAGGTTACAGGGGCAGTAACGTTACAGATTAGTGACCGCGTACCTACTGTAAGGCTAAATATTGTGCTGTGGTAGGTAGGCCTCCCGTAAGGGCGTTTGTGCACTACAAGATCGGACTGGAAAATTCCGGTCCGGAATGGGGAAAAGTGTCCGATTTTTTTACGGTGCGATATGGAAAACTCTTTATTGTACATAAAAACACATGAAAAATAAAATAAATCGAACGTGTGGGTAAATCGAACACTTTTGTAGACTTTTCCCCATTCCGGAGCGGAATTTTCCGGTCCGGTCTTGTAGTGCACAAACGCCCTAAAGAGGACTATCAATCCGGAAAATATCGGGAAAACATGGCTGCGGCTAGCACAAAGCCGATCGTCATTCAGAACCTTGCATTATGCGTTCTTTGCATATTTTTTTTTATCTATAGGTAGGTACATTATTTCATACTCTACTATTTTGTAATAGATATTACAAATAAGTACATTGCATCAAAAATACACGAGGATTTTTTCAAAATAGGTACCTCACTATTTAATTAAAAAATACGATTTTTGTAAATGAAATAATGGGTACAAGACTTGTCGTATTGGTCCTCCTTTAAGAGAAGACATGGATGTTTGCTATTCTTTTGCGCTACAATTGCATAACTGTTTTTGATAAAATATAGCGCACAGATTTATAACCAGGATTAGCACATAGGACAGTTTTGTCCCGTAAAGTGTGTTTTTCCCGCGGGATGATAAAATAAATCATCATGGACAATTTCGTGGGCAACAACAATTTTATTTTATTTGAATAAAGTTTTGCCCATGTTGCTGATGCCACTACTTTGCTAGAGTTTAGTAGAGTAAGCTGTGTAAGTATACCTATATAATGAAAATTGAATTACCTAGATACAGAACTAAGCGATCCATAAAGTACAGTGCCAACTCAAAAAAATACATTTTGAAGTCTATAAACACAAAAAACAATGTGTCCTTAAGTGAAACTGCAATTCAGTCGCACGTTATGGAATAGGTATACTTATGTATTTATTCGTATGCATATGCAAAACAATGTTGCAGGCTCGTGATTTTATTCAAACGACTTCAAAAAAAGAAGAAGTATATGTATTCAACTTAATGTATGTAGTTACGTATGTTTTTTATGTATGGCAACCGATTTCTCCGTCAATTGTGGATCGAATTTTAATATTACTTTTTATCCAAAAGAGTACACTATTGAGAGGCTTCCAATGTCATAAGGTTAAGTTCCAATGGAATCTTGGAGAAATCCCAGAAGCTATTAAAATATTTTAGCCAAACCTAGAGTGATTTGAGTACTTTTATAGTAGGTATAGGTGAAAAACTTAAGTAAACGACCAACCGATAAATATGATGTGTGAAGTAGTAACGTGTCCGTATAAACAAATTGACGTTCCAAATTTGAAAAATGACTTAAGCTCCATATCAATTCTGTTCACTACTACACAGGTCATTTACTTAAGTTTTTTACCTATACTTACCTCGACCATGAATTTGTTCTTAAAAATCACAGTTTTGTGAAGTGGAAGTAATGAGGAAGACCACAGATGGTCACTGAAACTAAACAATAACTACTATGAATTTCACGGGTTGCGATTTGATTATATTGATATGGTAGCTAAGAAATTTATGCTCATAACATAAGCATGCTGTGAAGCTGATGGTGGAACACCAGGAGGACTCAATAATTAACGTCCCTACATCGGGAAAAGCAATATTTCGTAAAAGATGACGAACAGTTCACATTAAGCTATTGTAACTTGGATTAGTTAAGTTACCTACGCTAAAAAACAAGAAATAAAACATTATAAGCATTATAAGAAAACTTAACTATATCCAAAAAAACTATGAAAGTACTAAAAAGGCGAAAAACAAGTGAAATCTTTACTTTAACAAGCCACATTAAATAAACATTATCTAGCTATGCTATAATATGGGAAAACTTAACTAAAAATGTACAATGTGATTTTGTGTAGATATGTATACATGTTTTCTTTCTAATAGTAGGGGAGCCCAAGAGGGGATTTGTAAACATACTCGAGCGCGGCAGATTAATATACGGGGGGATACCTCATACCCTCTAGAGTACCCCCATTGAATATGAGCACTTCATGTGGGGGGGGGGGCACCCCGTCAAAATACGAAGTAAAAAAAATTGATTCTTTAAAATTCTCGAGCGCGTCAGATTAAGATAAGGTGGGTTAATTATTAGCAGAACAATGCAAATTTCACTTTCAAATCGTCAGTCTTTGGAATTAACATCCCCTATGAAAACCTGACGCGCGCCCTTCCGTATGGCCACCCCCAGTGGCAGATTATCATACATTTAATATCAGTGGCACGCTGGAGAATCAAATTATCAAAATCTGACGCGCTCGAATATTTCAAAGAATCTATTTTTTTACTAAGTTTTTTGACGGGGTGCCCCAGGCATACCCCCCCACATGAAGTGCTCATATTCAATGGGGGTACTCTAGAGTCATAAGATATCCCCCCCGTATATTAATCTGCCCCCCCCCCCCCTACTATAATTCTAATATAATTATAAAAATCTCGTGTCACGGTGTTTGTTACCGAACTCCTCCGAAACGGCTCGACCGATTTGTATGAAACTTTTTCTCCGTATTCGGTAGGTCTGAGAATAGGCCGTAGGCTATTTTTTATCCCCCCCCCCATTATTCGCAGACGGAGTCGCGGGCAACAGCTAGTAATATATAAAAATCTCGTGTCACGGTGTTTGTTATCGAACTCCTCCGAAACGGCTTGACCGGTTGTTATGAAACTTTTTCTCTGTATTCGGTAGGTCTGAGAGTAGGTCGTAGGGGGCCATCCATAAATTACGTCACACCAATTTCGATCAATTTAGACCCCTCCCCCCCTCCTTGTCACACTTATACTATGAAAATCGCCATTATTTTGTTCTAGTGTCACAGATCGATCGCTTGACCCCATTTTTTATACCTACCCCTTTTCTTCGCGAACGGACTCGCGGGCAACAGCTGGTAAATAAATAAAATTATAAAATCTGCAGATATTAATTAAAAAATACCTATTTTATGTGCTGCCAAACATGTTTCTGTATACATGCGCTTTTTACTGATCTGTTTGAAACGGTGCCTCAGTCGGCATGAGTCAGTAGGAGTGGACCTAGAGTCATCTACCTGGGGCTAAATTCAGGAACGGCCCAACACGGTTTGCGAGCGGTAATTCGATATGCAGATGAGCCTTATTTTTTTCTTAGGAAAATAAGGCTCATCCCAAGCTCAGCCCAAACCTCTCGCAAACCAGTGATTTTTGGCGTTCCTGAATAGCAATTCATCCCTACCCTCTCGCAAACGATTGAATTACCGCTCGCAAACCGTATTGAGCCGTTCCTGAATTTAGCCCCTGACCTACATGTTATATCGCGTTGGGCATTAAATTTTTGCTTTTATTTAATTAATTTCATGAATTCTTTGGACTTCATTAATTTTTATAATTTTTTATTATGTTAAAACATAGTACTGGGACACGTTTTAGTCATACATTAATAAGGCGGTTCCAATTAATAATGAGTAAGGTCCCTGTGCTCGACACTATAGTAAGAGAGGTGACTGCTGGGTGTCATCTACTGGGCGTTGAGGTGTCGAGCATTGGTACGTTTACCTTACTTACGTAACCACCTAAAATGGCAGGAATCAGTAATTGTGACATTTGTGACATAACTTTAACTTTTAGGTGTTCAGAAGATGGAAAGAGCGACCTCGACGATAACTATTTTAATATTCAAACCTCCATCGATAAAATATGCTATTAGATATCGACTAAAAACAGAAATACGTCTGCTGGTACCTATACGAAATAGGCCCGGTCGAATTATTATGGTAATGCTGAGTCCGATTCAGATATTGAAGGTTCGTGGGGACAGTTTCCCATACGTCAGCTGGGAGTTGCCTTATCGCGTGGCGCCTGCATTAGTGGGCTCGCAGCCCCAATCCCCCCCCCCCGGCCCGGCGCCGGCGCCGCCGCTCTTAAGCCGCGACAACAATTTTTAGTTTTTTTTGTCAGCTCTCGATGTGGAAGGTAATTAATAAGCCCGCGGACCCGCTGTGAGAAAGCAGGCACTTGACTTCAAAATGCAGACTGATTCGCGATCGGGTGGACTCCTTCCGCTTGATTATAAGTCTGCAGCATTTACTCGAGCACTTGTTTCGTTGATGGTCTTATCTAAAAACTGACGCTTGCATTTCACGGCCTTGTCTCTAACATATTTATTTTGAATTTTTCGTAACTATTTTATATTTAATTTCAAACGAATTTTACATATTCCTGGGATAATAAGTGCTTATATTAATATAGAATAGTACTCGTAGGCCTATAGCTTTTTATTAGTGAAGGATTTTTAAACGGTTCAGTATTTTCAGAGATTACCCCCTGGATGTAAACAAACACGCAAACCAACAAACCTTATCTTTATTACGAGTATATTAGTACATTATTACGTAGACCAAATGTGAAATTATACGTAGGTATGTACTAGAAAAAAAAAGTATACACGTACATACGTCAAATGTGACTCATAAAAAGGTGAAAACTCATCACAGCCTAAACCGTAATTTGAGCAAAAAAGTCGTTGCTTGTTGAGTTTGCTCACAAAGCTCTTTGAACCATTATTGCGTGTGTTCTTTTATTGTCTGAGTGCCCACGGTGCTGACCCATTGCTAAACGATCCTTTTACAAATGAGTCACCACAAAAAATCGAGATGTGACGATAAAAGCGTTAAATGGCAGCAGGGCGAGTCATTAAGACGAGCTTCGGATCGCGATCTACGACTACCGCGCAGCCTGCCGTAGTCCACTTATTAATAAAATCCTAATTTTTATATCGCATTCATGCGGAACCGATCAAAACGCGGTCCCTTTTACACCAGCGGCGGGATGAGCCGGCGAGAGAGGGACTCGCCGCTTTTGTTTGTTAGCTATTAATAACAGAAAAACAAGCCGATCGAAGTGGATTAACACATTAACAGGTTCGTTGTCACCAGAATAAAAGAATTTCCGATGTGTCGGGAGTCTCACACGAAAAAATTTGATGTCGGAGTCGAGCTCGCCGAGGGGCAAGAGGAGAGGGTATCAATTAGTAGGGCTTGTAAGTTGTATCAGGCAGCGGGCGCCAGCGCACCCGCGACGCCGCCGTGCTTTCGGCATTCGGCCACGATCACAAGTACGGTTATGCTGATAAAAACTTTTTTAGTTGATGGTATTAATCGTATAAGTTACAGGGTTTTTTTTTAATTTGTCAAAAGTACGTAGTACAGCTGTGGCAAATCGTTCGTTCGCAATAATAAATTATACCATTATCCTTTGTTAGTTACCTATGGACCATTAGTTACAGATATAGCTTTAGCGTCATTTTTGTCTGCGGTCACAACACAACAGATGTCCATTTTATCGCAAATAACCGAACACTAGGTACCACACTAAGTTTCTGATTCATATAAATCGACACAGATTAACAATATTTTATTCAAATACTTTTCGCTCTTAAATAAAATGTACGCATGCAAGTACTTAATATTTTTTTGTCACCAAGCCAACTGAATAATGGTTCGCTAATGAAGCTAATGCGAAGAAGCCAAGCATCAGATGTTTATACGCTAAATTAATCATTTCATGAACAGTGAAATTGGAAAGCAGAATCATACTTAGGTAGGTAACTAACGCAATCAAATCCGAGTATTTTAGAACTATGTATTCATTTTGTCAATTAAGCGACTAAGTAGGTACAGCCGAAGGCATAAATATCTATATGCATCAAATATATGCAAACACCTCAGATTACAGATTTGTTCTGTAATCTGAGGCAAACACCAACCATATCGTAGCATAGAGTTGCGATAGATATTTTTGACGCTTTTGTAACGTACTAGATATAATATTTGTGTTCTTGACTGTACTTAACATTTTATTTCAGAAGAAATGTATCCATGTCTATAAAATTCCAGAGTTAGGTTTTTCGGAGTGGTTACTTTAACTGGGTCACGTCAATATGTTTACTTTAAGCATGATGTTATTCTAATTAAATATCTGAATCACGTCAACTGGTTACTTCGAACTTAATACTCGAGAAAAGATTTAAGGAAAAGTTAGCTGAAACTGATACAGTTTACCTTATACGTCTTTAGTTATTATTTTCCTATTAAATACAATATTTTGCACTGTGACGTCTTTTGTTGGTTAGACATCTTAAAACGCTTAGTCATTGTAAATAAGCCATTGATTAGTGAAGTAGAGGTATTTATTTATTGTGTGTCAAGATATTATGATATGTCTTTGTTGTGAGTTAGTTGCCTAATGTTGCTTTATATTATTTGCTTAGGTGCTTAAGATTCAGTATTAGCGATACAGATATTAGCGATAAATGTTTCATTTGCGTGTCCCTCGGTTCGCAGATGCAGGTAGGCTCGGTATGTAGTACCTACTCCGGCGAGGAACATTGACCACTGGTTGTCCAAAATAAAACTCTAACATAACGTCTTTAATACCTAATTACCTACCTTCAAGACTAAAAAATAGCGTGTTAAAATACTTTCCAAAGTGTTTTTTTGTGAAAATTAAAAGGTGAATTAAGTGAATGCAAATGCTTAAGTCCTTTTAGTGCGTCAGCAGCAAAGCGCATAATCCCTCATTGTGTTTATTTATGATGGTAAAGTAGGTACCTATTATACTATTTTTTAAACCAGACCCTTCTAGTGAAAACATAGAAATCAACATTAGCTTCCTACCTACCTGAACTTTTACTCGTTTGTAAGTCGTCTATATTTTTGAGTAATACGAAATGAATTAAAAGCAATTTAAGTAGATACAACAAATATCGCTAAGTCGACTTCCACATTCATTGGATCGTTTTAATTGTGGCGGCGGCGGAGGCCTAATGCCGCCAGGCGAGGGCGCGCGGGGCGCGGGGCGCGAGGCGCGACACGGAAAGGCTTTCGCGGCGGCGCTTTACAGGCCTCGCCGCCGCCTCTCAGGCGCAGGCGTCGGCCACACTGCTCTTACCTCCTGAATCCCGATTTTTTACAGATGAAGTATTAAACATCTAGGCAAGAGACACGGGTTTTGTTATTTTAGTAATCGTTATTAGTGCTAATATTTTGTTCTTTCTGTTGATTTGTTCTTTAAAAACGCGATGACTGATGGGGTATCTTGAGCGTAGCATTATGCCGAAACATTTGGTTAGGCTACAACTATTAAAAGGTTTTCATGAATATGGTGGAGATTTGGCAAATGAAAAATTTATATAAAATACTAGTAAGGTGCCCAGTGCCCAACGCTGCCCCAATAGCCGACACTTTAAATTTTAATTCGTAGCAATAAAGACGACAAGCACGGTGTCGATTAGTGGAATTAAAGTGTCGAACACTGGGGTATTGCCCTTACCTACATTAACAATTTAAAAGGAAAATTTTAAAAATATTCCCTTTAAGAAGTTTTTAATTTAATATATTTATTATGAAAGTAGTGCCAGATTTTTGACTACTAATAAGTTTTGCAACTCGTTTAGAAATAAAGCATAAAGCTGTCAAATGAAATCATGTTTACACGTAATTTGTAGTAAGTAATTAGGGTCTTCTATTTGTGTCTATATACTGGAAAATTTAATTCAAGACTAAAAAACTACGACAGGTATGTCACTGCCATCAGTGTCAAAGTCGCCTATGTCATTGTCAATCAAACATTTAAGATTTAGACAACTTTTTTGCAAGCCTTAAGGCCGCCATTAAGGGGAAATAAATAATAATAACTTTTTTGCATTGATAATCAAATTGTTGTAAATATTTGTAGATATCACAACATTTTTAACATCAAAAGTTATATTAACAATAGGGAATATGCATACAAAGTTTCTACCCGATATTTAAAAACATTAAAGTACGTATCACAAAATAAATATTTTCCGATATGATGTGTTAAAGTCATTAAGTGGCTGACAAAATTGCGGATGATTTGTGATTATTTTATTACCGAATAGCTAAATTGTAATATTTAAATTGCATCTAACGTTGTTCACAACTAATGTTTATACATCGTATCAAATGTTATTAAGACCTGAAGTGCAATAACAGTTTTGCTACCAAAAATCTTCTATGGTTAAATATTTAGCAAGGCATCTGGTATTTGTCTAAGTAACTTGAATTAACTTATTTATTTAAGTAAATCGAATTTAAATAAATATTCTTAGTGCGGTCTTTTAAAAAGTGGAAATATACTAACGCAAACCTATTTTGTTTTAGTGGCGACCCATGTTAGTCTTGAATTAGATTTTCAAGTAAGTATAAGTACATGTTTATATTCGCAAGACCTTAACATAAGAAACTACCACTTGATACCTATCAAATTGTTTATTTGTTATGTTTTACAAAAAACTTCAAGATTTCAATTGTAACAAAAATATAGAGCTTTTAGACTAATGCTGAATAGAAGGTCCAGTGTGCTCACGGCCCTGCCCGCCGGTCGATAGCGCCGGCGCCCCAAATTCATCGATTCACAATGCATTTGGAATATTTGATACGCTACGCAGCTTAACGTTCGACGCTTGTCTAATAACCGACATTCGAAATACTTTAAACGTCGTCTTATTCCGTTACCATAAAAATATTAGCTTAAGAAAAGCTTAATAAACGTGAAAAGTCAACTTCACCTCACTTTGACCATTTATTATTAACTAGCTTTTGCCCGCGACTCCGTCCGCGTGGAATTACCTAGTAATTTGGGCAGCTTATTTTTTTTTTATCCAATTTGCTTTTTCATCAATTATGGCTCTCCTTAGTTCCTCGATATAAAAAAATTACCCGCCCCCGCACCCCCCCGCACACCCACGTTCACATTCAACACCGTGCACCGTACTCCCAAGTCAAGCGTGCCTATAGAAGTTTTACTTCAAAAACCCCCGATTTTGAAACATTCCTCCGCTCCGCTCCGCTCCTATTGGTGTTAGCGTGATGATATATATAGCCTATAGCCTTCCTCGATAAATGTGCTATCTAACACTGAAAGAATTTTTCAAATCGGAGCAGTAGTTCCTGAGATTAGCGCGTTCAAACAAAAAAACCTGTTCGATAAATTCTTAAAATAGACGTATCTTTCTTATTTGTGAACCGATTCAAATGAAACAATCACTAAATGTTAATCCAAGAAAATACCAACATATCAGTGAAAACTGCATCCTTCTAGGTTAAGCCGTTTCTGAGATTAGCGCGCACAAACGCACAGACAAACAGACAAACAGACAATAATTCTAAAAATCATTGTTTTGGGTTCTATTGTGCTAATAAATAGCCCTAGTGACAGTTTTTCTCAAATATCTTCAATGTACAGACACCGACTTGTTACAGATTTATTATATGTATAGATAGATTATCTAAAATCTCGTGTCACGGTGTTTGTTATCGAACTCCTCCGAATCGGCTCGACCGATTTTTATGAAACTTTTTATCTGTATTCGGTGGGTCTGACAATAGGTCGCAGGCTATTTTTTATACTGCCATTATCCTTCGCGGACGGACTTGCTGGCAACAGCTAGTCTAATATACAAAAATCTCGTGTCACGGTGTTTGTTATCGAACTCCTCCAAAACGGCTCGGCCGATTTTTATGAAACTTTTCTTTCTGTATTCGGTGCGTTTGAGAATAGGTCGTTGGGCTATTCTTCGCGGACGGAGTCGCGGGCAACAGCTAGTCTGACTATAATTTACAAAATAATCGACATCCGACACGTATGACAATCTGTGGCTCCTGGATTCTTCTTTGGCTCTAAGTTATTACATAACAATAAGTAAGCATTGTAAAGGTTGGTCGCCAAGTCTGTGTCACTCTTCACTGTCTACACTTCTACACTAATATTATAAAGAGGAAAGATTTGTATGTTTGTGTATGTATGTTTGTAACGAATAAGCTCAAAAACCACTGGAAAATTTCAAAAAGCTTTCACTATTAGAATGATATTTAACATAGGCTATATTTAATACTAGAAAAAACTAGAGATGCGTTAATAAACTTCAATAATTGTAACCCAAGGTTTAAAAAAATTAGCCATAAACTGTCTCTCATCGCATGAGCTGCGGAAACTATTGATGATAGAACAGAAAATATTCTACAAATTCTACAATATTAAAGAACCAATATCTACAAAAAACTTTGCAATACCACATGTCTTCTATTGTAGTTTTGTCACTATAACTACTTTTTTACGTTTTAAGTTGATAGATATGTCGCCTAAAATCAGACCAGTTAACCATACCTTCGTATTAATCTTTATCCAAATAAATTATTTCGTATTCAAGACTGATTTCTGACTGACTGTTTCAATACCTGTACATTACTTTTGAATTACTTATTGAAATAGGACATTCCATTCAAAAAATATTACGAATTTAAAAATGACACTGTAAACAAAATATTCATCTATACATTCATACATAGTCCTGACTGATTACAGCCCGAACTACTAAAGCTAAATATATCCTTGATATTTGGGGCAGATATACCTTGAGTGTATAGCGATACAGAAAGGTTTTTTTTCGAAATTCCCACGGGATAGGGAATAAACGGATAAATATTTCAATATTTCCCTTCAAAGTGGCCCTATCTCTGTATGTATAGTTATTAGAGACTTCAAATTTTAACTGAAAAACAGCGTTGTGGCTTGCCACAACATTATGCTGAGTGGGGCCCAATTTATAACTATTCGATATATTTTTTTTATTTGTAAATTTCCTGTCAAATGTATTTTTTTTCTGTGTTTGTATCGAATATGTGTAAATAAACATCTCTCTCTCTCTCTCTCTCTCAAATTTGGCATGTAAGTAAGTGATTACTGAATATAACAGTAAAAAACTATATATCTCTAATTTTTAGGATTATCGTACACTGGATAAGGAAAAAACGGGATTTATAAATATGTTAACTTCAATGGGTCCCTATCTCCATTACCATTTCTTTAGGAATATAGAGGTGCAGTGAAAAGGGATTTTGGAATTTCCCACGGGATCGAGATCGGGAGTTGTCCATAAATTTTATTTGTACGCGGACGAAGTCGCGGGCAAAAGCTAGTAATTTATAATTTTATTTTTTTTATTCTAGAACATTAATAAAAAGAATAACAATCAAAACACAGTCTGGGAGGGTAACCACAACCAAGACAAGACAGGCTTTAACACGAATAATACCTACATGTAAGTACTGGATTCATAAGAACATTAAATTACTAGCTGTTGCCCGCGACTCCGTCTGAGAAGAATTTGTTTATACCTATCCATACAAACTTTCACGTTTATAATATTAGTAACATTATGCGTTCTTTGATGTAAACATTAGGACAGCGGTTAACGTACCAAGTATGCTCCATCTGCGCATCTTAAAATTATAATAACTGTGATACATCGCGTCATAGTAGGTTCATTATGTATTATTGTGACTCATTTTCAGGTGATGGCCGATGGGGCTAAAAGGTTATCGAGTGGCGTCCACGGACCGGAAGACGCAGTGTAGGTAGGCCTCCAACAAGATGGAGTGACGATCTGGTTAAGGTTGCGGGATCGCGTTGGATGCGGATGGCACGGGGTCGATTTTATCTGTCTCATAAGGTTTGACGGTTAAAATTACAACACTGATAGTAAAAGTTCTTAATAGTTTGTTTTACATAAAACTGAACCGTGTTGGAAAGGTGATTGATCTCTATCTCACCTAGTGAAAAGTGCAAATGAGACCAAGGGTATATCTCACTGGTTCTGTAACAGCCTTCTCGCTCTAGCTTTGAAGAGGCCTAGGTTGTATTTATTTGGAAACACAGACGATGGAAGCAGCAGTGTGTATGAGAGATGAAGCGAACCGCATCGTGTGGGCCAATGGAATACCAATAGAATAATATTGTGTACAAGATACTCGATCCTTTCGTCTGACATTGTGTATTTCCTTCTAGAGTTGTGTTTTCATAGGTTTAGTAGATTATATTACAGTACGTATTCGCCTGTAAGATGTTATCTTCTTTGAATAACAATCTCTGCAATAAATAACCCATGTTTCAATCAATTACTTGTAACACCAGCGGAACTTTGTTACGGATTGAACTAGGAAAAAAATGGCTTTTTAGCCACATAGATGCCTTACTCATTCAGCTCGCGTGACATTTCTATTCCTTTTTGACTAAATCTGTTGTTAAAATACCTACATATTATTTTTTGATAAGCCTTGGTAACTAGGACATAAGTAATATACCTATGGATGACGACACAGAACCAAAATCAATGAATTCATTGATCTCCTAAAAATCTTAAACATTTTAGTAAGGTTATTTAGGTAATACATATAGGTAATCAAATGATTACGACTATGTGCGCGTAACCATTTGGTTTGATGTTTCGTAACTATTTGTGTAAACTTAAATCCACCCATTCGCAAGTCAAAGCTCATTCAATAGCCATCTAGCTATTAATGCAAGGGACTATTTTATAACTCTAATGCATTATCGTTTTCATGACAGATTTTGAAGTGAGACCTCTTCACACTTACGCCGTAATATTTTGTCAGATAAAAGGCTTAAAAAGTATTATGGTATCAACAGTAAATACAATGACTTTCAATGAATTTGTTAGTCGTTATAGCCTATGCAGGCACTAAGGACAGAATAACGGAATTACGCGTATAACGTGATTGACATAGAGCAATATTATAAGGAAAAGTTTAGAGTTTAGTGCTAAATTGGTTGTTTTTAGGGTCCCGTTCTGAACCTCAAAAGGAAAAAATGGAGACCTTATAGGATTACTTCCTTTTCCGTCTTTGTGTCTGTCTGTCACTGTAAAAGTGTCGGGTTGAAATTAATATGAAATATTTAAGGCAAGCGTAAAACAACAAAGTATCAATATTCACGCGGTCAAAAGATAACTACTTATTTAAAAATGTACTTTCATACAAAGACCAGGGGTATCCAAATTTTTGTGGTACAGTCGAGCTCAAAAGTAGCTGAATCCCTTAGTACTTAACTACTTTGGCACTATCTATAATTTGAAACAATTTAAACTGTTGTATTGTTGTTTGTGACAAAGTACTAAGTGGTTAAGCTACTTTGCAACTTGACTGTACCTACATTTCGTTGACATGAAATAAAATCTCGTCGCATAAATAATGAAAAAATCCGCAATTCAGTGATCCTCCGAAAATTCTTTGTTTCTCATAGAAATGTACCTTATTTTTTTGCTTGCTTGTACATAGATTTGCAAGAACACCATGCACATAACCGGTTTTTTTATTAAACTTGCAGACGGTTTATACATATATTATAATTTGACAGGTCATGTTGCCGTGTTAAAAAAATAGAAGGCCACGCCGAAACAGATGCGACGCGCGATTTACAAGCGCCAGATTAGATAGCGCCGATCTCAACAGATAAGCGAGTAACGGCGCCTGCGTGCACCGCTGAATCATGCGCGCACGCTTACCGCTACGGGCTAGGTATGAATAGGTTTTGTTAATTTTTATTTTCTCATGCTCTAGATGTACGTCAATATATCCCACAGAGTAGGTAATCAGTGGTTAAACACCTTCTAGCCTCACATATCGAGAGTAAAGTGGATTACTTACGCATTCCTAGGAAGAAAAAGTACCTACCAAATTTTAGGGTTTCGTAGACCTAAAAGGGATTCCTTATAATTTTGCCATTTCCCTATGTCTGTCCATTCGCGGCTAAGAACTAGAAAGCTACAATAAATAAAGGATAATAATATTTATAGTTTAGCATAAGTAAAACAAAATTTTACAAATATTTTCTTAGGGTACGTACCTGCACTACTAAACTACTAAACCACCACCACGGAACCCTACACCTCATGTTTCAATACGCACCTAACCGGTTTTAATAATTCATTTTGGGTGAGTTGGGCGACAGAAATATAGTCAAGTAATTTTATGTAGGTACTTAAGCCAGAATATTATGCTACTTTAATAAATAATTTCTACGAAATAATATCTTCGCTTCTAATAAACTGAATAAAAAAAAATGTTTTAATGCGAAATTTTGTGACTGCATGTGTGTGTTCTTTTATGACAAAACGGCAGGACGAATTTGGATGGAATTTGGTATGTAGATAACTGGATCTCGGCAATATTTAACACTTTTTGTTCCGATATGGATTATTTATGGTTATCAAATATATATGGATTTTATATATATATGAGATTTTTTTTATATATGGATTGGACTTGCATATGTTTAATCCGGAAATCTCAAACGTTAAGTACGGCGACATGAAATTAAACATAGGTGTTCTTCCAATGTGTCATTTTTGGTGAAATCTGAATTCAAGCCTGAAACTATACCGGCGACGTTCTTAAAGGCCCGATCCGACACATGTCAAAACACCACGTGTAGGGATGCGAAGCAAAAAATCGGTTCCTGCTGAAAATACATGACACATATTATAGCATATTACATGCATGTAATATATCAATACGTCATTGATCAATGTAAATTAATTATTTCATAATGAACGAAAGAGGATGTTATACCTACTACAGACTGATTTGCCACTACTACTCTATTGATATGATATGATATAAAACACACGTACGTAATTTTTATTTTTATTTTAAATGTATACGAAGTTGACAATTGTGGCTTATTAAGTAATTTTTTTGGTAGTTGTGTCTCCGCGAGAAGCGGCAAAAAATGAAGCGAGAAAAACACTATATTTTTTTCATCCAAGATCAAGGATATACGAATGTCTGTAAAAATATGCATTATGAACCCGTTTTTATGCTCCTTAATTCTGAATTTATTTGGTTACTCTCGCTTGCTTGATTTAGCTAAAATAACAGTTTGAAAATTACCTTGATTTTTTGACATTTTCGTGAATAAGTCTGAAACAAAAGAGGATCGAAGGCTGATATTACGCATACCGTGTTCTTAGGTCCTGCCAATACTGCACCTCAAATTACAACCAAATCCCTTGCGCGGGCCACTCTTGTTAGCTTAGACCCTTCCATCAGAATCCGTCAAACCGTTTTACCGTGAAAGAGTATCAAATATCCATCCATACTAACTTTTGCGTTTATAATATAAGTAAGATTAATAATAGAAAGGTTTTATTGTGTAAGTATTACTATATATAATATTATATAATAATAATGAAATTTTTGACTAATAGGGCTTTCGCGCTACGCTATTTATATGCTTCGATGTTTATAACGGCGACTGTACCTACCCACTACTAAGAAGTTCGAAATTTCGTGACACATTGGAAGAGTCACAAATTTTCTTCGGGAGTTAAATGATTTAGAGTCGTTTTTTTTAAGTCGCCTATAGTCACTTGCTGGTGGAAATTAAATCTAGATATATAGTCGCTAAGAGTTCCATACATTTTAACACTGCTAAACTGAGCTTAAAACTAAATTTAGACGATTTTTTTCACCATGGCCATTTAAGCCTTTTTGTTTTATCATAAACTACCTAATGTCAAGTGCAATGAATTTTTAGAATTTTAATTATAAATTGGTCTTTGGCTGCATTTTTTATTAGGTGAAATTGAAAATGTTTTTTTTTTAATACATAAAGAGAAGTTAAAACTAAAAGTTCCATTAGGGTTTTCAAAAGCTCCCGACTAATTAACTGATATATATATCTTGACCGTCGCTGGTTATCTCGGGGAGCTGAGTATTTATGTCCATATCGATTGCTGCTGATGCAACCGTGGTAGTGTATGTGTGTGTGTGTGTGTGTGTGTGTGTGTGTGTGTGTGTGTGTGTGTGTGTGTGTGTGTGTGTATGTAAAGAATCACTATTGTACTTGGTACTAGTAAGAAGTGATAAAAAAACAGGCCAAGTTAAATGTCGGCGAGTGATTCTAAGTTAGAGTCCTGAGTGCACGAGAGATTCAAATACACGAGATGCAAAAAAACTTTGGTCTCGTGTGACACATACAACTTTTCACCTCAGCAGCGAGAACATAACAATTATTAAACATAACAATATAACGTCATCTTTTTGTCTTTATTGTGGTTTTCAACATTGAGTAAATACTTCATATTTTAGATAACAATACAGTCTCCGAAAAAGTGTTTCCACCCTTTGCTAGTCTCCATTGCTTAAAAATATAATCTTAAGCTTTTAAATATTTATCGCGAGACTTTTCAGGCAAGAAACTTAACTCTGCATTTTGTATTACCTACTGCCTTAATTCGTCTGGTGTTCAATTGTTGACTTCGTCACTGGACTCGCTCATGTCATATTTAAATATTTATTAAGTAAGTAGGTACTTAATTATTACTTCTAATACATAAAAATCTCGTGTCCTAGTGTTTGCTGTCGAACTCCTCCTAAACGGCTTGACCGATTTTTATCAAATTTTTTCACTATATTTGCTAGGTTTGAGAATAGGCCGTAGGCTATTTTTTATACCCCAATTCTTCGCAGAGTTGTGGGCAACAGCTAGTATTCTTATAATTTCCAAATTGCCTTTGGTCGTGTATCAAACTCTTAGATATCGAACTCTGTAACTAGCTAAATAGAAGAAGAAAAGATTTAAAATTTGAATTCTGCTATTTTTTAAAGTCGCGTTTCGATACTGCACCCGCTGTATTTACATTTACACGATGTTCAAGATTGTTTAAATTATTAATAATTATATAGATACATGTTAAACTTTGTATATTTTTTCCAACATTTTTACTATTATATAAAAATATAATACAATTATTAAAAAAATACAATAATTGAATTTAAAACCTTAACAGCCGATTTACAATTTTTAAGGTTAAGTACTTAAGTACATACATACTAGGGGCGTTCAATAAAAAGTGAGAATGAGTATGTTATAAACAACTTTTACTAAATGTCATTTTATTTTTCGACATAATCACCTTTTAGCATAATACACTTAGTATATCTTTTTTCTAAACTTAAAATTCCATTTTTAAAAAAGGTCTCATCTTGAGTACTTAAAAAATCTTGTACTGCAGCGACTACCGCGTAGTCGTCTTCAAATTTCTGGCCTCTCAGGTATTGTTTCAATCTCGGAAATAGGTAGAAATCACTGGGAGCGAGATCTGGTGAATACGGAGGATGCTTAAGGATATCGAACCCAGCATCACGAATTGCAGCCATTGCAACGGCGGACTTGTGTGCCGGGGCATTGTCCTGGTGGAACAGCACAACTTTCGAGAGTTTATCTCGCCGTTTTTCGCGGATCTCATTGCGCAATGTTGCTATTTGTTTGGCGTATAAAGTGCCCGTAATAGTGGCTCCATGCTCGAGATACTCAATCATTAATACCCCTTTACCATCCCAAAAAACAGAGCCCATGACCTTACTGGCAGATGGGCTCCCCTTGAATTTCTTCGGAGTTGGAGATGATGGCCTTTTCCATGTCATAGACTGCAGTTTCGTTTCAGGGTCGTAATGATGGAGCCATGTTTCGTCCATTGTTATAAATCGCGCCTAAAAAAGTTCCCGGTCTTGCTGCATCAGGTTCAAAGCTTCTTGACAAATCTCTAGTCTAGTTTGTTTTTGCGTGTCAGTAAGCATTCTTGGTACCCAACGCGCAGATACCTTTTTCATACCCAAGCGTTCATGTAAAATATTATGCACGCTCCCCGTTGAAATCTTTACATTTTCAGCAATAAAACGAACTGTGACACGACAATCCGCCAAAACTGAGTTTTCGACTTTTTTCACAATTTCTTCAGTTACTGCTGTAGTAGGGCGTCCGGAGCGGGGGTCGTCCATTGTCGATGTTCTTCCACGTCTAAATTCGGCGCACCAACGTGCGACTGTCGAATACGGAGGAGCATTAGACCCTAAAGTGTCCCGCAAATCCAAATTGACTTGGTCCGTAGAAAAATTTTTCAAATACAAGTATTTGATAACGGCGCGCAGTTCAATTTTCTCCATTTTCGCTAACGTACTCAATAGCATTGCAAAGAAATTACCGTATATTTTTTTAAACAAAAGACAGTTAGTTTTTCTTTCATAGCAATCAGCTAGATAGATTAGCTTTACCGGCCAGTATTTAATTTCGTAATATTAAAAGAGTTTGCATCTCATTCTCACTTTATATTGAACGCCCCTCGTACATGAGTTGAGTAAGGCTTGTCCACGAAAAAAAGTAGCCACTAATGTATTAATCAGGTATTCAATATTTTTTTATTGTTTGGTACATTTTTTAAAGAATTTAATTAGAAAGAAGGACTTTTCACCTTTCGTTTTGAGTGCTATTATGGATATTTATTTCAGATGCTATCCATTTTCGGGCTTACTTTCGAAATCTCTAGATTTTACTGCCGTGTCATGACAAAACACTGTATCTAAAAAATACCTATTTTTCAGAAATCGCTAAAACTTTTCCTTTCTTTAATTGGCTACAAAAAAGTGAATATTGATCTGATTGCAATAAAATTTGGACCAATCACGGATAATGTGCTACTTGTAGTGTACAAAGAAAAATAATATAAAAAATTTTACTTTTAAGATGAATTTTCACGTTATGTCGTAATGTGCTTTATCAATAATATGGGTTGCTATAACAAAACACTGTAACGTGATACTTAATGACATTATACTCATATGAAAATGCTACTTTAAAATTCATTTAGTAATATTGCTAACATCACAATTCAAAACTAACATTTTCATCTTAATATATTTCTTAGTCTTTAGAAAGTATGATTACCTTGAAGAAGTCCCGACTTACAATAAACAAGGACTTGGACTAATTTCTCGTGTGATTGTTGCGACTAAACACTGTAACTCTTGAAACTATACTAAGAAAATGTGAGTTTGTTTTGGCAAAAAAAGTTTTGTTTTGGTATCTGGGTATAATGCAGTGTTTAGTCTAATCAAGACCCTACATTTTAAGAGTTACAGTGTAAATTGCAATGACGTTTTTCAATGTTTTTGATAGAAAATCAGTTACTCTAAGCATGCATATATAGATTAGGGTCCGAATAATTAATTTAACGGTGTTAGCACAAAACACTGTACCTCGAGTTACAGTGTTTTGTCATGACACGGCAGTAATTAGTCTTGAATTTTGTATTTTTCACGTTTGGGTCACAGAGGTTCTTTTTAGGGTTCCGTAGCCAAATGGCAAAAAACGGAACCCTTATGGATTCGTCATGTCTGTCTGTCTGTCCGTCCGTATGTCACAGCCACTTTTTTCCGAAACTATAAGAACTATGCTGTTGAAATTTGGTAAGTACATGTATTCTGTGAACCGCATTAAGATTTTCACACAAAAATAGAAAAAAAAACCGGCCAAGTGCGAGTCGGACTCGCGCACCGAGGGTTCCGTGTAAATTTATATGTATCTATGAACATCCAGTCTTAGCAGACCCCTGCTCCTAAGCAAAATGTGCGTATTGTGGGATCATTGTAGTTTGGTTACTGATATAGACAGATAGAGAAAAAAAATTATGCATTTCGTAATTATTCCTTTATCTGGACCTTGCCTCGTACCAAATTTCAAGATTCTGAGTTCACGGGAAGTACCCTGTAGGTTTTGATTCCCTTGCGAGTGTCGAAAATTTGCGGCATAAATAGATTGGTTACTGATATAGTGATATAGACAGACAGACAAAAAAATTAATGTTTTTTGCAATTTTTCCTTTATCTGTGCTATTAGACCTTGCTTCGTACCAAATTTCAAGATTCTGAGTTCACGGGAAGTACCCTGTAGGTTTTGATTCCCTTGCGAGTGTCGAAAATTTGCGGTATACATAGATTTGTTACTGATATAGACAGACAGACATAAAAATTTATACTTTTCGCAATTTTTCCTTTATCTGTGCTATAAGACCTTGCTTCGTACCAAATTTCAAGATTCTGAGTTCACGGGAAGTACCCTGTAGGTTTTGATTCCCTTGCGAGTTTCGAAAATATCCGTTCCGTTTGTTCCTTTTGAGGTACGGAACCCTAAAAACAATTAATTTTGGGGGTTCCCCATACTTAGATCTGAAACTCAAAATTTTTTTTTCATCAAACCCATATGTGTGCGGTATCCATGGATAGGTCTTCAAAAATGATATTGAGGTTTCTAATATCATTTTTTCTAAACTGAATAGTTTGCGCGACAGACACTTCCAAAGTGGTAAAATGTGTGTCCCACCCGCCCTGTAACTTCTTAAATAAGACAATGATAAAACTTAAAAAAATATATGATGTACATTACCATGTAAACTTCCACCGAAAATTGGTTTGAACGAGATCTAGTTGTCTGTCTGTCTATATCAGTAACCAATCTACAACGATCCCACACTGCGCACATTTTGCTAAGGAGCAGGGGTCTGCTAAGACTGGATGATCATAGATACATATAAATTTGTACGGAACCCTCGGTGCGCGAGTCCAACTCGCACTTGGCCGGTTTTTTTTCTTTACTCAACTAGATTATCGACGCTATAATGTTCCGAGAATAGATTCTAGACTCTTAATTACCGTATGCAGGTCATAAATTGTTTCAAATCATGCCAGAAGTACACACATTTTAGCTCTAAGCCTTAACTGGCATTATGTAGGATTTCACAACTTGTAAGGAAAAAATTATAGATTTTAGATTCTTACACATAAAAAAAGAATACTCAGTTGGCAATCTGATTGCGTTTTGAACTACGTAGACCTACTGGGAGACAGTGGAGACTTAGTTTTCGATGGCTACTTTTTGCGTGGACAAGCCTTATTCGAACGTTTAATCGTTCGTTTATTTTTTAGGCCTACTAGGTATAGAATTTGAAAATCAAACTTAGAATCGATTTGATCTTATCTCTCGCTCTTTTCGTACCGAATTGAAAGTGACAGATCAAACTCAAGTTCATCATTCATCACCATCATCATCATATTTTCGGCCTCGATTTTAGTTGTTACTTAATTTGCAAGAAATAACTTGTAAACCTGTACAATAAACAACAAATTGACTTTTAGTTTTATTTGCACGGTTAGGACTGCTCGCATGCCTTGTTTTAGAGGCAGTTTGAGAGAAGGCAAAATTAATATTTTTTGCTATAAGTATTTATTTCATATGATAGGGGATGAATTGTTTTGGGTTATTAATAAGTATATTGACGTACATACTTTTACTTAGGGAATTTAAACTGTTCGATGTTTTTTATTTCTATCTTTTCCTGCCAAAATTTTGAAATCGTCGATAAAAACCATGAAGTTTCCTAAAACATTATTATAGTGCGTTAACATTTTACTCAGAATTTAGTTATTTAGTTGACACCAAATAGGTACAATATGTTGATGAAGGAAACGCCCTGAATTGTATTAATAAACGGGAAAATTATAAAACCCCTCAATAAATCGGATTGTCAATAAGTTGTTTAGTATACAAGTACAAATATTATTTCGTTTTTCTACTGTTAATACTTATTACTACGAAAGCCAAGGCCAAAGACTTGGTAAATCGCAGATTTCGTAGTTCTGTGGAATTAACGGTCTCGCTTGAGGTAAGTACCCGTCTACTGCACTGTTGTAACAGTGCTAATTGTAACAAAATGAATTTAATAAAAAATTAAGTTTAAGTAAGTAGTTTTGTTATGACGTTAATTGTAAAATATTGCTCTGTGCTCGGGACATTCACTTGTTTGGTCTCCGAGTTTATACGTGGTATAGGTACCTTATAAATAATAACTTAAGTAAAGCCCCTCTTGCATGTAGTACAAATTGATCTGGAACATGTCGATTTTCTGATTTGGAAGGTCAGCTTGTCTGTACGGGTAAATGCGGAAACCTTCCTACTACATTACCCAGTAAGGTTTTTGCGTACTGCTAATGTACATAATCATCTTTCAGTCCACCTACAAAACACTATTCCGTGGTGAATAGGTAGGTATACTGGATGTGTGTTTATCAAATGTACTTAAATATATCGCACATCGTGCGAGTATTTAAATTTCCTACAATAATGAAACCACTTATTATTTATATATAAATATCTAAATATAAATTTCCCAGTAAGTATAACTAACTGTATTTTTATAATAATACAATAAAGAGGTAAAGTTTGTTTATTTGTATGGAGGGAGTCCCGCCCGATTTAAAAAAGTATGCGTTTAAGTACGTGTGCATGTTTTTGTTACTTTTTTATGTATAGATATTTTGCGCGGGTTTTTTTTCTTCACACGTAAATGAAGACCACGATGCGTTTTAGGGAACCACATAGGAATGTTATAAAAATCCTATCTAGAATATCAATTCATTTGCCGGCTTTAATGGTTCGTATTACTAGACAAATTAAATTAAACTACCTATGCAAAGTAATTTTGAATGAATGAGTTTAATAAAACTGTGTGCATTTAGTTTCCCGTGTATTTTATCAGTCAGCCAGCCCACTCGATACCAGTCGTTATGCATAAAGTACATCAATTCCCAGTTCCTTAGCAAATGTATAATATGAAGCTCTTATTTTACGAGTAAGTGTATTTACAAGGCTGAGATTTATAACGACTTCGGTGTCAGTAAAACAAGGACATCATTTGTTTATTTATGTAGAAACACTAAATGTCGATGATGCCTTAATCTATGCAAATACCTTCGTAATGTTAATCATTTAGGATAATGGATCCGTAACAAAGCTAAATCTAACCGGATTTATTTTGGCGGATACGAATATGTAAGTAAGTACCTGTCTATGAGATTGAATAATTTTATTAAGAAGTGAACACAACAGAAGCGCACATCGAGATTAAATAAAGTACGGCATTGACGGTTCCAAACCAAACAAGAATGTGAGGAATGCCATAAATAAGGCGGAAGGCACGAGCCAAAGCATCGTGTTACACAAAGGATGCATCGCGGCAAAAACTGACATATTGTCATCCGCACAAATATTGAGCTATCCATGACAGCACGGGCGGGGCTGGCCAACAACTAATTGTATGGGGGAGCAGGACCACCCTACACACATGCACTAAGCCAGACAGGGACGAAAAACAACCCTAATAATCCCACTATAAATATAACCAGTATCCTAATGCGCAGGCGCCACGCGTTTTTTACCTTTGTTCTCAACTGTCGCGGTTTAACCTTGATACTTGATAAATAATACTTAAAGCATTGATTTTAATATAAAAGGCTTTTAGGTATATAAATAGTAATAAAGATAACCGACTGTAAAAACGAAATAAAATGCAATCTTAAACTGAAACTAGACTCATTTTATTTTAGAATTTAGAAACCTATTTTTTCCGCATTTTTATTGAGTTGTTTTCAGACAGATAAATAGAGCAATAGAATGAGAAAGGGATACAATTTTACCAGCGACAAACAATTACATGTTGTCTTGGTCACTTCTATATTACGGTGTGAATATTTTTTACACTATTAAGTATAAACAATGTAATTATGTTATAAAAAATACTTCACGTAGGTACTGGATCAACAAAAGACGACCGCGTTCCTACGGGCCTGGCCACAGCAGCAGGGTAAATAGGCAAGTAAACAATGGACTCTATTCTTTAAGCGTATTAAAAGACAGATTGGCAGTGTAACCCGCACATTATGACTGTTTTTTGCTACATCTTATAATTTGGCATTATGAACATGACAAAGGCGAAAAGACATTTACGTGGTTAGCATCCTCAATGGTAGACCACATAATCGATTACCGTCAAGAGTAGATAGTGTTTTATACTTAAGTTTGTCTTCAATTAATCCAGAGAAAGGGCACAAAAGCACAAAAAATGTTACATATTATACCAATTTAATAATTAAAAACAGACATTAATCGTTACGCCTTGTGACACACAATTGCAATCATGTTTAGTGTGACGCGGACAAATATTTTACTTTACTGTAATGTATAGGCGTATAAGATATTTTACCTATTCAACAAAATTTAAGACCACGTATCAAGACGTTGGGGTCGCCGTTAGAGCCTTCGCGTCACGGGGCCCGCATTAAGTGCGAAATATTTCCAAAAACTTCTCCGTCTCATTTTTTGTGGCGATTTTACGAGTACTTAACTGAATGATGACGGATTGAACAAAAAAGTTAATGGGTCGCCGTGATGTGATGTATCGATTACTGACGGGCGAAGGCGGAGAGGGCGGGTTCTCACTTTGATACACAAACATGCAGGTAGCACTATGACAATGCATTTTATAAATGTATAATTTCTTAACGGGATTTAATCATACTGCTAACGCAACTTTCTGTGAACATTGAACCGTGTTTTCCTTGTGATTTCCACTAAAACATGTACTTTAGATCATTATTCGGTACTTGCCTGTTCGTTACTTAACTAGAACATTAATTCTTGTACATATATTATACCTATATTGACCTCGGAGACGCCTTCTTCGATGAAATTTGTATGTAGTGTTTTCGGTGCCGAACAATGGATTTAGCGTGTACAATTTAATTCTACGTTTATACCATTATTGTTTTTTCTTATTCGCGATTCTGCACAATATGGATTCCTTACAACCGTAATAGACCACATTCGTTATTCTTTACAGTCATTGTTTTTACACTAGCATCTTTCTTCCTATTCGCGATTCTGTACAATATGGATTGCACACAACCGCAACTGACCACAGTTATTATTTTTAAACAATCTTCGCAATTCTGATAAATATGATTTTACATAGCAGTAAGTAGGTTGGTACTATATAATGTGTGTTGGTACTATGTAATCCATATTAAGCAGAATCGCGAATAGGAAGAAAGGAAATAGTCTAAAAACAACGACTGAAGGAATGTGATCGATTGCGTTTGTCTAGAGTCCATATTGTGCAGCGGTTGTGATGTGATGAATTAACATTGTGCAGAATCGCGAATAGGAAAAAACAATCCATAGGTACTTTAATATTATAAATGCGAAATTGTGTCTGTCTGTCTATTTGTCTAGCTGTTACCTCTTCACGCTAAAACCGCTCAACCGATTTAAATAAAATTTGGTATTGAGATAGTTTGAGACCTTGGGAAAGACATAATAAGTTTTTATCTTTATAAACTCTCGAAAGTTGTGCTGTTCCACCAGGACAATGTCCCGGCACACAAGTCCGCCGTTGCAATGGCTGCAATTCGTGATGCTGGGTTCGATATCCTTAAGCATCCTCCGTATTCACCAGATCTCGCTCCCAGTGATTTCTACCTATTTCCGAGATTGAAACAATAGCTGAGAGGCCAGAAATTTGAAGACGACGACGCGGTAGTCGCTGCAGTACAAGATTTTTTCAGTACTCAAGATTATACCTTTTTTAAAAATGGAATTTGAAGTTTAGAAAAAAGATATACTAAGTGTATTATGCTAAAAGGTGACTATGTCGAAAAATAAAATGACATTTAGTAAAAGTTGTTTATAACATACTCATTCTCACTTTTTATTGAACGCCCCTAGTACATCTGAAAATTAACATTCAAATTCCTGATATAATTGTCTTGAACAATTAGAATCCGATGTGTCAGGCACAGTCAATAGCATTAACATTGAAAGAATATAATTCCAAACGATTATCTACAAGTAGGCACTGTTGTACCTACTTATGGTTAAAACTTTATAGTTTTAACGACAAAAGTAGGTTTATTAATTTAATATAATAATTTGAGAGTTATTCTTTCACATCGTAATTATGGGATGTGATTTTATTTTTTGCGTCGCAGCAAAGGGAGGACTAAGAAGAATACAAGAATAACAAGAGACGTGTGTGTATGCTTGGGAAAAACGTAAGCCGTTAGGTGATAGGGTATTATACTAGTTTTGTACAGTCAAGTGCAAAAATATGGGTGCATATAACTCGCTCATAAATATGTCCAGCTCTTATGTTGTCGAGTTAAAGTACATAATGATGAGAGGATTAAATCGTCACATATTTTAGCACTTGATCGTACAAGCACGGAACTACGCACGTACTTCTGTAGGTACCATTGTAAAGTAGTGGACACAAAAAACACTTGCCTCTAATAAAAAATAAAAAATAAAAATTTTAAATCGAAAGATTTTGCAAACGAAAACATAATTCGAAAAATTATGTTAGTAAGCCTACAATATATTTGAAAAACCTATCCAACGATATTCCATACAATAGGTATAAACGAGAAAAAATATCCCCATCTTTACGTGTATGAGCAGCCTTATTTTTTTTTTATTTATCTTATTTTGCTACTTTGTTCGCATGGTTAATATATTTACCGACCCATAAAAAATTATATCCTCCTAGCATTACGAGTCTTTAAGCTAAGCCGCGGACGGAGAGGCAGACAGACGGACATGGTGAAATTATAAATCTGCGTACGAACTGCGCGCACTTGGGTACGCGTACCCGGGCTTGCGTGTCCTGGAACGCCATGTCCGTACACGCCATGTACGCGTACAGTGTACGTGTACGTGTACAGTGTACGCGTACATGGCGTACGGACATGGCGTTCCAGGACACGCAAGCCCGGGTACGCGTACCCAAGTGCGCGCAGTCCGTACGCAGCTTAAGGATTCCTTGTAGGACTACGGAACCCCAGAAAGGTAACAAACAGCATGGCTCAGAATGTTTCTAACGTAAAAATATGGGATCAGACCACCTCGTTCCGGAACTTAGCTCGGATCGTAAATTTGTTTGTGCGTTTTTTAGCAAAAACTTTTAAAAGTATTCGAGGTTTCGGTACCTACGTATCGGGATAGTGGCGCCTCAGGCTACCCGGCCTCTCGTTTCCTGAGATGTTATCTGCCCGTTGATATTTATTGTTTTCTAATGAGGCACATCTACAAAAATGTCGCCTAATTGACACCGTCCATCAAAATGTCCCTGCTACAACTGTTAAAGCCATCTTGGTGGTAGAGAAAAACGCAATTTTGATTTTGTTGATTTTTTTTAAATATAATAAGTGATAGATAGTACCTCCACTACTCTAGCACTACTTTTGTTTAGTTAGACCAGACTATTAATATAAATATTCAGGGACAACTCTCCTTACCACGCTAAGTTATAAAAGTTTTTTTTCAATTTATAGGCAAATTTTTGTGATTTTACTAAAAAGTAACTGTTAAATATTCCGTTTTAATGTCACTATCTATTTTTCAGAATACTTTTTGCGAATAAGGGCTCGCAACTTACAAAAGAAACAATAAAACGGTCCATGATTGACCAGTATCTAGTCTTTTTGATCGAGTAAAGTTCAATGTCGTGTTTTTAACTGTTAAATAATCAATAACGCTTTAGCAACCAAGTACTTAAAACATACTTATATTTTTATGCTATTAAAAGAAGAAAATTGTAAGGTACATTTGAACCAAAAATTAGATGATATTAGATAACCTGGCCTGTCCATTGCGAATTGCATTCCAGCTACGTATATATCTGTGACGGATCTCGCTTCAGAATGAGAATTGGTATCCGGCACAAAACCCTCAGGGATGTGGCGATCCCAAGTCGAAGCATAGCGTTCCACGGTGACGGCAAACTAATCAGTATCAGTAAATTATCAAACTTTAGTTAATTTATGCATCGGAGACAATCTCTATTGATTATTTTGACGTACTCGAGTATGCCCACTTTAGCCGGTTTTGCGATTCAAGTTAACAGAAGAAACATCGATTCAAACCCCATGATTTAAAATACATGGACCAACTTTCATCAAACTATCATATTTTACTAAACGTTATTGTTCACTTCTTAGGTACATGTTCTGTTACCACAGTATTCTTGAAAATTTACTTTTTTCATTGAAAACCGATTTCCAAACATGGATATTCAGCATTTTTTAGGGTTCCGTAGTCAACTAGGAACCCTTATAGTTTCGCCATGTCTGTCCGTCTGTCTGTCTGTCTGTCTGTCCGCGGCTAAGCTCAGAGATCGTTAGTACTAGAAAGCTGTAATTTGGCATGAATATACATATCAGTCACGCCAACAAAGTGGTAAAATAAAAAATAGAAAAATAATTTTTTTTAGGGTACCTCCCATAGACGTAAAGGGGGGTGATTTTTTTTTCTCGACTTATCCTATAATGTGGGGTATCGCTGGATAGGTCTTTTAAAACCATTGCGGGGTTGCTAACATGATTTTTCTATTCAGTGATCTGTTTGCGAAATATTCAACTTTAAAGTGAAAATTTTCATTAAAATCGAGCGTCCCCCCCCCTCTAAAATCTAAACTGTTAGGTGGAAAAACTTGAAAAAATTCAGAATGGTAGTAAATATATCAAATATACTAGGAAAATTATAGCGGCTAAGATTGCTTGGAAATTATTTGTAGTTTAAGAGTAAATAGTAGCCTAAGGTATAAAACATACCTAAACTTGGATGATTCCGTACACATACGAAATTCTTAGAAAAATATTACTTGATTTTTTTGTAATGGCTACGGAACCCTACCTTGTGCGTGTCCGACACGCTCTTGGCCGGTTTTTTTGTAATGTCATGAGATTTTTTCAGATTGTATAATGATGTTCTAGGGACCGATATTTGAAATCATGTAACTCAAAAATACCATTCAAAAGCATTAAAGTTCGTGCTGAATTACAAATACAATTAATGTACCAACTTAATAACAAATTATCGCACATAGTGAAAAATACGGATAACCTCACGTCTATCGCCCCAAATAATTTGATTAAAAGTCCAGATTGTTTAATTCGTACATTTTTACCATTTCGTGTGATTTGAGATTTCAAAAATCAGTCCCATGTTGGCTTTAGGTATAAGTAGACTTGATATTCTTTTGTAATGATCTCTTAATATTTTTGAAATTTTATCCAGAGCTTTCACCTGGGATTTTACCAGGTGCCCAAAATCGGTGAGCTTGAGTAACACGCAAAAGTTAATTTTAACTTTACGAATCGGTATCACGATAGCACGATTATATGGTCGTTAATTGTAAAAATGTAATCTTAGATAGTCAATGCTCGGTACACTTCAGAATCTATAAGGTAACGGCAGCGATTTCCGTGGTATTCAAAATCAGCATTCTATTCCGTGGTATTTTTATTTATGCGTTTTGTGATGTATTTAAGAGAATCGCAGTAAATTTGCTCATACAGGAATAAAAAGTAATTTTTTGTCAACGAAATTAACAGCACTAGTGAACATATATCAAACAAGGGGCCATAAAAATTTTCAGTAAACGCAACGTTGCCGCAGAAGCAGGTTGTGTCATACAAACGCAAGATACCTCGCGTAAGTACAACCGTGTTTCTAATTAGTGATTTGGATAATAAATATGACAGTTACTTTAATGTTGCGGTTTTGTAATGTTAGATAGTAGTTTCTTTTATGACTTCAGATCATAATTTTTTCATATTTTTGGACAGAAATACGTTAAAAACGGTAAATTAAATACAGCGGAATAAGCATCCATATTTTTGCAGTGGCAGATTATTCCGAGGTATGCCTCGGCTTAAGATGTAACAATACTTTCCATTCCGAGTTAATTTATTTCAAATTTTGCTTAGCACTTATATTAAATATTTATGGAAATGTAATCTTGAGCTAATACAGCAGGTAAAGAGCACTATCCGTGGTATTAAAAAGTGATCAGAACTCTTAATTTTTAAAGATTCGCTGATCACAATAAAGTATGTTTTCTTAGAAACCCTTAAATATACACGTCATTTTACTTTTATGAAAAATTGAAGTATTTTGCTTGTTAAGATATGAAAGTTGAGTTTTTGTGAAGATTGGAATATGAGCTTTCGATTTACATTAAAAAAATCTCTGTTTACTTGTTTTTTTATGGGTCGGAATTATGTTTTTTGATAACCTGGATTGAAGATAAATCCGATGGTGGGAAAACCCCAACACACGGAAATAGCATATATGGGAATCTAAATCCGTGTTACGAAGAATTTGTACCCCTCGTGCCGTAAAATTGGATATAAAGTTACTGTCAATTGAAATGGCAAACAATGTAAAACAAACCTTGTATTTAAAATGTCTTTAATTTACATTTTCCCTCATCAAATACTGCTAAATCCATGTGTTATTTAATCTGTACTTACCAGAACATTATCCTAAACCATTAAAACTATAAACAAGTGCTAGAATATATGTACATAGATATTTCATTAAATGGTTTATTTACACTGTTCGCAATTTCAATTGACAGCGATTTCAGATTTAGTCCGTTTCAATGTTATGTGTAATGATGAGTTTAATCCTACTTTCTCCTTATATTATAAATGCGAAAGTTTGTGAGTGAGTGATTATGTTTTGTACTAAGACTCCAGTGTCCGTCTGTCACCAGGCTGGATCTCATGAACCGTGATTATCGTATCGCTACAACAATCCTACTAATACTACTAATATTATAAATACGAAAGTTTGTTAGTAGGTTTATTACTTCTTCCCGCTGAAAGGGCTTGACGGATTTGGATGAAATTTGCCGAACTATTATAACCTGAATTAAAATACAGGGTTATTTGTAATTCACTAGCATCCTTTTAACCCTAAACTCCTACCACTTAAACAAATGTTTTTTGTTTTACGGCTTTTGTTATAACTTAATATTTTTGGCGTAATAACGTATTGAAAATTTGAGACCAACTCTTATTTTTACGATACTCTGTGCCGTGCCACTACTACTCGTAGTACTTACTCGTTATGCCAAGATCACACGTACCGAGTAAAATCGTGCGAGTAGCATTACATTGCAGGTACAGTCCTCAAAATTTAATTATTATTCTTATTTAAGTATCTCTACCAGTAAACCTTTCTTTTCTAACCTTTCCATACTTTCTGGCCATTATTAATTTGATCTCTAACTTGTGTCCATAGTTCTGTATTTTTGTAGTAAATCATACTAAATATTTTTTTTAATTTATTATGTGTATTTTTTTAGGATAGGTTATTAAAATATTTAAGTCTGCGCAAAATATACAGACGCTACAAAAAATATTTTTATTGTACGGAACCAAGCAAAATATTTAGTCATTACCCACGGAATTGTCAGCCAAAACCCACGGAATTAGATTTACTAGCTATGGATTACCACGAAATAAGAATTTTTCACATTCCTGCCTATAAAAAATATTTTTTACTATTAAATCATCCAAGACAAACTACAAAAGTAAAAAAAATCAAAGTTCACTTAAGGTACTCCTAAAAAAAAATATTTTCTGACTCTATTTTATTCAGAAGTGCTTATTTTTTTGATGTATTTGAAAAATGTCCTTAAACCCCACGGAATTCGCTGCCGTTACCTTATTGTTTGTGAACTCAAAATAAGAAGAGCGAAATCTTCATGATGGCTTAAACAAACATATTTTGTGAAAAGTAGAGTTATTTATTTGTACGGTGTGCGTACCTGGGTTGCGGCGCCGGCTCGCCCGCCACGTCACCGACGCCGACAGCGATGCGCCCGCGCACTCCAGCCTTGCTTTTGTAACTTGTATTTTTACATATCTATCAGCACACAAATGAAAATTGAAAACAGTAATAAGGTTTTTGTACACTTTTAATTACACAGACCAGCAAAAATAACTGACCACTTATTGACGTGACCCGTTATTTTCACTCGTGAGTATACAAAAGAAACGTATACACGTGCGTGACTCAATTGCAACGTGGAATGTGCTCCCTGTGAGTGCTAAATATGACAAATGCTGAAACGGCGGCACGGCACGGACCGGCGGCGCCTACGCGGCCGGCGCGCCGGCTGAGGCTGCAGGTTACTTGGTTAGGAAGTAAGACCTTTTTAAACACCATCATAGAGGTAAAAAAAAAAAAACGTTTCTTTCTAGCTGTGTACGAAACTGGTACTACAGGTTATGAGACAACTTTTAAATATCCTATACTTATAGTATTTAATTGTATATACGAAATGGATATTGTGTTAGCAACTGATTTTGAAATAAATAGGTAATAATAGGATTTTATTAACTTCGCTAAATAAGTAATTGTAAAACCCGTCCAAGTACGTGTCAGGCCACGTGCAGTTTAAGGTTCCGTACTAAGTAATATTCGGCAAATATTCTATACTACGTTTTGATCGTATTACTCGTTAGGTTGTAAAAAATATCAATTGGCCGTATTTGCCCTGAAGTAATCGTACCTCAGGTCATTGACTTCAGTAATAATACCTAAACAATGTCAATATTACGTATGTACGTATTTTGTACGACACTGGCAAAAGATCTGACTAGTACAGTACCTAATTAATGATTTTTACCCAGTAAAGGTTAGATACTAAAACAGTGATATTTTTCACATTAATTTTGTTATGTACAACAATCATAATTTGTTTTTCCGAATTTCAAGCCAACAATTTAGCTTGCAGTGGCAAGGGCGAGGACAAGGTTTATTATTTCGCAATAGGTATGGTTGAAAGACCTAACGATACTATAAGGTATCGTACATATTGACTTAATGCAGCTTTAGCAGCTTTCTAGTACTAATTAATATACGCTAAGGCTGACGTGTATTACTAACATGACAAATCTATATCGAACTGTGTTAGGACTACAGGTAGACAGGTAGGTACTAAAATGTGGTCAAGCATACAAATTTACAATTTAACTAAGTACGTATGTACCAAGAACTCGTAGTCAGTACGATAAAAAAATAGAATTATAGGCACTTCTTCCAAAAAACGCAAATATAGGTACCATACTAAGTATTTAGCAAATAGACGAATGAATATTATGAACTAACAGAGATTCCAATATTATATCAAAAGTTTAGTAGAATAATTTTTACGGATGGATTAACGCATTGTAAAATTAAGTATGTAGGTACACACGAAAAGAAAAATACCAGTAGTTTACAATTTTAATACAAACAAACTGTTTTCAGATAGGGTTGTTAAATTAAAATTACTTGCATAACATTACTTGTTAATTTAAAATGTGTAAGCAATTAAAAACCTTCTACAGAATACCTTTAGACCAAACTTGAAGCGGAGTCGATTAGTACCCCACAACCAGTGTTGCCACATACAATTTTGGTAAATTGTATTTGTTCTAGTACCTATATTATATTTTTTATTTCTGTATTATTAGTTAATTATGTATCAATCTAAATAATGTATTTGGTATAGTAAGTCCTTAAAAAACAAAGTATGCTAATTTAGGATGGCATTTTAAAACACTTTTTTGGTAAAATGGTAGAACAGAATGCAAAAGTTAGTAGAAATAGGTAATGAAAATGAAAAATAAGTACGTAGATCTGCCACTCTAGTTAGATCAGTACCTTTAAATGATAAAAATTAGTAAAAATAAAAATCTTTGAAATTATTCATGTTTTTGTTACACAATTTCAAATGGTCAGAGTTAGGGACACCACTTCTAGAAATATTTTTTTGTGTATGCAGCATTCCCTCTAAAGTTTGGCAAGTTTTCATATTGTTAATGGACAAAAGCCTTTCAACATTTGCACTGCTAGCTATTAGGAAGTAGAAAGAAAAAATAATAATTATAGAGTAAATGTTTTGAAAAATATACATTTAAGGCCGCGGGTGGTACTTAGATAAGTAGATCTACAAAAATGTTGGTAGATGTGACAACACTGGCCACAAATATCATTAATTCTAGACGAATTGCGTGGTAGTAAGCACTCACGGCTTACCATATCTACATTACTTGGCCAAGTGAAAAGCAAAGTTTTTCAAATTCCTTTATAGCTTTATCTTGACGACGTTTAGGATGAAGCGTCGCTTTCGTTTCCATAGAAAGTTACGAGGAACCCTATATTCTTGGCGAATTCCTTCCTTAAGTTGAAGATTTCTCCAACTCCGCTCACTGGTAAGATACTTGCGAGTCGTACAATATAGCTTTAACCAACTGGAGGTTTCGCGTGCATATTTAACTATAGCAACCGCATTTTATATAACTAAATAGAATAGAAGACAAAATAGAATTATACGACATCGAAGTCGGTGGATAAATATTTTACGTATATTTCTACTAAACGTAGCGTAAATTATTTAAGTAATGATACTAGCAAATTAATTAACATTGTTTGTTAAGGGTCGAATAAGTTCATTGGTACCATTTTATGAGCTTAGATGAAAGTAGAGATAGCACTGTAAAATACGAGAATATTACATGTCGTTATGACCGAACTTACTATAATAGATAGGTACTAGCGTGATCACGTACTTTTAAAATAAACCTTGATGATTTCTACACAAAATTCAATAAAATATTTTTACTTGTCGTTTCATTAGCTGTTGGCCATTTAGCGCGCAGCTGACAAAGTTTGTATTTATTTGAATAGGAATATTAATTTCGAGTGAAAGCTTGCCACTTCGTTACAAAATGTTTTTTACAGCTCATCTTTGTAACGATTATAAAATTTAAATTGTTAGTAAAAAACTACCTAAGGATAAAAATTTAGACAGTGGGCTTGCTAAAATTACCTCAATTACCACATTGCAGCGACCAGTAGACGGCCGCCGAAATGTGGTTAAAACGCTCAGGTATTTTTAGCAATAAATAATATAATAGTCGTGATTAATTTCCGGGTAATATTAATAATAATGAGTGAGAATTGCGAAAGTTTAAAACATTTTAAGATAATTTAAATAATTAAAAGTTCTCGTCGTGTTCGGGCAGTCAATTAGGTACTGTGCAGAATAAAATAACCCATGTACCTACCACAAAATTGCCGGATATTATAAGTTTTAAATAACAAATAAAGTTCAATAACAGCAGAGGTAAATATAAATGAAACGATAGCTCTACTTTCTTCGTACCAATCACATGCAATAAACATACGTAATAACGATTTAGGTAGTAAATAAAGTAAGTTATCAGTTATCTATGTCATGCCAAAGTCTATTGTGACTTAAATCTTACTGAAAATTAAAACAAATGCATTCGTTACAACCGCTTCAAAAGCTTGTGTATTCCTGATAGTATGCGGCAATGGTGTGAAAATGAACATTAACCATAAAACCGGGTAGCGGCGTACCGTGCTTAATTGAGCAAAGCAGTTTTTCACCAGGCAATGAGGAATCTCTAATTAATTCGATAATTTCCAGTCCGACAGCCACTTTGCTTCGCCGCGCACGAGTGCATTAGTGAGCTCAATACATTTCTATAATTTTTCTTAAAATTCATTTGATTTAAGGATTATTTCTCATGTTAAATTATAAAAAAAACTTATAGGATTCAAGTGTATTTGTACATAATAGCACATTCGGATTAACAATGAGAAGTGTGTATTGAGCGGTCCCTGTATGATTGAGGGGTTCTAATAGGTTTGTCGAGATTCGTAGATTAGCAGGCTATGTAAAGAAAGGGGTCGACAAAATTTTCTGTCCCCGGGAGCTGATTTATCATCTCACCAGACAGATCTTTGAGGCTGGAAGTTATACAATACATGTCAATAATTAAATACATGCCAAGGGCAAAAAATCAGTAGATACTAATTAAAAAAAACCCTGATTTGGTACCCAATCCGATTGTCCGCCAAAGATGCTGATCATGATTCAGAAGGGTAGCTTATACAAAACAACCGTCTTCACAGTAAAACTATTAGCATTGGTTAATCTTAATCAGTCAATTAAGTAAACAATGAGTATAAACATACCTGCCTATTAGAATGAAAAAAAAATGGACCAAGGTACATAAAGGAGTCATTCGGCATGTTGTCCGTTCCGTTAGCACTTTAGGCCTAAACACTTTAAGTAATTTGTATTCTTTAATCGTTGTTTGAGCTTTTCGTGTTATCCCATTCTGCAATGGTGATTAATGAAGTATACCTACTTGAGTTTTCATAGTTACAGTTCCGTCTAATGCGGAAAGCTAAAAATTATACTTCTTAAACTCACCTAACTGTTTTCGGATCCGCTTGAACGTAGTTAATCAGATCAATAAGGTATGAAGTCACTTATTTCACACGCGTGCAGGTCACTAATGTAAGCTCAAGCAAGTAGGGAGAGATGAATGTAAGAGATAGTGGCACAGGTGAGATAACGAACGCGTGCGTCTGTGCCGCAGCGTACGGGAGCACTGGCGGAGAGGCGTGGGCCGGCGCGCGGCGGCGCCCACTCGCCGCCCGCCGCCCCGAGGCGGGGCCAGCCGCTGCATCCGACCTCCCTGTCATAACGGTACCCCGTGGAAAATGGGAAAAGTTGTTTCCATGGATTGCGAGGTCCAATTTGGCGGTATAAGGTTGAATAGATGTGGTCACGTGACGCGGCGCAGGGCAGGCGGCACGATGGGCGGCGCGTTATCGCCCGCGAGTAATGGGCGCCGCACACAGATTTATTACGGCGGGGTTAGTTTTAGGCCTTAATGGAATTATTGCTGGCTTTTTGTTTATGGACACGCGGCTGCGGCGCTGTAATTAATCCTCGCTCCCCGCTGCCGCGGCGGAGGCGGATGTATTGGTTTTCTAATTAATTAGTAGCGCAATTGCTCTAAATCAATCCAGACGGTAATGGACGACTAACATTAATCCAACGGTTTCGCGCCTGCCATGAAGACAGTAGTTTTTCGTGGGCCCATGATTCCCAAACTCGATAACATTTAATTACTTTTTACCGAATTAGGCAGGAACCGCGGCCTTTGACTACAACGCTAAGGGGTCCGTAATTGATTGACCCCATTTTAATGGGGTCAATAAATTATGGAACTTTAGGACACGTAGGTAAGTAAGCTCGTACCACATTGTGAAGACGTCATATTTTTTTGGCATTTAACTGAATATTTATGTACCTACTTGCATAATGTATCTACTTAATACGTAAACGTAGGTAGTGTAACTGTGTATGTACCTTCTTATATAAAACAGAGAAGGCAAGTGGGTAGGTATATTCAATAAAATACTAAAGCAGAACTCAGATAGAGAAAGAACGTAAGAAAAGAAGCTCATGAGTTTCTAGCGATAGTGTGTGCTTCCATGATTTGTTTTTTATTTATTTAGGTAGGTACCAACTAAGTCACTTGCGCCCATGGCTTCGCCCTAGTTACGAAACTCCTTATACGAGGAAAATTCAACAAATCCGTCTAATTTTTTGTCTTCATCTTTATGCAAAATTTTCAGTTTAAGTATATCTCTACTCCAGGTATTTTGCTTTTAAATGATAAAAAACCGGCCAAGAGCGTGTCGGACACGCCCAAGGTAGGGTTCCGTAGCCATTACGAAAAAATCAAGTAGTATTTTTCTAAGGATTTCGTATGTGTACGGAATCATCCAAGTTTAGGTAGGTATGTTTTATACCTTAGGCTACTATTTACTCTTAAACTACAAATAATTTCCAAGCAATCTTAGCCGCTATAATTTTCCTAGTAAATTTGATATATTTACTACCATTCTGAATTTTTTAAAATTTTTCCACCCAACAGTTTAGATTTTAGAGGGGGGGACGGTCGATTTTAATGAAAATTTTAACTTTAAAGTTGAATATTTCGCAAACAGATCACTGAATAGAAACATCATGTTAGCAACCCCACAATGGTTTTCAAAGACCTATCCAACGATACCCCACACTATAGGGTTGGTAGAGAAAAAAAAATCATCCCCACTTTAAGTCTATGGGAGGTGCAATAAAAAAAATTTTTTTAGAGTTTTATTTAATCACTTTGTCGGCGTGACTGATATATATACTCATGCCAAATTACAGCTTTCTAGTACTAACAGTCTCTGAGCTTAGCCGCGGACGGACAGACAGAATGACGGACAGACATGGCGAAACTATAAGGGTTCCTAGTTGACTACGGAACCCTAAAAACGGGACCGATGAAAGTCGTTTTTTTCACCCAAAAGATTTGTTCAAACGAACATTTCTTATACCTAAGACAAATTAAATACCTACCTACCTGTAAGAAAAAACTTTTAAGTTCTCTTGTTTACGCTTAAACACTAGGTATACTAAGACACTTAAAATGCAAATCTAGGTCTAGCTACACAGATACCAGTGCTTTTTTAGTTTAAGGGCCAACTTTGTATCACTTTGTCTGCGAAATAAGTTATAAATTATAATAGCTATGGCTTTTATCAGATCAAAATAAAAACGTGGGTTGTTAATAAACCCGTATACTGAAGCACTTATTAGAACTAATTTAACTTTAAAATGTGTGCTCAACGCATTTATTTTACCCCAGCCTAAGTGTAGTGTTAAACGGTTTAACATTTGGTAGCATAGCATACGGTTGTGGTGCTCTGAGGATGAGCTCTGGTTGAGTTCGAAACGCGTCAGTGTAGTTTGGTGGTGGTGATAGTTGGGTTTGTGTGACCTCCGCAAAGTAACGCCTGATTCAATAAATTATTTAAGGCAAAGGAATCATTATCCATTATTCGTTTGATGACTCACAGAAAGGTCATTTGAAGGTCAAAACATTTCAACGAATATCTTAATAATGTAAGACTTTTTTTTAATCTGATATACAGAAAGTGTTCCGAAAGCTTGTCCTCTCATCCACTCAAGGGTTGACTGGTAGAGATCCCTTGAAGGGACATAGTTCGCCTTTGACAAGTATTTTAACATTTGTCAGTTGTGTCTATTTCTATTTATATATTACATACGTATGTATACGCATAAACTAGTCCAGTGGTGTCAATATTTCATGATTGTACAGAAGTTGGCAGAGAAATGAGTTTCGGGGTTACCGTATTACATAATGAAAATGGCCAATCTCCATCCGGTTGAAAACAATCACCTGTGGTACAAGTAGGAAGGTATAGTCGACCAAGTAAATCCTTTACCATTTTTTGTGACAGTTCCTACATCAGAATAAAAATAATAAGGCTGATTGTCACATTGACTTGTAAGTGAAAATAGCCTTTGATGTCTTAAGTCATACAACTGACATTGAACTTTAGGGTGGTAAAGGAGTTTCTTGGTTGACTATACCTAATTAGTTCTCGCAACTGGCGCCCGATGGGAACATTCCCGGCTTATCGGTATCAGCATTACACGACTCCGACAATTACTGCTCATTCAAGACCTTTTGTTTGAAGCCGCAAAAAACTGCAAAGTAGGTAGGTACTACACGTAACAATACACAAAAGCACGAACAAAAGAATAAAAGGATTACTAGAAAACCCCTGGCTAAGTTGACTCCTTCCTTAGACCCGAATATTTTGGTTACAAGGGAAGCTACGTTGTTAATGGTACTGACCTCTTTTTGAGTTAATCCGCTCTACGAAGAAAGCTTTAGTTTTTTTTTGTTGAACTTTGACAATGGCTTTGTTTTGTACTTGGGTAGAATTATATTTTGTAGGTTGTATTTTTTTTCAAAAACTGAAATTACCAGTAGATACATTTTTGGGCCTTTATTGTTTTATTGGTTCAGTTTCAATCGTGTGCATTTGGTCAAAAATAATTGTTTACAGAATCAGGGATCAAAAAAATAAAATTATGATGGTTGATTCGAGTAAGCAGCATACCATAACGTTTCACGTCAAACACCAAACTTAAAAACATCTATCAAAAATTTTAAATAAAAAATAAAACCGCCTTAAAAAAACACACAAAAAAAACTTGGAAATAAAAAAAAATTCAATAAAAAATAAAACCTCCTTTAGTAAACCCCCAAAAAAACATAAAATAATAATTGATTGAACCAACCACAATAAGCATGAAAATATCTTTCTACTAATCTGTTTGAAGTTGGTGCCTCAGCACGAGCCAGCAGGAGTGTAGAAGCCCTATAATAGGTATGTAGGTAAGTAAGATTACTAGGTCAACTCCTGCTGGCTCGTGCTGAAGCACCAACTTCAAACAGATTAGTAGAAAGATATTTTCATGCTTATTGTGGTTGGTTCAATCAATTATTATTTTATGTTTTTTTGGGGGTTTTCTGAAGGAGGTTTTATTTTTTATTTTTTTTTTTTTTATTTCAAAGTTTTTTTTGGGTGTTTTTTGAAGGCGGTTTTATTTTTTATTTAAATTTTTTTATTTTTTTATTTTTAGTTGTTTCTAATGGCCTGGACTGGCACTCTTTACTAACTGTACTTTTTGCCTCTGGTTACCAAAGTACTCATCAAGACGAATCAAACGAGACCAAACTTGATGGGGTTATGTCGTTTTACTACGGAGTTCTTATGGTCACCAGCCAACTTCATTGTCAGACCCTGATTACCATTTAGGACCAAAGTACTCGTTGAGACGAGTCAAATGAGTCCGTACTCGATGGGGTAAGTGACGTTACTTTATGGAGTAACTTTGGCCACCTTCCAGCTCCATCATCAGACCCTGTTTATCATCTGGAATCAAAGTACTCGTCAAGACGTTTCAAATGAACCCAAACTCGACGGGGTTGTGTTGTTTTATTACAGAGTTCCTATGGCCACCTTCCAACTCCATCATCAGATCAGCTCCAGGTCACCAAAATATTGCATTGTCACCTGATTTACACATGCATGTTAAATATGAACTCAATCAGAAACCGGGAAGTGAGTCAAATTCAACTTGCAAGATTTGACCCGTTGAGGAGTTCCGTTGGCCATCTGCGGTCTTCTTCATCAGATCTAGTTTACCAAATGACACTTTCTGAATGCAAATGCTCGATTTGTCACTGAAAATACTAAAATCGCTTTACATTTCCCTTGAACTTTTGAAGAGTTCCTTCAATTTCTCATGGATCCCATCATCAGAACTGGATTCTGGTAACAACGGGACCAACCTTGAAGCATATGCTTTCAAACAATGAAAGAATTTTCCAAATCGGTTCATAAATGACGGAGTTCTGAGGTAACACACGTTAAAAAAAAAAAGAACATACAACCGAATTGAGAACCTCCTCCTTTTTTGAAGTCGGTTAAAAACGTACCTAACCGTCAAATTCAACGTTCTTCGGTATAAACATCGTCAAAATATAGCTAAATATCAATGAAATTAAAAAATAAATAAATAAAATAAATATCACGGGACAATTCACACCAATTGACCTAGTCCCAAAGTAAGCTAAGCATAGCTTGTGTTATGAGTACAAGGCAACGAATAAACATACTTATATAGATATACTTAAATACATATTAGTAAACACCCAAGACCTGAGAGCAAATATTCGTATTATTCATACAAATATCTGCCTCGACGCGGGAATCGAACCCGGGACCTCAAGCTTCGTAGTCAGGTTCTCTACCTACTAGGCCATCTGGTCGTCTAAATTGGGATGTCCCAATTTTTGACAAAGTATAATAAATCGAAAACCGTTTGGAGAAATAGGCTTTGTGAAGCGTTTTCAGAAATCAGATTCCAAAAATATGGTAAATTGAATTAAATAAAGAAATTTTAAGTAATGAACTTCATTTGACCCCTGCAGTGAATCATCAGATCATCACAGAGGCAGATATAAAGAAGGTCTACACTCTAAACAGCAAATTGACAGTTTGAAATGTTGCTGTCCTGCTTATAATAACAAAGAGTGACAAAGACAGTACTTTAATCACATGATGCGCACCTGGCTTTAAACAGTTGTTATTTATCGTAAAGTCCGAAATGTATACGAGTATTTCCAATGTATTTTTACAAATTTAATTATTAAATTACTACGTTGCATGTAAATATAAAATAATTTAAATATCAGATTTTAATAAAAAATATCTATTTACTATCACACCATTAAACAAACAGGAATTGAATCGAAGCTAAAAGAAGAGAAATAAATAAAACTATTTGTCAAATGGTTAATTTAGGACCCTAAGCCGTGCTTGTATTATTGACAGTGACAAGACAAATCAGGGGGGCTACTCCGAAATTCGAAAATCGAAGTTCGTATCGCATCGTCTTGCTCGCTCTTGTATTAAATACTATTAGCGTGAGAGGAATGGCACGATACGAAGTTCGAATTTTGCACTTCGTAGTATAAGGCCAGTAGTGCCACAGATTATGTTATGCACGACTTGAATTTTTCTAGGCAATGAAACGTGGCACTGTGACGTCATCCAACGTATTTCTTAAAAAAATTATAAAAAATTAAATACTCAACCAAATTCAAAATCGATGAAAATGGTATCTTAAAATATACTATTCTTTCCAAAAAAAATATAAAAACGATATGTTATTTTTTTTTGGTGCATCCCAATTCGACTAGGAAACACAAAATCAATTAAACATAACATGCAAAAACTAACGGTATTCAGAAAATGGGCTTACCATATAATAGACACATGTTTTTTAATTATTTACTAACAAAAAAAAACACTGCGTGCTCACACCACCATGACCATGACACTTTTAAAAGGTAACTGCGGGGGTTGCGGGGCAGACGTTTATTGCATATCTAGACAGATGGCACCAGTAGTCGCTCATATACCTACGACGAGGGATCGAATTGGACACATTTCCCCTATAGATTGCGCAACAATGACAGGTACATAAATTATGATTGATTTAAATATATCTTGTTTTCTTACGATTTAAGGTTGCGGGAACTGAAATGAACATGATGACGATGATGATGTTTTTGTTAATGCATTACAGGCGTTTTTTCATTGGTTTTCTTGTGTCTCAGGCTGCAGAAACACCTAAGGTGGCGCGATACACGCGACTGCAGTTTAAACATACATCCACCGTAATAGATAACCGGAAGTGCCGGCAGGAATATTTCAAGGGATTGCAACCACCATTATACTTATAAATTGTATTGCCTTAGCCATGTTTTCTATTTTCTTTTATGCCAGAGGAAGTGCAAAGAGGTGCACCATGACAATAACAATAACACATAGTTAGGTTATTCAGGAAATTTTGGGATGGCTAAAAATTAAAGTTAAGACAGACAGTCAGACGGTGAGATGGTTTAAGTAAAACCCG
Source organism: Archips crataeganus (assembly GCA_947859365.1). Taxonomy (NCBI): domain Eukaryota; kingdom Metazoa; phylum Arthropoda; class Insecta; order Lepidoptera; family Tortricidae; genus Archips; species Archips crataeganus. The sequence goes on along the minus strand of OX402045.1, from coordinate 24,297,466 downwards.
CAGTTTTGACCGACAAGAACAATTTTATTGTGCAAGTTGCATTACATTACGCGTCCGTAAAGCGATCGAGTTTCAAATGATCAATCGAACGCTGCAATGTAATGCAACTTACACGATTTTTAGGGTTCCGTACCAAAGGGTAAAAACGGAACCTTATTACTGAGGTTCCGCTGTCCGTCCGTTTGTCCGTCTCTCACCAGACTGTATCTCATGAACTGTGATAGCTAGACCACATGAATAAATACGGAGCAGAATAAAAAGTTCAAACAACGTCGCGCACGCATTACATTACTACACGCTCAACATAATGTGTGCGTGACCTGTACAGACAAGACGGGGGGGGGGGGGGGGGGGCGTGCACCGGCGCCCGCTCGGAGACAAACCGGTTTGAAGTAGCTCAGTGAGTAGCCAAAGTTCAGGTGGGCCGCCAGCGGCGACGCGACCGCTTAGCGTTTAGCTACATAGTTCGGGTGTTCGGTTGTTTTTAAAGATGCCTACCTGTTGTAGTGTTTGTAGATATACAGATATTAGATACTTAGGTACTTGTTTGAATAAAATATTTTGATTTTTAATTTTTTTTTTTACCGAGCGACAACCCTATGATAATAGGTAAGAATTTCGAGCTCTGTTCGGAAGCTTTTATTCTGCTCCGTATTTATTCATGTGGCTAGACAATTGAAATTTTCACAGATTATGCATTTCGGTTGCCGCAATAACAACAAATACTAATAAACAGAATAAAATAAATATTTAAGGGGGCTCCCATACAACAAACGTGATTTTTTTGCTCGTTTTTGCTCGATATTGATAACGGCAACAGGTAGACGCTTGAAATATTCACAGAATATGTAGTTATATATTCACTTTAAAAATAAGTAATTAAATTAAAATGAAACAAATATTTAAGGGGGGCTCCCATACAACAGACATGATTTTTTTGCGTTTTTTTTTAGAATTAGATTTCTTGGCAATGGTTCATAGACATGTTTCATCAAAATTGGTTCAGCCGTTTCAAAGTTATCAGCTCTTTTGTTAGCTGCGGAAGGGATCTTAGACGCATAATAGACATCTAATTTATTTTAAAACATAGGTATGTGTAACCAAATTGCGTAGGGGGTTTTTATTTTTTTTTTAATTTATTGTTAAGTACCTACTAATGAAATTCTCAAAAAGTCTATGCAAGGTGTAAACATCAATTTCTTGGTTTGACAGTTGTTCTACCCGGTCTACAAACTTTGCTCAGATGACCAAACCTACCCTATTGACCCTGACTGCGAAGCTTGAGGTCTCGGGTTCGATTCCCGTGTCGGGGCAGATATTTGTATGAAAAATACGAATGTTTGTTCTCGGATCTTGGGTGTTTAATATGTATTAAGTATGTATCTATCTATATAAGTATGTTTATCCGTTGCCTAGTACCCATAACACAAGCTTTACTGAGCTTACTTTGGGACTAGGTCAATTGGTGTGAATTGTCCCGTGATATTTATTTATTTATTTATTTATTTATTATTGACCTATTTAGAAAACGTACGCTTTTTAGAATTATGGTAAAAATTCGGAACAAATGTGTATCGGTCCACGTGCAGCGGAAGGTTTCGCAGATTCTCGACACAATACGGACTTAAATTATTTCCATTTTAAGTACAAGTTGGTCGACCATTACTCGTTTGTGAAGCCTATTTAGCCGTGATAGTTTTCCTTTTAATTCAGGTATCAGTAAAAACATGTTTCTTGGCACGCATTAGGGTTTAAATTACACTGTTCATTATGTTTTATTGTTAAATAAATAGTTTTTATTTATTTCGCAAATTGCCAGAGCAAGTATCCATATCAAAAATAATAGTTGCCCTAATAACTTTTGCGGATAGTTGCTCTAGGGTCAACTATCGGCCACTTTAAATTCTTTAACCTTTCTTGTTATAGAATAAAAAAAGTAGGTACCTAACTATTTTATGCGCTCATTTTAGGTGAGCAAAATGTCTCTTAAGTATAAGTGAAAACCAGGCGTGGTGCCACGCCACATCAGCTGGACAGAAGACAGTTTAGCACTTGGGTTCTAAGAACTGAATAAAATTATTTGGTAAGTTGTTAATATTAATAATTTGCATACCTACCTAATTTCAAGCTTGCTGTCTATTTTTCTTGCAATGAAAATTCAACTTTGATTAGTGCTTCCATACTAATATTATAATATAATTAATGTGAAATTGTGTTTGTTTGTCTTCCTTTCATATCGAAACTGAGCGACGGATTGCCGTGATTTTTTTGTACAGACTTAGCTGAAGAGCTGTAGAATACATTTTACAACGGGAAAATACCTCATTCCCACGGGAAAACACGTTTTAATCTACTCCATCGGAGGCGAAGCCGCGGGCATCAGCTAATACTATATATTAGCAAATAATAATAACAGTAAATAATAAAGATTGATAATTTAAATCAACAAGCACCTGCAAGTTTTTTTTATCTGAATAAACATAGAGAGCGTCTATCCTGAGGCAGGTATCCCCTGAAGCATTTTTAACGTTTAAGGCTAAGTAGGCAAGCATCCGTTTATTTAGAAGTCAAATAAAACAGGATTTACTTAAAACCCATATTTATGTTTAAAATAATGGGCTACTATAAAATATCAATGATCTAGGTTTTGATATCAACTTTGAATTTTCTTAATAAGTGGGTTAACTACATTATATTTTAATAATAGAGCTTTATGTAAATGTGACACAACTATCCGGCTTTCACTCTACAGGGTTATTTGTAATTCACTAGATCCTTTTAACCCTAAACTCCTACCACTTAAACAAATGTTTTTTGTTTTACGGCTTTTGTCATAACTTAATATTTTTGGTGTAATAACGTTTTGAAAGTTTGAGATTACCTCTTATTTTTACGATACTCTGTGTATTTGTATTGGAAAAAAGTGCTTCATTTAAAAAAGTCGTAAAACAAAAAACATTTGTTGAGTGATAGGAATTCAGGGTTAAGAGGATGTCAGTGAATTACAAATAACCCTGTATAGGTACTAACCAAAAACCAATGCCCTAGCTAGTGCAATGGAAACCTTCTAAAGGATAACGTAAAATGGTAAGTTTAGACTACGACACTATACACGGTACACTCAGTGTATACAGCGAGTGTCTCTGTATGAACGCGAGTGTCTCTAATTGCGAAATTTATTGTGACACCATAATTAGTGTCGCATGAGCGGCTGTATGAATACGTTGTGCCAAGTGTCTAGTGTAGTTAAAAAGCTTTTGAACATATATTTTAACGACCGCTTTAGCCTAGTTGGTAGTGACCCTGCCTACGAAGCAAGAGGTCCTGGGTTCAAATCCCGGTAAGGGCATTTATTTGTGTGATGAGCACGAATATTTGTTCCTGAGTTATGGATGTTTTCTATGTATTTAAGTATTTATTTATCTATATAAGTATGTTTATCCGTTGCTTAGTACCCATAACACAAGCTTTGCTAAGCTTACTTTGGGACTAGGTCAATTGGTGTGAATTGTCCCGTGATATATATATATTCGGAAATTTCAATAGGTACTTACACCGCATCGCGTTTGATTGCATAAAATGAGTTTTATGTGAACCAACGATACAAAGAGCCTTATCATTGTTTCATACACTTACAAATAGACACTAAGACAAGTACTCAGCCACAAAAATTCCGTACAAGTGTCACTGACACTTTGTCGGAATTTCTGTCGTAATCTAAACGTACCTTCAGGTCTAAGAAAAGTTAGAAATTAAACACTTCTAATTGTTTCCAAGTTTCTTTTGTACTTGGCCTGCCCCATCTCAAATCCCCATTCTGTATGGACACCTGTTATACCTGTTTGTACCTACTCAAAGATAGATACATAAGTAGACACTATTTGTTTGACCAATTCATTGAAATCGGTAAGTATTCAATGTAACTACTAACACTCTTATTCATAAATGTTTATTTTAGTTAATGAATTGAAGTATTTTGTATTTTCCGTCTTTGTGACATTTATCTCTGTGAAAAACCGACAAAACAAATATTAGCTTTAAAAAATTAACATGAGCAAACTTGTTGATCGAAGTGAGTAAATCCCGTGCACAACTGAATAAACTAATTTGCTAAAATATGTTTTGTGCTCCTCTACATACGTATCAATAGAAATTTATAAAAAAAAAACATATTTTATTATAGGTATGTAATAGGATAAATATCAGACACCCAAAAATTATGCATGTAAGTATTCAATATAACAGAATGATTCCTTTTAGTAGATTTTGATGAGTCGATGTTGAACTTTACCTACTCAACTAAATTAACGTACTTTTTTACGCGAAATTCGCTAACACGATCCATACAGATGAATGCAAAAAAATAAATGTTACATCGATTCACGAGTAGATGCATTCTCTCGCATCTGCCTACTTCTCATTTAGTTTGAGGAAATTAGAACAAAATTGTTGTAACTAAAAACCAAACCAATAAATGTTTAGTTCTGATCTAAATGAAAATAAGGAGTTATGACAAAGCCAAAAAAATTACTTTGTATGATTATGAGATTGTGTTATATTTGCTTAGGTAAAGTTATTATAGACGAACAGTAACAAGGACTGCGGCCGATGTCGACCGGTGTCCCGCCAGTTCGGCGGCTGCTTTGTACCTATTCTATTATTTCATGATCCGATAAAAAAGGAATAAAGACTCGCAGCCTAAACGCAGGAATGTTGTAGATTTTGTTTTAGGCGGCGCCGGCGCCGGCCGCATTAGTGGCCGCTCGCTACGACAACACTTACACATTAGCCCCTCGCGGACCAGGCGCTCGACCCGAAACAATACAATCAACATGTAACCACAAACTACTTTGGACCTAACTTCTTCATACCCTAAAGCTTTTTTTCAATAACTCTGTGATGAACCATCTCACCTTAAAATTTAAGTGCCATTTAAGTTTCGTCGCTGCACAAGGTCCTATCAAAAACTTATTTCCAACCAATTTGGACGGGGTTCAAAGTGGCTAAGGTCGATATCTGTTCGCGTGCGAGTGGTCACTAGCGGAACGGGCGGACGCCCACTTATCGATCGAACAATTCACCCGATACGTGTATACGTGTAATATATCAATTGTTGCGGCTGCCGTCCGTCCGTCCGGCTGTCGCGTCTGCTAATGAATTTCGTGCCATTAATTGCAGCTCATGGCGTCCGAGTAGGACGATCTCAGACGCATTCCCGACCCAACCGGCCGAAGCCCGGACTAGCTATATTGTTCCTAGCCTTATCTTTGTAATTCTAATTAATAATTTTGAATCTAATCATCTATAATGGTATTGTGCTTATTTCTCGTGGAACCCTATTGAATACTAGCTTTTGCTCAGGGCTACGTCCACAATGAATTCGTTTATCAGTATCTCTCGAGAATGATGCAATATTCGAGGATGTAGGATAGGAAACACAGCCTATTTTCTTACTTTATGCCTAAAAATTTTCCAGTGGTGCGGTTTTGCCGTGAAGTGGTAACAAACGCACATGACAGTCAAAGAGATAAAGTTACTTAATATCATATAGATAATTGACAAAAATTCAGAACACTATTCTTTTTTTTTGAGATATTAACGATATAATCCCATTAGGAGCCAAGACCCCTGTATCCACAACTGCTGGATTGCAATAAACAAGTTAAATTAACCCTTATAAGTTCATTGCTTTTATGCATAGGTCTATATCTTATAGCTACATTTTTTTTAACCAAAATTGCCTCTAGGCAAGAAATTCTAAGGGAGAGTAATGAATGATACACCTAGGTAACTAAAAATACCTAATACCTAGATATAAATAAATAAATAAAACTTAGGGCGGTAAGCAGCTACCTAAAACAAATATGTACACTGCCCGAAGCTTGAGAAGCTTTACAATTCAAGAAAACTTTTTTAATGAGTTTTAATTTGGAGTTTTCTCATTATATCTCATTCATTCATTCAATTTTTTTTAAATTCCTTATTTTTACCCATTCAATATTTTATAGTTTGGTGCCTACCACTTCCCAGCTTGCTAAGTTTCTTTTCCGTTTGATTTGCTGTGATCTTTGAATAAATTAGAACGAAACTAAATTTGTATGGAGCCAGGTGTTCAAGGTGTACCTAAAATTCAATTAAATAAATATTAATTGTGTTTAATATATGGACAGTATTTTGTTTCCCTTCAATGCGTTCGAAATTTTTACCATCTCATATATACCTACGAGTTATATTTGCTTCTTGTTTGTCCATAATCTGTTTTACGATAAACGGCAAAGAACTGAATGAATTGAATAATCACAAAGCAGGTTTATATTTAATTAGTTTTAAAATGTTAAAAATCAAAGAATTAAAGTTCATTTTATTCATTGTTCTAAATAATGTAAGACGAATCGCGTGCTGAACGTGTCATAATTTTTTTTTCGGGGGTGTTTTGAGTTTGCACATTAAGTACCTTACATATTTTGTTCTTCTAAAGAAAAACTATAGAACTGAAAACCACCTTCTTATTTTTAAAGATGTTAAAACTAAAGGACTAGGTACGCTTCTAAGGAAATAGTGTCCGAATATCGAGCTCCAAGTGCAATATTTACTAACTATTTACGTATCTAGTTAGGACATACAACGTGTGTTCCGTAGTGGCAACTGGCAATGCACCTAGGTATTAGTATTCTAAATAGTTGCAATCATTGACACCCGCTGTCGCTCACTTGATAATCTATAGAACTAGGGTGCGACATGAAACCTTAGAAAACGGAAGAAAAAGGAACTAAAATTTACATGCCAACATTGTTGCCGTGTTCAAGCAATTGACGTCAAAAATGTGATGTTTACGAAGAATGTGGTGCCTTTATAATTTTTACTTTTTTATGTCGTATTACGGAACGGTTTTTATTTTCACTCACCAAACATCTACTTATATAAATTGTAGCAATTTAGGTGTGTGTAATTAATTAAGTATTGTAAATTTTGATGGCGTCATGCAGACATAACAACCAACATTTTCTGTATTTTTTTTGCACGCACATCTCTTTTAGTCCATAGGTATAAGAAAAACATGCTTAACAAGGTTTTATAGAGAGTGGGTGGAGATGAAACAGTCGATGTGTCTGAAATCGGCCAGTAACAGTCGCTTTTATCTTTTCTTTCTGTCAAACGTTTACATATAGGATGAAAATAGAAAGAGATGGTGAATGCGATTGCGAGCGCTCGCGCGTTAAATTAATCAGCCCCTGACTTGTAGATGTTAATGGACTGGAAGACCAATGTGACACGAGATTGGTAGTATAGTATTGGTAGTAACATTATTTAAGATTTGAAAGTTGCTTGTGTTGTATTTAAATTATTAATTGAAGATCATTACATTACGTTAAAAATAATAAATATTAACTAACTGCATGGTCACCCTGCATACATCCATTTGACAAGTATTGTAAGAAGTTTGTCTAGGTTTATTTTAATTAAATTTCAAGTGTTTTATGTAAGTATCTACAATAAAGAAAAAAAAAGCTTCTATTGCGAAACACATTTCTTAGATTAACCAAGCGCAGGTGCGACTACAATAACTGTTAAAAGTTAACATTTAATTTAAAAACTATAAAAATCTTGTTATTTTGTGTACCTAATTTCAATGTAAACGTTATTCGGTTGCGAAGTAAGAAAGATTGGCTTGTGAATCTTCTTCTTCTCTTCTGTATATATGACTGTATGTATAAAAAGCAACCGTTGCTCACTGATCTATCAACGCACAGCTCTAACCACTCAACGGATTGTGCTGAAATTTGACACACGGACAGTTATTATGATATGACGTAGGCATCCGCTAAGAAGGGATTTATCGTAATTCCCACGGGATAGGGAATAAATGGTATTTATATCTTTGCTTAAAAATGAGACTATCTCAAATTCGGCTTGCAAGCTATAAATGTAAAAAATAATTTAAGGATTTCCGGAAAATCCCACGGGATAAGGAAAAAACGCGATTTGTATATTCAATTGAACAGGACCTTATATCCGTAACTATAATTAGGTACTAGACTCTTCAAATTCGATATTAACGTAAGAGATCTGGGCCCAATTGCATAACAAAGTACAACTAATATTACAAGCGGAACTCTCGCTTCAGTTATATTAACTAGAAAGGGAGTTCCGCTTGTAATATAAGTTGTACTTTGTTATGCAATTGGGTCATGATCGTAAAAGCAAAAAAATGATTTCAGGATTTTTGGAAATTCCCACGGGATAAAGAAAAACGGTATTTATATATTAACTAACTGATATCGATGATGAGGATTTTTTTTAGATAGATAAAGAAGCTTTACCACACATTTGAATTCTGCGCGGACGAAGTCGCGAGCAAAAGCTAGTATTTAACAATTACATGTTACATTGTAAGGAGAGGCCCGTATGTCCCTAATTTCAATTTAAAAGTTATTCGGTTGCGAAGTGAGAAAGATGGGCTTTTTGATTAAGAATTAAATTAAATGTCACATTTTAAGAAGAGGCCTGTATTAGGTTCTAAATAAATAAATAAATAAATAAATAAATAAATAAACATTAGGGAAATAAAAAAAAATCTATTTCAATTTATCAACTCTATTATAATGTCTGTGTGTCATGAAGTTTAAAGGTTTCAACTATAGAATGCTCGAATATGAAATATGAATTAAGTAGTTTCTAAAAGTTTATTGATTTTGTGATTTATTCAACACTAGCTGGTGCCCGCGACTTCGTCCGCGCAGTAAAGATTCTTAATTTCTTTCATCGAATAAAACAAAAATCCGGCAACGGCAACATCCTAAAATCCATCGTCTCATCATCATTGGTATTACTTAGTGAATATAATAAATCCCGTTTATTCCCTATCTGGTGGGAATTTCAACAAATCTATCCTTTTTTTGTTGCTCGATATTGATAACGGCAACAGGTAGGCGCTTGAAATACTTATTCACAGAATATTTAGTTATATAGACATTCACTTTAAAAATAAATTACCTATTAAATTAAAACAAAACAAATACTTAAGGTTTAATCCCATACAAAAACATGATTTTTTTGCCGTTTTTATAGATAATGGTACGGAACCCTTCGTGCGCGAGTCCGACTCGCACTTGGCCGGTTTCTTCAACATTTTGGCAAAAAAATCTAAATCTTTTACATACCCCACGCAAACTGCGGTTTGTCGATGCCTGATTTAGTATAGCATTTATAATTATAGTTTTGTATGACTCGTAAGTTTAATGTCTAAACATGTTTAGTACTAAACATGTTAGGTATGTGGAGCATTAGGTAATGTATTACTTATTAGTGAATAATTTTTAAAATCAAGCCCGAAGTTGAATTAATTTATTTCTACCCCACGGACAAAAAAAACAAAAAAGTTTAGACTATATTTTCCTATCCTACGACAATTTCGAAAAATAATTTATTTAGTAATGTAAAGTCTGTAGCACCAGTTGTTAAGGCTGTGCGTTGTCTGTCAGTCAGTCAGTTAGTCACGTTGCTGTTTTATAAGTAGGTATATGTTCGTGTAAAGAACCCTTCGATAGCTGGAGATCACTGGTCCTAGGTTTCTATTAGGATAGCTCCAGGGCCTTAGGCATTGTAATCTCTCAATATAAGGAAAGCCACTCACCTTGGTCTGCTCTCAGGCGCTGCTGTTATATTAACACAAGAGTCCACATTTTCAAATGTAGTATCCCGATGACCGAAATAATAATTATCACCAAAAAATCAGTACTTTGGTTAAAAGAACAGTACACACCAAAACACTGTGATTCGTACGTTCGTTTACCTCGAACTGTCAAATTTCTTCTGCCGCCAACCGACCGTAGTATTGTGACTTACCCTCATATTTTAAGATTACAATGCCCGAACAATATAGATTAAAAACGATAACTTTTTTCATTGTCACCCAATTTTAATGAAACAAAGCCTACCTATATGTTGTTCCAATTTAAGCTTCATCTATCTGCGAAAACCGCAAGAAAATCCATTCAGTAGTTTCGGAGATTAGCGATTACATACAGGCAGACAGAGCTCTACTTTTACTGTTTTTATTATAGTATAGATAGGAGATGAATTTCATCGAAAGGTTTACCTATTTTGTTTAGACATTTACCAATCGCTCTAAGTAGAGGCGAGTAGCAAATAACCTGAGCAAGGGCGAACGTCAGGATTAGCAATGCCAGCTTGTCTAATGAGTACAAACTCGAGTGTGAGGTAAGGCAGGGACTAATAGTAAGAATGATTTCTGAAGGTAAATACAATACAACCTAAAAAAAGTAGAAGCTAAGTTTTATACAATTCGACACCACCAACCCTGCGTTAGCAGTTAACTCGGAGTCGGAGATCAATTAACTGTTGTGTGCACAATCAGCTGTTAGTTTATCATCTCAGCAGTTCTGGCGATAAAGAGGGCAAGTTATCAGTAAGGAGTAAGGAATATACTTTTTCATCACACTTGCTCGTCAATGGTGTTATTCCATGCCTGTATACTAAATGTCAAAGGCCTAATTTGTTCTTAAGGAAGTTATGGATTTACGTACAGTTTTTCTTCCCAAAGGAGTTCTAACTTTAGTTTTAAAATTTTCAAACAGACTAAGGAGGTTTCAAGTCAGCCAACGTTATATTTATATGTTTAAAACTTAGCTATAACCCAATTTTACTACACAAAACTTGTCTACGCTTCATGAAACTTCGTAATTTTTATATTTTAAATTTATATCAAATAGTTTTTTGCAATAATTTTAGTAAGTAAAAAGTAAGTGTTGGCAGAATGTGGCCGTATGACCATTCGAATTCTAAACACAGTTTACATTGTCTATGGTAGATGACTTCAAAAAAGTGACAATCTGTATTGGCGGGTAGCCATTATTTATTTAATTTAAGTGTTTAGAGACAAAATAATTTAATTTTGGATTTTTTTCCTCGCAGTGTGATGAAAATCATTGTGTGTATCACGGGCAGTAAGGGGATTACAAACTCGAGTCATTAAAAGCCCTCCGCCTCCGGCGTCGGGCTTCTCTCTCTCTCGTTAGTAATCCCCTACTTACGGCCCTTGATGCACAATGTACTATTCATCTCTCATACTCGGAAAGTGAGGCAAATCATATCCGACATACGGGAGGATAACTATTATTTTCTTCCCTAGGGTAGATATGAATTAAAAAAAATAAAGGCATTGGCTGTCAATGGAACACATACGCATTCAGCCAAGCATTACGGCATGGAATAATTAAGTATTGAGTTTTTTTTTCTTAATTAGTCATATTACAAATTTTATAATGCCAGTGAAATATTATTCAATTAAATTATTAATTTCTTATTTAGTGACTTAAACCAGAAAAGTTAGAAAATGTTAAGAAAAAAACACGGTAAATGACAATTTTATTGTCCACACAGCCTATCTCTATACAGCTTAACTCCTTGGTTCAAATTGGTTACTTATATAGGTATTTTATAAATAAATTTACTAAAATACCTACTTTATCTACTGTTTTCATTGATTATTATATTGAACATTCTAAATTTTGTTAAATTAATTATTCCTTAACAATAAACTCCATTGAAATATTTTACAAAGATCATATTGACCAGTTTAGACATTTTTATTTATTTATACTTATATTTTCTTACTTTCCTTGTAGTCGAAATGAAAAGCAGAGTGTTTAACTCGGGAAAAACACCAATATCACCCTCGGAATATTGGCACCCTCGCTATGCTCGGGTGCCAAGTAACCTCGTGTGATATTGGTTATTTTCCTCCCTTGTTTAACAATCTACTATTTCATCTCCCATACTCGGAAAGTGAGGCAAATCATATCTGACATACGGGAGGATAACTATTATTTTCTTCCCAAGGGTAGAAATTAATTAAAAAAAATAAAGGCATTGGCTGTCAATGGAACACATTACGCATTCAGCCAAGCATTACGGCATATACATGGAATAATTAAGTAGGTATTGAGTTTTTTTTCTTAATTAGTCATATTACAAATTTTATAATGCCAGTGAAATATTATTAAATTGAATTATTAATTTACATTAGTTTCTTATTTAGTGACTTAAACCAGAAAAGTTAGAAACTGTTAAGAAAAAAACACGGTAAACGACAGTGTTATTGTCCACACAGCCTATCTCCTAGCTTAACTCCTTGGTTCAAATTGGTTACTTACATACGAGGGGCGTTCAATATAAAGTGAGAATGAGATGCAAACTCTTTTAATATTACGAAATTAAATACTGGCCGGTAAAGCTAATCTATGTAGCTGATTGCTATGAAAAAAAAAACTAACTGTCTTTTGTTTAAAAAAATATACGGTAATTTCTTTGCAATGCTATTGAGTACGTTAGCGAAAATGGAGAAAATTGAACTGCGTGCCGTTATCAAATACTTGTATTTGAAAAATTTTTCTACGGACCAAGTCAATTTGGATTTGCGGTACACTTTAGGGTCTAATGCTCCTCCGTATTCGACAGTCGCACGTTGGTGCGCCGAATTTAGACGTGGAAGAACATCGACAATGGACGACGCCCGCTCCGGACGCCCTACTACAGCAGTAACTGAAGAAATTGTGAAAAAAGTCGAAAACTCAGTTTTGGCGGATCGTCGTGTCACAGTTCGTTTTATTGCTGAAAATGTAAAGATTTCAACGGGGAGCGTGCATAATATTTTACATGAACGCTTGGGTATGAAAAAGGTATCTGCGCGTTGGGTACCAAGAATGCTTACTGACACGCAAAAACAAACTAGACTAGAGATTTGTCAAGAAGCTTTGAACCTGATGCAGCAAGACCGGGAACTTTTTTTGGCGCGATTTATAACAATGGACGAAACATGGCTCCATCATTACGACCCAGAAACGAAACTGCAGTCTATGACATGGAAAAGGCCATCATCTCCAACTCCGAAGAAATTCAAGTTGAGCCCATCTGCCGGTAAGGTCATGGGCTCTGTTTTTTGGGATGATAAAGGGGTATTAATGATTGAGTATCTCGAGCATGGAGCCACTATTACGGGCACTTTATACGCCAAACAAATAGCAACATTGCGCAATGAGATCCGCGAAAAACGGCGAGGTAAACTCTCAAAAGTTGTGCTGTTCCACCAGGACAATGCCCCGGCACACAAGTCCGCCGTTGCAATGGCTGCAATTTGTGATGCTGGGTTCGATATCCTTAAGCATCTTCTGTATTCACCAGATCTCGCTCCCAGTGATTTCTACCTATTTCCGAGATTGAAACAATACCTGAGAGGCCAGAAATTTGAAGACGACGACGCGGTAGTCGCTGCAGTACAAGATTTTTTAAGTACTCAAGATGAGACCTTTTTTAAAAATGGAATTTTAAGTTTAGAAAAAAGATATACTTAGTGTATTATGCTAAAAGGTGACTATGTCGAAAAATAAAATGACATTTAGTAAAAGTTGTTCATAACATACTCATTCTCACTTTTTATTGAACGCCCCTAGTATTTTATAAATAAATTTACTAAAATACCTACTTTATCTACTTTTTTCATTGATTATTATATTGAACATTCTAAATTTTGTTAAATGAATTATACCTTAACAATAAACTCCATTGAAATATTTTACAACGATCATATTGACCAGTTTAGACATTTTTATTTATTTATACCTATATTTTCTTACTTTCCTTGTAGTCGAAATGAAAAGCAAAGTGTTTAACTCGGGAAAAATACCAATATCACCCTCGGAATATTGGCACCCACGCTGTGCTCGGGTGCCAAGTAACCTCGTGTGATATTGGTTATTTTCCTCCCTTGTTGAACAATCTACTATTTTTCGGTTCTAAGTATCTGAAAAAAAGACTTCAGTACCTAATAAAATATGTTATTTTAAATTTAACCCTTGCATTCTATTTAAAAGATGTTGAGGCTATGATTCACAATATTGTGCCAAAATTCCCTATCCTGTAAACTCGATGATCGTTCATCTGGGGCCACGGTAGTGCCCCCGCCAAAACAAAGGCACTGCCGTACCATCCTTTTCTCGAACCCATTCAGGCTATTTTCAACCTCCTGTAATTTTATGCTGGCTACACCTAGAGCCCTGAATTTTCATTAAGTACATTTATTGTGAGAGAGTTCCACAGAGACCCGTTTCGTGGTGGGCCCATGTAGGTATTCCCTGTGTCGATACAAATTAAAAAATGTGTAAACAAACCTATTTCTTCAAAATTGTTGAAATTGCATAAAAACCCACTAGATCGTATCAATACCACGTTCATCTATAGTTCGTATATTTTAACTTGACGTCTAATCACTTTTTCAACCAAAATTCAGTTGATTTCAATATTAAAAAAAAATATTTGAAAAATCTTTGTCAAAAACTGACGTTATTATTTTAATAAAACAGGCGTACAATAGTAGCGTAGAGCTGGGGGAAAATTTGACATTTTAAAAATCGATCGATGATCGACCGAATAAGCGGTTACTAATCACGATTACTTTAAAATTTTAAATAGTTACAGCTTTTATGCACGCAAAATTCAAATTTGAAGTAAGCTTCTTCATCTTTTTCATTGAATAAAGCAAAAATCCTAAATTGTCATCATCGATATCAGTTAGTTAATATATACTAGACGACCAGATGGCCTAGTGGTTAGAGAACCTGACTATGAAGCTTGAGGGCCCGGGTTCGATTCCCGTGTCGGGGCAGATATTTGTATGAAAAATACGAATGTTTGTTCTCGGGTCTTGGGTGTTTAATATGTGTTTAAGTATATATCTATCTATATAAGTATGTTTATCCGTTGCCTAGTACTCATAACACAAGCTTTACCTAGCTTACTCTGGGACTAGGTCAATTGGTGTGAATTGTCCCGTGATATTTATTTTATTTATTTATTACTAGGGTGAGTTGAAAAGTTTTGAGCCTGAGGTTAATAATAAAATTAAAAAGAAAAAATAATACTGGCACGTAAGACTTACATTATTTTTTATCATAATGCACTATCTTTTGTTTTTCTTCTCTCACAATAGGGATGTTGACACCACCAATCAACTGACGTACTTTTTATGAGCTGTCAAAACACATTTCTCCCATAGAGTTTGAATGGCAATAGCAACATATGACGTCACTTGTTCGTATACTCAATTAACTAACTATTTATATGTTTTAAAGCAACAAAAAATCTAATTTTGCAGTTAATCGAAAATTAATCTGGGTTTAAGGGCTAAAATAAAGCGTTTTTTTACTGGAGTCGTGTCTTCGAATCATTTTTTAATGGTGTCAACATCCCTATTGCAAATTTTGTAATCGAATTACTAAACGAGGTTCGCGGTTTCCTTTAGAATGGATAAAATTGAGCACCGTTCTGTCATAAAGTACTTATAAAAAAAAGGCTTAACACCACAGCAAATTTTTCAAGACATGTGCCAGACTTTAGGGGAAGCCGCTCCATCATATGCCACTGCAAAACGATGGGTAGCAGATATTAAACGGGGCAGAGAAGCAGTTGAATATGAACCTAAGCGTGGAAGACCAATAACGGCTCATACAGACGAAAATGTCAATAAAATACTAGATATGATTATTATGAATGATAGGCGGTTGAAAGTTGCAGAAATAGCGGAGACAATCGGCACTTCCTATGAGCGAGTACAAAACATAATCACCAAGGAACTTGGATTTTCTAAGGTCTCTGCTAGGTACCTAGACTGCTTTCAGCTGAAAATAAACGCACCCGGCATACATTGTCACAGGATTGTTTGGATCTGTTTCAATGCGGCCCACAAGATTTTTTGGTCGTTTCGTAACTATGGACGAGTTTTGGATCCACCACAATACATCGGAGTCAAAAGTGCAATCCAAACAATGGAAAAGGTCAGGGTCTACCACCTCCCAAAAAAGCTAAAGCCCTTTTATCAGCTAAGAAGGTAATGACTTCAGTTTTTTGGGATTGCAAAGGGGTCATCATGGTTGATTATCTCGAAAAGGGTAAAGCCATAAATGCTGATTACTATTGCACCCTCTTACAACGTCTGCGTGAAGAAATTAAAATGTAAGATCTGGTATGATATCTAAAAAAGTGTTGTTCCACCAGGACAATGCTCCTGTCCATACTGCAGCGAAATCTATCGCACAAATACATAACTGTGGGTTTGAATTGTTGCCGCATCCACCCTATTCGCCGGACTTGCCCCCTCTGATTATCATCTTTTCCCGAACCTAAAAAAACACTTGGCAAGACGATACGTACAAGAAGCTGTGACTGAATATTTCGATCACCTTGAAGATTCATTTTTTTACAAGGAATAATGAAGTTAGAAGCTAGGTGGCAAAAGTGTATTGATCGCTTTGGAGACTATGTAAAGAAATAAAATGGTTATAAAAACTCAAGTCTTTATTTTAAAGGTTAGGCTCAAAACTTTTCAATTCATCCTAGGGTTCGCGAGAGAAATCGATTCATTCAATTATTAAATTGATTTTTTTCTTTTTTTTTTATGTTAGAAAGGCCAGACAAACGAACTAGTGGGTCACCTGATGTTAAATGATCACCACTGTCCATAGACACCCGCAGCGCTTTACGCGATGCCAGTGCGTTGTCGGCCCTAAAGGAAAGGGAACAGGGGAAGGGGGTGAGGGAGGGGAAGAGGGAAGGGGTGAGGTATTGGGCCCCCGGCACTCTCACTGACCGTACGAAACGCAAGCAGGATTACTGCTGCTTCACGCCGGTGTTCTGTGAGAGGGTGGTACTGCCCCGGACGATCCGGCCCATTCGTGATGCAGCGGCTAGCTACAACATGGCTCTACCACTACTAAATTGATATTATTATATATTGATTGATTGATTTATTGGAACGATTTTTTTTCTTCCAATTGGTTCTAGGTTCCCACATCACTAACCAGTAACCTACGTAGAACCGCAATATCACGAGCTGTGGTCTCATAAGTGCCATCTAGCTTTTCTTCGAGTAACTCAGTAAACGAAACAAAACCAAAAAGCCACATTGATGCATCATAGTTCCCATACAGTACGTTTAAGTTCCACGCTTTGTGCTTGATGGCAATCATCGTTCGTGTTGTTATACTGAGTTGTAATTTTGGGTTTAGTACTTGAATAAAGTTAAAAAAATAAATAAAAACATTTAGGTACATCGGAGTCTTACTTTTAAACGAGTCGGGCGTACCTGAACGCCTACTTTGTTCGTTCAGGTCACGAGTGAAACTGTGGACGCCATCTATGTGGTTACGGAGTAACTAATAGTTCAATAGAAAATAATTGATGGCGCTGTAATCAAAATAGTGTATGTTTTGGAATTTGTGTAGGATAAAGGATTTTGAACTTTGTTTTAATTTAAAATGTTCATTAAAATGATTAGGTAGTTTTAGTAATCAGAATCACTTTATACAACCGATATTATGTATGTAGATGGCTAATGGTGATTCATCTGGGGGCACGTGCCATCTTTTCTCGAAACCATTCAGGCCATATTTAACCTCCTGTAATTTTTGCTTTTATTTATCGTAAAGGCGATTGAAATGGAGGACAAAAATAAAAAAAAACAAGTATGGTGTTATAGGAATGTATTCTTTAAGTAGGTATGCCTACTCAGGTAACATTAGGAAAACTTACCGTACCTAACGTTTCAAGAGGTTTATTTATTCCACGTGCAAAAACATTACTTATTTTCTTATATATTATAAATATATGTAGATACCTATATCTGTACACCTTATAAATAGGTAACACATTACGTGCCGGGCTTTTATCATTCTATAATAAAGTTATAATAAAAAATCAATGTGGATATTTCATGTACTCTTGATCCTTAAATTAACTGAAGTCCCTAGTGATAAATTCGTCACAGTTTTATACCTATTTAATAACTTAAGTCTACCTAAAGCTATATAACTAAAAATATAATCGAATTCCTACAACATCAAAAGGCAAGTTTTAAGACTTAGTAATAAATACTACTATTACTACTAGGTATAGAACACAGTCATAGTTAGTGTATAGTTAGGATTTTCCAATAAAAAACCGCGGAAGTCGTCTGTCAGTCTCCAATTCAATTTTGTGCAAATGTCATTTGTAGGCTTAGCTTGAATGATCTCTGTCCGCTTCGCCCCAGACGAATTAGTTTGCCTCATACACAATAAATACTACCCACGTACTACAAGTAAGTTTGCTCAAAAAGTTTTCGTGCACACATAGGTGGATTGTATTTTATTATTTTAATACGTTTCAGTTTTAATTTATTTCTTATTTTCTATTTATAAACTTACTCGTAGCTTCACATTTTATACCTATCAATTGATAAGGTTCTGAGCAAACAGACAAATTTGAGTCATTTTCAAAAAAAATGTAAACAATTAAGATAAATATTTAATAAAAACAAAACTAAATTGATTCCTTTGTGTTACGAAAGTTACCCATATATATTTTGTATGATTGACTTTCGTTTCACAAAGGAAGCGATCGTAATTTTGATATTATTAAGCCTTTAACTATGTACACATTTTTTGAAAACGACTTATTTGTCTGTTTGCTCCTTCGATCAACAATACAACGTTGTATTGTTGATCGAAGGTTTGCTCAAAACATTACAAATAAATTTTGACCTACTCTAGTATGTAATCGAGTTGACTTGAAATTTTGTACTTAAAGATTTTTTGTAGATACCTGATTTTTGAAAATATTATAGAGCTCTGACGGCAATGCAACCTAACAAAGGAATTAAATACCTATATAACATAAGCAAAAAATATACATGTTTTTTGAAAGAAGAACTTCTTACGATGAACTTGGGTAACATTGTGAGATGTTGTAACATTGCTGTAAAGTCAACACTGGCTCTGAAAATGTACCAACAGTATGATAAGGAGATGAAACTCTGTACACACACCCGACGTACTCGCGGGTAAACACGACGTTCATCTCCATACCATACAATTAATAACACATTAAGTATTACTTAAATATGTTAAATAGTTTACAAGTTTAGTGTAATTCCACGCAATGAGTGCCTACTTATAAATATAACAATTTAATAGCTGTGGCACTTCTAGAAACTTCTTTTGTAAAAGTAACAAACTAACACGATGAGAATGGAATACAGTGTTGATTTAATTGCATAACATCGTTTTAAGTAATAAACTTTGTGTAATTGGTAGGTCACAAACTTTGTTTAAAATATTTATTAAAGTGTAACCTAAATGTTAACATTACGCTTTATACAGTCACAGTCAGTATAACTAATGTAACGGAGTAGCTTAAGTTCCCAAAAATATGTAAACATGCTCTTTTGTTAAGAGCATCAGTGGTTGTTCAGTGGTTTTGGTCAACTTGGCCCCGCCAATAGGTTCGATGTCGACTACTGTTGAGTTGAGAGCGCGGGGAGAGTAGTTAGGGCGGGCGGTAGTGTGGCGCGCCTGTTACCGCTGATCGTTCTAACGGTGGTATCCTGCAAGAACACATACAATAATAATAATTAATCTTGAACCATATTATACAGCTACAGTACCTATTTCAGCCTAGGGCTCTCGTATCAGGGGGGCGGCAATCGGTGGCGTCGATATTCAAAAATAATAAGTACCTACTTAATTTATTTTTTCAACACAGTTGCTTGTAAATTGACTCTTAAATATTGTACCGTTTTTATTTCATTTCATTATTCAGCAATATTAACACACTAAAACATCACCGTAAAGTGCTGTAATATAACCTTTTTTTAAATTTGAGCAAAAGTTTATGTCTAAGAACATTGAATATTTTTACGAATATTAAATTATTTTAGGGTTAAGATGACAAATAAACATTTTATTTCATCAAATTGTATATATATACACCGTGAAATTTTAGTGGTTGTTTTCCCGAAACGAGGTGATTTAGTATCGATTGTACAATCGATTTATAATTACTATTTTGACACTTTCGTTTTTCACAATTGGATTTTTGACTCTAGTCAAAATAGTAATTATAAATCGATTGTACAATCGAAACTAAATCACCTCGTTTCGGGAAAACACACTAAAATTTCACGGTGTATATAAACACAGATTAAGTTTACAAACGTTAATTTGTAATTTATTTTATTTTTTATATTGCTGCTGCTCCGGCTGAACAGCCGTTTTTCCTGTGCCTTTA
The DNA here is from genome assembly GCA_947859365.1 of Archips crataeganus. Taxonomy (NCBI): domain Eukaryota; kingdom Metazoa; phylum Arthropoda; class Insecta; order Lepidoptera; family Tortricidae; genus Archips; species Archips crataeganus. The sequence goes on along the minus strand of OX402045.1, from coordinate 24,277,348 downwards.
TTGAATCGAAAGTGCGGCGCGCGAAAATAACAAAACTTGTGTGCCATTTTACGTAAATATTTGTTAAAGTTGCTACTGTGTGGTTAATTAATAATTAAGGTAACGGCGCCTAATACCGTGGTACTTAAGGGAGTTTTTAAATTAGTCCACAAAAATAAGGGTATCAAAGCTTTTCTAAACGACCGAGAATATTTTTTTTATTTAAGATTGTTTATTGAACTTTCGTCGTCGTAACTTTCTGGGCTCATTTTACTATTAATTATTTGATAAAATAATTATTGAAACCAAAATTCCCAAGTCTTCTATTACCGTAGCAATGGACAGGTTATGATTCTATTACCGCGAATTGAGCTTCCATTACCGAGTGTATAAAAAGCAACAACTTTTTACCATCGGTAATAGGAACCCGACTTATAATTTGGAACCTAACACCGAGGTAAATAAAAACTAATGACTTTTGGTTCTGTATACTGTTTTTGTACATATTTTTTTAAGGAAAACTAGACACAAAACGTCAAAATATGTCTTACATGATTATATATTTTCTTTTGTAATTTGTCACAATATTGCAAATAATTAAATTACTAATGAGTTTTTCTGACTGATGAGTAAAAGTCTCAACTTTATAAAAAAAAAAACCTGCACTTGCGGTACCCCAAATGTGATCTATTTTAATACAAGACTAAAATGTCACTCGGTAATAGATACTTCTTTAAGAAACTATCACCGACCCAAACAAACATTGAATGGGTCGGTAATAGATTCCCATACATTCTATTACCGAGGGTTATGTGGTCGTACCATCGGTAATAGGCTTAATTTGGAGTGTTATAAAATCTAATTCCAACCCATAAAAACAATAAGATACAGTTGTAATTTCATCACAAACCAAAAATATTAGTTATCACCTTGGTATAAAACCAAAATTATATAATTGATAAGTATAAATATGATTTTATCTCAATATTTAAACAACTTGACAAAATAACGGTTTCTATAGAAACGACAAATTCAATACTGAAGTTTTTGTTAAAAATTAAAGGTTTGTTGAATACTTTCCATGCCACGGAAATAGTTCTTTAATAGTGTAAATAGATCAAGATTGGAATAACTGTAAGAAAGTATATAAAAGATCACATATACCAAAAATAAAGCATAAAGAAACAAAATCACCATTTTATCTATTACCGTGGTATACCACGATATTAGAATCCACATAAAAAACGATGCCTATCACCGCTGTATTTTATTTTCAATTTTAAACTTATTTCTAGGATAAAAAATATAAAAAGAGTATTCAAAAGTCGTGCAGAAAACTGTACACAATCGTTTAAAAATCATAACATTAATTCAATTGCCGTAACTATTACGTAAAATACTAAATAAGATTCGAGTTAACTTACATGTGGCGTCACACGTTTGTATGGCAAGACCTCTTTCTGCGGTGCCGTCGCGGAAATCGATGAATTGCGAGCTCTTTGTTTCATTCACACATACTAGCGCTAATAAGTTTGTTAGTCAATTAAATGAGCTTCATTCACAGAAAATTCGTTTTTTAGTAAATCGATCGGTTTAATTTTAAACTGCTTATTTCAAAATACCACGGTGATGGTCGTCGATTTTGATACCCGCGTTAACAGGCGCCGTTACCTTACTATCAAAAATGTCTACTTCAAATAGTGAAGATGAGCAAAATATTAATTCAACCCCGCCGGAAATACTTATCGAGGCAAGAAACGCGAGTGATAGCCTGTTGCCGCCAAAATCCAGAGAAAATTACCAGGCGGCTTACGAAAAACAAAAAAAAAAAAACTAAAAAAAATGTAGATAAACAGCAAAAACGCGAAGTCAAATTCTGAGAACGTATTTTTAGCCTACTTCAATAAACTGGCAAATAAATACAAGCCAAGCTCGTTATACTCCATGTTGAAAAGCACAGTAAAGACCAAAAACGATGTTGATATAAAAACATATAGTAACTTAACGGCATTTCTAAGAGACCTTCTGACGGATTTATTGGTCGAAAGTCAAAAGTGTTGTCACCAACCGATGTTGAAAAGTTTTTAAAAGAAGCTCCGGACAGTGAGTACTTGATAACAAAGGTCAGTTGAACTTTATAAATATAAATTTATGTATCAACTCTATAATTATAACGCAATTGCGTTACTATGGCAATACGTTCCTACAACTTTACTAATATACTTATTTGATCTCTTTGCAGGTTGCGTTAATATTCGGTATTACTAGTGCGTGTCGTGTAGACGTCAAGAGTTCAATGATATTACAACCAAGGATGTAGAAACCCACGGTGAAATGTTGCTTGTAAAAATTACAAAAGTTACTAACAATACAAGTTTTATCGTGCATCGATTATTACACACTCAGCTTCCATACCGCACTCACCTACGGCTCGCGCTTACAAAAATGCATCGTGTGTAGGTAATAACCAACTTAGCACACTTGTATCCTAATGTACTTTTAATTTACAACTTCAATATACTCCTCGTTTTTACAATTAGAAGTACAAAAGAACAAAAGAGATGTTTTTTACGAATAAGTACCCATTTAATTTTTCTATTTAAAAATATATAGTCTTTTACATTGTTGTTTTATTTCGCCACGAAGTCTCTTCTACTTTTTCTTCGGAATAATGCTAAATCCCCGGGGGATAGAAATAAGCCAATTTTGCATTTAGACTGATTATAAAGAGGGCGCCATTTCAATTTTGTGCCTAGGGCTCCTGGAGTGCTCGGGTCGGCCCTGGTTTCCATAAGTATACATCAACTATTACACCGACACCTAAGAAGTAAAAAAAAAATGGCGAAACACACAGCATCATAAGCTAACCACGAACCTTGAGATAACGTAAGACATAATCAAATAGATACAGTCGTCACGCGAATAACACTGGTTTCTGTTACTTCAACGAAAAATATTATGGTGCTTCTATTTTCCTAATGCCCCTCGTCAAACATTGTATTTCGACTGTTGTCAGATTTTGATCAATCGCATAGTTTGCTATTGATCGTATTTTGAAAGATTATAGCATGGGCATACCATATAATAATTGCCACCATACCGTGCGGATTTCATAGTATTAAGTAAGTAGAAGTAAGTACTGTATTTAAGTAATTCACGAATGACTTTATTAGTATTGTTTGGTTTCTCTCAACAACCTTAAAAAAAAAAAGTAAAATTCGTCGCTAACTTCTAGACCAGTGATGGTGTAGGGGTAAGCACGCAGCACGGAACGCTGAGGACCTGGGTTCGATTCCCAGCATTGGTCTTTTTTCTGGGGTTTTTTCTGTGCATCTATATTTCAGTTTGTATTTAGTTTGAAATATATGGTTTCACGGGATGACCGTAAAAGTAATAAAAGTGAAGTTGAAACAATAAATAGAAAAAGATACTTCATACTTGTAACCATGAAAAAGCAAATTGAATTAAACACACTTTGTTGATTTTTTATTAATAAGAAATAAGGTAACTTCTTTTTCGTTTTGCTCTTCTTGCTTATTTCATCAATATCCGAAAAACTGTAAAATTAATGAAATTAGTGCATTCAATCAAAGGTACCTACCTACCTAAGTACATTTCCTTTGAGGAAAAGTAGGTACGAGCGATCGGATGTTATTAAAACACGATTTTTAAAAGTTTGAATCTTATTCTATTATTTTAAATTTTTTTTAACCCTCGACACGTGTGTGTGTGTGTGTGTGTGTGTGTGTCTGTGGCATCATAAGGGTCGTTTTCCAAAAAATGTAATTAAGGGTTAATAAAAACAAAATCACGATCGCTTCGTTTCTGTCATACAAACTGTATAATAATAATAATAATAATAAGCCCCTCACAAATCTAACTCCACGTCCGGCACGACCATCAGTGCCACGCGAGGGGCGGACATTGGCAGCTATATTTAGCTTTACACTTACCAATGGCTAACGGAGCACTAGTAACGTCGTAAGTATGGAAGCGGGACAAAAGAGAAGTATACTACCCCAGGCGGGTACCAGCAGAGGAGACAATGCTGGAGAATCCCGCCCCGAGCGCCGAGTCACGCGCAGCTCGGGCCGCTCCTCGTATTCTGGGGGGAGCAACGTACCGCGACCGAAATCAACTCGGCTAGCACATGCAGCCGATACCATTTCACGACCATCATCACCAATCTCATCGATCCATAGTATTTTCGAATCATCCAGCTCATCACCGCACCCCTTTGACACGCTAACAAGTTCCGATACAACATCTCTGTCTTCAATGCCAGTAGACGTTGTCCAGGTGGCAAACGCCATCAACCCTGGACCCGCTACAGGCAACTCTCGCGCGCGAAAAAAGTGGACTAATGAAATGAATAAGTTTATCTGGCGCACTTACCTTTTAATCACCGAATTAGAAACAAAAACAAACAGCTATCTTGACACATTACATACACAGTTCAATGAGCATTTTCCAGAAATGAAGGTATCCAAGCAAAGAATTGGGGATCAACGAAGGGCCATTATAAGAAACAAGATGCTCTCGAAAGACATTTTAGACAATATAAGAGATGAAGTAGCTTTACAACTCTCCCACTCACTCACAAGCATTATTCAACAGTCGCAGACGTCAAATAACACCCAGTCACGAACCCGGATGATATGGACGGACGAAATGAACGAAGCTATCATGAGGGCATATTACACGATCACATATTTAGAGTCAAACACTACAGCATACCGCGGGCAGTTACACAAACACATAACAGAACAATTTGCAGAACTATCACATGTTTCAGAACAAAGAATAGCTGACCAAAGACGCACAATTATAGCAAACAACCGTTTATCAGACCAACAATTGCAAAAAATTCGAGATGAAGTACAACAACAACTTGATATCCAAGACGCTTCTATTACTCAAATCACCCACCCAGATGACGACAGCCAAGAACATAACTCTGCAATGGAAAGCCCACAGACAGTCCCTGACGTCCATAACGCAACTCCACAAGGAATGACTGAACCACCTGACGACACAAACAACGAATTTGCTAAAGACATATCAAAAACATTTGATATTACACTAGAAAGATTCAAAAGCACTGACCCAACACAAAGACCATACATACCAAAACAAAAAACATCAAAAAAACTAAGTTACATTATTAACTACATCAACACAAAAATACTACCCAAATACATATCCGAGGAGGACAGATACATCGTGACACAAACATTAATATATTGCTCAGCTTACACTACTGCTACTTGTAATGGCACAAAATTCAAGGAAACAAACCCAACCCCACAACAAAGAAACGATAGTAGACCAGCTTGGCAGAAGAGATTAGAGACTAAAATAAGTAATTTGAGAAAAGATATTGGTAGGTTAACACATTACATCCAGGGATTTAGGGGATCATGACAAACAGCGTTTATCGAAGATATAAAGAAGAGACACCAGCATCATTCTCAACACGAGGAACCCAACACAACTAACGAACAATTTCTTGACACTCTGAAACAAAAACTGAATGCAGCGACAGCAAGACTCAAGAGGTACTTAAATTGCACACGTAGAAAGAAACAAAACACACAATTTAGAAACAACGAAAAACAATTCTATAGACAACTCACAGCAGACACACAACACACGCACACACACAACACTTCGCAAACTGACTTTCCGGACGCTGAAAATTTTCATCAATTTTGGTCAAATATATGGGGCAACCCAAGAGAGCATAATAAAACTGCTGAATGGATCTCTGCCGATGAACAGTTAATGAATGACGTACCACAGATGCAGTTCGAATATATACCAATAGACACATTTATCCGAGTTATTAAAAAATCACACAATTGGAAAGCACCAGGAACTGATCACATACACAACTTCTGGTATAAGAAACTTACTTCACTACACCCCACATTGCATAGACACATTAATGACTTCATACAATCACCAAGCACCATGCCCGAATTTATCACACAGGGAATCACTTACATGCTACCAAAAGATAACGACCGACTCAACCCCGCTAAATACCGACCGATAACCTGTCTGCAAACAATCTACAAAATACTCACGTCTTGTCTCACAGAACTCATATACCAACACGTCACAGAACACAATTTACTAGCCGAAGAACAGAAGGGTTGCCGCAAGAGCAGCCAGGGGTGCAAAGAACAGCTTATCATAGACTCTGTTGCGATGAAATCAGCGATAAAATATAAGCAAGACATTACCACTATGTATATAGACTACCGAAAAGCATTTGACTCCGTGCCCCACAGCTGGCTTATACACATACTACACCAATACAAAATTAACCCAACAATAATTACCTTTTTAAAAGACGCAATGCAACACTGGAAAACTAAACTAAAGTTAGTCGACTGTCCCACAACACTGCAAACTACAGATATATTAATTAAGCGGGGCATTTTTCAAGGCGATGCATTGAGCCCTCTTTGGTTTTGCCTCGCTCTTAACCCGCTTTCAAATCTACTGAACCGAAATGGCAGCGGAGTTCCAATACCACATGACCAAACTCATTTGACGCTAACACATCTCATGTACATGGATGATATCAAATTATACAGTACAGACACAGAGTCACTACATAAGCTCGCAGACATCACGCAAACATTCTCTAACGACATCTGTATGGAATTCGGCATTGACAAGTGCAAGACGTTATCTGTCCAACAGGGAGCTGTTGTGCAGAATGACTATGCGCTTGACAATGGCGAGCTCATCTTATCACTGGACGAAGACAATCCATATAAATATCTAGGATTCCAACAATCACAGCAAATTCACCAGACTGAAACTAAAACAAATTTAATAAAACAATTTAAACATCGACTTAATGCACTTTTCCGGTCACAATTAAATTCTCGCAATATGATTAAAGCGGTCAACACCTACGCAATACCAATTCTCACATACAGCTTTGGCATAATAAACTGGTCGAAAACTGATCTCCAAAAGCTGCAACGCACGATCAGCAAGCTAATGACTTCACACCGTAAATATCATCCACGATCATGTGTACAGCGATTAACTCTGCCGCGGAACCTAGGCGGCAGAGGACTAATAGATATCATTAACTTACACAACAAACAGATTACAAACCTAAGACAGTTCTTTTACAGAAAAGCACATGATTGCGTCCTACACTCAGCAGTCACACAAACCGACACACGACTCACCCCTCTGAACCTACACGACACAAGCAAACAACGCAATCAATATATCACGGATCCTAAACAAAAAATCAACGCATGGCAGCTTAAGTCTCTACATGGAAGACATTACAACGACCTGCAGCAACCACATGTCGACAACGTAGCGTCGAACGCATGGCTGTGTCGTGGTGAACTCTTCCCGGAAACTGAAGCTTTCTTAATGGCTATTCAAGACCAAGTAATTAACACCAAAAACTATCAAAAGTATATTATTCGCAGACCTGGATCAGATCACTGCCGACACTGTCACACTAGCCCAGAAACAATCCAACACATCACTGGCGCTTGCCGCTCCATAGCTCAGACTGACTACAAACATAGACATGACCAAGTAGCAGCAATAGTTCACCAGCACCTAGCATTCCAGTTCAAACTTATTACAGACAAAGTCCCATATTACAAATACCAGCCCCAGACAATTCTAGAAAATAGCGATTACAAGATATACTGGGACCGAACCATTATGACTGATAAGACGATTCACTGCAATAGACCAGACATCACGGTTTTAAACAAGAGTGAAAAGCTAGTATATTTAATTGACATCGCCATCTGCAACACACATAACCTACGAAACACTCACACAGAAAAAATAGCCAAATACACCGACCTCTCCATAGAAATTAAAACACAGTGGCAAGTAAAGACCGTAAAAACAATTCCTATAATACTCTCCGCAACAGGCATTATACCGAAAACACTTCATACAAGCCTCCGGGCACTCAATATTCATCCTTCCACTTACACTCTCTTACAAAAAGCTGTCATCCTAAACACATGCCGCATAGTACGCAAGTTCCTTTCGATATAATTAAGTAGGTAAATATAAAATTTATTTTATATTAGTCGTATATAAATTCAAAAGCACTTGGCTTAGGCCCGTGCAACAATTTACCTCCTAGCCTAGGAGAGATAACAAAAAGTTAAAAACATCAATAATAATAATAATAATTAAAGGCGTAGGGATGTGACGACCTCATCGCCCGCTGGTGTTGTCGTGTCACCAGTGCAGTCAGTCATCGCAGGGCGGCTTGTGGCGAGCTGTTGGTGCGTAGCGACACCACGAACCCGAGACCTCCAGGGGTACACATACACACATGCGCTTATACACACACTCACACACAGTTACACACCCACCCCGCCTCTAGTTTGCCTTTGTTGGTTGCCTAGAGTGGAGCGCAAGAGCTAAATGCTCGAAGGATGGATGTGTTTGGCCGTAAGTGGCGAGTTGGCATTTTGAAGTTTAAAGTCCAGGGACACCTCTCCATCCTTAGCCGTTCACACCAATGTTGCCGCCTCGTTGCCCCGAGCGGGCAATAGTTTGAGGGGCCCATTTAGTGAACAGCGAGTCACCGCCTACCAAAAGTTCAGTTTATGAGATATTGAAATGGTAGGTGTCCGTTATCTCACTCCATAGCCCGGTAATCCTGTCCACAACATCCCAACCCCATAGCCAATTCCATGTCACTTCCTACCTGGCAATAGTTTGGCAACTGTGGGGGACTGTCCGCTAGCACATCCTCATGGTGTATTAGGGGATAGACCTCCATAGTTGCGCCCATCTCATTTATATTATATGGTACCAAAGGCCTCTTCATGTTGGCTTCGGCCCCATGTATGCCTTTCAAATGACCGGGTCCCCATGGGCCCGTGATCGGAAATCCGTACCAACATAATAATTGTGTCTTTTTAATTACATCGAACATTGACATATAATTTCAAGTATAAGCTAATAGAATATATAGAAGAGAAAAAAAAAACAGTATTTACAAGAGAAAAATAAAAATTATTATTTACAACAGAAAAAAAAATATAAAAAGAAAACCCCGTCTAAAATATTTGACTGCGGCAGGGTCCCCATGATGCTGGCGGCATTACCCCTTTGGATCGCAAGCGCGATCCGCTGGGCTAAGTACGCGCCAGCTCTTGGGTCCCCTGAGGCGTCGATCAGCCGGGACGACAGAGCCCTCATAAATTCTTTCATGTCGGCTGACCATGGACCCAATGTTTCAACCGCAAGCGCTGCAAACTCATAGTCTTCCTAATAATAAATATTAGGGGACAAATCGACCTAGTCCCAAACTAAGCAAAGCTTGTACTATGGGTACTAGACGACGATAAACATACTTGTATAGAGAAATAAATACTTAAATACATAGAAAACATCCATAACTCAGGTACAAATATTCGTGCTCATCACACAAATAAATGCACTTACCGGGATTCGAACCCAGGACCTCTTGCTTCGTAGGCAGGGTCACTACCTCACCAGGGTACACCCAGGGTTTACTAGGCTAAAGCGGTCGTTGGTATATAGGTAGGTAACTCTCGTTACACAAAGGAGTCAACTATTTTTTTTTGTGATTAAATCCCTTGATTGAGTCAATTCATAGGTAGGTATCTCTTAAACCAGTGTTCCGCAAACTTTTTGTGACAAAGGGAAACTAAATTTTTGGAGGTACACTTAAATTAAAAATCATTTGTCATTGTGAATCAGCGTGATTTACATCTGTGTAAGTAATTTTTCCCTCCGTCTATTTAGCTTTATGAGATAACCTTATTTTTCCGCGGCACACCAACTAATGACCACGGTACACCAGTGTGCCGCGGCACACACTTTGCGGAACACTGTCTTATACAAGAGATCCAATTTGATTTTTTTTATTTAAAAGCAGGTTTCTTGGCGATGGTTCTTAGATATGTTTCATCAAAATTGGTTCAGCCGTTTCAAAGTTATCAGCTCTTTTGTTGACTGCGGAAGGGATTTTAGACGCATAAGGGGCATTTAGGTACTTACTTTATTTTAGACGCATAAGGGGCATTTAGGTGCTTACTTTATTTTAGACGCATAAGGGGCATTTAGGTACTTACTTTATTTTAGACGCATAAGGGGCATTTAGGTACTTACTTTATTTTAGACGCATAAGGGGCATTTAGGTACTTACTTTATTTTAGACGCATAAGGGGCATTTAGGTACTTACTTTATTTTAGACGCATAAGGGGCATTTAGGTACTTACTTTATTTTAGACGCATAAGGGGCATTTAGGTACTTACTTTATTTTAGACGCATAAGGGGTATTTAGGTACTTACTTTATTTTAGACGCATAAGGGGCATTTAGGTGCTTACTTTATTTTAGACGCATAAGGGGCATTTAGGTACTTACTTTATTTTAGACGCATAAGGGGTATTTAGGTACTTACTTTATTTTAGACGCATAAGGGGCATTTAGGTGCTTACTTTATTTTAGACGCATAACATAACAAAATTATCTAGACTATAAATGTCATGCGTTACCTAATCAAATCAAATCAAATCGTAACCACCATATATACTGAAAAGTGATTTTATGACTTAAATCCGCGTGATGCTACCTCAGTGGCGGAGCATGAAAATTTTTGCAAGTACACAACATACCTATTTATCCTCTTCTTGAAAAGCACTGCAGTAATAAAAGAAAAGAGTTTGGTTACTTCGAAAGTTTAGTCAGCCCGGGTGGAATCGGGTTGTTATAGTCCGACAAGCTCGTGCGCGACCCTCCGCGGAACCCTGTCGCAGTCAGCGTTCGCCGCACTTATTAAAAACAATCTTGTTAAGGACAGCAGAGGCTCCCTGCGACAGGGTTCCGCCGAGCGCCGCGCACGAGCTTGTCAAGGTATAGTACCCTTCGCCACTGCTACCTAACCTACCTATGCCGCTAAATAAATCTGCTACCTAACATAAAACTGCTAAATTACGTGGATGTAAAGTACATTTACTAATTGAAATAAATGATATGTATAATTGATACCTATCACTGATAAATTTGCCGATAATTTGATAAGTACTTGTAGGTATTAAGAATTTGAACGTAAGAATTTTTTATCGTGGTATACGAACGAGTACGATGACAACTTGCAATTTACAACATCAATTTACGTTCGTATAGCTAGAAATAAAAAAAACTAGACTTATTTAATAGATAGCGTGATTATTAACATAGCAAAATCGAGTTGAAGTTGAATGATTTTTGGTGCTATTGAAAAGCTGAATGTTGTATTTTTTGGGTGAGATAAGGTCTCTCTAATTGATTATGTAGGTATGTAAGTATGTTAAGCTGATCATATCAAAGTACCAAATGAAATGAGTAATTTGAATTCCAATGAAGCCAGAGAAGATGATAAAGTGCCCTGCTCCAAAGCCTGTCTGTATGCGGAGCCCTGCTTGCACTATTTCCATTGCCAATCGTATTGTATGATGCACGCAAGGCGAAATAAGGCTATGAACTGAGTATCGTATGGTAAGTGACATGATATGTTTGTGTTTCGGACTAAGGGAAAGGCAAGACAGAGGGGAGGTACTCACATGTCGGGCTGGTGGCGCGCCGCGGGCAGCAGCAGCAACGGCGCGCCCGCCTCCACCGCCGCGTACAGCGGAGGCAGCACCTTGTGCGAGTGTGCCTCCACTGCGGACCACCACACACCACCGTTAGCCTTACTACTATCACCGTGCACAAATAATGTGATCATGGACAAATAATATAAGTCGCTCCGTTTACAAATCAGTACGATCGACAAACAATTAAAAAGTAGGTTAAGTTAACTGCAAATAAGTAATTAAAGCGACGCGATTATACACCAAATATTATTTGTACATTTTAGATAATGGTTTATGGCTATTAGGTGACACAGTTCTGGAAGGCATCGGAGGGTGTAACTTTGTATTGTTACGTCTCTCGCCTGCGGCGCCCTGAACGGCGTCACCTGTTTATCCGGCAAGCGCTTATGTCTACCATACCAGCCACAAACAAAGGGCGCGAGGGCCGGGCGTGAGCGCAGCCCTCGCACGGCCTCGGTACGTACTCTAGCGCCACGTACCAGGGAGCGCGCCCGGCCCGGGTCGCGACACGCCGTGCGCGCCGCCGCCCATACTCTTCGGCTTACGCTTGCGGGTCTGGATGCCGTCTTTCTTCATACTTAGTGGCCGATTCACCTGGAACCACGCGTTTGGTATTAATCGTATTTAGCAGGAATTATAAGATAACGGCGCAAGCCGTGTACGTTACTGTTACCCACGCGACATCGCCAGTGTAACTGTCATTTCCAGACGGGGGAACTCCTCGTAATCTGCCGCCACGCGGTCCTATCATCCTTTAAACAAGCGTATCTACATACGAAGAGATAATTGATAAAAGATTATTTATCTCATTATGAATATTCGTGGTCGTGCGATGATAATTCTCTATCAGTCGGTAGCCCCGGCCGCGTTTTATCTCGCGAGATTAGATGACACCCTGTGTTTTGATTTTTTTATACAGACCCAATATTTGCCGAGGAGTTCCCTGATAACTGCGACTGCACTGGGCTCCGATTAGATACCTGCCGCACAGCTCAGCGGCCGCGTAATCGCGCGCCGTAATCAATGGATGCGAGCCTCTCGCGCAGTGGCAGTGTCGCTAATCAATATTGCTAATCCGACTTACTAGTTTTAAGTTTTACGATGCGGCTCGTGTATGTTTATGATAACGAAAAATATAAAATAAGCCATTGTAAAAAAAAATATACACCCTTTTTGGGGACGGTCCTTGATTGTTGCATTGTCACTAGAGCTGTACCTACGTGTATGAAATTTTAAGACAGTCGCCATCTGAAGTGAAAGTAATATAAGGATTTTAAAAATTTTCCCTGTAAACTAAGAATAGTTCTATTTATCACATTCAGAAATATTGTCAATGAAATAAACGCGATGGTAAATTGGCATGGGCAAGTGTTACTCACGTTGTGCAGTTTGTAGTAGAGGCCGCAAGCGTTGCAGACGGGCTCGCCGTTATTGTTGCGCCGCCACAGGGTGGTGTTGGAGGTGCGGCAGTTGGCGCAGGTGACGCCGACGCGCCTGTTGCCGTTCGTCGGCTGGAAAGGGAATACACATTTGTAAAATGCGAAAAATCCGACTTTAAAGAAGGCTATACATACAGTATATAAATATTGTACATACCAGTGCTTGTTGTGGTTTAGCTTTCTGTCCTTTGAGCGGAGGTCGGTTAACACCATTTATGCGTGTGTAAAGGCCGCAAGCATTGCACAGGTAGTGACCAGTGCCATCGCGCCGCCACAGTGGAGTCGTTGCCGCGGCGCAGTTCACACATTCTTTGACTTCTCCCATGCCAGCCATACCTACGACATTAAATTTATTTTGTATGTTGTGATACGCACCCTTTATACATAAAAGAAACGTATTACAGTGAAAAAACGTATTACTGGGATCAAAGCCATCGTCAATAGGAAGCATGTTGTGAGCAGGCCATGGTTGCGCCTGGGCCGCATATCCTTCTACAAGTAGGCTGCCCTCGTAGCCCGACACCGGCACGTACTCCACGCCACCGCCTTGGCCAAGGTAGTGCTCCCCGGCAACTTTATATTGCACAGCATTACCATGCGTATATAGAGTTACCTGAAAATAAAATACAATAATTAGGTAAATAATTGCCTTAATTTTACACTGAACTTTTTGAACTAATATTTTTTTTATTAATTAAAAATGACTAAAATTATGCACCTGCTGAGAATTAGGACTCGCTGGGGCTTCGTAGACAGTCTGTGATGGCGGCACAACAGATCCATACACGACATGTGCGCCGCGCGTCGTTAAGGATGAAGATGAAAGGGTGGGGTCACTCCGGTAAAGAAGTTGGCTCGGTGGGGACTCGTCTCCTCTTGCTCCTGAAGCTGTAGCGCCAGCTGCACCCCCATAAAGTGTCAGCAACTCCTTGCCACCGCCACCATATGCACTGTATCCTCCAGCCCCACCATATTGTGGGCTCTGTCCTGCATAAGCATACCCTCCGTGTACAGACGTCACCGGCTGCAGACTGGCATACGTCGTTGGTCTTAATTCATTTTCGCCTCTTGTCTCATATTTAACTTGTTGGTATGCAACGCCCACTGCTTGTTGGCTATTTAAAGAAGTAGTTTGGATCATTTCGAGTGAAGATGAGGCGGATACTTGGTCGCCTAGAACTGCTCCATATTGTCTGCCATCGCTGGTTCCAGGCGCACCAATATCATCGTTTTGAGCATATTGTAATTGCTCAGGCTTGTCTTTAGCTCCAAGAAAAGAATCGTGTCCGTGATCCTCTGGGTCACCGTCTTGAGCTACAATAACGTGATGCGGTGCACCGTAACGCAAAGACAGAGGTCTGCTGCTGTACGCAGGACGTTGTGGGGCACGAGCGTATTGTACTTGCATGCGTTTGTCCGTTACTGGAGATGGCAAAGTCCTATAAGGTTCTTGTTTAAAGGCTAAGTATCGAGCCGTTTCTGCTTCCACTAAACGCAGTCTTTCCTCATCATAATGTTGTTGAGCTACGTTCCTCGCTTCGTTCTCTTCTAGCTTCGGTGCATATTGGTGCATTTGTGCATTTTGTTCATGTTCTAGTGGTGGTGGTTCAGGTGGCTCATCTTTAACGCCATCTTCAGGATTGATGTCCGCATCATCGGTGGTGATATGGCCAGCGGCTGTGATAGTGCGCACAGCGCGCCGAGAAGTGATTACCGACTGGGGCTGCGGCGAGTCCTGCTGACTCGGGGCCGGTGGTTCGGAGGCAGCGCCCGCGTTTTTATCCGTGGTGCGGTCTTGCTCTAGGCGCTCCTCATGCTTGACTAGTTGCAGAGCTTCAGCCGCAGCTTGTAGTTCCTGCTGGTCCTCGTTGTTACCTACAGCGGCATTCGATTCGGTCTCCATGCTGATACTGCAAGAACGTTTTTCGTTATTCCAAATTTGTAGTCGTTTTACGTCACACAAGGAGGTGTGTGTTTAAATTTCTTTAAAGGCGTTAGGGCCGGATATTCCGCCGGCGCGGAAATGCAAACAGCACGGGGCTAACCGGCGCCAGCGCAGTCTATGGGTCGTTGTTGACACCAGCGTGTCACTGACTTTAAGCTGAGTAGTTAAATAGCTATCTAAATTGTAACAAGCCTATTTCATCAGAAAACTAGATATTTGTCGTTATTTCATGATTAAACTTAGATCCAAGTCTGATGATCTAATCTACACCAGATCTAATTTACTTTACAGGTATTCGTAATGTGTACCTACCCAAAAAGCATTGTTATTATTTAATTTTATAAAGTGGCATTCAATCATTAAGAATTTGTATAATTCTGCCGTTGTAAGAAAAAGGGGCACAACTAGCATTTTTTGTGAAACAGGAAAAGCCTAAGTGCACACTTGTTCTTTGTAAACTTGTGCTGTTTCTTTTTTGAGCAAGTTTGCAGTTGTGCCTTTTATAAATACGACGGCAGAATTTACGGTTCAGTGAAATCAGAGGTTTGATCTATACTTAATCAGTTTTTAGTCTACATTTAGTTTCCAAGCCGTCGCAAGTCGGTTGCAACTGCGGCGTGAGGTGACGAACGGAAAGTTCGGGCGCTGTGTGCTTAGCGCAAGTCAATATAAGTGCGTGTTGGGCAAACTCAATTCTATACCTTAACTTTAGAGACGGTTTTGGTTTTAAAAGAAGAGTTTTGTATTTTGTAAGTTAGAGTAAAACATGATGAGTTTAGGTGTGTTTTTGGATAAATTTGGTCGCAGTATTTCCGCCCCGGCTGAACCCTGCGCCTGCGCCGGCAGTTTATGGCGAGCTCGGTGTTTGCTCGACACACTGATGGTACGCGATAACCACACCAGGAATTACATCTTCTGATAACAACTGTTTATTAGTGCTTCATCATAGTAACAATCTGTTGCGCCTTTACTGAGCTATCTATTAAATAATACGCGTCTACATATAACTTTTCTTTTAAAAACGTAACATTTTCTTCTTTTTTTTTAGTTGAATAAATGAGTTTTTATTTTCGACAAATACATTTTTTGCTACGAACACAAATATTTTTTACGTAAGTTCATAGTAATGTGACATTGGGATGAAAACTCAAAGATAGGTCTACTCTACCTAAGTACTAAAAAATACAACTATGTTCAGGTTCTAGGGCAGATCCACTGAGGCAAAAGTATTGGTACCATTACAACTACAAATCTACTCGATGTATCGATTATAATACACACTGCATTACATTGTACTCAAGCCGAGCTGGGCACTTAATATTTTTACCAGCTGTTTCAAAGGGCCCGATTTAGGGTACCTACTCGACTGATAAAAAATGGTAATTTTATTTGGAAAATAATTTGTGGCCAAGGGGCCTCCGGTCCTTTTATGCCCCGAGGCCTCCAGGCCTCTAAATCCGGCCCTGCAGTGTTTCATTTTGTGCAATCGTTGCTCTATAACTTTCTGAGGTATGTAGTTAAAAAAAGCTAGTTTTATTTCATTAAAACATTTTGCGTTCTTGTAGTTTAGGATAAGCTACAAAAATAATACTTTCCTAATTTATTTTAGTAGGTAAGTATTTTATTTCACTCAATTAGCTTCACTATTTAGACGAGTGCCAAGTTTCTTACAATTATTAAGAAATAGCTTACTTGCTAGAAATCAATGGGCTTCTCTTTAAACAATTTTCTTACTTACTTATTAAAAAAATCTTTTTTCTCTTCAAATGAGTAAATTTTTATATAGGGGATAAGCGACAGTGCGGCGTAAAGCCTCCGTGCCACGTAGCGTCGCCGTGATAAAATGCATTATTTTTTTAAACAAAAGTAACTAAGCAAGGTAATTGCATTATATAAAAAAAGGCGAAAAGCCGCCATGTATTAGATATTAGACGCCAATTTCCGTTAATTTCTTCAAAGTGCTGATGGGCATTTTTTACATAAAATTAATACCAAAATATTTTATTAATCTTTGACTCCACCACTCAGTGTGTAGGGTGTTAATTATCCAAGAATTGAATTATGTCGACTGAAATTTAAAAAGCAACTGATACATAAATAAATACTGGATTCGACGAAGTAATATTGGAATGAAGGACCATGAATAATTGCTAGGATAAAATGGTGCTAACTAATATATAGTTATTAATGTTAATTGTAATATTGTTATGTTTATTGATAATTTATTTTGTTTGCTATGAGTATTTCATTATTTATTTGAATGATACATTTAGTGCGTCGACAAAACTGGAGAATCTATTCATAAAAATATAATTCTACGTATAGAAAATGGCTGGTTGTCTTAGCTGTAAGTATATTGGTGGCTGAAAACTAGAAGTTCTTAACTTTCAGCGCCATATTAATTCGCATAGTCACAACATTTTGCTCAGGCAGTCAGGGACTTTCGCATGATAAATAGCTTACGGAGAATTCGCAGAGCGTACTAAATGAAGCGTTTGATTTATGAATGATATAATTTCTTAACACTTTGAACGGAAACATTAAAGCAATCTAACAGTCTAAGAAAATTACAGATATTGATAAAATTGTCCTAAAGTTTTGGTTAGAGTGGACTTTTTTATTTATTAGGTACGTATGAAAGTTTTTGATTTTATTTAAAGTTGCTGAATAACAGTATTTTTTTATTTATCTACATAAAAACGTAAGATAAGATTAAATACTAACGTAAGTGATGTATTCTACATATATGTCAAATTTGTAAGGTTTTACGAACTATCTCATTATAAATGTCATACAAATTCGCATATTCAGCTTAACAATTAAAAAAATAGAATTCGATACGTAGATATATAACCTTAGTTAAAAAATAATGAATCAATGATAACAAAGTGAATAAATAACAATTTACCTAAATGATGTTAATTGATGTGTGGAATAAACAAGTGAAGTGATTTACTACGGCATTGCCACTTAAGAGCCCTCTATGTAATGGCAGACACACAATCAAAATATCGTTTCCGTTTTTCAGGTAGGTATGTGATATTATATTGTATGTGATTTTATAAGTCATCATAGACTTTTTATTTGCTTGCAAAGTTTTTAGGAGGCATAAATTTTCCTTAATTTATTTTATTCACTGAATATTATTTTTTTATGATGAGAGTCGATTCAGATTTTTTCATATTAGGTTTATTTTAACCCCTCCACACAACTAAAAACGTTTACTGGCTATATTATTTCTCACTTAACATTACCATTTTTATAAACTTGATTGGTATCTGATATTGATATTAATATTGGAACGTAAATTAAACATAACCCAAAAGAGCTCGGAGTAAATAAGTTAATATGACACTTACCTTTATCAAGAGTCTCAGCAGTTTATAATTATCTACAAACTTAAATAAATCTTTGGTGTAACTTTAGAACTAGCACATTTTTCCGATATCACTATCACTTCACGAAATCGTCGAATCTATTATCCGAGAGATAGTCGACGAGTGGCCGCGACGCGGGCGTTGCTCTGGTCTCAGGCGCTGTGATCTATGTCAGTTTTCCAGGTGTGCTGAGCTTTCCGAGGTGATGAGGCGACGGAGGGGCGCAACAGGGCGCGCGCGGCGGGGGGCGCGCTGGCTGCGTCAGTGTGTGTGCGTGCGCGTGATTGGCTGAGCGCACCCGCCTCACGTCACCGTAACGTTTTTCAGCACATAGCGCGTCGGAGTGGTTAAAGGTTTTCATAATGCTCTTCATAGTTATAGATATAAGAGATAGATTTTTAGCGTATCAGTACACTTAAATTAGTTTTTGTTTTTATAAAAAAGTACTCCACCTCATACTACTGCTGTAGGTAGGTATATACCTGAAAAAAGCAAGATCAATTTCCATGTAACGAAACTGTGCCACTAAACCAATGACATGAAAGTAAAATTGCGTTTCAATTTCTTAGTTGGAGCAAAATACAGATTTGGTAGGTACACGGATATTAACGTTCTCAGAAGAACTTTTGTATCAACCGTCAGCAAATAACAGTTTTCACAGCTAATGCTATGAATGTCAGGATTAGTAGACTATTTCCAGCCGGCAACCAGATATCATCTAATCAACGGGCCAGCACTGCAGGTCTGCTCACAGAAGTTCGATTTAATCACGTGAAATTCCATCGTGTCCTGCACCTCTCACCCATTTCCATTTATTGATGCGCTATTCTCATTCTGAGATATAACTACGAATATCCTCAATTTTCCGATATATTTCGTGGGATCGAGAAGTGAGACAAACGACAGGTTTGCTTCATGGCTCAGTGCTCATTTGAAACCAAATGTAAGCATGAGAGACCATTGATGATTTTAATTCCCGGTTGAGTGAGTATGAATAAAGTAGGTAAAATTTTGTTTCTTTCTCTTTGGATGTACTTAGGTACGTTTTAATCTCTCGTCGTACTGTTACTTAGAGGCTCATGTATGTACCTAACTACGCAATGCATCTTTGTCCGCGGGTTCCACTTGAAAATTTCACGCCCATTGGTAATCAGTGGAAAGTTTCATACGAAGCAATCCATTAATTCTGAATAACTTAAACAAAAAAAGACAAGGGCTATAGTCGAATTTGGCAGTTGCTGAAAAGCCAAGGATTCAAAGTCGTGGCGAAATAAATAAGAGGCTTACGTTTAGTACCTAGTGTGGAAAGATAGACTGGCATAAAGAATATGGCTGCCTACTTTACTGTTAACATAAATACATCAATTTAGACGCAGTGACCCCTCGAAGTCGTGAACAGAAATCATTGTTTCTAGGTTTTTGACGCAAATTCTACTAGGTACGACTAAGTACGAAGTAAATTAAATTTTGATGCTATTATTACTCAAAAAAGGAAGAATGTGGAACCTTGTGACCATCCTATTTTACAGCTAGCGACAATGTAAAATTCTTCTGAAAAAAAAACAGATTTTTGTGACAGCATTCAAAGATTATTTAATGGCATTTCAACATTAATATACATATTATGTAATCAATAATGAAAAGATACAAAATTAAAATTCATTTTCAGGAGGACACTAATATTGAAAATAATTTCGAACAACATTGGCAATTCCTAGTTCCAAATAGAGTATCCACTGTGTTTAAAAAAAAATTGCCTTATAACTTTGTGGTTGTAGATCTGTTTTGGAATAAATATATCTTGTTGAGTTTCTTACCAGATTCATCTCAACGAGGTTTTTCCGTACCGGTGGTAGATTCTTCAACATTCATAAGTGCATATTATTGCCTAAATTGAATAAAGATATTTCGACATTGATTTTGAATGGCTACTTGCTGCAAAAAATAATCTATGTGTAGTAGTTAAACCTGGTTTAAAAAAATAAATAAAATAAAAATAAAAATAAAATATCTTTATTCTCAGACAACTTTTAGGTCCATAGAGTGTTAGTAACAAAAATTACTTAAGAACTATATTAGTACCGTGTGTTAGAGTGTTAGTTAACAAGGTTTATGATTGACAAATAATAGTATTTTATGCAACTGTTGTATAAGTGAGGTCTTAAAAGGCGAGTGACGTGAGTTGCGATACGAGCGAATGCGAGTATCGCAATGGAAGGTGGCACGAGCCGTTAAGACCAAATTATACACCGTTGCATACAATATTTTTTCTACGACTCGACTCTACTGTACTGTACTGTACCCTACTGCTTACAGTACAGTAGGGTAAAATAGCGTACAAGAGGGTACAGTCGGGTACAGTAGGGTAAAATGGGGTACGGTCGGGTACAGTAGGGTACAGTCGGGTGAAATAGGGTACAGTAGGGTACAGTCGGGTACAGTAGGGTAAAATAGGGTACAGTAGGGTACAGTCAGGTACAGTAAGGTAAAATAGGGCACAGTAGGGTACAGTTGGGTACATTATGGTAAAATACCCTATTTTACCCTACTGTACCCGACTGTGCCCTATTTTACCCTACTGTACCCGACTGTACCCAACTGTACCCTATTTTACCCTACTGTACCCGACTGTACCCTACTGTACCCTATTTTACCCTACTGTACCCGACTGTACCCTACTGTACCCCACTGTACCCGACTGTACCCTACTGTACCCTAATGTACCCGTCTGTACTCAACTGTGCCCTATTTTACCCTACTGTACCCGACTGTACCCAACTGTACCCGACTGTACCCAACTGTACCCTATTTTACCCTACTGTACCCGACTGTACCCTACTGTACCCTATTTTACCCTACTGTACCCGACTGTGCCCTATTTTACCCTACTGTACCCGACTGTACCCGACTGTACCCGACTGTACCCTACTGTACCCTACTGTACCCTATTTTACCCTACTGTACCCGACTGTACCCGACTGTACCCTACTGTACCCTACTGTACCCGACTGTACCCGACTGTACCCTACTGTACCCTATTTTACCCTACTGTACCCGACTGTACCCAACTGTACCCTATTTTACCCTACTGTACCCTATTTTACCCTACTGTACCCGACTGTACCCAACTGTACCCTATTTTACCCTACTGTACCCGACTGTACCCTACTGTACCCGACTGTACTCTACTGTACACTATTTTACCCTACTGTACCCGACTGTACCCAACTGTACCCTATTTTACCCTACTGTACCCGACTGTACCCAACTGTACCCTATTTTACCCTACTGCACCCGACTGTACCCTATTTTACCCTACTGTACCCGACTGTACCCTACTCTACTCAACTCAGCAGGTCTAAACTGGGCTTTAGAGTTGAGTGTACCCTACACTTAATATTACGTTAGCAGCTAGGTGTATCGTAATAACGACATTACGACACAAGTGCTCTTATGGCAAATAGATTAAGTATAGACTTTCTGAAGTCATATTTTCTATCTTCTTATATATTTGTTCGCGACCATGTAAAAAACAGATAAAAGTACAGGAGTAGGAATAGTACATTACTGCAGCGGCCGCGAAATAGGGGATTGCCGGCCGAGTAGTAATAGATGGCCGAGTGTTAACGAGGCCATCTAGAGATACGAGGCCGGCAATCCCTGTTCGTGGCCAAGGCTTGTATAGTGCTTTTCTCAAATAAATCCAAGGAAATGATACGAATGTTCAACTTATATATTCATATTTAATTCAAATTGTTTTTTATTTGATTCCCGCCAAAATATTTTTTTTTCCAGCAATTTATTTGTAAGCTGTTCCAGTTAATGTTTTTTAACGCAAAATCTTGAGATGATTTAGATTTATTAAAAAATTACGACCTTATTAATTGGTTATTTTAATAAATTGTTAACAATAAACGCCAATCCTTATTTATTTTATTAAATCTAGCCAAGTAAGATATTAAAAAGTAAATTCACAAACTAAATTTTTAGGGTTCCGTAGTCAACTAGGAACCCTTATAGTTTCGCCATGTCTGTCCGTCTGTCTGTCTGTCTGTCTGTCCGCGGCTAAGCTCAGAGATCGTTAGTACTAGAAAGCTGTAATTTGGCATGAATATACATATCAGTCACGCCAACAAAGTGGTAAAATAAAAAATAGAAAAATAATTTTTTTTAGGGTACCTCCCATAGACGTAAAGGGGGGGTGATTTTTTTTTTCTCAACTAATCCTATAGTGTGGGGTATCGTTGGATAGGTCTTTTAAAACCATTGCGGGGTTGCTAACATGATTTTTCTATTCAGTGATCTGTTTGCGAAATATTCAACTTTAAAGTGAAAATTTTCATTAAATTCGAGCGTCCCCCCCCCTCTAAAATCTAAACTGTTAGGTGGAAAAATTTGAAAAAATTCAGAATGGTAGTAAATATATCAAATTTACTAGGAAAATTATAGCGGCTAAGATTGCTTGGAAATTATTTGTAGTTTAAGAGTAAATAGCAGCCTAAGGTATAAAACATACCTAAACTTGGATGATTCCGTACACATACGAAATCCTTAGAAAAATATTACTTGATTTTTTTGTAATGGCTACGGAACCCTACCTTGTGCGTGTCCGACACGCTCTTGGCCGGTTTTTCTTAATTGGCAGTATGTCATTGATAGTCAATAAAAGAAAATACGACCCACTAAAACAAAAGACAATCTCTTTGCTGGCCTTGGCCAGCAATGTTTGTATGAAATTCCATTATTGTCGTCTAATTTGAAATTAGAACGAATCTTCCTCAACTGCTATACAATGGCATACTTCGTGTTCTATTGTCACGACTATAAGGACCACATTTCCTTGGATGTTTGAGAAAAATACATTTTTCATGGCACTTGCTCGTCAATGGTGTTATTCCGTGCCTGTATACTAAATGACAAAGGCCTAATTTGTTCTTAAGGGAGTTATGGATTTACGCACAGTTTTTCTTCCAAAGGGAGTTCTAACTTTAGTTTTAAAATTTGCAAACAAGTTACTAGGTATGTAATTTCAGACTAAGGAAGTTTCAAGTCAGCCAACGTTTTATTTATATCTTTAAACTTAGCTATAACTCAATTTTACAACACAAAACTTATCTATGCTTCATGAAACTTCGTTATTTTTATATTTGAAATTTAATCAAATAGTTTTGCAATAATTGTAGTAAGTATTTTTTTAACATGTTGGCAGAATCTGGCCGTATGACCATTCGAATTCTAAACTAAACACAGTTTACATTATTTATGGTAGATGACTCGAAAAAGTGACAATATGTATTGGCGGGTAGCCAATATTTTATTCAATTTAAGTAAGTTTTTAAGTAAGTAAGTAATAATTTAATTTTTGGATTTTTTTTCCTCGCAATGTGATGAAAATCATTGTGTGTATCACGGGCAGTAAGGGGATTACAAACTCGAGTCAATAACCTCCCTCCGCCTTCGGCGTCGGGCTTCTAATAGACTCGCGTTAATAATCCCCTACTTACGGCCCTTGATGCACAATGTCCTATTTCTCAAACATGCAATAATAATAATAATAATAATAATAATAGTTTAATTCAGACAACGTCCATATTTTGTTAGATACATAATTCTTACATCCTATGTTAGTAATTGACACAATAAATACACAGTCATGAAATAATAATAAATATGTTTATTACATTAGAATATGTTGTACACACTTCCCCGCGAGCCCATGTGTACAACATTCCAATGTCTCGACATTGCGCAGGCAGGGTACTCCAACACCAGGCGCAGGAGACTGTTGGAACTGTCCCGTATGCGTCGCATCAAGGAGGCAGTTCTATTGCGTATTATTGCACCGAAGCTATCGGTACCTGCCTCAGCGAACATACCTGACGCACTGCAGAAACGTGGCAGTCCCAACAGCATCCTAAAGCCGTTGTTATACTGGACGCGCAGGGCACTGAACGCCTTTTTTGTATAATTCGTCCACAGGCTGCACGTATAAAAAGTCTGACAAAACGCCTTAAACAGGGTTATTTTGACACACCCGTTACACCGCGCAAACCTGCGAGCCAACATATTACCGCGTACGGCCAGTGCCCTGCGCTCCCTTTCTATGTCTGCATCATCCTGGAGATTCTCGGTAACCCAGTGTCCAAGGTACTTAAAGCGCGACACTCTTTTAAGAGGAGCACCGTTCAAATGCACAGTTGGAACCGTGCCAAGCGCCTTATTGCCCGCTTTGAACACAAGTAGCTCGCTCTTGCTAACATTGTACCTCAGACCATGGGCAGCCGCAAACTCCTCACAAATTTTCAGCAGCCTCACGAGCGCACTGATCGACGGGCACAGCAATGAAATATTGATGTTATGTTCCTTATAATAGGCTCGAAGTAACACGTTGCAGGTGCAGCTAGACGAGAGGTCAATAATGTAATATCATACAACATTGCCGGCCTAGGCCGGCAAAGTGATATTTTTTAATTTCCATTCCACACGGAGTGACACGGCATCATGGCAATCAGCCATTAAACAACTATAAGCAATATTTGCTTTTTGGTTCATTATGACATTTTGCCACCACGCGTATTAAAAATAAATATTTATGAATTATCTCGGTTTTCTAATAAATTCGAGTTGGAAATAAAATTAAATAAATAGTAATAAATGTGTTAGTTATGTTTTTTTTTATCTAGTTTACTTATAATTCCTCTAGAAATAAACTTTCTTTTATTGGAGATTTTTTTAAATTTATTTCATTGCATGTTTGAGAAAAGCTCTATACAAGCCTCTGCCGCGAACAGTGGCCTCTGCAGTTACTATTAAGCTGAGCTTAACACTAAATCTAGTTTATTTTTCGTGAAAGTGGTTCTGAAGTGTAGTAATAATAGTAACCCATGATTGTTGTATCACCGTTTAATAAGACAGATAGCAAAAAAGCGATTATTAAAAAAAATTTTAACTTACTTAAACTTTAGTTATGGGGTAGGTACATTTTACTTCCGTTTACGAATTAGGAGGTAATCCGTAATATATAATTTATAGATATAGATGAGAAAGTTGAGTTAAATAAAATAGGGCCCAATCGACTTTAATAGTAATTGCTGATTTTTATCAATATGTATTAGAATATAAAGTTAAAATAATATCCAATACTCCCAGTCTCTTTTTGCCGGCCATAACTTCCGCTAGACGCTTCAAAGTCCCAGAAAAAATATCAAGCTGATTCTTGATTTTTCGTATACCTAGATGTTGCTTTGGGAACCATTTCAAAACTATTTATTTGGGATTATCCAGACAAATCGGAAGGGCGAAATATCTCCCGTGAGCATTTACACATTTTAGAATAGAAATAGTACATTATTGTCGTGGCCTGGAAGTAAGCCATTGCTGGCTGAGTATGAGTATTAAACGGACGAGCTTGCGAGTCCGTTTAACTAATACGAAGCCAGCAATTGCTATTCCAGCCGAGACTAATATAAAGCTTTTCTCAAAAATGGTGAAGGAAAAAAAATTTAATAAACTTTTATTAACTTAAATATGTACAAAGAATTGCAAATCACTTAAAATTAAATGTCATTAAACCCTTTCCCGCCTTTATTCATTAAAAAAAAACTGCATGTGTATTTTTCTACCGAAAACACCACAAGCTGTTTCAAACACAATAAAAAAAGTCTGGAGTTCCAATAAAACAACTGATACCGGTCATTTGAGATGGCTGTATACGAATAGTGCCAACTTATTACCATGGCCGTTTTAACTTTTTAAAAAGTTTGAGACTCGACAATAATGGATTTTGTAGGTATACGACATTGTTGTCGAGTTTATCGAGCCTGCAATATTTTTAACTTTTTAATTTTTTTACTTACCATAAATCTAGCACTTCACGTTCTGATATGTAAAGAATAATGGCAACTCTTACGGATATTTTTGAGAAAAGATCTTATATTACAAAACACGTTACAGTTTCTGTGTTATAGTTTAAAGGTGGAAATATAATAAATGCAGTACACATGTGACGCCCTGCAAGGGCATGCATGGCATTTTACCCTTGCGCCCACAATGACGATGCTGTTTCTTTATGTATTGGGGAAGATTCGCTCTTCTGATTTGTCTGGGTGATCATTATCTAATATATAAAAATCTCGTGTCACGGTGTTTGTTACCGAACTCCTCCGAAATGGCTTGGCCGATTTTTATGAAACTATTTTCTCTACACTCGGTAAGTCTGAGAATAGGTCGTAGGCTATTTTTTATCCCCCCGCCCCCATTCTTCGCGGACGGAGTCGCGGGCAACAGCTAGTAATAATATAGTTTTGACATAGTTCCTTAAGTAACATAATAAGAAAATCAAGTATCGGAAAGTTATTAAATATTTTTTCGGAGATTTAGATCATCTAGCGGAAATTATGTTATGGCCTGAAGAAAGTGTCTAGGAGTGTTAAATATTGTTTTGTGTTTTGTAATCATATTCTATACGATATAGGTATCACACAGATACCATACGATTTACGTAAATGAGCGATTAGAATTTAAGTCAAGGGAGCCCTATTCTTACCGACCTTTCTCACCCAATATTTGTAAATTAGCCATCTCCTCGATTTAGCAGGTAGCCTGCGTACCTACTACTACTACTATACTAAGTATGTACTTAATACTCCAGATTTTGTCCTTCAGAAATAGTTATTCCTGGCGGTTTTAGATTTTGAACCATGATTCTGATTTTTTTAGAGTTTTTATCTGAACATAAAACATTTTTTATCTAAATTTACTGATCTTATCTTGTCCTTATTTTAACTTCATTATGTTCCAGTCTTATGAATAAAGTTATTAGGTAGCTATTTATCGGTATTATGCATAAGGGTCAATCAACTTTTTATTGTAAACGATTTTCTGCTACTTTCTATGAAAACCGAAATAATTAAAAAACTGATTATTTTTCCTTATTTAAAGTATACTTTTCAAAACCCTAGATTTTTGTAGTCAATAATGGTGTAATTGCCATATTTATTTTATTTTGTTTAGCTTCTATTTCGTGGGTGACCCAGGGGACAATGTTGTAAACAGTTTATCTAATTACTGCAAAGTCATGGTTTCACTAACCAGAGATTACAGAGTTACTTGTAAAGGAGTAAATAGAAATTTACAAAAAAAAGTTGATTGACACATAAATCTGTTTATTAACAATCCATTTCAAAAACTAAAACCAGTTAAGTCAAATATCATGCTTGTGCGTGACGCGTAGACGTGAAATAGTAAAATAATATCGAAGAAAATAATTAATTTTATTTCATGGATACCTATAGCTTAGACCTCCGCAAAGTACTTAACGCTTGGTATAATAAATAAAGGACCTTATATCGTGAAGATTTACTTACATTGTCAGAATCTTAATAATCACTGGCAGATAGTGTGAAGCTTTAATTTTATCTATTCATGCTCTTCGGACGGAGTGCCAGCATGCGATGCCAAGTACTTACTGAATAACACCAATTGGTTAATAAAAGTTTGAGGACACTCTTCAAAACTGTCTAAGTCTACGTGACTACGTGTAACAACAAACAAGGAGTAAACAAGGAGTTTCAAAATGAAACCGGAATAAGACGCTGATTGGGTTAATTTGTCTGAACACTTCTCTAATGTTTTCCATTTTTTTTATTTGTGGTTGACAAAATGCCTCCATCCATTGGTCAATGTTCAAAGTGAACGGCGTTAAAGGCGTGCCCAAACCTTGAATTTAAAATTTCTATTAAAAAAGTTGAACTAACCCTATCATTATGCTGAAATATTTCAGATTTAATTTCATACACCTCATAAACACTTACGCGAATTGACATGAACTTTGTTTACTTATGATTTTTTGGTACATACTTTACAGAGGAAATATTCCACATCTTGGTCCCTTATATACATCATAATCATAAGTACCTAAGTCTACAATATTGTCGATTTATTTATATGCGAATTGTACAGTCCTTATAATTTTACTATTAGCGATATGGGAATGATAGGCACCTCAGTAACTTCTACCTACAAATATACCGACGATCAGAAAAATTACGATGAATGTGGAGAGTTACAACAAAGTGATTCCTTATTTTTTTTCGCCTAACACTTGAATTTATTGAAACATAAATTATCACCGTGTAGGCTTACAAAATTTACGATGTATAAGCTTTCCTTTTATTTTATCGACGAATTTTAAAGCAATTATATACATATAATAATAATTTTGCGATATGTATCTTAACAATAAAAAACGCTGATAGCAAACCTGGTAATGCGCTCAAACCGTTATCTTATCAATTAGAGGCTTACTTGAGACATCGATCATCGCTCTAATTACGTACCTGCTGTCGATAATGTTAATCGTGGGGCGA
The DNA here is from genome assembly GCA_947859365.1 of Archips crataeganus. Classification (NCBI taxonomy): domain Eukaryota; kingdom Metazoa; phylum Arthropoda; class Insecta; order Lepidoptera; family Tortricidae; genus Archips; species Archips crataeganus. The sequence goes on along the minus strand of OX402045.1, from coordinate 24,248,610 downwards.
TGTTTGTGTCTAGTTCCCTGAAGCAATCCCTATAGGTAAATAAATTACCTCTTTCAGATATCGGACGAACAATCCAAAACTCATTTTGCAGAACATCACTAAATACTTAATATAAATCTCGGTAGTTATTAAATTTATTAACATAAAGAATATCACCAAAGGACCTGGCTTGATATATATTTACAAGAACACAGTATTAACACAGTATTGGGTACCCAATACTGTGTTATTTACCCTAAACGATTTGATCTACGCATCTTCCAGAGGAAACAGAAGTATATTCGTCGTAATAAGCGACAGCTTATCGTGAAATTAGTCATTGAAATTAAAGTATCAAACGGAAATATGTAAATATACTCTTACTCGTACATATCGGAAAATATTGAGATTGTAACATCATTGGTAATTTCTGAAGCATACCTAACATTGAAATAATACTTACTTATTCAATTTTATTCTAAGGGAAGAAGTCCCGAGATCCAGAGTCATAGGAGTCTTCCTGACTTTATCAATATTATTCCAACTGCTCATGGCTATTGAAACCAAGGTACCAAACATAGGTAGTGTAGTTGTTGTGGTTCATACTAAGCATGAGTCATATGACAGCTTTCAGCAGTACAAGGTATGACACATATTCCTATCTAGGCATTCCTATATTATACACTTATGGGCTAGTCATGTCCGGGTTATTTATTCCTGCGTGGCCTTGATACGACTATGTCGATAGCCTTTTGACTTTTGGATTTTTATACATGAAGATTTCATTAGATTTCTCGTCATAGCCGTCGAATAAGGGTGCGGTCTAGATTACTTTATTCATGCATGACCGGAATATTAAGAGAGGACTAACTAGCTAGTTACCTACCTACAAACAGAAAACAGGTATCGGGAAAGTACGTAATATATTCAATATCTTATCGCCTTATAATTATGTAAGTATCTCTCTGCCACTGGCCTTGTAAATAATTTAAAGCAGTTTGCATATGATAGGTCGAAGAAAGCCTTTTTAATTTGAACACATCGCCTGGTGTTGCGAACTGGAAGGGGTAGTAAATGTTACGTTTTCAAAGCAATTGATCGTCAGTACTAGTATGTGCACAAACACGGCTTGTCTTATCTTGCCGCACTTGACGCCTTCGCGATAAATATTTCAGAATAACTCTACTTACTCCATCCCTCTAACGTTTATGTACAAGTACCGCATGGAATTTAATGATTCACAATATTGTTTATCTGATTTTGCTACTAAGTTTTGAACTATTGATAATATTATGTTTATGTACCTACTAATAAAGGTGCAACAAGGTGCTTAGGCTAAGTGAAGCAAAAAACTTTTGTAACTATTAGTAAATTTAAGCATGCTTCTATAAAAATATTGCAAAAATATTATAAGAGCGGCATAAAGTACTATCAGAAAGTACAGTATGTTGGTACACAATACATTAGTAGATTGTACACCAAGGGGATAAAGCACTGCATTATGTCACGGGCGCGATATTGAATCCTGAGCGTATCGAGGGACTCCAAATTTAACTCCCGAGCGTAGCGAGGGGGTTTCTAGTTGATTCCCGAGCGAAGCGAGGGAATTAAGATGGAGTCCTGAGAGCAGTGAAGGATTTAAGCGCGCCCAAGGCCAAATCAGTTGTATCCCCGAGGAGTATACTCTACTTTTCTCACCTTTTGCGAGACAATAAAAACCAAGGCTACTAGAAAAATACTCGAAATAGACCCAGAAGCACTGATTCTGACACTGACTTTGCAGTTTCTTTGCTTTTCGCAGTTTTCCATTTGTCGAAATCTTTGTAAGCTTTTTAGTATTTTTCCTTCGACTTCTCTGGGAGTACATTATTAACCATTTCTAAGGCCGGCTTGCGCAGACTTGGGTTAGCTACTTAACTCCGAGCGAGTTAACTGCTAACCCAGGGTTAACAAGTGTCAAAATATATGGAACTGTCATTCTTAACCCAGGGTTACCAATTTTTTTTTTTACCCTGAACTGTGCAAGTGGTCCTAAGGCGTCTAATTTAATGGAATCAGGAGTCAAATCACTTTCGTCACTCGATATTTTCTTAATGTTTTATCTTCTTTTGCAGTTTTGATGCTTAAAATTGCAGCGTGTTGAAACACTCGCGGCTTTTGTTTAAGTATTTGACTTTGTTTTCGTTCGGCCGCGGAACTGCAAATAAATGAGGTGCAGCGCGGCCCGCGGGCACCGCGGGGCTGGGCACGTTGAGCACCAGCACCAGCACGTGCACGAGCTGCGCGCCGGCCAGCACGCGGGGCGATTTTGAAATTAGACTTTAAGTGCATACCAATAAGAACTACGAGAAGTGAGAATCACATTACTGCCCGGCGGGTTATAATGAAATTCAGTACAAAATTACTGCCCGGCGGGTTATAATGAAATTCAGTACAACATTACGCCCCGGCGAAAGCCAAGGGCTATAATGATTTACTTTGAGAGAGATTTGCATGATATATAATAAGGTATTGTCGAGCAGGTGGTGTGAAATAGTACATTATTGTCGTGGCCTGGAAGTAGGCAATTGCTGACTGAGTATGAGTATTAAACGGACGACCTTGCGAGTCCGTTTAACTAATACGAAGCCAGCAATTGCTATTCCAGCCGAGACTAATATAAAGCTTTTCTCAAAAATGGTGAAGGAAAAAAAATAGAATAAACTTTTATTAACTTTAATAGGTACAAAAAAATGCAAATCACTTAAATTAAATGTCATTAAGCCCTTTCCCGCCTTTTTCCATTAAAAAAAAACTGCAGGTGTATTTTTCTACCGAAAACACCACAAGCTGTTTCAAACACAATAAAAAAAGTCTGGAGTTCCAACAAAACAACTGATACCGGTCATTTGAATTGGCTGTATGCGAATAGTGCCAACTTATTACCATGGCCGTTTTAACTTTTTAAAAAGTTTGTGACTCGACAATAATGGAATTTGTATGCGACATTGTTGTCGAGTTTATCGAGCCTGCAATGTTTTTAACTTTTTAATTTTTTACTGACCATAAACTATGCACTTCACGTTCTGATACGTAAAGAATAATGTCAACTTTTACGGATATTTTTGAGAAAATGTATTTCTCGTATTTTTACTATGAAACTTTAGAACTATGAAATTTGGTAAAACTTGTAGTAATAGACGATATTATAGGGTATAGACGAAAATCTGAAACTACTATAGTACATTTGTAACTAAATCATAAAAATATAGATAATTAGTCTTTATTTAAAGTACGTAATCCTAATCAATCGTTGAGGTTAAGCAACGGTATCTCTTGAAAAATATCTCTTAAATATATCTCTTACCTTGAAACTTAAAATTTTCACCAATTATTTTATTTTATTTTTTATTTGTCCATGTGGCCGGTATAACAGCAAATAATAAAAATATAATTAAATTAAACATTAAGCGGGTCCCGACTAACCAATATAAAATGGGACTGCACACTTTTACTTTGAATCAGGGCTCTGCTAACACTGGATTATTATAGTTACGGCTGTTTACGGCGTATGTTTTAACATACCTAAAAATTTGTACAGAACCCAAGCTGCGCAAGTCCGACTCGCACTTGGCCGTTTTTTTACTACAGTCAAGTGTCCCCCTCCCATCTATACAAGCAAATTAATACGTTGGCTTGAAAATGCTGATATAAATGGAAATTGAAATATGTTTAACGAATTTAATAGGAAACTAACATAGCTTAGTAGGTATTAAGTACAGGTTAATAATTAATTAATAATCCGTCACAACTTAAAATTGAATTTTGTCCGCATATCAGTACGGAACCCTGTGCTACGCGTGGTCTGACATGTTTTAGGGTTAAGCACCCAAAGGGTAATAACGGGACCCTAACATTGAGACTCCGCTGTCCGCCTGTCTGTCCGTCAGTTACCAGGCTGTATCTCATGACCCGTGATAGCTAGACAGTTTAAATTTTCCCAGATGATGTATTATAGCTGCCGCTATAACAACAAATACTAAAAATAAAATAAAGTTAAAAATTGAAGGGGGTTGTCATACAAGAAACGTGTTTTTTTCAGCGTTTTTAACTCTATCTTTATAATGGCGTTAATTAGACACTTGAAATTTGCACCGATTATGTATTACTGTGGCCGGTACAACAAAAAATGATAAAAATATAATTATATTAAATGTTAACGAGGGTCCTGATAACCAATATGAAATGATCTCACACTGCGTACATTTTACTCAGAAGCTGGGTAGTAGAAACTAACACTGGATTATTATTGTTACGACTGTTTACGGCGTATGTTTTGACACACCTAAAAATTTGTACGGAACCCTCGGTGCGCGAATCCGACTCGCACTTGGCCGGTTTTTATATTTATGTCTGACAGACTAGTGACACTTGTTAGTTTCTTAAACAATTGAGGAACTATAGTTATCATAATTGTTATACTTATTTGATGACCTTTTATACACATGCACTTTTGCATGTGCACATTATGGTTGTGGCGGAGGAAACTAAGTAACAGTTTACCTTGGCTAAAGACCGAACGCAAATAGGTAGGACGCAGTTTTCTGGACCCTTGTTTTAAAGGATTTGTACGTGTACTTTCTCAGGGACCCTTATAGGATCAGGATCACTTCATTGTCCGTAGATTTGTCGCTCCGTCTAGTCCCTTTTTAGGGCTCCGTAGTCAACTAGGAACCCTTATAGTTTCGCCATGTCTGTCCGTCTGTCTGTCCGCGGCTATGCTCAGAAACTGTTAGTACTAGAAGGCTGTAATTTGTCACGCCGACAAAGTGGTTAAATAAAAAAAACTAAAACAAATTTTTTTAGGGTACCTCCCATAGACGTAAAGTGGGGGTGATTTTTTTTTCTCGACTAACCCTATAATGTGGGGTATCATTGGATAGGTATTTGAAAATTAATAGGGGTTTTGTAAAACCATTTTTTGATAAAGTGAATATTTTCGGAGATATTCACTCCAAAAGTTCAAAATAATGTGTCCCCCCCCCTCTAACTTTTAAACTGCACGTTTAAAAAATATGCAAAAATCACGTAAGTTAAACCTAATAAAAATTTCCAGGAAAATTATTTTCAACTTAATCAGTTGAGCAGTTTTTAAGTTTTTGTAAAAAATATTTCTAAACTAAGATTGTAATTTAACCTTCATTGCAAGCATTTTTTTTCTTTAAGTACCTATAAGATCACGCTAACAGTATCTTCTTTCAAATAAAAAAAATATATTACATCTGAAAAACAATCAACATACATACTAGTTCTAGTAGACTGCAGTAGATTAGTTACCCTATTCGCCGATAGATGGCGCTGTACCGCCGACGTTGGGACTAAAACAACCACATTAATAAAGTATGCAAAGATTTTTTCGTACTTGCTACGGAACCCTATCTTGGGCGTGTCCGACACGCTCTTGGCCGGTTTTTTTATATTATTTGTGTAGGTATACCACCTGTTAATAACTTTTATTTTAATACTGGATGAAAAAACCCCTGTGTAATTCCCGTTTCCATGGGAATTCCGGGAAAATATATACCCTATGTCTCTCGCGGAACTGCGACGAATCTAATGACACCTCACACTTCAAAATCCATTTTGCCGTTTAGGCTGCAGGGCGTGCCAAAGAATGATACATATATGCATACATACATACGTAAATACATGCGCTCGAAAAACATAACTCTCCTTCGACAGTCGGGTGAAAAAGTTAAAATAAATATCAAGTACTCTTGCTCTAAGCTGTAAGATGCAGTCAGCTCGTAAAGTTACGTGTCTGGTTAATAATATACGGTTCCCCGGCAAAATAATTTATTTGGTCCTTAAGATTTTACAATTGGTCAGCAGAAAAGAAATGTCTATTTAAGAAGTTTATCTGATAGGCATGGATTGATTTAGAAATGTTTCCTGGCTTATAATTTTATTGTTATCTAACAAGCCGTTTGGGCTAATCGTGTACATCGTATAAACATGAAAGACTCACTCATAGTGAAAATAAACGGATCACTCACGTCTTAAAACGAGTTTAACTAGACATGTTACGGGCTAATCCGTAGCCCTTCTTCTTGGAATTAAAGAACTTTAGCCCTTCTTCTTTAGCCCTTTTTCTTTGACTCCAAGAAGAAGGGCTACGGATTAGCCCGAAACTCGTTTTAAGACTTGAGTGATCCGTTTATTTTCACTACGTGTACATCGTACACCTATGTTGCCTATTTAATTATGCCCTATCGTCATTAAAAGTTATTTAAAATACTACTTATGCTGGGAAATTATATTTTCAACATGAGTATAAAAAAGTTGTTTTGAATATAACAACACGATAGTAATAAAACAAATTGTTTATATACATATATTGATATTGACTAAATACAACCACTCAAGTAAACATAGCACCGATCTTTGTAAGAGTTGCGCCCGTTCTTAATAGCAATAATGCAATTTTTGTTAGGCAACCAAAATTGAAAATTCTGCCAGTCTTCCGTAAGCTTCCTAAAATTTGATTAAATGTAGGTGCATCCTTGCAGCTCAAACATTTAGTTGAGTGTACCTACATAAATTAAAGCAGTCCATATGTAATTAGCTGCTGATTTATTTAGAAATGTTTGCTGACCATAAGTTGCTGATTAACTTGCCATTTTGACTAATCGAATATGTTTTTCTGTTCACGAAAATACGATACTTTACTAACCACTTAAAAAGAAACCCACAACAAATAATTACTAAAATGTTTTCTGTTCAGTTGGCCTGAAAGACAGACGTGAATCTGAGTCTGACCCAGTAGTTTGAAACTGCCCGCCCTTTTTCTTGACATATAAGGACAATTCTGTTTCATGGGAAATCACATGAGAACTGTGAAGCATCACTGTCAATCGAGAAGCGACGAGAGGTTGATATCAGATAGCAAATAATGTATGATAGTGGTTCAAATACAAACTCATGATAATATTCAGTCAATCGAATATGACTTAAGACTTAATATCTAGGGCAGTGAAGTCATTTTAGATATACCCGATGAACGGCAGATAGTAAATCGGTTGTAAGCTTAGCATGACAGCCTCAACGCAGATGTCAATATCTGCGAGATGACAGAACACTTGATGTTCTCACCTCTTCGGTCTGATATCGTCAATCACAACTTAATAACACGGTGACAATTTTGTATGTTCAATAAAAATTATTAAGTTACGGATGTTAACTACTTGCAAATTAAATTTAAAATTATTTCTTCTTTGAAACTGCTATACATAGATTAATAATTAAAATTCTATTAAGATTAAAAATACTGTTTTACGTATACCTATGCCTAGTTACCTACTACGAGCCAGACGCCTCTCATATAACGTTAACTTTTTCGTTGATTTGAAGAGAAATAGTTCTTCCAAAAAATATAAGCAGCTACTAATTTCCTAATTACAACTATACTATGACAAAGTGTGATGAAAATAATATTGTATTATATTGTAGTTTGATATTGTGGAAGCGGAGATGGGTGTGGACCTTTGTATGACAATATTTAACGCATACAGAGCATACATTCAATTGTAATCATAACAGTAACCAATGCTAACATACTTAATTACTTGAAGCTTTTTATTTTTTAACAAATGTGCACCGTTGTATTTAATGCTTTGTATTGTCTGAAATAAATGATTACAATAAAATAATTTAGTCGCGCTAGAGCTAAACTCTTTGTGTCAATTTCTGTGAAGTAGACATGCTTATAGTTTATCGTTCAGCATTTTTGGTCGAAATTTTGTAATAATAACTGGAGATCCGATAGCAGAGCGTACTTAGTAGATATTTATTTGTTATCAGCGTTATCGCGACTGGTGTGCGCTCCTCGCGCCCGGCCGGTCCCTACGATCATGTAGCCTTTCGTGCTTGCTCTAATAGGGTATCAATATTCACATTTTGTACCTATTAACGGTACGTTGGACGCTGATATTTTTTTTTATATTGTTCTGACGACTACGTCAAATCCTTCAGTCATCTTGTAACTTCTAAATAGAGATTCTGGCTGCATTGTAGAATTTGGCGAAAGCCAAAATCTGGCTATTAACGAGTCTGATGGAGATCGCATTACCCATCAAATAAATGATCTAAGGATTTATCTGGATAGTTTGAGTAACTGTACCATAAACTAATCATACCAAAATCGCATCAAACCTAACAGTACATACCTAACTGATACCGTGATATCGGTGCGATTGATCTAGTTTGTTAACATAATGTCGCAAATTAATAAATGCTATAGTATTATATAGTGCTTAAAATGTTATAGTAGGTATATAACAATAAATATTTAGCTCGCCACTTGATGTAACTTTGCATTTAGTACCAATTAAGTGACGAATTTTAATACCTTTCATGTAGGTATGCTTTACAATAACTTTATTGTTTTGTTTGTTACCTTATGCGTGTATTAATTGGAATTTATGCGACAGATTATTTATAGGTATGCTGAAAATGGGTCACGGTTAGCAACGGGATGCACCGTGCACTCATTGTTCGTTACATCATGGGGGTAGTGCAATGACCCCTATTAGATTTATCGCAGGTTTCTTTAGATATGCAAAACGTTATCTCGTTTATCTTAACTAGGTGCTAATGTGAGACCGGTTATCTTAAACTTTTGATAATCGTATCTAACAGATACAGCCTAGGCCCTAGTCGAACAGCTGTAGCAACCCGCGGCGCGCGTAAACTCGCTTCACCCTTCCGCTTGCGCCTCTTGTTATTAGTATTTGTGGTGATATACCATTATGTAGGTACTGGTAATGGGATAGTCGTAACCCTGAAAAACAAGTGGCATAAAGTATATTGTTATGTTTAATGCTTTCACACTTAAATCAGTGGTGAGTCATGATCGTTCGACGGGGACCTAAAACAAAGTACCTACCTAATAAATAAGTAGCCTTTCCACCTATCTACGAAAAGGTAGGTTTGTATGACGGAATTGTATAAGTGATGATGGAGCGTTGTGCAAGCGAGGGGTCTTAGCTGCGGCCGCGCCGCTTCGCGTTGGGTGTGTTCGCGAGTGAAGTGATAAGGCGAGCAAACAGCGCCAACGGCAAATATTTGTAGGGGCCGTCGCCCCCGCCGCGCGCCGCGCGCCGCGCGCCGCGTCCTGCACCTCCCTTTTGATGCCCTTAGTCTTCCCTCGACATCATCAGGACCTTTCATCCTGCTTACTAACTTTTTGCAATTACGTACTTCGCTGCACCTGCGTAGCTGTAGTGCAACAAATAAACGCATCTAACTGAATAGACTATTTAAAGCTGGTGGCGCATCGCCTATCTCTGTATCCCAAGATATCGCGATAGCATCCCCGATATGAAGTAATTATCAGATAGAGGCCTACAGATTTGATTAGGAAAACTCGTATCTGTACCGCCCGCCTCATTACACTCAACACGGCGCTCGAGCACCCATTGTTAAGATAAACTATCTGAGAAAAGTTAACATATCTATGTCCAGGCCAATGTAACAGTGGTTGTTGAAGCGGCGCATTGTCTCTCTTGCTGCGCGAGGGGTGGCCTGCTGGCAGCATTCGTTCCCGAGCAGTGTTAGTGCAGTGGTGTAGTGCGGTGTGGCAGTAGAGTGATTGTTTGAGTCATCGGGCGGCGGCGACACGCACCTAATCCCTAGCGCGGATCTGATAGCTCGACACATCGACGGATTATTGATGGGCGCCGCTCGACCTCATCGCGATCTTATCAGTTGTTTTTTTGTCGAATGTTTTCCGTGAAAAGCTAATAAAACGTGGCGACGTCGACGGGTGCGGGACGCGCGGGCGCGGGCGCGGCGTACGTGACGCGCGATGGCCGCTGATAACGCAGTGCCATATTGTTTCAGCAGCCCCTCCGCCGCGCCGCTCCCCTGCCTGCCAGCCTTGCTGCTGCATGAGTATGTAGCACGTACTCGTATTGTTGTTCTACGGTATAGAATCACGCGCAGTGTTCGTGACACTTCTAAATTTCCACACGAAGCTACATAATTATTATGTAAACAATACTTACTGTTTTGTAATTATACCACTTCCACCGACATCAAATTAACGTTTACTCAACTAATGCATCAAAATTAGGTTCAGATATTTATTATAGGCACCATCCCGTACTTTATTTTCATGGGTTCTTGCAAGCTCTTTTAGAAGTAGGTAATACTTACATACCTATAGTTGAAGTATCTAGTAGGTTATAAGTGCTATAACTCCTTTTTTTTTTGCACACAGAGAGTAGGTATCTACTTACTCATTTTTTTTCAATACAAAACCTTTGCTTTCTTTAGGAAAAGTAACAGGTATAAATTGTTACTTTTCGACATTTTTTTGTCTTTACTAACATTTTTGGGTAAACATTATTGTTTATGATTTATGATAAAAATAAATCCAAATGAATATGTATACATCAGTTTTATTAGAAGTGTACTTTTGACTGCTAACATAATATTTACACAGTACAATATAGAATATGTGCACCTGCTGGAAACAAAAGGCACATGGCTGTAAATATTAATTATATTTATGAAACCCGTAAACGCATGATGAGGCATATTCAGCGCCTACCTACTTTCGCACAATTGATTTTGATTTCTTTTAACACCAGCAGCCCCCAGCAGTGAGCACTACGTTACCGTTAACTTTAAATCGTAACTCTACAAGCTATCTATTATAACATGTATGTAATATAATATTATTTTTGTTTAACATGCAGTCAATTTACTGAAAAAAAAATACTAAAAATATTGTTACATAATCCTCCACATAGGAACTGTTCATGCCTCATGGCTCATGGCCCTGCAACAGTGAAGATTCGAGTTTGCTAGAGGCATCAAAACTAAAATATTGCGGGGATAATGATATTGAAAGACACTGATAACCTGCCACGATCGAAGAAGGCAGATATCTGAGGACTGGAACCAGATCATTGCTAGCGTGTATAGTTCTACACACGCCTTCAAGTTTTTCGGTGAAAGCAAGAGGCTTTGCACTTTTTCCTTTTACCTTATTTGCATTTCATTAAACTATAACGTCTATTCTACAACTAACGCATAAGTTATTTTGTAACACTTATGTACCTACAAGTCAATCAGGAATGAAATCTATTGAGCATCAAGCGAGTTATTAGCTCGTACATGTCACAAGCTATCTCAACAATATAGTGGGTATCAATAGGTACTACGGCTATGTTGATAAAAACGTACCTACCATTGTACCTATAGGGACTTCACAGCACATCTTTATCTTCAAATTAGTCTGACATCACTCAAACTATTCACTTTTTATACTTTAACAGCAACTTAATAAATACATTTCTGGAATGATTAAGAAAGTCATGGAGTTTATAATATTATTAAATAAGAACAGCTAGGTACTAATTCGTTACTTTTTAATATTTACTCAGCGAATAGGAAGTATTGAATGAATAGTCACCTCGTCACTACTTATTTAAGTACTCAAACACGACGACACGGTTTGAATTGTTACTTTATTAGGTAGTTAACGTGTATGACTACTAAGGAATAAAATAATGTTAGGGATGCTTTGGGCACAGTCTCATAGTCTTTATATATATTTGGTAACAATAAATACGCATTTGTATAACATACAAACCCGAAGATTTAAATCTAAATGTGACGCGCAATAGGCTAACCTCATTTTGATTTAGCGAACCTTGACTGAAGGTTACTTAATATCAAATAAAGCAGAATTTGTGAAGAAAAGTTACTTAACTTTATTGTATAAGAAATACTAAGGTTTATTAATAATCACTTAGTAAGCACATTGTAGGATTCTGAAATAATTTGTGTATATAATGGGTTCAATCGGAATTATGACGATAATATTACTTATTTGTTTAGCTTAGGTGAAATGGTAACCAACCGACCTCTCGTTTAAAACAATGTACCAATATAGATAATAATATGAAAGGTCACAGGTCACCTTTACAACCTATGACCTAGGTAGTCCGACTGTCATGATGTAACCTTAACTGTGCTCCTACTAAGTTTATTTGTACAAAAAGAGTAATTTAGCAAAATTGGGCATTATATTTTAATTTCAGTAAATTTATAGTATAATAATGTTTCCATCTACACATACACTAACTTATTTTACTACAGTGTCCTTTCATATTTCGCTAACGCGGAAATCATATTTACAAAATAAAATATTATATCTGACTGTACACATTGAATATTTGGTCAACTAGCTACGACTCTTTGGCCGAACTCGCTCACTTCTCTAATCTAAATTACTTATGAAATAAAGTATTCGACTTAATTAACTGAGATTCTATATTATTATTCTCAATATTTTATATATTATATTACTTTACGCAGAGAGTTTGGCGCTTTATCCAGCTAACATCAGTTTGTTCCGCCGTAGTGAGTGACGATTACGACACATTAGCGAATATCTACTTATACGTATAATAATAGAAAAATATTATGACATTTTAAAAGTACCTACTCGTGAATTCCGATTCGAGCTAAGTGTTTTCGTGACGCTATTGTGTTGCGAAAGTTACTGGAAACTGTGCGGAAATGACGGTGTTTCCGTTCTAGCGGTCGTCGCCGCGGAATGAAATAGTGTAGTCGACGACGTCGTTTCCCGAAGCCGTCGTGACGACGTGGCGCGTCGATGGCAGCAGGCGCGTGCGCGGCTCAGCTGCCTATGGAGACGACTGTGGGGCGGTCGAGGCGGTCAGCGGACTCAGCGGCGGCGCGCCGGTACTCGTCGTCGTAGAGCTGGTGGTGGTGCGCATGCGCGTGCGCGTGGTGCAGCGCGCCCGCGTGCGCGTGCGCCGGCGGCGGCTCCTCCAGCTTCAGCTGTTGCTGCACGTAGTAGCCCAGCGCCAGCGACGACCGCGTTTCGCCCACGCTCGTCGCCACCGTGGCGCCAGCGTCCACTGTTAACACAACATTATCCTTTAAAGGGTTTCGTAGCCGGAGGATAACAAACTGAAATCTATTAATGTCGCTACTCTGTCCGTCCGTCCGTTTGCTCTCTGTCCGTATCTCAAGAATCGTAATAGACAATTAAAATTTATACATAATGTGAATTGCTATTGACGCTACAGCAACAAATAAGAAAAATAAAATAAAATTAGAAAATTAGGGGTCCTTAACATGCGTATATTTTACTTCGAAGCAGGGATCTGCTAACACTGGACTTTATAGATATTTGTGTGGAGCCCTCGGTGCGCGAGTCTGACTTGCACTTGGCCAGTGTTGAGGGTTCTTTAGTCAACGAGGAAATCTTATAGGTACTTTCATCATATCCAACCGTCTCTGGTCACGATTTAGTACGGAGACTCTTAGCACTAAAAGGCTAACTATTATTTGATTGGCATCAAGTTAATTACGCCGATGAAAGTGGGTAAAATAAAATCTTGACAAGGGTTACACTGTAACCGTTATCTACAATGTAGGTCTAGGTGCACACACGTATGTGAATACGGCCGTTGTCAATCGCGCAAGTACGTGTTCAGATATTTCGTGTCAGACAAAGTGGGATGTTTTTTTCTCTTCTATCCCCAGGCCCAGTTAGAAGGTTGTCCAGAAATATTAAGGACAAGAAATTATACCAGTGAACACGGAATAGTTAAACTTACACAGATTTTCCATTTTGACGGCTGTAGAGTGTGAGTTATGTGTTAAACTCTTCAAATTTCTTTCTGACTTCAGGCTATTTTTCGGTTTCCGTTTTCTTGACTGTAATAATAATAAGAACACAGTTAGTAATTACTTTGAAATTTATAATTGACGAAGTAAAGCGTCTGCATTTCCGCTTAGGCTAATGGTATCGTATGTCTGCCCAACGGATGCCCCCTGAATATACGGCTGTTCTCCTCTGCAGGTCGCATTTATTAACCGATTCCCGTGTAATTTTTAGATTCTATAATTTACGTAGGTAGGTATTTGGAAATTTCGATCGTTTCAGTTTTTGACAGTTTTTGTTGAAAATGTTAAACATATTATTATCATATTTCTGCCATTTCGCGAGGTCTAACAGCATACAGAGCTATAGTAATATTTATAAGGTAAAACTTTATAATTTGGATCTGTGAAAAGTGCAGTGTATTTAGGCTAATACTACGGAAAGATATTTGTTTCTATTCACGCGTATAAATAAAATATTTAAAATAACCTTCTTCCATGTAGTAGTATGCCTACGAAATATTATGTAAGTTAAGTGATTTTTCTAATTTGGAATGTCGACTTTTCAATACGGGCACGATGCTACTACTTGCAAAAAGAAGAACTTTTTCCTCAACTTTCCGCCCTGTTTGTCCAGGACTACACTAAACTAACCACAAAAGCTGAACTGAAACATAGTCTTAGATTACCTGAATAGAATCCTTCTTCATAGCCAAGGGGCGGTTGATGCTGTGCAACTTGTAGTACAGCCCGCAAGCATTGCACACGGTCTCGCCGTGTGCGTTGCGCCGCCACAGCGACGTCATCGTCGTGTGGCAGTTAGTGCACGACATACCCGGCCGCTTCGTACCCATCTGTTAGCACACATGGAACTTAATGCTATTACTGCTCTTGCTCTACCAAACTGCACATTAAATTGTAATTTATTTTATTTTAATCTCATGTTTAAAAAGACAAATATATACAAGAAAATTTCTCATTCTGTTGTTACTATCTAATTAATTACGTGCATGGTGATCGAAGCATGATTGGTTAAGAGTTAGCAATGGTCGTTAGTAAAAGCGCATGCGGATGCGGGATTGGATTTGTGTAAGGACGGATTGACATCGGGGGCGGACGTACCCCTTTCTTCGTTTTGTAGTCAGAGGGGGTGGAGACGGCGTGCGACGACGCACAGAGCGGCGCGGGCGCGGGCATAGGGTGCGCATGCGGCGACGCGACGCCGTTATACAGGAAGCCTTTGTAGAAATCCGCGCCCGGCGGGGTCCCCTCCGCGGCCACTGCAACTAACACAACTGTCACTACGAGCTGGGGATGTGGACGCTCGACGGGGCGCGGATTTCTCGCGGGCGTGGGGGTAGCGGTGGCGGTGTGGGGGTGGCGCGGGGGGCGAGTGTTAACAGTGTCGAGCGGAGGAATGTCTGCGTACGTCGTTGGCGGGTGCGGGCATGGCGTGCGCCGCGTGCCGCTGACGTACCAGCCGGCGGGGCTGCTTGAGCGGCCGGTTCATGCCGTTCATCTTGTTGTAGAGGCCGCAAGCATTGCAGAGGTAGTGGCCGGTGCCGTCTCGCCGCCACAGCGGCGTGTCGATGGCGCCGCAGTTCACGCACTCGCGCCCCTCCGTGAAAAACTCCGCCATCTCGACTGCGCCAACACACCGTACGTTAGCTCACCACACACCAATCTCCCTCACAGCGCACTAGATTATTACTTTATCCACATCAGCCGAGCGTCCATTTTGAAACATTTTAAAGTATTCAGTTATATAAATGGCTATCATGGAGATATCAAAAGCATGCTTTGGGAAGTTATATCGTTACGTCAGCGAACGTTCAGAGACTATGTTTTGAGTTGTTGAAAGTTGCTTATATGTATAAAACACTCAGAGCGTCGAACTTCATCGTCCTTGGCAATGACTCTTTGTTTGCCTCCATTGATCGACACAAAAGTGCTGAGTGGCGGGTCGGCGCGCACGTGCGGCGGCGGCGCGCGTTCCCGGCACGTCGCGCCAAGGCCGCGCCTGCCTCAACGTGCGCGTGCGTGACTCTCACTTCTACTACCATTATATTTTCAAGTTTTCAACAGCATCTCATGCCATTCTTTTATATATTAGTTGCAATTTACTTTGAATCATACAGTCACCATCAAATTTATCGTTAAAGATTCCTATGAATATTTGAACACAATCCTACTGTCAAAGTCTTAAGAACATGTTCAGAAATTCATAACCACCTTTATCCTCTTCGGTATTTTTAACTACGATTCTAATTTTGACTATGCATGTAATCAATATTGTGAGGGTACACCCTAGCTTAGATAATAAGTATAATAATGGTGTCACTGGAATTATGTTGCTTTCAATACTAATAATTTTAACAGTAACTATAGGCAGTTGTATTATTCACACTTGTCTTTTATATCTCATTTATTTGTATGCTTTATTTCCGAACAGAATACTTTTAATAGCAAACGGCTGAGATTCAATTACACGAGTGCAGAGCACCGAACACTGGTCGCAGAGATTTTAACTGGAATGGGTTCTGGCGTTTCCGATTACTCATAATAACGACGGCCGTTGAGCGCTGGACCAACGTGGTTGTCATTAGGCGTATTATGTTATTGAGTGTTGTAATGGGAACCCAGGCCATGTGCGTGTCGCCGGTCGCGCTGATCATCATGTTGCCACTTCCCAATATTGATTATTTCCAGATTTGGTCGATATAGGCTGTCACCCACCCCTGTTATTCTGTTACCTGTGCTTTTCTAGGAAAGTAAAGCTGTAAGTAAATTTTTTATCACTTCGAAACCTGTCGAGACATTAAAACCTAGACAATAGTCTAACAATTAAAAGTAATATGTTAAACAATAATTGCATCTGTTCCTGCTGGTTGCGCGTGTTGTATTTTACTTTACATGCGTAGCTACGTGAGGTAGAACAAAGGTGTTGTCGAGTAGGTACCTAGAGAACAAGCGATGTGCATCGTCGGCCCGGTCGAGACGCGTGCGCTTTACGTCATGCCCCAACTATTCACTAAGCGCAAGTACTTAATGGAGCTTCGCTTCCGAAAATCCCAAAAAAATATTGTGAGTAATCCGAACTAGCTAGCATCCCATTACTTGCTGATAAGAAGTGCAAGGCAACATTTGTGACATTTCAGTGTTGGTAGGCAAATATGCGGAGAGACGAAGTGTATCGTGTGCTAGTTTGTTTTCGTCGTGGCTGCTTTGTTTACAGCGACACAGCGGCCGCTCGCTCGGCCGGACGCGACCCAATGTTTGCGCGCGGCACGTGCCTTATCCGATACCATTTACGGAATGCGATTTTAATGCGCTTAAAAGGGAACGACTTTATTTTAAAAGGAGACATCGTTTTTTGTCGGGACCTACGCAAACACGCGACTCGTCCGTCACTTGTCCGATACGACTTACTAACAATACTTTGTTTACATTTTGGACGCTATGAAATGGCTTGACTGGAATTATCGAAATGAATAGATCGATGTTGCATCTCCTGCTCAAATTTTATTTTAAACTGATACAAATTTGCCTATCTACCTAGAAAAGAGTAGGCATTTAAGGTGCTCTTTCATTGATGCGAAGCGGAGGCGTGCATAATTAGTTATTCACATTATTTGAAGCCCATATTTCATCACGCTCCACCTTGTGGTGTGAAAATGTGATTGGTAGATTCTTCGCCCTTTTTCACTTTAAGGGAAGCTTACCCTAAGCTCATATAACGCAGAAATCACAAAAAAACTATTACTTACTTCCTACTTTTGTTTAGAAAACTGTCATAAAACTTGAAACCTATCACTTTCGAAGATTGAAGAAGGTTTAAGTGGCAGTCGTCAAAAGTTTAATGTGAATAAAAAATGTCAAGTGTGGTGATTTCTTGCCTTGGAGTAAACTGTTTATATAAGCCAGCTTTCTTGCTCATAAAATTGGGGTTTAGGGTGATTTAGTTCTGTATTGTATTATTAAGTATGTATTAAGTAAGTGCTGACCGAAGTATTGCTAAATTGTGTTATTACAACATTCTAGTTTTGTCTTTTCGACACCTTGACTTGCGGCTTGCAGTTATTTCTAGGAATATGCAATGAACTATTTACTTTTTAAGGGCCTACCGAGCTTTTCGCGCTAATCGATTTGGGGTGGACGGATTTCGGGCGTGGGAGAAGCACGATGGCTCAAGATAGGTTGGTTGGACTGCGCGTGTTTTTGAGTATTTTCATCTTATTACTAAAACAAATACATATTTTAAAAATGTAGGAACACTACGCCCTAGAAAATATCTTGTTTTATTAACATTCAAAAAGTCATGACCTGCCGTACAGTATTAACGTCGTACTACGAATTTATATTTTTTTTCTATCGAGCGAACTATAAATAGGTAATCGTGTTTCGAAAAACACTTGTCATTAGAGTGAATCCTCAAATATCTTACACATGAATTTCAAGACTATAGCTTTACTTGAAATGAATGCAATAAATGCGCCAAAAACACGGTAGGCCCTTAACACTTCGCGTACACGTTTTCTTGATTATTCAAGATTGAAATTATATAAATAATTTTTGAATAACTCTGACTCTAATCCGTAATTAGTTTAGGTTTAAAACGAAAATATTTTAATTATGAAAAAAACAATCCTCGCCGCTGGCCTTATCGCATTTTTGTTTATCAGTATGGCAATCCATCCCCGCAGTTATATAGAGACGAGTATTTTATAGTTTTGACAGTCGACCGGGGTTATCGCGATAACCGGCTCACCCGCGGCAAAAAATAATACCAACACTCATGCAATGATGTACTAAGTATAATGTAGTGTAGCGTATAGTGGGACCGACGCGCATCCCGGCGCACCACGGCCATCTCGTATTTCCTGTCTGCCGGGACCACCATAAATATGACTATTTTATCATTCACAGATAAATTCTAAAATAATAATGCCTCATTTTTTTAGGCATTAATAAATGAGAGCTGGACATCGCTCTAATGATGGATGAACATACGCATACGCATCATTAGGTGCAAACATTAATTACTATTTACTCGTAGACACTTAACTTAAATACTCCTAACATTAACTAAGTATGTTTATTCAGGGATTCCTTTGAAGTTCGTTAAAAGCTTTACTACATTAAGTAGGTAAGTACAGTTAAGACAGTTGGTATTAATGCAAAAAAGTAAGTTTATTGAGTGAGGTGCTTATTCGTCACTCGCGTACCCAGGCCCCTACTGAGCGAGCCGCCTCGTGAGGCAAGCGAATGAGGCATGCTTTTGTTCGACCCAGCCGTTATTAAATAAAAAAGAAAATATGAAACTCCATTTTTCAAATTGCCTGTATCTAACATACCTCTAGACAAGTAATAAAATAGGTACTAAATACGTATTGATTACCTAAACCTTTTTCACAAACCCATGAGTAATACATATAACAGTATTAACAGTTTAAATTTTTCCTATTTTTGACCATTTTAAAGTATCTATTCAACCTTGATATTTATTACCTCACAATATTGTTGACATGTCATGAAAGTAGATTGACTTCTCTTCTTAATATTACATTAAACTTCCACTATACCTACTACATTTTTTTTTAGCTTTAGTAATAGGGTTAACAACCTTGATTATTCTTTTTATCAAAAAACTCTATAAAAAATGTATCTCATATGTATGTATGTGTGTATAGGTAAGATCGCTTTTTAGCGATAAGAACGCCAATTGTCTGTCTGAATTTTTATTTCTGTAGTTTCACTGTAGGTACTGCATTTGGTGATCGATCAATAAAGAATACTTGTATTTGTATTTGTATCTATTACTGATGAAACCAAATGGCCGTATATCCTTTCAAATTGTTACATATTTATTGTGATTTATTTTTCAAAAGTGTTTTTGATTAAAAAGATACGTCAAGATCGCTTACCTTATTTCTAATGATAAAAAAAAGTATAGGTACACTCGAAGTCATAAATATAATGTACCTACTAACGTAAGTACAAAGACGTCAAAAATCTATACACCTCTATTCTATATCACTAATCGTAAGGTTGGTGTTTACATATACTCGTATCTGATGCGATGCACGCGATAGCTGTATGTCTATTTATGCCCTCGACTGTAACTATTTTTGTTAAAACATAATAATAATATCACTTTAACAAGATTACTTACTTGCTGAGAGATTGGCGGCGGCCGAGAACGGACGCCGACTGCCGTCCAGCCAGACCTCCTGGAAGTCCACAAAATGTATCGTTATAAAATATATGTGTAATTCCGGTTTTTTTTTCAATAAAGAAATAAACTTATCCCTAAAACAAGTTACGGAGAGGTCACATAGAAATACAATTACCATCGTAAAACTTTAAAAGAAAATTACTTTCATATCTAGCTCAACATTGAAAAAAAAACTAAGTTTATTAACCATTGAGGTTTGGTTTAAGGACATGTTAATTACCTGATGGACGTAGGCATTGCTGGGCAACGTGGATGGTCCGTAGACAGTGGATGGTCGAGAAGTGGCACAAGCGTAGGGGCCTCCGAAGCGGGTGTTGAAAGCCGGCAAGGAGCCGCCGCTGGCGCCAGGCGACCCGCCACCGGCGCCGGAGGCCCCGCCTGGACTCTCGCCGTATTCTTCGGAAATCACCACGCCCGGCGCGCTTCCACTCGAGCCGCCATAGCTGGGTGAACCCCCTATAAAAAACTCGGGGGTCAGGCTACAATTGCACAGCACAACTATGAACCAGGTTCCAAAGACGTATTAACCTTTTTCTGTTAATACGTACCTAACTATACACAACGTCAATCGCATCGCATTGTCTTAAGATACAAGAACGCATGGTTATTTCGCTCAGCAGTAGTAAAATAAATAAAAAATGCATTGCAACTATTTTTGGTCGCGTAGTGCTACATAAATGAGTATACGCTAGGGTATAGGATATTCACCTGCACTTGAGCTCCAGATCTGTGGTTGCGCTGTGAGCTCTGCTCCGTTGCCGAAGTAGGGGGAGCTGGTGGTGTACGGACACCGTGCGTACACATTGCCACCGCCGCCCCTGTACACAAGAATGAAACCATATTTGTAAAGCAACATCGTGCAGCTAGGATTTTTATAAGAAAAATCATAGCTGAATTCAAATAATTTAACGCCAAAAACCACTATCTCGGTCTCAAGAATGACTGATATCTATTATGTCTTCTTAAATACCTACCCTGAAAAATTATCAACCCCTAACACCTCCATCTTCACCAAAACGCTTACAAAATAACGCTGTTCACGCACGACCCACTTTGATCACTAACTGTCGCGTGTTTTTTCCTAATAAGTAGTTCCTTATTAGTTCTTATTTATCAATCCGAAATTGCGATCATTGAAGGTCGTTTTGGTAAAATTGATGAATTTGATTTGCAAAATTAATCATATTCAATTAATACGCCCTAATGGTATCTCAAGAATAACTGATGATTATTTTTATTTTCACAAGTAGGTACCTACCCTGCAAAACTATCTACAACAAAGTTAATTTATATTTCACGTAACATACCCAAGATGTATTTTTCTATTATATGCAGGTTTTTAGGGTTCCGGAGCCAAAATGGCAAAACGGAACCCTTATAGTTTCGTCATGTCTGTCCGTCCGTCCGTCTGTCTGTCTGTCTGTCTGTCTGTCTGTCTGTCTGTATGTCTATCCGCGGCTTAGCGCAGTGGCTATTAGTGCTAGAAAGCTGTTATTTTTGCATGGATATATATAGAAATAACCCCGAGAAATTGATAAAATAAAAAGTAAAAAAAATTTTTTTTAGGGTACCTCCCATAGACCTGTTGTGGTGGTGATTTTTTTTCTGTCTAACTTTATAGTGTGGGGTATCGTTGGATAGGTCTTTTAAAATCATTACGGGGTCGTAAAGACGATTTTTCGATACAGTGATTCGTTTGCGAAATATTATACAACTTTAAAGTTATTATTTTTATTCAAATCGAGCGTCCCCCCCTCCTTCTAAAAGCTAAACTGTTGGTATAAAAATTTTGAAAAAATTAGGATGGGATGAAATATCTTAAATTAACAAGGAAAACTATAACAGCTTGAGAATTATTAGTAGTTTAGCCTGGCCTAAAAAAATTATCTACCTACTTGGGAATTTCCGTAAATACAAAATCCTTAGAATAATATTACTTGTTGAATACAGATAGTACACGTCGTAATGGTTGCGGAACCCTATCCTGGGCGTGTCCGACACGCTCTTGGCCAGTTTTATTTATTACTAATAATAATTTTATTGTTCAAGAGTTAAACTTTGTCTGTCTGTGTTGATAATCTCTTAAATTAACTAAACCGATTGAAATAATTCTATTATCAATAGAATGTTCTATCAACCCTGATTATCAAAGGCTATTTTTTATCAAGGTAAAATATAAATTCCCACGGGACGCAAAGGAATTTGCGAGAAATCACTTAGTCTTACTAATATTATAACCTAGAATGTTTGTATGGATGGATTGTAGTACCTATGGATGTTTGTTAACTCTTTCATTTTAACTAAAACGGTTTGATGAATTCTGATGGAATTTGGCATACAGAGAGTTTATAACTTGGACTAACATATAGAATACTTTTTATTCCGGAAAGTTTTATAGTTCCCGCGGGATAGCGATAAACGAATTCTTCGCAAACGCGGCCGCGGGCAATAGCTAGTTATTTATTATTTAATATTTATTACACCACTCCATGAAACAGTATATTTTTGATAACTTGAGTATATGTATGTAAACCTAATTAATATTTATGTCCATTTGCCAATCATACGACTTCGATCCGCAAGCACTTAGCAAGGTAATCTGAGTAAGTTAGTAGTTTCGTTGCTCTAATAAAGGTGCTAAAGGAATTGGCATTGAATCGAGTGAAACTAGTCTGAAGTACCAGTAGGTAGTAAAGTGGAACGCAGTCGGTGAGGCTAATGGCTCGGAACGTCTCGGAAGTGCCCTATGTTGCGCCTGCGCCTTATCGCTCCCGCCCCCGTCCCGCGCCCGCGCCCTCGACCCGTTTGCATTCATTACCGTACGCCGTGTGGTGACGGCGCGCTACCGTTGCACCAACACAAGGGGGCCTTGTACCGTACCGATACTGATAACGAACACACATTGAACTAATGTCTACATTTGATGTTCACCCCCCAAATTTTTACCTAGCTAGCTAGCTAATTTAGGTATTTACTAGTGGTGAGACACGCAATTTTCACTTCTTTTTCAGAGTGAGCCAAGTTTGACGACTTGTGGGTAAAATTCAGTAGTCCTAAGTAATCTAATGTAATATTATAAAGATAAAAGATTTGATTCTGTTTTTGTTTGTTAGTTTGTAAAGGATAAAATTATAAAGCACTGAATCGATTTAAAAAATCCTTTGTTTATAGAAAGCTATATTATGTGTATTAAGTAAGTAATCTGGCCTATATTTTATCCCGAATACGTTTATCCTCACGGACGCAGAAAAGGTTGGGGGCAACAGCTAGTTAGTGAATAAAGTGAATAAAATTAAACAAGCAAATCTGCGACAATGGAACGTATTGATATTTGTAAAATTAGTTACATTGTATTGTAGGTATAATTATATCTAAAATCAAAGCGATGAAATCTTTTACTAGTAGACAGATGCGTCGCCTAATTGCTTATTCAGAAAAGATAAACCGTAACGGTTGTCGCACCGTGCACCATATGAGGAAACGAGAATATGGAAACCCGGATATTTACTGTAACTAAATATACCTAGTCTCATGTTAGTACCTATTTTACTGAGTTCTTTGAATCAAGGCGACAATAAGTATGAATAAATGATCTATAAAATTGTAGCGATAATGATAACTATAATCATAGTGCAGTATATAGACGTGTGACGTGTTAACGTTATTTCTTGTAGGTATGTGTTTAAAATTCAAAAATTAGTTTTTTTAAAAACTTTTTGCTAAGTAGGTAATGGTAGGGTGATGGTAGATAATAAGGAATTCTCAAGTGTAAAAATTGAAGTCATTCCAGCCCGCATCAGGGCACGGTGACTGCGTTAAATGAGTTTCGTGTTCTAAACGCAATACTCAGTGCATAACCATAACAGTGTCGCCCGCAGATGACAGCGCAAGACAATACTGGGTGGTGCCGAGTAGCCCGCAGCACACGTGGCCCACGCCCGTACGGTCGTCCATCTACTACAACTATCAGCCCAGACACCATATCGACTGGTTGAATTACCTGAAAGTATCCCTTTCCCCGGCATAGTTGTTTCGTCATCCCAAGAGACCAAACATATTAAAAGGAAGTGATTAAGCATTGACTCGTCAATGAGTTTTAAACAAATAATAGACTCGAAAAGTTAACACAAATTTTAAACCCGCAGAGACAAGGCGTAAGGGATTGGAAACTAACCAGTTTGCCTTATAAATCGAGCATTATTTGCGCATCATAACCGAGGATCCACACCGAAACGTTAAGTGCCTATTCAAATAAATCATTTCGAGGCACTCGACCCGTCACTCGACGCGGACAAAAAATAAAGAGTACAAATTTTGAAACGATCCAAGAGCTCTTAAAACGTGTAAAATGGCGCGATAAAGGCAGATGAGAACAAAAAGTGTGGATATAAGAAAAAGTGTAGGAGAGCAAGGGTGCGGCGCGGGGACCGGGCAAACAAGCGAGCGCCGGCGCGAGCGCGACCGGCGCTGCGCTCACGTCGCCCGCTCCTGCGTTGCTATACAACAGCCGTCCACAAATAAATTAACATTTTGATTAGTTGATGCCGATACCTTCTCCTGAGGCTTTTGTTGAAGAAATTACAATTGCTCACTGGAACTACCAGTACTACGGTAGTATAGAAGAATTACAATGGAGAGAAAATATCACACAACTTTTTTTTCTTTTGGATTTATAATATTTATTCAATTTAGGCAAAAAAAATACTATACAAACTTCAAATTCAAAACAAACAGTATACTTACACTAAATTAATCCTAAAAGAATCGGAGTTTACCCTAAATAAGACGCGACGAGCTTTCATAATCTTCGCTTTCCACCAGGCTGATGAAACGCAAGCCTATATTGTATAAAAAAAAAAAACAAAAAAACTGGAAACAAATGTCCCCATTATGCTCGCAGCGTTGCCTCTATGGAGATCTGCTGAGCAAGCCACGACCTTGAACGAGGA
The DNA here is from genome assembly GCA_947859365.1 of Archips crataeganus. Lineage (NCBI taxonomy): Eukaryota > Metazoa > Arthropoda > Insecta > Lepidoptera > Tortricidae > Archips > Archips crataeganus. The sequence continues at coordinate 24,223,761 of OX402045.1, read as the reverse complement.
TCACATCCACGATCTCTCAAACGACGACCCAATTCACCAAAAAGCTCCCGCGCTTCGGAGCCTCGCGGCCCAGCTGTACTTCAGCTCGGAAAACTTCGAGTGCTTGAGCAGCGCAGCAGACTAGGTCGCCAAGCCCGCCGAACTCGAGGTTTACCTAATGTGAGACGTGTTAAAGGTATCAACACAAGTCGCATCCCACAAAAGACAACGACCCTTATGCCAAGGGACTGACATAAGCCCGTCAGACCTCTTTTCGTCTGACCGGCATAACCCAGGCACACTCCAAAACACATGGGACGCTAGCTGAGTTTCATTAATTGAATGATGCCTCGGAAACCTTCCAACGCTGCTCTGATTGCTTAGACCTTGATGACCATTTTCCTCCACCATTGCCCCACAGATACACCGGTGCGACTCACACACCTCAGCCCCCAAACCTTAGTGCAGCTGCAATTCTTAAATAATCATTGTCTATCAAAGTTACAAACTGCGGCGTTGGCAAGCCGTGCAACCTTGCGCCAGACTTGGGTCTAGCACTGGCCTTAAGACGCGCCGAATCAGTTTCAGAAGCACCATCCAACATAAGTATTATCATAAACCCGCTTAGAAAGAATGTCATCCCAAACTTTCTGCTGCCCGAAATTATCCGACCGCTCACCACCAGGACAAAGACCCGAACTTCATTGAAATAAAAAATAGCCAAATAGCTGTGGTGATCGCTGCAGCTGCACCCTGTTTAGGGTCAACAGAACAATAGGATTGGACATGCACAAAATATTACTATAGGTACCTAACGTAGGTAAATACGTTAGTTTTTGCGCGGCGCGGCGTGATGATGAATGACGAATGAAATAAAAAAATGAACTGAAATAATTACTTTGCTCGCCGGTGAGGTAAATAATTGTTTCAGTTTATTAATATGGATATCCGCAAAGAAAAGCCTGATTCAATTAATGAAATAAAGAATATTTTTGTTAAGAAAATAAGCAAGTATACTTAATCATATTTAATTCTAACAATTAAAATAGTTTTGTTCCATGTAGGAGATAAAGGAAAACTATCGTGAAAAACTAATGATAACGATAATAATATAAGTAACAAACCATTAATGTGTTGCAGAATTGGATGGCCAGTATTACCACTGGCCAATAAGTGTGGGGCAATTTTACTAATTAATGGTAGAGCTACTTTATGATGATTACTGAATACAGTCACAGGGAAAACTTCGTCATAAAAACTATTAGACATCATTTATTAGGAGCTATCATTATTTACTAGTGGCACAGGGATCATCGTCAAATGACTCTACCATAATAATTTTAGTTTAGTTTCCTAACTGTGGTTTTAGATGGTAGATTTTTTTTATTATTCATGCGAAGGCGCTAGCGGTTTGTTTGCATTTAGCGTTATTGAGCCCCTGTTATAAGGGCGGGGAAGAAAACGCTATTGTCTCAATTTTGTTTCTAATTTAGGACCAGAGGCCGTATTGTCTAAAATGGCCACTTTCACCATTTCTTTCTGTCACCATCTTATACCGTTAGACTGAAAGAAATAGCCCTAGCGAAAGCAAGCGTCAGCGCGTTAGACAATAAGTCTGCTGATTGCTACTAAAACCAATTAGGGAAGAATATTGGTTAGTAGGTACGATATTTTTGGAAAACTTCTGAATACTAGGGAAATTATGGATGATTGCTTTTGAAAAGTACCGAACTACGGAGAAAATCGAAAACAGTTTCGTGAACAACGTACTTTGTTATTATAAATCTCATTTTGTTTTAATATTTATTACGTCCCTAAGGTAGCAAAATTAATGGAATTTTCCTTATTTTAGTAGTAAACAAAGTAGGTTTAACCTGGAAAGGAAAATGTACAACAATATTGTTCAAGTAGTAATTATTACAGTATTCTTTAACTAATTAAATATTACTTTTGCAAAATACTGCGAGATGAAGTACGACCACTACAGGATATTTTTTTACTTTACCTATATATGAACAACTATTGTAAGGTTAAGCTTGCAAAAAGTAGCTAAAGTAGATGGGCAAGGTATAAATATTACACAAATTAATTTAAAGCAACAATAAGGGATTATTTACATTTATTTATTTTGAGATTATTACAACTATATACTTATAATTGGATCAAGTAGGTATAACTTGCAGTGGCAAACCAGACACCTATTAGTGAGCAGGTCATTCACCACACCGCGTCGAGAAATGAATGCAGGTATTAAATATTGTTATTGTAGCAGCTTTCATTCAATAAAGGTCTAGTTCTCACGTACGATGCTGACCACGCGTGCTACTGGACACCGCCGACACCCACCCAGACCTGACGTCATGTGGCCATACAGCAGACATTACATATCAATTATTATCCTTGCCACTTATGCGTCTCTTACGATAAAATATTTTTCTTTATGGCATACCCTTCGATACCTCATGGTTGAAGCTTCGTATTCTGCAAAACTTATCCAAACGCATTTGAGTTTTCGCGAGTTTACGACATCTATCGTGGCAACAAACAGCCTTACTCTTGGTTGTGCAAACAACCCCAAAGTTTTTACATTCTTCCGCTGGAGTTCCCGGTTTGTGACAAATAATAAAAAACACCCCAAGCCTATCCCGGCCTCGACGCCTGAACCAACATAATATTTGCACAATCAATTGACACTATTTAAAGGCCTCGTTTGCTTTTAGTTTTAGATCTTTGCCATAAATTATTGTGAGTGTACCGGGTCGTCAAATAGTTGGTTTGAGTAGCCTTGGCTTGTGCTCTATGCGTTGAGTGAGCGCTTTGTTGGTCGGCAGTCGGCAGTAGGTACCGCCCGCTCGGGATCGCGCTCAACTCACCGGAAGTCTATGCCATTATTATATTTCGTAGAAACCACAATGTATAAGTACATAAAATAATTACTCAATTTCAAATACTTTGACCTGTGCTAATTAAGTAGGCACAATGGTCTTAAGTAAAGTCACAAATAAATAATAATACGTGACTCCAGCTTAGCTTCTGTAGACATATAGAAATACACATATACCGTGTTATTTGTTTTGTTCTTGGTATATTTTCTCAACTCAAAAAACTTTTGAATCATGATAGTGATAGATTGACTCTTAAAACTCTCGTTGTATACTTCCGTAAGTGTTTGTAATCGCACCTGCACAAGGAAAGCATTAGATCGCAACCGCAACTTACAATTAGAATTATAAATTCGCATAGCTGCAAAATTAAAATTTAAAATAATGAATAAAAAAAAAATGTTAATTAAATTACGCATAATGATGTCATGTCTCATAATTTTATGTCTACTTTTATTATTACATTTTGATCATCCATTAGCACGCACTATTGATTAGAGCTACTGAGAACTAAGAGTTATCCTGCAGAATTTAAGTAATTTAAAGAGGAACTAGATCCAGTGAGAGATATAGCATCTAACTCGTTTCTCATATTCATGGTATTGAACAGAAATCTAGTAGGTACTGCAAAGTCACCTCATTCACAATAACAAAGTGTCGACTGCAAAATCTTATGGAAAGAGACCTGAGATTTCCTCAACTTTCTCTGACTGAGTTGCCGAAATTCCTTGACAAACTACAATGCATTTTTAAAGGAAACTTGTTTTGGAGTCGTCATTAAACGTAAAAAAGTATTAAAATGCCCAATTTTGAAAAAACTGGTCTTGATTGGTCTTTGAGTCTGGTTACTTTTATCTAGTACATTAGGTACGAATTTTGAAATAGGAGCCCTTAACTTTGGCTGTTACATAGGAACTGCGCTTTCCCGGGACAAAAATATCTTTACGTAAGTACTTTTTATATTTTAATCGGTGTAGTAGTTCCAGAGTTTACCCTATTCATATTCATTTATTAATAAAATAAAAAATTTTACATGTCAAATTATTTTACATATAAAATCATAAAATTACAATTAATTACACTAAAATTACAAAGAAACAAGAAAAGTTTCTCTCTCCATTCTACTTTATTGGTCATAGATGAAGAAGCATACCTACTATATTCCAAATTCTACTGTCAATGGCTAAACGTGTGTATCAAAAAATTTACTTATTCCTGACTTGAGTGGAGCCTCTTACCTATTTCCCCGTCTCCCGTTAGTACCAGAAAGTGGACACTGTGCTTGAAATATTTCATTTTATATGTATTCTACTAATTTTATAAATGCAAAATTTTGTGAGTATGTGTGCGTGCGAGTGTCTACGTTTGTTACACCTTCCTTCCTTTTCTTGAATCATGTTGTGTTAAATTCAAAGTGCGATTAGTATAACGTTTGGATTCGCTAACGAGTCACTTCAGCGAGCACACTACAGTAACCTATTTGCTAGATCAGCTAAGCTGACGTCACATCCTGATGTAATAATTTTTTAAATCACAGTGTTCTTTTTTAGGGTTCCGTAGCCGAATGGCAAAAAACGGAACCCTTATGGATTCGTCATGTCTGTCTGTCAGTCCGTCCGTATGTCACAGCCACTTTTTTCCGAAACTATAAGAACTATGCTGTTGAAACTTGGTAAGTAAATGTATTCTGTGAACCGCATTAAGATTTTCACACGAAAATAGAAAAAACAATAAATTTTGGGGGTTCCCCATACTTAGAACTGAAACTCAAAATATTTTTTTCATCGAACTCATACGTGTGGGGTATCTATAGATAGGTCTTCAAAAATGATATTGAGGTTTCTAATATCATTTTTTTCTAAACTGAATAGTTTGCGCGAGAGACACTTCCAAAGAGAATGATAAAACTAAAAAAAATATGTGACGTACATTAGGTACCTAGTGTATGTACCTAGTGTATGTACCTACCATGTAAACTTCCACCGAAAATTGGTTTAAACAAAGATCTAGTAAGTAGTTTTTTTAATACGTCATAAATCGTAAACTGCAATTTTTTATAGATAATGGTACGGAACCCTTCGTGCGCGAGTCTGACTCGCACTTTATTATGAAATGGAAGCAATCGAGGAAGTGGGTCATCTGATGGGAAATGATCACCACCGCCCGTAAATATCAAGAACTCAAGGAGAGTCACCGATCTGTTGCCGGCCTTTAAATGAAGTGTGTGGGGTTTGACGACTAGGTAGTATTTATTTAAAACTAGCTGTCCCAACGAACTTTGTTCCGCCTGAGTTCCCGCGCATTAGGCAGCCAGGTCGCGCGTCCAGTACCATTACCATAAGTTTACAGTGACGGTACTTGATAGCGACTGCGTAAATGATTTGTATGGAGTTATTGTAAACTCATGGTAGTGGTACAGGTCGCGCGACCTAGCCGCGGTAGCTGCGATTTTATCTGCGACCACGTAGCCAGCCAATTGGCCGCGTGTTGGTCGCGATGTTTCTGCTGGCCGCGCGGCCAATACGTGGTCGCTGGCCGCTGGTCGCCTAGTGCGCGCACTTGCATATGTCACGGAAGAATTAGTTGGCCGCAGCGACCTGGCCGGGCTGGCTGGCGCGGGGGCTCCCTTAGAGTAGAGGCAATAAATGAGCAGATTTTGGATTTTATTAAGTTCAATTTTTTATTAGGATTAAAAAACATTCAAAAAACAAAAATGAAACCCCTTTAATACCGCCGCACCCCCTCGCACCCCCCGCAACCCCTGCACCCCGCATTGTACATCCTGGCGTTCGCCGCTCTCTTGCAACTGGCCTTCGCCACTCTATTGCAACTGGCCCTCACGGCTCATGTACCTACTTACATATTGCGTCATCCTTTTTCGTGTGCAGCCGGCGTTCATCGATTTATTAGACGTTGTCACGTCAAACATTAACCACCCTTAACATTTAGGGGTATGAAAAATAGATGTTGGCCGATTCTCATACCTACCCGATATGCACACAAAATTTCATGAGATTTGGTCGGGCCATTTCGGAGGAGTTTGGTAAGAAACAGGAGACACGGACACGAGAATTTTACATCTTACTAGCTGTTGCCCACGACTCCATGCGTGAAGAATGGGTATAAAAAATAGCCTACGACCTATTCTCAGGCCTACCGAATACAGAGAAGAAAGTTTCATAAAAATCGATTAAGCCGTCTCGGAGGAGTTTGATAACAAACACCGTGACACGAGATTTTTATATATTAGAAAGATATATAAAATTCTCGTGTCGCGGTGTTTGTTACCAAACTCCTCCGAAATGGCTTGACCGATTCTCATGAAATTTTGTGTGCAATGAGAATCAGCCAACATCTATTTTTCATACCCCTAAATGTTAAGGATGGTGCACCCCTTAATTTTTTCTAATAAATCGATGAACGCCGGCTGCATACACGAAAAACCGGCCAAGAGCGTGTCGGACACGCCCTAGGTAGGGTTCCGTAGCCGTTACGAAAAATCAAGTAATATTTTTTTAAGGATTTCGTATGTGTACGGAATCATCCAAGTTTAGGTGTTTTATACCTTAGGCTACTATTTACTTTTATACTACAAATAATTTTCAAGCAATCTTAGCCGCTATAATTTTCCTAGTAAATTTGATATATTTACTACCATTCTAAATTTTTCCACCCAACAGTTTAGATTTTAGAGAGTGGGGGACGGTCGATTTTAATGAAAATTTTCACTTTAAAGTTGAATATTTCGCAAACAGATCACTGAATAGAAAAATCATGTTATCAACCCCGCAATGGTTTTAAAAGACCTATCCAACGATACCCCACACTATAGGGTTAGTCGAGAAAAAAAAAATCACCCCCACTTTACGTCTATGGGAGGTACCCTAAAAAAATTTTTTTTACTTTTTTTTATTTAATCACTTTGTCACACGTGACTGATATATATATTCTTGCCAAATTACAGCTTTCTAGTACTAACAGTCTCTGAGCTTAGCCGCGGACAGACAGACAGACAGACGGACAGACATGGCGAAACTATAAGGGTTCCTAGTTGACTACGGAACCCTAAAAAGGATGACGCAATGTAAGTACATGAGCGGCGTAGGCCAGTTGCAAGAGAGAGGCGAATGCGTTGCAAGAGGATGTATGAGGACGGGTTTAATATTTTTTGCCTCTACTCTACTCTAAGGCGGAACAAAGTTCGCCGGGCCAGCTAGTTTAAGATTATTATATTTACCGATATAGTGTGCTTTAATTTAGAACTCATTTTGAAAAAAAATATCCTTTTTAATTTATTTAATTATAATAAATTTAATTAATTTAAGTCGCAGTTAAGTACGTAAAACAAAACGTCATTTTTTTTAATACTTAATAATTATTTAGAAAATCACTTTTCAATTAAAATCATTGTCACCCGACACATGATTTAGTCTATGAGCTTAAAACTTCTTTGACAAGTCAGTTTCTTAAACAAACTTTGACGCGAGACCTGTCTAATTCCCTGCCAAAGCGATGACACTAGACGAAACTACTTAACTTCAACAAATGTATGACCATGCATTCGGTGGGTGGAGGAAGTATAACATTAGACCTCGTCTATTAAATTCCATTTTGGCTAGGAATCAGTATTTTTCAACTCCTGATCACCGATTAAAAATCATCGTGTATATAATAAATAAAATAAAATAAATATCATGGGACAATTCACACCAATTGACCTAGTCCCAAAGTAAGCTTAGCAAAGCTTGTGTTATGGGTACTAAGCAACGGATAAACATACTTATATAGATAAATAAATACTTAAATACATAGAAAACATCCATAACTCAGGAGCAAATATTCGTTCTCATCACACAAATAAATGCCCTTACCGGGATTTGAACCCAGGACCTCTTGCTTCGTAGGCAGGGTCACTACCAACTAGGCTAAAGCGGTCGTATATAAATATATATTGTGTACAGGATTGTCCACTTTAAGTGGGTCCCAAATTAAAGTTCGCGACTGTGTAAAAATAAGACCAATGAAAACTTTTTGCTCTTCATTCTTTGGTAATTTCTGTGATAGGCTCTAGTTGGAGATAGTATCGTAAGGTCCATTAGACAACTTAGAAATTTGTTTCACGTTTGGGATTGATTTATGATTATGACTAACTAGCTATTGCCCACAACCCCGTCTGCGAAAAAATTGTTTATTGCTATCCCACGGATTATGCAATTTTTTTTTGGGATAAAATCTATCCTACGTCCTTCGAAGACTATCTCCAAACCAAAATTCATCTAAATCGGTTCAGTGGTTTAAGCGTGAAGAGGTAAGCAGATATAGACAGAGACCTTCATTAGAAAAAGCAGCCTTCATATTAACTTCCTTGCTCCTACACACCAAAACAAAAGAATGTACGCTGGCACCAAGTAATAAGTATTGACAAGGTATCTACCCATTGAACAAGAAAGTATATTGTTTGAAATAGAATAGAATATTCTTTGTTGTCTACCGTCTTTCTTAATAGCAAATGTCATTAGTGTTAGTCATGGAGTGGTTGACTTTAAGTCAGACGGTGTTCGGTATAAACATAAATTTAAAAACTATTTTAAAAACAGAAAAATGTTACCTAAATGAAGCCATTAGAAAAACTAAACAAGTTTTTTTTTCTAACATGATTTATTTTAGGTAGCCCAAATAATACTTGTTCTTGCAAACCACGACAAACCGCTACCGTACCTATATATATATATATTTTTGTGTCAACAGTGGAATTGTTATTATTACTCACGCGGGTGCCGACCTAACCTACCTACAATGGCCTAAGAGCACTTTTAAAGGTACGTACTACTTATTGTTGTATTGTTGTCCCTGTGTATCTAAACACTGACCCTTATATGTCTGCGTCGAGTTGAATACAGAGCAATACAGAATCGAGGAAACTTAGGCTTTTGCTGGTACCTATCCGCACACGCTTACTACTTAGAGGTGCCTACATGATACACACACACACACACACACACACACACACACACACACACACACACACACACACACACACACACACACACACACACACACACACACACACACACACACACACACACACACAATGAGCATCGCACAATGAACTGATAACGGTAGAGGACAATTGTCGTCCGACTTACATTATATTATATATAACCATCAAATAATCGGCTCTGTGCTTATTTACATTTAATTTATTTTTATGTACTTAAGCACACAAAACTAACACAAAAAGGGTCAAAGAACTTTAATTACAACTAAATTGGTTACAAAATTCCTTTTAAAGACCGTTAGTTCAACTGTTTACTGCGAATGAGTTACCAGTTAAATGATTATAGACTAATTAACTAACTATTAATGCAGACCGCAGCGTCTTCGCCGTCGTCGGCTGCGTCAGCGTGTGCGCGACGAGCCCCAAAAGTAGCTTAGTTATCATGAACTAGTATTTATCCGTGACTACATATCTACTTAGAACCGGCAGTTCAATTGAAGTTCCTAGATTTTAGTGATTTCCCTACAAATACATCGTGGTCATCATTTACTTTGCACAAAGAATATCCGTGCAAAAATTTTGTCTCTGCTTTTGCTTGCTTAAAAGTTTGCACGGTATCCTTAATGTATGAGTTCAATACGCACTTGGCTGGTTTCTAGGCACACTTTTAATTTAGCACTATAGGCCTGCTTTGAGCTAATTGCCAATGTAAATTATACAATTAAAATACAACATATACGTACTTTTAGTTTATCATATTTAATCTATGTACTTAAAGTAGTTTTACTTTACTTGGAAACAACGATTTATGATAGGCGTTATAGGGTGGAAATATGTGTTATTTCATATTTTATTTTGACGCAATTGTATGAAATAAGGATAACAGTTTTTTTACTTCCATGCCTAATTTTATCTTGGTCTAATATTTGCCTAACCCTCAAAAATTCGAATCGAATCACGAAGTAGCGAGAAAACAAATGAAGGTGGTTGTCACGTGTCCGTTAAAAGATGTTATGTCTGTATGTTTTCGTTATGTGTCGTGTTGCAACCATCTCTGTTGGAATGTGTCACAACACCCCGGGAGCGCAGGCGCGGCAGCACGTAGCACAGCGCCCGCACGTGACCGTCCATCAGCCTGCTCATTGAAAGACTTTCATAACATGGGCATAGTACATGAACATAACTCAGGAATGGGTATGATGCGATATATGTATAAAAACATCCGGTAGGTGTGCAATTGCGAGTACTGAGCTTTGGCGACCACTTCCGCCTCTCCAATATGGCACATTAAATCTAATATATAAAAATCTTGTGTCACGGTGTTTGTTATCGAACTCCTCCGAGACGGCTTGACCGATTTTTATAAAACTTTTTTCTCCGTTTTTGGTTAGTCTGAGAATAGGTCGTAGGGTAATTTTTATACCTACCCCTAGGTATTCTCCGTGAACGGAGTCGCGGGCAACAGCTAGTATGTTATAATTATGATTAAAATATTTAAAAATTGCAAAGAATTAACAACAGTTAGATCGCCAACTGTTGTTAATTCATTTGTTGTTTGTCATTTGATAGTTGGATTAAGATTGCTACATTTATCTCCACGCATCGCATTTGTCGTTAAGAGATAGAGATAAATTATTTACCTATAAAATAAAGAAGATTGGAATAAAGTTTTCCCGTCTATTAAGTAAATGCGAGATAATAAGTATTAACTCATTCATTTTAGGGAAACTGATTTGGCCGCAAGGTGCTTTTTAATTATTTTTTTTGCAAGTTGTCATGCCGCGCTTTTGTTTCAGTACAATTCTAGAAAATCTCGACGAAAGCGGAAGATTTTGTGCGTGATTGAGAAAAACGAATCATCTTATTTATTTCAACTTGTAAATGAGTTGTTACTAATGTGAAGTGTCGTTAGTCCGAGGTCGATAGACGAGGGCCGGCGCCGCTGCCATTAGTCGGTTTGCCCGTAACTGCGATCTGAGGCCTTAACAATACAACATCAATCGCGGACGCAAAGCATACGTCTATGGCGTACACGCATACTGGTTAAAGAGGGATACCTGATTTAAATCCACGACAAAGTCTACTGTGCTACCTCCAAGCACTCTGAGCTAATAAAGTGCCTCCAAGCTGACGTGGACTCTCTAAGTTACGCTCTGTTCATCACATTAGTGAGTAGACAGTAGATAGACATATTGATAAGCGATTAAGTTAATGATCTTAAACCTGATATCAACGGGTAAGATACATATAACGGAAAATCCTAATTTTACGACTTTATTTGTAAAATTATGGCTGTTGTTTTTATTTTTGTAATGTTTCTGTACTGTTTTATGGTGTTCAATAAACAATATTTGTATTTGTATTTGTCCCCCAATAGTACTATATCTATATATAAATGAAATCTGAATAACTTTCACAAGACAGACGATTAGAAATACCAACACGGTGATTTTTAATCGGTGATCAGTAACCAGTTTTTCTAGATCAGTATTCGGTGGCGATCATGTTTAATTCGCAATTAGATACTTATGTGAAACAAAACGCCTACTTTTTATTTGATTATTTGTAAAATATTTTTTTGATTAAAATCATTGTCACCCTACACTTGGTTTAGTCTATGCTTTGAGCTAAAACCACTTCGACAAGTCAGTTTCTTAAATAAACTTTGACATAAGACCTGTCAATTTCCCCGCCAAAGCGATGACATTTTGACGAAACCACTTACTTCAAAAGATGTAGGATGACCATGCATTCGGTGGATGGAAAAAGTTATAAATATTTTTCAACTCCTGATCACCGATTAAAAATCATCGTGCACATATTTGATGTAAAAATAAATAGTGTTTTTTATGGCATGGGGCTAGTTTTTTCCCGACCAAGTAAAGTAAATAGTTGTGGTTAAAATAAATGGCACAGGGGTAATATTCAAGATATAAATAGGCCAGACTCAGCCACCGTACCTACAACTCTTAATTTTCCTTGTAACACCACTTAAAATATGACGATGAATCATTAATAATGTAACCTAAACATCTTACAGGAAACTGTATGTACTTTATATTATTTACGTTGCCTCTCCCGTGTAAAATATTTTAATATGTACTATTCACTACCAGCATTATTGGAAATAAAATAATATTACATGCTAATTAATGTAAGATTGTATTATTCTTATTTTTAATGAATTGTTATTATTTATTATATTACACAATTGCTATAGGTACCTATTATTTCATTGTAAACCAAGAGGCACAAGTAAGTATACATACTTAGTACTGACCCTATGCTTAGCAAATTCATGTTTCTAATTTGTTTTGTTTATGCTTCTTACTAAAATAAATAACACTAATTTGCTTGCCTTGGCACAGGCCGGTAGGCAACGCATTGTACTCTATTTAAACTTTAAAGGCATGTACCTTTTGACCGCCAGCGTCGGCTATAGACGACAGTACGGTAATACAAAATTAAACCTACCCGCATCCGCATAAGAATCAATTTTGTTCCAAACAAAAACGATGCGTGGCGGTCAAAAGGTTAACCGTGCCAAGCTTTAACTTTAGAAACTACCTAATTTTCTAATTTTGTGTCAAACTAACTCTTGACAAAATAAAAACCACACTCAAAATAACTCTATACTCTAATATCTTAGTTGATCTATATTATTGCGCATACCTATCTATTTTCGTTTCATAATTGATCGAAGGTGATTGCATCAATTAACATTATATGAACTGAATTCCAAATGTTCAGTATGTAGGTATGTAAATAAGAAAAGGCTAAATCGAATTAAAGTACCTACGTATCTACTCAGATTACCCGCAAGATATATAATAGATTAATTCAATACAGTTTTAGCCGGCATGAGTTGGGAATTTCCTACTTTCGACACGTATATCATACAATGTTTTACAATGCATTAAAGCGAGGAAAAAAATCGGGGCTAAAATTTTTCGGAAAATGATGTTGCGTTCTTATTTAACTTCCATTGAAGGATAGTCTCGGGGTGTTTAGGTACATATTGCAGCATCGACTTAGTCGGCAAGAGGCTGTCACTGTCAATTTGTGCTTGGTGGAGGACGTCAGGTGGCATTAAGACCGATGTGAATTCATCACTTGAACTCTCCATTTTAAGTTACTAAGTAAAAATTAATTCACCGGTCTGAACTCAACAACATTACTTTGGCGGGTTTTCATGACAGACGCGAACGGGAACCATGATTGGTTCGTGTTACGCCTTGCGCGAGCACTGAAAACTCATTGGTTGAATATCGATTACGCGTGCATGATGTCGTATGGTCCGAAATGGAGTCAAGGAATTATTTTAGTACTAATTTTTTTTTCAAAACATTAGACAAAATTAAAATTTGTGTATTTTAATATTAAAACAATCTGTTATATTATTTTATCAGTAAATATTTACTTGGTTGCATTAAAAATTTTCTTATTTGTACAAAGCTGAATTATAAAGACACAACTATTTAGTTTCAATTTTTAAACACTAGGTTGGACACAACTTTTCAAGATTTGGCAATTTAAAAAGTTACTTTTCTGCACACGTGTCGAAATTAAAATCCATACAACTTTTTGTCACACTTGCGGAAGCGTGCTGGGATGACTAACTTTCTATGTATACATATGTTGACTCACGTCAAGAGGCACTTTCCGAGCATGTGCATTGTAATATAAATTAAGACTTTGTTTCGAGGGTTAGATAAATAAAATAATAATAAATAAATAAATCACGGGACGATTGACACCATGTTTTCGGGTTGTCGGGTCCGCCGAACGGGATTCGAACGCGCATCTCTTGACTATACGCGTCGAGTATGCTACCAACTGCACCACGTCGCATCCGTGTACGTTAATAGTGGCGTGTGGTGGCATCTATTGCAACTATCATGAAAAAACTTTAGATACTTTAGAACCCACAGATTGCAAATGAAGATTGTTTTAATTAATAAAAAATTTTGGCATTTATTTTACCGACATCCACCTATCTTCTCATATCGTCAAAACAAACCATCAGATAATCACGTATTATAAAGATATGCATAAGCTAGTATGTATGTATTATTATGTAGATATAGATAAAGACTTACCCGTCAGCATGATGGTGGTGGCCGTGGGCGTAGGCGGGCGGGGGCCCGGGCGTGTAGGGCTCGTAGTGCATGGGACGGTAGTCGTCGGGGCGCTCGGGCGAGGGGCTGAGGTCGGGGCTTCGGCCGCGGATGAAAACCACGCCGTCGGTGGAGCCCGCGGCGCCCGCCGGCGGCTTGAAAAGCGTCTCCTCGAGGTGCGTGTAGGTCTGCATGTCGCGGCCGTGTGCCGCCGCCGGCCGCAGCTCCTGGTAGCTGCGAGAGTGGGACGGCGACAGGCCGCCCTGGTGGGCGTAGCCGAACGCCGGCAGGGGGGGCGGGCTCTCTGCCTCCCCGCTGCCCGCTCCCTCCGCGCCGCACTCTGCCTCGCCTTCTGCGCACACGCATACATGTTTGATATTATGCTATAGTGATTCCACTGGACTCAACATCGCACATACGTGCTACGCTAGAGATACCGATTGGTGATTGCCGCTGCGTTATTTGTATTGTGATGCTACGCGTAGATAGTACCCCACCATACGAATGGTTAGTGCGGGATCCCTTAAGCAATAAGAAAACGTCTTGCTTGACTGTCATGCAGTATTTGTGTTATATTTTCAGCCAAGCAACTATAATTGTATTACTTAAACTACATTATTATGTTTGATTGGCTTATAAATCCTAAAAATTATCAAACGACATTTTTTTTGGTACCAAGTTAAAAGAACACTGTTCAAGAATATCTTATACGTTTTAACGGGATACGTTTTGATTATGACTTAGGACTTAAAAAGAGACTAAAGCAACCCTGTTTGCATATTTCACAGAATTAATACATTCAATTAATTTTAATTGATTCAAGATTATAGGAACAGTGACGATACAGATTATTTTACTAATACAATCATAGCCTTAAAAAGCCTTTAGGGACCTCATCTACGTTACTTTTGTTGGCATATTTTATTTCTTAAAAATAAAACATTCAGTTATTTCATCGGTCTATGTAGATACATTTATGGGGCCATAGACTTATCTATAATTTGAAAGGTTGTATGACGTAGAGTCGCTACCTAAATTTTAGAGTTATCGTGGTATACAACTTTGCTATTGATGATCAATAATGTTATTTGTTCTTTCTGCTTATAAATAGGTAGGTTCAGCGAATAAAGATAATTAAATACTTAGTTAAAAGAAATATAAATATCAACGTTAGGGACGATTGGGATAATTTAAAAAGGTTCTACCATCTAAATTAATAGAGTTAGCGTTGGATACTGTCATTACGGTCTAGGTTCTGGCCTTATACTACGAAATGCAAAATTCGAACTTCGTATCGTGCCATTCCTCTCACGCTAATAGTATTTAATACAAGAGCGAGCAAGACGATGCGATACGAACTTCGATTTACGAATTTCGGAGTAGCCTCCCTGGTCGGTCAGTCTGGTCTGGTCTGGTGTCAGGTCTGGTTCTGGTCTGGTCAGTTAATTAGTTATTTACACTACATTAAACAACGCTAATCGAGGTAACGATTTAGTCAGTTCGATAGTTTTAGGGTTGGATGATTGTGCTCTACAGAGCAAGGTGTACTTAATATTGTCATTGTTCGTTCTGCAAGACGATAATTATAAAAAGCCGCCCAAGTGCGAGACTTACTCGCGGTTTTAGAGCTTAGTAGGTATAAATAAATAAATATATTATTATTTATTTTGAACGTTTTTTTCATTCATTGAATATTATTATGTTACAATTCTTCGAATACTTTTGGGATTTCTTCTTTCACTTGTCTTGGGTTACCAAATTTCATAATATTTACCAAATTTTATAACCCACGGGTTTCGATATTCAGTTTTATATGGCAATACACTTTCAAAATGTTGTTTCTTATGATCACGTGACGATCTTGTGATTTCTTTTAAAGGCTTCCAGAGATCATAAGTAGAGCATGTACATGCACAGCTTTCAGTATAGAGAAAATAGTGATGACACACAGCTAATCTGCCTACTAGCCAGCCAGACAAATAGATGGACAGTAAAGTGATCTTACTTAAGTATATAAGGGTTTAATTTTTCCATTTAAGATCTCAAAATGACCCCGAAATTAAGCTAAATATAACAGTGTTACTTTAAAGCAAATCTTTAAAACGAGATTGTTTTAGGCAAAAGGTATTTTTAAGTAGGTATTCGTCTGTCGCCCGGGTATGTACTCATTATTTTGGTTTCTTATCCATTTTTGAGATTATGAGTCCTGCGCCTGCACAAGGGTTTTTAAAAAGGGTACTTTGAAAGGGCCTTTGTTTTAGGCATTAGGCATAGCTTTAATGGATCACAAAATATTTTTTCCGACAAATTTAAGAAAATAATAATAAGCTTAATTAAGCATTTACATATTTACAAAATGGAAGATTTTGTAAATAACGATAAAGCTCAGCAAATAATTTAATTATGAATGCTCATTTAGTAAAATGTAGGAAGGCAATTAGTTTGTACAACTTATTTGTAACACAAATTGTTCATGATTAAGTCGCGAGTACAATAACAGCAGTAGGTACCTACCCACCGGTTAACTCACTAATTAGCGGTTCACCATACGACCACGATCAACAAACGAAATTAAACAACACACAAAAATCAAATAATTCTCACACTTGTGTAACTGTTAGAAAGAGTTAAAATTGTAGTTACCTTTGGCACTGTTGTTGTTAACTTCGGCTATGAGAGTCTCTAGTTCGAAGTTTTCCGATTTAAGCCAGAGCGCGTTGGAGCCGGTCGCGCAGGGCCACGCTTCGTGCAGCATGCTGAGCTTTGCTTACGTACTTACAGCGTGCGCTCTACGTTAACGCGTAGTTTGGACTGACGCGGTGCGCAGCGCAGGCGCCGGCTGGGCGCGCGCCTCCCCGCCACGACGGGCTCATTGGCCATTTGCTCCTCCAAATCCAAACTCCTTTTTTTATCCTGGTGTTATTTTTTGGGAGGGCCATAATTGACCACGGTTTTTCATTTAGTGAGGCGTTTATATTACCATCTAGTACCTAATTCAAATTCAAATAATTTATTTCAAGTAACATGACTCATTGTATTAGGTGGACAAAGTTATTTCTAGAGTTAGTAAAATAATAAAAATAATAAACTATACTACTAAGAAGAAGTGTGGAGTTTCATCTACTTTTTCAAAAGCGGAGAATCCCACCGGTATGACAGTGCGCTTACGATTCTGTTGGGGCTGACGCGGTTACGGGCATAGAGCGAAGCGCACCTCTTACGCAGGACCTCTTAAGGGCCAACCGAGTTTTTCGCGCTAATCGATTTTGGGTGGGCAATTTCGGGCGTGGGGGAGACACGATGGTTCAAGATAGGTTGGTTGGACTGCGCGTGTTTTTGGGTATTTTCATCTTATTACTAGAACAAATACATATTTTAAAAATGTAGCAAAACTACGCCGTAGAAAATATCTTGTTTTATTAACATTCAAAAAGTCATGACCTGCCGTGCAGTATTAGCGTTGTACTACGAGTTTATTTCATTTTTTAGAGACGACTTTGGATTTTTTTCTATCGAGCGAACTACAAGTAATCGTGTTTCGATAAATACTTGTCACTAGAGTGAATCCTCAAATATCTTATATATGAATTTCAGGACTATAGCATTGCTAGTAATGATAAATGTACGATGAAAAAACGAGACTTTTCGTTTTACTGGTCGTAGAAAGCTGAAATTCGACATGTAGGTTGCTTGGAGATTGTAGAGGAGCATTGAGAGAGGACTTTTCAAAATTCCCACGGGAACGGAAAAAAACGGGATTTTTCGTTTTACTGGTCGTAGAAAGCTGAAATTTGTAAAGTGGGTTCCTTGAGGAGTGTAGGGGAGCGTTAAGAAAGAATTTCCCGAAATTCTTACGGGAACGGGAAAAAACGGGATTTTGCGTTTTACTGGTTGTAGAAAGCTATAATTTCAAAATTCATAAGTTTATACTGTAAGTAGGCCGCAAAGGGCTCTTTAACTGACTTCAAAAAAGGAGGAGGTTATGCATTCACTTTATGTATTTTTTATGTAGGTATGTATGTTCACCGATTTCTCGGTCAATTGTGGACCGATTTAAAAAAAAACATTATTCGAAAGAATATAATATACTCCTGAGATGGTCCCATTGTCACAAAATCAGGATCTGATGACGGGATCTCAGGGAAATCGAGGGCAACCCTCAAATTTTGTAGGCACACATTACGTTTTTCATACATTTTCTCAAGCTATTTAAGTGTTTGCATAGATCTGGTAGACATCATCTCATGTTGATGAGCTGATGATGGAAGGTAAAACTCCTTAACGGTTAGGAGTTGAGGATATTTTTTCAAATATTATAGGCACGTATAGACCGATAGTTGTATTCCTTCAGGTTATCCAGGTGAGCTGCATGATGATGGAAGACTTTCTTGCACGCTTGCTTGCTTGCGTGCATGCATGCTTGCTTGCATCTTGCTTGCTTGCCTGTATGCTTGCTTGCTTGATATCTTGGTTCTTTGGATAATACTCATGGCACACGCGAGCGAAGGCTCGAGCAAAAGCTAGTCTTAATATAAATCTAATTAAAACAACATTTATGCAACTTCATTCATATCATACGCGACCGATTCAATCCAATTGCAATTATAATAATACGTCTTTAGATGAAATCAGTATAGTTAAATTCTTAGATTTACACATAGATAAACATCTTTTGGAAAGGTCTCATTCACTCGGTGTGTTCTAGACTGGGTAGGTTCGTCTTTGCATTGAGAAGACTCAGGAACACGGTCTCAACTGAGGCTGCAATTACTGCATATTATGGTTATGTGTCCTCAACACTCGACTATGGCCTGCTCTTGTGGGGCAATTCTATTGATGTATGGAAAGAGCATTTGTTTTGCAGAAGAACTGGTATACGTATACTGCAAATGCTTGGATTACGGATAGCTGTAGGCCAATTTTCAAGCAATTACATATTTTACCTTACTTGTTTGATAACTAAAACTAAAACCCAACCACAACATTTTCAGTGGCGATCAGATGTTTCTGTGACGCATCAGAGAGCACAGATCTTCATGAACTGAGGTCGCTGCATGGTATGGATTTCAAGAGTAAATTGACGGTATGCCTCCAACAACATTATTTTTATAGTGTAAGGGAATATGTGGATTCTTCTATGCGTTGTAATCGGTCTTAATTAATTGATAATGTTAATTTGAATAGTAATTATGTTTTGACCGCCCTGTAAATTCTATTGTTATTAAATATTGTTATTATTATTGCTTACTTTGTAGTTTGACATACTATTATAATAATAATAATAATAAAAGCTGGTGTTGTGGTGTCTGTCACCAGCGCAGTCAGTCAAAAGGCGTAGGGATATGACGACCTCATCGCCCGCTGGTGTTGTCGTGTCACCAGTGCAGTCAGTCATCGCAGGGCGGCTTGTGGCGAGCTGTTGGTGCGTAGCGACACCACGAACCCGAGACCTCCAGGGGTACACATACACACATGCGCTTATACACATACTCACACACAGTTACACACCCACCCCGCCTCTAGTTTGCCTTTGTTGGTCGCCTAGAGTGGAGCGCAAGAGCTAATGTTCGAAGGATGGATGTGTTTCCGTAAGTGGCGAGTTGGCATTCTGAAGTTTAAAGTCCAGGAACACCTCTCCATCCTTAGCCGTTCACACCAATGTTGCCGCCTCGTTGCCCCGAGTGGGCAATAGTTTGAGGGGCCCATTTAGTGAATGGCGAGTCACCGCCTACCAAAAGTTCAGTTTATGAGATATTGAAATGGTAGGTGTCCGTTATCTCACTCCATAGCCCGGTAATCCTGTCCACAACATCCCAACCCCATAGCCAATTCCATGTCGCTTCCTACCTGGCAATAGTTTGGCAACTGTGGGGGACTGTCCGCTAGCACATCCTCATGGTGTATTAGGGGATAGACCCCCATAGTTGCGCCCATCTCATTTATATTATATGGTACCAAAGGCCTCTTCATGTTGGCTTCGGCCCCATGTATGCCTTTCAAATGACCGGGTCCCCATGGGCCCGTGATCGGAAATCCGTACCAACATAATAATAATAAATGTATTTATTTAGGCATTTTTTTAGAACACATACAAAATTAAAAATAAAAATTAATATTACAATCATTCAATTAACACATTATCATTTCATGGAAATTCAATTTTACAGTTTAAACTTTAGTTTTAGTTATTTACTAGCTTTTGCCCGCGACTTCGTACGCGAAGACAATAACGTTAGTTGTTTGGATGAAATTTGGCACACAGGTAGTTTATTACATGGATTAGCACAAAGGATAATGCCAGGAAAATGCAAAGTTCCCGTGGAATAGGAATAAGGGAATACTATAGCCGCTAAGCCGTGGTTAACGTGATTTGCACCTTTGAGTTTTTCCGAATTCATGTGCTAAATTACGTTTAAAGTTTACCATGAGCTTTATAGTGATGGAAAACATCGCGAGGAAAGCTGGACACATCTGAGAAGAAATTCAGTGGTGGTGCAAGTTCCCAAATTGCACTGGGCCCGCGTGGGAACTACTGCCCAAGTCCACTCTTTCTGGGAAGAGGCCTGTAGTACCTGATTGAAACAGGCTTTTTTAATCCCGAGAAAGTGCAAAGTAAAGTTCCCGCGGGATAGAAACACCTTTTTGACCTATTTTGAAAATCAGAGACAATGTTGCTTTTTATCAGTGAAATCATTTTTACAATCAGCCCCTATATTCAATTCATATTTTTATTTTCCCGTAGAAAAGTAGCCTAGGTATGTCAATCAGGGATACTTACTGTAGCATACTATAAGTGAAAGAATTTTTAAAATCAGCCCCAAATTTGGATTGACTTACTTCTATCCCGCGGGATTTTTGCATTTTCCCGAAGAAGAGTAGTCTATATGAATCAGGAAAAGTGTAGCTTTCTATGGGGAAAGAATTAAGTTTTTTCTATCCCGTGGGAATTTTACATTTTCCCTATGAAAAAGAAGCTTGTCAATCGGGGATAGTCACATCATAATCATATGAAAGAATTTTTAAAATCAGTGCCGAAGTTGAATTTACCGCGGGAATTTTGTATTTTCCCGGAAAAAGTACCCTATGTCAGTCAGGGATACTGCAGCTTACTATTGGTAAAAGAATATTTTAAAAGCGGCCCCGAAATTGAATTCACTTATTTCTATCCCTTGGGAATTTTGCATTTACCCGAAGAAGAGTAGTCTATACCAATCCGGAATAGTGTAGCTTTCAATTGGTGAAAGAATTTTTAAAATCAGCTCCGAAGTTGAATTTAATTTTTTCTATCCCGTGGGAATTTCGTATTTTCCCGAAGAAAAATTACCCTATGTCATTCGAGGATAGTCATATCACATAATATGTAGTAAGATTTTTTGAAATCAGCCCCGAAGTTGATGTAATTTATTTCTATCCCATGGGAATTTTGAATTTTCCCGGATAAAAGTAACCTATGCTAATCAAGGATAGTGTAACTTTGTAATGGTAAAAGAATTTTTAAAATCGGTTTAATAGTTTCAGAGATTCCGCGACAAACAAAGAAACAATGAAAGTTTAGATATTTCCCTATCCCGTGGGAGTTTCGAAAAATCCTTCCTTAGTGCACCTCTACAATACTCAAGGTACATGTATGCCAAATTTCAAGTCTCTAGCACCAGTAGTTTAGGCTGTGCGTTGTCTGTCCGTCAGTCAGTCAGTCAGTCAGTCACGGTACTGTTTTATATGTATAGATAATATGAGGACTATTTGATTTTAATAATTTTCCTTTTTTTGTTAATGTTATGATATAAAATTTATATTTTTTTTGATAAATAAAATTGATATTTTTTTATTTTGTTTTTTACATAACATAATTTGCATGCTGGCGTGTGGGCTGAATACTGTTACCATTTTTGTATTTATATCATCTTTTGATACGTATTCTAAAGGTAAATAAACATTTCTTTCTTTCTTTCTTTCTTTCTAAAATTGCGTAAAATTCTTGGAGTCACTACGTACTCGTATTGTGAGTGATGCTAAAGTTCTGATAGCTATTTCTTTAGCAGGCTGCATTTGGCCAAAAACCTGTAGATACAATCTGTTACCATCCTCCAGTGTCCAGAAATTGGAGGATCCAAATTGCAGCTGTAATTTCGGGTTGTGTGTTGATTGGTTTTCAACTATTCCTTAGGAATAATAACTTTTACAGTCTGTAATAAAAAAAAGCTAATACTAATGACGACAAGCTGGGATATTATAAGTTTTTTGGATGAAACTGATGGATGATTGAAACATGCTTGTGAGAAATAGCTAAGAATGAGTTGCACTAAGTTACTACAGTTGTTTTACGTTGGTAATCGTTATAAATAGTAATTTAACTAGGTGCAAATCACTCTTAGAGTTTAGTTAGAGCTACTTAAACGGTAGCTATTTAATCGAATGAAACCGACGGAAACGACGTTGAAAAGCGGTACAGCAGGGTACTATTCAATCATGCAGGAACTTGGTTATGTTTCGTGCACGCTCATTCAACTTCATTGATAACGGTTACGGCGAAACCTAATGCATCGCGAATAGCCGCGCGGTGCGGCGTGGTAAGTACGTACGGTACACATATAAACTTAATGACTATGAGGTGTTATCGTCTTCGGCGGTTAGGAAGGAAGTATAATCAGTAGCGTAGTAGATATTAACAGACTGTGTGTCTGGCGTGTAAGTGATGTTGAACGGATCAGCTGATCAGCAGCAGCCGCTATCGGCGCGACGCGCGCGAGGTGATAAGGCTCCGACCACGTGCGCGCGCTTCTACACCCGTACCCGTCTTATCGCACACCATCTCCCGACCTACACCTACTAGATACTAAGCCTAACCTCCACATTAACAACAATGCAACTACTAATAAACACTATTATTTAAATTAGTCTCCCAGGTATCCAAAGTGGAGGTAACTGAACATAATAGACGTAGGAAGGTGTTCGAAGCCTTGTGGTGAAAAGGAGACTTGGGCTGGAGTATCAACAATTATGATTTTCTAACGTTTCCCATTTTACCTGATCTCTTTACTGGTATGTATTAATAAGGTATTAATTTAACTAATCAATGAACGATAGTGTTAATACATACCTAGGCAGTAGGTAATCACGCTGTATCCCACAGAAGGAAATTACGAGTATGCAGATACTAGCTGTTGCCCGTGACTCCCGAAAATATACCTTGTTGAGTTTCTTGCCGGTTTCTTCTCAACAGGGTTTTTCCGAAACGGTGGTAGATTCTTCGACGCTCATAGGAGCATCAATTGATGCCTAAAGTGAATAAAGAATTTTGACTTTTGACTTTTTTTGACTCCGATCTATATTCTCAGACCTATGAAATATACACAAAAAAAATCATAAAAATCGGTCAAGCCGTTTCGGAGGAGTTCCATAACAAACTGTAACCCGAGATTTTTATATATTACAAGGTAAAGAAGATAGTACGCGGATATTTTTGTATACGTACCTATAAGAGTTCATTAAAAAGGAGAGGAATAAAATTAAAGCTACATGGGCCAGCGAGGCCCCCGTACGCTAAAACTACGCACTGGGCGAGTTATCTTACTGCGCTCCCGGGAACTAATAAATTTTATCGCATTAGTGGTAAAAAGGCTGTAAATCGTGGTGCTCGTAGTTTTTCGTAGTTCCAAGTACCCGCGCGGCTTGCACGAAAAAAAGTGTTGTGACAGCAAGTCGCGAGAGGCGACGCCCCGCGGCGCGAGCGGCCGCGCGTGTAATCCCAACATAAATAAATAACCATAACCGTAACTATTAACGAGCCATCATCGTTAACTGATTTACTGCCGGCTGTTCCTGCATCCCCGGTCCCGACCCGCCCGCCTTTATCTCTATTTAACAACTATATTATTCTGCTTTAAACATGTTGTTTGTTTTTGCATGTGTTTACTTAGGTATGTCAACAAATTAAAAAAAAACAGGAATTTACAAAATATCTGTCCTTGCAATAAAGTAGCTTGAGTGGCAATAGTATAGGGTTAAGTTAAAAACAGCAACAAATAAAGTGACTTAAATTGAAGTGACACATGTTTGCCTATAATATTGTGCCTCGTATCCTCCGTGCTCACATGGACGATTTTGTTAGGTACCAACTGTATTACGTGTTGTGTTAGTACAAGTCCCTGTACTTTGTACCTACTTGCTAGCCTGGTATGAGTAGGTACTTAGTTGATGCGCAAACAAAGGAAGTAAGTACCCTTATTCTTAATTGAGGTCTGTTTGTTGGTTTCAAAAATGAGCATTATTAACCAGAATTCAAAAAGCGTCATTTAACCTCGTGAGTCCCACCCTGCATACTTTATAAAGAACGAACCATCAGTAAGAATAACGGCCGAATGTACTATATAAAGTACAAATTATCTCACCAAAAACATGTTCATATAAAATGTTGCCAAGACGAGACCAATATTCCTTGCACTGTGAAAAAGTTATCAGACCTCATTATAGTATAGAGCCAAGTTTCTTAACTCTACCCGTTAAGAGAGTTGGCTCTACCTTGGCCGTTTGGCTACCGACACACGTAAAGTGAAAATTTTATTCTTATTTATATCAATTTATTGCAGTTCATTACTTTTCTATAATATAATAAGTTCTTGTAGTAGCCAAAAAGATAAGCCACAGAAGTTAGGGCGTGTATAGTTAGGAAGCTTGGCTCTATGTATATGAGAACTGATAACTTTTACTTACTGGACACTTTTTCATTCCGAATGCAAAACCTCTCTACTTACCGGAGACTTTTGATGATTGTCCGGTATTATTAACTTACTGGTGACTTTTTTTAATAATGTAATGGCGACTACGTATAATTTTTGAGAAAAAATTACCAGTGTATAATTAAACCGTGCTTTGCGGCTTCAGAATGTTTTCAATTTAATCTGGACTATCTACCAAATAGTATTAGGTACATCGCAACAAGAGAGGCAACGAGTGGGGTAAACAACAATAACTACCTATTTACCAAAGTGTAATACTACCAAGTAATTAATTTAATATATTGTATTAGCATGATATAAATACGACGTAGATAACGACGACGACGTTTAGTAATAAGCACGAATACCTGTAAATTAATTGTTTTTTTGTAAATCTTATACATTACGCGTCCATTTGTCACCCCTCCTTTTGCGATATATGCCAACTATTATACTCATTCAAATAGAGATTAAAATTGCAGCCGCATTAAAAGGAGTATAGTATAGTTCTTTATAAAAACTCACTTTCATTGATCCGAGAACTTTTCAAACCGATTGCATATTTTGAGCACAGTACTGTATTGTCTTGGCCGACAGAAATGTGTCCATGTATTTTTATTATCTTTCAAGTTACCTAAAAAGAATGCAACAGCAGGTAACAAATACGCAATGACTCAACTCTTCGTAATGATGCATAACATGCGCGTTCACTTACTGGTCACCAAATGTAGAAAGAGTGTAAAAAAAACTGTACTTAAGTGAATATTTAAAAAATAAGTACGTAGCTTTAGATTCAGGATCAAAATAAAATATTTAAATTATAACGACTCTGCACAATAATGCAGTGCATTTGCTGCTGGTTTTGCTTGGTTAAGAAAAAAAAACACCGTATAATGTATACGAGTTGGTAAATAAATAGAAAAATATAATCACTGCTTTATGGGAATCCCCGAAATGTACATTGTGGTATTAAATTTAAGTCGCACTCGAGACGGCTAAGTCTAGAGATATAACATTTTGAACAACACTCGTTCGAGAGTGTACATACATCTAAGTAGGTACCCTAATATGTATGTGTTATTCTTGAGATCCAGCTATCTAAATACTAAATTTAGTCGAAAACCATCGAGCTATTCTATCGTGAAAGAGTAATAACTTAATAAGCACATTCACACTCACAAGTGTTCGCATTTATAATAATAGTACGAGAAAACCTGCACCGGATGAAATTACTCAAAGGTTGCTACGTATAGTAAATAGGTAGGCTTCTCAATACCACCACGTGAGTAAGGTTAA
The DNA here is from genome assembly GCA_947859365.1 of Archips crataeganus. Lineage (NCBI taxonomy): Eukaryota > Metazoa > Arthropoda > Insecta > Lepidoptera > Tortricidae > Archips > Archips crataeganus. The sequence continues at coordinate 24,197,771 of OX402045.1, read as the reverse complement.
ACTTTTCCCACGACATGGTGCACAATACAATATCTGAAAGAAGTTGAAAGTTCCTCTAAGGGATTAAGTTTAACGCGCTCCCATTGTTAAAGGTATAAGTACACCGGGCGCTAACGAGGTTCGCGGAAGGTGCGGGCGCTCGTGCCTGCCCCGCGCTACCGCTTGCGAAATCTATTATTTTTTTATTCACAGATGTGCGTGGTCTTATAACAAAGCATTTAAACTCGTTTCCTTAATACCCTACTACCCTAGAACATAAAGAAATATATACAAATATCATGAAGTCGCGCTTAGCTTAAACAAAAAATAGTAATAATATTTTACCAACACATTCATTTCATTAGCAAGACATCGAAAACTAACTTAAAACGGATAATTGATTTTCTTTTTTACTCCATGCCAGCCCGTCTGTCCATACATCTTTCTGTAAATCGTTGTTTCAGTTTGGAATTTTGTAGGTATTTTTAGTCTGTCCTCGTCAGTCCTAGCGTACTTTCTAATGAACAAATAAAGACTAAGAATAACGGCCGAATGTACCTCACGAAGAACAAATTGTTCAGTGAATCAAAAACTTTAAGTATAATGTAATAATTTCCATAACAACATAACTGGCGACACTCGTTTAGGTCTTAAGCACTACATGTGTTAAATAAAAACCGGCCAAGAGCGTGTCGGACACGCACAAGGTAGGGTTCCGTAACCATTACAAAAAAATCAAGTAATATTTTTCTAAGGATTTCGTATGTGTACGGAATCATCCAAGTTTAGGTATGTTTTATACCTTAGGCTACTATTTACTCTTAAACTACAAATAATTCCCAAGCAATCTTAGCCGCTATAATTTTCCTAGTAAATTTGATATATTTACTACCATTCTGAATTTTTTCAAATTTTTCCACCTAACAGTTTAGATTTTAGAGGGGGGGGGGGACGCTCGATTTTAATGAAAAATTTCACTTTAAAGTTGAATATTTCGCAAACAGATCACTGAATAGAAAAATCATGTTAGCAACCCCGCAATGGTTTTAAAATACCTATCCAACGATACCCCACACTATAGGATTAGTTGAGAAAAAAAAATCACCCCCCTTTACGTCTATGGGAGGTACCCTAAAAAAATTATTTTTTTGTTTTTTATTTTACAAGTTTGTTGGCGTGACTGATATGTATATTCATGCCAAATTACAGCTTTCTAGTACTAACGATCTCTGAGCTTAGCCGCGGAAAGACAGACAGACAGACAGACAGACGGACAGACATGGCGAAACTATAAGGGTTCCTAGTTGACTACGGAACCCTAAAAAGTGAGGATTTTGGAGGCTAAGTATAATTTTCGAATCCTAGTCTCAGTTTTTGAGTTACTTTGACATTGTAACATAAACAAAATTAAAGTCAGATAAAATTTGTATCTAATATTTCGTTTATTCATGCATTGAATATTTATTTTACATAACAATTTAACTAAGTAGATACGTATCTACTAAGGTAATGCTTGAAGTAAAGCGATCTAAATCAGTAAATGCTCGCGGTGAGTACGGAGCTTTACATTCTTACAAAATATAACTCATTTCTAGATCTACTGTTATACTGATTAGATTATATAGCGACGAAATATTTCATATAGGAATAACATGTACAGATTACACTTTACGAGTAAAACACCTACAAATTAGTAGGCAATAAGTAGGTAACCAATTATTTACATATAGAGCAGTACTCTCCAAACTTTTTTCGACCAAGTACGATAATTCGTTTTTTACGTCACTAATAGGAACTGCAAGGTTTAAAAGATATGGTTATAATAATTTATTACTAACGTCAAAATTATATTGACACCAACATCTCCACTGTGTACCTATTTGCTAAGACGGCACTAATGCAAAAAAGCATATTCTGCCTGGAAATTAAGATATATAATAAGATTCCAAGTCACATAAAGTCTCTACGATTGCAGCAATATAAAAATAAGTTATTTACCATGTTAATTGATAATTGTTACTACCTATTCAATTCAAGATTTCTTGACATGTGACTTAATTTAATTTAATTTAATTTAATTTGATTCTGTTTAGTTTAATTTGATTTCATTTGTTTTAATTTAGATTGATTTAATTTAGTATGATTTAATTTAGTTTAATTAATTTGATTTGATTTTATTTAATTTAATGACATTCTATTTTTAATGTAGTTTTTTCACTTAACTACTAATTTGTTTTTGTACGCCAATTGGCAAAACATAGTGAAACTAAATAATATTTTTCGATCACTGTACTCAGTTTTACCTATGTTTTACAAAATAAAATACTTTGACTTTGACTTTGACTTTGCCATCTTATTTTATTACACAACCGCCTAATCAAATGTAGTTGATGTAAAACTATGTGTACGTAACACTTAATTTGATAGTTTTTGTAATGATGCTGAATAAAATATTAAATAGTTTTGTTTCATTTTTCTTAATCTTTTGTGTCATCATCATCATCCCACTTATACATATACGTCCCGATACAGGGCACAGCCCTCCTCCAGAATGAGAGGGCTTCAGCCGTAGTTAACACGCGAGCCCAGTGCGGATTGGGAACTTCACACACACCACTAAATTTCTTTGCAGGTGTATCCAGGTTTCCTCGCGATGTTTTCCTTCACCGCAAAGTTCACGGTAAAATTTAAATGTAATGTATGTGTTGGTGCCATCGCGTGACTGAGGTATACCAAATACGAAGAAAAGTTGTAAAAACTCATTTTAAAAGGTATTGTAACTTAATAAACATTTTAAACATAAATATCAGCCACCCCCAGTTACGCAATATCTTTTTATGTACCTACTGCAAGAAGTGGGGTCCTGAAGCGAATCGTTTCCAAGTGTCTCACGGACAACGAGTAGTCCACTGATTGGGAACCTCTGGATAGTCTTCGGGTAATTTTACATTTATTTTTGTTTAGGTAGGTACAGATAGAATCTGTGGAACAATTGTTGTGGTCAATGTATTTAACCGCAGAAAATTTATTTTATTGTTTGAACAGTAATACTAAAATAGGTATGTTTACTAGAAACGGGACTATACATATTTGCCATACGAATCCTTGCATTTGATTTTTTTTATTATGTGAGGGAGGAAAACCAGTCAACTGATGGAAATCAAAAATCAAATGCAAGGAATCACCACCGCCCATAAATATCAACAATTCAAAGAGACCTACTTTGTACCTGACAACATATGTATACAATAAGTAGGTGACATAAAATTGCCAAGAAAATGGAATGGAAATGAATCCTTACTAGTTTTTTAAATGCGAAAGTAACTCGATCTGTGTGTCTGTTACTTTTTTACGCTTAAACCAATGAATTGATTTAAATGAAATTTGTTTTAGTTTGCGACTCAGAGAAGGATGTAGGATAGTTTTCATCCCGGAAAATTGCATAGTTCCCGTGGGTTAGGGATGAACAAATTCTTCGCAGACGGAGTTGCGGGCAATAGCTTGTACATAATATATTTTAAACTAGAGAAAAGTACGCAAAACGACCAAAACCTACTACAAAACGAAGACGCAGAAGTAAAAGACACAATTTTTAAAGACTATGGTTTAATACCTAGTTATATTTATGTGATTGGTGCGTAATTAGAAGGATTAAAACATGAACTAATGAACTAAAACAATTACTTTGCTCACCCGCGACCTTACAATAGTTACGTTTATGCAAGAAATGTGCGTTCATGCAGTTCCTCCACCTCCACACTGTACGAACACACACAAATCACATAAACCCAACCATCACCACCACCAAGCTACACTGACGCGTTTCGAACTCAACCAGAGCTCATCTTCAGAGTTACCACAACCGTATGCTATGCTACCAAATGTTAAACTCAACATTAACAACACACATTAACACAGTTTAACATTTGGTAGCATAGCATACGGTTGTGGTAACTCTGAAGATGAGCTCTGGTTGAGTTCGAAACGCGTCAGTGTAGCTTGGTGGTGGTGATGGTTGGGTTTATGTGATTTGTGTGTGTTCGTACAGTGTGGAGGTGGAGGAACTGCATGAACGCACATTTCTTGCATAAACGTAACTATTGTAAGGTCGCGGGTGAGCAAAGTAATTGTTTTAGTTCATTAATATGGACCTCCGCAAAGTAACGCCTGATTCAATAAATTAAATTATTTAAAACATGAGTCATTCATAATAAGATCACACGAGTGTTTTAATCCTAATTATGGACAGTCGCATAGGTACATAATTTTATCCACATGCATAGGGATTTGAGAGATGACCAGGACATTGAACGAGAGCGGAGAGCGTTATCAGTCAGAGCGAATTTGATAGCCCGCAGGTTTGCTCGTTGCTTGGTTGCAGCGAAGATAACTTTGTTTCGAGCATACTGCACATCTTTTTACACGAGCAACCTGTGGGTTGGGTATACTGGGAAGTTGTATAGCGCGCTCCGTGTTCAATATAACAGTGCCTTCAGGTCGCTGTTGCGGCTGCCCCGCTGCTGCAGCGCCTCCGGCATGTTCGCGGACGTGCGCGTGGACTGTTTCTCGCCACAATGCGCAAGAGGTGCGCGTCCATGGCGCGGCGGGTGCAGGCCAGCGGGAACAGCCTCCTGAAGGCAGTGGCCGAAGCACTGTCCGGCCCTTTTATGAGATACTGGCTATCTCTGCACGCACCTATGCCTCTATTTCAACGGCTTATTTGATTTAAGTTTGTAATTTTTTGTATTTGATTTTTATTTTATTTTCATTGTAAACTGTGCTGTGACATGTCCTTTGATTTAATATGCATTTTTAGGGTTCCGTACCTCAAAAGGAAAAAACGGAACCCTTACACACTTTCACTTTGTTGTCCGTCCGTCCGTCTGTCAAGACCCTTTTTCTCAGGAACGCGTGGAGGTATCAAGCTGAAATTTATATCAAATACTCAAGTCTAGTGTTCCTTAGAGCTGTGAAAAAATCAAACTTCTAAGCCAACACAATCAAAAGATACAGTCATTTATGCCGCAAATTTCCGCATATTTTCGAAACTCGCAAGGGAATCAAAACCTACAGGGTACTTCCCGTAAACTCAGAATCTTGGAATTTGGTACGAAGCAAAGTCTTATAGCACAGATAAAGGAAAATTGCGAAAAGCATATTTCTTTTGTCTGTCTGTCTATATCACTATTTCAGTAACCAATCTATTTATGCCGCAAATTTTCGACACTCGCAAGGGAATCAAAACCTACAGGGTAGTGAACTCAAAATCTTGAAATTTAGTACGAAGCAACGTCTCATAGCACAGATGAAGGAAAAATTGCGAAAATCGTAAATTTTTAGTTACATCATATAATAAAAATATTTTTAATAATTTTAAAGTTACTACCCCTTTCCTCATGAACGCGTAGAGGTATTAAATTGAAATTCATATTAAAAATTTAGGTCTATTTTACCTTTAAGCTGTAACGAAATCAAACTTCTATATCAACGCAATCAAAAGAAACAGCATTATAAGCCGCATATTTTCAGACTCGCAACTACTCGCAAGGGAATCAAAACCTACAGGGTACTTCCCGTGAACTCAGAATCTTACGGAACAATCGTACGAAGCAAGGTCTTATAGCACAGATAAAGGAAAAATTGCGAAAAGCATATTTTATTTCGTCCATCTGTCTACCACCATCAGTAACCAATCTGCAATGATCCCACACTGCGCACATTTTGCATAGGAGCAGGGGTCTGCTAAGAGTGGATGTTCATAGATAAATATAAATTTCTACGGAATCCTCGGTGTGTGAGTCCAACTCGCACTTGGCCGGTTTTATTTTTATTTTCATTTTAAATTGTGACATTTTAATTATAATTTTACTAACAATAGATGATACATTTTTATTTGTATGCTTTTTACTAACAAAATGGATGTAAAACAATTAACAATAACACCCACCCAATGCTCAAATGAGAAACATTATAGGTTATTTGAAAGGTACACGGAAAGAACATGACAATGCCTAGTTACTGTAGGAGACGCACATAAAGCTATCTCAGTTGCACGCTATACGCCTTATGTCACAGGAACCAATGTGCAACTTATTAATTTAGTGGAATACAATAATAATAATATTCTTTAAATATAATCAAATCACATGTTTTATTGTGCCGAAACAATCACATAAGCAAATTCTTGAATTATAGCGGTTTGAAAGTTAGTCATCACGAACAATTAATATGGTAACTATTTATTTATTTAAAAGTAAAAATAATATAAATTACTTTCTGATATCCGTATTTAAACCAATGGTTAGTTATAGTTCTTTTCGAGCTCTAGACTTTGAAATAAAAATCCCATTTTTCAAAAGTGGTGACTAAATATGTATTGTATTACTGGTCAAAAAGTACCCTACGGGGTTTCCCCGGGTGTTAAATTATCTATATACCAAATTTTATCTCAATTACATAGTTCAGTGGTTTACGCGTGAAGAGGTAACAAACAAGAGTTACTTTCACATTTATAATATTACTAGGTGTTGCCCGCGTCTCCGTCTGCGAAAAATAGAGGTACATAAGTATAAAATATAACCTACGACCTATTAGGTACGAGTACTTCAAGATAAAATAATCATAAATATCGGTCAATCTGTTTCGGAGGAGTTCGGTAAAAAACACTGTGACACGAGATTTTAATACTCGTATACAGGGTTATTTGTAATTCACTAGCATCCTTTTAACCCTAAACTCCTACCACTTAAACAAATGTTTTTTGTTTTACGGCTTTTGTCATAACTTAATATTTTTGGTGTAATAACGTTTTGAAAATTTGAGGTTACCAAGAGGAGCAAGTGAGCAATTAATCCATCCATATCTATATCTTTCTAATACAGGGTTATTTGTAATTCACTGACATCCTCTTAACCCTGAATTCCTATCACTCAAACAAATGTTTTTTGTTTTACGACTTTTTAAAATGAAGCACTTTTTTCCCATAAATTATTAAAATTATTTTTACGATACTCTGTGTATTTGTATGGGAAAAAAGTGCTTAATTTTAAAAAGTCGTAAAACAAAAAACATTTCTTTGAGTGATAGGAATTCAGGGTTAAGAGGATGTCAGTGAATTACAAATAACCCTGTATTAGAAAGATATAGATATGGATGGATTAATTGCTCACTTGCTTACGATAAGCACTAAATTAATGAAGCAGAAGAAGCAAAATAAACACTCTGTAGGTACTTACAGGAACATGCACTACAAGAGCTTGACAGCAGATAAATGCTGTCTCTTTTTTACTTACATTCTTCGACCAAATCGTCCTTTCCGTTTCAATATTTTTTAAGCACTTACAAACTAGCACGTCCAGTTAATCCACTAACAATGATTAGTTATAGTAGGTAAATATGTTGACAAATTTGGACTACCGGCCTCCGAAATTCATTCTAAATAGTAGATCATGACATGATTGTGTTACATTATGGAATACCTAAATACTTTTTTACTTATTAGTATAACTTACTTTTGTAATGTAGGCACCCATTTTATTCCATTTCATCATTACTTAATAATAAGTTCACAATAATGTCTTTAGTTAATATGTTTTAGTTCTTAAGCGAACATAAACAGTCATAATCTCTACTTACAACCCCATGAAAATACAACTATTCAAAATGAAGTCGTAATAATAAACACGTTAGCTAATTAACGACTTTGTTTTAGTCTTAATAATGAAAAAAAAAACGTTGTATAGGTTGCGAACATTATCTTATTATAACAATAGTTGACCTGCTGATACCCCGGCAGAGCACATCGATGAGGCGCTGTAGCTAATGTATTGTGAGGTTTCGATCCATTTGGCTAAAATCGATTTTCTTGTACTAGCCTTCTTACAACTTAGGAAATTTTAACAATTAACTTAAAACAATAATACAATTTATTTATACAGTATCTAACGCAGATATGCCCTATATGACGCAGTTTTACAATAGGATGAAATTGACTGACGCGAAAGTATTTTTTCTTCGCATTGTACACTTAGCATCACTATGGCGCTAAAAAAAGTAAAAAGCATAGTTCTCTAAAGCAATGAACAATGGGTGTATTAACCCACTGGATCCGACGGAAACGGATGTGAAATACTCGTTTCTTGAGCTTGGGCCTTCTACACCCGCATTAAAATTTTGCTGCTTTTACCCAAATGAATGACTAATGCAACTAACAAATACCACATGTTACTCGTCATCATAAGACAATGGTGGTTTATTTCGAAATTGTGTAAAAAGCACTTTCGTGTTTTGTATTGCATGACGTCTACGACTACCTGAACCTTCTGAGGGATATATAACTATAAATTAAAATTTTTAAATGCCTTCGACGCAATTTGGTTGTGAAAATAAAGTAAATGCTCATTCGACGGCCAGATAGCCTAGTTGTTAGAGAACCTGACTACGAAGCTTGAGGTTCCGGGTTCGATTCCCGGTCGGGGCAGATATTTGTGTGAAAAATACGAATGTTTGTGCTCGAGTCTTGGTTGTTTAATTTGTATATAAGTATGTATTAATCTATATAAGTATGTTTATCCGTTGTCTAGTACCCATAGTAGCAGCTTTGCGTAGTTTGGGACTAGGTCAATTGGTGTGAATTGTCCCGTGATATTTATTTTATTTATTTATTTATTCTGCATTTGTTTTGAAAGTAAAGTAAATGCTCATTCTGCGTCTAAGATCCCTTCCGCAGCTAACAAACGAGCTGATAACTTTGAAACGGCTGAACCGATTTTGATGAAACATGTCTAAAAACTATCGCCAAGAAACCTGCTTATAACAGGGTTCGGATTTTTCATCGCACGGTAAGATAAAAGAAAACTATTGAGTCGATATTAAAGTTAAAATTTAACTCATATTCATACTCATACTGACTTATTTTCTTAGTCTCGTAATACTTTTATCCCTTTATCAGGCTGACAGATCGAAAATGTCAATCGAAAGTTAATCTTACTTACTTAATGTAATTCAAATGATTTTTTGTAGTACGATGCGAGAAGTCTAGAATATACTACCAACCAATATAAAACCTCTTTTATTCTAGAAAATATGAAAAACGTCGCCATGACATTATACTCATTTTACGATTGTAATTTTGAAATGGACAATACACAGGCTATACCCACCTTATCAATTTTGACGCCCATTCCTGTATCTCCAATACCTATCTCCATGCCCCATGGATATTACGAAACAGAAGCATTCTAAATGTTCACATGTGCGGCAGTTCGTTTTTTTATTTAAAATATCATTTAATTGAATTCAAATTGTTTGTTTCATTTAAAATTTACTCTCGGTATTAATTACATGAATGAGTATGAGTATGAATATGAGTTAAATTTTAACTTTACTATCGACTCCATAGTTTTCTTTCATCTTACCGTGCGATGAAAAATCCGAACCCTGCTTATCTTCTATACATATAATAAATCTGTAACAAGTCGGTGTCTGTACATTGAAGATATTTGAGAAAAACTGTCACTAGGGCTTTTTATTAGCGCAATAGAACCCAAAACAACGATTTTTAGAATTATTGTCTGTTTGTCTGTTTGTCTGTTTGTCTGTGCGTTTGTGCGCGCTAATCTCAGAAACGGCTTAACCTAGAAGGATGCGGTTTTCACTGTTATGTTGGTATTTTCTTGGATTAACATTTAGTGTTTGTTTCATTTGAATCGGTTCACAAATAAGAAAGATACGTCTATTTTAAGAATTTATCGAACATGGACCGTACATAGAAAACAATCCAACATAAAATGAGCTGACAACATTATAGTAAACTATACTAAATAGGGCTCATCTTAAGTTGGACATGCACACAGGTTTGTTTGTTTGAACGCGCTAATCTTAGGAACTACTGTTCCGATTTGAAAAATTCTTACAGTGTTAGATAGCCTATTTATCGAGGAAGGCTATAGGTTATATATCATCACGCTAACCCCAATAGGAGCGGAGCGGAAGAATGTTTCAAAATCGGGGGTTTTTGAAGTAAAACTTCTATAGGCACGCCTGACTTGGGAGTACGGTGGTGAATGTGAACGCGGGTGTGCGGGGGTGGGGGTTGGGAGGGGACGGGGTGCGCGGGGGGTGGGGGTTGGTTGCGGGGGGTATTTTTTTATATATCGGGGAACAAAGGAGAGCCCTAATTGATGAAAAAGCAAATTGGATAAAAAAAATAAGCTGCCCAAATTACTAATTCCACGCGGACGGAGTCGCGGGCAAAAGCTAGTAAATAATAAAACCGCATCCGAATCGGTTCACCCGTTTAAGAGTTATGATGCCACAGACAAACACACACACACACACACATAGCGGTTAAACTTATAACACCCCTCTTTTGTGTCGGGGGTTAAAAAAACTTAAGGGTGATTCTTCAAGGTCGTGATTTTTGTTTTATTCCTCTGTCGTATTTTTTTTTTACTTAGCCACTCACGTGCTTTGAGCAACTACGGTTGCCAAATATATTTTAGCAAAATGCTTCTGGCAACTGTGGTTGCCAGACAACGGTCTCACAGTTTTTGTGTTCTCCTTATGTTGGTCAACGTGTATTGAGACCTTAAAAGTATCATTCATACAGAGCGATAAACTGGCAACATTAAAAAAAATAAAACCTAAGGTCTATGGAGCAAAATTCGTAAGAAAAAAAATATTCCGATGAGACAAGTAAAGTTCGAGTCGTAACGTGCACGGATCAGCTGTTTAGATTTGTGATGAAATAAATTATATCGTGTTTATTAAATACGCATAGGGTTGTTATTTGCAAGGATTGTAGTGTTTGTTTTTATAAGTTCAAGTGTTATAAGTGGTTTGTAGTGTTTGAAATCGACTCCAAAAAGTGCCCCAAATTTTCGTAGGTACGTAAGCATTGTTTTGCTTTTTGTGCATTTTTTAATAATTATTTCAATACAATAACCCACCAAACTACTACTAGAAACGTATTCTCTGTTTCTTTGGCTTTATTGTGTAATAATTTATGTAACACATATTTGAGAAATATTAAAAAAATCGATTTTCAAATAAATTCGACATTGCGTCGCTGTTTGCAACGCAAGGCGAGAGCAATTCATGGCCGGTTTTTTTTTCACGCGAGCACCTGAGTGGTTAGTACAGAAAAAATCATGCTCCCATGAAAAAAGATTTGTTCAGTAACATAAATTTATGGTACTAAACAAATCTATTTTCATGGGAGCATGATTTTTTCTATACTAAGTAAAAAAAAATACGACAGAGGAATAAAACAAAAATAACGACCTTGAAGAATCACCCTTAAATAGATAAGTAAGACAAGTATTGTATGAACATACTTGAATAGTAATGTTAAATCTAAAAAGCTATTTGGTGCAACAGTGTAATGGGTACAATACGCGAGCGACACTCTGGACACATGAATAAATACGGAGCAGAAGAAAAGCTCGAAATTCTTACCTATTATCATAGGGTTGTCGCTCGGTAAAAACAAAAATTAAAAATCAAAATATTTTATTCAAACAAGTACCTAAGTATCTAATATCTGTATATCTACAAACACTACAACAGGTAGGCATCTTTAAAAACAACCGAATACCCGAACTATGTAGCTAAACGCTAAACGGTCGCGTCGTCGCTAGCGGCACACCTGAACTTTGTCTACTCACTGAGCTAGTTCAAACCAGTTTGTCTCGGAGCGGGCGCCGGTGCACGCCCCCCCCGTCTTGTCTGTGACAGGTCACGCACACATATCTTGTGCGTGTAGTAGTGTAATGCGTGCGCGACGTTGTTTGAACTTTTTATTCTGCTCCGTATTTATTCATGTGCTCTGGATATCTTCATTTAGTTATGTATAGCTCTGTTTACCTACATACTGGTTCCAGGGACGCCCATCAGACTCGCTCGCTCAGCGAGTGTATGGATGTTGTTCTATTTGTGGACTTTTATCTAAGGCTGCTCAATAACTGTGTTTAATTGCATGCTGTCATATCAATATTGTTAAGATATTGATTTTAATCCGATTAATGAGATATTAGTTATGTCAATATGTATTTCAAACTGGCGTCTAACAAGGAAAGCAGCATTATTTAGGTACACTTCGTTTTTTTAGGGTTCCGTATTCAACTAGGAACCCTTATAGTTTCACCATGTCTCTCCGTCTGTCTGTCCGTCCGCGGCTAAGCTCAGAGACTGTTAGTACTAGAAAGCTGTAATTTAACATGAATATATATATCAGTTATGCCGACAAAGTGATTACATAAAAAAAACTAAAACAATTTTTTTTAGGGTACCTCCCATAGACGTAAAGTGAGGGGGATTTTTTTTTTCTCGACTAACCCTATAGTGTGGGGTATCGTTGGCTAGATCTTTTAAAACCATTGGGGAGTTGCTAACATGATTTTTCTATTCAGTGATCTGTTTGCGAAATATTCAACTTTAAAGTGAAAATTTTCACTAAAATCGACCGTCTCCCCCCCTCTAAAATCTAAACTGTTGGGTGGAAAAATGTGAAAAAATTCAGAATGGTAGTAAATATATCAAATTTACTAGGAAAATTATAGCGGCTAAGATTGCTTGGAAATTATTTGTAGTTTAAGAGTAAATAGTAGCCTAAGGTATAAAACATACATAAACTTAGATGATTCCGTACACATACGAAATCCTTAGAAAAATATTACTTGATTTTTTCGGAATGGCTACGGAACTCTTTTTTGGGCGTGTCCGACACGCTCTTGGCCGGTTTTTTAGCATTAGAAAGAAGGTTAGCGGTCTTGACGTGTCTTTTTATTGAAAAACACTTTTGAAAAATAAATCACAATTAACAAGGAAATATGCTAACTTATATTCTTTTGGTTTCATAAGTAATTGTTACTATTTTTTTAAAAGCGTTTTTCAATACAAAGACATTCAAGATTGATTACATTATTTCTAATGCTAAAAAAAATCAGAGTATAGATATAAATATTAGAAACTTTCAGTTCCAATCTAAAATAATAGGTATTATAGGGAAAGATTTCTAATAGCTAGTTATCAAAAACTCCTTAACAGATTTTAATAGTTCTTTGACCTTATAGAAAGTAAGTAATTATGTATTATCATCGATTATCGTGGACTATATTTTATCCTGCCACGGGATACAGACGTAATTGTGGGTGCGTGTGGGCGGGTATGTTAGCTAAAAAGTATAAAAACCATTTTCTACATATTATAAACTTAATTTGGCTTAACTACTGCTATAACCCATCTAGGTTATTTTATGGTAAGAACGCTTACACCGATATTATTATGATTAAGTATCCCATTTGTATGGATGGATGGATGGATGTCTGGATGTTTGTTACTCTTTCGCCCAAAAACTCCTGAGTGGATTTTAATGAAATTTTACATTAACATAGCATCACAATAATACATAGACTATAATTTTTAAAGATATTGTGGAAATTGTATAACAATACATAAATGTCACGTAAGTAGGAAAAAATCTCCCATCAAAGAGCCACTCTGGCGTGCGCTGCAAAAACCGTACCTAAGAGTTACATGAATGTAATGGAAATGGAAATGTATCTCTTAAATAGTTCTACAAAAAAGTCCGTAACAGCATATAAGTATCTATCTTTTACGTACCTATAAGTCATTATCGCTAAAATAGTAAATACAATAATTGATATTTATTTCCGAAATGCACATTTCGTAGTAACAAGCTGTTTATTATCAAAATAAATACTTTTATTGCTTCTGGTATTAAATGTTAAAAGCGTGTAACACCATAATTATTTCTCTTGACGTCAAAATGTAACACGCTTTTATTGAAAAAATTGGGACTAATAAAAATGCAAAGATTTTATGCATGGTCTACTTTTGGCAGGAATAAAGTATTTTCAGCTTTTTACTTATTTTTATTAACATCTAATTAATAAAAGCTTGTTTTTAAAAAGTTTTTATTACTTTAAATTTTATTTTTAAATTTTTAGTGGCCACCTTCCAGCTCCTTATTCGAACCCTAATTACCACCTAGGACTAACGTACTCGTCAAGACGAAGCAAACGAGCTCAAGCTCGATGGGGTAGTGTAATTATATTATAGAGTGCCTATGGCCACCATCCAGCTCCATCACCAGACCCTGGTTATCATCTAATACCAAAGTACTCGTCAAGACGGATCAAACGAGTCCAAACTCGACGGAGTTGTGTCGTTTAACTACCGAGTTCCTATAGCCACCTTCCGGTTCCATCATCAGATCAGCTCCATGTTATAATAATTCAGCATTGTCATCCGATATACACAAGCATGCAAAATTTGAGCTAAATCGGTAACCGGGAAGTGGATCAAATTTAACTTGCAATATTTGATTATAGACAAACATCAGGACAGGTGAAACTAAATAAAAGCTTGTAAAAAGATATTTTATATCTCGCAATTGCATAGTTCAACCTGCGCGTATCTCGACCTTCGCATCTTCCTCGCACATCTACCTCACGGCTTGAACACAGAGCTGCAGAGCCACCAGAGCAGTCTCAAGCTCGATGACAACAGCATGCAGAATCGGTGAATATCGGTACTGTCTTAAGTTTTCATAAAAAGTTAACCCTAAGCATCGTCAATAATATTTGCTAAAATGATAATGAGAAAAAAAACAACATAAAAACGCTGAATATTCACCCGAATATCAGGCTAAGATGCCGGCTGATGAGACTCCGGAACAATCCCATACCTACTCGCCGTCAACAGAACGCTCAATATTTACATATACATAAAACGATGGCCTCTCAAAGTAACTCTATCTGTCTCTTTCACGCCTAAACCCCTGAATTTAGGCTACTCGAAGTATTAATCCTGCGCAGACGAAGTCGCGGGCAGAATCTAGCCTTATCATAAACGCGATAAGAATGACAACAGTTTCTTGTCCAGGATCAGAGGGACGGATAAGGCGTTGGAGAGGATGGTGGCGGGCAGGCAGGGGGGGGGGGGGGAATGCTCATATTTAAAATAAATACAGATACAAATATTTTTAAGCGCGAGGCCAGAGGTCGGCGGTCCAGCCGTTATCAACGCGGCCGGCCCGCCCGCCTCGCCCCGCGATCCCCGGCAGCCAACATTTCATGCTTTGTGGAAAGTTACATATTAACTTGGCAACAGGCAGCCGCTACAAAGTACGCCATGTTTTTAGTCTGCTAGTGATCGTTACAAAATGTTATCTTCGTAATATTTAGCTCGTGATATATAAGTACATCATTGATTGATTGGTAGATTATGTCTCATTTTTAGGGTTACGGAACAATAAAAGGAAACATGTAACCCTTATAGGATCATTTCGTTGTCCGGCTGACAGAACTTTAACTCAAGAACAGGTAAATGTATCGAGTTAAATTTAGCATCCAATATTTAGGGCTATGGTCTCTTAAAACACAAAAAACAGTCCAAGAGCATCGAAGACGCCCAGAATATGGTTCCGTACCCGTTACGAAAAATCCTTGCAAATCTTATTAATTTTGCTATGATTTATATTATACTGTGTATTATTATATATTAAACAAGTTAAAGGTTCTCGAGTGGCGTCCACGGACCGGAAGACGTAGTGTAAGTAGGGATGTAGCGACGAACTGATTAAGGTTGCGGGATCGCGTTGGATGCGGATGGCACGGGACCGATCTGTTTGGCGAGCCTTGGGGAGGCCTATGTTCGGAAGTGGATGTCTTTTGGCTGAAATGATGATGATGATGATGTATTAAACAAGTAGGTACTTAATACTTTTCAAAGATTTTTTAATTTAGGCCAGACAGCTATTTACTCTCAAACTACTAATAAGTAACTCTCCACCAAACTTAAGCCGTAATAGTTTTCATTGTTAATTTGATATTATGTATTTGGGCATTTTCAGAAAAAGTGTACCCTGTACTTTTTTAAAAACCTAACAATGTTATTTCTACTCAGAATCTATCGATTTAAGCAATAAAAAAAAGTGTCCCACTTTTAATTGGTTAACCAACTGCGTCACAAAACTGACAATTAAAAGTGGGACACATTCGCTTTTAAATCTTAACCATACATGTTGTATGAACCGTCACAAAACTGACTAATAAATTTTGTATGGAAAATTAAGGATAATTAAGGCAAAACGGGTTTTCACTGTTGAACATAGGCCTCCCCCAAGGTTCTCCAAACATATCGGTCCCAATGATGATGATGATTATTTTCAAAATGTTCAGACCAACAGTTTAGCTTTTAGAGAGGAGTGGATGCTCGGTTTTAACAAAAAACAGTTTAAAGTTGAATATTTCGCTAATCACTATATCTTTATATCGTCTTTCCAACCTTGTAATGATTTTAAAAGATCTATCCAACGATACACGATAGGTTAGTCGAGAAAAAAAAACTCCCAATTTACGTCTAGGTATGGGAGGTTTTATAAATGGGTTTAAATACGTGAAATAGATATAAGATAATTTATTCATTCATAATCATAACATATCCAACACGCATACACATTATCTACACGCTCCGGAAAACTGCACAGAAGACAGTGACAGCTAATTCTTTGAATGCCAGCGTTAGGTATATTCAACAGGAGGTACCCTACAAAATTTTTACATCATAATTTCAGCCGAAAGACGTACACCGCTGAACACAGGCCTCCCCCAAGGCCCACAACACACACATACACAGACATAGCATCGCTCGTAGAACTGATGGCCGATGAGGCAAAAAGGTTCTCAAGTGGCGTCCACGGGATTACTACACAGCTTACAGCTTTCAGCTGCAGATTACAGCTTTCTAGCACATATGGTCTGTAAGCTAAGCCGCGGACAGATGCCAGAGCCATTTTGGCTACGGAACTCTACAAACGGTCTAAGCTCACACGGTCAAAAAGTACCTTTTGAACGTATTTTCGAACAAAAACTGTGTGTACAACCTATAGGGTACTTCCTATTGTCCCACTGACATAGTGTTAAGAATGTGGGAAGAAATTTGGCATTTCAACATAAGGAAACGAAATAAGTTTTTGTAAAAAAAAACATTTCTATTGCAAACTTTTTTGCTTACTGTTCTTTTTATGGATCGTACTTGCATTGTCATGCAACTTTCATAAGTTCATATATCAATTTTCAAATCAATTCGACCACAGGAAGCGGGTTAAATTCCAAAAAATTTAAAATTAGTATAACGCTAATTTTTGTTTTTGACGGAAATACGTGATATTTGTTATTTTATTTTTTAATTCACCAAATTCAAGAATCAATAATGTTTTCCCAAAGAAATATCATAGAATTTTCGTGCAAACGTGATTTGCTTACTTTGATTTCGAAGTTTGCACGGAATGGGATTCACAGGTGGCCAGTTTTTAGGTACATACCTACATTGTTGTTTTACTAACTAAAATTCTATTTCCAGATTATAGGCGTTTCCATAGGTAACGCCACGAGAGTTGAGGCGAATGATTACACACACAGCTACATAAAGTACTGATTGAAAAAAGGTAGTGAATTAATGAAATGAGTGAGTGAATGAATTAATGTGAGTTATGTGATCTTATGATGAAAAATACTTACGCAAAACTATGCATATTATTATTATAATGTTTCTTTTTTCTTATAACCTATTTTTGAAATAAAACAATTTGAAACTGATATGAAATATTCGCAACAAAAAATCGGTGTTTTATAAATAGCGAAAAATATATCTGATTTTAAAAAAATAGATCAAAATATTTTATTTTCTGTTTTGTTTGAACTAGATGTATTTTCCTAAATAATTCGAAAAATAGAAATACGACGAAATAGAGTGAAGAAATTTTTAGTCAATCTTGTAATTCTATGTCGAGTCTGTTCAACTTGCTATGCTTGCTACGAATAAATGTCAAAATCCCGCTGTCATTACATGACTTGTTGTTGTGTGCGTGATCTCAACTCTGGTGGCGATACCTATACTAAGACCAAATCGTAGAGTAGGCGACCACCGCACAACAATTCACTTATTAATTTAATTTTGCTTATGGTACATAAGTACCAAGTAACACACACACACATAGCGAAGTTAAAAATAAAACCTTTTAAATAAAATAATACTATTTATTTCGAAATCATCATGCGTGAACCGCATACAATTAATGTATCTAGAGAGGTATGTACGTAGTTAGCATTTCTTATCTTCATGTTATTTGAAATAAGTGTTCCTCTCTTAAGATGAACACTTATTTTATCAATGAATCTGATTCACAAAACTAGGTAAGTACATAAATGTGTTTACTACAAAAACTAATTTTAAGGTGTGACACTAGTTTTGTGAAAGTTTTTCATGACATGGGATAGCAAACGAACAATGGAACACCACCATCCATGGACGCCCTCAACACCACTGTCTCTGTGCTTAGAAGGCCAAGATAGAGTACCACACATGCCATTAATCTCATCGGCTATCATTTGGCTATTATTAGGCGGATTAGCATGTAATTTGGTTGTAGGGTCCCGGACGAACCTTGTACAAAATACTACCACAAGTGTTTTAATAAAGGGAGGCCACAATAGTGTGATTTTCAAAAACCTGACAAAGTATTTTAAAACAGTTTTAACCTTTTAAATTAATGTAAAAATTAACTCCCATATTATTTAAAGGGTAACCTATCGATGTTTAGAAACTCCTTTACTCGAATTTAATTTATCCGAATACGGTTCACCGACTTTTTAAAATCCATATGTTTTGTTTTTCCACAACTTCACAATGCCACGGATTCATTTAATCACAGTTTTATTTGTCAACAAATTCAAAATCCCGAATTACATTAATCCATTTTTAGGGTTCCGTAGTCAACTAGGAACCCTTATAGTTTCGCCATGTCTGTCCGTCTGTCTGTCTGTCTGTCTGTCTGTCCGCGGCTAAGCTCAGAGACTGTTAGTACTAGAAAGCTGTAATTTGGCATGAATATATATATCAGTGACGCCGACAAAGTGATTGAATAAAAAAAAGTAAAAAAAATTTTTTTAGGGTACCTCCCATAGACGTAAAGTGGGGGTGATTTTTTTTTCTCGGCTAACCCTATAGTGTGGGGTATCGTTGGATAGGTCTTTTAAAATCATTGCGGAGTTGCTAACATGATTTTTCTATTCAGTGATCTGTTTGCGAAATATTCAACTTTAAAGTGAAAATTTTCATTAAAATCGGCCGTCCCTCCCATTCTAAAATCTAAACTGTTGGGTGGAAAAATTTGAAAAAATTCAGAAGGGTAGTAAATATATCAAATTTACTAGGAAAATTATAGCGGCTAAGATTGCTTGGAAATTATTTGTAGTTTAAGAGTAAATAGTAGCCTAAGGTATAAAACATACCTAAACTTGGATGATTCCGTACACATACGAAATCCTTAGAAAAATATTACTTGATTTTTTCGTAATGGCTACGGAACCCTACCTTGGGCGTGTCCGACACGCTCTTGGCCGGTTTTACTTATTTTTTTATTTGCCAACCTAATCAGTTGCCATATTTTCATAATCCAAATGTAACGAAAAGCCGAAAGTATGTTTTTATTATCTACCTAACCTAACATCAGAGTAAGACAACATTGCTTAATTTTTAGCGAGCGAGCGAAGCGAGCGAGCAAGACGGTTCGGAGCGGAAGCGACTCGGATAGGTTAGGTTCAAAGGCTAATGCGGGCGGAGCTAGAGCGGAGCCTTTCGTGTTAGTTATTTTTTTTATAACCACCCACAAAACCCCCTACCCACATAGCAAACTCAATAAAATATTTGGGCAACATAAACAACAAAATGAATATTTCGCTCTACACATAATTGTATGGTCGCCTTTTGTACCCCTGACCTTTGCGGAATAATAATTTTGCGGAATAAATATATATTTGGCAAATGATCCTACGGAATTTCATGCAGTTGGATTTTGAATCATTTGGCAAATTTCAAAATGAATTTAAAACATTTGGCAAAAGAAAATATGGTAAATAAAATTTCGGACAAAAAATAATTTGGAAAATGAAAAAAAAGAAATTTCGTTTTCGAAATTTTAATATTCGGAAATGAGCTTTTCGAGAATATGATAGGTAACCTTTTTAAAGCATAAAAATGTTTCATAGAACTATAAAGACACATCCAAGCTACTTTCTGATACAGACGTTATGATTCAATACTATGTACTGAAATGCACAAGTGTACAACAGAACGTGCAGTGGTAGCGCGCGTGTCGCAATCCTAGCGTCCGATCGATAACCGAGATCGACGTCACGTACCTATATGTATATATTGGTGATTTAGAAACAAGCGCCGTACGCTGCCATTGGCACGTTCGTAACAGCGACAACCGGCGACCACGCGAATCCACCAGAGAAGGTTCTAGCGAGCTAGCAATAGCTGTTGAGCGACATCGACAACCATCACAACTAACGCAAGACCAGTTTCTCAACCTTCAAAGTGCGGCCACTTTCGGCCTGAAAAAAATATTTGGGGACCTTCTTCTTCGACTTCACTTCAATTTCCATTTGCTTACGTTACGTTACGTTGCGCTTCTTAGGTTACCTACCTAATGCAAATATTAATTTATTCTTCAATGAGTGTGTTTTGCAGTTAATGTGACCGGATACTAGGATATTTAGGAGTAAAGTTGAGTATGTAAAGTACCTTGTCACTTTAACGTCATGTTTGAAAAGCCATACGAAATTATGAAACGACTGAAAGCGACAAGGTACAAAAGTGATCACTTATTATTATTAATGACGTTGACTGTACTCTAGAAAGGGTATTTGGTAAGTACTTGATAGAATTAATAGGTTTTATCTCTCCGGGGTCTAAATTAGCCTACGTGCGGGGGGAGGGGATTTATGAAGTGTATGATGTTTTTCACATCTACCCTATGGCGTGGGATATTTATTTTTTAAGTAAAACGAAGGAAAGCTGAAAAACGTCGCTGTCTTAATTAACTGAATTTAGTTCCCAAATCATTCGTAACTCCACTTTTCATCTGAAAAACCGAGGAGGGTATCGTAAAAAAAGTTCTGGTTTCGTCCTCTGCCGTTCCCACATTGAATACACTACGTACATAAAGTATGAATATTTTATTTCTTGGTGCACTTTATGTTCAAGTAAGTTAACCTAGACATGATAAAAAATGAATACCTAATGTTATCATAGCATAATGTTAAAGCCGGCGCAGTCGGCCGGACGAGCGGGGAGGGCTGGCGCGGGGCGGGGCGGGGCGATGGTGCTGCGGTGATCTCCGGGGTCAGCGCGGGCGCCGCTTATCGCCGAAGCGCTTGCTCCCGCTACAGCCCCAACTGATCGACTAATACAAAACTCATATAAAAGTATAAAACAGTGTGCATAATCATTTCACGCGGTTGAACAAATCATTTTAAAACGCAGAATTTATGGCAGCTATTGCGGCGGGGGCACGAGCATATTATTACCATGGAAATTAACCTGTTATACGCATATATGCGTGTGCATAATTCTCAACGATACCTCAAGGCTGGCCCTTGTTCAGGTTTGCCCTTATTCCGAATTTTTTTTGATAACCTTTTTTTAGGTCTCTAAACAGGATCTGAGGCGCTACTACGAAATTCGAAAATCGAAGTTCGTATCGTTTTATCCCTCTCACTCTCGTGTCAAATCATATTAGCGTGAGCGGGACGGCACGGAACGAAGTTCGAATTATGCACTTCGTGGTAGGGCCTCAGTTAATTACCACGTAAAATTAGTTTTTATCGTATAAAAAGAACTTTATTTGACTTAGTTCACATTATTATTAATCTACCTAATATTAGTAATATTCCATGTGTAGGTACATTTTTACCTATGTACTTATTTAATCGTGAATTGTATGGATATTTTTGAAGTCTTATTCTTCGGTCTAACACAGCAGCGTGAATAACAGCGCCACTTGTTTTATTGAAATGACTGCATCACTGCATACTATTCCCAAGAAGCATCCACCATCTTCAACATCGTTTGAAATTATTTCAATTGAAGTATCGCCGTAACCACAAAAACAATAAAAACTCATGTTATTACAGTTATTTTAAAAATGGGCAATTAATTAATATTGTTATCGTTGGCTACCGGAAGCGCCCGCGCTGCTCCCACATGCCGCATACCGCGAGACGGCCGTGTTCCTCGTTGTTGTTCAGTATTGCTGCCACTGCCACGCGTCCAAACCCTTATTCAACTGAGTAACTGACTGAGTGAAGATTCGTAATAAATTTTAGTGTTTTGAGTGTGTAAATTTGCGGTTCTACGAATCACTTTCGCCCACTTACCCTTCTATGATGAGGATATATCCTGTGCTTGTTTAATTGCATAATTTATGTAGTATATTTAAGGTCATACGAATATTTGTGTTTGTAGCAGTCGGTCTGCTATTTTATTTTAATGTAAAATTTTCTTCGTGGAAGGGATTTCCTACGTACTCGTTTCCAGGCAGCGACAGAGCAAGCGGGCATTAGCGCAGGTGGTACTGCAAAAAGCGGGTCAGCGGCACTAACGCGGTCAACATTCGCTAACAATAACAAGGAAGCTGGCGCTAGCTCGCGGCCGCCGCTGCAGCTCGCCGATCGGCCTCCGCATCATGTTCAACCTTTCGATCACAACATATCGAGCCATAGCTCAGGGTCCTTGCAGTTGGGGGTGTGCCGGATGTTATGGCTAACTTGTCCGACTCGGGAGTCTGCGCACAAGAAGCGCGATGCGAACAGGGCGCGCGCGAGCCTACTGCCGTTTACTGAGTTTGAGCGATTTCGCTTTATCTAATCGCCGGATGATAAAACGCAACTACTGCCGCCTGCTTCGCCACGCCTCTAGTCGAAGTCACCGTCGCTAACCTTTATTTCACACAATTTGATCACAGCGGTAGGGCATATTCCTTCCCGCACAATTCAAAAAGCGATGTGGACGTCGTGAACTCGAACTAGTGCACAGGATATAAAAATAGTATGCAAGCGTAGAGCGATAAGCAACCGCTGCTCGGAAGGTATATAAGGGTACCGAAGGACGGCGCACGAACATGGACTCTGTGGCGCGCGCGCGCAGGGCAGAGGTCGGCGCGCGCGGTCGCGTCGCTTGCGACCCTTCGGCCAGCGCGCTCCTGCGCAGGCACTAAAGTCGCACGCCCGTTAAAACCTAGTCGTAATAAACCTAGACTTCGATGCAAACAATGAATTGCGTTTTCGTGCTCACCGCTCTTTCAGTTCAAACGAAGTGTAACTTTAAAGAAGGAACTCAATGCTTTTTAATACTACATTATTTCGTACAAAAACACAGCCAGATTTAATAGCACTGCTTTGACAAGAAACGGAAAAATTGAACTTAAATTAATAAATGTATTTTCATCACACTTGCTCGCCAATGGTGTTATTCCATGCATATATACTAAATGACAAAGGCCTAATTTGTTCTTATGGGAGTTATGGATATTTAAGTGTTTAGAGACAAAATAATTACTTACATTTTTGGATTTTTCCCCTCGCAATGTGATGAAAATCATTGTGTGTATCACGGGCAGTAAGGGGATTACAAACTCGAGTCATTAAAAGCCCTCCGCCTTCAGCGTCGAGCTTCTAGTAGACTCTCGTTAGTAATCCCCTACTTACGGCCCTTGATGCACAATGTACTATAAATTGTTTCTAAACATATTATTTGGCAACACTATTTAAGTACTTGCTTCTTATTTACTTTTACGCACAGACTACATAGAAGAATTCAACGCGCTCCTTTGGGAATAAATATACTCCTTGAACCTGTAACTCATATTCTATAAACTCATATTACCGGAACTTTGTTATTATTTGCACTAAGTTACCAAACTTAGCAAAAAATCCTTATGGATTCTCCATGTCCGTCGAACTGCCTATTTGTCCGCAGCTTAGCTCCGAGACTCGAAGTAGGTACTAGAAAGCTGATTTTGGCATTGGTACATGTATAATTTAATTATAATTACAGTTAAATAAAAAAGTAAATTAACTCTGAGGTTTTTTTCTCGTGTATCTCACGGTATTTCGTTCGTTGGTTAGGTTGTTTAAACGTACCTGTGAATGAGCTAAAATTTTGATTCATGGATGTGTATACGAGTTCTTAGATTATAGGTCATTGTTACAATCAAAAGGGCTTCATGCCAATTATATAATTAAATAATTTCTAAGCATGATGAAAAATTTAGGGCATAATAACGAAGTTATAAGGAAATATAACACAGCTAAGTAAGCTAAACAAGTTAACGAAAAAAAGAAGACCATCTTTTAGATGTCATTTGCCGTCAAACCGTAAACTCAAACAAAAGCCCCCTTCTAAGTCCGCATATTGGAATTGACGGGCAAATACTTAGAGCCTAAACTACTCCTACTCATGGCCCAACGCGCACTGGGCTGGTTTAAGGTATGATAACGTCGATGAAACTGCAATACCGCGTAACCAACAATGACTAATGCCGCGTAACTAACAAAATGAGTCAAATTTAAATTTGGGTGAATCTGGCATCAATAAACACAAAGATGATCAATTTAAATGATCTCCGTAAAAATTGCCACAAGTCAGTTGCGCGGCATTAGCAATTGTTGGTTACGCGGTATTGCAGTTTTATCCACGATAATATTCATTCATCGGTAGTAAGAGGAAATAAAATCCCCAAAAATTAGGACCTGAGAAATTAAAGGATTGGCACCAAAATTATTTTCATAATAAGTGCTTACGATTAAGTAAAAAAACAACGTCTATGAAGGTAAGTATAATCATTACTTTTCCTGATGTATCTACTAAGTTCATAATAAGAAAATCTTGAAATTAATATAAATTACTTTAATTAAATTAAAAAAAAATCAATTACACCCACGTACTCTTTGACACCCTTAGGCGTTCCGTAGTCGTAGATAATCCTTCATATTTACGAGTATTTCAATTTGTATAATTTGAAGCGTATCTAAACTACACGG
This sequence comes from Archips crataeganus, assembly GCA_947859365.1. NCBI lineage: Eukaryota > Metazoa > Arthropoda > Insecta > Lepidoptera > Tortricidae > Archips > Archips crataeganus. The sequence goes on along the minus strand of OX402045.1, from coordinate 24,172,878 downwards.
AAAGAACATTTCTAGTCACCTAAACTACTTTTTGAGTTATAGCGGTTTGAAAGTTAGTCATCACGAACAATTACTATGATAACTATTTCTTTAAAAGTATAGTTCTATAGTACTTTGCTAGTTCTACATTTTAAGATTAAAATCTCACTCTTCAAAAAAGGTGACTAGATGTTCCTTCATTGTACCCTTAATTTGCCTCAAATTCATATTTACACGTTTTCAGCTTTGAACAGGTTTCCGTGGTAAATAATTTACTTTTGTTGAATTTAGGAAAAGTAGTATCCTGAAATGGTTTGTTTTAGTACCTACCCAGGACATTTTTATGTTAAATACCTACATAAAATATATTTATGGTTTGACTTTTAGTAGGCACAAATATCCTTTATTTTTAGTTTCTTACTTTGGATGGAAAGTTCCATTCCAGGGTTCGTCATTTGTTCGTCATAGTTATAAAAATAATCAGAAATTTGGTTTATGTATATTGAAAGCAAGTTGAACAAGTATGCACAACATTCGTAGTCACGTGTTGAAAAAAATGTATGAAAACGTGAAGAGCTATTTTTTAAATAATTATGAGCGTTGTTGAGCATAAAACTGAAGTTACACATAACATTCCCTGTAAAGGGTGAATTTGACAAACTACTTACTTCTTAATAGTACTCAGAATTGTATAAAATTAAGGACGCATATTATTATGACGTCCTCTACGGCACGTTGCATTGCTCAAGGTAGAAGCAAAAGCCAGACCTATAGTCTCGGCTATTTTTTAAATTGGCAGTGAAAATGGATCACTTGATTACTCCGTAGCTTTCTTTTCTTTATTTCACTAACATCTTGCATGTGTTCGGTATTATTAGTATTAGTTAAATAATTCGGTATTAGCTCTATAATACTTTAAGATCTTCGACTCATCATTTAACGTAAGTAAAAAGTTCGAATTTTTGAATTATAATATTATTTAAGACACCACATCCAGACTTTTCTACATCCAGACTTTTGTCAGAATCTCCTAATCAATGAAAACAAACATAATAACTGGCGACGAATTCATGCCTAAGCAAACAAATAGGCTAAGTAAAGATAAATATCACACATTGCTACACTAATTAGAAGACATACATATCCAGATTTGAAAGGGTATATCTACTACTATTACTTAGTTACATACGTGATTGCCTACTATATAACAATGGTAGCTACTTACATTTAGTAGTGGTAGAGCCATGTTGTAGCTAGCCGCTGCACCACGAATGGGCCGGCTCGTCCGGGGCAGTACCACCCTCTCACAGAACACCGGCGTGAAGCAGCAGTAATCCTGCTTGCGTTTCGTACGGTCAGTGAGAGTGCCGGGGGCCCAATACCTCACCCCTTCCCTCTTCCCCTCCCTCACCCTCTTCCCCTATTCCCTTTCCTTTAGGGCCGACAACGCACTGGCATCGCGTAAAGCGCTGCGGGTGTCTATGGACAGTGGTGATCATTTAACATCAGGTGACCCACTAGTTCGTTTGTCAGGCCTTTCTAACATAAAAAAAAAAAAAAAAAAAAATTAAAATTGAATGACGGCCTACATCACGATATTCACGATGGATGCTTAAACTGCCAAATTAAATGTACTTAAGTAATGTAATCGCAAATTTGTCTCATATAATTTCATTATAAACAATCACGTTTTACTGTCTTGACGTTTATTGTACCCAAAAAACTGTTTTTGGTTAATTAGGTTTTGAGAGTATCAAAAATGTGTTAAAAAAGTTACAGTTCTATGGCACCGTAAGCCTTAGTATTTGATCTGGAAATACCAGCATCCACGGCCGGTCGAGCACATAACTATGGTTTGGTATCTTTCGATTTGACTTGATACACTTCTAAAGGAGTTTTGTTTTATTATCTTTTTCAGGTACTGATCCCTTAAAACTGCACGTAGGCCGCATTATTTTTAACTAACTATTTGGTACTTTAAAATAGTTTCAAGTTTGTCTTGTGAGCTGATTTTGAAAAGTAGCCCTTTCCATTTCACGCCGACCAGGGGGGCTACTCCGAAATTCGAAAATCGTCTCTTGTCTTGTATTAAATACTATTAGCGTGAGAGGAATGGCACGATACGAAGTTCGAATTTTGCACTTCGTAGTATAAGGCCTGAGGCTAAATTTCTTAATGCGCGGCACCCGTTTTTCGTTCTATCCTTATCCTGCACCGTTTGACAATGAGAAATGGTGAATATTGTGATTCGGAGCATGTTGGACAGCATCGTGCTATTGTGGAACTTGTTATTTACTTAGGTACATAGTCTTTATTTGGAATCAAGATTTTTTAGATAAAACGCATATTATCAAAGGCTATTTGACAATGCAAGAATCGTTGATTTGTGGTTATACATAAATCGTTGTTACAAATTATAATTTAAACCGATCTTGCAGTTTATTGCTCAATACACTAGTCTTATCTCAGAATCTCTAGCGTAATGTTGTTAACCAATAGATAATTAACGATGTTTAATTTTGACACTACACATAAATGGAGAAAAATATTATGTTATATATTATGTATGATGCATACTAAATATTTTTAAGTACTCGCATGTACCCAAAAACTTTTTTACAATTAAATATTTTAAACTAAGTACCTATTATTTATTTTATCAATATTTAGTATTGTTTACAAATCTTGATCTTGATATAACAATATAATAATTTCTTCCTAAAAACTAAATAAAGAGGAGATAGAGTCATATTGCAGTCGCGTAAATAAATACTGAAATTACGGCTATTAAAAGCATGAAATTAATTATTATTTATATGATGTGATTTATTTCGCTATGACATACAAATATCTTATTCAGTTTCAGTTCTTTCGACGACGTATTTACCTTATAGGTTTCTTTTTATGTTATTATTTATATTAGTATAATAGATATTTACTTGAAATGTATTTAGATTATTTGTAAGAGTTTTATTATTGTTTTAAACAGTGTATAAATAACCAGAGCAGATTAAAAATTCAGTTTATGTTAATATCGTGTTTAAATATCCAATGAAAACATTACTACTTAGTGTCATACCAGAGGCCGTATTGTCTAACGCTTCTGACGTCACCGTACGCTTGCCTTCGTTTTCACCATCTCTTTCTGTCATCATTTTATACCGTTTGACAAAAAGAAATAGTGATTGCGAAGGCAAGCGCCAGAAATGTTAGACAATAAGGATGCAGATCTTTTTACGTACCGTGTCAGATAGCCAACCGTAGAACCACCGTAGCAGCAGGAGCGCTACGAATTTGCTACGCATCAATGAAATGTACGACTCGATGTCTTCGGCAGAAACGTTGCCTGTTTTGAGTAAATCACGTCATGCTATCGGAGTCAGGTACTTACGAGCCAATACTGGATCACTGGCATGGTCCCATGAGAGTTTATTCAAGTGGAGCTCAAGAGGCATTCAAATTAATTAAAGTTGAAACTTACCGAAGTGATATTCGTTCTTAGTGGTCGTCATAGTGTTTTCCATTTGCAGAAATGGCTATCGTCAATATCGCGGATGGTCGGTACGGGTGCGTGCGGTCCGTGCAGGTGCGTGTGACAGCATCACCGGATTTGACGGGCGGGCGGCGTGTTGCTGCGGTGTCCGGGCCGCATCACTCGAGAGGAGAGCGGAGTGTCGCTGCCGCTGTACGTCGGTTAGCGCGTGCGCGCGGCCGTCGTTAGCGCGCGAGTCCGCGCCGGCCGTCGCGCGCGCCGCGCCATCCGCCGCCCCCGCGCCGCCCGCGCCGCGCCTCGACCGCTGCCGCCACCCGCTGCGCTGACGCAACCGAAGACGTCGCCGACACGCCTGACCCGCGGGCCCCGGCCCTGACTATGCCGCCCCACGTTCCCTTCTCACGACTCTCCACATACAACCCTGATCGACCATCGTACAGTATGAAGCGATACATCGGTTTCACTGCTGTCTCAATTAATTATCAATTATATGCACTTAATATCATTTAAGAGTACAATCCGAACCTGACTAAATCTTCGCTAATATTATAAATATGAAAGTTACTCTCTCTGTCTGTCTGTCACTTCCCGTCTTAACCGCTAAACCGATTTAGATGATATTTTGCACCTATGGAGATAGTTTGAGACCCTAGGAAGGACATAGGATAGTTTTCTCGGAAAATTGCATAGGTCCCACGGAATATCGATTAAAGAATTCTTCGCAGATGGAGTCGCTAGCAACAGCTACTTTCTAATAAGAAGATATGAAAAGGGATGAAAATATTCCATATTTTGAATAGATTAGAATAGGAGGACATAAGCAGCTCACATGATTTTCAATAGGCAATCATATCATACAATATTTTTTCAACGGAACAACATTCTATGCCCAATTGCCAATCAATACCGGTGTATTTAACTACTTACTTGTGTTTTTAGTTTTTAATGATAATAGATCTGGGGCTTATTGATGTCCCGTCCCGTTCATAACCTACGAGTACGCTGTTACCTGCCTGTGTGCAAATTATTAGCATGCATTAAATTTCACCTAACTTCCCTTGTCCAAGGGTTTGATAGAAGATAATCAAAAATGTTGAATTTGAATCTAATAAAAACCTTAGAATTGCTGATATTTTGACATATACACATCACGCCTGTATCCCAAAGGGGTAAGGCAGAGCACACAAAACGCTAACCAACTACGATTACTTTATTACTGTAGTGGGGAAACGTAACTGTGTCGTATTCCTACGAGCTCCCTCCTGCTTTCATGTAGATAAGAACTATTATTAATTTTAATAGAACTTAGTAGTTAATGCACATTACAACTAAGGAGTAGCAGTTATGCTCAGGGACATAGGTAACTAATATTTTACCAACCTAACAAACTGCGGTCGAGGCACGTCGGTAAACTAAATTGCTTACTCGCAAACCTGTACGGCGTACACATCGCTGACGTTAACGACGACTCAGCAAACGGAGAAATAATTTATTCTGTGATCAGAAATTCTGAATGCACATAAGTTGAGACGAACTCATCGTTACAACACAGAGTCATTTTAAAAGTCGTCTATATTTCTACGATATGTTTTCATCATTAAATGTGTACAATTTGAACTATGGAGTTGAACCATGACCTTAAAAATACGGTAAGTACATAGACAGAAAAAAATAAAATTTAGATTCTTATATTATATTATACGTTACTAAATATTAAAACTTTATACAGGAACTTTATAAATCAAATTCTGAATACTTTGAATATGAAATTATGATTAACTAGCTTTCCGTCCGCAGCTTCGCCCGCGATAAATTAATTTTCCCGTAGGAAAAGGTATTTTCCCGCGGTAAAAAGTAGCCTATGTCACTCAGTGATAATGTAGCTTTCTATCAGCAAAAGAATTCTTGAAATCAGTCCAGTAGTTTCGGAGCCTATTCAATGCAAACAAACAAACAAACAATCAAATCTTTCCTCTTTATAATATTAGTATGGATTAGTTCGAGAGACTTGCAAAATACATCTTCTGTTTAACTAAGCTATGCCATTAAATCCTGCAAAAGGTTTTGAAATAAATGTTGGTTGAATACGCGAATCTGAATGTATTTTTCCTTTAAAATTTTAGTTTCATTAATAGAGTTGACGTGATCCCATTTGAAGTCTAGTTATACGAATAATTGTAGTATTAATTCAACTTTTTAACTTTGTTAACTAACTAGGCGAATAAGAACAATTTTATGTCTTTTCTCTATGCAATTTCATAACATAAAATGATCAAATTCTTACAAGGGTATTTTTTAATTTAAGTTAAGTGGTTATCACACTGCACCACAACTCGCTGCGGTGTGCGGAGCGACAATATTCACCGCCAAATAGTGTCGTAGTGAGCGGCGCACCGCACCCCCGCGTGGTGATGCAAACTCAGTGTGCGGTTTTTTTATTTAAATTTTGATTATACAGTCAAAGTTAAAAACCGCAGCCCCGCACAACGGAGCGATGTCCGGGTGAGAGTGGATGTATGTTTCGATGTTTGTTACTCTTTTACGCGGGGAACAGCTTATTATACGGTTTTACAATATGCGGGTATTTCTCGAGGAAGCGTGAAAATTGACATATTTTCATTACCTAGTGGTTTTAACTAACTAGTAACTAATTTGGCTCAGGGACCCAAAGAGGGTCTTGGCCTCCGAAACGAGAGCACGCCATCTGTCCCGATCGTGCGCAGCCTCTTGCCAGTCGTCGACTTGAAGACGTCGCAGATCCGCCTGGACACTGTCCCCCCAGCGGTACCTGGGTCGCCCAACCGGGCGGCGACCAGTCGGTCGTCCCACGTACGCTCTCTTGGCAGCACGATCCTCTCCATTTCGGAGTAGGTGGCCGAACCAGCGAAGTCTGTGTGATTTTGTTACGCCGATGATGTTGGGTTCAGCCACCAGCTCCTGGTTCTCTATGTTTTTACGGATCCTCCACGTACCGTCGTCTCTCTTGACAGGTCCCAGGATCTTACGCAAGACCTTCCTTTCCGCTACAAGGAGTTGACATTCCTCTTTTTGTGTTAGTGTCCAGGCCTCACAACCATACATAAGGATAGGTCTTACGACAGTTTTATAGATCTTTAACTTTGTATTCCTGCTGAGAAGCCTGGACACCAACACCTTGTGGAGGGCTGCACTGCATCGCAGGGTGTTTTGGATGCGGATGTTTATCTCCTCCTCTCTGGTGTTAGTGTCGGTTATGGTGCATCCAAGATACCGAAATTTGTCAACCCCCCTGTATACGGTACCCCCAACATGAAGACTACCACGCCGAGCCCGTGTATTTTTGTATCGTTTTATGTGAAGGTATTCTGTTTTTGTCTGATTGATCCCTAAACCTATCTTGGATGCCTCCTGCTCCAAGACTCCTGCCACTTCGGCCACCTCTTCCCGGCTTTCCCACCCTAACTTAACCTAGTGGTTTTAGTATCTTTTAAATTTACATGTTTTTTTTTATCATATTTTTGATTTAATTCTGATGTGACTTTATGCACTTTCGTTGTCTTATATAATTATAATGCATTTTTTATCTATTACCTATTTATCATTACAAAACCATCACTACTTAGGTACTTACATAACACGAAAATTCAGACATCGCATCTTTGATTTTGAAATTGAATCTAAATTACAGGAACATTAAGTTAGGTACTTCACATGTATGTAAGTACACAAGGTTCATGATAAAATAAATAAATAAAATAAATATCACGGGACAATTCACACCAATTGACCTAGTCCCAAAGTAAGCTTGGAAAAGCTTGTGTTATGGGTACTAGGCAACGGATAAACATACTTATAATATAGATAAATACATACTAAAATTAAACACCCAAGACCCGAGAGCAAACATTCGTATTTTTCATACAAATATCTGCCCCGACACGGGAATCGAACCCGGGACCTCAAGGTTCATAGTCAGGTTCTCTAACCACTAGGCCATCTGGTCGTCAAACTCTACCATATTCAACCATATTGACGGGAACTTAGTAAGGTATTATAGGGGTCCATTTGTAAATTACATTATAATATTTCGGGAGAGGTTGGGTCCAGTGCTTTGTGGCATAGTAGTAACACAATAGCAAATAATTTTCTTTTTGGGCGAGTTTTGTATCACTTCTACCGCATTAGTCACACTTAAATACTTATGGCGTTTTCTATCTAAAAGTCATGTGAAAGAGGTTAAGCTAATAATAAAAGTGCCCATTAGCTTGCATCAGGGGTAGACAAGTTAGATCATTCGGTTTTGACAGCTTTGGAACTCAATCACAGCGCCATCTCTTGAGATCACGTAGTCTACAACTCCTTTTGGTCCCGAAATTTTGTCGCAATAATGCGATAGATATCACTAGTGTGCTAGTATCTAATTTTAAATACACACTGTTAGTTTTTTGCATATATTTTTATCTTAATATCTTATTATCAAGACCCGAGAACAAACATTCGTATTTTCCATACAAATATCTGCCCGACACGGGAATCGAACCCGGGACCTCAAGCTTCGTAGTTAGGTTCTCTGACCACTAGGCCATCTGTTCGTCTAAAATGTAATTTAATAACAATGTAGATCTCTTTGAAAAAAATATACCTAGTTGAGTTTCTTGTCGGTTTTTTCTCAACAGGGTTTTTCCGAACCGGTGGTAGATTCTTCGACGTTCATAGGTCATCAATTGATGCCTAAATTGAATAAAGAATTTTTTAATTTGACTTTGAATAGGTCGTAGGCTATTTTTTATACCCCTAACACAAAACTTACGCATGCGCATAACGGACACGCCATTTTGTAAAACTTTGCGTTGTTTTGTGTTGTTGATTATAGTATATTAAAATATGTATATGTCAATTAGAATAATTATCTGTTTGTAAGTTGTAACTGTTCCTTAAATAAATAAATAAATAAATAAATAAATAAATAAATATGTACAAAAACCAAACAAAATGAGTTCTTCAAGAGATGAAGTCGACAATAACATGGAATTAACTCCACCCGATATTTTAAGTAAGGCGCAAATCGCGCAAAATATTCTTTTGCCATCAAAAACTCGAGATTTTTTTTTTATTTTTTAATTTTGTGTTATTAATTGCTTATTTTCTCACAAATGTATTGAAAAACGTCGTATGATACACGGTTGGCAAGGTTTTACAAACTCGTGACGATGAAAACCCTCGCCTCGCGGCTCGGGTTATCATCCCTCGTCAACTCATTTGTGGAACCTTACTTACCAACCTCGTATCACAAATAACCATTACGGTGTATGTCATAGAACCGGCTGCTTAACTTAAGAAATTCACTCTCGTCTTGAAAGTTTCTCAATGTTGCGGGATTTTACGTTGTGAAAAGACGCTTTTTTTCGGACGGACTGTTGCTGTTAGCCTCGACGGCTTTTATAGCTTATCGGAGAGAAAGCGAGCTGTCAGACGGGCAGCTCAGCAAAGGTAAAATTTTCTTAGCATGCCAAAGGAACCTCGGACTTTGGACGCTAAGTACATCGTTTTGGAAAGATTACGTTAGTCCCGACTGAGAAGAAACCACAAGAAACTCAGTTAGGTTGTGGTATGATTGGAGAGAACCTAACCTACCGAAAAGACGCTTTTGAATTGTTGTTCATTGTGTTGTGATTTGGGCGCTGTTTTTCGTTCAATTTATGTTTATTATGACATTCAAATTGCGCATTATTTTGCAAACATAGTGGTAGTGATTATTTCAAAACAAGATGCTTTTTTCTATTATGTAAAACATAAAAAAAAACTTTATATTATATTATATTCGAGTAATAAAGACTTAATTATATGGTTTAACTCAAGTGGGACTGGGCAGGTCATGTCTGCCGGATGCACCCGGATCGCTGGGCCAAAATCACTACTGATTGGGTTCCAAGCGACGGGCACCGGAGCAGAGGTAGGCCTAAAAGAAGGTGGCGGGACGATTTGGAGCGATTCCAGCCGGACTGGCAACACTTTGCCGAAGCCAGGGACGAGTGGAAGGAGAAAGGGGAGGCCTTTGCCCAGCAGTGGGACACTGTATAGGCTATTAAAAAATATATATATATATGGTTATATATATACATACGTATATATATATGGAATCCAGAGGACACCAATTTATAGAGGGCAGCTCGGTAGTATTTTAAATATGGCATAACGTCAAACGGGGTGACGGATAATTGCGTTGAGTACGCACTCTATTCCTTTTGGTATATTTATCTTATGGCTTGCATACATGTATATAAAATTGTTCGGGATGAGTATTCGCGCCTTTAAACATAGGTAAGCATGGCTTACCACATTTTATTAAATTATGCACTCATATGTCGAGAATCAAATTACTTACCTTAAACAAAGTATGGAGTCTACCAGATAAAAGATAAGGTTGAGTTTTTAGATAATGCACAGGATAATGCACAGATAATGCAATATTTTTTAAAAATAATATATTTTGTAGTAATATGAAACAACTGTAGTCTTATTGTTTTGCCTTCAAAGCCTCTGGCTATGTTTCAGCGCCATCTAGATTTAATAATGGAAACTACAAAAACCGCGGCCGATCTGTAGTATGGCGACTGCCAATCCAGTCTATATCATCCTTGCCAATATCTAATAACCAAACAGTTGTAAACCACATTTTAAAAATTGATATAAGTATACAAACCGTTTCATCGCTTTATATGTATATACCCTGGAGACAACAGTCAGGAAAAACTTACGTTTATACATATAAATTACTTATCAAAAAGTGCCCTTGGCCTTTCTGAACCCATACTAAAGATTTTTTAAAAACAACCTGTATTTAGTTTACAGATCAATTAATATTATAAAGCAAATTGCCAGTAAAAATAAACAAAGTGAACACTGTTACATAAATTATTTTAATCAGTGACAGAATTTATAGATGAATAAAACAAATATATAAAAATAATATAAAAAATTAAAATAAATATCAACGCAAAAAAGGCAAAAAGGTTTTTGAACTTTACATGAAACCCGGATCAAACGACGGAGAAAAATTCGCTGAATTCAAATTTGTATATAACTCATTTTGAAAAAAAGTGTCGCTTCATGCGTTTTGCCTTTTAACCGTCTATATGTAAGAAATAAATTAATGTTTATACCTAAACAGTAATAAAATTCAATAATTGAGGTAGGTAAGAGACAAAATTGGCAAAATGAGTTGAGTATAATAGTTTTGTTCAGAATTTTCCTCTGTTTATATAAGAAAAAATTCTAGCTTAAAAGAAGTGTCCCTTGCCTCATTTATTTTTTAGGATTCAAAGACGCATTAACCCCAAAATAACAGTGTCTCCGAAAAATATCAAAAGCAGGACCTTCAATTGGCGTAATTACCACCGCAGACCCACTTTAGTAAAGGTAAGATACACGCTTAAAGAATTACCTTTACTTACGTAGAGGTTAATTTAAGTAAGGGACATGACTATAAAGTACAACCTTTACGTACATAGAGGTCACAGAGGTGTAAGGGACATTAATAAACAAAATACGGTGGTGTAAGGGATATGTATTTTCTAATAATTGGTTACACTAGCAGATAGAACACTAAAATACAAGATAATAGGTCTAAAAAAATCCAAGAAAGGTTAATTAGAAAAAAATATGAGTGATCTAATCCGAAAAAAAAACTTTGTCGCTCTCCTGAAAAATCGTATTTTGTCTCTTACCTCAATTGAATCTACGGTCGACGATATACTTTTTTGTTAAAAAAATATTTTTAATGATATCTGAGTCTAATTAATTAATTACTTATGTAAGACGTAAGCATACTCTTAATATATTATGCCACAACTATACCTAATTCAAGTGTATTGTTTGTATAATTTAAATTACAGAAACTACCGTAGTTTTAAGTTTGTACCTACGTATATGTATGAATTATAATTTTTTATTATGTAACATTACATTATTTAATGTAGAAATGCCTACTAGGGTGCATATTAGGCTAAGATCTAGAACAAGTTACGTTTTTTCATGTTTCTTGTCGAATGATAAATAAATAACAATGAATGAAATAAAGCTTTTACATGAGAACACAAGGTTACTTATTGCGCAAACGTATTTTTACGTATTGTATTTGTATTAATCCGATATTTTTTATAGTACTTACTTACAAATGAAATGACTATGATAAAATAAATATTTCCGAGCATATTGTTTTGCTATAAAAAAAAATCTAATCACAGGAAAATAATGTCTTTACTTAATTAAAAAGAAGCTATTCTAGTTAGCACTCAAATACCAATTTGATCAATTGTATTTTCAAATCTATATACTTATACGTATATAGGTATATAAATCCCTATTTCCCTTGGTCACGGCATCAAGCGTGAAGGGCTGGACCGATTTCGCTAATTCTCTTTTTGTTGCGTTTGTTATTGTCAGGAGAAGGTTCTTATAAAAAAAAATAGATAAAAAAACAACGGGGCGAAACCAAGGGCAACAGCTAGAACTAGTCGAATAAATTTTACTGTATTATAATAAAAAAAAAATAATTTTAAATAAGTGATTAAAATTTTGGTGGTCATTATTAGGTAGGTATTTTACTAAAAAAAAAAGAAAAACTATCACAGCTACGTAGATTTTACAAGTCAACGAGTCTATGTTAAACTTAATATTGAACATTTATTTGCTGCATTTATTCGTAACCCTACACTGTGCGTGGTCCGACATGTACTTGGCCGGTTTTATTATGTTCTCATCAGTTCTCATCATTCAATTGCCAGAAGTATGGTTGAGTAGTTTTAGTTATTATCTAATATATAAAAATCTCGTGTCACGGTGTTTGTTACCGAACTCCTCCGAAACGGTTCGACCGATTTATATAAAACTTTTTTCTCTGTATTTGTTAGGTCTGAGATAAGGTCATAGGCTATTTTTTATACCGCTAAGTGATAAATGGCAAAACAACGTTTGCGGGATCAGCTAGTCTTCTAATATATAAAAATCTCGTGTCACGGTGTTTGTTACCGAACTCCTCCGAAACGGCTTGGCCGATTTTTATGAAACTTTTTTCTCTATATTCGGTAGGTCTGAGAATAGGTCGTAGACTATTTTTTATACCCCTAGGTGATATGGCAAAACAACGTTTGCGAGGTCAGCTAGTTATTTATATAAGGCGTATGTTTAACGAAAATGATCCAACTCTCAACACGTCGCTTTTTGATTTTGGATCTAGTTTCAGTACCAATAAAAGAGAAATTAAAGAAGAAAATGTCAGTAGTTTGGATACTTTTCGTTAAACTACGTCCTATAATTAGTTACAAGCTTTTCGTTGCAGAGTTCGACCTAATGCTGCCATCTACATTTCATATCCTTAACTAGCAGCGTCTATACGAGCATAAACTGACTCTGTGTGTTTGCGGTCAGCGACAAACTGGTTTGTCAGGGGTTCACTGTAATTCCGACAGGTAGCGCTTGGAAAGATAAAACTGTTCATTCGTTCTATTTCGGAACGATGACCTTGACTAATAGATATAAATACTTTGTTATGTTCGCGATAACTCTGATATTTCATTTTCGTGGAAACAATGTTCATTAAAATCACGTAAATGTATATAAGAATATCAAAGTTGCCATCCGACAAAATAGGGACGTGAATGAATAAGGTAAAACGACTGTATTGAGTATGAGTAGCTGAGAGCCAATCATACGCAGCTCAGCGGAGAAGTCAGCGGAGCCAACTAACCTCAGTCGCTTTGGTTTGTAGCTGGGCAGTGTACGCGTGCACACATAAAAAAAAAACGAGTAAATAATGTCGGCGACTGACAGCATTACCGTTCGTATGGGGCGCCCAGAGGACATGCCGGTCGTCTTCGATATGATAAAAGTAAGACGTATCTCTATTTCCATCTTTTTATTTTTTTTCCGTCCACAATTACAACCAACAACAGTTCGTACAATTGAAATACTTATACTTACTTATACTTATTTATTATATATTGACCTCATGTCCTTAAGACGAGGAATCGAGCCATGTTAAAGGCTACATATCTCTTAATATTTTTATTTTCTGCACGCCACCAGATAAGTAACCTAGCAATCAAACAAATGCATCAGTGATCTGCAACGACGGCGCCTGATTAAAACAGGAACATGCCACTATAGAGCAATCTTCCGGTTAAACAGGAAATTGACTTCGCCGTCTCTATAATGTTGCCGACATCAATATTCTACTTTATCGCTTTGCCCGTGACTACTAATAATGTAGTTTAAGATTCCCTCAGGCCAGTGAGATTATTGCACAGTGCAAGGACCGATTTTTGAATCTGTGTAGGTATTGTTACAAAACTACAGCTCACATAAAATTTTTGAGTTGAGAAAAAATAATTAGATCTGTAATTTTATATTTTCTACGGTATTTTAAATTTAGCACAGTTCACCTTTTTGATTTTTTGGGAGACTCTTAGTAGAAGTCTGATCACGATAGATGCGAACGGTGGCCTTGCTGGCTTGGCGCTTTCACGCTTTTTTCATGCATTGCTTTCTAGTTCTTGCAACGACACGTCGAGCATCTACTTCGATCTCGTATTTTGCACAATTACGTGAAATTTTCGTAAATAATATACATATAGTAGCCAAACTAACGCACGCCTACTATTTCTAGCTTGCAACTTGCATAGACACAAACCGCAACCAGCTCTTATCCCGCCAAGACAGACTTCTTATATCAAAAAACGACATTCAAAATATAAAATTATTATTTATTTTATTTATTTATTTATTATTACGCATAAGTTTTGCTTCCTACAATCTTCAAAAAAACCCATTTTAATATTTCAGAAATTTAATGTTACGTATTTGCAGAGGAACCACTGCGTACTTATATCTACGAAATTAAATTAACTAAAACCTCCCGTGTACAAAAGGCGTATGTAATATTACGACTTAGACACCACGCAAGAATAGTGCGTGACTAGAGTTATGACTAATTTATTTTTTAAGTTTCAAGGAAGTATGTGTACATGCGTAAAAAAACATGAATTTTGTTTTCTATAATGACAGCTTAACTCGATTTACTTATTAGTTTCCAAAAAAACCGTTTCTTATGGACACTTACCGTACTTAATGCATGTAAAAATATAAAAATAAACTGAGTAATAATTTTTATTCCTTCCATAACTTTTTTATTTATTGCCCTACAATTCTGATATTTTGTGAATTAATTGCACAAACACGTAACTATGACTTACGTCTTTCTTCCACGAATAGTGCGATATATAGTACCTGCCACCAAGGCTGTGGTTTATTCGTTTTTGTGCAGAATTAAGACTAAATAAAAATTTAGGAACCACAAACCTCAATGAAGCCGTCTTTGATACAGCGCTCGCCAAAGTCGCCAAGCCTGTAGAGCCGCAAAATCTGCACCCCCACTATGTTTATTATTTTTAACACTAAAAATGTCTATTATAATTTATAAGGTTATCTGTTAATACCCATAAACAAAATATTCAAATTTTAATAAAATTACAAATCCCTGTTCATGCACCAATAACACAATAACAGGCATGCGATAGCCATTACATAATATTGTGTTCGGCTAGTGTGAATAAATTTTGAACGTACGTAAATTTTGTATGAATTATAAATTGGTGAACATTTTAACTAGGTACCTAGTTAAGTTGATGTAAGACACTCTGAAAAAGACATGTCTAATGTATGACGACCCCTTTAACTTTATGTTATTTTTAGTATTTGTTCTTATAGCGACAACAGAAATTCATTTGTGAAAATTTCAACTGTCTACTTAGTTAAATCACGGTTCATGAGATAGGTACAGCCAGAGGACAGACAGACGGGCACACAGACAGACAGACGGACAGCGGAGTCTTAGTAATAGGGTCCCGTTTCTACCCATTCGGTACGGAACCCTAAAAAATAGGATCAATCCGGCAAGCAAACTGGGTCAAGTTTTTTTTTTAATTTAAAATTAAACTAAAATTTAAGTTCCTATCACTTATTTACAAATGCATTAAAAAAAATAATCATAAAACCCGGAACAATTTGTTAATGGGCGATATACATAATGGTCATTTGATATAATGCACTTTTCTTGAAAATTCTCAACTTTTCAGAATTTTCATAAGATATACCTAACCTAACCTAAACCAATCTGTAGAGTACACGATTAAAATAGTCCGTTTAATTAATAGTTTCACCGTAAATTTTAGTATATATATAATAACCATTATGTATTTCGTCCATTAAATGTTTAAAATAAATAAATAAATAAATAATAAAAAAAAACAATAAATTATTCGTTTTAAACTTTATATATTTTAATACGTACCTACCCGTAAAAAGATATGTGTGGCATGGTGGTTGTAGACTTGATAATGATAACCTCCTAATTTGCATTAATCAGTTGGTACATATAAATACATATTTACAAAAACTTTACATAATAAAGTACCTACATCCTCAAAAATAACTACCTAATACGGTACCTACATGAGCGCAGATTGATGAAATTGTGTTGTAATAACTTACTATCTTATCATTGTTATCTTAAGTTAGCAGATGTTTCAATATGATTATTGTTTACTACCAAAATAAGCCAAAACAATACTCGTGATTACAAAATCATTTTTTGGTACAGATACTGTTTTGACCACCTTAAATCTAATTAAAGCTTTATTTAATAAACGTACGAATACACGTGAGACTATGTTAATTTATTGACTCAAATTTAGCAAACATTAAATGCATTGTATATAATATCGTGAAGAGCTCTTATTTCGTACCGTCAAGATTTTGCTTTGCCACTTGTTTTATACCCACGTTCTAATAAATAAGTACTTAGCACTAAAGATGAGAAATAATAAAAGGGTAAATATAGAGCAATGTCTGTTTTTTTGTAATATGTAGTATATCGAAATCCATTTCGAGATAAATGCTTTTTAAATAGTTTTCTATAGTTTTTAATTTTTAATATAATGTAATGCATTTATTACATATCAATAAAAAAAATTAAATAAAAAATAAAACCTCCTTCAAAAAACATCCAAAAAACTATGAAATAATAATTGAACCAAACCGACCACAATAAGCATGAAAATCTAATCTGTTCGAAGTCGGTGCCTCAGCTCGAGTCAGCAGCAGGAGTGGACCTAGTAATCTAACTTACCTACATACCTACTATCTATAGGGCTTCTACACTCCTGTTGGCTTGTGCTGAGGCACCGACTTCGAACAGATTAGAAGAAAGATATTTTCATGCTTATTGTGGTCGGTTTGGTTCAATTATTATTTCATAGTTTTTTTGGATGTTTTTTGAAGGAGGTTTTATTTTTTATTTTAAAAAAAATATTTAAATTTTTTTGCTTTTTAGTTGTTTCTGTATAAAATAGATGCGTAGGATAAAATCATCAGTTTGACTTCGAAATAAGTTTATGTTGAAAATTCTATTTTTAATGCTCGACGGGGTTGTGTCGTTTTATTAGAGAGTTCCATGATACTTTCTGAATGCAAATGCTCGATTTGTCACCGAAAATACTAAAGTCGCTATACATTTCTCTTGAATTTTTGAGGAGTTTCTTCAATTCCTCATGGATCCCATCATCAGAACTGGATTCTGGTAATAACGGGACCAACCTTGAAGCATGTGCTTTCAAACAACGAAAAAATTTTCCAAATCGGTTCATAAATGACGGAGTTCTGAGGTAACACACGTTAAAAAAAAAGAACATACAACCGAATTGAGAACCTCCTCCTTTTTTTGAAGTCGGTTAAAAAAATAAGCAATGACCTTCATTTGACATTGAAATTTGTGTCGTGAAATATAAGTTGACTTTAATGTGTGTGGAATAGAATTTATTAGAATGCAAGCCGCTTCCAACCATAATCAATGGGTATCAATGGGGAGGCCTATGTCCAGCAGTGGACGTCCCACGGCTGAGATGATGATGGTGAATTTAATTTAATTTTAAGGTGAACTAAATGAAAAAATATTAAAATTGGTTTCTAATATTAAAAAAATTAAAACCATGGGACATTTTTTTAGTCATTCCCAATTCATGTTACAGAGCTAATAAGTAAATATTTTTCTCCAAACCTATTACCTGGCGTATTAAAAAATATAAAAGTACTTATCACAACATTTGCAGGAACTAGCAGCTTACGAAGGCGTTCCTGATGGACCGAAATTAACTGCAGAGGGTGAGTAAATACGATTATTATAGATCTCATTACGTTACATAAAATATGCACCTGGAAAGAGAATGGAGTCGAAACGGGTTCCATTTAGATTGACTTTACAAACGACACGATACTCCACGCATTTTATTTAAATCTATTTTCGATGTCAATAACTCAGCTCTAACCAGGAGAAAATGCATGCGAAATGCTTACTAAATCTTATTTACAGATCTTGTCGAAGATGGTTTCAATAGTAAGCATCCTTGGTTTTTCGTCCTGCTGGCGGAGAAAAACGGCGAAATACTTGGATCGGCGTTATGCAACCGCGCCTATTCTAGTTGGTCACGGCGCGCCTTCTATATCGAGGATCTGTACGTGCTCCCCAAGGCCAGGCGCATAGGGATCGGACTGCTCCTCATGAAGGAATTGTGCAAGGTTAGGATTTTACAATTTTACCCATAACTCCGTTACTGATATCCTACAATTTCAAACCCAGATGACAGTTGCAATCATAATAATTATTATAATCGTAATTTGAAAGTTGGTTAATTTATTGTAAGCACGAAATGAATACACGAATAAAGTATCAATGTAACTAATAAATGTTTCATTATTCATGTCAATTTCAAATTTAATATCCGTGTCGTAGACACCGACGCTCCCTCTTATATCCCACGTCCAGTAGCTTCCGTCCAAAAATCCGCCGAAGAAGAGAAAAAATTCACAGATCTCGTGCTCTACACGACCTTCGGGTACATTGAAAATGCACTTAGGCAGGCTTTTCATTTTGTACGATGCCTAATCTAATAGATTAGACCTAATGATTGAGTATCGTCTTTGAAGTAATAGAGCTCAAATGCACAATGTAAAAAATCCGTAAGGTAAAAATAATATTTTTTTTGCAAAGAAACAACATCGCAAAACAGTTCTTTTGTTTGGCATTAACTCACTGCGTTTGACTTTCCTGATTTTGTCAATTTTGAGACTTTTTAATTTTTATACAAATATATTACATTGTGTTTTGTGAAAATATTTATTTTACACGTCAAAATCTTACTGAAATGTATTGAATGTAATATAATCAGAATCTTATTCAACAATATACTTAAGTCGTGGAATCCCGGGGCTTGTCCATATTAGTATAAAGTTTGAGGTCATTCACCCCGTGTTGCACTGGGAAATCCGATCATTGCAATATCCTATTAAATTACTACAGAAGTTACTTCAAAAAAAGGCCATTTGCAATTTTAGTTGTATGACAATGTTTTCGTTACGAAACCGGGGGAATTAGAGGAGCGTGAGTTGGGTATTTCTTCGGATGCAACACCTCGCTGTTAGTATACTTTACAGCCTTTGTTATACCTGTCACCACTGACATGAAACAAAAAATTTAGGTAATCCGGTGGGAATCGGGTAGTTACAGCTCCACGATACTGTTCAGAAATTGTACACCATTAAACAATTGCACTCCAATAAAGCTGAGATTGTTAATCAACGTTACTTAGAGGTTGTCAGTCTCAGTTTACTCCCGGGCTGCCAGCGATGCGAAATTAATTGTTTCCGGTTGCAGGCGGCGGTTGCGGAGGGAGTGCATAGAATGGACTGGCACGTCTTGAAGAGCAATGCGTCCGCGCTCGCGTTCTACAACAACCTTGGTGCCCGCGATCTGCGCGTGACAGAAGGCCGCACGATGCTGCGCCTCGACCGGGACCGCATCGAAGCCCTGGCCGTCGTGAAGGACAGCTAGACTTCAATTCTACAGATGACCGTGCCAAATATACTACATCTATGAAAGATGTATTTCTAGACATTCTTTGTGCCTTTGTTTGTGTAAGCACGTATAGTGACATAATTTTTTTTAATGCCCAGACCATGGAGCTGTTGGTTAGGTTAGTTCTTCAGGTTAGTTAGGTTAGTAATTTGTTCAGAAATCTGTTTGTTAAAAAATTGAGCTAGAGAAATGCACTTTACCTACTTATATTCTGTTTGACAGCTATTTATTATACTCTATTTTTTTACTATAAATAGTCTAATAGCCCACGACACTAAACCTAAAGTAGGTACTGCACATAGTAAATAGCATAATATTTACTCATGCTCATTTGTTTCTTGCGAACAAATTGTGTGGCATACCTAGTATTTTATAGACATTAAAAATAGACTTTAGGTAAAACCTCTATACCTAATTAGGTATAGTAAAAAATAACTCTACAGGATTCCCGAGATCGTGGGATGTAATAAGTCTGGAATTTTAATATCATGCTGACTCCTATATGTTAAGTTCATATCTTCTATGTTCTGTTTCTGTAGCATTGATTATCGAATGATAATAAATAGGTACCTACTTTACCTAAGATTTTTCATTTCCCATGCCTTATTTACCTCGTATAACAGAACTAATACCTACTACATTTTTCAACAAGCGAATGGCAGCAGTGTGTTTGGTAATCGAGATAGTTTGAAACAATATATGAGATGAGATTCAATGGTGTGTGTGAAGTTTCCAATCCGCACTGGGCCCACGTGGGAACTACGGCCCAAGCCCTCTCATTCTGAGAGGAGACCTATGCCCTGCAGTGGGACGTATATAGACTGGAATGATGATGGTGATGAGTATATGAGATAATATCCATTTTCCAAACTATTTTTTTTACTACTCAAATATGGATTTAACCAGGAGAGGATAAACTCCATAAGTATTTAGCAAGTCGGACACTGTCTGGGCCCTCCATTCCCAGTTCGTCCGAAGGGATTTTTCCCGAGCACAAGTCACCCTTCCAATCCTTAAAGTAAAAAACAGCAAAAACTTCGCGTCTTTGGCCCCTCTGGCGACTCATTCAAAAAAAAAATACATTTTCCAAACTATTTTTTTTACTATTCAAATATGGATTTAACCAGGACAGGATAAACTCTATAAGTATTTTTTCTTCTTGCAGGATAAGACTTGGGTTCAGTTTGGATATAAGCCATATTAAACATGATACTAAGTACTTAGATAAATAAATGTAAGGTAACCGTGAGTTATGTTCATGACCGGCTGATGGTATCCTTTTCTAAGTAATGCACCTGCAAAATGAAAGTCCTAGAACTGTTAAGTAAACCAAACATTTCCGTAAACACAAATGAACATTACCTAATTTTGTTTGACATACGTACTTAATCAGTTTATCTATTACCTTAGCTAGCTTAGCTTATCTATTATCTTAGCTTACTTTTGGACTAGGTCAATTGGTGTGAATTGTCCCGTGATATTTATTTATTTATTTATTTTATCTATATTGTAGTCATCTAACGAGACGGACTTTTACCAGAGTACCCTGTGAATCCAATACACTGTAATTCCCATAGACCGTGTAATGAAGATACAGTGTATTGGATTCACAGGGTACCACAGCGCTGGAGCTCTAATACCTAATATGCCATTGTTATTGTTGAGTTATTTGCTGACCATATAAATGTAGGTAGGCGCCTAAAGCCAGTTTAATATTGGTGCGGAGTGCAGATAATTTTGCACACCGCACTAAAATAAGTTTAAATTGTATATACTTAAGGGCTGATTTCCAGCAGTCATCAGTATTTATTTTAAGTTTTACAAGTATTTCAAACAAGTACTGGAGATGGCGTCACAGATAATGAGAGCTAGTCCAACAGAGAATGGGATCAGAATGCGCCAAGCTACCGAAAATGACATACTTTTTATTGAAAGCTCAATTAGAGTGGGTATTACAGTGAAGTTTACTTTACATATATACCTATGATTATTTGTAGTCACTTAATTCAAGGTCTTTATTTCGTTTATATCTGAAGTGTTTTTTTCTGCTATTTGATTGTTATTTTGAAGGCAAATTTGATTTTCTCCTAATGTGCATTATACCAGAGATAATTAAAAACATACATAGACTGCTAAAATCATTACAATTCCTTTTGGCTTTGCCGTAGTCGTGTAAAAATATATACAAGTACTTGACAAATGCTATTACGAGTAATATAAGACTTATTTTCACTGGAAATCCATGTTTAATTGAGTATGTTTTTCATTACGGTTTGCATTTATTTATAGGAGGCGGCCGATAATAGCAGCATTCGTGTATACGAGCAGCCAACGATCCAACGTAAGGGCGTCAACAAATTGACTCACCTATTATCAAATACGTTAAAAATGTGTCATTTAAATACATCACAAACATACACTTATACAATCATGAACATACACTTATCGAATTTCAATTTTATAGTATACTTGTTATCTATACCAAAGTATACATAGAACATACATATACAGGTCTATGTGCAGCAGCTGCAGCGCGCAGAGAAATCAATAATAAGCACGCTGTGCTGGAGAACTCACACAATCGACTTTCTTTTAAGTTATGAATTCTATTGAAGCGTAGGGTCAACGTGTTAATCGACGTGACGATTATCCCTAGGTACCATTTTTTAAATTAATTATTAATCTCATTAATTAACATGAACAACATACGAGGGGCGTTCAATATAAAGTGAGAATGAGATGCAAACTCTTTTAATATTACGAAATTAAATACTGGCCGGTAAAGCTAATCCATCTAGCTGATTGCTATGAAAAAAAAAACTGACTGTCTTTTGTTTAAAAAAAAATACGGTAATTTCTTTGAAATGCTATTGAGTACTTTAGCGAAAATGGAGAAAAATTAACTGCGCGCCGTTATCAATTACTTGTATTTGAAAAATTTTTCTACGGACCAAGTCAATTTGGATTTGCGGGACACTTTAGGGTCTAATGCTCCTCCGTATTCGACAGTCGCACGTTGGTGCGCCGAATTTAGACGTGGAAGAACATCGACAATGGACGACCCCCGATCCGGACGCCCTACTACAGCAGTAACTGAAGAAATTGTGAAAAAAGTCGAAAACTCAGTTTTGGCGGATCGTCGTGTCACAGTTCGTTTTATTGCTGAAATTGTAAAGATTTCAACGGGGAGCGTGCATAATATTTTACATGAACGCTTGGGTATGAAAAAGGTATCTGCGCGTTGGGTACCAAGAATCCTTACTGACACGCAAAAACAAACTAGACTAGAGATTTGTCAAGAAGCTTTGAACCTGATGCAGCAAGATCGGGAACTTTTTTTGGCGCGATTTATAACAATGGACGAAACATGGCTCCATCATTACGACCCTGAAACGAAACTGCCGTCTATGACATGGAAAAGGCCATCATCTCCAACTCCGAAGAAATTCAAGGTGAGCCCATCTGCCGGTAAGGTCATGGGCTCTGGTTTTTGGGATGGTAAAGGGGTATTAATGATTGAGTATCTCGAGCATGGAGCCACTATTACGGGCACTTTATACGCCAAACAAATAGCAACATTGCGCAATGAGATCCGCGAAAAACGGCGAGGTAAACTCTCGAAAGTTGTGCTGTTCCACCAGGACAATGCCCCGGCACACAAGTCCGCCGTTGCAATGACTGCAATTCGTGATGCTGGGTTCGATATCCTTAAGCATCCTCCGTATTCACCAGATCTCACTCCCAGTGATTTCTACCTATTTCCGAGATTGAAACAATACCTGAGAGGCCAGAAATTTGAAGATGACGACGCGGTAGTCGCTGCAGTACAAGATTTTTAAGTACTCAAGATGAGACCTTTTTTAAAAATGAAATTTTAAGTTTAGAAAAAAGATATAATAAGTGTATTATGCTAAAAGGTAACTATGTCGAAAAATAAAATGACATTTAGTAAAAGTTGTTTATAACATACTCATTCTCACTTTTTATTGAACGCCCCTAGTATAAGACACGTTTTGAAATGAAACGAGTTTAGAATTCATTACAGATAATTGACATATGTGTCAGAATTATTAAGTAAATTTTTAACCGACTTCAAAAAAAGGAGGAGGTTATATGTTCGACTGTATGTATCTTTTTTTCATAAGCTATGATTATCTTATCAAAGTTACCTTTAGCCGGCAAAATAGAAATCCTAGAGAATCATCAATTCTACGTGGAAATTCTGGTCGGTAAAGACTAATCAACAACCTGTCGATCGTTCAAAGGTTAACTGGAAGACTTAGAGATCCCTTTAAGGGATATGTTCGCCTTTGTTTATCTGCTTCTCTTGTTATGTGTTAATTTTCATGTTTTTATGTACAATAAAGAGTTTTACACATAAGTATACACTTACATACATATATGCTGGTTTATCAAAATCAAGGTTTGTGTCAAATCAAAATAATTTTTCAGAATTGTTGGCCGACTTGTTCGAGAGCAAACCGTCGTGGTGCGGGGTGATAGTGGCGGAGCGAGGCGGCGCGGCGCTGGCCGCAGCGGCGGTCCGGCGCAGCTACTGGTCGTGGAGTGGCCGTACCCTGGTACTGGCCGGCCTGTACGTGCGCCCGCCAGCGCGGAGAAAAGGACTCGGCAGACGCCTAGTACTTGAGCTGTGTCGGGTAAGTTGATGGAACATGGATAGCATGACCTACTTAACCTTAACAAGAATCAAAGTCTAAACAATGGAACTATCTATTAGAAGCTACGACACCTACGTTCCAAATTACATTGGAAATGCGTAAGAAATGATGTACCACATCTATTTATTCAAATATTATTTATTTTATTAGCAGTACGGCTGCTCACCGAATCTAAGATTATTTAAAAGCGAAAAAGTTTTTCGGGTGCGCCGGCGGGATTCGAACCCACGTCTCCTGGGTATGCGCCCCAACGGGTGTTCTACCAATTGAACCACGTCGCATCCAACCGACTCCCCCGAAATTCTTAATCGCTTACATACGCCAACAGTGGCGTGTGGTAACATCCATCGCAACTATTAGAAGCTACGACACCTACGTTCCAAATTACATTAGAAATGCGTATCGCTTTTAAATAATCTTAGATTCGGTGAGCAGCCGTACTGCTGATAAAATAAATAATAAAAAATAAATTGTAATAAATTTCAATTTACTATTCTTATAGTGCAGTAAAAAATCTTAATAAGCAATTATTATATTGTTATATCCAGATCAAAATTTGTAAACAATTCTAAATATTGATAAAATAAATAATAATAGTTTAAAATATTTTATTGTAATTAAGCGTGGGGTGCATGGTGTCAATTGTCAAGAATTATCATTTTGATAACATCTTAAAAAGCACCCCACGCTTTTTTTTACAATAAAATATTTTAAACCATTATTATTTATTTTATCAATATTTTGAATTGTTTACAAATTTTGATCTCGATATAACAATATAAAAATTGCTTATTAAGATTATTTACTGCACTATAAGAATAGTGAATTGAAATTTATTAAAATTTATTTTTTATTTTTTAAAGCGCGTTTTTTGGTTTTTTAAAACTACTATTTATTTTCTATTTTTAGTTGCATTTTTTTCACAGTGAGAGTTTCTATGTGCTAAAAAGAGACGAAATGGTTTTTTGCTCGTTTTAAATAGAATCAGTCCATCTTATACTTAGTCTTTGGTGCGCGCGCACTGCTCTACACTACTAAACGTAAACCTCTTTCTTTCTAACTTTACCCCCCTCACCTACAACCCCCAACCCCCTAAACCCAACCCCCCAACATCCTCCACCCCATTTCCCCAACCCCCCCCCCAAACCCCAAACCCCAACCCCACACCCTTACCCCCAATCCCCTAAACCCCCCTTACCCCCCTCCTCATTTTACCAACCCCCCAACCATCTAAACCTAACCCCCCTAACACCGGGCCCCCCAATCTCCCCCAATCCCCACCCCCAACCCCCACCCAACAATACCCCTAACAACTCCCCCAACGCCCCCGCCACCTGCCCCTCCCAACCCCTCCCCACCCCGCCACCTCCCACCCCGTTCCAGCTCCATCATCAAACCCTTGTTACCATCTAGGCCTCTTACCCCCTCCCCATTTCCCACAACCCCAAAATCACTTACCCCCGAACCCCCCAACACCCCCACCCTATTTCCCGTAACCTAACCCCAACAGCCACACCCTTACCCCCAACCCTCTAAACCCCCGACCCCCTTACCCCATACCCCATCCCCCCCCCACCCCACCACCTACCCCCCTTCCAGCTCCATCATCAGACCCTTGTTACCATCTAGGACCAAAGTACTCGTCAAAACGAATCAAACGAGACCAAACTCGATGGGGTTGTGTCGTTTTATTGTGGAGTGCTTTTGGCCAACTTCCAGCTCCATCATCAGACCCTGGTTACCATATGGGATCAAAGTGCTCGTCAAGATGAATCAAACGAGCCCAAACTCGATGGGGTTCTGTCGTTTTATTGTGGAGTGCCTTTGGCCATCTTCCAGCTCCATCATCAGACCCTGGTTACCATCTGGGATCAAAGTGCTTGTCAAGACGAATCATACGAGCCCAAATTCGACGGGATTGTGCTGTTTTATTACATAGTTCCTATGACCACCATCCAGTTCCATCATCAGATCAGCTCCATGTTACAATAATATTGCATTGTCATCCAATTTACACATATGTGCAAAATTTCAGCTCAATCGGAAACCGGGAAGTGGGTCAAAATCGCGCCCTAAGGAGTCGGTTACAAACATACATACAAACAAACATACAGGTGAAGCTAATAAAAAGCGTGTAAAAACCGGCCAAGAGCGTCTCGGACACGCCCAAGATAGGTTTCCGTAGCAGGTACGAAAAAATCTTTGCATACTTTATGTGTTTAATGCATTAATTAATATATGCATTAATGTGTTTGTTTTGAAAGAAAGAAAGAAAGAAAAAGCAATTTATTGCCACAAAAATCAAATTAAACAATAAAGTCTTACACATTAAACAATAAAACATATTCATAGAAGTTTGTGACAATAGGTGTCGGCGTCAGCATAAGCTGCTGGTGCCATTCCCGGGGGGCGACGCTCAGCAGCGCTGGTTTTCAGCCGACACCCTCACATAGTACTCCTACATTCTAGCCAGGTGCAAAAAAGACAGTTTTGGTCCCAACGTCGACGGTACAGCGCCATCTATCGGCGAATTGTGTAACTACCTAATCTAATCTGCAGTCTACTAGAACACTATAGTTCTATGTACCTATGTTGATTGTTTTTCAGATATGGATTATGGATATGGGTGGTATTACCTTCTATAAACTTGTTACCATCATTTTGAAACCAGGATTTTTTAATGGCACGAGAGGCATATTTAAGTTAATTGATATTTTTCTGGACGAAAGTATTATGTAGCTAACACACAGTCAACCAATTTGATTCCTAGTCAATCACAGAACCCTATTGTAGTAAATAATTTTATTTGTTTACTAGCTGATGCCCGCGGCTTTGCCCCCGTTCGATTTTTTCTAAAATTTATTTCATATGAACTTCTCCTGACAATAACATACACAACAAAAAAAGAATTATCCAATTTGGTGCAGTCAATCGGAAGCAATGCGCGTACAAACATTTCGATGATTCATTTTTAGGGTTCCGTAGTCAACTAGGAACCCTTATAGTTTCGCCATGTCTGTCCGTCTGTCTGTCTGTCTGTCTGTCTGTCTGTCCGCGGCTAAGCTCAGAGACTGTTAGTAATAGAAAGCTGTAACTTGGCATGAATATATATATCCGACAAAGAGATTACATAAAAAAAATTAAAACAATTTTTTTAGGGTACCTCCCATAGACGTAAAGTGGGGGTGATTTTTTTTTCTCGACAAACCCTATAGTGTGGGGTATCATTGGATAGGTATTTGAAAATAAATAGGGGTTTTCTATGAACATTTTTTGATAAAGTGAATATTTTAGGAGATATTCACTCCGAAAGTTCAAAATAATGTGTCCCCCCCGTCTAACTTTTGAACCGCACGTCTAAAAAATATGAAAAAAATCACGTAAGTTAACCTTAATAAAAACTTTCTAGGAAAATTATTTTCATCTTAATCAGTTGAGCAGTTTTTAAGTTTTTGTAAAAAAAATATTTCTAAACTAAGATTGTAATTTAACCGCCATTGCAAGCATTTTTTTTCTTTAAGTACCTATAAGATCACGCTAACGGTATCTACTTTCAAATAAAAAAAATATATTACATCTGAAAAACAATCAACATACATAGGTACATACTAGTTCTTAGTTACCCAATTCACCGATAGATGGTGCTGTACCGCCGACGTTGGTACCAAAACAACCACATTAATAAAGTATGCTAAGATTTTTTCGTACCTGCTACGGAACCCTATCTTGGGCGTGTCCGACACGCTCTTGGCCGGTTTTTATTTATATAAGTACTAGCTGACCCCGCAAACGTTGTTTTGCCATATCACCTAGGGGTATAAAAAATAGCCTACGACCTATTCTCAGCCCTACTGAATAAAGAGAAAAAGTTTCATAAAAATCGGCCAGGCCGTTTCGGAGGAGTTCGGTAACAAACACCGTGACACGAGATTTTTATATATTAGATATAGATTTATATACCTTATATACCTACCTATAGATAACAATGCGTATCGAATGACGTAAAATGTCATAATGTCAAGCGTCTATGATGGATGGCCTAGGATTCAAATTGGATGACTGTACTTAGTCTCTCTGGTTTAGCGGGTGCCTATAGGTAGCGGTTGCTACTAACCATCAGATAACAAATTTGCACGTTGGGTATCCTTTGTGCAAAAAAGTAAGTAACTTAGATACAATTTGTTGTTGCGGCAGTTGACGCTAGCAGAACACGCGCAGTTGGACTGGCTGCACCCACGAGATCCCACTGCTCTAGCATTTTTCGCTCAGTTCGGTGCTCACGAAAACAATACATTTGATGGTCACTGCACGATGAAAATGCCAATCGATTCCATTACCCTAGCTGCTAATGGGTAAGTTGATTTTAGTTTCAGTTCATCTACTTTGTGAATCTGTACCTTCAATCAGCATTTTTGGTCTCGTTATGTTAATGAATACTTAATTTAGTGTATCCTGTTCATCAATGACATCTGTCTGTTAAAAAACAGGCCCATTATTATTATTGCTTTAAACATTCATTTTCCGTAAACTATTTTCAACTCACTTCCAAAAGTCCGATTAACTTGAAACTTGAAGTGAACTAAATGATGATGATAAAATAGTTATCAATCTCAACATAACACTAATGTTTAACTCCCGACACAAAAATAAGGGTGTTTGTCTGTGGCATCATAGCTCTTAAACGAGTGAACCGATTTGTATGCGGTTTTTTTTGAAAGCAAGATGGTTCTTAGCGATTGTTCTTAGACATATTTCATCAAAATTGGTTGAGCCGTTTCAAAGTTATCAGCTTAATGGGCATTAACTTTCTTTTCAAATATACATAGTGCCTTGTTTTTAATTTTTTTAATTTGTATTTATTACTAGGTTTTGCCCGCGACTCCGTCCGCGTGGAATTAGTAATTTGGGCAGCTTATTTTTTTTTATCCAATTTGCTTTTTCATTAATTATGGCTCTCCTTAGTTCCTCGATATAAAAAAAATACCCCCCCCCCGCACACCCGCGTTCACATTCAACACCGTACTCTCCCAAGTCAAGCGTGCCTATAGAAGTTTTACTTCAAAAACCCCCGATTTTGAAACATTCTTCCGCTCCGCTCCGCTCCTATTGGTGTTAGCGTGATGATATATAGCCTATAACCTTCCTCGATAAATGTGCTATCTAACACTGAAAGAATTTTTCAAATTGGAGCAGTAGTTCCTGAGATTAGCGCGTTCAAACAAAAAAACCTGTTCGATAAATTCTTAAAATAGACGTATCTTTCTTATTTGTGAACCGATTCAAATGAAATAAACACTAAATGTTAATCCAAGAAAATACCAACATATCAGTGAAAACTGCATCCTTCTAGGTTAAGCCGTTTCTGAGATTAGCGCGCACAAACGCACAGACAAACAGACAAACAGACAATAATTCTAAAAATCATTGTTTTGGGTTCTATTGCGCTAATAAATAGCCCTAGTGACAGTTTTTCTCAAATATCTTCAATGTACAGACACCGACTTGTTACAGATTTATTATATGTATAGATTGTTTGCTCACATCTTAAACAAAGAATTATTCTTTAAACTTTTCTTATCTGTTCTAAAAACAGACCTTCAGGAAGTGACGATGCTAGCCGCAGCTCAGAGCGACGCGATATAAGCGATGATGGACACACGCAAAGCCCAGGTGCAAATCAAATGGTTACAGCTCGCCCAGTACGCCCGCCCGGGCGACATGGTCGCCATAAACGATATGATTAATGTAAGACAAATATTTCTAAATCTATTCAATATTTAAATATTAACCCAGAAACAAACAAATATATGCGAGCATTTAAGATACTTTTACACTTCACTTTACATATTTACTTTTACTACTTACTTACTCACTTTACCACTTTACATACTTTTTCACTTTTTTTTTGTGTTATTCAAAAATATATAAATGTTTATGGTTTCAGGAGTTGGCTGTGTATCAAGAGCATCCTGAAGGCCCGAAGCTTACTGTAAAAGGTATGAATGAGCAGGTAAACGTATTGTTTTGACTGGGATAGTGTATACTATGGTACCTTCTCTTCCCCGCAGACTTACTTTTTTACCATCTTGATGATTGGCAGTCTAGTACCGTGCGTTTTAAGCGAAACTTCTTTCCTCGCACGACGAAGATCTGGAATCAGCTTCCTGCGGTAACATTGGCGGAGCGTTACAACTTAGGGATATTTAAAAAACGAGCCTACCAATTCCTAAAAGGGTCGGCAACGCACCTGTGATTCCCCACGTGTTGCAGGTGTCCTTGGGCGACGGTGATCGCTCTCCATCAGGTGACCCGTCTGCTCGTTTGCCCGTCTTATATATAAAAAAAAGACTGAGGTTACCTATATTACACCATATTAAGGGAGTTCCGTTTGTAATATAAGTTGTACTTTGTTATGCAACTGGCAATGCAACTCCTGATCTTAACCTTCTAAGTTTAATTGATAGCTATGAGAGAAATGCTTCGTTTCAGAAACTGAAAGCCAAAGATACCTAACTATGATCATTCTATATTATGTTCTTGAACTCTCATCTCAACGAGAGACGTCAACTCAACACTCTTTCGGAACTAACCGCTCACCCGGACCAAGAGATGTCGCTACTAAGCCATTCCTTTCAAGATTGTCTTTTTCTGTGTTTTATCTGAGCATCCATGTTTCAGTTCGTATTTAGTATGAAATATATGGACTTCACGGGATAACCGTAAAAGTAAAAAAAATGGAGTTGAAAAATAAAAATACAAAAAGATACTTCATACCAATCTTGAATTTGAACTGTTTACAGACTTCGAGGAGGGCGGTTTCGGCTCATCACCGTGGTTTTTCGCTTTCGTGGCGGAGCGTGGCGGCGTTGCGGTAGGCATGGTGATGGGTAATCGCAACTGGGACGGCACCCGGAGGCACTATCTACAAAGCCTGTACGTGCGACCGAACGCTCGTCGCTGCGGCGTCGCTGATCTACTAATCAAGGAGTTTTGCAAGGTCTGTTATTAACAACTGGAAGATTTTTAGTGTGGAACTAAGGCCTCCCCCTTTGAAGTCCACAGAGAAGGACAGCTCACCATTTACATCCACGGGTTGCCCGGAAGTTTCGCGATGACGTCAGTCTACCAATTGGAAGGCATGAAGGACGCCTTCCGGTTCATGGTCACCACTCGAGAACCTAAATTAAATTCAATTAGAGACGTATTAGGCGTATTAGAGCGTTGCTCGCGTCTTCCAGCCTTCAATTTTATACGGATCTTACACATAAACACCCTTTAAACTTTTGCTTCTTTACCATTTGCGCCAAACTACAAAATATTGCCTGTTTTTCAGACACGGACAATCTTAAATACTGTTCAGATTAAGGTGTTACTTTAAGGAGTTCCAAGTTAAAATAAATGGAACAAATAACTTGCTCCTCTGCAAAGTACCTACTTAATGAGGCCAAATCATGCAAAATGGCTACCAATTCATAAAAAAACAAAATTAACCAACGCAAACGTAACTAATCCCACAATCAAGAGAACCGCCGAGAGAGCGTGTTTTGTTTGTGGTGGTTGTTCTCTTGGTTGTGGGTTTAGTTACGTTTGAGTCGGTTAAATTCGGTTTTTATGCGGAGGGAGTGCGGGAAAATGGCATAAAAAAAGCATTTTTCCAACGCAAGCGTAGTTATTTCGCGTGATTTGGCCTCCACCTACTTCGCGGAGGACCAAGATAAGTACTATTCAATTTGTTACAGTAATTTTTACAAGAAACTTTTACCTTCTTATGAACAATAATGCATTAGATACTCGTATTTACGTAGGTATCATTATTTTCTTTAATTTTAGCTCATTACATTAGAATGAAGTATACTGTTTTTTCTACTCGCGTACTACAATGTGCTACTATCGATATCGCTATCGGTATATAGTCCAATGAGGTGCATTGTGTGATGGCAACTTTGACATTTCATTATGAAACGTTTCACAATGTTCTTTTTCGCACTGCAAATGGCGGAAATGCGGAAATTAAAATAAAAATAAAAAAAAATAGTTCACCGGTTTATTGTCAAATGGCCGACAGCCATTCTATTTTATTTAAGTACTTATTTATTGTTAAATCGTCTTTATACATTAATTAAAATATGTTTACATAAACAATTATTAAATAATGAATACTTAAATAACGGACATTACGGACAATAAATTAATTTTAAAGTTATTATTAAATATGAATATTTTAACATCATTCAATTTGGCTGTATGACCTAAAGTTCCCGGGTCCATTCTAAGGCTGTGATGTGGTGATTACCTAGTGAAAAAAAAAGTTTCAAAATAGCGGGAATTTGTTTTGCTTTTGCACGGAGTTCTTGAAAGTGGAAAGAAATAAAAAGAGTTAATCACTATTTAAATGACTTTTTATCTGTGAGAATGTGTGACTTTGGTGAATTAAGTGATGCAGAAATATTGACGCCGCCAGAAATAAAACAGGCGGCAATGAAAGTGAGCGATAATTTGCTACTTTTAAAATCGAAAAATTCATTTATTGTCCGTTATGTAAGTATTAATTATTTAATAAATGTTTATTTTGAGCTCATAGAAAAAGTAATGTATGCAACTATTCATATTCGGCCATTGAGATACACATGCGTATCTATTATGATTATGACATTCGGCTTCGCCTCGTGTCATAAACTCGCACTCGTATCTCAATGGCCCTTATTATGATACAGTTGCATAGTAGCCGAGTTTCATAAATGGTCACATGAGTGTTTTATGGCCTAATTACGTACAGTTGCATACAATATTTTATCTTCTCTCACACCTTTTTTTGCATAATAAAATCTTGATAGCATTTTTCGTATAGGTAATTTTCTGGACTTTGCTGGTAAGTAATCAATTATGAGTCATTTCCTTCGCCGCATCTAAAATATCGGGCGGAGTCAAATTTTCTTCGCATTCACTGATATCAGACATTTTTTAAGGAAGAACACAATAAAATTTTCCCACGAAAATTCGTACACCAAAACGACACGTAAAATCGCTGTCAATTGAAATTGCGAACAATTTAAATAAACTATTTAATGAAATATCCATATTCTAACACTTGTTTATTGTTTTAATGGTTTTAGGATAGTGTTGTGTTAAGTATTGATTAAATAACACACGGATTTAGCAGTATTTGATGAGGGATAATGGAAATTAAACATATTTTAAATATAGGTACAAGGTATGTTTACATTGTTTGCAATTTCAATTGACTGACAGTTTAGGAATGGAATGGCGCTAAAACCCAGTACGTCACCGCGCATGTGCGCGCATGAACTAAAGCCCGCTTCTGCCACAGACAAGTGAAAATTGGAATCAAAACTTGGTGATATAAACTTTTTGGATTTGCCCTGTATCGTAATGGTAAAAAAAATTGTATTATAACATTATTTCAACATTTCCTTAGAAGAAAAGTGTTATAATGTGTTTTTTTTTAATATTTCGGTATTGTGTTTATAAAGTATGTCAATATAAACTCGTTTTGAATTTTATAATTCGAATTTTACGATATGAGAGTAGATAAAATACTATTGTGTTACAGTTTTCACTAGCGCAAGAAGTGGAGTACATTGACATGCACGTGGCGCTGAAACTGTACCGCCGACTGCGGGCCGTCGACGTGCCCGCTTCGGACATCCCGCTTGCCTACCGACTCATCAGGAGCCAGATCAAAGACGTTGTATTACAATCTCAATTGAATTGACCAAACCTTTTTGCTACCTAAGAAATATTCCTTGTATTTGTTATTCTTTAAAGTGAAATGAAACTCTATTAGTATGGTAAAAGATATTTATTGCTATAATAATGAAAAGTTTCAAAAATACACAAATCACCCGAGATAAATCACAATTTAAGTTGCAAGTGCTTTTGTAAAAAAAATAATTTTACACATGCTACTTCTAATGACTTCATTACAACAGTACTTAAAATATCTATGAACGACCGGTCTAAACGTAACGGAGGTGAGTAAACAGACCTCGTGGGGAGAGGGACGTGCTTACATACATACGTTAGACAGCTCCGTGAGAGGAGTCGACTACCAAAATAAATTATTGTCGATCAAGAGTCGAGCTGAGCTCGCCGCAAGTACGGAACGAATAAATGCTTCCGACAGTGCACGAGGTCAGGGTACAGTGTATGCCGCTAGACTAGGGAGGACAAGACATGGGCGTGTGCGCGTCTTCGCCGGCCGGCTGAGTGGATGCAGGTGCTGCGGGTGCGATCTGCGCCAGCGAGAGTACCACCGGTGCATCAGGGCGTGTGCGGTAGCGCGCGAGCGGCTGGCGCGGTGCCGGCGGTGCCAGCAACGCCAGCGGCTCGACCGACGGCGAGCGCGTGGCCGGCGCCGCGGGCAGAGCGCCGCGCGCACCCGCTGCGGCCGCCAGTGCGTCGCCTCGCTCCAGGGACCACTGCCGTCTGAGCCCTCTCGGCCCGCTTGCCAAACATCTATACTTAACAACATTAAGCATGTCACAATAACGTTTAAATATGATTTCAACTTAGTATAAATTGACGTACTTACCTATAACGAGAATATGGCGCGCAATGGTCAATTGGCGTAGCCGTGCCGGACACACTAGAGGAGGGCACCTTAGGAGGCGGACTGCTATCGGCAGACACGGCGCCTGACCGCTGCCACGCTGTGAAACAAAGTCTTTCATTATTCAAAAGTTCTTGTAAAAATGTATTTGACCTAGCTAATGTTAAGAATAATTTCATTTGAGTTGGTTTACCAAATTTATCTGAGCTGGTTGAAGCATCTGAGCGTTGCCGCTGGACTATCGGCTTCGATTTTTCAAGCGACGGAATGTTTTCCGTTTGCGCCGGAGGCGTTGTAGTCTCACTATCATTTTCGCTATCAGCCTCGAATAAAACTTCTTCGGTCCTGACGAAAAATAATGTAATGTCAATGTAATTTTTCCGCATACGACCAAACTTAAAAAAAAATAACTTACTCAAGTGGTGGCGGTGTCGGAAGTGGTTTGTCAAATCCTTCTTTGCCGAGTAGCCAGTACGTGTACATGGCACCTTTGCCTTTGATTTGGGTAAGCCCGCGCGAGCGCAAACGATAACCACCCGCAGCTGTTAGTCGTTCGGCTGTCTTAGCGGAAATCTGAATACGCCATGCTGCACCTAAAGATATAAAGTGTAAGTTAAGTTAGAGTGATCAGTACTAAAACCTTCATTACCTATAGCTTACTTACGCGTTGGCCCAAATAAGTTGTTAAGTAAAAAAAAATCCTCTTACCTGTAGATTCCATACGTGAAGCTGTATTAACTGTGTCACCAAAAAGACAATATCTTGGCATCGTCAGACCGACAACACCGGCACAACACGGTCCAGTATGCAATCCAATACGCAAGTGCAAAGGTGCTGTTGGCGCGTGTCGAATGCGGAACCGGCCTGCGAGATGAAGGAGGTGCAAAGCCATATTAGCAATACTTTCCGCGTGGTCACGAGCACGATTAGGTAAACCACCCACGACCATGTAAGCATCTCCGATTGTTTCAACCTTGTATACGCTATACTGTTCTATCGCTGCGTCAAATACAGTGTATAGGTCATTGAGAAGATCTACGACTTGGACTGGGGTGGCGCGCGCCGCGAGAGCCGTAAACCCTACGATGTCGCTGAAGTAGATAGACACTTCCTCGAACTCCTCCGGCTCTACGCGTAAGCCTAGTATGAGACGTTCAGCGACAGATCTGAAAACAAGAGTAAATTTTAATTTAGTTAACTTACATGGTAGGTTGTACAGGTAAGCAGTTACAAAAAAGTTTGCCTAATTACCGTAGATACGTGATAAACGAAGAGATGTTGTTTATTAAATAAACGATCCGAGGTAATGTGTTTTGTCTTTTGTCATGTGTTTTCCTCGTTTTCGCGTGTTGTACATGAAAGTTGTTACCTTTATGTTTTAAAGTAGAAACTTTGGCCCTCATCGGGCCTCAGGACACGTATTTGCTTTTTTGCTAAGTACCTACTGCGTTTTTGGATGTACATATAATAAGAATGTAAGTTTTTACCCAGGAATAGGGTTGCCATCTCTAAAATTCGGCAACCAGGCCAAAAAGCATACGATCCCCGGATTTTGGGGCTCAGAAACCGGACACGTTATTCATCGTTTTTTGTTTGTTCTATTTTAATCTGTACTACTACTAGCGGAACTACAATCTAACTACTACAATTCAAACCCGGACTACAAATGGAACCCCGCCCGGACGTTCCCCGGACGCTCTCTAAACTAGGACAAATCCGGAGAAACCCGGACGGATGGCAACCTTACCCAGGAAGCATTCTGTTGAGAAGTTGTTCAGTCTTTTTCTTTTCCATATCCAATTGTTCTGTTCGTTCTTTTATAAGATCTTCTAAATTGTTGCTATACTTTTCAAGCATCTCAAACATGGAGTCAACTATATTGATTTTACTGCAAAAAATTACAATAATAACAAATTATTATGTGATCCATAACGCAAGTTTAAATTCTTATCAGTATCAGTAGATACTTGCCGACCACGATGCATGTGGCGAAAAACATCATGCAGAGTATGAAAATCAGGGCGGAGGTCTGGAGACTCGCTCCAGCACTGTCGCATCACACTCACGGCCTCGGGAGGTGCCGCGCCCATTGACACCGACGGCCGGATGAGAGGCGGAGGTCGCATTACTTTCTCCACAATTTCTGTCATAATCAAACTAATATTGTTCAATTATTTCGTAACTTAGTTGGAACTAATGGCTCAATTTAAAATATGACTGACCTTCTGGTGTGAGTGAGAGCATGCAGTATGGCTCGCCGCGAACGATGACTTCTTGCATTATGATAGCAAAGGAGAACACGTCTCCTGGCTGCGAGCCACGCCCCATACCACGCTCCTCGCGAAGCACCTCGGGTGAGGTCCACAAGAGCTCTAATAATATTTTACCTAAATATAATAGGAGCTAGGGGCACAATTGTAGCCCTGCTAAGGCAAAAATAGTATTTATGTTTCAAACCATTATGCTTATTATTGTTTAATAGAAGCAGGTAAGCGAAAATATTGAAATCACGTCAGGCCACTTTTAACGGTTAACATTCACTAATTAGTTTAGTCTTTTTTAGGAGTTATTAAGTTACCTCTTGCTGATCGCACCGGCTGGGACCATCCCTGGGCACGATAAAAACTAGGAAGACCATAGTCCGTGATGCGAAGCACCCAGCGCGAGTCGACGACGCAGTTGCGTGACGATAGCCGCCCGTGCTGACGTAGCGGGGAGGAATGCAGGTAGCGCATGCCTTTGACTAAATCAGTGAGTAGAGATAGTCGAAATGTCCAATCCAGCTTGATATCGTCTGCCATCAACACATCTTCAAGAGAACCGCGCCCGCATGCGTCAAAAACTAGGGCTGGTCGCACGTCGCATAGACAACCTGCCAGTTTTAAACTTTCAGTAAAGGGAATAAACTAAGTTCAAGATTCAGTAGCTAATCAGCTAATAATAAGTTTACCTATAAACGGGTTAAGATTTTCATGTCGTATGTTCTGCATTACGAGCAGAACGTCTGTCGCTCTTCTTTTTAGCTCTAGGGCGCTTGAAGCCGGAAGGTATTTCATATGGACAGCGTCACCCTAACAAAAAGTAAACGTTCAATCATGGTAACAAAAGAAGTCATTATGTTGTGTTTTACTAGCGTGCTCTACGAAAGTAATAAATAGTACATCTTAATGTTCTGGACACACCGTCTTGTAAATAGATATCTATTCATCCATAGTTCGTAGCTTGTGGTCACTTCTTAGAAGTGATGCCACTTGCACTTGTGCAGGTGTGTGGTCACATAATGTACATATATCTATATATAATGTACGACTTTAATCGAATAGCCAAAAATTACACATTATATTGTTTACCTTATATCGTATTCGCCGATCAGGATTGAGTCGGTTAACGCTACAAGTGGACGACGGAGCCGACGGAGCGGCAATGGGTGGAGGGGCTGATCGCGGTGACTGCTTGAGTAAGTCAGGCTTCTCTAGTTCAGGCCCACCAAATTCATGTAATTGTTGTAGCCAACATGATAACATTGTCTCCATTCCTTCACCTACGCGCCGTCGTTCGTCAGCCGGAAATGAAAAGTCGCTGACTACCAGAACCGCATCGCCACGTCTTTTTCGAAGTCGTCGCCTGGTGGTCACATATCGAGTAATAAGCGCCGCCGAAGCCGCTACGAACAATGCGCAGCAAGCAAATACTGCTGGCAGTATTCCATAAACATACTTGGGTGACAAGTCGTACTCAGTGGCTGCATGTTCTAAGCTCCAATATTCAAAATCGTAAGTCGAATTCGACACTTCCACCGTTGTGACCCAATCTTCGGTATCGTCAAGGGAGCGCGTCGATGTTGACACAAAGTTTGTGATGAATTTCCACTCAAAAGAATTATTCTTGATAATAATTCTTTCATACAAGTAACATCTTATTTCACTGCTCTCCGTTCGAGTCTGTTCAGCTTTTTCCTGGCGATTGAGACTTTCTAGTATTTCGTCATAAACTATACTCTCAAAAGATTCCGTTATTACTTGTCCGTGACCCGTCGTCAGTAGAAATATATGCTGTTGATAAGTACCCAATTGAAAAATAAACGGATTAATATAATTGAAGATATCAACAACAGCCGGTGTGGCAGTAGTGAGGGGCGCGGTGGCCGCGCTCGCAGGCGCCGGGGCTGCGGCGGAGCCGCGGCGCAACCGGATGCGATTTGATCCGCGACCTTGAACTGATGAGAGTCGCGCTATGTCCTCGAACTTGTTTTTTTGGAATGTTTGTTTTGCGGACCGAGTGTTATTATAGGACCAAGGAAAATAATCTCGGAACTGATTCTCTAATGTGCTATTTTTTATAGTGTTTACGACGTTTTCGGTCCGTAAAATGTCAGCCGACTCCTGCCGAGTCCTCTTTTTGCGATAAGGGCTCGCAGTTATGTTGTTTACGAGCGCGTAAGCTAACGACGACGGGAAACTTTTCTCATGGAGAGGCAGGAGGTCGCTCGATAAATTCGGGGTTTTTGAAATATACGTTAATTTGTTTGACGTCAAATTCTCTCGCATTTGTGGATAAGGCAAATTTCTTAGAGCTACAGTGATATTGTTTATAGTTTGGTTGGTGTTGGGCATGGCGAGGGGCGAGTCTTCGTCCACATGTAGCAGCAGCAGCGCGGGCGCGCCGCCGGCCCGCTGCGCCGCGCGCAGTGCCGCCAGCTCCTCTGCGCGCCCCGTGCCGCATAGCACCACCACTGCAAATAGGAAACCACAAAACACTTCTATAGGACCAGATTGTTCGGATGCAGAAATATTCAAAAATTACCCTCTCTCACGCGCGCAGGTACTGGCAGTATAGTAAGATTATTTCCACTTTGACACTCGGCAATTCTCGACATACTTCGAGAGAGATCGGAAATGCAATACTAAGCTGAGGTTTTGTTACTAATTACATTAAATATGATTGGATAGGTATTTTATGTGATTACATTCTAGGATTTTATATAAAACTAGCGGACCCGACAGACGTTGTCCTGCAGGAACCTAGATACCGACTGCAGCGCCATCTGCCGGGCTGATTTGTGAAGTGAATCTAAACCATCCAGGGCGCCACCCAAACGCATACAAAAAAAATCATTCAAATCGGTCCAGCCGTTTCGGAGGAGTTCAGTGACAAACACACGTACAGTGGATTTATACACCGTGAAATTTTAGTGGTTGTTTTCCCGAAACGAGGTGATTTAGTATCGATTGTACAATCGATTTATAATTACTATTTTGACTAGAGTCAAAAATCTAATTGTGAAAAACGAAAGTCGAAAATGACCGCAAACCAATAGTAACGCTTCGTTGGTACTTATCCTATCGTACGATCGTACGCTACTTGTACCAACGAAGCGTTACTATTGGTTTGCGGTCATTTTCGACTTTCGTTTTTCACAATTGGATTTTTGACTCTAGTCAAAATAGTAATTATAAATCGATTGTACAATCGATACTAAATCACCTCGTTTCGGGAAAACAACCACTAAAATTTCACGGTGTATATATAAAGATATAAAATAGGATTCAGACGACCAGATGGCCTAGTAGGTAGAGAACCTGCCTACGAAGCTTGAGGTCCCGGGTTCGATTCCCGCGTCGGGGCAGATGTTTGTATGAATAATACGAATATTTGTTCTTGGGTCTTGGGTGTTTAATATGTATTTAAGTATGTGTCTATCTATATAAGTATGTTTATCCGTTGCCTTGTACCCATAACACAAGCTATGCTTAGCTTACTTTGGGACCAGGTCAACTGGTGTGAAATTGTCCTGTGATATTTTATTTAATTTATTTATATTATATACTAACTTTTGCCCGCGATTCCGTCCGCGTGGAATTAGTAATTTGGGCAGCTTATTTTTTTTATCCAATTTGCTTTTTCATCAATTATGGCTCTCCTTAGTTCCTCGATATAAAAAAAATTTACCCCCCGAAAACCCCCGATTTTGAAACATTCTTTCGCTCCGCTCCGCTCCTATTGGTGTTAGCGTGATGATATATAGCCTATAGCCTTCCTCGATAAATGGGCTATCTAACACTGAAAGAATTTTTCAAATCGGAGCAGTAGTTCTTAAGATTAACGCGTTCAAACAAACAAACAAACCTGTGTACATGTCCAACTTAAGATAAACCCTATTTAGTACAGTTTACTATATTGTTGTCAGCTCATTTTATGTTGGATTTTTTTTCTATGTACTATCCATGTTCGATAAATTCTTAAAATAGACGTATCTTTCTTTTTTGTGAACCGATTCAAATTAAACAAACACTAAATGTTAATCCAAGAAAATACCAACATATCAGTGAAAACTGCATCCTTCTAGGTTAAGCCGTTTCTGAGATTAGCGCGCACAAACGCACAGACAAACAGACAATAATTCTAAAAATCATTGTTTTGGGTTCTATTGCGCTAATAAATAGCCCTAGTGACAGTTTTTCTCAAATATCTTCAATGTACAGACACCGACTTGTTACAGATTTATTATATGTATAGAAGTACCTACTCTATGTGAAACGAACGAACCTTTACGATTAAAACTGAGACGTCCCGAGTGTCAAAGTGGAAATAATCCACTGTAATTTTAAAATCTAAGGCCATTTTTATGAGATTAAGTAAAAGAAAGTTTGACCATTTGGAGTTAAGCCAAAAATCGGTTGATAGCTTGGCCTTAACATGCTAGGTATACATGAGATAAGCTCATCACTTCACGATCTACAGAGTGACAAATGACAAACAGCCGTTTTACAATAATATCGGTAAATAGATACCTGGGGTATCTAATATAACATTATCAGTATTAGATTTGAGTTATCATATCATATAACTGTAAACGGTTTCGCGATGTTTTTAAAATTAAAGCACTAATCTCTTGCAAAATTTTTGGAAAACCCAAAAAAGCTTTGAAACATGAAACTTACTATCTTACTAATTAATATTATAAACGTGAAAGTTTGTGTGTTTGTTACTCTCTCACGCTAAAACGATTTGACGGATTCTGAATAAATTCGACACACAGATAGTTCACAAACTGGATTTTAATAGTTCTCGCGGGATAGCGATAAACGAATTCTTTGCAGACGGCGTTGTGGGCAGCAGCTAGTGGAAAGAAAATAATGACGGTAAAATGATAATTATGTAATACGAAAATTACTATCAATTTTATTAATCGTCTAGCATCCATAATATAAGCTTTGCTTTATACAGTAATTATAAAAATTAAAACTAAAATTAAAAACTAGACTTAAAAATAAAAATTATAAATAAAAAATTTGCCCCAGATTGCTGCCTATGGGTAGCGTGCCCAGAAGGCTGGCAGCATTGCCACGTTGGATGGCAATGCTGATCCTCTGTGCCAAGTATAACGCAGCCTTCTGGTCACGCGTCGCCTCGACCAACCGCTTGGAGCATTCCCTGTAGACTCTGTGGGCGCTTAATTATGTTGTAGTGAAATAGTAATATTTACTGTGAATTTGCTCCTTCATTACCGTACTATTTAAAAGTGGTTAAATGAATTTAGGCGAGGGGTCTCCCTTGAAATAAAATATATGCCTATATAGGCATATAAAAAGTGCAGAAAATTATATTGTAAGATAATCAATATAAGTTAAAATCGATTGCTCAAAGAACCAGTCTTTCTATCGATATTATACATGACCACCTTTATATGTCAAAATTAGTGCGTGGTGGGTGCCGCTAGTTTGGACACCACTTCAGAAACGAACGCGTGTTGCTTGTTGTTCTGACTTTATGGACTGCTGTGGTGAAAATCCTGGTTCACCCTTTCATCACTAAGATCTAGAGACTAAAAAAATACATGCGGCAATATGTCAAAGGTCATGAGATGAATATTTTGGCATTATGGTAGAATATTTACGATTGATTAGAAAAGAAAAGGTGTAAATAATGCAGAACAGGTGTTAAATACGCTAATACTCTATGCCAGTTAAGGAAAGTAATCTAATAGAAGAGAAGGGAAAAGTTATCCAGGATGTTCTAGTTTTACATGATCATGTCTCGGTGTACACTGATCATATTGCCAAGGCTACTGTTCGCCAATCTGACTTCGAAATTATTAGTTACCCTCTGTATAGTTCAGACTTGACCCCCAGCGACTACTTTTTATTTCATAATCTTAAAAAACTATTTGATGATGAAGCGTGGAAAACAGCAGCATTGGAACATATGACACACACATTGCTATGACGGATTATAAAAACGATATCTTTACCGAGAATTATTGAACAAAACCTTACGTATGGAGTACAAAATTTTGAAATCATCACGTAGTCAAACTCGGACATGTTGACCCAAAAAGACTTTAGTACCGTAAATCATTATTATACGCAATGAAGATACGTCAAGAGTAAGTATAAGCGGCTGCTATAATTAGCGTACTGATGTGGACTAAGAAAAAGAAAACTTTTTTGATTTCACGATCATATACAGGGTGTTTGGTAGCTATGTGCAAAGCTTTAAGGGGGCGATAGCCGAGGTATTTTTGAACGTTTTTAGCCATATATGTCTTAGCCGAAATTTGATATTTTTTTTTAAATTGATGACTTAGAAATTTTAGGAAAATACCCAGAATTTGATAGTCACGAGTCAATATTGCCCCAAAGAGCGTTAATTTGGAAACCAAATCTTTTATTTC
This sequence comes from Archips crataeganus, assembly GCA_947859365.1. Taxonomy (NCBI): domain Eukaryota; kingdom Metazoa; phylum Arthropoda; class Insecta; order Lepidoptera; family Tortricidae; genus Archips; species Archips crataeganus. Next base: position 24,129,537 of record OX402045.1, on the reverse strand, counting down.
GGATAACTTACCTAATGTGTATTGGAACAAATGAAATAATTTTTAAGTGTCTTTCTTGCCACAAAAACAAAATGGAGGCATTCGAAATTACTAAAAATGTCTTAGGTTGGAACAGAGTCATTTTTCTGTGCCATAAAAAAAAATTAAAAAAAATCCTTGAAATGTTCAGACATTTTTAGAAACATGCCTGTTTATTGTTCTTTCTTTTAAGGTATCACTCATTGACATTGCTTGCTAAATCTGAGATAAAAAGTAAAAACCAAACTCAGGGAGCACTCGCTAAGAATGCACTAGTCTTGAAATTTTACTAGTAAATAACATGTGAAAAAGACAAGTCTACGTCATTTTTCTGTGCCATATTTAAAATTTCCAAATTAACGCTCATTGGGGCAATATTGACTCGTGACTATCAAATTCTGGGTATTTTCCTACAATTTCTAAGTCTTCAATTTAAAAAAAAAAACAAATTTCGGCTAAGACATACTACATACTAACTCGTATATGGCTAAAAATGTTCAAAAATACCTCGGCTATCACCCTCTTAAAGCTTTGCACGTAGCTACCAAACACCCTGTATATAGTAGAGAGTATGGATGAATTTGACCTCTTCTCATGGAGGTCTCAAGGTGAAAAAGAATAGATAAGATTAAAGTTATGTTTTACATCCAAATAAAATCCACTCCAGTGGTAGATGAGAAAAATACCATCTAAGTTGTTGACAAATACGTGCGTCGAGGACATAATATCAGTTTAGATAGGCCCGGCCCAACTTTGAGGATGAGGTGAATGCCGAACCAAAGTTAGCTAGATTGCGTTCGGTAAATTACGTCTTAACGTAGAGTCTACTCATACAGTTGATGATTCTTAACCCTAGTAACCGTGACCTATCACGAATAACGACATTCATTGAGCAGAAGTTTCCAGAAACCTTATAGATTCGCCGAGCAGCCGCAACATAGCTCAAATACTCTTAGTGCATAGAAAGTTGTAATCTGGGATGAGTAGGCAACTTCGGAACCCTGTACGTAGCCTGACACGCACTTGTCCGTTTATTTTAATGACCGGATAGCCGAGCGGTTAGAACCTGCCTATTAAGCTTGAGGTCACGGATTCTATCCTCGGTCAGGGCAGATATTTTTATGAAAAATACCAATACCTATTAAAATTTGCTCTCGCGACTTGGACGTTTATAATGTGTTTAAGTATTCATTTATCTACATAAGTATGTTTATTTGTTTCCTAGTACCTATATAACACAAGCCTCACTTTCTTTGGGACTAGGTCACGTGGTGTCAATTGCCCCGTGATATTTATTTATTTTATATCCAAAGGACGGTGTAGACGGTTTTTCATATTACATCTTTGTAGTGGAATTTTGATATTGTTGTTTTACTTCAGTTACGACTTTATTAATTTATCAAGATTGATAAAAAAAGTTTTTGAGTTTCGTACTTGCAAATTAATCAAAACCTAGAGTAGCTACTTTCCCATTAACCTGGAATAATGAAGAACATGAAGCAAGGTCTCACACCACAAAGTCCACCATTAAAAGAAACAATCCAAAACTTGTTAATCCACGTTACATCAATAAACATAATTATGAAAAGGAGTCACTTTAGTCAAGGTTCCGAAGCTACATATAAGAAATTATAGTTATATACTTAATCTGCGCTATGTACCTACTGTTATAACGTAGTCGGACTGGCACATGGCTGGTTCTTTCACTGATAAGACAGGATACATTTAAGTGTGATTATTTTATGATAAAAGTACAAAGACTGAGACTCGCGTAGGTTGAAATTTCTAGCTAAACATGATTATTTAATATAAACGGGAACATAATAGATAATGCCTGTCTTGAATGAAAAAGAGCTGTATATCAAATTACTAATGGATTGATATGGACAATAGCTAACATACCTAAAGGTTTCAAAATATGTACCTGGGATAATATTTAAGTATTAACAGTGTATTATTTATCTAAGCAGATTATTACAAAGCCCATTTTTGGTACATGCGTAGGTCTATACCTACTGCTGACAATAATGCAATTACATTTATTCTAAAAGATTTTCTTTGTTTAAGAAAACATCGAAAATTAATTGACGTTTCTTGATTGTCAGCATTTATTGCAGTTAAAAATATGTATAAGTTTCTCTCTTTGTAAGTTTCCTCTTGTAAGGTTAGTTGGAAAAGATTCGTTGTTAAGGATCTTCGGCTTTGTACTACTTTCCGTGTATTATTTATGTTTTAAATTATTTTTAGGTATGTTTTTAATTATTATTAATTATTATTAAATTATTGTTATTAAATTCTACAATTTACTTAGGTGCATACTTCATAATATTTTACTAGCTTTTTCCCGCGCACAAATTTTGTTTATCATCAACTTCCGATCTATATCCCGCGGGAAATTCCCAAAATTCATTTTTACTGCACTTCTACGATCCTACCTAAAGGAAAAGTTACTGAGATAGGGTCCCATTGAATTAAATATATAAATCCCGTGTTTTCGTTATCCCGTGGGATTATCTTACGAAATTTTAAGCATCTAATAATTATAATTACAAATTAGTGTATAGTTACACTTTGAAGCGAAAATATAAATCCTATTTATTTCCTATCCCGTGGAAATTTCGAAAAATCCCTTCTTATCGGATGCCTGTGTGCCCATGCTCAATTCCAGCATAATCCGTTCAGTAGTTTGAGCTGTGCGTTGATAGATCAGTCAGTAACGATTGCCTCTTATATATACAGAAACACAAAAATATAATAGTAGATTTTGAAAGAGAATTAGGCGGTGCATACTAAGAAGTATAAAATACGTTAATCACTAACATACTTTATGGAAATATATTTATGTAGTGAGATCGTAGTAAGCAAACTGTCACAGCCTACGCCCGTTGCCGAATTCCATATCGAATATTCGTACAATAAAAATGTGAAGGTTACTTGATGTGAGCTAAGGATTTCATGAGAGGCCGTTAGGATAATATACAAAGAATTGGTAAGTAAGTACTGGATAGCTTTAGTACGTACTGTTGCTTTAGTAAAATTATAAAAGTTCCTTTTAGTTAGATTTAGGCACCTATTTGGTTATATTTATGTAATTATATATGACAGTTAGCTGCCTACGGTTTATTCGAAATTAATAAATAGCTACAATAACAAATGCGAGAGTTAATTATGAGAATTAATCTTGAAAGAATATTCAGTAATAGGAAGATGTAGGCACTGAGTAATGAGTATCCTCATTGTGAATAGATATTTAACGCAGCCGTGATCGATGGCTACTATTTCAGCCAAACATTAAATAACGGCATCTTTTGAAATACTAACGTACATATTTTTTTATTAAATAATGCTTTTAACGGAAAAAAACAGGGAAAGGCAGTTGTCTACCTTTGTATTGCTTCTGTTTTTCAAAGTCAAAATGGTAAAAACTGCGCCTTAACTGACACGTACTCAGCCGGTTTTTTGTTGGCTCCTTTGGCGGTGACACTACCGTGGTCCCAATATTTTTACATGGAATCTATTAAAATCTAGATTCCTACGAGAGACAAGCTTAAATGTAATGTTAATTTATGTATGTGTTTTGTTTACTACACAGGTTGGAAAAACAAACACCACATGGAGGACAACTTAAATAATAAATCCTAAATATCTGAAATATAAAATTCTCCTCACAAATAGGTATGAAAAAAATTCGTCTGGACTTCTTTTTATTTTGTAAAAAAGATGATGCAAGGCAAATAAAGGTTTGTGAAAAATGTTCTATTTTATCTGATGCCCTCCATGTGGCGTTCGGTGATTCTACATATTATAACTAGGTAGAGATAGGGTTCCGTAGCAGGTACGAAAAAATCTTTGCATACTTTATTAATGTGGTTGTTTTGGTCCCAACTCCCACCGCGCGCTAGGGTTAACCTAGAATTTTAGCGTCGGCGGTACAGCGCCATCTATCGGCGAATTAGGTAACTAAACTAACCTGCAGTCTGCTAGAACTATTATACGTATGTTGATGGTTTTTCAGATGTAGTTAATTCTTTATTATATGAACCGATTTCAATTTTTTTTTATTTGAAAGAAGATACTGTTAGCATGATCTTATAGTACTCAAATAAAAGAAAGTGCTTGCAGTGGCGGTTACATTACAATCTTAGTTAAGAAATATTTTTTACAAAAACTTAAAAACTGTTTAACTGATTAAGTTGAAAATAATTTTCCTAGAAAGTTTTTGTTTAACTTACGTTTTTTTTCATATTTTTTAAACGTGCGGTTCAAAAGTTAGAGGGAGGGGGGGGGCACATTATTTTGAACTTTCGGAGTGAATATCTCCGAAAATATTCACTTTATCAAAAAATTATTTTAGTAAACCCTTATTTGTTTTCAAATACCTATCCAATGATACCCCACACTATAGGGTTAGTCAAGAAAAAAAAATCACCCCCACTTTACGTCTAAGGGAGGTACCCTAAAAAAATTTTTAGTTTTTTTTATTTAACCACTTTGTCGGCGTACTATTCATGCCAAATTACAGCTTTCTAGTACTAACAGTATCTGAGCTTAGCCGCGGACGGACAGACAGACAGACTAAGGAACCCTAAAAATACAGTTGCGACATTCGACGGTAGGTGACTTTTACTGTAAAGAGTGCTTAAAAATCTTACTAATATTATAAACGCGAAAGTTTGCATGGATGTGAGGATGTATTGTTTTTTTTATTGTGAGAGGGAGGCAAACGAGCAAGCGGGTCATCTGGTGGATAAAGATCACCACCACCCATAAATATCAACAACTCAAAGAGAGTCACTAATCTGTTGCCGGCCTTGAGGAAGTATAAACCCATTTCTTGAAAGACCCGTGTCATAGTTGTCTGGAAACAACTGCGCTGCCGGAAGCTGGTTCCACAGTTTCACCGTACGTGGCAGGAAGTGCCGAAGAAAACGTACAGTGGTAGACTGCCATTCATTGATAGATGTTTGTAACTCTTTCACGCTAAAACAGATTGACGAATTCGGATGAAGTTTGGCACATATTTAGGTAGTTTAGAACCTGGATTAACATAAAGAATTCTTTTTATCTCGAACAATTGCATAGTTCTCGCGGGAAAGCGATAAATGAAGGCAACAGTTAGTACTTTATAAAAAACTTACCATGTGGTCGCCAAGCAAGTGCCTCTAGTGATAAGGCTGAGCGGCGTGCAAGTAGGCCTGCAGCGGTGAGAGCCCTCGCCACTTCGCGGAGTGCAGCCGCGCACTCCTCCGTGGCTGGCGGCAGCAGCGCCCGGCGCCAGTGGAGCGAGGCGGCGAGGCGCGCGGCGGCGGCGGCGCGGGCCGGCAGCGCGGCGCACGCGACGGGCTGCGGGCGGCGCAGCGCGCGCGCCGCGGCGGCCAGCGCGCCGCACGCGCCCGCGCCCGCCCAGCCCGCGTACACGGCGGCGCCGCCCGCGCTCAGTGCGCCCAGCGCTCCTCGCGTCACTAACTCCCTCCACCGCGGGCCACAAGTATCTGCATACATTTTGTTGATCGGAATCTAATGTCAATTGTATGTAGGGTGACCAGATGTCCCGTATTTTACGGGTTGTTCCGCATTTCAGACATTCTTCATTTTATGATTCAATGGCATTTAATGATAAAAATACCTATTCGACCAACCTATTTTTAAACATTTAAGATTGTTTTTTAAAGTCTTTTGTGCAATTGTATATGTTAATTAATTGATTAGGTATGCCTAGTAATAAAGAAAATCAATGTTGATTTTTAATATGAAACCGGCCAAGAGCGTGTTTGACGCGCCCGGGATAGGGTTCCGCGGCTGTTACGAAAAAATCCTTGCATATCTTATTAATTTTACGATTAATTATACTCTCCGTATTAAACAAGCAATATTTTATAGGTCAGGCTGCTCTTACTACTACTATTATTATTACTACTATTAATTCTCAAGCAAACTTAACCGTTATAGTTTTCGTTGTTAATTTGAGATATTTCCTCCCATCCTGATTTTTTAAAAATTGTTATACCAACAGTTTAGCTTTTAGAGGCGGGGGACGCTCGAGTTTAACAAAAAAATCACTTAAAAGTTGAATATTTCGCAAACGAACCACTATAACGAAAAATCGTCTCCACAACTCGTAATGATTTTAAAATACCTATCCAACGATACCCCACACTATGAAGTAAGACGAGAAAAAAAAACACCCCCACTTTACTTCTATGGGCGGAACCCAAAATTTTTTTTTTTTTACATTTTATTTTAAAACTTTGTCGGGGTAATTTCTTATATTCATGCAAAATTACAGTTTTCTAGCACTAATAGCCACTTCGCTAAGCCGCGGAAAGACAGACTGACAGACAGACAGACAGACGGACGGACGGACCGACAGACATGACGAAACTATACGGGTTCCGTTTTGCCATTTTGGCTCCGGAACCCAAAAAAACGCCCTGCCCCGTATTTTAAGGTCGAGTCCCGTAAAACCGAAAATTGAATTGTATGTGACGACCAGATAGCTAAGTGGTTAGAGAACCTGTCTATGAAGCTTAAGGTCGCGGGTTAGATCCCCGGCAGGGGCAAACATTTCTATGAAGAATACGGATGTTTAATCTCGAGTCTTGGACGTTTAATATGTGTTTAAGTATGTAATTATCAATATATATTATATAACTTTGTTATTCGTTCCCTAAATAGTAAAAGCTTTGCTTAGTTTGGGACTAGGTCAATTGGTGTCAACTGTCCAGTGGTATTTATTTCTTTTATAATGTATGTAAAACTCTTTGTTGTACCTAAAGTCACCATCATTAACATTGGAGCAGTCAAGGTGCTCAAAAATATCTGAACACGCGATTAACAATACGGTCGTGTTCAGATATTTTGATGTTTATGATGGCGACTGTACATAAAACATGAAAGAAACAGCTAGATAACAAGAGAAATAGATGTGGATCGTAGGTTGCTTTTTCTTAGGTACAATCGATGAGATTCTCTGAACGACAAGGCTTGGGCCACAGTTCCTACGCGGGTCCAAGTACATTTTAGGAACTTCACACATACCATTGAATTTCGCCGCAGGTTCATCACGGTATTTTTCTTCCCCGTAAATTTCAAATGTAAAAAAAGTCAGAAGTACGAGCCCACGCTCGAACCTACGACCCTTTGCTTGGGAGGCTTTCGCTCAAACCACTAGGCTATCCGAACTTCACAATCATTAACGGTCTTAAAATCTAGAACTGTTTACCTTCATATTTGAAAATGCGAACGGGGCGCTGCTTCACTGTGGATTTTCCAACTGATAGAGCATATTTTTGAAATCGACTCTCCGAGAAGAGCGGTTCTGGCGTGGGAGCGTTGCAAGCCGCTCGTAAGATGAGCAGGAAAGATGATTCTGTGGTGTTAGAGTCGGCGGCGGCGTGGGCACCGAGCAGCAGCAGTAGCAGCAGCAGTAGCGGCGGCGGCGCGGCGGCCGCACGCCGCGGTCACGTGCCGGCGGCGGGCTCCGCGCGCGCGTGCCCGCCCGCGCCCTGCGCGGCCTCCGCCGTTTCGCGCTCCGCCGCACAGATTATGCGTTCCACGTAATTGCGCGAGATCAAACGCCTGCCGATCACTTCGGTGACGTTCATAATGCGATCGATGCCTTAGTTACGTAGTTTTCTTTTCTGAACGGGATAAAAATAATTAGGTATGGGTAAGGAACCATTAATAATAAGTATGTATCCTACGTACATAATAGGGATGTCGACACCATTAAAAAATAATTCGAAGACACGACTCCAGTAAAAAAACGCTTTATTTTAGCCCTGAAACCCAGATTAATTTTCGATTAACTGCAAAATTAGATTTTTTGTTGTTTTCAAACAAATAAATAGTTAGTTAATTGAGTATGCGAACAAGTGGCGTCATATGTTGCTATTCCATTCAAACTCTATGGGAGAAATGTGTTTTGACAGCTCATAAAAAGTACGTCAGTTGATTGGTGGTGTCAACATCCCTATTGTTGTCACACGACACGAGATGTATTGGACTATTTCGCGCGTTCAGCAATTTTATTTTAATTAGGTAAATTTTACACGTCAGCCAATTTGTTTCCTGGGCAATGGACATGGAGCATGGAACCTTGTCTTTGTAACATTTTACTACATTCGATAAGCATTTTTATAAATAAAGGAATAGGTAAAATGATTTACAATAAGGTTCTATAGTGTTTTAGATATCAAAGTGGTTGTACCTACCTGTCTAATTATGCAATTTATTTTTTATTATCAGGGGGAGGAAAACGAGCAAGCGGGTCATCTGATGGAAAATGATATGACACTAAAAGATTTTAGAATGGGCCACTTAGAGACATCAAAATGAAAATATTTATTTAAATTTTGATTATAGAACTCTTTAGCTTTCTTTCTGTGTATGTACATTTCATTCGTTTGTCATTTGTTTTAACAGTGGTCAGTTGAAAATTGTTTTTTTTTACAAGTTAAGTATGAAGTATCTTTTTTTATTTTATATATTTTTTTTTTTACAACTTCATTTTTTTATTACTTTTACGGTCATCCCGTGAAACCATATATTTCAAACTAAATACAAACTGAAATATAGATGCACAGAAAAAACCCCAGAAAAAGACCAATGCTGGGAATCGAACCCAGGTCCTCAGCGTTCCGTGCTGCGTGTTTACCCCTACACCATCACTGGTCTAGAAGTTAGCGACGAATTTTTCCCACACATCGTACACTTCAGTCTGTTATAATCACATTATGCAGTGATAAGCGCGCATCTATGTTGTGCCCCCTACCGAGAGACTTTAACACTCCTTCGGAGCTAACCGCTCACCTGGACCAAGAGATGGCGCTACTAAGCCAACTTTTACAAGTTAAGTATTTAGTGTTTTTTTTTCGCATTAACATGAATTTAAGTCGGGGAAATTTTCGTGCATTGATTTTCTATATATGTAGGTTGACTTTCATTGTGGTTTTAGTCAACAAGAAAATTTCGATAGCAATCGCATGGGCTTTCATGATGAAAGTCTGTCTTGTGCCAATGTTTGTGACTGGTGTAATGAATTTATAAACATGGTCGAACCAATTTTTCTGATGCTCCGCGTGAAGGACGGCCTTCAACTACGACGACTGAAGATATAATGTCGGAGCTGTGAGGCTCATCATAGAGAATGACGGAAAAGTGTTCCACCAGCAAATTTGGACAAGTTTAGGGATTGGTATGAATCAACTGCACAAAATCTTTCCTGAACATTAAGGAGTCAGGAAGCTTTGTGGTTGGTGGATACCACACAATTTGACCAAAGCCCAACAACTCCATCGTGTTGATTGATGTCATGAAAATTTACTTGAGTTCAACGGAGGTGACTCAAATTCGGTAACTATTCAATATTGGCATGGGCGACGAAAGTTGGATTTACAGTTACGATCCAGAAACAAAGGCATTCGGCTCAGTGGGTGTTTAGAAGAGTTGGCTGCAAAAGTAAAGCGAGGACAAAGCTTGGGAAAGAAGAGGGTCACCTCATTTTTCGGAATGGCCGGTAATTATGCAATTGTTGTTCTAGGAAATTATAAAACCGTTATTGCAAAGTGGTACACCAAGGATTAATTATTGCCACTTGTTTTGAAAACAAGTACGGGAGAATCGACCTCGTAGTAAGGTCCTGCTGCATCATGACAACGCTTCAGCACACACCGCCAGATGAACAACCGACTATTTGGCCATGACAGGTGTAGAAATATTGGGTCATCTCATCTGCCGTACAGCGCAGACCTCGCACCATGAGATTTTTATTAATTCCTGAAGTTAAGGAAAATCTTCGAGAAAAGCGATTTACAGACACCAAAGAAGCAGCGGCTGCGAATGAAAATACCATTAAAATGACTGCTAAAGAAGAGCGGGGAAAATGCTTCACTCAGTGGCTCCATCGAATGCAGCGATGTATTGATGTCAAAAGAAACTATTTTGGAAAATAATAATTATAAAATTTACTTCCTGCTTTGTTTTGTTTTCGATAATCTATAGCAAATTGTTGTAGAGGCTAGAAAGTAAGCAATAGATGGACGGGTTAGTTTGAGGGCCGACGCGAAGCGGAGGCCTTCGAAAGTAGGTACGAGTCCATCTATTGCACTTTTGGACGAGACTATACATTGTGCTTTTCACGACTAATGCGAGGAAATAACAAAAAACCGGCCAAGTGCGAGTCGGACTCGCGCACCGAGGGTTCCGTACAAATTTATATGTATCTATGAACATCCAGTCTTAGCAGACCCCTGCTCCTAAGCAAAATGTGCGCAGTGTGGGATCATTGTAGATTGGATACTGATATAGACAGACAGACAAACTAGATCTCGTTCAAACCAATTTTCGGTGGAAGTTTACATGGTAATGTACATCATATATTTTTTTTGGTTTTATTATTCTTTTATTTTAGAAGTTACAGTGGGGGGGACACACATTTTACCACTTTGGAAGTGTCTCTCGCGCAAACTATTCAGTTTAGAAAAAAATGATATTTGAAACTTCAATTATCATTTTTGAAGACCTATCCATAGATACACCACACGTATGGGTTTGATGAAAAAAAAATTTTTGAGTTTCAGTTCTAAGTATGGGGAACCCCCAAAATTTTTTTTTTTCTATTTTTGTGTGAAAATCTTAATGCGGTTCACAGAATACATCTACTTAGCAAGTTTCAACAGCATAGTTCTTATAGTTTCGGAAAAAAGTGGCTGTGACATACGGACGGACAGACAGACAGACAGACAGATAGATATGATGAATCCATAAGGATTCCGTTTTTTTGCCATTTGGCTACGGAACCCTAAAAACAATCGAAACACTGCGTTGCTCCCACCGATTTTACTTTATCTTTTGTGAGATAATTATTTTTTTTAAACGAGCGAGGCCATTCTTAGTGGCCAGTACCCAAAACCGCATAGGTAATTAAAAAATAAAAACCTCATCCTCGTCATGTCCGACTTGCTGCCGCAAGATGTAGGTATACTCGCGCACTGAGCAGTCTGGCTGCGGCAGCACGATGAACATGACGACTGTTCAGCCAGTGCAGTGCAGTGTCCAGCAGGTTTAAAAGTTAATGCTGTGGCGTTTTTTTCATACTTAAAAATATAAAAGCATTTTGTGCATATTATACGTTTAAGGAAAAAAACACCTCATTAAAGTCATGGATGACGCATTCTCATTGGTCAATTTAATTTCACATGCAGCAGACGATTACTTTTGATTGGTCCAATAGGGATGTTTCCTAGGTAAAAAAAATAATAATTCTTATTAGTCCGTATTTCATTATCAAAAAATATTAGACACGTAATTTTTCTTTTGACAATTAACCAAAAAATGACGAAGATATGGCGCGTTGAAGTTCCGCGTGACGAGGCGTGACGTCACTTGTTCCTAAAACGCTCATACAAAGTGTAGGAACAAGTGACGTCACGCGAAACTTCAACGCGCCATATCTTCGTAATTTTTTGTTTAATTGACAAAATAAAAAATACGTGTCCAATATTTTTTGATAATCTAAAAGACTGACTAGTTAGGAAAGTAGCCTATTGTCGTTTCAGCACGCCCGGGAATGAAATTCAGAAATTATCTTTCAAAAAGTCGTATCGTATTATGAAATACGGGTCTATAATGACTCCCATAACATTTTAAGTCATAATGTATCATTAGTCATAATCAACGTTAGTCATACAGTCATTTATTTCGGAAAGAATTTATTTTTCGGAATTGTTATAAAACAAACCTAACCTAACCTATTGCATTCTATAAGATGGCATTTAAAAAAGTCCTGAAAAAAATACCGTATTAGATTCCTGACCCATCATACAGTAGGTGGGTAAGTGTCAGAATGATTTTCCTTGTGAGTGCGTCGTCATTGTGACTTTTTCTGTGCAAAAGTTCCATAGTGGTTCACGATTAAGTTGGTTCAATCGATAGCACGTTATACGTTACATTTAGTGACAGGTAAAATTAAGTCTAATTAAGTTATGACACAAATAATTCTAACTAGTGCAAATAGTGAATGTGTACCTTCACACCACACAGTACACAGTACCAATAAGTTATTTCAAGTAGAGACCCGAGTTAAATATTAGGTTGTGTAACAGTCCCGGTTATCGAGATACCTACATAAATATAAATCACCTAAGTGGATCACTTCAAAAACGTTTGCACCAATTCTGCTAATTATTTTTTGTTGTGTTTGTAATTTTCAGGACAAGGTTTGTTGTAAAGAATTTTTATTAGTATATTGCACAAAAAAAATCTAGAATTTCCATATAAAAACTAAGTGAGCGAGACAGAAAATTTAGTTCATTATAACTGAACACCCCGGGCCCCGTCCGAACCCGGAATGGGCAGTTATTTTATTCTAATTTTGAAAAAGCAAGTACTTTGAATAAGACTTTTTAGTGCAACGGTCATGATTTTAAAAGTCAGTCAGTCAGAGAGCAAACGAGACCTGATTATACAGGTGAAATTTTGAACGTGATACAAAATTAGTGTTTCAAGCTTAGTTAATGCTGGATAACATAATGCATTTACTCAATTGTTGAAATAGGTCTGATAAAATTTTGGATTTTCATACTTTGTTGTAGTTAAATTATGAACTAAATGTATGGACACATCCAATTTGACAATACAGTTAATTCTAACAACTGGGTCCAGCATTAACTAAGCCGGAAACACTAATTTTGTATTACGTTCAAGACTTTTTAGTGCAACGGTCGTGATTTTAAAAGTCAGTCAGTCAGAGAGCAAACGAGACCTGATTATACAGGTGAAATTTTGAACGTGATACAAAATTAGTGTTTCAAGCTTAGTTAATGCTGGATAACATAATGCATTTACTCAATTGTTGAAATAGGTCTGATAAAATTTTGGATTTTCATACTTTGTTGTAGTTAAATTATGAACTAAATGTATGGACACATCCAATTTGACAATACAGTTAATTCTAACAACTGGGTCCAGCATTAACTAAGCCGGAAACACTAATTTTGTATTACGTTCAAGACTTTTTAGTGCAACGGTCGTGATTTTAAAAGTCAGTCAGTCAGAGAGCAAACGAGACCTGATTATACAGGTGAAATTTTGAACGTGATACAAAATTAGTGTTTCAAGCTTAGTTAATGCTGGATAACATAATGCATTTACTCAATTGTTGAAATAGGTCTGATACAATTTTGGATTTTCATACTTTGTTGTAGTTAAATTATGAACTAAATGTATGGACACATCCAATTTGACAATACAGTTAATTCTAACAACTGGGTCCAGCATTAACTAAGCCGGAAACACTAATTTTGTATTACGTTCAAAATTTCACCCTGTATAAAGTCTTATCTCTCAATAGCTGGTCTGTAACTTTCCGAAACAAAAGGGATATAATTTAAGGAAACTTAAATAATTCGGATTTTAAAAGATAAGGACTACGAAGTCTAGTTTTTAAGTAAAAACTATTTTTGATTGCGAGGTGCCTTGCTTCGGTTGTTTCAGAAAAAAGAGCGATATTACCCGTATTAACTTTCAGGAATAATAGGACCATAATTGAAAGAAAGTAAATTCAAAAGAATTGCGTTATTCTTAATAAAAATTAGCAACAGAGACGTAAAATATTAATCCCGGATAAAGCTAAAGTTGCCGTAACGTAATTTAAAAAGAAATCGATGATAATCTAGCCAGCTCCGTAATAAACACTTTGTAAAACGGAGTTCTTAAATATCTAAATTCGCCTTTTAAGAGAATTTAATAAATAACCAAAAAGGTAACTTCAGTTTGATGTTAGTATTATTGTTTGTCTAGTATCAATTATTAAGTAATTAGAAAAGTTGCACGTCAATTTTTTGGCTGTTGACGACGTTTCATGGCTTTCACAATTTTCAATACTTGATCTTTAAACCTGAAATATTTTAAATTTCTTAAGTGCATTTCAATGCAAAATGTATCAGGTAAATAAAATTTACCAGGCCACAATTGCGGGTAAGTATTGAAATTCTGAATCTTAGATAATTACGATCATGTCTTTTTAAAAACTTATTTAAGGTAAAGGTAAACCCAATAAAAATAAAGTTTAACATGTATCTCAAAAATCAGGCGACTTTTACTAAATTTGAAGTTAAACCAGGGTGACGATGATCTACACAACCTTGGAGATATATTCACTAGATACTGTGCACCTATTGTGAGAACCCGGCACACACAGCCTGTTATTTTATTTCTAACTGTCGTGTTTTAATTTAAAAGTCGGCTTTGAGAACTATTTCTGTCCCAAAATTAACTACCTATTTCCTACTTAATAATGTTGTTTGAAAGCCAAAACTCTTCTGTGCAGTAAACCGGCCGATTCCCAGAAATTATTGTATGACTTTGAACTTTTTCTCATCTAGTATAATATTTATAGCCAAAAATAGGCACATTGTAGACGGTATGTTTAAATAAACATTTCAACTATATTTTGATCACTCAAGTAATTAAAACTTGTTTTGTTTTCAATATGTTTTATGCAACAACACAAAATCAAACGTAATATTCACCAATGTCATAAAATTAGAACCAATTTAAATCAAGAAATATTAAAACAAGAAAAAAAAAAACAAAAAAGATTTAAAAAAAATATAAAAAAACATGACTACTTTAAATATGTGTACATGCATTGCACATAAATAATAAGGAAAAAAAATACAATTCGCTTTGCTAGTCCTAATTATGCTTTGCAGTTGGTTCAAATAAAATAATAAGCAATCAGAATGTGGTACAGTTGTAAACTTACAGCAGTGCTCATGCTCAGCCACAGCCACTGGGTCCAGGTCACTTTCGTTATCGCTTGATTGAGTTTGTAGTTTATTATAATTTATTAAATTTACAACTAAGAAGCCGTTTTCATTGAAAGTTTAATTAACGCATGAAAGCTTGATCTAAGCGTGCACGGCAGTAGTGCAAGTGCGAATTGCGGAGCGTTGCGGTTTGGTTACGAGAAGCGCGGTGCACGGCAGAGCGACGGATGGGCAGTTCACCTCGCTCGCGGCGACGGCGCGCCGGCACTGGCCGCGGCGGGCGCGGAGTCGCGGAGCGTCACGCGCCGCCGCACGCCGCCGTACACCGCCGCCGGGCGCGGGCACGGCACTCCCCCGGCGCGCTTCCTCCACGCTCGACACTCGCTTGCTCATGCTCGCTACGATACTCACTTCACTCGCCTTCTTTACGTAAATCACCAGCTGGTACCCATTTAACCGTAAGCCGTGTCAGCTTATATGTTATTTCATTTTCACTTCAACATGAGTTGTCGTAGCAGTCATAGTACCCGTAGCTATCATCGAACTTATAACCGTGGCCGTAATGTCATCCAGATCCGAAACTCAAAGTGTTATTCACTAATAAATAATGAACACTAACTTTATCTCCTTCGTGGAATGATTATAATTTAGACATAAGAACAGTGAATTTAGTAGGTTACACTTTTTTTTAATTAAATCGTTACATGTTAGTTTTATTCAGTATACCTACCAGGGCATGGCTAAACATGCAAACGATATCGATAATTATACAGGGTGGTATATTTAGTTCAGTCAGTATGGGTAAGTCTGAGACTATAAACCCGACATAGAAAGATCTGCTCTTAGGAAACATTTTAATGATATTTAGCTACAAGAAAAACTGCGTTCAGAAAATATAATAAAAAAATAACTAGGTAAAAAAGTTTTATGAAAAATCTCATTTTTGATACAAAATTTTTAGCTGATTGTTCGTTTAGTATTTGTACACATCCTTCTGAATACCATATTTGAAATCAATCCGACCACGAAAAATGAGTTAAATTTAATATTCTTGATTTGGTTATCGACAGATGGGTACCGGCACTGGTAGGATACATACCATTAAGTACTTGGGTCGTTCTCTGACCAAGGCAGTTTTGCTTGACCTTCGGTGGCACGATTTTTTTTTTATGATTATCGGATTTTTTATAATTACATCAAAAACTAGTGTTTATTTGTAATGTTTTGCAGAAGGAGGCACCATTTTAGTCCTCAAAGTTATCGAGATAGTTAATTTCAAATTTTCATATGCCACCGAAATCACAAAACTGCGAATAATGGAAGTAAATTACTTTTATTGTTTAATAATCACAATGTGTAATAACTACAAACTTACAGTGATGGACTTAAACTATAATTAAACAATTATCACCATATTTTTTGGAACGTTTCACTAGTTAAATAAGTATCTAAGTCTTGTAAGGTAATTACATAACTTTTCTCTCGTTCATAAGCTATTATGCTTTAAATAGTATAATTATTTAACGTAGTTAAAACACACATTCATAAAAACAAATAATCTCTTCTAAACAAAAATCATTCCCTACTTATTATTTATTTCAACAATATTTATGATAACAAAAATAGGCTAAACACAAACTTACTTATTTTTGCGAAACAAATAAATAATGAAACAAAAAAGATATAAATTCCAGAAATATTTGACTAATAATCCACCATCAATACATAATTAAATAATTATTTGATAAATGCTGAAAACACGTTAAAAAATCAAAGTTTTTTTCGTACAATCATTAATATTTACCAATATTATCAACTGACTCGGATTATTTTACATAAATATGTACAGGAAATAAACATAACAGTTTCAAAAATCCATGACTAACTGGAATACCACCGGATTCATTCAAATCACCGAATTCACCGCCATTGCACCGTATTCACATGAGCAATTTAGTTTTTAACGAATTACTTCAAAACGGTTAACAATAGAAACTCGATTTTTTTTCTAGAAGTAGTAATAACACTGCTTAATATGCCAAATTAATTTGAGTTCAATATATCAACAAATCAAGCGAGAAAAAATTGCCACTGATATCATTTTCAGAGGTACCAAAAATTTCATACGTGATTCTTACCGTCATAATTCGGCAGTGACGCAAAAAACCTTAAGTCCGCCCTGTTCAATCGACGCAACGTGGATGGTTCTTTCTGGAAAGCTATCGTCAAATGTTCTTGAAGTGTGCGTAAGAACAGTGTGACGAGTTTTATGAACGTAATTGGATAAGACGCTTTTCTCGGGACATTTATGTAATATGGTTTAAAAAAAAAAATAAGGTAAAAAGGAATATTTAGATAATTTAATCTAATTTATAAAGTAGTTAGCTTGCTGTGAACAGTAATATTTATTGATTTTCTTGCTTGGTTTTTGAAATAAACGGTAACACATGGTGAAAATTGGAGGTGGGACAAGGCCAAAATGGGGATTCCAGCGACTTTAGATTTTTTTTTCTCCCATTAGATATAGCTTATATAAAACTGTTAGAAGTTTTTTAAGCAGAACAAAGCGTTAACTATATGAGGTATTTTAATTATAAGGTTATCTGTTAAAATTAAACTTTTACAACTACTTGAAGTTGAGAACATGAAAAAACGTGAGACCAGAGAATGACCCACTTACTTAAATATTTTTCTCTAACATGACCGGGTTCGATTCCCGAACCAAATAAGATTTTAGTTGTAATCTATAAATGCAGTTTTTCGTGTCACTAAAATCGATGACATTGGTTCCCTAGAACAGATGTTTCTATGTGTTATAATTTCAGACCTGCCCATACTGACCGATCTAAATGTAACAGCCGGTATAATTATCTGCTTGCACAGCTCTAGTTTCATGCTTGAGCTTGTGCAATCTAAGTGCAGAGCGGTTGCCAGCCACAGAAGTTATGGTTATTTTTTATTTAAGTGATATTTCTACCTTTAAGTCCCAACAGTTTATTAAACGGGTCTTTCTAAGTATATTTTTCCGAGGAAATCAGGCTTTTGGGTATACTTCGTTGGACACTGCTGTTTCTTAATTCTATTTGAAAAATAATGTACCTACTCACAGTTACGTACACAAAATAAGCAAAGCAACAGTGGCGGCGTAGAACCTTAATTTTGTATGGGCAAAATACATTTTGCGAGGCTCTATAGTGGCGCACCACACGACAAATATATAAATTTAGCAAAAAAATTAGATCCTTTGAAGGTGCGAATCCCCTCAGTCCGCGAGGCTGTGGGCGAGGGGCCGCTTCCCCTACGCCTTGTTACGCCAATGCAAAGCGATGAGATGACAATAGTCGCTTATTAACAACTAGGGAAATTTAAAAGAAATAACCTAAACAAATACGTCTCAATTCCCGCTAATGGTGCAGGTGTCTTTGGACAGCAGTGATCATGATCACGCAGTGTTAGGTCACCACGTTCCCGCTACTTTGCTCGTTTTTTCATCCAGTTTTATAAAAAAAAAATACCGGGTTATACATAAGTCATTTTGATTTACAGTACAAAATCCAAACTACACTAAACTATCAAATCAGGGGTCTAGAAACAAAACAAGTAAGAAAAGTCTCTTGACCCCCACAGTCATATCAAACCTATTAAGCTCGTATTACAAATGAAATCTCGTAAATTGCCAATTTCTATACCCCTGATATACATATCCAGGCAATCCAAGAGGGTCAAGAAGCAGAACTATATTTTAGTAAAAACACGCATGTATTTCTCATTCTGAAGCTTGACTGCGACCCCTTGCATGGTCGCCAGCTGATGAGCATGCACGACCGCAGATAGTGGCTTTTTGAAAGTCAATTGAGAATCATCTCCGAGACGACGTCAATCTAGCGCCCATCCACGCTACGTAATGAAATTCACGACATGATTTACATTTTCCCTGCTACTCAAGCTCTTTTTATTGGTATAATAAATAATGTGCCGCCGGCCAATTTTGTCAATCGCGATGCTGCAAGACATTATCAAATTAGTTGGTTTAAAACACCATAAGACACAACACATAAGACATACTTTATACACGTTAAAGCAACGTATTGACTTTGTCACTTGGTGAGGCTAATAACGTAGAGGCAAACATGTAAAGTTAGCGTGAGTAGGACGGTAGGAGCGTGTGTTGCGGTGCGGAGTAAGGGCGACGAGGCTGGCCGATCCGGCGGCCGGCCCCGACTCTGACAACCCGTTTGCTCCCGGAGACCCGAATACACCGGACGTCCTTATCGATCACTACTTCTTTAAAGAACGCGAAATCTGCTAGTGCCCATATCCACTACTACGTTACCCACAAAATTGATGTATCGCATACCTACTTACATAATAACTTACTTGCTGCTAACGTTTAGCTTTCTCGCTTCACACTAAAGTACCTCTTAAGTTTCGTGTCGCAGTCTCTGAGTAGGTAATATTAAAATCTTAAATAAATACGAAATAATTCAAGGAGTTAAGTATTTACCAAATAAATACATCATGTTACATAGTAATGCAGTGCAACCACATAAAATGGCAACGAATCGCAACAATAACTTAATTTTATTAAAAATCTACTCTGCGATGGTGTCGCTATATTATTATAAATGTGATGTTTATAAATAAGTACATCACGACTTCATTAGACATAACTTAATTTAATTTATTAAACTAAAGTACTTAATATCGTATTGAGCACACTTTTTTGATACATTTGCATTAATGTAGATACATACCTTTGTCCTCGATGATAAATTTCCAATTTGCGGTTAATTGATAGTCGCGTATTCATAAACCAATATCGATACCTTTAGGTTCAATTGGCGCAAAGGACAAAATGGCACTTTTCAGGAGAGCCAAAAAACAAATTTTTTTTTAGAAAAACTTTTGTAACTTTTTTCTTTGTTGACCTATACTTTCGATGTATATGAGAAAAGTGCTTAGAATTCTTGTCTCTATTTAGTAATTTGGTACCTATTACGTTAAATATGAAACTTAAAAAGTTAAGTGTCCTTTATACCGTGGTAAAAAGCGTTATAAAGTCACTTACGACCATACCATTTTAAGTAATTTAAGATTGTTAGTATTTGTTAGGGCCGTAAATGTCATTTTTTTTAAAAATAATGCATTTTTTTGGTTGTATAGACTACAAAAACTTACTAAATTTATATTGTTTTCCTTAGATTTATGTCATTACAGGAATGTATTATGCGAAAATATTCATCATTTGTTGTAATTATACGTTAGTAGTTACTTACCAATAATTTAGTAGTTGGTAGTAGCATAAAATATCATTAAATACCTGTAATATACAGTTTACGGCGTTAAAAATATTAAAATTACATCTATGGAATTTTATTATTGTAATAAAACAGGTAGGTTACTCATGGTATGCCGTGAATGAAAGGAAGGAGCCATTAGTCTGTAAGAAATTGTTGTAAAGTTAACTTTAGTATTCGTAAAATGCACTTTACTAGAGAAACGCTACACAATATAGGTTCAATCACAAAATTACTTTCATTCATTTTCTTTGTGTAAGAACTAATTATCACACATGTTGTACCTACAGCTCTAACGTAACACGAAATCTTCCAGTATAAAACAATACAAATTCTAACAAACAAATCTCGCCGGATAAAACCATGCTAATTATATATTTCGTAACTTGATATCAATAAACTGGTTCTCAGAAATGACTAACGTCTTTAAGGTAGATCTTAAATAAACGAGTTAGTTTCAAGTAGGTAGTAAGAATAACGCAATAGCCTTAAAAGCAACTCATCAGAAAATAATTAATTCATCTACTGCAATGTCACTGTAAACGACTGCTGACGTCACTTGCCTCAAAAACACTACTCGATAATAATTCAATCGAACAGCGTTAAAAAATATTTCTACAATAATAACTGAAGTAAACAAAACAATCATCTGATCTGCATGCGTATGCATCGGGAACTAGGTATAAGTCCGTACCGCCATTGACAAATCACCTATCTTGCTCTTAAAGCCACCACAAACCGCAGCGCGGGGCATGCGCGCGTAACCGATGGAGCGTGCCCAGCGCGGTCTATAACACTAAATCTTATATACGGTGACATACAACGGCAGTGTTATGCAGCGCGCTGGACACGCTCCATCGGCGTCGCGCGCACGCCCCACGCTGCGGTATGTGA
Source organism: Archips crataeganus (assembly GCA_947859365.1). Taxonomy (NCBI): domain Eukaryota; kingdom Metazoa; phylum Arthropoda; class Insecta; order Lepidoptera; family Tortricidae; genus Archips; species Archips crataeganus. The sequence continues at coordinate 24,108,557 of OX402045.1, read as the reverse complement.
AGGGCTTTACTATTGATAAAAAACAAAATTGCGAGGATGGCAGAGACAACCGGCATGAGGAGTGTTTTACCGCGCAAAACTGTCGCGTGTTTTGTTACGACGCAAACTGTCATTAGTAAGAAAAGGACAATTATAATGAAAATAAAAGAACATCAAAAGTTTAAAGTAAGTAAACCTATTAAAACTTGATTTAATTACATTATGACATCATTACAGGAATGGAAAACTCTTTTAAGCCTTTAACTTTTTTTATCAAGTTCACCAATTTACAAAAAAAAGAGTAGTAAAGCATTAAAAAGTCCTTTACGCTGCATCATAAATATACCTTAGCATTTATGTAAGTCCTTTAAACCACGTTGTCTAATGCAAGGGAAAAAATATACGTCCTTTACGCCCATAGTTTAGCTACATTATGAAGTAAATGTAGTACGTAAATGAAGAACAGTAAAGATCGTAAAGGACAGAATAATAAAATGAGGTTCCAAATGGGTGGTCTTAAAGGGCAACGTGTATAATATCAGGACTTTACGTCGTGGTCTATATTTCATGACGTCCTTTACAATCCGTGTGATTTCGAGTATGATATTTACACCCACTAAACAAAGCAGTTTTGATGTTGAGCTATGAAAAATTCAGGGGTGTAAAGGTCAAATTTTGCGAGATATCAAAATTTTAAGTATACAGATCGATAGAGCTTGAAATTCTGAACAAAACTGTATATATGTGGGATAGTTTTAAGTTCTTTTACCTCTTTGTTTCTTGTTATATTTAAAAAGTTGTTATTATATCTCTGATTTAGGATAAAAAAGAAGAAATAAATAAATAAATAAATAAATAAATAAATATCATGGGACAATTCACACCAATTGACCTAGTCCCAAAGTAAGCTTAGCAAAGCTTGTGTTATGGGTACTAAGCAACGGATAAACATACTTATATAGATAAATTAATACTTAAATACATAGAAAACATCCATAACTCAGGAACAAATATTCGTGCTCATCACACAAATAAATGCCCTTACCGGGATTTGAACCCAGGACCTCTTGCTTCGTAGGCAGGGTCACTACCAACTAGGCTAAAGCGGTCGTTAAAGAAATGTCGGTCAGCTAACGAAAAGACTACGATGCTGTAACGACTGTCTAAGTTTTGTTCGTAATAAAGAAATAACATTGTTAATTCGCGCGTGTTCCTATTACTTATCCCACAAAATTATGGGGGCTCGTCCGGGATAGTGAGAAACATCGCATTTAACGTGTTTACGAAGGATAAGACGAAAGATTATTGTCATCAATACAAGAAGTAAGATGCCATTGTTTATTTGCTTGTCAACGTCAATCGAGTCGAGTGAATGACGTGACTTGGACGCGACTCGTACTGCTTTACCGACGGACAGTTGTCAAAGCCAAGACGTCATCTGCTGCGTTCCGTTTCACGAATGTTAAGTGGAGTATCGATTACACAAGCAATCGATTATTTGTAACGACTCGATTTAAAAAATATTTTGGACTTACGATTTGAAGATGTTTGTTTGAAACTTTAATTAAATATGGAAGAGTGATTTTAAGACGTTTGTTTAGAAGACTTGAAAGAAAGATTAATACGACTTTACGACTACGACTTCATTATCAATAATTATCGAAATGCCGCCGAAGAAGAATAAAGAAGAAGAAGATTTGCCTTTCGTAGATCCTCCCCCTCGAATCTCGATTAACGATTTGGAGAAGTCTATGAGGCCATTCAGCGGAGATGATACTTACGGCATTGACACATGGATTGATGACTTTGAAGACATTGCAACTTTGATGCAATGGAGTGAAATAGAAACAATGATTTACGCAAAACGGTCGCTAACGGGAACCGCTCAATTATTTCTACGGTCTCTGGGTCGCGGCTATGACTGGAATTCCCTGAAGGATGAGCTGAAAGAAGAATTTGGATGCAAAGTAAATAGCGCTGTTATTCACAAACGGCTTGCAGCTCGCAAAATGAAACATACTGAAAATTACCAGCAATACTTCCTGCATATGAAAGAGTTAGCAATGCACGGAGCTATTGAAGACGAAGCACTAATGGAGTATGTCATCGACGGTATACGAGATACAGAATTAAATAAGGCAATCTTGTATGGAGCATCTAATATAAAAGAATTCCGAAAGAAGTTAGACTTGTATGGTGAAATAAGACAGAAGGCATCAACCAAAACACACAATTTCTCTAAAGCTGCCCCAACGCCTGGCACCTCTTTGGGACAAAAGAACGTACCTAAGAGAAGATGTTATAACTGCGGAGAAACAGGCCATCAGTCACCTAATTGCACTAAAGGAATTAAATGTTTTAGGTGTAATAATTTTGGCCACAAATCAAATGAATGCCCTAACAATACGAAGAAGCAGCTTAAGATCCAAGATCAAAATAAGGAATGCTGTCTTACACCTTATAAAGACGTAAAAATAAATAATATAGGAGTAAATGTCCTTATAGATACAGGAAGCGACGTGAACCTAGTCCAAGAATCATATTACGATAAAATCAAGGGTGACCACTATAACCCTAACTCCATAATACGTCTTACAGGCATTGCTGAATATGAGATCAAGACTAAGGGATCACTAACAGCGAGGGTTCAAATAGATGACTGTTATTTTGATACCACTATTCATATTGTTGAAGATAAATCAATACCGGTAAATGTTATTCTCGGTAATCCGATACTCAATGAAATCGAAATAAGTTTTTCTGCTAATAGTATTTCTGCAAAGAAGATTATGCACCTTACGATGATAGATGATCACAACGATGAAGTTCTTGATGTTGCTGACAAAAGATTCACAAATGAAATTAAGACTATGATTGAAAACTATAACCCGAAGAATTTGATGAAGGAATCTCATGTCGAACTTAAGATACTTCTCACTGACGAAACTCCAGTTTATCAAAATCCGCGACGACTCTCACCTTTAGAACTGGATGTAGTTAACAAACAAATGGACGAATGGATCAACCAAGACATTATTACACCCAGTAAATCTGATTTTGCAAGTCCAATAGTGTTGGCAAGAAAGAAGAATGGAAGTTACCGACTTTGTATTGATTACAGGAGACTAAATAAAAAGATAATAAAAGAAAGATTTCCCTTGCCACTTATAGAGGACCAGATTGACCGATTGAAAGGCGCACGACTATTTACATCTCTCGATTTGCGAAATGGATTTTTACATGTGAATGTTAATGAAGATAGCCGGAAATACACCTCGTTTGTCACACCACAAGGACAATATGAGTTCATGAAAATGCCTTTTGGACTATGTACAGCGCCATCTGTCTTTCAAAGATTTATAAACGACATATTTAAAGACATGATCCTAGAAAGGACAGCTCTAGCATATCTGGATGACTTGATAATACCATCAAAATCAGAAGAAGAAGCAATAGCAAAGTTAAAAAAGGTCTTCAAACGATCCGAGGAATATGGCCTGCAATTTAACTGGGAAAAGTGTCATTACTTAAAAAAAGAGATAAACTATCTTGGCTACATAATTCGTGAAGGAGAGATAAGACCATCTAAAGAGAAAATAGCTGCTGTTTCAAAATTTCCGTCACCACAGAATTTGAAATCATTACAATCATTTTTAGGACTCACTGGATATTTCAGAAAATTTATCAAGAATTACTCGCTGATTGCTAAGCCGTTAACAGATTTACTAAAGAAAGGTGTTGTCTATGATTTTAATTCGGAATGTGAAAGAGCTTTCGGCGAACTAAAAGATATCCTATGTAAGTCACCTGTGTTGAAGATCTATGATCCAAGCCTGGAAACTGAATTGCACACGGACGCCAGTGCCGAAGGATATGGAGCCGTTTTATTACAACGAAGCCCTAAAGATAACATGATGCATCCCATTTACTACATGAGTAAAAAGACGACTCCAGCTGAAACTAAGTACCATAGTTATTACCTTGAAATATTGGCTATAGTAGAAGCTGTGAAAAAGTTCAGAGTTTACTTACTGGGAATACGATTCAAGATTGTGACTGACTGCTCTGCTCTGACGACGACCCTAAAGAAAAATGACTTACCTCCTAGAGTAGCTCGCTGGGCTCTCCTGCTTGAAGAGTATGATTATGTTATTGAACACCGACCAGGAATACGTATGAAGCACGCTGATGCTCTCAGCAGATATCCTGTAAAAAAAGTTAATATACTTACCGACACTACTGCACGCCTGAAAAGAGCACAAGATGATGACATGAAAATAAAATTGCTGAAAAAGATATTGGAGACTGAACCCTATGAAGATTATTTGTACGAAAATGAAATATTGTGGAAAGTCAAAGATGGGACCAAACTTATAGTAGTGCCAAAGAAGATGCAGACTGAAATTATTAGGAAACACCACGAAAAGGGACATTTTGGCGTGGTTAAAACCGAAGACCTTATCGCTAGAGAATATTACATTGATAATATAAAAGAGAAGATTAAATCAGTGATTGACAATTGTGTGGAGTGTATACTAATATCGCACAAAAGAGGCAAAAAAGAAGGCTATCTACAGCCAATTGATAAAGGATGTTTACCATTAGATACATACCATCTAGGTCCTCTGACTTCCACTAATAAAAATTATAAGTACATCTTAACAGTGGTGGATGGATTTACGAAATTCACTTGGATTTACCCAACTAAGACATTGTCAACTGAAGAAGTGATAGATAAGCTTAAACTACAACAACAGACTTTTGGATCCCCTCGTAGAATAATAACTGATCGTAACGCATCCTTTACTTCTAATGCTTTTAAAGAATATTGCGAGGAAGAAAACATAACCCATCACAAGATTACCACTGGTCTTCCAAGAGGTAATGGCCAGGTGGAAAGAATTCAGCAAATTATAATTAACATTTTAAGTAAACTGACTATCGATGATCCGACCAAATGGTATCGACGAGTAAGCGCCGTACAACGAAGTTTAAATAGTACGTACCAGAGAAGTATTGGAGTTACACCTTTTGAACTTCTAACAGGAGTCAAAATTAAAGACAAAAATGATGAGATATTGAAATTAATAGAAGAGGAACATATCCAAAGTTTTGATGAACATAGAGAAGAGCTTAGAAGGAAAGCAAAAGAAAGCATACAAAAGGTACAGGACGAAAATAGGAGAACTTATAATCAGAAACGAACAGAAGCTAAACAATATAAAATTGGAGATCTCGTTGCCATTAAACGGACACAGTTTGTTCAGGGTTATAAGCTATACCCTAAGTATTTGGGTCCGTATGAAATTGTAAATGAAAAGAGGAATGACCGATATGATCTCAAAAAAGTCGGACATGGCGAAGGCCCGATTCATACATCGAGTTCAGCAGACATGATGAAGCCGTGGACTGGCAATATGCTGTCTGACTCATCTGAGGCAGATGAGTGACCAGGATGGCCGTGTGGGATAGTTTTAAGTTCTTTTACCTCTTTGTTTCTTGTTATATTTAAAAAGTTGTTATTATATCTCTGATTTAGGATAAAAAAGAAGAAATGTCGGTCAGCTAACGAAAAGACTACGATGCTGTAACGACTGTCTAAGTTTTGTTCGTAATAAAGAAATAACATTGTTAATTCGCGCGTGTTCCTATTACTTATCCCACATATATAACTCATTTTCGCCATTTTGTCCTTTACGCCAAATGAACCTAAAGGTATCGATATTCAAATCATATGCAGACACATTAGAATATACCTACTCACATAAAGTCTGATAGGTGCATAATATATTTGATGCAAGCTATTAATACGTACTTTTGTACTGTATTGCATTTAGCGCGACCGATCGTTTCTAAAATTGTTGACCTTGTTATGATTTCCTCGTTGATTCATTTAGCTTTCATATAAACCTTTGTTATAACCTTAGGGCCCCTACATACATACTAAACCAGGTAGATACTTGTTAGTTGAATAACACACTAAAACACGATCAAGATCACGATTATCATGGCGTGAAAACAATTTAGACGGCTTTCAGAGGCTTTTGCTCATACATTCACTTAAACATAAAATTTACTAAGAAACCTTTCTTTTTCATCACTTTTAAAGACTAATAATATGTAATGAAATCCACACGCCGACATGTCTGCTAAAAATGTTTCATATTTCTCAGTTATGGTTATTTGGATACAAATTCGGTTATAGTCGTTTGTTCTTATGAATTTTACACAAAATTATTTGGATTATTGTAGTCAGTCAGAATCAGCGCTGCAAACATAATACCTACCTATATGTGTACTTACATGTATTTATGTTGCAAGGAAATGGCCAACACAGAAATTTGGACAAATCTCTTAAGGAATGCGACAAAAATCAGCAAAAAAGGCAACTTGTTTTTACAATTCACCAGATGTAATGTAGTAGTTTGATAAAAACCCTGAAACATATCAGTGAGTTGACAAAAGTAACTCACGAAGTCAAGTCGTTTTATCATTTTATTAGAATACATTCCGTGATATGATAAAGTCTCTACTCGGTGATTTGATCAAACGATTGATTTTTTCTAGGCAAATGATAAATAGATTCCCCATTTTAATATCCTGCCTGCGTGATTTGGTCATATCCCTTAGTTAGAGATATGTTAAAATCTCTGTTTTGTCCATTTCCCTGCAACATATTGTATACATACGTACCCACATAGATAGCTAAACTCGATAACCATAAAAATACCAATCCTAAAGAGTGGTCCTTAAAAATAATCTAGTATTGTATCCATATTCTATCTATTTAATTACAATAAAGAAATAAAAGCAACAGGTAAGTAAGTATTTAACTATGTATATACATATCTTTTACAAAAATAGTTATTTATGATACAAGTGCGGAAAGTAGGCTATTCCCAACGAATGGCGGAGACCTAAACAAACGAGCGAAGCGAGTTTGGTTTAGCCGACATGAGTTGGGAATTTCCTTCTTTCGACACGTATATCATACAACATTTTACAATGCATTAAGCGAGGAAAAAAATTGGGGCTAAGAGCGCGCGCAGACAGAGAGCGGTCTGGAGTACCGAGTTCCGCGTTCAGAGTTCTGTGTTTTCATCGCTCGAGAGTTCCAGTCGCCTGCTGTGTGCGTTATCGTAAGAGACTCAGTACATTCGAAAGAACGCAGAACTCTGAACTCGGAACTCCAGACCACTCTCTGTCTGCGCGCGCTCATAAACATTTTCGGAAAAAGATGTTGCGTTCTTATTTACCTTTCATTGAGGGAAAGTCTCGTAGATGATTACATATTTCAGCATCGGTTTAGTCAGCAGGAGGCTATCACATTTAATTTTGTGCTTGGTCTAGGACGTCAGGCGGCGTTAAGTCCTATGTAAATTCGTCTCTTGAACTCTCCATTTTATTTTATTTTTTTATATAGCCTATAATATGTCCCACTGCTGGGCAAAGGCCTCCCCTTTCCTCCGCCATTTTTCCCTATCCTGGGCATGCACCTGCCAATCGAGCTGAAAAGCGCTCAGGTCGTCCCGCCATCTCCTCTTAGGTCTGCCTCTGCTCCTTTGGCCATCCCTCGGAACCCATTCGGTAACGATTCGGTAACCATTTTAATTTACTAAACTTAAATTAATTCTCCGGACTGAATTCATGAACATTACTGTGGCGGGTTTTCATGACAGGCGTGAACGGAACGAACCATGATTGGTTAGTGTTACGCCATGCGCACGCACTAAAAACTCATTGGTTGACAGGCGCGAACGGGTAACCGTGATTGGTTCGTGTTACGCCATGCGCGCACACTGAAAGCTCATTGGTTCACAGGTGTGAACGGGTAAACATGATTGGTTCGTGTTACGCCATGCGCGCGCACTGAAAGCGCACATATCGTACGGTCCGAAATGGACTCAAGGAATTATTTTTTTATCCGTAATATTCATTCATTTGGTTGCATCAAACATTTTCTTATTTGTGCAAAGCTGAATTATGAAGACACAACTCTCTAGTCTTATTTTTTAAACACTAGTTTGGACACAACTTTTTGAAAATCGGCAATTTAAAAAGTTACTTTTCCGCACGCGTGTGGAAAGTAAAATCCATACAATTTTTTTCACACTTGCGAAAGTGTGCTGGGATGACTAACTTTCTATAGATATGTTGACTCGCGTCAAGACAAGAGGCAATTTCCGAGAATATGCATTGTAAATGTATTTGTCGGCTGTGTACGTGGTAAGAAGGGGAACAAACTGCGTGTTTTCACTTAAACCAATGGGACTTATCCATAGTAACAAATATGCGAAAGTGTGTCTGTCTGTATATCTGTTACTTCTTTACACTTGAACCACTAAAGCAATTAAGATGAAATTTGGTGTAGAGATAGTTTGAGACCCTGGGAAGCACATAGGATAGTTTTTATCCCGTAAATTTTCGTAGTTCCTGCGGGATAGCGATAAACGAATACTTTGCAGAAGGAGTCGCGGGCAACAGCTAGTGAGTAATAAATAACAGAGCAAAAGTTGGTCAACATTTTTAATATTTAACAATTCTAAAAGCAGCTGGGAAGTCCCACAAAATCTTTTGTATTTTATCAGAACAAATACAAGAAACAATTCTATTTGTTTACAGGATTTTGTCTTGTTACCTACCTATCAAGTTATAATGCTAGCGGAGGTTTGGTTTAGAGTTTCCTTCAATTCTTTGTTTGTTCCATACAATGTTTGAAGTTTCAATGCCTTTGTAAAAGAAGCCTACGGAAAGCGAGAAGTTTCAGTAAGAAAAATGACTTTTGAAATAAAACGATTTTTTGTTGACGTTAGGTACAGTCGAACCATTTGATTTCTGAACGTTTTCACAGTAACCGTCATAATGATTTTTGTTGCCAATAAATGCGATGTCACTGTGACCTTTTTAGGGTTCCGTGGTTGGACCCTTATAGTTTCGCCATGTCTGTCCTGTCTGTCTATGTACCTATTAAGTATTTGGGGCTTCGCATGAGTTACAAGAATTCTGAAATTTTAATTTAGTTGATAAGGTCCATGCGACGAAAACGCAGGTAAAGAAGGCTAATAAGAACAATAATTTCATACTAAGCAGTTTATTATTTGAATCAAATAGTTTGTCATTGCTTATGCTTGAGGGCTGGTACAGCGTGGTCGAGCGCGCGGTTGAGACGTTCGATTTGGCGCAACTGGCGCAACACGAGCCGCACGTGCGAGTCGCGGAGCGCGCGCGCGCCGCTCACCCACGCGTCGGGAGTGCGCGCGCGCTTCTCGCATGAACCCTCCGCCGCCGCTGTAACAACAAACCTCGAACTTTATAAAGGGAACAAATAAAATGACTGTTAAAAATATATCTGAACACCACACTTTTTTGCCAAATTTACTAATCGCCAAAAAACTAATGTTATAAATTATAAGAGCTCCAGATATATGCCTAAGTATTCAAAGATCAAATCAATTAAAATAATTGCTAATCATGTAATTAGATTATCACCAAAATTGCGTCAAGACCCAAAACGTTAAACTAGGCACTTTTAATTGGTTTATAGGATGGTTATTTTAAATAGCTGATGCTCGTAGCTTCGCCCCCGTTGTATTTTTTCTAAAATTGATTTCATAAGAACCTTTTCCTGACAACACAACGCAACAAAAAATAAATTATCCAATTTGGTGCAGTCGATCGCGGAGTTATGCGTGTACTTACATAGATTTCGGTGATTCATTTTTATTTATATAGATTAAACTAATAAACCCGACCGACCATGGACATATGGACAACCTTGTTTTTGTTTGTTTGTTTGAGATGAAAATATTATTATGACAGAAAAGCCTATTGAGAATTTATAATACAAATAAAAAAAATGTATGCGAATGATCCGGATTGGTAAAAAAAATGCATCGGCAAAGATGCGTGCAGCGAAAACAATGCATAGAAATTAAATCGTGTGGGAAAATAAACGACTGGTTATAAATATGTATGGAAAAAAAGGAAATGGGGAAAAATGCGAACGGAAAAAAAATATCGGGGGAAAAAATATTGGGTAATTGATCTATACAGTCCGTACTTATACTTAAATGAACTTTAAAATTTACTTCCTTTTGTACTTATTAATACAACAATAATGTTACACAGGTGTGGCATGGAAAGGCCCCCAACAAGATGGACCGACGATCTGGTAAACGCCACAGGAGCTTCTTGGATGCGAGCAGCGCTGGGCCCATCATTGCGGAATTCTTGAGGGAGGCCTTTGTCCAGCTGTGGACGTTTTTTGGCTGACATGATGATGATGAATAGGGAGCGAAACTTTGGTGCCAATGACAGACGTATGACGTCAAGCTACATACCTACAGAGTGTTTTTGTCTAGCGAATCATTGCGTGTGGTTAAAACCGTCACGGCAAACCTACCTAAGTAGGTACGCATAACTATCTAAGATTAGGTTAGGTACATGTAAAAGGGAAAGATTTAAATAGAAAACATAAAATATTATTACAATTACATTACCACTCTCTAAAAAAAAAGTCCTCGAATGGAGACCACGGACTGGTAAGCGCAGCGTGGGACGTCCACAAACGAGATGAAAGGATGATTTGGTGAAAGCCGCAGGTTCAAGCTGGATGCAAGTCGCTTCCAACCATAATGGTTGGGTATCCATGAGAGAGGCCTACAGGTCCAGCAGTGGACGTCTTGCGGCAAAAATGAGGATAATGATGATGACATTACCATTAAATTATTAAGAATTAAGTATTGACAGCGCAAATTTTGTTTAAAAAACATTCTATATGTGACTCTGCGTCATTATGACGTCACCCGCAACCAAAGTTACGCTCCCTGATGATGAATGTTAAATAAGTACTTACTAGTATCTTTTGTTCGTAACTGGCAGTGTGACCCCATGATGCCTTTATCCACGCTTGATCTGTAATAATAATAAATAATAGACGATATGTAGGTACCTATTGGATCATTCGTTTTACAATGAGGCTGTACTACCTACTTACAATACACTTAGCTAAAATATGATTATAACTAATTAATTATAAGACATATACTGGGACAGTTAATTCACTGCATTCAGTGAACATGTAAAAAACCATCCACAAAACACTTCAGAGTCTGGGTAAACGATCGCCGCCGTATACTTAGATACGATTAAGCCAACAAACTAAACTACTAAAGTGAATTTTTAAATTATTATTTTTTTACACAGAACGATTAGTTATTTTGCAATGGTCTAGCAAGTTAACCTAGGACCTTGGCGCAAAAAAAATGAAGGCCACAAATTTTTTTCTAGTAAAATTACAAAATAATACAATTACCTTAAATCTGATCTTTAACGTATGTTGCGGGCATGCAGGGTACAGATAATAAAGCTACTGATTTATCTATACTATAATAAAACAGTAAAAGTAGAGCTCTGTCTGTATGTAATCGCTAATCTCCGAAACTACTGAACGGATTTTCTTGCGGTTTTCGCAGATAGATGAAGCTTAAATTGGAGTAACATATAGGCTTTGTTTCATTAAAATTGGGTCAGAATGAATAAAGTTATCGTCGTTAATCTATACTGTTCGGGCATTGTAATCTTTTAATATGAGGGTAAGTCACAATACTACGGTCGGTTGGCGGCAGAAGAAATTTGACAGTTCGAGGTAAACGAACGTACGAATCACAGTGTTTTGGTGTGTACTGTTCTTTTAACCAAAGTACTGATTTTTTGGTGATAATTATTATTTCGGTCATCGGGATACTACATTTGAAAATGTGGACTCTGTGTTAATATAACAGCAGCGCCTGAGAGCAAACCAAGGTGAGTGGCTTTCCTTATATTGAGAGATTACAATGCCTAAGGCCCTGGAGCTATCGAAGGGTTCTTTACACGAACATATACCTACTTATAAAACAGCACCGTGACTAACTGACTGACTGACAGACAACGCACAGCCTTAACAACTGGTGCTACAGACTTTACATTACTAAATAAATTATTTTTCGAAATTCCCGTAGGATAGGAAAATATAGTCTAAACTTGGTTGGTTTTTTGTCCGTGGGGTAGAAATAAATGAATTAAACTTCGGGCTTGATTTTAAAAATTCTTTCACTAATAATTATTAAATTACCTAATGCTCCACATACCTAACATGTTTTGTACTAATATAGTAAGACATAAAACTTACGAGTCATACAAAACCATAATTATATATGCACTAAAGCAGGCATCGGCAAACCGCAGTTTGCGTGGGGTATGTAAAAGATTTAGATTTTTTTGCCAAAATGTTGAAGAAACCAGCCAAGTGCGAGTCGGACTCGCGCATGAAGGGTTCCGTATCATTATCTATAAAAACGGCAAAAAATCGTTTTTGTATGGGAGCCCCAAGTATTTGTTTTGTTTTAATTTAATAATTTATCTTTAAAGTGAATGTGTATAACTAAATAATCTGTGAATAAGTATTTCAAGCGTCTACCTGTTGCCGTTATCAATATCGAGCAACAAAAAAGGATAGATTTGTTGAAATTCCCTCGGGATAGGGAATAAACGGGATTTATTATATTCACTAAGTAATACCAATGATGATGAGAAGATGGATTTTGGATGTAGCCGTTGCCGGATTTTTGTTTTATTCAATGAAAGAAACGAAGAAGCTTTACTGGCGCGGACGAAGTCGCGGGCACCAGCTAGTACTCAATAAAATAGATATATATTGGGCAAGAACAGAAGTAGAGTAAAGGGTTTATTAAATTTAAGGTTAGGGGTTTAATAAATTCTCTTTCAAGTTAAGTTTAAACTTTGCTGACTTTGCTGGTTAGGATCCGGGGGCCCTGAGCGTGAGTGCTTGACGTATTTTGCTGATTCCCTTTTCTTTCTTTCTGTATAATATGTGCCTAAAATAAAATAAACAATATGTTACTAATACCCAGTTCATAAATTTTATACTAACACGATATGGATTCCTTGAGTCTGAAATAAATGTTTTTTTTTATTACACCCGGCGTCATTTGTACAAAATTTTATTCTGAACAATACCTATAACAAAACCAAAACCAAAATGTGAAACAAAAATGTATATCCCACTAGTATTATAAATAAATGTTCTTCCGGTCAAACAAAATCTAAAGTTTCCGCAAACGAAGTTCAAGCGGCAGCAGTTTGTGATTAAAAAAACCGGCCAAGAGCGTGTCGGACACGCCCAGGGTAGGGTTCCGTAGCCATTACGAAAAATCAAGTATTATTTTTCTAAGGATTTCGTATGTGTACGGAATCATCCAAGTTTAGGTATGTTTTATACCTTAGGCTACTATTTACTCTTAAACTACAAATATTTTCCAAGCAATCTTAGCAATCTTAGCCGCTATAATTTTCCTAGTAAATTTGATATATTTACTACCATTCTGAATTTTTTAAAATTTTTCCACCCAACAGTTTAGATTTTAGAGGGGGGGGGGACGGTCGATTTTAATGAAAATTTTCACTTTAAAGTTGAATATTTCGCAAACAGATCACTGAATAGAAAAATCATGTTAGCAACCCCACAATGGTTTTAAAAGTCCTATCCAACAATACCCCACACTCTAGGGTTGCTCGAGAAAAAAAAATCACCCCCACTTTACGTCTATGGGAAGTACCCTAAAAAAAAATGTTAGTTTTTGTTTATTTAACCACTTTGTCGGCGTGATTGATATATATATTCATGCCAAATTACAGTTTTCTAGTACTAACAGTCTCTGAGCTTAGCCGCGGACAGACAGACAGACAGACAGACGGACAGAGATGGCGAAACTATAAGGGTTCCTACTTGACTACGGAACCCTAAAAAAAACTATTGTTGTAATTTTTCCAAGAAAAGCAGGACGCGTATATCGACCACGACGAGTTGCATTTGCACATGCTGTATGTAATTGTTCCTCGCCAGCACGGATGCTTTCTATCTTCATTACATGAAATTATTGTCGAAATGGTGCAATGGCATCGGTACCATTGTATGTATAATCAACGGTTCTAGTGGGAAAAATCACTGTCATTTTGTACCATCAATGGTACAAGTAGTCCGGCAGGCAATTAGTACCAAGGCACTGTGCGGAAGTTCAATGTGCGGACGTATTAAGTACTAGCTTCGAATAATTGATAGATAACACGATTACCGATATCAACACAATCATTAAGTAACTATGTCTATCATTTAAGTGCTTAGATAGGTTACCTATCAAAATTTACAATTATTTTTTTCTGAATATTTAAAATCCCGAATGCTTCATTTATCCGAATGCATTTTTTTCTGAAACTGTAAATATTTCAAGATTTTTATAAAACAACCCTAACCTAACCTAAAGGGTTCTACACGATGGTCCTGAAATAAATCCTGAAATATTTACAGTTTCAGAAAAAAATGCTTTCGGACAAATGAAGTTTTCGGGATTCTAAACCCTCGGAAATAAAATTTTCTAAACATCGATAGGATCCCGTCATCTATACATATAAAATGCTTTGTCCTGACTGACTGACGGATCAACGCACAGCCTAAACCGCTGATCGTAGAGACCTGAAACTTGGAGGGTGTGTTCTTTGTATGACGTAGGCATCCGATAAGACAGGATTTTCCGTAGTTCTACTCCTAAGGGGTTAAAAAAGGGGGGCAAAGTTTGTATGGGACAACGTGATTCCTTGGTCCAATCTACTTCAAATTTTGCATAAACATTCTTTAACAAAATTGATGGAAGACGTGTTTCGTATTTTATTGAAATTCATCCCTTGACGGGGTCAAAAAGGAGTAGAAAGTTATTTTGGGGGTGATTTGCTTCGATGTTGATATCAATACTCCTTAGTGTTTTTGATTTAAATTAGGTACATTTTATTTTGACACAATGTAAACGAAACGAAACTTCAAATATTGCAGACCATTTGTCTACGTTTGTCAACCACGTCTTGATCTGATCTCTGATAATAGCTAATTATATGTATAAGTATTTGCATTCCACCAAGCTTTTGCTTTTACAAGCGCAGCGTGGGACGTCCACCAACGAGATGGACGGACGTTTTGGTGAAGGCCGCAGGTTCAGGGTGGATGCAAGTCGCTTCCAACCGTAATGATTGGGCGTCAATGAGGGAGACCTATGTCCAGCAGTGGACGTCCTACGGCTGAAATGATGATGATGATGATGAAGCTTTTATGTGAGTTCAACCTTTTTCGAATAAAATCGAATTGAGTATTCAAACATCATTGTTGAACTCGCATAAAAGCTTGGTGCAATGTAAATACATATAAAATGCTTTGTCCTGAAGTCCTAAATGATTGACTGGCGGATTAACGCACAGCCTAAACCGCTGTATGTAGAGACCTGGAACTTGGAGGATGTGTTCTTTGTATGACGTAGGCATCCGATAAGAAAGAATTTTCCGGAATTCCCACGGGATAAGGAATATACGGGATGTATATATTTCATCAATCAAGAGTGACCCTATCCCCATAACGAAGATTACTAAACTGTTCAAATTGGGCATGCAAGTAGACTATTAGAATATGTATAAAGCTAATTTCAATAATTTAGAAAATTCCTTTTCCTTACTCAAATCAACTGGATCCTATCTCCGTAACTACAATTACTAAACTTTTCGAATTCAGTATAAACGTAAATGGTCATACATAACAGCAAAAAAATTATTGCAGGATTTTTGGATATTCCTGTGGGATAGATAATCTCTGAAACTTCCGAGCCCATTAAAATAAAATCTTTTACCAGTTAAAAGTGACACTATCCTTTATTGACATAGGCTACTTTTTCCGGGAAAATGCAAAATTCCCAAGGGATAGAAAAAAAATTCAATCTTTTCTTTCACCAATAGGAAGCAACACCAACCATTATTTTAGATCAGACTACTTTTCTCCGTGAAAAAGCAAAATTCCCACGGGAAAAAATAAGTGAATTCACCTACAGGGCTGATTTTAAAACTTCTTTTACCGGTATAAAGCTAACCTTTAAGCAAGTTAGCTATGAAGTATCTTTTTTGTACTTATTTTTTCAACTTCATTTTTTTTATTACTTTTACGGTCATCCCGTGAAATCATACATTTCGTACTAAATACAAACTGAAATATAGATGCACAGAAAAAACCCCAGAAAAAAGACCAATGCTGGGAATCGAACCCAGGTCCTCAGCATTCCGTGCCGCGTGCCATACCCCTACACCACCACTGGTCTAGAGATTAGACACGAATCTTTCCTATACATCATACATTTCAATCTGCTAAATCATCACCTTATGCAGTGACAAACGCACATCTATGTTACACCCTCATCGAGAGATTTTAACACTCCTTCGGAACTAACCGCTCACCTGGACAAGAGATGGCGCTACTGTGCAACTTTAAACAAGTTAGCTATGAAGTATCTTTTTTTGTACTTATTTTTTCAACCTAACCTAACAACCTAACCTTTAAGGACATAAGCTACTTTTCTCGAGGAAAATGCAAAATTCCCGCGGGATAAAAATAAATGAAAATTTGCATAGAATAAGGACAAATTTGTTGAAATTCCCACGGGATAGAGAATAAACGGGATTTATAATATTCACTAACTGATACTGATGATGATGAATTGATGAAATGATAATAATGATGGATGTTGCCGTTGCCAGATTTTTGTTTTATACAATGAAAAAGATGAAGAAGCTTTACCACAAATTGGAATTCTACGCGGACGAAGTCGCTAGCAAAAGCTAGTCGTTTATAAAAACCAAAGTTGGCAGTAACAGGTTAGGTGTCATTTTTGATTATCCGTACTGGTGAACAGATATATCATAGAAAATGATGTCTTGTGCAGTTATGTCATGCAAAACAAGGTCCGCAATGCGTTACGAAAGACGGTGTTTCTTATCACACGTAGGTAATTTAATCATCAATTTTAAGCTACCAGAACATTAATTTATAATAACATATATTAGAGGAGACGTGGAATATCGACCTTCACCGATCTGATAACTCGATGAGACATATTTTTTATTAAATACAACTTATTAGCAAATATGCCTATGATAACTTGCCTATCGAAAAGTGTTCATAGATATTTTTTTTTGTTTTATTGTGGAGTGCCTTTAGCCATCTTCCAGCTCCATCATCAGACCCTGGTTATCATCTGGGATCAAAGTACTCGTCATGACGAATCAAACGAGTCCAAACTCGATGGGGTAATTCGTAATTTCATTAATTCAGTATGGCCAAAGGCACTCCACAATAAAACGACACAACCCCATCGAGTTAGGACTTATTTGATTCGTCTTGACGAGTACTTTGATCCCAGTTGGTAACCAGGGTCTGATGATGGAGCTGGAAGATGGCACTCCACAATAAAACAAAAAAAAGCTATGAACACTTTTTGATAGGCAAGTTATCATAGGCATATTTGTTTATAAATTATATTTGATAAAAAATATGTCTCAACAAGTTATCAGGTCGGTGAAGGTCGATCTTCAACGGCTCTTAGACCAAGATTTAATTTTGCAACATAAATGACAGAATAATAACAAACTGTAAAACTAGGCACGTGGGCAGGGATGAGACACAAGCGAACTGAACCGATGAACGAACGAAGTGAATGAAGTATATCCTACGGATTATTTTAACTTTATTTCAAACCACAGAGCTTTAATCTAAAGATTTTTGTGGTGTTTTTGTTCTAAAGTTTTTTTTGCAATAAATGGGTAGCTTAATAGCTTTTAACTTTTTACTTACTTCGTATTTACAGTTTTTCAAAACAACCCGTAACCAAAGACTAATGGAATGGACTAAATTTGGTCGCAGATCGGCTACTTGGGCTAGCTGCTCACATAATTTTGAGTTATCATGGACCTATGGAAGTGTTTACAAATAATATATATACATATATATGCTTATACATGTATATTATGTATAATATATACATCATATAGATGGAGCTGAAGAAGTTTTATTTCAGTCGTGTGGTCTAAAGCACACTCAGTTTTTTTTATTTGTAAACACTTCGATAGGTCCATGATAACTCAAAATTATGTGAGCAGCTAGCCCAAGTAGCCGATCTGCGACCAAATTTAGCCCATTCCATTAGTCTACAGCTTCATATATACGTGACATGGTGGGAACGAGCTCTAACACGAGGAGGTTACCCGACACTACCCCCATACTGATATTAATAATAAAGCTTACGTGATTGGCTGTGCCTGCACAGCTACGCTGCGGGTAGCGGGCGACGATGGCGCGGGCAACACTGCCTGTGCCGAGATGTGGGCATCAACGGAGGGTGCCACTTCAGCACCTGCTTCTGTATCACTGAAAATAACTCTATCAACTACAAAGTGGTCTAAGTAGATAGAAACTTTCAGGCAGTGACAAATATTAAATGAAGAGCTTTCTAAAATAGACTTTTACGCTGGCCTACAGCGCCTCCACTTTGTTTAATATATTTTCGGCATGGCTCCCTACCGGAACTACTTCCACTCGGAAAATAGGTTCGTGTTAAAGCACCATTTAATAAATTAACTACTTAATTGAATAGAAGGAATATGAAAATGTCGGTTTCTATCATTTTTATTCCCAAAAACCGTACTAATATTATAATTGCGAAAGTAACTCTTAACTATTTCACTGTTTTTCTGTTAAGTCTTCCCGCAAAACAGCCGAAACGATTTAGATAAAATTGGGTACCTATGGAGATATTTTGAGACTCTGCGGAACGATATAGGATAGATTTTATCCCGGAAAATTGCACAGTTCCTGCGCGATAGCAACAAACGAATTCATCGCAGACGGAGTCGCAGGCGACAGCTAGTTATTATCTATAATTCCGTTTTTAAAAGGTTGTTCTGCAGAACAGTGTTGTTCAGAGGTTTCCTCTTTTAAAAGGTAGGTTTTCTCAAATGGTGTATTATTTAACTTCGATATAATTCTGAAGAGTAGGCTCGGGCAGTGGCCAAAGCCTTTAACAATTTGAAATCAACTCAGTTGAATAAAGAGATTTTAACAGCCAATTTCGAGAGAAGGTAAGATAAACTTCAATAAGGTTAGCAAACGAAAAGAAAGCCCCAGAAAGTAATTTTGTATCATTTTGCTTTAGTCCAAAGACCTTTCTTTTGTTTGAGCACACGTACTTCTCTTGCTGCTCGCCCGGAGCTAGCAATGGCAGTGCGGCGATGATTTCTCGAAGGAGGCAGCGAATAGCGCGCCGCGTCCCGCGCGTCGCACGCCTCGCGGCTCCCTCAGCTTTCTGGCAACACCACCGTTAAATTAAAAATGTCTTCAGTCAACATGCTCTGTCTATAACCATTTCTTTACTATAAGGAATACCTAGATTCACGAACTCAAAATATTGAACGGTGCAGAGGTCAGGACAGGACCTACTTGAAGTCCTATGAAATAAAATATGTGGCGTTTCGCTGTTGCATCGTTAAAATTTTTGCTATTTTAAATATTATGTCATGTCTGATCCATAGTTTGTGTTATATTTTTAAAAATAGTATGCATTTTCCCTTTTCTTCGTGTTATCTATACATATAAAATCCTTTGTCCTGACTGACGGATCAACGCACAGCCTAAACCGCTGATCGTAGAGACCTGAAACTTGGAGGGTGTGTTCTTTGTATGACGTAGGCATCCGATAAGAAAGGATTTTTCGTAGTTCTACTCCTAAGGGGGTAAAAAAAGGGGGCAAAGTTTGTATGGGACAACGTGATTCCTTGGTCCAATCTACTTCAAATTTTGCATAAACATTCTTTAACAGAATTGATAGAAGACGTGTTTCGTATTTTGTTGAAATTCATCCGTTGGCGGGGTTAAAAAGGAGTAGAAAGTTATTTTGGGGGTGATTTGCTTCGAAGTTGATATCAATACTCCTTAGTGCTTTTGATTTAAATAACATTTTATTTTGACACAATGCAAACGAAACGAAACTTCAAATTTGGCAAACCATTTGTCAACGTTAGTCAACCACTTCCTGATCTGATCTCTGATAATAACTAATTATATGTATAAGTATTTGAATTTCACCAAGCTTTTGCTTTTACAAGCGCAGCGTGGGACGTCCACCAACGAGATGGACGGACGTTTTGGTGAAGGCCACAGGTTCAGGGTGGATGCAAGTCGTTTCCAACCGTAATGATTGGGCGTCAATGAGGGAGGCCTATGTCCAGCAGTGGACGTCCTACGGCTGAAATGATGATGATGATGATGAAGTTTTTATGTGAGTTCAACCTTTTTCGATTAAAATCGAATTGAGTATTCAAACATCATTGTTGAACTCGCATAAAAGCTTGGTGCAATGCAAATACATATAAATTGCTTTGTCCTGAAGTCCTAAATGACTGACTGGCGGATTAACGCACAGCCTAAACTGCTGTATGTAGAGACCTGAAACTTGGAGGATGTGTTCTTTGTATGACGTAGGCATCCGATAAGAAAGAATTTTCCGGAATTCCCACGGGATAAGGAATATACGGGATGTATATATTTCATCAATCGAGAGTGACCCTATCCCCATAACGAAGATTACTAAACTGTTCAAATTGGGCATGCAAGTAGACTATTAGAATAGGTATAAAGCTAATTTCAATTTTTGACTGACTAATTTTAGTTTTGTAATTTATTATTTTGTACGCCAACCGGTAAATCATAGCTGTACTATTATTAAACTACATGTCATCTTAACATATATTCACCTGTGATAACGAAATAAATATATTTGTATTTGTCTCAGATCAAATAAAAAGTAAAGATATAGCGCTGCGAACAACGAAGTGAGGCCGGTCAAACTACACCAATCCGTGTGCTTACACAGTGGCACGCACACACTTGAAACCAAACTATACCAAATTTTGCTTAGAACCCAAAACGTCAATACTAGTGCTGCCATTATAATGTTGTAGTTACCCTATTATTGGGTAAATGCCGCCTATGTAATAAACCTTTTCTTTTTTCATTTTAAATTCTATTCTTTATTAGCACGGCTTAAAACGTGAGAACGTGACATGCAACGTAAAGTTATTTGTTTCTTGTAAAAGTTTATCAACGTTTTTTATTGTAGTAACGGTATCAACGTGACACGCAACGTAGTATCGGGGTAGTAAGAATTATTATGGCAACACCGGCCTACGCACACATGTTTATTAAACCAGCCTAACTCGGCTGTTCAGCGCGCTCTATCTTTACTTTTTATTTGATCTGAGGTATTTGTATTTGTATTTGTATTTGTATTAATAATTTTGAAAATTCCCACGGATTTATATACTCAAATCAACTGGATCCTATCTCCGTAACTACAATTACTAAACTTTTCAAATTCAGTATAAACATAAATGGTCATACATAACAGCATAAAAACTTATTGCAGGATTTTTGGAAATTCCTGTGGGATAGATAATCTCTGAAACTTCCGAGCCGATTAAAAAAATCTTTTACCAGTAAAAAGTTACACTATCCTTTATTGACATAGACTACTTTTTCCGGGAAAATGCAAAATTCCCTAGAGATAGAAAAAAAAATTCAACTTTGGAGCTCATTTTAAAATGTCTTTCACTAATAGAAAAGATACACTGTCCTTGATTAACATAGGATGCTATTTTTCGGATAAATGCAAAATTCCCGCGGTATAGAAAATAGTAAATTTAACTTCCGGGCTGAGTTTAAAAAAAATGACCAATAGAAAGCTACACTATCCTTTGTTGGTATAGGCTAGGCTACCTACTATTTATTCGGTAAAATGCAAAATTCCCGTGGGATAGAAAGAAGTGAACATCACTTGAGGGCTGATTTGAAAATTTCTTTCACCAATAGGAAGTTACACCAACCATTATTTACATAGACTACTTTTCTCCGTGAAAAATTAAAATTCACACGGGAAAAAAATAAGTGAATTCAACTACGGGGCTGATTTTAAAACTTCTTTTACCGGTAGAAAGCTACACCTTTAAGGACATAGACTACTTTTTCTCGGAGAAAATGCAAAATTCCCGCGGGATAAATATAAGCGAAAATTTGCATAGAATAAGGACAAATTTGTTGAAATTCCCACGGGATAGTGAATAAACGGGATTTATAATATTCACTAACTGATACTGATGATGATGAAATGATAATAATAACGGATGTTGCCGTTGCCGGTTTTTTGTTTTATACAATGAAAGAGATGAAGAAGCTTTACCACAAATTGGAATTCTACGCGGACGAAGTCGCGGGCAAAAGCTAGTCTTATATATAAAATTCTCGTGTCACGGTGTTTGTTACCGAACTCCTCCGAAACGGCTTGGCCGATTTTTATGAAACTTTTTTCTCTACACTCGGTAGGTAGGCTATTTTTTATCACCCCCCCCCCCCCATTCTTCGCGGACGGAGTCGCGGGCAACAGCTAGTAATTTATAATATACGTTTTTTTCTAAGGTAGAGGCGATTTACCGATCACGTTCCTACATTGCTTTGGTAATTCAACCTCATTGCTTTTATAATACGTCACAATGTCCATTGTAGTTATTGGAAATACGTCTAGCTTTAAGAATATACTTTATCAGGTATGCATTTGATAGCTGCTTTTGATTCTGTTGTAGTATGCTCCATTAAATGGGGCCTTATTACCTAAAGGTTAATTTTTCCTAATTGGTTTTGTCTGCAACTTTCTATCCATAATGAATCTCTCTCTATTCATGTAATGAATACTATCACAAATCTTAAATTATAATGAAATAAGCAATACGTATTTTTTTAGGATTAGGTACAAATAATCATTGAATTATACCTACTTAGCGTTATATCAAGGAGCAAAAAATATTCTGTATAAACATAATAAGAGCGGCTCGGCGACTGCTGCTAAATTATTACTTCTAGTCTAGACAGAGATAATTTCAGTATACGTAAGAGATGAATACCTAGTTATATTTTAAATTAATTTCTAACTGTACTAATTTCATAGTCACGTCATAAATCCAAATAACATATTTTTAGGTTTTAAATTAGAATAACATTCATCATCATCATCAGCCTATGTTCGTCCACTGCTGGACATAGACCTCTCCCATGGCACGCCTCTGAGCACGATCCTCGGCCACTGTCATCCAGCTCTTGCCAGCCGCCCTGCGAAGATCATCGCTCCACCGGGTCTGAGGACGTTCGACGCTACATTTGCCGATCCGTGGTCTCCACTCAAGAACTCGTCTACCCCAACGGTTATCGGTTCTTCGGGTTATATGGCCGGCCCATTGCCACTTCAGCGTGCTAATGCGGTGGGCTATGCCCATAACTTTGGTTCTCTGTCGGATCACTTCGTTACGAATTCGGTCTTTCAAAGAAACACCGAGCATAGCCCTTTCCTTTGCACGTTGAGCAACTCTAAATTTATGTACCAGCCCTACCGTGAGTGTCCATGTTTCGGCACCGTATGTCATGACGGGTAGGACGCACTGATTGAAGACTTTCGTCTTTAGACCGGGGGATGGTGACACAAAATATTAAGTCATTTGTATGTACCAGATGGCGGTTCTTCAGGGGTCTAATTACCTAATGACAAAAAGGGAAATGATAGTCATAGCGTTGGTACCGGCGGCCCAGACGCGTGGGCGTTAATCGAACCTGTCGGATAAAAATAAAGAGTGTCGCACAATTTGTTCCACAAAAAATTCTTGTATTTTCCGATACTTAGTCGATAAAAAATCAGAAGGCGGTAGCGTAATGCCATACTTCTCCGGTGTGACTTACAGCCCGCCATACCGACGCGAACACATTAATTTAAAAACAACAATTCAACCATTTGTACCAGGCTAATTTTTGCACAGCTAATCATCGTCGAGTAGCTATTCGCGAAAATCACCATTCCATACTTTTCTGACGGATTTATACGTAGAAAAATGTATAAATATACAAAACTAAGTAGTGAATTTGCAAAATTGATTGTTATTATTATAAACTGTGATTTAATTACCGCAGATTTTAATGATTTCCACCTTTTATTTATTCGAAAAAATCGCAGTGGCTGAACCTTTGCCTGATAATTTTAGTTAACCTAATTAAAAACAAAACTTACGCATGCGCATTACGGACGCGCCATTTTTGTAAAACTTTGCGTTGTTTTGAGTTGTTGAGTATAGTATATGTACAAAAACCAAACAAAATGAGTGATTTTCAAGTGATAAAGTCGACAATAACATGGAATTAATTCCGCCCGATATTTAAAGTAAGGCGCAAACCGCGCAAAATAATCTTTTGCTACCAATAAGTATCTCGAGAAATTTGTTTTTATTTTACAATTTTGTGTTATTAATTGCCTATTTTCTCACAAATGTATTGTAAAACGTCGTATGATACACGGTTGGCAAGGTTTTACAAACTCGTGACGATGAAAATCCTCGCCGTGCGGCTCGGGTTTATCAATCGTCAAATCATTTGTAAAACCATACTTACCAACCTTGTATCACAAATAACTAGTACGGCTCTCGAATTGTAGAGGTCTTCAGGTTCCACACTGCACTTCTTTTCCTAGAGACATACTTAATTACCTACTACTACTACTACTAGTACTACTACTACTACTACTACTACTACTACTACTACTACTACTACTAATATCTAATTATTTACAGCTGTCAAAAAATTCAAGTATGGCGCCACTTTTTCCCCCTACTAGAAGTATGACAAACATGATGATAATGGTCACATTGTATCTTATAGTTTCCAAAAATCCAAATGCCGTACTGGTACAAATCGTCAAAAAAAATTTTTTTTAGTATCTTGGCTTATGTTCGACAGTCATCCGCCTCATGGTTACAATCTGGAATAACTTTTTTTAGGTAGAAGTGCATCCAAACGAACAGAATACAATGATGCAATGCTGTAAATAAACATTTATCTGTGGAATTGGCGATGTGAAGAAGTTAGAATAGCATTAAAGATATAGAAACGATGCCAGGTTATTATATAAGCCGAAATATAATAATATCTACTATCACAGCATAACCGAATTCATCATTCAAGTAGTCATTTTTATACTGCGGCAAAATTATATTTATCACCACTTATATGTATATGGAGACAATAACAGAGCGACATTTTTATACCTGGATATCTAATCTATATATTCGGTCAAATATAATTTTGAACTAAATTAATGTGGTCATTTTATATTGCAACATAAAAATATACCTTGTTAAGCTGCATACGGACTGCGCGCACTCGGGTATGCGTACCCGGGCTTGCGTGTCCTGGAACGCCATGTCCGTACGCCATGTACGCGTACACTGTACACGTACACGTACACGTACACGTACATGGCGTACGGACATACATGGCGTTCCAGGACACGCAAGCCCGGGTACGCGTACCCGAGTGCGCGCAGTCCGTTCCGTACGCAGCTTCAAAATTATCCTAGGACAAAATTAATCAAGTAGACATTTATATACATCGTCATTTTTTCTTTAAGTCCACAGTCGCCTAAATCGGCTGGACTTACAAGAAAATGTACCCAACTGTCCGATTTGATTTAATTTGATATACCTATGTAGGTAGGTACCTATGTTAGAGACAAAAAATAAGGTCAAGGTCAAGGTCAAGGGCAAAAATATGTATACACTTTAGTACCTTGTCACTTTAACCACTGTGACTGTTCAACATATATGGCAGTTCAAATATGACGAAAATAGACAAGGTACTAAAGTGTATACATATCTTTGCCCTTGACTGTACCTACTTTAAAATATCAGACCCATATATTTTTTTAGCTGCCTAAACTCACCCTAGAAGTTAGAAGGTTTAGTCACTTTTCAGTATTTTGGAGGACGATTTCTCCAAATAGGTTGAACTTGGGCAGCTAAAAAAATATGGGTCTGTTATTTTAGACTACTCTCTAACATATAACAAAATAAATCAAATCGGAGCCGGACAGTTGGATACCTTTCCTTGTTGGTTAACTCAACAGTGCTTTGTTGTATCTTTATGGACCAACAGAGCTTAAAAAGATCTTAACCAACACAGGTCCATTGTCAAGAGCTTTGAAGCTTGTCGACCTATTAGTCGAGTCTTTATGTACGTAAGTAGGTATTTTTCTGTTTAAGTTAGAGAAACAAACAGGTGGTGTGAACCTATTTACAAGGTTAGCGTAAAGTGTGTGCGGCATGATGGTAATGCGATGTGATGATCGATCGCTCAAACCTAGCGATGACATTCAACACATACAAACAACACATACAAACAACACATACAAACAACACATACAAACAACACATACATGAGGAAGAAATTTTATGAGCTAATCGGGCATTGTATAATTTATTGTCTTACAACACGGGCGCGAGAGGGGCGTGACGGGCGCGCACGCGGCAGGGTACCGCGCAACAGCCGCGGTATCACCCACACATGTTCCTCGCTCTCTTGCTCCAGGCTTGCCCACATAGCCTGGAATGTGTCAGGACAATAATGAGTAATGAGTCCAGGGGTGAATCAACTTTTTTGTGTTGTTTGGGCTGGGCAGTATTTGAATTACTTGTAATTAAAATACGTAATTGAAATACAAATAAGTATTTGGTATTTGTATTTCAATTACTCGCTGAAAATGTAATTTGCAATTCGTATTTCAAATACCTGACGCCAAGGTATTTTGTAGTTAGTATTTCAAATACTTATGACTTTGAAATACATTTTAACATAAATACATTAAATTTCATTTAGGGTAATTCCAGGATAGATGCCCCAGTGGGATAGATGCCTCGATTTCAATTTCTACTAGTAGCAAGGATGTGGGACCAAAATTCCACTAAATAATAGCAAGCCCCCTCCCTGCAAACCTCTGGGCCGCTGCTATCATGAGCAAGAGAGAACGCGATTAGTCCATGAGTGCCAAAACCTTCCGCGGCGAGATCTCGCAGAGCGTGAAAATGATATTCTTAACTATTTTTTTTTGAATAACTTTAGACTGGCTTATAATTTGCGCTTTTAACTAACTCATTTGGTTGCACTGAAGTTTAGGCTGCATGGATTAGAATATTTTATGGTGATTTTATCATTACTTGATTTTTTATCGAAAAGGGCATCTATCCTCTGCGAAAAGTATAGTTGCCCCGTTTTCGATCGCTATAGATGCCCTTATGCCCCTAAGGGCATCTATCCTCAACTTGTTTCAAAGAATTTTTATGTTGCAGAGGATCGAAATGCCTTGTAAATATGAGAGAAAACAGGGCGTAGTCCCGCGTAACATCGCCTGGTCTGAAGAAAGCTTGCTAGCAGCCTTCGAGGAAATGAAGAAGGGAGAAAAAGGAGTCAATGAAGAATCCTGAACATATGGAATACCGTCTACACTACACTAAGGCGCCGTTTTGCCAAAAATGAAAAACAATTGACCGTAGCTATGTAATGTAGGTTCATATTGATTGGTATTTAGTGAAGTTTTTTCTGTATTTGCAAATAGAAGCAAAATAACATTTTATATGGAATTGATTGAGCTTTTATAATTTGTTTCAGTAAAACATCTAGTACTAGGATTCTAAAATGAGAAGAGGCTCGTGGCTCATACTGTTCAAACTAGGCGAATTTTCAATGAATATAAAAGACTGATAACTTTTATTTAACTTGTTTAATTTCAAAGGGCATCTATCCTCTGACGCATTTTTGCGACGGGTCGTCTATCCCCCACGGTAGGCACCTATCCCATTTACAAGGGGTCAAAAAAAGTACGATTTACACAAAATCCATACGATTTATATTATAACAAGTACAGTAAAATAATAGATTAAGGACCATAGTTATTATACGCAATGGACGCAATGCTATATTTTGTTAAGCTTTTGAATTATAAAGCTATTTCAAAAAGTGGGGCATCTATCCTGGACTTACTAGCGATCGTAAGAACATGAAAACGCATGTCTGCGCATCGTGGACCCGCATCCCTATGGCCGCCGTCAAACCGCTGGCAATACCGGCGCGCGACGCCCGCGCCCCTCTCTCTTCTTTGCTCGGCTCGCGCACGCGGCGCGTCCGCTCCCAGACATTTTATTATAACAAATATTGCAGAACCAGTATTATACAGTTAATTTAAAGTTTATCTTTTAATTAAACTAATCCACATTAGGGCTAGATCCCACAACGCACTTTAAGGCAGATAACACTTATAAAAATCTGGTGTTTAGGAAAGGAAACTCTGCTTTTAATCTGTACATATAAGTAGAGTTTCCTTTCATGAGAGTAATTTTTAGTAAAATAATACGGATTACCCGCGTCTCAAAACGAGTTTAAGTCGACAAATGCAAGTTTACTGCGAATGTTTATATTATGGTTTTTAGCAAAAATTTTACGCGCCTCGGAAATATCTCGTTTTTAATTAGAAATGTTGTGCAAAAAGTAACACACCAAAAATATACAGGGTGGTCCAAAGACTGACGTCTAAAAAAAAATTTAGATGCCTTACATCCGGGGCTATCCGAATATCCCATGTATGTTGGTCGATTTTTCGTAGTTTTCGAGTAATTAATTTTTAAAGATTTTTTCAAGAATTTTCGGGCCGAGCGTTTATCATCATGTAACTTTTATGGTTACTTTTTTTGTGCGTGTTTTTTTTGTGACATTATTCTCACAAACTGTACTTTCACACATAAAATAATCAGCTTCCCAACCTTGACAAAAGTTACAATAAAATTGACCGAAAGTGAAAGTTTTATCTTTGAACAAATCGAAGTTTGATTTTGTAATAAAAAAAAAACAAAATCTCAGAATTCAAAGACCAAAAGTATTTTTAAAAACTTTGCCAGTCTCTAAACTTTCAGAGTAATACAAAAAAAGTGACACTTAATAAGTCATAATTTGCTGGATTCGACTTTCAAACGTACTAAGGTAGAATGTTCGTGGATCAAATAAAGCAACAAAATTTAATTTAAACACATTATTCATAAAAGATTTTCAAATGTTCTGCCGTCAAGTTCGATAACCTACATCTCCTTAAAAAAATCACTCGTAGTCTCCGGCATGCATCTCTATTTTATTTATTTTATTGTCCTTTTGCTTTCTTCTAATTTTTGTCTGAATTCCGCTTCAGTGTTTGACTCCCTTGCGTAAACCAGTTCTTTGTAATATCCCCAGTCAAAGAAGTCTATGGGATTCAAATCCGGCGACCGCGGAGGCCATGAAATTGGCCCGCTTCGCGCAATCCACCTGTTGGGATATGTTGCACTCATGCATTCCGGAGACTAGGAGCGAATTCTTTAAGGAGATGTAGGCTATGTATCGAAGTTGACGGCAGAACATTTGAAAATCTTTTCTGAATAATGTGTTTAAATTAAATTTTGTTGTTTTATTTGATCCACGAAGATTCAACCTTAGTACGTTTGAAAGTCAAATCCAGCGAATTATGACCTATTACGTGTCACTTTTTTTGTATTACTCTGAAAGTTTAGAGACTGGCTAAGTTTTCAAAATTACTTTTGGTCTTTGAATTCTGAGATTTTTAGAATTTTTTTTTTATTACAAAATCAAATTTCGATTTGCTCAAAGATAAAACTTTCATTTTCGGTCAATTTTATTGTAACTTGCGTCAAGGTTGGGAAGCTGATTATTTTATATGTGAATGTACAGTTTGTGAGGATAATGTCACAAAAAAAACACGCACAGAAAACGTAACCAAAAAATGTTTTTCTTCTTCTTGAGGTGCCATCTCCTACCGGAGGTCGGCTATCATTAGTGCTATCCTTACCTATCTTTGACACAGCAGCTCGGAACAAGGATCTTCTGCTATGGTTGAACCAAGCCCGGAGATTCTTAAGCTACGAAGTACGCCTTCTTCCGGGTGGTCGCCGTCCCTGGATTTTCCCTTGCATAATAAGTTGGAGCAGGTCATATTTATCATTGCGCATTATGTGACCAAAGTGCTGCAGCTTGCGCTTCTTGACTGTTTTCAAGATCTCTACCTCTTTGTTCACCATCTGCAAATCTCTTACATTCGATACCCTATCCATCCATCCATGGAAAAAAAATCAAAAAATGTTACATGGTGATAAACTGCTCGGCCCGAAAATTCTTGAACAAATCTTTAAAAATTAATTACTCGAAAACTACAAAAAATAGGCCAACATACATGGGGTATATTCGGATAGCCCCGGATATGAGGCACCAAAATTTTTTTTTAGACGTCGGACTTTGGACCATCCTGTATGTATCACAGTTTTGAGTAATTTACATAAACTTATACAAAATTTTATATTATACTATAATAAGTGTATGATTAACGTGTAATTAAAGGCAGTAAAATATAAACAACAACAGTAATTATCAACATATACGATTTAGGTTATAACAAAATGGCGCATTGTTAAGAAACTTTTGTGAACTCTTTTAATCCTGAATTAATTACCATGGCTATACAAGAGTACACCCCAGTTCCTCTATTATGCTTATTGCAGCAAATAAGAGTTCATGTGAACCAATATTCAGCCTGTCAGCTGTTATTAGTTTAAACTAATTAATGATGGTTCACATAAACGCTAAAGCCATTTGAACGCTTACCTTTTAATATTTATTTTGTAGTTTTAATTTAAATTTAATCTTGCTTTAATTTTTATTTTATTTTTTTTAAATTTTGTATAATTTAACATGCGATCCACGCCAACTGTTGAAATGGCCGTTTAGGAATTAACGATTGATTAACGTGAACCTGATTGCAGTGCGTTATATTATAATTATATGTAAAGAGTTCTTTTATACAGACTAAAACAATATATTGGTATATTTCACAGCCAAATGCTGCATTTCTGAGTTAAACGAGGATCTCGAAATACCTTTGGTGTTCACGTGTGTTAATAAAACACCTTTTAACAGTTTTGAAAAATAGGCTTATAAAACAGAACTGAGGTGAACCGAGAACTTTTTGTGTTAAATCACTCTAAAACTGATGGCTGTACCTACGCGGTAGTTCACAGTGACACTTTTAAGACGCTAGCATTTCCGTGGTATAATTCGACGCCTTTAAACAACAATTATCATATTTTACTATCACTTAAATGCTCTTTTTTAAGCAACCAATGCAAAAGAGACTGTAAGAAGGCATTTTTGACATCTGCACTAACTCTGGTCCGTAACAATAGTATCCGTTTCTACTTTTATGATGTTGTTATACAGACTAAAACATAATACGCAGCTCTAAGTTCTCAGTTGAACCATATTAACTGTTTATTAATTCATGAAGTTCCGAGTTATACCCAAAGTGATCTTTTGTAATGCTACTTGTGATACTTGGGCGTTGACGCTACTGACGACGCAATAACATATCTATGTTTTTCGTGACCCACCAGAATGCAATGAACGTTTGCTATTATATTATATTTGTGGGTATATTTATTCCTCAGCACTAACCTTTAAGTCATGCCTTGCCAGAGTGTGAGCGATGGGCAATGTCGGTGGCGCGCCAATAATCAACACCTCTATAGGTGCTGATGGGGGCTGACAAGAAAAGTACGGATCTACTTTCCCACTACAGGCCACCCACAGTTCTTCTTCCCTAAGTTAAATAGGATAATATTATAGTCAATGATCAATGTATCAACTTTGATACAGTTTCTAAGGTACTTGATGAGATAAATGATCGAGGGTTAAAACCGAAATAGTTTTACCGTTCGATGATTTTAGAGACAATACCTCGATTTGAACAATGAATGGACCAAACGGCAGTTGGCACAATAATTATAGGCTTCTTGGCTATGCTGTGTGAAGATTACGTATTAAGACATTCCTTTCATATATTGTTCAGACTTTTATTAGGGAGTAGGTACGATATGAATGTTGTTACGGCTGCTGTATGAACAACGTAGGCTGAGGCTAGCTTATTTAGCTTTTGCTGCAATGTTACGAAATACATTTCATTAATGCTTACGATGTTTCCGCATTGATTGCAATATCGCCATGATTAAGCACGTTCGTGCTCTCAGACTGCCTTCTCGACGGGGAAGCTGACGTTTTGCGTAGGCACATAATATTTGGAATACTTGTCCGAGACCTGTATTAAAAATACAAAATAAGTTTATTTTTAATACAAGCTTTTTTGCTGACTGTACTTTTTGCCCCTGGTTACCATCTAGCACCAAAGTTCTCGTCAAGATAGATCAAAGGAGCCAAAACTCGACGGGGTCGTGTCGTTTTATTACAGAGTTCCTAAGCAGGCCTTCCGGCTCCATCATCAGATCAGCTGCATATCATAATAATATTGCATTGTCATCCGATTAACACATGCATGCAAAATTTCAGCTCGAATATCGAAAAGTGGGACAAATTTAACTTGCAAGATTTGATGACAGACAAACATCGGGACATCCCGCTGTCTGTGTCTTGATGACGGGATGTGTGCGTGTGTGTGTGTGTGTGTGTGTGTGTGTGTGTGCGTGTGTGTGTGTGTGTGTGTGTGTGTGTGTGTGTGTGTGTGTGCGTGTGTGTGTGTGTGTGTGTGTGTGCGCGCGTGTGTGTGTGCGTGTGTGTGTGTGTGTAGGACAGGTTGAGAATGAGAGAGCTTGGGTCGTAGTTCCCACGCGGGCTCAGTGTGGATTGGGAACTTCACACACACCATTGAATTTCTTCCCAGGTGTATACAGGTTTCCTCACAATGCTTTCCTTCACCGTAAAGCTCATGGTAAATTTCAAATGTAATGTCACACATAAATTCCGAAAAACTCAGAGGTGCGAGCCGCAATTTACACTTTAGGGTAGACGTAGCAAGAAATCTTGGGCTAATTATGGACGGCGAGTTACGCTTCGAGAGCCATATTGCTCAGTTAGTTAGCAGCTGCTTCTATCGCCTTCGGATTCTTTACAATATTCGTGATTACCTCAGTGTGGATTTGCGTGTCCGACTGTGTGAATCACTCGTATTGTCTAGGATGAACAATTGTGACGTCGTTTATGATGGTTGCTTACTGGGTCGTTCTAGGAGATTGGTCCAACGAGTTCAAAACGCATGTGCTCGTTTTTGCTTCAAAGTCCCTCCTCGGTCCCATGTCACTCCGTACTTGAACGCTGCTGATCTGCCTAAGATGCACAATCGCAGGCGCTTGCACCTTGCAACCCTTTTGTTCGGTGTAGTGCAGCACAAGACGCCTTCCTACCTTTTTGAAAAAATCTCATGGTTGAAAAGTTTGCGCAGACTTAAGGTGTGCCGCCGCACCGGACGGCGGCGTTTCGAGGGAGTTTTAGGTTTGCGGCGTCTAAGTGCTGGAATGACATCCCCCTCCCATCCTAGGTGTGACTAGCAGGTACACCTTTGGGCGAAAGCTTAAAGGATATTTGTTGTCATTGCAAAAACCTTAATTTCCTCTCCTTTCCAGCACTATTTCACAAAACTTTTTTGATTTTTATTGTCTCGGTTATTTCATTTTTCGTTTTAGTCCGCTCAGGGTTGTATACTTGGCAAGTGAGATATACTAATTATTATGTTCAAGAAATTTTGTTATTATTATTTGCTTTTACAATTTACAAATTATTTATTTACGCATGTAGTCTTATGTATGTATGTAGCTATTAGTGTGCAGTTTATTTATTTATCTATCTAAATAGCGATCTGGGTGTCACCAACGATACTGGCTGAAAATCAGCGCTGAGGTGCTTTAAACGCCTCAGCATTATGCTGAGCCAGTGTCCGATTT
This sequence comes from Archips crataeganus, assembly GCA_947859365.1. Lineage (NCBI taxonomy): Eukaryota > Metazoa > Arthropoda > Insecta > Lepidoptera > Tortricidae > Archips > Archips crataeganus. The sequence goes on along the minus strand of OX402045.1, from coordinate 24,074,978 downwards.
GCAACCGCAATGACACATTCTATCTTTAGCTTTAGTGTTGCCTTTTGTTTTGTAAAATATTGATGATGTGTCTTGTGATGTTGTAAATAAATGTATTTTCCTTCTTTATTTCAATTTGAGCCCACGACCCTCTGCTTAAGAGGCTATAAGGCCAAACCGCTGGGCCACCACGACTGTGGGACAGGTGAAGGTGAATAAAAGCTTGTAAAAAAAATCCCCGACATACATCAGGTATCATCTACTTTTTTAGATGTCCCAATTTTTGTTATTTATGGCGCTGTGGAGTAAACGCTTCACGCCGATAACGAATATGTACTGTTAAGTGACTTTGGCCCATCACCACTGACATAATTTTGCAGGCGTTTGAACGGGCACGTGTTCCTTTGCGGGATTTTTCTCTTGGATTCATCACCGCGCAAAAACTCACTGGACCGTCATTAAACTATTAAACCTACTTGAATAACATAATTATCCTATTTTTCTTGGCTCCAATTTGTAATTAAAGGAATACCCAGGAATATTACATAAATAGAAAAGCTCTCACCGGGCCGAAGTAGATCGTGGGCGAGACTTGTGTGCCCACGGCTCGGGAGATATTCCTCTCACGTGTGCGCCTGCACAAAGTAATTTTAATTCTATAATAAAGCTAGAAAACGATCCAGGGATGTAAGTGTATAATCATATCATCTTAAAACACACAGATAATATGATCATATTCAGCTTAGGGAATCCAAAATTTCCATTACAAATATTAGGAAACATTGAAATAAAACCAAGTCAACGCTTTTTTTTATACACAAATAATACTTCACTGCTACCCAATGGTTTTACGGAAATTAATTGGCTTAGTTCATGGAGATAAAAAAAGTGTTTTTTTTTTCTAAGAAACAACAATATGTTAAAACATTTTTGTAAACTAAACACTTAACTAATAATTAATCAGTCGATATAGGTACCTGTAACGTGAGACCACCACATCGTTTTTTCATGAGCTGGCACGGTAACCTCATTGAATTTGCATCTGCAAAGCAATTTGTCAATTAATTACAGCTCAGTTCGCATTAACAAATAATAATGTACTGATGTATTGTATAGTATTATATTTTTAATAGGTACCTATCTTCATTGGACAGTGGGCTAACAGCTTTAGGACGAGAGTCATTTAACAATACCAATTCAAAAAATACACGGTTATCAATTCAGTTTGTACTTAATAGGTATCTCTGTAATCTTGATGATGAAATACCTACTCCGATCAAATTAAAAAAAAAGTAATTTCATAAAGTTTGTTTCCTTATCCGGTTATACGGTTACATTTTACTATGTTTGTAGGGCAGGCGTAAAAAAGTACCTTTATCCCTACCACACTGATCACGAACCTTTTTGGTGAGATTCAAAAATTGACAATCGTATCAGCTCTGGCATCTCTAAATAACAGCGTCGCGCACCCCTCCCTGTGCCACAAAAGTCACAAAACGCAGTCAACGCGGAATCGATGTAGAAGTGCATTGTAGAGTAGTGTTCCATAGAACTCTAGCCTTTTTAGCCCGAATTATATAGCTTGAACCTCTTTTTAGAGCTTGCTTATGGGTTTAGAAGAGCTAAGTAGTGATCTTAATAAGGCTGTAGTCTTAAAAAAATCGCAAAATACACAGTGGGGTTGCCAGGGAGCATGACGTATAAATAGATATTGGTGGGCGCTGGGCTCAGATTTACCGTCACTGTATTGTACTAATTGAAATTCAAACATAATCCTATAGAATTTCGCTTCCAAGAATCGGAGGACGAGCCGAAAATCGTGTAAATGTTTTGTTACGAAACAAATGCTCGATATTTTTTACAACAAATTGTGAAAATGACTAGATCGAAGAATGAACCACATCAGTTTTTAAATTAAACACTGTTTTTCGTCACTTTTGTATAGCATTTTCATTATATTTAAAGTCAAAGTCAAGTCAAAGTGTGTGTTTGGTAGATACCTAGCTCCACATAGATGAACCGCAACCGCGCGCTCTCATAACATAACGTACCTAATCCCTTTACAGCTGCAAACTAATTAAAAGCCTTTTAAGCTCCAAGTGTGGTATTACTAAGCATACTGCGGATCTACGTATGAAAACGCCTATTGCTTTGTTTGGTGGAATAAGGCAGGTGATATTTTTACTTCTTTTGCTACAACTACACGTTCAAGTCTGTAAAATATCGGTAAATTGCTTACAAGACATCCATGACTCTGTTTGTGTGATATTTTGAACGTTAATTTTAGAATGGGATTATTTTAATTGATCAAACAAATTTGTTTTGACACCGGGATTTGTCTTTGATCTGAAAATTATATATACTTATGTAGAAATTGAGATCCAGACTTCAGAACGACATTGACATTATATTTTTGTCATTTTAGTCGTGGCAGTGGTTTCCATGGACTAATCAGTAATCAATGAAGGTCGGACATGAAATCTGATTAAAAATTAAGGCCTGATTTTCACCCGACTGTCGAAAGAGGGTTATTTGAAATAACGCTTGCATGCATCAACAGTTTTGTATACGGAATTTTTGTTTGCTAGGGGGGTAACCTTAGTGCTTAGAAGCTGCAGGTTCCCTCTTGATCCGCCCAGGAAGAAGAGCATTTGCTCCGCTGCTGACCCTGGCACCTTGGTTACTGGTCAATGATTATCTGGTTAGTTTATGGAATATCATTGGCCGATGGTTAATAACCTGATACGGGATGAGGAGATAAATAACCGCATAGCCTTTACGACATGATTTACTTTCTTTATATAAGTATTTTCTGACATTGGCACAAGCCCACAGGCGGCGTCATTAACGAATAAGAATTATAAATTTCTGTTAAAATTAATTAATTGAAATAAATGAAGAATTATAGTTTCTATTTCTTCCATTTTCTACCCACTCTTTATGTCCCTCTTTACCTATTGATATAAGACTGGAATTTTATTTTGGCATCACTCCAGTGGCTCTGTGAGCTGTATGTATACCTCGCAAATGTGCATTTTACGTTTTCAGCTCCCTTCAAGTACTCTACAATTTTGAAAATGTCGTCGACAAAATAAAACAATGTATTTATTGAACCTGGTCCCAACATTTCACGAGAATCGGTTGGGAAATGTGTATATAGAAGAACAGTCAGACATCCCCCGATATCTAGACAGAAATAAAAATATTTTGGCCAAGCTGAAACGGAGACGCTTTGCTCTCGCTTCACGCAGACTCGGTCGATTACTTGGCAAAATGTTTCGCGTGACTAAAGACTACTGTAAATTTAATTCAATTAAATATCCAACCAAATCGATCACATTAAACGAGACTTTGAATTGAACCCCCTTTGGGTGTTGCACTTTGTACTATGTACCAAATACATACAAGCAAATAATCCTTAACAAAGTTAGTGACAGTTAAATGTATCTAATTCATTAAATTTAGAAGCAATTAATTAAATTCACTTACATTCGATTATCGTGTTCTGTAGTCTATGTAGTCTAATTACTAAATAAACCGGCCAAGAGCGTGTCGGACACGCCCAAGATAGGGTTCCGTAGCCATTACGAAAAAATCAAGTAATATTTTTCAAAGGATTTCGTATGTGTACGGAATCCTCTAAGTTTAGGTATGTTTTATACCTTAGAGTCCATGGAAATCGTACTTTAAAAGGGGCTTTTCTGGCATCAAATCGGGTAGTTCTGATTTTTTTATATGTTGCCTGTAGTGAAGTGGTAATGACAATGACAAATCCAAGTTTTCGACCTCGGAAACCCTCCGGATCATTGTCAAATTTTTGAAAAACCATGAAATATTCGTTTTTTTTTTCAGTTTTTGCCATTTTTTGCCACCAACGACCCTCTTAACAGTAAAAATCACTATGAACACTTTTAAGTAGACTAAATTTGCAACAAAATAAAAGTAACTTGGTTACTTTTGACCAAATAGCTTCAGAAATACAGCTATTCAAATGTTAGCAAAATTTCCTAAAAAATATTTTTTTTTTTCAGTTTTTGCCATTTTTTGCCACCAACGACCCTTGTAACTCTAAAAGTCACTATGAACACTTTTAAGAAGACTAAATTTGCAACAAAATAAAAGTAACTTGGTTACGTTAGACCAAATAGTTTCTAAAATACAGCTATTCAAATGTTAGCAAAATTTAGAAGATCGGCCTGGTCCATCAAAGATGAACAAGAAATAGTATTTTCATCCGACTTAAATCGACTCGAACCGACTCGAACCGACTTGAACCGACTCGATCCGACTCGAATTCAAAATTTTTTGTAAATTATATACTTATTTTAAATATCGCATTTCATTTTACAAACCCTTCTATCTATAATATAAAAAGTACCTGGGCGACCGAGCTCCGCTCGGGCTGAAACTCGGTACCAAGCCTTTTCCCAGAGATAAGACCAAGCTACATCAATTTTTCATCCCCGAAAACCCCAACATACCAAATTTCTTCGAAATCGTTGGAGCCGTTTCTGAGATTCTGATTATATTATATATACAAGAATTGCTCGTTTAAAGGTATTAGATGAATTGCTGAATGTGCATAACTGCCGATTGAGTGCACCAAGTTGGATAATTCTTTTTTTATTGCGTTTGCTATTGTCAGGAGCAGGTTCTTATGAAAGAAATTTCAAAAAAATACAACGGGGGCGAAGCCGCGGGCATCAGCAGTATCTTTATATAATTCTACTGTACGTGTATGGATTTATGACGTAAAATGGGTCCATAGTTGACCAACCACAGTGACGAAATCTTAAAAAACGTCTAAAATTATTTTTTTCTGAAAGTTTTTGAACAACTGTATCTTACAAACTATTTGGTTTATCGCCTTCTCACTTTAACCTACTTTGTTGAAAATTTAGTCGTCTTTAAAGTGTACATAGTGACTTTTACCGTAAAATAGGTTAATGTTGGTAAAAATTGTCAGAAACTGAAAAAAGTCATAAAATTAAATGGTTTTTAAAAATTTGACTATGATCCGGAGGGTTCCCGAGGTCGAAAGCATGGATTAGCCATAACCACTTCATCACATAGAACATATAAAAAAATCAGAACTACCCGATTTGATGCAAGACAAAGGTACCATTTCTATGTGCTATTAGGCTACTATTTACTCTTAAACTACAAATAATTCCCAAGCAATTTTAGCCGCTATAATTTTCCTTGTAAATATAATATATTTACTACCATTCTGAATTTTTTCAAATTTTTCCACCCAACAGTTTAGATTTTAGAGGGGGTGGGGGGACGGTTGATTTTAATGATTTTTTTCACTTTAAAGTTGAATATTTCGCAAACAGATCACTGAATAGAAAAATCATATTAGCAACCCCCCCAATGGTTTTAAAAGACCTATCCAACGATACCCCACACTATAGGATTAGTCGAGAAAAAAAATCACCCCCACTTTACGTCTATGGGAGGCGAGGTACCCTAAAAAAATTTTTTTACATTTTTTTATTTAATCACTTTGTCGGCGTGACTGATATATATATTCATGCCAAATTACAGCTTTCTAGTACTAACAGTCTCTGAGCATAGCCGCGGACGGACAGACAGACAGACGGACAGACATGGCGAAACTATAAGGGTTCCTAGTTGACTACGGAACCCTAAAAAGTGCGAATATAAAATATAATTCACTTATCATGATTTCTGCAAAGTTTTCCTGGCCAGGTTTTTTGGTCCTTGTCACAAACAACGTATCTATTAAGTATCTACTGAATGAAACAGACAGTAGCCTGTTTAGTTAAACCTAATCAAAACGCAGCCTTAATCAGGGTATTAGCATTCTGATCTCAAGGGTGCCGGGAACAACCGGCCGATATTCATCTTGACTTAGGATTAGGTACATCATGCTCCAACTCTTTAAGTAAACAATGCCTGGCATGAACTTACTAGCGCTAGGCTATTTTCTGGTTACATTAGTGTACTGAACTCAGTGACCTGTGTAATCAGAATAAACACTACGCATGCGGCTCAATGAATCTGATATAAAAGAGAATAAATTAAATCATTCTGATATTACAATTATAGACTACAAACGATCATGATAGATAATGAATAATGTTCCACAAAACAACTTCGGTTCATTTAACGCAGAATGGTTAACAGAGTACTACGGTAAGAAATCTCGAATACCATAATAATTTACAAGTTTTTTTTTTTTTTTTATGATATAGGGGGCAAACGAGCAGACGGATCGCCTGATGGTAAACGATTACCGTCGCCCATGGACACCTGCGACACCAAAAGAGTCACAAGTGCGTTGCCGGCCTTTTAGGTAGGAGTACGCTCTTTTTTTGAAAGCTTGAAGGTCATATCGGTCCGGGAATACCGCAGCAGGAACCTCATTCCAGAGCTTTGCTGTGCGAGGCAGGAAATTTCTGGAAAAACGCACAGTAGAAGACAACCAACCATCCAGATGGTGAGGATGGAAGTGTTGTCGCGTAGGGCGGTGGCGGAAGGATGCGGCAGGGATCAACCCGAATAACTCCTCGGAGCACTCTCCGTTGTACATGCGATAGAAGATGCACAGTGAAGCTACATCTCTACGCAGCGCCAAGGAATCAAGCCCATCAGAAGTTCGTTGGCAGCCGACTATTCGAGTCGCTCTCCGTTGTATGCGATCCAGAGGGAGAAGCTGGTACCGGGGAGCCCCCGCCCACAGATGAGAGCAGTATTCCATATGTGGGCGAACCTGCGCCTTATAAAGCTGAAGGCGGTGGGCTGGAGTGAAATACCGTCTCGATCTGTTGAGCACGCCGAGCTTCTTCGAGGCTAATTTAGCCTTACTCTCCAAGTGGTCGCGGAACTGGACTTCACTCGAGATGTCAATACCAAGGATTCCGATACTGGCTGTGGTAGCAAGGGGAGTGCCTTCGAAAAGAGGTGACGCGACAAACGCAGACTTTTTTGCGGTAAACGCGCAAACCTGTGTCTTAGTGGGGTTAAAACGGACTAAATTAAGTCGACCCCATTCTGAAACTTCTTTTAGGGAAGTCTCAATTTCAGACACAAGTTTGTTTCGGCACTCTATAACGTTTTCCCGAGAAATACCGGCGCGGCCGGTGTAAGAGGCATCAACCGTACTATCATCCGCATAACAGTGAATGCCGCCGGATGGTAGCATATCATTGACATGCAGAAGGAAGAGTGTAGGCGATAGCACACAGCCTTGAGGGACACCAGCATTCACAGACATGGAATCAGAGCATGCACCGTCAACTACAACCTTTATGCTTCTGTCCGTTAGGAAGCTGCTGATCCATCCGCATAATTTCTCAGGAAGCCCAAAGGACGGAAGTTTTGAGAGGAGCGCTTTGTGCCAAACCCGATCGAAGGCCTTCGCCACATCTAAACTAACAGCCAATGCTTCACCCTTTGTCTCAATCGCCTGTGCCCAACGATGTGACAGGTAAACCAGTAGATCGCCGGCCGAGCGGCCGCTACGGAAACCATATTGACGGTCACTGAGCAATTGTCGGTCCTCAAGGTATCGAAGGAGCTGGCGGTTGATAACGGACTCCATTATCTTAGAGAACAGGGGAGTTATGGCTATTGGCCTATAGGTAGATGGATTAGAGCGGTCACCTTTTTTAGGGATCGGGTGGACCAGAGCAGACTTCCATGAGAACAAAACAAACAAAATCTAAAGCGAAGGAACTATTTGGTCACATTTTCTAAGCAATTTCCTACTTGTTGACATTCCTAAGATCCGTTTGTTTGTATTCAATGGGACACAAAAGGTTACACATGGATGACTCCATATATGGTTGCTTAGCAAAGTTATGTATTATTTTAATTTTAATGAGAGCATCATTTACCTACATACTTTGTTTCGAAAGCAAATGAAGTGCCTTAAAAAACATACTGATCTAAATAAGTAGAAAAAATAGTTTGCTACATCTTAATCTGCCGCAATCTTAGCGTCTGGAAACCCAAGAGTTTCAGCAGATTAAAAGTTTTAATTACTCGTACCTAAGTCACATTTCAATAAAATAATAGATAAGTCTTAGTGCAGAATTTTACAGTGAGATTTTTACCCTGATTACAATAAATCAGTACAAAGGTTATTTAACTAAGTTAAGATTAATAATTGTAGGGACTTAATCATGAACTTTATTTGCTACAATTACCTTGACGTTTTGACCTCATTGCAGCGCAATTAGGAATTAAAAGTTCGTTCTGAAAATTATTAATTATGTATGAGTGAGAATGGCGATTTTAATATTCTATTTTATCGATAGTTCAATAATTTTTTATTTTGGCACTATAGTCATTCTCATTACCTCAACAGCGTTAGGACTTGTATTCATATTTTGTTTCCATAAAATATGTGCCTACGTTAGCCACAGATATTAACGTAACATAAAATTTAATCAAATTAGAATAATGAGTGAAAAAAACTTTTTAACTAAATAATATATTTATTATCAATTAATTTAATTATTATTTATACTTCATACATACATAATATAACTTAAACACAAGAAGTTCATTTATTCATTTCATGTATCATTTCTAGTGCGCTGGTGTAGACTCCGGAAACCAAGGAAAATACACCACATAAGATAATAATTATGTCTCGAAAAAGCTTGTAGTTGCATGGTCCGTATTTATCTGGATACCATATGCACATGTCCATTAGAGCGGGAAAGACGACCGCGAGCAGCGACAAGCACAGAGCGCCCACCAGGGAAATGACAGGCCCCAGCGACGGCACGGCTATTGCAACCGCAACTACAGAACGTGGGAGAAATTCTTATTAGGGCTGGTTTTTATTTACAGTGTACGAAGGTATTTCTTTCTCCTTACTGTCCCCCTTTCCAACTCTCAATTCTATGTATTTACTCTTTTACTGTCCCGGCTATTCGGCTGTAGAACTCCCTACCAACTAATAAACCTAAGGCGTGCCAAATCCTTACCTATTTTCAGATCCTTGCTTAAGGAGCACTATTTACTATCTTGTATATAAAAATTATAGCCTGTTTATATATTTAAAATTATATTGTTTTTATCTATGTGTGTTTGATGTTGTGTATATTAGGCTGTTTTTGTATAATGTTAATCACATAGCCATTACTTACATAGCTAGGTACCTTCTAGCTCTTCTGCTCTCCTATCCACTATCTCCTATGTACTCAGCTTGTATGTATACCCACGAGTGTAATCAAAACATTCACACATCAGGTGTGGGAATAAAACAAAACTAGCACCTTTATAGGTATTTTACCGGGTATGACGACGAGCACGATCCGAAGGGAGTAGTCATATGTTGGTGCACTGGTGTATTTGTGACTTATTCTATTCCAAATAACATTGTAAGCAACAAAGTTTTGTAAGGGGAAGGTTAAAAATATCGCCAGTCCAAAAATAATTTTTGCTGCTTGCGCTTTTCTGCGAAATAACAAAATAATAAGTGTTGTCATATTTTATTATGGTGGATATAATAAGGTGTTAATTAGGACCTTGTCGTTTTTTTTCACAAATATACAAATTCGGGGAATAAATTTCGACTTAATTACATGTTTAATATTATTCGTTTCGGCGTTTTCATGTAAGTATCTTACTTTTTCGAAAACAGTAAAATGGATTGTGTTGTGTTTCTAGCACGCTTTACCTTACTAAAATTTGTGATTTAATGAATTTCTTCGATTTTCGATACATCTACTCGTACTTACTTCTGTTCTTGAGGTAAATTGAGCGTAAGTGACGCCTTTATATCGTCGCCGTATTTCAAATAACCAAAGGCTCCAACAAGTGCATATAAAGATAGAATCATTGTCATTGCAACATTAAAGAGTCCAAAGTATCCAAGGAATCTTTTTGGGTGATCCATATTATACTCCAGTGCTAAAATCTGTAAAATAATGTTATAGTGTAACAGACATTTTAAGATATTTAAGCAAACATAATCACATCTAGCTACCTAAACTAAATGTATAGTCGACCAAGTAAGTTTAACATTTTTAACGATAGTTCCTCCATCAGGATATTTCAATGCTACCGGTTCGTTACAACCAATTATCGTAATGTCCTTTTACATATTTCACCTAATCTCAAATTGTCTTAGTTCTAAAATGCCCAAATTGACTTAGTTTCAATACAACAAAATGTCATAACAACATTTACACATTACATCCGATATCCAAAATGTATAGTTGGTAAAATGAACAATAACTTCAAATACCGAATTATTATTAAGACTTAAAGGTGAAAATGCATTAGTTACATAATTACCAAAATTCAAAAATACCTTTCGTTGACAGGCCCGAAGATCAAAATGACACTGTCTCATAGTCATAATCATACATAATAGGTACCTAAAATTTTAACCACGCAGTATTTTTACTGTTACGTATTTATAAATGTAAATACTTCACTTTATAATTACTCACTGCTATTCAAAGTGGGGTAAAAACTGTAAACTTAAACATAATTTTAAATATTTTCCATAAATAGGTACTGAGTTTTAGGTGTTTTGAGACGTTTTTGTGTCAAGTTAATTTGAGTTTTAGACATTTTGGGAAATGGTATAATTGAAAATTCATCAAAACACGATCAACTAAAGTTTTAGACATTTTGGGAAATGGTAGAATTGAAAATGTATCAAAACGCGATAGAGTCTAAATGAATTGTAGTGATTTCACGAGTACCTACGGTATTTTGAGAAGTAGCCCTAAGTCATTTCAAGTTTTAGACATTTTGAAACTATTCTATTTTGACATTGCGACGTACTAGAAACTTGGTATTATGCTATTTAGTTGGAGCGAACCGGTAGCATTTCAATAAAGCGACAGTCGCATTGACTTGTAGCTGAAAATAGCCTTTGATGTTTTAACCCAACTGACATTGAACTTTAAGGTGGTAAAGGACTTTCTTGGTCGACTATACTAAATAACCCCGTAGAGCCATTGCATTGTTATAGGTACAATAGGTGCACTACTAACATGCACGGCAGTATGTGCGTGACTGCCTGAGATTACTATTGTCACTGGTCCGTACAGATAAAATGGCTTTTGTCCACGGGCGAGAGAGAACATGAACTTTTCGGTAAGAGGTTACTTTGCAACGAGCTGGTAGAGTAATTGCTATCGTAGCACATGCAAGTAAGAACTAAGAAGCTTTGTCTTTATCCGATATTTACAGATGAGCCGTTACTTTCACGTTTTAAAATTTTAATATGCGCATATTATGATTAATTGATTATGGCACTTACAGTAAAACTGATTTGTTGATGGTATTATTATAAGTTCTGAGAGGAAGCCTGTGCCCTGCAGTGGGACGTATACAGGCTGTGATGATGATGATAAAATAAAAATAAAAAAAAATATCATGGGACAATTCACACCAATTGACCTAGTCCCAAAGTAAGCTTAGCAAAGCTTGTGTATGGGTACTAAGCAACGGATAAACATACTTATATAGATAAATAAATAATACTTAAATACATAGAAAACATCCATAACTCAGGAACAAATATTCGTGCTCATCTCACAAATAAATGCCCTTACCGGGATTTGAACCCAGGACCTCTTGCTTCGTAGGCAGCGTCACTACCAACTAGGCTAAAGCGGTCGTTAATGATGATGATGATGATTATTATTATAAAGTCAAAAACAATGATAAATCTGACCTTATCTAATAACAATCGTTTTGAATAACCTGAACTTAATGATGCGGTATCCTTAACGTAAAAGAGACAGTAAATATGTGCACAAGAACTACTTTACTTCACATCCATATAAATTTCCTTGGAAATGTGTTCGGAAATCTTCTTAAAAGTATTACGTCAAGCTGTTAGTTTACTAGGGTCACAGAGAAATGAGTATGAATATTTTTTATTATTGATAAATGATACGTATTATTAATGATAATCAGTGATCGGAACTCTGGGAGCTAAACTTGAACAAAACTTGTAAAGCTGACATTAAGGAGAATTTACAACCAAGAAAAATAAGAATATTATTGGCAGATTAGTGTTCAATTTAACTCTATATCTAAATCTCAGATTTTCAGTAGTTTATTAATATTTTCATGTCTGTAAGCACTGTTTCATGCCCGCTTGGCAAGTTTTGTTAAAGTTTAGCTCCCAGGAGTTCCGATCACTGATGATAATGTTATACATACCACACCTACTGCTTCTAGAGCAAAAAGCGTAGTGCCAACGAAGACAGGAATGTCTATAAGGCCTTTAATTTGCATTTTCGCATCATCTACATCGAAATCATCTTCAATCAAGTAGTAAAATACCAGAATGAGACCTAGTAGTGTTATTAAGTTTGACAAAGAGGATATAGGCGACAGTAACTTCAAATTCTTCACCATATTGAGTATAAGAAGTGGAACAAACAAAGCACAAATATGAATTCTTATTGAAAGTTCGTAGTTGTAGAAATCGCACACCTGAAAAATACCACATTCATGTTTAACATTTCGTATCATCATTAGTGACAACCAAAATATCATATTTTAGATAGTATAATATATATATATATATATATATATAATATCATTTAAATTATTTATTTATTTATTTATTTATTTATTTATTTATTTATTTATTTATTTATTTATTTATTTATGGAGAACCAACAGCTTAAAATACAATTTAAGTTATCGACATAGCAACACAAAGCCAATTACAGGAACTCACAAATAATGATAAAATAAATTACAAAAGTTTAAGCTAAGTTTAAACAAATCCTGTCAGCCTTTATCATTTAAATTATAATTATCTGTTACAAAAAGTGGTTTAATTAAATATAAAATAGTAAGTAATTGATCTTGAATTCTTTATCATTATCATTATTTCAGCCGAAAGACGTCACTGCTGAACTTTAGCCTCCCCCAAGGTTCACCAAACAAACCAGCCCTACGCCATCCGCATCCAACGCGTTCCCGCAACCATAAACAAATCATCGCTCTATCTTGTTAGCGGCGGCCTACCTACACTGCGTTGTCCGCCATCATGTTTTGCTGCCCCCTGCCACTTGAGTATGGCGATTCTTGGAGCTAAGTCAGTGGCTTTAGTTCTTATGCGGATCTTGAATTAGCGTAGTCAAATACAAATTCCATTAAAAAATTAGGACTACAGTTCTGCTCTATGGGGTTAGCGGTTAGATTAGTGAGAAATGTGTTAAACTGAATGCACAATGCGACTACAAGTAATCTTATTTATCCAGGATGGTAACAGACTGTGACATATGTAATGTACATATTTAAACGGTTGCATCAACGAAGCTTCCAAACGTTATTTGACTGAGAGATGAGGAAAAATAAACTGGAAGGACCTTCAAAAGGATGATTTTGCCACATATAGTTGTAGTGTTCCATCAGTTTGTGAGATTTTTTAGGGTTCGGCATGGTGGGGAGCCCTAAGCTTTGTAAAAGAAAAGTATATTCAGTATTCATGCAACAGATGGAAGGTTATATTCAGCCCTTCGAAAATGCTTGCAGTTCTCGAATCGCTCGTTTTGTAAAAGTTGGTCTGGCGTGTAAAGAAGTTTAATGGCACCGATTGTTCATATTATTATACAGAATTTGTCATTTAGATTCATGTGCCAAAACCAAAAATTATGATCTTAAATCTAAATAAGTAGAAACCATAAATTATTGTCTGACGTGTTAAACCTAAAACCGAAATATAAAGTTATTTTCAACGCAGCACTCAATAAAAACGACACAACGTAGCTGTTGAACAGCGCGGAGATAATTTTCGCACAATTGTCCGTTTTAATTACCATATTTTCTAAGTTTTTGCTATGTTATGTCTTTTTCGAGCGTATGTATTTATGTATGTATGTATGTATGTATCATTCTTTGGCACGTCCTGTAGCCTCGGCTCAATGGATTGAAGTGTGAGGTGTCACTAGATTCGTCTCAGTTCCGCGACTAACATATGATATACATATTTTCACAGAATTCTCATGGGAACGGTAATTATACAGGCAAGTTTTTCATCTAAATAAATAAATAAATAACAAAACTAACAAATAATTTAATACGCGCATGTATTCTCAAAAATATATTTTTTGGAATAATTAATGTCAGATAGTTAACTATGAAATATTATGTACCTACATTTGTAGACTAGTCATAAAATATGCACGATGTTTCTTTAATCAGTACGAATTTATTTTTTGGTGCTTGCTGATATTTACGTATTGTATATATATATATATATATATATATATATATATATATATATAATTCTAATGTACGTGTGTATGTCACTGAACTCCTCCTAAACGGCTGGTCCGATTTGAATGATTTTTTTGTATGCATTTGGGTGGCGCCCTGGATGTTTTAGATTCACAAATCAGCCCGGCAGATGGCGCTGCAGTCGATATCTAGGTTCATGCAGGACAACGTCTGTCGGGTCCGCTAGTATAAGTATATATTTTACGATTTGAGAAATAAAGTAATTTAACAACTTGTTTCAAAAATCTAAAAAGACAGAACAAATTCCGAAAATTTATAAACCGCTGTCGTTTTATGCCATTTCTTAAAATTTCATACTATGATTTGACGTATTTTTTCTTAAATTTTGCCAAAAAGAAATTGGCCGTTGCCAAACTAGCCTCTTCTTTTGTGTGGTGTATCTAAATTCCATAATTCGTCACCTGAACTCATTTTGTATAAATTAATAACCTTCACGTACTTAGAACAATAAAACGAAACAGTGAAAATTGTTTTCATTTGCCGCCTTTTTTATCAGTGTATTTTGGAGAGGAGTATTTTTTAAGCCACAACACCTAAAGCAGACACAGGTAATAAAAACGTTGTCATAGTATTTTTTTCTTTAGTTTGGCGTTAAAGTCAAGTGCTTTCATTTTATTTTTAGGTATATTTTAAAAAAGTTGTCAAGTAGAGTAGTTTTGCTGGTTAGTTTAGTGATTTATTTATTTCAAAATGACCTTCAACAATGCTGTCTTCTGTTATGTACTTGTAACAATGACGACTTTTACGGACATTACTGAGAAAAGTAGGTTATCTTTCTTTACGTACTTGCTTAACATTTTCAGCTACAAAGACAGAGTAGACGCAGCACAGGCCGACTTGCCAGGTGATGAGGACCACGTCAACAAACTCAGCCAGACACCTGGCAGGGCCCCGGAGGGGCGGGGGGCCCGTTGCGAGCGCAGCATACAGTGACTGGGGGTATGTCATGTAGCCTCTTTTAGCTCGCTTGCAAAGTTCGTATTGCGCCGAAATCTGAGAATTAATCTCAATGATAACCAAATTTACTTTGAAATTCAATAACATGTAAACGTAACGTGTTAAAGATAGAATAAAAATCGTTATAAAATTAATATTAAATAGTTTTTGTTATGCATTTGCTTCTATTCACGCCTTTTGCCAACTTCTAAATCTTTATTTGGTGGATATAAGTGCACCTGTTCTCAAATAATAATAATAACCATGGGACGATTGACACCAATCGACCTAGTTCCAAACTAAGCAAAGCTTGTTCTATGATTACTAGACAACGGATAAACATACTTTATAGATAAATACATACACATACCTATTAAACATCCAAAACTCACTAATCAGCACAAACATTCGTATTTTTCACATAAATATCTGTCCCGACCGGGACCTCAAGCTTCGTAATCAAGATCTCTACCACTGGGCTATCCGATCGTCATAAATAAATTATCATTTCATAAAGTTAGGGATGGGTTGTGAGAACGAAGTCACGGATAAAAGAAAGCAAGTAAGTAGTTACTTTAATAAAATTGTTTTTTACATAACTATTTAAACCTTTTACCTTCGGCACCGGCACCCTGTGTCGCATCATGCACACCATCCATAAACCTGTTTTATTTTTTATTATGCATTAATAAGTTGAATAAATGGATTTACAAGCATATGGATGCAGTACGTTGCAAATGCACCGATGAGAAGCAGTCCCGCCGTGCCGTAGAAGACTCCCATGCGGCGGAATCCGTCCGGTATCGCCAGTATCCCAGCACCGATGCTGCCCTTCAACATGTGCATCATGGTCTCCGAATACCTAAACACACACTTCGCTTATCACGTCAACGAAAAAAGATGCTAAAAAACGTGTTATACCTACTCACTGTTAGCAATTATGACATTTATGACTCACGAGGTTGGTTTTTCAACATGACGGTGGTTATGAGGATCGTACACTGGCTCGTCACCTTCTGTAATAAAGTTTGTGACTGTGTGTATGTATGTTATTAATCCACGTTTAAACAGCTGGACAGTTTTGGATGAAATTTGGTACCTATGTATGTACATGCTGGGTTTGGAAAATAACACATATGCTACTTTTTATTCCGATATTCTCACGTTATCGGAATGCACGCATGTATCCCGAAACCCCAACTACTAACAATAAGTCTAGAGACATGAAATTTTACAAGGGTGTTTTTCATACAATTTAAATGAAGAGCACGATGTAAATTCTGGGGATTTCTATGTGGTGAAATCCCGAAATTCAGCTGACAGACATTTATAAAGGTTCACGAAAACGAAATCGCAGATAAAGCCAAGTAATATTCTTCTAATCAAATCTTCTAATATATAACACGGTGTTTGTTATCGAACTTCTCCGAAACGGCTTGACCGATTTGTATGAAACTTTTTTCTCTATATTCGATAGGTCTGAGAATAGGTCGTAGGCTAGTTTTTATACCCTTATTTTTCGCAGACGGAGTTGCGGGCAACAGCTAGTATTGTAATAAAAGTTCTTCGTCACTATCATCAACCAATTACCTTCTGCGCCGGCACCTTGTGTTGCAATTTCATGCACACCACCCATAAACTCGTAAATAAACATGGTGATGTTTGAATCGACTGCTTTTTCAAATGAATATCTCTTGTTTTACGCACTTTGCGTAGTACGCCGTGAAAAGGGAATGCAGGTAATAATCTGCACGTGAAAAAATCGTCGCAGATAGATTTAGTTACTTCAAGTGACATGCATGATACATCAATAATTACTTTGACAGCGTTCATAAATTCTAGAAGCAGATAATAAAACACAACGAAATTGATTTAAATAACCTTTTTTCAAGCTTTTCTTCGAGTTGTAATCTTTGATGTTTGCAATGAGTTTTTAATTATTAACGATTTTGTTTTGTGTATAAGTCAACAGTAACACAACTGTAGTACAACTGTCACTAAACCTTAGGATGATGTAAAGGAATTTATTGGTCGACTACACTCAACTACACTTATAGGTGAAAACCTTGAAAATGACCTTTTGTACAATACGATTACTTCTACTTTGACAGTCGGGATGTTTCGGTTGTAATTGAAAAATGTTCGTGTTTTCAATGTGTGTGTTATATAAAATCCTAGAACTTACTGACATAAAACATCCAAATCTATTTAATATATATAACTAGCTGTTGCCCGCGACTCAGTCTGCGGAGAATAGGGGTATAAAAAATAGCCTACGACCTATTCTCAGACCTACCGAATATAGAGAAAAAAGTTTCATACAAATCGTTCAAGCCGTTTCGTAGGAGTTCGATAACAAACTCCGTGACACGAGATTTTTATATATTAGAAGAAGATAGATTAGATAATAAATCCTCAATCTAAGTAAAGAAACTTCATTGATATTTAAAATATTAAATAGACTATAATTAACCAACTATTTATGTGACGGGTTAGTTTTCTAAATAATTGGTTTGGGATTAAACTATTCGTATTTAACGTGTTATTGCGCAGAAAATAAATTTAGGCATGGCCGCGATAACAACAAATCCCGCTTTATTTATATGAAACAAGCCGGATTAAGCCGATGAAAAAGTAAAACAAAATTAAAGTTAAAAATGAACTTGAAGAATGGACGGAAGTTTAAAAATGGTGTATGGCTCCATTATTAATCATAAAATTAGTACTCGTTGTAAATAATGCTTTTAACGAAGTAGTTAAATTCCCTTGTAAGTAAAAAAATATTATTAGTATTTTTAGAAATACGATGTAATAAATAAATCAAGCCACATCTGCATTCATAGGTCTATTGTAAAAAAATAACATTGTCGCAGGTGATCTACATTACTATGATGTTATGATAAGAGCACACTATGATATTATGAATAAGAAGCAATGTATCTCGGGACATTTGTACTTCCCATCTCTCCTGACAAATGTCGAGAATTGCCCAGTGTCAAAGTGGAAGTAATCGTAATATAGTGGTAGTAACGTATCCGTATAAAGAAATTAACGTTCCTAATTTGAAAAATGACTTAAGCTCCATATCAATTCTGTGCACCACTACATATAACAGAGGCCGTATTGTTTCTAACACTTCTGACGCTTGCCTTCGCTTTCACCGTCTCTTTCTGTTATCATTTTATACCGTTTGACAGAAAGAAATAGTGATTGCGAAGGCAAGCGTTAGAAACGTTAGACAATAAGCCTGCTGGTCATTTTCTTAAATTTTTCACCTATACAAGCTTACGTTACACAACACGATTGACGATACAGTCGTCCTCATGTATTTTTGAACACCTGAACAGCTACAACGTTTTGCGATAGCGACTGTTCAGGGAATCCCAGATCAACAGCGTATCAACTCTAAATATGTATTTAAGCATGCAATATTTAGATTGAATGACAATACAAGTATCGTCAGCAGAAAAGAACATGGAAGAAAAAACGTTTTATAACAAAAACTTAGTACAAATTAGTAGAAAATTGTTTAATTCCGTATCAGTTTTTGTGAAAGTTTTAATTTCTTGTAGACGGCACTTGATTAAAGTGTTGTCAGTGGGCATACCCAACATAAATATAAATTTTAAACTTAAATTTGACCTATGTAAAAATCGATTTAGAATGTTGGTTTATTGGTTACGAGAAAGTGAAGCTCAGCGTCAGCGAGTAGGTAAACTTCGGCTTCCATCTAAGAGATGCTTATAGAGTTTATGCTCCTGAGTTTACTTTTAAGTCCAGATACAATAGAACATGAAATAAAGTCCGTACAATTCGAACTCCTATAGAGAAGGTTTCGCAAGAAACGATACCTACTTATTTTCATACGATTGAAGCCCTTCTAACAAGCCTTTTCATTTCACATGTCATATG
This sequence comes from Archips crataeganus, assembly GCA_947859365.1. Classification (NCBI taxonomy): domain Eukaryota; kingdom Metazoa; phylum Arthropoda; class Insecta; order Lepidoptera; family Tortricidae; genus Archips; species Archips crataeganus. Next base: position 24,055,886 of record OX402045.1, on the reverse strand, counting down.
GTAGGTATGGTACCATATGGTACGTATAGTTTATAAAACTATTTTTAATGCCACAAATATAAAAAACACGTACTTAACAAGTTCGTGATCAGGTCACCGGTTCATACATGTACCAAATTTCAACTTAATGGGTTCTGTAGTAAATTTGCTAATACAGACAGACAGACTTACGCACATACACAGTGTGATTCTATAGGGATGTTATTGGGGCATTCACAGGTGGCAATTGAAGTTAATTATCATAAATCGTTTTTTAAATTCGCGTCTGAATTCTGAATACGCTCTTAGTAAAATTAATTTATTGAGACGTTATTGAAAACGACAAGGGAATTACATGACCAGTAGCTACCTTGTGTATCATTAATTTTAATTAACGCATAAATCCGATAACAATACAACACTGAGATACGGTAAAAAATGTTTCCATTTAATTGAATTATTTGCACTGCCCTGCTACGTACCTAAAAAAAGCACATTTTTATTAGTCAACGGACGGACGGTGTGTTAGTCTTGTGTAAAAAGTATTATGACAAACTTCTCTAAAATATCGAAAATTCTTTTTCATCTCTCCTGTTCGGAAAGTTAAATTTTCATGGGTAGATAGCCGGGTGGAAAATTGCGTCTTCATCTGTAGGGTGGAAAGTGATTTTTTTTTCATTTTTACGATTAGCCACGGAGTCGAAGATAATTCAGTTACGTCAATGACACTTTTTTTCACGTTTCGGCATGGCATGGTCACGTCGTGACCAAGGAGCTCATATACAGCACGCCGATGTTGTACGCGTGTTGTACGCCGAACATCCGTTCGAAACAAGAAATTTGATCTTTATTACGTCACGGAAATATTCCATCTCTTTCTTTAGTTAGGTTAAGAAAGAGATGGAAGTCATTAGTGAATATGTGAAAGAAAAATATATATATATTTTTTTTATATAAGAGGTGGCAAACGAGCAGACGGGTCACCTGATGGAAAGCGATCACCGTCGCCCATGGACACCCGCAACACGGGAGGCATCACAGGTGCGTTGCCGACCCTTTTAGGAATTGGTTGGCACGTTTTTTAAAGATCCCTAAGTTGTAACGCTCCGGGATTGCTGCCGCAGAAAGCTAAAGTAATAAAGGTCAAAATTTCTTCGTTTGACGTTCAACCTCCAGTTTATAAGCTCCTTGGTCGTGACCAACTCGATTTTTCGGCCGTGGCAAGTGACCAGGGCGAAAAGGCTGGAGGTTGGCTATAAGTAAATTCAATTTATTATTATTCTCATTTTTTGTAGTATTTTACTTTCCTCACAGTCGAAATGAAAAGTAGAGTGTCTAACTCGGGTGAAATTACCCATTTCCCCTCGAACTATTGGCGCCGTCACTTTCCACCCTTGGTTATCAATCTACTATTACAAGTTCCAAGAAAAAATAAAAGTCTTCATATGGTAAAGTCTAGGACGAATGGCGTTGGAAGGAGTAAATAGTGGCACCGCGTTTGCACGCCGCCGCCGCCTCCGCCGCCGCTGTCGCCCGTGGCTCGCGCCTGGGCCCGCAGCCCGCGTCCGCCGCGCCGCGCCGCGTCGCGCTGAGTCGCTCGCCGCGCGACGCCCGAGCTTGGTGTCCGTATAGTTAACCCACATTCTCCCCATGACAGTACACTTCTATGTCAGTGTTACACGTTAACAAACCATTGGTATTTACAAAGTCACAAGTAACTTCAAATAATTCCTGTCTTATCTCAATAAATTAGGTAATGTGGGCTCAATGAATAAACCTGCAAAGACGATACTATATTAACCTGCTAGCCTGGTAAGTGTCTCGATCTTTTATATTCAGTGTAAATACTTAATAATCGTTGTTAGTTTTCATTATTTATATGGAAACCTGTTAAAGCTCTCGATTACGTAAGTTTTCTCTAAACCTAGTTACAAAATGTAATATAGGGTGGTGTGGTGTGTGTGGTGTGGTTTGTTGTTTATGGGGTTTTCAGCTTAGGAACCGCGACGATGCACAACGTAGGGAAAGTAGCGGAAGAGGGAGGGTGACGCGCCGGACGGCGGCAGTGCGCAGGTTTCAGCGGCGGCCATGCGTTCGCGGACACCGCCGCAGCGCCCTCTTGCTATAACTGCCGACACTTTAGCACTAGCACACTACTAGCATGAGTCCCGGTCAATACATTAAAAACGAAACTTATTAACAGTTACTTAAAAGCAAGGCAAAGGAGTTGGATTGTTTGAAAAATCAGTATTTGAGCCGGTGACTTCGCATAGCATCAAAACAGATGAGCCGTTTGCTAGTTTACCTATTCTCATACACAAAACATGAATCTAAAAAAAACATGATCGATCGTGTTAGTAGTGGATAGCAATTATCAAATTGACTGTAGATCCACAAAACAGTATAGGTAACTACTGTAATTTATTGCATCAGGAGTAGTATAATTATTTGCTAATCAATGTCCTCGAATTTAGTATGCCTGTAATGTATGGTCTTCATTTTTTATTGCCTTTATTCTTAATGCTGAAACTGTAATTTTAGCTATAGGCAGGTTAGGGAACGTACCCATACTACGTGACCCGTTTAGGGGGGGGGGAGGGGGTCACCAGAAATACCACGCCTGGTTACGGACGGGGGGAGGGGGTTTAGGTTTTCATCACGTAGTCAACGAACTAGTCTTTAGTATAGGCAAATCTCGCAAATCTATATTAATAAAAGACAAATTATTATTTTTTAACTTTTTGTTTGCAAAAAATGATTTAAAATCATATTTATAAATTACTACGTGAAAACTAAAGGGGGTCACCGAGGAGAGGGAGGGGGTAAAAAATTGCAAAAAATGGGTCACGTAGTATGGGTATGTTCCCTTAGGTACTTCTAGAAAACGAATCTTTACTTTGTTAGGAAGTGCCATTCATCGTCTGGCTCAAGTGGAAGCCAGCTGTCATACGAATAATGAACAATCAAGGCATCAGACACCTTTGTCGGTTACTAGAAATAAATAACATTGGTCGCTGCCGGCGCCCGGCGCGGGTTCCCGGTAGCGGCCACATTTCAGTAATTCCGCCAAGTCTGGCATCCGTAAATAGCTGCGTTACGAGTTACGGCAACTGTTATGCAATTCCGCGACCTATGCCCAAACTAGGTTATCTGTGAATTACCAAAAAAGCAGAGAACACGAATATCTAACTAAATTATTAAATGTAAGTAATCTATATTTAAAAAGTAGAGCGCTTTCGTACTTTATCACAGTAAGTAAGCATTAAGTATTGACAGAGTTTAAAAATGTATCAAAATGGGTAAAAGTGACAAATCACTACTTTACTTACTTATCTCACGTGATGGAAAGTGCAGATTAGACCAAATGCCAATTAGGCCCACTTACTAGTTTAGTAATGACCTATTCACTTTAAGATGTTCTTGAAGAGCCGTAGATTGAATCTGACCGGAAATAAGGACGGTGGGAACAAATTCCATTCCTTCCCAGTTTGCATCAAGAAAGATGCAACAAACTGCTTCGTGCGGACCAATGGAGTCTACAGGTTTAATATGGAAGGGTTAGCAGTCCAACTATGTTTAGTTCAAGTATTCTTGTTTAACTGAAACATTGATTTTGGTGTTTTGATACGAAATAATAACAAAAGTCCCGTGAGATTTCACAAGGCACAGTTATTATTTTGTGTTGATGGTGGTACGTTTACGTGATCAAACGACATTAATAATAGGTCGTACATACAAGATGATTGGAGTCAATGAGACATCGCAAGAGAAATCAAGGCTTATTTATGAAAAGAACGCCGCCATTTGACGTCTGATGCCATAGAGTGTAATTGTTAGATATGTGTTTTGTACAAATATATTTTACTGCACATAAAATACCACCTTTGCTCAACTAAGCACCCATTGTTAATTATCCTAAAAAAACAGACATTTTTCTAGTAGTGAAGAAATTTCATTTGTAAAGCGTAGTAAGACGGAAAAAGCCTATAAACTATGTATTGAGTAAAAGTAGTTAACATTAGTAGGAACTGGTAAAAATTCGAACGTATCTATACTTATAAAACAGTACCGTGACTGACTGACTGACAGACAACGCACAGCCTAAACTACTGGTGCTAGAGACTTGAAATTTGGCATACCAAATACCTACCTTGAGTATTGTAGAGGTGCACTAAGGAAGGATTTTTCGAAATTCCCACGGGATAGGGAAATATCTAGACTTTCTTTGTTTTTTGTTTGTAGCGGAATCTCTGAAACTATTGAGACGATTTTTAAAATCTTTTCGCCATTAGAAAGCTACATTATCATAGGTTACTTCTTATCCGAGAAAATGTGAAATTCCCACGGGATAGAAATAAATTTATTCAATTTCGGGGCTGATTTTAAAAATTCTTACTTATTATGTAATATGACTATTCCTGATTGACATAGGGTACTTTTTCTTAGCGAAAATACAAAATTCCCTCGGGATAGAAAAAACTGGATTCAACTTCGGAGCTGATTTTAAAAATTCTTTCACCAAAAGAAAGCTACACTATTCCTGATTGATATACTTAGACTAAAACAATTACTTTGCTCACCCGCGACCTTACAATAGTTACGTTTATGCAAGAAATGTGCGTTCATGCAGTTCCTCCACCTCCACACTGTACGAACACACACAAATCACATAAACCCAACCATCACCACCACCAAGCTACACTGACGCGTTTCGAACTCAACCAGAGCTCATCTTCAGAGTTACCACAACCGTATGCTATGCTACCAACTGTTAAACTAACAAACCAAAACAAATGTTTTAACTTGTCACTGTAACTTCTCAAGTACCCACTTTATTTTTCTTATTCTCAAACTACCCCACAAAAATTAACTTTTATTGACATATTATAAAACTACCTTGAATTTTTTGTTTATTTATTTATAAGGCATATTTAATTAATACTAACTGTTCAAATTCGACCCAAGCCGCAGTAAAGGAGAAGATACTAAATTTACCTGTTCATTAATAATAGACCCCATAGTGTTGTACCTAATTATTTCCATGCATTCCAGAGCATCCAGACGCAACCCCTTGCCGCAATAATGTAACACTTCATAAGAATCTGAATCTAACAATGAATGACTTGATTCCAACAAATGTTTTGCAAAATTCGATCTATCTGGATGCTCATTCCTATATGCCGAAACATGCTCTTTAAATCTAGTATTAAAACTTCGGCCTGTCTGTCCTACGTATATCCCATTGCAGTCATTACAAGTAAGCTTGTATACCCCCGATCTAGTTCCCTTATCTACCTGTTCTTTGTGGTTACATAGCCTAGAGTACAAAGAGTTGTTAGTCTTAAAGGCAACATTAATATTATTTGATTTTAAAATGCCATAAATCTTATCAGACAAACCCCCGACGTAAGAGATGCTAGATCTATATTTGTTAGTAGACTGAGAAGGTAACGCAGCGTAAAGCATGCTATATAGATCTAGCATCTCTTACGTCGGGGGTTTGTCTGATAAGATTTATGGCATTTTAAAATCACTTCTCAGTCAGTAAATAATTAGGTACAACACTATGGGGTCTATTATTAATGAACAGGTAAATTTAGTATCTTCTCCTTTACTGCGGCTTGGGTCGAATTTGAACAGTTAGTATTAATTAAATATGCCTTATAAATAAATAAACAAAAAATTCAAGGTAGTTTTATAATATGTCAATAAAAGTTAATTTTTGTGGGGTAGTTTGAGAATAAGAAAAATAAAGTGGGTACTTGAGAAGTTACAGTGACAAGTTAAAACATTTGTTTTGGTTTGTTAGTTTAACAGTTGGTAGCATAGCATACGGTTGTGGTAACTCTGAAGATGAGCTCTGGTTGAGTTCGAAACGCGTCAGTGTAGCTTGGTGGTGGTCATGGTTGGGTTTATGTGATTTGTGTGTGTTCGTACAGTGTGGAGGTGGAGGAACTGCATGAACGCACATTTCTTGCATAAACGTAACTATTGTAAGGTCGCGGGTGAGCAAAGTAATTGTTTTAGTTCATTAATATGGACCTCCGCAAAGTAACGCCTGATTCAATAAATACTTAGACTATTATTTTTTCTGGAAAATGCAAAATTCCCGCGGGATAGAAATAAGTGAATTCAACTTCGAGGCGGATTTTAAAATTTTCTTGCACCAATAGTAAGCTACAGTATTTCTGAGTGACATAGGGTACTTTTTCCGGGTAAATAAAACCATCCCGCGGGATAGAAATAAGTAAATTCAACTTCGGCACTGATTTTAAAAATTCTTTCATTTGATATGATATGACTATCCCCGATTGACATAGGCTACTTTTTCATCACGAAAATGTAAAATTCCCGAAGGGATAGAAATAACTGAATTGAACTTCGGGGCTGATTTTAAAATTTACTTGCACCAATAGTAAGCTACATTATCCCTGATTAACATAAGCTACTTTTCTATGGGACATTGCAAAATTCCCAGGGGATAGAAATAAGTGAATTGAACTTAGGGCCTGATTTAAAAAAAAAACACTGATAAAAAGCTACACTGGCTCTGATTTTCAAAATAGGTAAAAATAGTTATTTCTGTCCCGCGGGAACTTTACTTTACACTTTCTTGGGATAAAATAAGCCTATGTTTCAATCAGGCCCAGAACGAGAGGACTTGGGCAGAATTTCCCACGCGGGCCCAGTGCAACTTGGGAACTTCACACACACCATTGAAATTCTTCACAGGTGCGTGCAGCTTTCCTCGCGATGTTTTCCTTCACTGTAAGCTCATGGTAAACTTCAAACATAATTTAGCACATGAATTAGGAAAAACTCAGAGGTGCAAGCCCGGGCGCAAACCCACGACCCTCTGCTTAAGAGTCCGTAGGTCAAACCACTAGGCCACCACGGCTTAGTGGCCATAGAAGTCTCTTATTCCTATTCAGCGGGAACTTTGAATTTTCCTGGTGTTATCTTATGAAACTATGTACCTGTATGCCAAATTTCATCGAAACAACCAGGTAACGTTATTGTCTTCACGTACGAAGTCGCGGGCAAAAGCTACTTGCCTTATATTTTCATGAACCCTAAACTTTTTGTATTAAAGCGAGGCGTTAAAAATTATAATTAAGTACTTATTATTACCCAGTAGGTATAAACAGCAAACAGTGCACGGAATAAACCAATTGAGGGGATTGCGTCAATCGAAGGCTCGGCTCGCGAACGGCGTTCCCTGCGGGACACCGACGCACGTGCGTGATCGGGACGCTGGCATCATAGCTCGCCTTATTCAATGAAACTATGAATAGAGTACGCACCAATAACACTAACTAGCGTAACTGACTCCGCGGCTAGTGCTCGATGGGGGACATCCTGAACGCATTATCGCTGCGAGCTACCGCCTCCACGACTCCGACCACACTCTCCCAACTACTTTATTATTAAGTGCACGCAAACCGTCATAAGTACTGGCTTTGTTTAAAGTAATTCAGATATTTTCTCAATTACAGGTGCTAACAGTGCAATGGACGAGAAAGCAGAAACCGTACATTTGCAGCCTGTAGCTGAACCAGCGAAGTAAGTAGTTTTATTAACGTGATTATTCGCAAACTTACCCATTTGTGTCAGGTGCAATAGTGTTGTCGTTTCAGATAACGTACAGTCAAGTGTAAAAATATGGGTGCACACAACTTGCTCATACATATGTCCCATAGCTCTTATCTCGTATAGGTATATAACGATGGGAGGATTAAATCGATACTTATTTTTGCACTTGACCGTACAAAAAAACTCTTAATCATATTATTCCATATTTTGAAGTCTATATCTAGATGTAACCTTTGAAATAGCGCGAATCTTCCTCATTGGATTCTTCGTCTTTGAATGGAACGGCTTTTATATATTGATGTTGTGATTCCCAAAAATAATTTAGGTAGGTAATTTTAATTAATTTACTGCAAGAGCAAAGTCATAAACATGTGAATGCACGCGTTTAAATGACAATGCGACTTTGTAATGTTAATGCACTCTGTAAATAGCTGATCTGCAAATAGTTTGTGTGCCGTGCAATATAACGTCGTATTTCAGTACCTGTTGCTAACCTAAAGTTATTTTCAGAGACGGCATTCCTGCAAGTTTTGCTGACGATGAAGATTACGATCCACACTTGCACCGCCAAGTTAATAATCCCACAAAGTAAGTAAAAATAAATACGTAAACTACAAGAATAAGTAATATTTGACATGAATTACTCGTAGAACCAATAAGCCATCATTTAAACCATTTCAGACTAATTTTGCAATTTAATGGAAAAAGATAGTACCCCCTTTATTATTATCGCCTTAACAGTTAAATAATAATGTTCTTTTGCAGTGACTTCGAGACGCTAGTGCACTTGCTGAAATGCAGTCTGGGTACAGGAATCCTGGCGATGCCTCAGGCGTTCGCACGATCGGGCCTGGTGACCGGCGTACTCGCTACTGTCATCGTTGGCATCATTGTCACCTACTGCTTACATGTCCTGGTTCGTATTTATATCGGTATTTTCTGACATGAAATTTACGGACCCTGAATCGTATTGCTAGTTTTGCATAGGTATTTTAGATTTTGATTCTTGGCCCACCCGTAGAACGTTATCACAGTAAGTTTAAAAAGAATTCCCTTGTTAAGTTATGCGATACCACTGATTTTTTTTTATGTATCATCTACGTGATATTTCTTATTTTACCTTTAATACGTAAGCCCTTCAGTTCAGAATGGTTGCAGCTAACTAATTAATTTATCTTGTGTTTGTAATTACACATCTGGTAAAATATTAGATGAAAAAAATGTTTGAAAATATTAGAAATATTGGTAAAACTGTGCTATATCAGGCCGGGAAGCTAATCTGCACCTGATGAAAACGTTATTCTTTCATGTTAGTAGAGTCAAGTATAGTTGTCTCGTAAAAATAGGTACCTCTCGTTGAAATATTACATTTTATTATAATCATTTCATCACTAGTGATCAACCATGACTATAGTGAAAGATATAAAAGTTCCAATGCTTTTGAAAGGTATTCAAAGTAATAATAGGTACACATTTGAGAAATTCTGAGTTAATCTTTTAAATCGGTGTACTTAGTAAGTACCATGTTTTAAGGGATAGAAGAATTTGATTATTTTAAATTTTCAGTGTTTAAAAGATCTCTGTATGTGGTGTATCAACAGGTCCGATCTCAGTACGACATTTGCAAGCGGCTGCGCGTGCCACTGCTAACCTACCCAGAGTCGATGTCAGCCGCGCTGGCGGCGGGACCGCCGTCGCTGCGCGCGCTGGCTCGGCCTGCCGCGCTCGCCGTTGACATATTCCTTGTCGTCTACCAGCTCGGCATCTGCTGCGTCTACATCGTCTTCATTGCGGAGAATATAAAGACGGTACCTATTATACTACTGTTGTGAGATAGCTAAAATGTTTTCGGACAGGGAGCCTAACCTGCAAATTATGAATAAGAAAACGGCCAAGAGCTTGTTGGACATGCCTAGAATAGGGTTCCGCAGCCGTTACGAAAAAATCCTTGCATATTTTATTAATTTTACTAATACTGAATCCTCAAGCCAACTTAGCCGTATATACTAGTGTTCCTTGTTAATAATTTGATATAAGTACCCACCTTTTTATTCCCATCATGACTTTTTCAAAATTTTGATACCAACAGTTTAGCTGTTAGCCCGAGCCCCCCAACTCCAAAACAGAGGCAAGGACACTCGATTTTTAGAAAAAAAAAACACTTTTAATTTGAATATTTCCCCACTATAAGATTAGAAAATAAAAAAAATCACCCCCATTTTACGTCTATTATTTTAAATTATTTTTCCTAAATATATTTTATTTTACTATTTTCTCGAGACAATTGCTAATATATACCTACATGCAGCTTTCTAGCACTAATGGTCTCTAAGCTAAGCCGCGGATGGACGGACAGACAGACAGACAGACATGACGAAACTATAAAAAAATCAGTTTTTGCCATTTTGGCGCAAATAACGCTAAGATAAAGAAGATGTCAAACAAAAATTTGGGGGCTCAATTTCTTTCCTGGGTTAGTAAGCTACGCCACTTTACCGCAGGGAGATGGAACCGGAGCAGTATAACAATTTTACGATAGCAGTGTATTAGTTCAGTTAGCTACCATGTTTGTCTAAATAAATTAATGAATTTTACTAATTTACTCATGTTTATTAACGGAAAGAAAAATGTTCGACGTTTATCTTGTTTTGCGACCCAAATATTAATAGATTATTTTACTAGTGCCTATTTGAAAAACACTATGAGCTTTTTTACACGACTACGGCAAAGCCAAAAGGAAGTGTTTTAAACACTGTGGGTAGTATTCTTATTTCGGGAATATTCCCTGGACTGACAGATCATCAATTTTTATTTAGGTACACAAGTTTTCCTTATGTATGCCTCGGTTATAAATTTGCTCAATGCCGCCATTTAAAGCGAGGTCATTGCGTTTCAAGAGACTTAAGTGGGCGCCTACGCGCCGGCGCTTAGGTCGTCGGATGCCCTACGCTTCATTAATGTGTCAATATAAATCAGCAATTCCACAATAAAAATGTTTTAGTCAGATCACTTGCAGTTACACACAGTTACATTTTGTCACGTTCTTGACTGTTATCTATGAGCAGTGATTGGCAGTCTAGTTACACGACGCGGAATATCGAGTAGAAAATTAAGTATTGATAGGTATTTATGCGCCACGATGCCTGCGATATTGATTTATACGGTTTAAAAAAAATTAACTGTACCTAATAGAAATAGATTGCTGCTTTAATATTCAACAAGCAGCGTTGGTAGTAAATACATATTATATTTAGGTCTTTTTTGACTTAAAACAACACACACAACACAATACATTTTCACACGAAATAGGAATTTATGTGTCAAAGTATTAAATAAAAATCAATATCCTTTTCTAACAACCAAAACATGACATATCCATACTAGCATACCGATCGAGGTATTGAGTTGCCGATTATTCGTTTTAAGCATCATTATAATTTGTTCACAGATGGTTGATCCATACTACACCATGGCTATCGAAATTCACATGCTAATCGTTTTGGGCCCACTGATTGCGATCAACTGCATCCGAAATTTAAAGAAATTGGCGCCACTGTCTACTGTCGCCAACTTGATCACCTTTGTCGGCTTGGCTGTGGTGGTATACTACCTGTTATCAGGCACAAAGTCCCAAGCTGAGCTGGACTATTGGGGCTCCTTCTCTACATTCCCATTGTTCTTTGGAACAATATTATTCGCGCTAACCGCTGTGGGGGTGGTAAGTTCTCGGATATATTCACATAGCATTACCATTTAGTTTAAACTTTTGTCTAGCCAAGCGACAGTCTCTATAAATCACAATTTTGTACTTGATCATTATGATTACCTGTGTAGTCTAGCATTATGATTAAACAATTTTTGACATTGTATAATGTGCAAAGCAAAGAACAAATGTGTGCAAAAAGCACCAGGTTGCTGTTTATTATTCAGATATTTAAAAAAAAAGTAGTAAACATGGTGAATTTAAAAAAGCAACTAAGCAGTCGCTTTTAGAAAAGTGTTGTTATAGTCTAAAGTAATAAAGAATTATGTTTTGTTTTAACTTATCTAAGCCAGATCAGATGGAGTTTAAAAGCAGAGATTGTCTCGCTTAATGTCGAAGACGATCAGCGAAATTAACTTCACATATATCTATGTCATATTGATCTTGACCTAATTAATCATCTGGTGTTGATTAAAACACGCAGTCTGTTTGGGGCAGGTGGTGGCGCTGGAGAACAACATGAAGACGCCGAAGTCATTCGGCAAGCCGCTGGGCGTGCTCAACGTAGGCATGACTTTCATCGTGTTGCTCTACGTGACTATTGGTGCCATTGGTTACGTGTTCTGCGTCTCTGAATGCAAGGACTCCATCACCCTTAACCTGCCTCAAGGAGCCTGGTCAGTATTTTCTTGATAACTAAATGTTTAGTTAGGTTTGTTACACTCTTTCATTTCCAATCTTAGTCTGTAACGAAATCAAAATATTTAGTATAAAAATATGTCAATTAAAAAGCCTTATTGCTACTGCTTGTGAATATGGTAGGATTGGTAGGTTAAAGTAGTGCGATCTACATGCCGTAGAAAATAATGTTAAATATAATTGTAAGTAAGTAATCAAAAATGTCAATACACAAAGCTTAGTGCCGTCACCGTGGCATAACGGTACCTACGTTTGACCAGGAAGTCCGTGTCATACATGCAGTAAACATAAAAGCCTTTGAGTTGGTACTTTTAGTCTAATCTATTAAGTATTTAATGAAGTCTTTAACTTTAAAACAAATATGCTTTCTGTACCCACCTGACTACGCATGTGTTTTAAAGCGATCTGTGCAAAGTAGACATACTTATAATACCGAGTCCCTTTTTCTTTCAAGCAGTCGTCAAAGGTTAATTAAGTCACCATGGGTAGGTAAAGTACCAACTAAACCATGGTCTAAACCGTCCCATTGGTTCATTAGCTCTCAAATTGGATAACGGGTAAGTAAGTTTGTTATTGTGAAGTCGTTAGACTATAAATGTTTGCTTACCTACAGCATTGCGTCCGTTTAGAATATCTGAAAACGTTATGCATTGTTCATATAAGTATACTTATTAAGCGGTGCATGTCAGGGCATTGGTAAAGACGAGCAGTTGTTTAGTTACTTAGTAAAACTGTTGCTTTACCATTACTACTTTAGCTAGCATGAATTTCACTAATGTCTAAGTTGAAGAGCTGTGTATTATGCGCCATTATATAAATTACTAATTATTAAGAATTGTTTGTATAGAATTATTGTATAGAATGCTACATTGGCCTAATATTTTTTTATAACGGAAGAGACAAGACAAAAAAAATTGCGGACAACAGATAATCACTACATGCATTACATTACTAAATTAAGTATTTTAGTCCTTTTAAATTACTTACCTATATTCATTTGAGCCATCCATATTGAAGTTTCATAATAAATATCTCAAGTATCACCCCCCTTACTCGAAAACGGAATTTGTTCCGTAGCTCCATCAAAATTAACAGCCCCCAATGATAAACACTTAAATAAAGCGTGTTTACAGGTTAGCAAGCAGCGTGCGAGGTATATTCGCGGTGGCCATTTTCATCAGCTACGCGCTGCAGTGCTACGTGCCGGTAGACGTGGTGTGGTCGGGCTACTTGCGCCCGCGCCTGCTACGCTCGCACGCTACGCAGGGGAAGCTCTTGATCTCTGAGTACGCCCTCAGGATCGCCCTGTGCCTTCTTACTTGTAAGTAGGAAGCGTGATACTGTTATTTTATGCTACCAGTCTGAGCTCTTATGATAATGGCTATTCGCTTTGTACAGTCAGCTGCAGAGAAAAAGTGTCCCCCGGTGTGGTTACCGCCGTTGCAGCTAACTGTACCTGGTGCACTTCTTTGTTTTTTTTGCCTGCTAAAAGAGTAGTCTCGTTTGTTTTATTAATATATTTTCTAATTATTAACATTTTTCACATCGTATCCAGTCTTCTGGGTTAACTCTGATACTTATAGGTAGCTACTTTATAGCTTTCGCTTATGACTTTATGTACTACATATTTGTTAATGTTATTTTTAGATTTTGGTTCTCTTTACTTTTCATTCCATGTGTACACTTGTTTCGTTCAAAGGTTGACTTGAAGGAATCGTTTAACTTCATGTGCTTTATGTGCAATTAAGAGTTTTACATACGTATAATCCGTTTATGTATGTGTATAGTCAGGGTAAGAAGAGATTCGTCACTTTTCGACCTTAACTCGTTGATATAGAGTCGAAAAGTGACGAACCTTTTCTTACCCCGACTATACTCTGGGAGCTTTAAATTAAATACATAAACAATGCTAAACTTGAGATGGCTGATATCAGCTAATCATATTATACTTAAGCTATCAGATTTTAGCGATAAAACGGGGTGGCTATTGTCTACCCTGACCTTTTTTTAAAGTACTCTCACTGTACCTATTGATTTGTGGTGGTTCAGAATATCATTCTATCGTATTAAGCAAATTCGATCTTATTGGTAGTAACATGTTCAAGATATCAGCACTTTTATGCAAACAAATATTCAGAATTTCAAGTGTTAATGTCTCCAAAGATTTAATTTAATTTAACTTTTATATGTACCTATAGGTTCAATTTGCTTAATTTGATAGCTTGTTATAAACTGCTCTATTATCCCTCTTAGTTTTGGCGTAGGTTTTAGGGACACTGTATAGGTAGATTTAAAAAAGTTTCACCTTAACGACGGAAGTTAAAATTTGTATAAAAGAATGTGACTCGAAAATTAACCATGTACAATTGTATTTCTAATTTTCGTGTCACAATGGATTTTTTTCCAGTCAGTCATTTAGTATGGCATGTCTGACTACGATGTAACATGGTCCAACTTTTTGGCCACGTGACATGATAGAACCGCCATGCTAACTGTAGTTGTTATGTTTGTGCAGTTGTATTCGCGGTGTCGGTCCCACGGCTGGGGCTGTTCATCTCTTTGTTCGGCGCGCTGTGCTTGTCTGCGTTGGGGATCTGCTTCCCGGCACTCATGGACATGTGCGTATCTTGGACGGAGTCAGCGGCCGGGCAAGGCGGTCTCCTGCGCCGCATTAAAGACTGGCTGCTCTTCCTCTTCGGGATCCTCGGCCTCGTCGTGGGCACCTACACAGCTCTGCTCGCGATCGTGCGCTCCTTCCAGACTGTGCCTGCAGTCCCTTCCACCTCCAACTAAAGTTCGTTCCGCAGTGAAAAATCAAAGTTGTGAACACTGGAATTACACGTTCAAACTATCTTACAGGCTGACTAAGGTTTGCTAATAGGCTGAGAGCTTTACCCTTCCTATCAGAACTTTTGTTAGCAATTGGATCATACACATTTTTTTGTTCGCGTCTCTCCTGTGGACATGGCAAAAGTTAAGGGTAAGCCAATATTTACCAGTCACATCTACATTATCGTGTGGGGCGCCTGGCCAACTTGCAGCCCATTTAAATAAATCTTAAGTTTACCGACTCGGAGTCGCTAATTTTATGTACACAGGATCTCTCCCGTTGACAACTTTTGTTTCTTACGGTGTGTATGTCCCAAATATCAGTTCCTTGGTGGCTTATTATACTTAAGAGTTAAATTTATATTCATGACAAATACCCAAATGAGTAGGCTTTAATAATTTCGCCATTTTTCTCTTTATATTAAAAAGTAAAATATTGATTAAAAAAATTGATGTAGGTAGTTTACGTTCTCGTGGCTTGTCTCATTGTTTACAGCTTTGATCTTTATCCCTAAAATTCTTAAATACTTGATTAAACATTGTATTGTGAATAGTGATGAGCACCCGCCACTGCAGCTAGGTTTTATTGTAAATACCCTACAGTTAAGTTAGACTTCTTTTAAGTATTGCAATAAAAATACTGTGATCCAACATGTTATTCATGACATAAGTATAAATTTGTATTGTACTGACAGGTATAAAACGCTTTGAGTAACTGCAGGTGGTTACCATCAAGGATTTGTAGTTTTGCTTTGGTTCAAATTAAGCTTAAAGCAAAATGTTACAAGTATAAGCATAATTTATTTTATGCATTGTGAAAAGTACCTATTACGAGAAGTTAACTTTGTAATTAGGAATTTTTAAATTACGTTCCATTAAGTGACTCGTTTTTTTTCATATTGTGTACAATATGATTGTATATTTTATCATTTTAAGATTAAAGCTTTGCCGAACACTTCGGGTGCGATGCGGCGTCCACGCGACTTGTGAGGTTTGATTTATAAACACGAAATTTGTATAAAATGCATTTAATGGTACAACTGGTCATTATTGGGATGCGTAGATACCGGACTGCACCTGAAATGCGACAAAACCTAATTTAGACTATTCGTTTAAATTTATAACCACTATACCTAACAAGTACCTAATTTAAGATCATTCATATTGTTTTCAAAGTCACGAACGGATTGAATGAGAGAATATAACGCACGTTTCAGAGGGTAGGGCCGCGAAGCGTTTCAACCGCGTGTCCGTCCACCACGCGTGATGCGGTGTGCGGTCGCAGAATTGCAATTGGTTTTAGTTTATGGACATCCTTAGATTTTGGTAGCACACGGGATACGGCGGTTGAAACGCTTCGCGGCCTCACCCTCACCCTAGAATGAAACTGACTCCAATTCGAATTAACTAGTCTCATTTCAAAAATAAACTCTGTGTTTAGTTTTGAAATGAGAATAATTCGGATTGAGTTAGTTTCATTCTAAACGTGCAATAAGTAGGAAAGTCGGTAAGTACCTATAATAAAAATTGTAAATTTTATAGGGATTGCTTTCAGGCAAGGACAAAATGATGTTCATTTACTTATTACTTATTGTCTTCGAAAATTGTATGATGATGAACCTACCCGGTATTTAAACTAAAAATAAAACTCGCCTTAAGACATTGCAACGAAAGTATTAATAATAAGGGGAACAAATCATACAACCAGTAAAGGGTTTTCTAAACGTTTAACTAAAGAGTGTCATTTATCCCTGCACTTAGTCAACATGATCCAGCTAATAGCTAATTAAATAGGCTTTCATGCAAAATAGCGATCCAATTTAAACTACTACAGACCAGTTTGGTGGTGCTATTGAATTATGGCAAGATATTTTAGTATTAAATTGTGAGTAAGTAGATAGTTGTAGTTAATAGGGCAAATGTAGCGATTAGAAACAAGCAAAGAGAAAGCGCTTTAGTTCACGAGATACGACCTCTCTGATAGAGTTAAGAATTATTCTCGCTTTATGACCAAAGTGACTCTTAGAACACGGACAAATTAAATATCAAGCCCCTAGACAACATAATATCTGTAGAAAACTTCACTATACTATTATTATAATAAGTTATTTTAATACTTAACTAGCGACCCGCCCCGGCTTCGCACGGGTAGTAAAGCATGTTACAAACCTTCCTTATGGATCACTTTATCTATTAAAAAAACCGCATCAAAATCCGTAGCTTTAAAGATCTAAACATACATATAGGGACAGACAGACAGACAGCGGGAAGCGACTACGTTTTATACTATGTAGTGATATATTCAGCTTCTCGACTAATTTTGACCTACACTCTAATGATGTGTTTTTATTGATTTTTAGGGTTCCGTATCTCAAAAGAAAAATCCAGAACCCTTATAGGATCACTTTGTTATCTGTCCATCCGTTTGTCTGTCAAGACCCTTTATCTCGGGAACGCGTGGAGATATCGAGTTGAAATTAAAACTATATAAGTATATACTCAGGGCTACAGTTTCTTGAAGATGTGAAAAAATCAAACTTCTAAGTTAACGTAAAAAATAGATACCTTCGGCCGTTTATTACGCTGCAAAAACGTATCACAACTCACAAGACGATGAATACGTATCAAGATTCACAAGGGAATCAAAATTCAAGGGTATTTCCCGTTGTCCTGTAATATTCATATACCTACATATTTATAGAACTATGAAATTTGGCAAGTAACTGTATTATTTATACTACAAGTTTAAAGAAAAATCGGAAAACTATACATTTGTATTTTGTAAGGGGTTCCAGGTAACCTATACGAAATGATCCTTCACTGCGTAAATTTAACTTAAAAGAAGAATACAATTGTTTACGGCGAAAATGATTTTGACATACCTACAAATATGTACGGAAACCTCGGTGGGCGAGTGTGACTCGTACTTGGCCGGTTTTTTTGATGGTTTGGTACACTCTTACTAGTATTGACACCCAGATTTTGACATACCTACAAATATGTACGGAAACCTCGGTGGGCGAGTGTGACTCGTACTTGGCCGGTTTTTTTGATGGTTTGGTACACTCTTACTAGTATTGACACCCAAAATCATTATTTACTTTAACCTATCAGCAACAAAAACAGTAGTCAAGTCATAGCCGATATAACAATACCTACACGTGCTCATTATTTTTTCATGTTCTCAAACATATAATCAAACGAGTAATAATTTGCAACTTGCTTGAAAAAATTTTTCTACAGAAGTTAAGAGGGTTTAGTCACTTTTCAGTACATTGGAGGTCAATTTTATTTCTCCAAATAGGTTGAGTTTGGGCAGCTAAAAAAATATGGGTCCGTTATTTTAGACTATATACTCTCTAACATATATCAAAATAAATAAAATCGGAGCCGGACAGTAGGGTACCTTTCCGTAAGCCATAAATATGTATTTAAAGATCAGACCAATACATACTTGGATGGAATGCTTTTGTACTTAGTACCTAGGAATACTATTTATTTCTCTGTAACTGATTGTAGGGACAGTCGCTACAGTTATTGGTTTATTTAAGCAATTTATTTAACGGCGATGCAACTTCAGGAAAGCTATTGTATTAGATGCTTTTTGCGCTATGTTATCATTTATACTATCTGTAAGTTAGCTGTAGATACTTTAACTTAAAAATAAATAAAACTCAATGTGAGCTTGTTACTCGAAAATATGTATTGTTATTGCAAATTTTTCTTTTACGATCAGTAGGATTTACACATTACCATAAGCATAGACTTAAATTGTCTAACCTTAACTTACTTAATTGACACTAAACAACATTGATTTCTTATATACCTGGATTATTTCAAAGGACTGCTCGTTTTTACATCTTCTGTAGTATCTAGTATTTTCAAGATAAGTACTTGTACACTGGAGTACGTGGATGTTATAATTTTAGCTCGAACTTTCAACGGCGAGCCTTAAGCTACCTAATCGTAACCTTCTATGAGCTAAGACCACGATTATAATCAATCACGCTTCCCGATTTCTGAGATGTTATCAAACTTAGCTTTTTTAAAAGTTTTTAATAATCCCTTGAACGGACATTAACGCTACTGTACCTACTTACACACTACTCTATCGTCTTTTTTGTAAATTGTATGAGTTTTTTAAAGGCTAAGTTTTCGATTGATCTCTTTGTTGTAAGCACTTTGTTTGGTGTAAATTTAATGCCTACCTACGTAACAAACATATAACTAACTGGAGGCGAAATCGGGTGAGTAAAGGATAATGAAAACTCACGGTTTGTGCAAGGTACTTATATCACGATTTATTACATAAAACACCGATTTAGGAAATATACCGTCAGCAGATCAAATCACTAGATTCGAGCCTTTGAGCTCAGTACATTACTCGTATGTCCAGCGATTAACATCATCTATGAGTACCGCAGTCCGCGACCGGGCGGCGACGCGCGCGGACGCCTTCGTAAATAAAAACAAAACATAAATACAACAATTAACGTTTATTTCAATCCATAGAACCATATAAATTACGGTCAAACAAAATACTACTCATACAAGTAAATCGATATGGTTTTATGTTGTTGCAAACAATAGGTAACAGACACCTACTTTAAATAAAGTAGCTTAAGTAGAGGAAGTTTTGATAGCACTATTATTAACAAATAAATAGAGTCAACAGAAGGGGTGCGAGTAGGGCCGGATATAGTTTGCAGCGAGCGGACCGGTCGGGCGCAGGCGCGGGCGAGTGGCGTCAGGCGGGAGCGGGAGCGGGAGCGGCGAGGCGGCGCGAGCGGCGCGGGCGGCCCTGCCCGATCCACTTCACATACACTACACTTCTCTTAGCTTAAGTTAAGTATAGCTAACCGTAATGTTCGTACATACAACTCCTCGTTATCACGACGCCTTGCGGCCGGTCCACACGACCGCCGCGCGTCCCGCTGCCGCGACTGCCGCTGCTTAGAGCCGGTGTCGTGTGGACCAGACTTACAACTATCAATTAACTATACCCATGTTACAATTTTCGAAGAAACATATGTAATAATATTATCATGTATGGATTTTACAATACCATATAACACATATTGCGTATGTCAATGTATATCATAACAAACAAGATGGAGTATCAAATGCCGCTCTGGGCGGCCGATTAACATTAGGTTCGTTACATATTATAATAATTATCATTTGATATGAAACAGTGCATTTCAAAAGTTCAACCGTCACACCTTTATAGAATCCCTCACTTGTAAACTTTTATAGAAAAAACATTTTATTGTTCTCGCTTTGTATCCATAAAATACTTTCAAATGCAACAACTTCTTAGTCTTAGTTTATAAACATTATTTTCTTCAATTCAATAAACATTCAATTGACTCATATATCAACGACAAAAACCTACAAAAATATATATTAACATTAGCACGAGTCAAATAGAGTGCGGGGGAACGTCAAAGGACGCTTTCAGTGCATTGGGAGGCGCGACAACCGCGGCCGCGAGGCGCGGCGCCGCGCGTCGTCCGTCGCGGGGCCTACCCATTAGATACGATAACGCAAGTCCGTTTACAACTAAAAAAATATAAACTTTCAAAAACGTTAACAACTACAGCCATAACAAAAATAGACTAATAACGACTATGCTACGGAATCTACGAACTACTTAAAACTATTCACTAAGTAAATTTGAAACGAAACTATAGTATTCGCTCACTACGTAAACGACAGATACGCATGTGATGCGGCAGAAGAGGCAAGGAGACGCGGGAGCGTCACCGTCGGGAGTTAATCTCAGGAGCGGTCCTACGAAGCGAGCCAGAGTGAGAAACCTGCGTGGGCGCGGCCCCGGACGCGGCGCGCGGACGGACGGTCGGAGCTGGCGGGGAGTGTACTTGCGGGCCGGAGTCCGAGGTCCGGGGCGCGGCCCGGGGCCGACTCTAGCCCCATTAAAACTACCTATATACAGACGCAGCCACTACATTTGCGCATGCGTACGCGAGCCACTTGAGCAAACTAGCGCGCGGCGGCCCGCAGCGGCGGCGCGGGCGCGGCGCGGCGGGCGGCGGCGCGCGCGGCCTATGCCGGATCAATATAAATATTCAACAACATTAACTTATTACAATAATCCGCATTCGGGTCGGAGAACACGACGCGGCGCACGCTCGGCACCTTACAACAAACACCCTTCAAAAATAACAATTTGCCATAAAATTTTGGTCCGTACGTCGTTGGCTAACCCTGTTGAGTGTCGGACCGAGTCCGAATGAAGGAATTAGAGACGACGATAGATCGGAGCGGAGCTCGAATGGGACTTTGGTTAACATTTAACTATTAAACTAACTAGGTAATCTTACGGTAACTGCAAAATCGTTTAATCCTACGTAACGTACAACATAGTCTAGTAGAGCGTGTTACAGTACAGAACCTTAGGTGGCCTGCCGATTCCTTACGTCATTGAATTGACATACACAATAAAATATAATTAAAAGAAAAATAAATTACGTTTTAAAATTGTGATCTTAGTTTTTGTGTTAACAGATGTCTTCATTTTCAATGATATTGCTTAAAATCCTTTCAGCATTCATAAAATTTTGGTGGGAAAGTGTCAAGAATTGACGTCCCAGACAGGCTAAACAAAGTGACAGGATGCGGAGACTGGCGCATCAGGAACATTGTAAGTAACAGTAGAGTGAGATTGGCCATAGCCTGCAGAGTTGAGAACTGAATGAAGCGTCGCAGGGTGAGAAGTGTCCGCAGCTGGTGCGGCGCGCGCGTCGGCCGAGAGCCCGCGACCTGCAATCAACCACACCCTTTAAATAATTAAAAAATCGGCCTGCGTGTACGTTATACATAAATAATTAAACCAATTAATAACTGTTTAACATTTAACAATTAACATAGGTTACTTGTCATTCCGGAAAAGACCAATATTCCGCGAGACGCAAAGTTGGAGATAATAGCTAGTTAAGAAAGGGAAAAATCACATTCTTGTGGAATACGGATGAACGTACCATTAAAGTAAAGGGTAGTAAGATTAAGTACAGAAGTCTTAAAAAATACTAGGCGGGTACCTACTTGTCTAGTGGCGTGTTTGTGCTATGCGGGAAGGTGCGGGCGAGAAGGGACAGCCGCCTATACATCCGCGTACTTAGATAGCTTCTCGCGCAGGATGTGATTTTCTTTCTTCAACAGCTCTACTTCTTGTCGTAGCCCCATATTCTGAAAAGTGATAATTTATATTAAAACAGCAGTAATATATCAGAAAGATTTTTATCTGAACTTGATATAGTCCAACTTGAATAAACTATCCACAACGACTGACAAATCATTTTTGCTTGTTGGTATCCCGGCTGGATTAAACAATGAGGTACTTATGCGAAGTCAATAGTCAATATGGTAAAAGCCAAGCATCTAACCTCCTTCTCCAGGTATCCGGCTCTTAGCGCGATTTGGTTCTCCTTCATGCGGCGCGCGTCGCGTGACCGCTTGGCAGCCATGTTGTTCTTCCGCCGGCGCGCCCAGTACTTGTCGTCTTTCAGGTCATCGGGTACGAACTGCCGACGACGCCGATATTGGGTTAGCACGTCGCTCCACATACTCAAACTACCCTTCACCCGCCAGTGAAACACAACAAAGATCGTCACAGAATAAATTTTTTGCCGAATGATGCGGCTTACTCATAAACCGTCCGTTCTCACAAGTTAGGACCACCAATTTAAGACGCACCACCCTGCACTGTGCCGTGTTTTGTTATGTATTCAATACAGAAATAGTTCGTGCGACGAGAAAAGCAATAAGTACTAAAAATATGTACATACATATGATTTATTTAAATAACAAATGCATCTTTTTCTATTACACCTCAATTGTTCGCTGTCCACCAAGGTGAGGAAAATGTAATGTTAATGGCAATTATTAGTGTTTGTCATGATTGGCGATGTTCACGTTTATAGATTTTATGCTTGCACTTTTATCCATTTTCTAAACCAGAGTAGACAGCGAGTTAAATTACGGTGGTCTTTGTTTCCGTAAATTAGCGTACTTTAGGATTAACCTAGGATAAGTTTTAATAAACCGCTGTCGGTACGACTTGCTTAAAAATGTTAACTCCCATTTGAATAATTTCAAGAGTCTATTGCACTCATTCTAATTATTTATACATACATCTCTAAAGTCGGGTTCTAAATTAACCGACCTCGTTTGAAAAATAAAAATGTTAGGTTACCATTTATGTCAAACTTAATAGTGATAGGTTAATATTGATTTAACTCGGTATACTTTTGTAAAGAGTAGAAAACGGACAACTGTGTGAGTAGAATTTTTCGAACCAAATTGTTGCTTTCATCCCAGTCTATATACGTCTCACTGTAGGGCACAGGCCTCCTCTCAAAATGAGAGGGATTCGGCCGTAGTTCCCACGCTGGCCCAAACTGTTGCCGTATTCAAACAATTTACTTACGTCAAAAATTCGGCACACCGCTATACAGAGTTTTTTTTTAATATCTGTGAGAAATAGCATCGCTTATACTGTGGCAACATTTGTGCATTTTGATTCGTCAAACTACACTGACGAGTAAACATAACTAGTCACTTTCCGTGCAAAGTTGTGTGAAAACTGACTCATTACATTTGCTTATCTGTTATCATAGTTCACCTAATTTTGGTAAAAATCTTGCTTGATGAATTGAGGTTTGATTTATGTTTAGGGTAAGTATTAACTAAAAAAAATATTCCAATCTTACTATGACTATAAGTTCTTGTAGGACAAGTTTTATATTTGTGATTTTTGTCCTTAAATGGACTACTTCCTGGGGAATAATAAGAACCAAATTTAATTTAACATTGAGTGGGTGGAATTAAAATAATAAGAAAGAGATATCGATGGTCTCACGAGTTTATAAAAAAACAAAATACAACAAATTGAGAACTGTTTTTTTAAATTAAGTATTCAAAAAAATTATAATTTTTCGGTCGAATAAATTTAATCTTCTTTTATGCCTGCTAAAAATATTTTATTTCTAGGGACATTTCGAAATGGCAAAATTTCATTTGCAAATTTTAAACTAAAATTTTGCATTTTTTTAAATCTAAAGAATGGACTTCCTTCATCTGAATTAAATAGGATGACTGTAACCGTGGAAATATATTAAAAATCCCAAGTGAAGTCCGTTATTAAAATTAAAAGCTTTCTATCTCGTAGACACATTTTCCTATCTTGTGCTGAAATTTAGACAGTGCATGTAACAAAGAGCTTAATGTAAATAAAATTTAAGTAGAGAAAGATTTAAATTTTAAGATTAAATAAATATGTACCACTATTTTCAGTTCAACAATTCATTGAAAAACTCAGTAGGTACCTAATTCTTGATCATTTATCTTTCACTTGTTCGTTGAAACACTATAAGTAAGTCTAATTAATTTCAAAACAACACAATATCGTAATTCTACTATTACCTCTCTTGAACACATAATCAAGATACTCTCACGAAAATGATCCGGCGTAATTTAAAAAGGGTCCTGTAACATTTACACCTTGTATTAGAATAAATAGTATATTTTACGTAAATCTCTACAGTCATAGTAGATACATCAAATAATAATTTTACAAAAGTGTAATTAGTTTTCAATAGGCAATTGTCAAATGAGAGTAAGCGACATTATTCAGCAGTGCTTTTTAGAAACGGATAGAAGTCATGTCGGGTTAGGATTATTTTAAATTAATAAAAATTATGGAATAATTTACACCAATTGCCATAGTCCCAAACTAAGGAAAGCTTTTACTATAGGTACTAGACAACGGATATAGTAGTTCCATTCACATAATAGATAAATACATACTTAAATATATTAATTTATCTAGTCGACACGATTTATTATACAAATGTAAGCTCCTAACGAAACCCGGACTTCTAGTTTCATAGACAGGGCTACTAAACCTTGACTAGGCTATCCAGTTATCAATTAACGATAATCTTTTGTCAATCTTTATTTTGAATGTGTTTAAGTAAAAACGATAACTGCTTTACAAATTGAGTAGTAATTCGAATCAATACTTACAAGTTGATATAGCATAGAGCATTTTTAACGAGATATTGCTTTAAAACTTTTTATTAGTGCAATCAAAAAAATACCACTTACTTACTTACATCTTATTATAGATAGAAAAGGAAATGCAAGCAGAAAAACTTGAATTTCAATAGTTGCTTATTCTAAAAATGCAAAAATGTAGACGGTTTTTTCATTAGGTGGACATTACACTAAAATAAAACGCCCACTTGGCTAACTGAAAATACTAAAAAAGGGACAAAAGATACTTTACTTCAATGTTAAGAATTACAAAATACAACTTATGGTATGAATATTAATCACCATTCGGATATGTACAATTTATTTTTAACTTTTATAATGTTGACTGTACCTATTTATTTATTAATAATTACTTCGCCATTGATTATTTTCCCTTAAGTAAGATTAACTATTTCGTCCTCTATTGCAAGGAATGTATCGAATTACCATTCAACCTGTACTATTTAAAAAAAAGATGAGATAATCGGATGCTTCTTTGCCTATGATTTTTCAGGTAAGTAGCAAAATATAACTACTAAATACAAAAAAATAGTGTTACAGTTACTTTAATAATTTATTAAGATTATTATTAGACTATTTGGAAAACTATTTTTTTATTACAATCTCAGACTGTTCATAAGTTTTTACGGGGCAAAGTGAACTTAAGGCATAAAAGCATCCGAGTACTACTGCTTAACAGTATATACACAGTATAACAACGCTAGCTACAAAAAACGCCAACCCCGTCACACACAATGTCCCTCATGCAAAACTGTGTTAGTCTAAATACTGCTTGGTAAAGCGTTAGTGCATTTCCATGCTGTGTTCGTGTGTGTATACCTGCAGTGCGCAGTAGCGGATTAACAATTTTGGGGGGCCAGGGTCAGTCCCTCATACAACTGGATCTTAGAAAGCTAGCTTGATCTAGGCTAGTATGTATAGACTTACTTTTAGAAGAAATTTAAGTTAATGCGAATGTGAGGAATCCAGTACCAGACATTCAGTCAGGGAAAACAAGTCAGGGGGGAAAACTAAGGTACCAAAGTAAGGAGATGGAATTTTATAAAAGAAGTGGCTCACCCAATCCCGAAGCTCTGACGGGAAGTGGGAAGATCAAGTCGGGCTTTTCATTTGTTTAGACCAAGGTGTTTAACTTTGCCAGTTAACGTAGGCTAAATAGAAAACGTTAGAACTAACCAGCATCGATGGAGAGGGAGGGACAAAATGAAAAATACGGAGATCCGCAGAAGAATAATGCAACAAATATAAATCAATATAACAATTTTCCTGCTGAACATTATCTGGATTCGATTAGTTTAAGTACTTGCTTTAATATCTGTAGGTATAACTGCAAATTTGACCCACCAACATTAATTTTGTTCTGCTTGTGTATCGCATAAAGGTGAAATTATTTGTAAGTATTTCTGTTATGTTAGTGTATGTGTGTTGCGTGTGACGCCGCTCCCCGCAGGCAGCATGCGGCTAGGAATGATCAGCGCACTAACTTCATTTACCTGTTTCCGGGACTTCTTGATCATGGGCTGCGGCTTGAGCTCCTCGTCGGAGAAGGCGCGCGTCCGGGGGTCGAAGTCCCGGCCCGACGACGCCATTGAAAATGCTGTAATGCGATAGTAATCGACACTGTGAATACATTTTCCGAACGTTCTTTAAAAATCTAATCAAAATAAATAAATAAATACCTACAGAACAGTAAATAGTAAATAATCTTCTAACAAAGGAACCCATGTGTGCTCGCTTTATACGTACATGCCATAAGAAATGCATTGATTGGCACATTATTTCTCATTCCCTGATATTTACTTGTGGAGTGTACGTACAAAGTGCATGGTGTACCTCTGTTTGAAATGGTTTACCATTGTTTATTACTTTGGTTTCGTGTATATTTAGGGATCGATACACCATGAAATGCGTGAGGTGTATACTAACTGGAGTCGGCGGGCGAGAGCGGCGGGTTGATGGTGTCCGGACTCATACAGTCGGAGGGCGAAGGCGAGCGCTCGCGCTTGGTGACGGGAGCCTGCAGGCCGAGCGCCAGCCCCGCGCCCGGCCCAAACGCGGAGCCGCCGAGGTGCGCGCCGCCCAGCGCCTCTCCTTGCATTCCATTCTCCGACAGGAACTCGTCTAGGTCCACGTACTGCAACACCATATAGCACATACGTCACGCGCCGTGCCATGCATGGCGCGCCTCGCGCACTTGACAACGCACAGCAATACAGTCGCAACCAATAATTTAGCACTAACATTTTATCATTCATCAAACAATCGCATGAATGCAAGTCGCTAGTGGCAAAATTTAATAAACGCTTAACCTAAATTTACAAATAAAGGTAACAGAAGGCATTCAAGCAAGTGTGAAGGAATAGGACAGAGGGGTGTGAGCAGGAAAGCGACTCTAGTACCTAGTGCGAGCGGCAGCGACCAGGAAGCTGGTGAGAGACGTACACAACACGCAACACGCAATAGGTATTAAAGTTGCGATTACTGACTTCCTGTACCTTGAGATCGGGATCGTAGGGCAGTGTCTTGTCCCACAAGTTGGGCCCCAAGAAGGCGGCCTGTGCCTCCCATAGTTCACTGTCATCTTTTTTGTCTTCGAGCGTGTCTTTACTGTTCACCGATTTGCCTGTAACAACAAAGACGTAGGCCGGTCACTGGTGAGCCCGGCGTCGCGTACCTCTCCTTCCATACCGCTCATGCGAGATGTAATACTAGGCAACGCCTGCGCCGGTTCAAGCCCGAAACCGAGCAAAACGGTTACCAGCACCAACCTCATATTATGGTAATTTAGAGTGGTCCATGCTTTACCAGATTTATTGGAAAAGGTGGACATGCACAATAGGGTGCCCGGGCAGCCCGTGGCGGTACAGAATGAGCGGGCGACGCCGGCGTAGACAGTTAACTAGTATTACTACCAACGCGGGCATTCAACAATTGTCACATAGGAAATCAAAGAAAACCATGTACTAATAAATTTAAAAAAAATTGCTTTATATTTACAGTATATGCACATAAATTGTATAATCGCAATGCACTAATTTCGAGCAAGAAATAATAAAATCGCGTTAGCCAAAATTGTTATTATTCAAAATGCATGTTAATAGATTGTAACATCATTAGATAAACACTGGATTTAAAACATAGTGTAACTAAATAATGTACAAATTCTTAAAGTATATACCACAAATACAGCCTATGCGATCTTTTGTATTTATAGTGTCAAAAAGGGATCCGATACGGGACTTTCAAGCAAAGGGAAAACATAGATAGATAACTAAAACTTAACCACCAGAGCAAATATAGGCTAACCTTCGCAAGGGACATCTCGATATAATATCCGACTCGCGACCATTTACAGTGCTACCGACAGCTAGCACGTAGGTACCTATCGCGTTGGCTTCAGACTGTCACAGTCGTCACACCACCGATTTGTTCATTATTTAAAAAAAATGAAAACATTGTATACGGTATGATTGAAAGAAATAAATTTTAAATCTCATAACTACAATATTTGCGTTGGATTTGATCATTGATTAATTTAATTATATCGGTTGCTTATAAGTACTCATTCATTGCTTAGTTAATTAGAGATTTTACAGATACACACACGCACACACAGTTGATTGCCTTTCGATTACTCTTGCTGCTTTAGAGACGTATGAAGAAGATATTTGTTAAATCCAAGTAATTGATAATTTACAAACTTTCAGAGTTAAAATTGTATGTGCAACATAACACGTCTATTTTGGAGTAATTTTTATTTATTTCGATGGACAACGTAAGCTGTCAAGTGCAGAACGGGCATCAGCTGATCATTCAGATTTGGCCCTACGTTTTTTAAATTATGCTTTCAGGGAGAACCAGACGTCAGCACGAATGACGAGGGCTGACGGAGGGTGGTGGTCACAAGGCGGCGCACGTGCGCGGAGGCTAGCGCGGGGGTTGCCACGTGACACTGGCACGCGGCCAGCCGCTATAACACCTCCACTCGCTTGCAGATTTATATAAGTCAGACCTTACACTTCCCACCTAAATTACGAGTAAAACATTAATTGCAAACACCTGTACAACTGACTTGGGCCGCGTACACTATCATTATTCCGAGTGATGCACAGTATTCAATAAAGTCGTCACACTATTTTATTGTTTTGAGTGAATGAAGTGAAGTGAATGAAGGTTACTTCAAAATTGTAATACCAATTGCTACTAATAATGGGCGTCAGTGACCAATAAGTGACTTTATTTTTTCTTGTCTATCCCATGATGTAACGCCGTGTACGGTTAGAGAAATCTTTTAAAAATTTAAAATCATAGCAAAAAATTTCTTACGATTCAAAAAGTTTGTGTGTGTGCTTTAAAGTGTAGTGTGTCAGAAAATTGGTTTTACATGTCAAATTCAACGAAACTGAAAGGAAAATAACAAAGTTATGTAGACATTGCAAGTCAGTCACTAATACTTGATCAGAACTTAATATACGAGTACATGAAAAAAACAATTTGTAATCAATCACCAATTGCACCTGTTTTACTATTTCTTTTTTTTTATCTTAGTAAATATTAAGAGGTTTGTTTGTAAAAAAAAATGTTGTTTATTTTAACGACCGCCTTAGCCTAGTTGGTAGTGACCCTGCCTACGAAGCAAGAGGTTCTGGGTTCGAATCCCGGTAAGGGCATTTATTTGTGTGATGAGCACGAATATTTGTTCCTTAGTTATGGATGTTTTCTATGTATTTAAGTATTTATTTATCTATATAAGTATGTTTATCGTCGTCTAGTACCCATATTACAAGCTTTGCTTAGTTTGGGACTAGGTCGATTTGTGTAAGATTGTCCCCTAATATTTATTTATTTTATTTTATTTAATTACTAGTACTATACCTACCCTCGTGGAAGCCGGGGCGGGCAGCTAGTATTGAATATTTATGGTATATAACACGGAACCCTAAACTGCGCGTGGCGTAACGTGCATTTAGCCAGTTTCCTTTTTTTACTTTAATGCGATTAAATCATCTTCAGTGAATAGTAATGATTAGAATAATATTAATGAATATTGCTTTAGTGGATTCAGTGACATGGATTCTGTGACGAGAGAATTAAACGTGAGTTTTTACTACAAAAATGTATTACGATACAGTCATTGCTGTTAAAAGATGGGCAGGTTCGATGTCAGTACGAGTCTCATTGACGTCATTGTATAACTGATTACGATATCGCAATTGTCATAACTTTACTTCATGTTATATAGGACACAATAGTTGTAATAAAAACTAAAATAAAAATAAAAAAATAAATATTAGGGGACAACTAACATTTTTATAAATAAAAAGATCCGATATACTCTATCAATACTCGTATTATCATGATAGTTTTGAAATTTCAGATATGGTTATTCTAATATTTTTAATTCCTATGGTCAATTAAATCCTTAGTACTAACACTGTGTTGTAGCTATATGCGCTATTACAATGCGATAAAGGAGAGGCAGTTTTCTTTTGATAAACGAAATTGATTGTTTATATTTAAACGCAATCTGAAATATGTAAAATTGTACAATCCATTCAAAATATAATGGTCCAGTCGTTATTATTGCGTTAGCAAGCAGTGTGATACAAAACCAATGTCTCTAACATTTTACTTTAAAAGAGAGACACTACAAATTATATATATATTTAGTGATTTATTATGTATTAACGTATTAGTCTTATTTTATTCGCCTATATATATTATTTTTATTTCATATATACACTATTACGTATTCAAAAAATATACTAAAAAAAGCGATCGTGTAGACGAGACAGATTAAAAATGAAAGGTTTATTGAATACCGCCACACATTGGTACACAGGAAATCTATATGTAGTTGTAGGTATACCTAAAGTGGCGATTGTAAGAGTGTGCGGACCGTAGTGGGACCGGAGGGCTGGTCCAAGGTAAGCGGCTCTGCATTAACATAGCGTGTCTTCTCTGCTCATTAATTAAATAATTACTTATCTATCACTTGCAGTTATCGGTAACTACCTACATTGAGAACGAAACAAAAAAAAACAGCACGTTTATTCTGTATGTCTTATAGTTAACAACGGGCTCTCTTTTGCATGTGTTTTCTTCATGCCTACTTTTCATCATGTTCAGGCTTCTTGAGGTTAAGTAGCCACTCTTATGCTTTGTGCAACTCTGGTTGCCAATTCATTTATTTATTTCAATCAAATTTATTCCTTAAAACAATAATGACATTGTTTGAAATTTATCAGTAAATGACAGTAAATGCAAAAAAGCAGCTTAGTGGGTAATGTGCTCAAATATAGTGACGAACAATAATAATGGGTCACTTTTCATACATATGTGACCTGTTATTTTCGCTCGTCAGTATATATATCAGTATATAATAATTATTATTATGCGGCCAAATATAATTCTGTTATTTTTAGCATTAGCTACATGACTACATCGTATTTTGATGACATTGATCAAAAGTTATTTCCATTAACATGACAAACCACCATCAGACTGTTAATGAAATGTAGGTACCTAATATGTGAATAGAATATCGTCTCTAGTTCAAGGTTATACTAAGATTGATATAAACTCATTAACTGATATTAATGTATTAGCAAAAGCAAATAGACTTGACATAGAAACCCATTCAACAGCATAATACACAGCAACAATGCCGACTCTTGTGGTAATACGACTGGTGTGGGAAAAAATACTCAATGTATGAATACGGAATACTATTATCAGATAATACTACTTACATTGCATTAATTATTAAATATACCTAGCTATAAAATTAAAGTAGGATTACAATAATTATTAATATTTATACAAGTTTTCTTATAATAACGCTGAAACCATGGATTCCTAACACAGATCATTACGAAGGTTTTTACGTCTAGTAAAATAACGAAACGTGTCTGTTCCGAACATAAACAATGAAGTTGGTGTCGAGACGTCAACAGAGTCTAAGTAACACAATAACGATCGTGGGAGTCGCAAGACACGCGATCGATCGACGCGCGCGCAGGTTTCCTCGAGAAAAACCGCGGCGGTGCAGCGGAACGGAGGCGCGGGCGGGCGGCGGGGTGCGGAAGCGGGAAGTGAACTAAACTAACCCAGTTGTCGGTGTTACGCGCGCGCAGCCCCGGCACGCTCCACTCATGCGCAGAACATACACCTCACACCCCACTCACTTGTTGCACAATAAAAGATGAATTTCTCCATCCGGTTGATTAGCCACATGTATTAAAAATACCAATCAGCAATTTCGAATGCTAGGTTTAAATGTGCTTCACAATTAAGGAAAATTCAAGAAAAGCAGTGCCTTACATAATTTTTGGAATTATTTTGTCCGAAGGTTGTGTTTAGTTTTTAGTTCATGTTCTCCAGGTGAAACTAAAAATATTTTGCAAAACCCTTAGTATGAGCTACTCGATATGCTAGATTACGAGTAAGTTTGGATTATTTAGTAAATTTCCTGAATATTAAATTCAGTATCATTATTTTATAGGTAATATACGAAACGTTCATTCGTCCAAGCATTATAGGAATTAGGAAAAAACGGGAACAGCGAAAGTTTTTCTTTGCTTGGTTTATTATTCAGTTTTTTAACAACAACAATTATATTCAACTAGCTGGCCACTTATTATACATTTAAGTACATATTAGGCAAAAAAAGTGCCCTTTGGACATGCCCCCTAAACTTAAAACATGTTCGCATAATAATTCTTATTTCTGTCTTTATTCAGTTGGGTTATTTAATTAAATACCGACAGAAATATATCAGAATTGAAACAAAGCTTCAAGCTTTTAACAGCGACCATGGCACCGAAAATGTCGACTACTCTCACTTTCATCGTCAGTCAGTCAGGAGAAAGCTTAAACGAAGCAACGCCGTTTGGGCATGCTGGCAATAAATAATACCGTCGTAACCTTTTATATGTGTATCTAAATTTTGAGAAAATTATTTATGGGCATGGCATTATTTAGCAGTACTTAAATATAAACAAAGGGGCAAGGACAAAAATGACGTTACTTATACCATTTGACGACTAAGAAGCCTATTTATTAGTGTTTTTGAGTGATTCCCATTTTCCAACCTAGCAATCAAACCCAGGATATTGGGAACTCACAGTGCTTATCTTCCAACCTACCTCGGGTTGGATAGTGGAAATATAATTGATTATTATTTTTTCTTCCCATTTTCCATTTTTTTATAATTAATAATGAATACATCCGTATACACACTTTTTTTAGCTTACGACGATCAATTTTATTGTAGTAAGTTGTTCTTGTGTCATTTTAAAGACATACATAGATAGCACTTGCCTACCTATACAAAGTTTACGCGAAATTATCACATTGATATATGTAGGTACGAGTTTTACAGTTAATAGTATTGAATAATTAGTAATCTAACTCGGTGTAATAATTTGATCGTCCTTCCGGTTTCCATGGCTGGTAGAGAAAGTGTTGGCCGAATCGTTAGCAAGCATGTTCCGCGACGAGGCCCGGCCGGCGGTGGCGATGACGGCGGTGACGTGATCACTCTCACTTTCCTGAGAAGCGAGTACTAGAAAGTGACGCGACCGCCTCCGAAATACGTTGCGCATTAATCAGCAATATAGATATAATTACGTTGAAACACAAAAATAAATATATTCATATTATTATCACCATACAAAACAATGCATTCATTTTAAAATATAAAGTCTAACCGCTGTAGACATTCTGGAAGTATTATTCAGAAGATAAGTGGTGCAATCTTTTTTATTTACAAGAAAGGATTATTACATTGTCCGTATATTTTCCCCTGCTGAAGTGAAGAAATTGCGTATTATCGTAATCGTGCGCGGCCATCCCCGTGAGGGTGATGACGTGCTGGTGGCGGTGGCGTTAGATATACAACGCGATCGGAATGCTGCGCGTCGCAGGTGAAAAGCCGAGTTACGTAACTTTACTTCCTACTCGGGAAATATAGGTGAGGAGTGTTGAGGGGAAGGCGGGGTGGGGGGAGTGGGAAGTAGCCGCTGCTCTTGCGCAACGGAGAAAGCAAGCGTTTTCCGGCGGCGCGCGATCATTTTCGTAAACGTGTGAATTGAGCGAAAGTGAACGAGAAAGTAGAAGCCTTGACGCTCGTCGCAGCATGGCCATTACTAACAACGGATTATGTGATGTGAATCCTTTTAGGATCTGTGATAAAGAAAATAAGTTTAATATTTATTGGATGTGTATTTGACTATTTTCACATAGCCTACTATCTTTTTGGTTTTGAACTGTTTAGGGTTATTTCACACCAAGACACGACGTGCCATTGAGGTAATAGATACGTCAACGAGTACTCATCTGATGAATTCACTCAATAAAATATGGTCGCATATCGGTGTGAGCTGAACCTTTGTGGCTAAGCCCAGCCATTTAAAATAGCTTTAATGTTTCTATCCTGATGTGTAAAAATATCAGTCAAGTAAGACTTCTACTTAGTAGGCGTAGTTACGAATACTGCACTTATATATATGTATATTCATTGGTTATTACATTAGCATAGTGTTGGCATGAAGGTAAACTAAGTAATCGCCAGTCGCTGTCCGGCTACATTGTTTTTACGCATTAAGCCGTTCTAAGCTAGAAGAAGCCAAATGAGTGGCAACCATGTGCCGCTTAGCGAAAAAAGGTCATAACAACTTGAATTTCTATTATACCTACTAAGCCTGATGATTTTAAAAATTACGTATTTCTCAGAATCGAATAAATATTAGAATTTATTGTAGTGTGTAGCGTAATATAAGAACATAAGAACCTCACGTTTCATTCCTTATCACTCGAGTCACGTTTGCGAACTATCGGTCCATTATAGTTTCTATCGCTAATCAGACAAAACGTCCACCTGCTGTGTAGGTTTAACTGAACATACACGGAAAACCAGTATTTCGTTCGGCATATACATATTTGTTCAGATTCACTAATCTTAAGTCCGAAATTCGATGACCAAATAACATTATAAACAGAGCTCCGGCTTTTAGTTGCTAGGTTTATATTAAGAATAATTACGATGAATTTAGCATGTATGTAAGTTGTCTAGGAGTGTTAATCGAAATAAAATATTTACTGGTTCACATTCCATACTTCAAAAGTACCAGTGCCTGTTTTAAACTTTTAAGTATAACTTTATCGGTTATTCTTAATTAATTCACAGATTAACCGAAAAGCCTACTTATTTTCAAATTTCTGATTATGCTTGATTAACTTGTTGAATACAAGCAATTATGTTGTGTAGATACGAATACACGCAGCGCAACTTAATTCAGAACAGGCTACCAAATATCAATTTATCTCCGTCATTTGGAGAGCATTTTGCAGCTTACGGACATAACTACTCAAAAGAAAACAGCGGCCAATTTGAATTTAATTCGGCGGTGGATTTAATTATATAAAACCTATAATTTTTTGCTTTACATATTTGTCTTTTAATGTCCTGATCTATTCTTTTACGTATACAGAGTTCGAGTTCAAAACAGAAATAACCATGGAGTGAATATTCGTATTAGTATGCTGAATTAATGATATTTTTAAACAAAAAAGAAACATGTTTCTCTAACTTCATGCTAAATTCCCAACATGGAAACCAAAATAATAAGCAATTCAGTAATTCAGTTCAATTAAACCCAAATATCGCCTCTCTACCTTTTGAGTATCGTAAATAGCATGCCATTAGATACGTCAGATAGCAGGAAAGGGGACAATACGTCTCAATGGAATCAAACGATATTCATAAAAGAAGATATACTTAAGACAATGATCTCCAAAAGCTTGAATTAGGTATATTTTTGAATTTGACACAGATTTTGTCCATTCCAGTTTATAACTGACTATTTCATGATAGATTAGTAATTAATTCCTTTATTTTCACAACATTTCTTTAATCTTTGTTATGGTTTCTAGCGCGGTAGGTACAATACAAGTAATTCTCCACAAAGACTATAATGTTTGACTTCTGGTTTTAAATATCTAGCAGCTATACTAAGCGAAACAAGTTTTAATATATCTCCCCAAAAGTTGCTACGGAAATGAGATGCTGAATATTTATTTATGCCTTAAAGATTGAAAGTAGTGGTGTCACTATCAAAATAATATAGGCACACTACGTCAGTGAAAAGTAAAAGTCGGAAGGTGCTATGCGCGGCTTGAGCGGCGGCGGGGTCGCGGGCTGGCGGGGCGCGGGGCGGGAGGGGCAATGCGGAAGCATGCCGGAAGATTGCTTTTACTCTCCCTCGGCGCAGACTGCGCCTGCGCCGACCAAACCTAGTCTTGCCTCTATTTAGCTGACATGAAACATTTATATTTGAAACATACATACAAGAACACGGTGCGAAGCCTGTATTATTAACAAACAAGCTTATGAGATGCACAGCTTGAAAGTTTTTTCACAAATGGGAAAGATCTGGAAAAAGATAGAATTTTAGACTCCTATTAAAAAAACGGGAGCTACCCTAGTCCGTAATGTCACGTCATCGAGTCTACCTTTCATAAAAGTTAGTGTTATTTTTGATGTTAAATTATAATAATAATAATAATATCTAGTTAATTTTTAGACAATAATTAGTACAAGACATCAGATTACTCAAGCACCTACCTATCGGATGATCTATCTTAATTACTTAAGGCTCTTCAAGGCTACAGTGAAAAGGCTGTTACTGAATCGGTAAGATACACCTTTGTCCTCATCTACACTTTCCATCAGGTGAGACAGGGGTCAATCACAGGTCTGTTTTATTTATAAAATATGTAATCTTACAGTTTCATATCCATCGTGTCTAATAATAATTACGTTTGAGTCTTACGATGATTATCTTTTTGAAATGTAATAGATAGAATACCTGAATAGCTAGAATTCTCTATATACTTGTGTCATATTTTTTTTATGTTCGCATCTCTCTTGTGAACACGACAAAAGTAAATTTAAGGGTAAATCTTAAGTTTGCTGACTCGGAGTCGCTAATTATAAGCCCACAGGAGAGATACCTCTTGTTTCTTTCGCTGTGTCTGACCCATTTATAAGAATAACTATTGCCGCAGTACGGTGAGAGCAAG
Organism: Archips crataeganus; assembly: GCA_947859365.1. NCBI lineage: Eukaryota > Metazoa > Arthropoda > Insecta > Lepidoptera > Tortricidae > Archips > Archips crataeganus. The sequence continues at coordinate 24,018,922 of OX402045.1, read as the reverse complement.
AACTAACTAGAAAAAGCATGTAGGTATGCTTTGTCTTATGAGAGCGATGCCACGGGTAAAGTCTTGCAGATTTTGCGGAAATATTGCACTTGACAACATTATATCTGATGCCTGACTGGTGCTGTCAATAGGCATAATATAACAACGATTACCTAATGCATAAATATTATAGTAAAGCATCTACTCTAATCTGTAAGCATAACTATAAAGCGTTCTCAGCGCAGGGCTTGAGAAGCAAGGTGCGGGGCAGCCAAGCGCGATTATTTCTCGTCTTGAGATTTCATTGTTGAGTTAAAAAGTAAAAGTGGTTGCGCTGTGCCCACGCGCACCGCACACGGAAGAAAGCACGCGGCGGGGGAAGCCCGGCGGCGGCGGCGAGCGGGCGGAATGGGGGACGAAGAGAAAGTTGCGAAAAGGTCGCCACTTTTGCCCAAATATTCCGAGTGAAAGTGCGTGCAGGTATGGTCGATTTGATGGAAAAAAGTTTGCGAAACGAGCAACACTCGGCGAGAACACTATTGCTACAAAAGAGTGAAAGGTACAAAGCAACCCTGCATAAGAATTAGTTAATTTGAAAGCATGACAAAGTATTTTAAAGTTTATAACGGGACATAAATGTATCTCTACTTGGTCTTGGTATGTTCAGTAGCTTGTTGTATCTGGTAATTCATTGTTCAGAAAAACACTAACTTGTATTATACCTACATAATCTCATTTAAAAAAGTCTAGCCAATGACAGCTTGTGATCCATTACCCATTGAGTTTCACACACTAAAACGATAACAAGATGAGTTCTGGAGCATTTGTATACGAAAGTTACAAAAGTATTCAACTATTGGTAAGTGGTTGGTGGTGGTAAGTCTAAGTGCAAGCAACTGGCTAAGTGCAAGTGGGACGACCAGGGCTTTCATACTAACTACCATATAGAAAAAAAAGAAACGTTTATTTTATTGGGACTCCCTTTAACTTTTAACTCAATTTTATTAGGGTTCGGTACTTCAAAAGACAAAATGGAACCTTACAGATCACTTTGCTGTCCTTATGTGTGTCTATCCAAAAAATAAATCGAGAATACATGAAGATGTAAGATGACATTTTGTTTTATTTTAGTTAATTCTTTTTTAAATAAGCCCTAGTATTCTAATCCGAATCATGCTTAGCCGATTTTTTATTACGTAATTTCTCGTCATATTCATTATAATTATAATACAAACTCTGTGAAATCTTTAAGTGTCCATATCTACGAGTATTAGTTCAAAAAACAAAGTACGGAACCCTAAAAACTTTGTCCAAGTTAACAAACGAACGAGAACTTGATAATTTTATGCATTTCTGTGACTAAAATATATTCCCTTAATTTCATATTTTAAATTATTTAATTATTTAATCACATTGATGTACCTAAGTTCATGGGTAGACGATCGAATGTTTGTGCTCTGCATCGGACAAGTTATTACGCGCACCCGCACCTCTCGTCACTGGCTAATTTCTCTATGATATAACCACGCGCACATGTCGCTCATGTAATAATGTCAACAAAGCAGCAATGCCAAGTTCAGTGTCCAATTGATGCAGTTTGCGTACCGCATCTCGCGAGCGCAGTATAAGCTAAGTATTATGTATCCTCATTTGAACTATTATTTGCAGTGATCTTATAGTTAAAACAGTAACTGGATCTCTCTCTATTGGATGAGAAATTGTCTTACAAATTTGCATTCTTTGCTACCATTTAACTATGTATAACAGTTAGTGTATTTGAGAAGAAAATAGGACATAACTTGCCCTGAGTTTCAAGATAGCGATAAAAATCTTACACCCACACTTTCTTTTTGGCCAATTTTGATACTGGCACGACAGTCTCTACATGCCTTTCACCCTTTTAAAACAGATCCGGTCAGAGAAGCACAGTTATCAATATCGAGATTTATATCCTGGCTCCCATATTCGAGAACCATTTACATTTCTCCAATATGTAAATTAATAAACATAAACACAAATTGTTTATTCTGTTTTATTACTGGTAAAAATGTCTACCGTCTATTTGTTTGGTGTATATGTACATACTTCACGGCAACAAAGCTCTTTCCGAAAGCGCAGGTTATGATGATAATAATAAGTATGATAAGATTTAGTCTCCAACAGGCCCTTACCTAGGTAAGGGCCCGCCGTCTGGACTTCCACAAACAGCGGTTCAGCGTAATATCGGATCTGATTCTTACAATACAATACAATGACTCTTTATTGTCCACCACAAAGAAAACAATACAGAAAAACAAGTACATGAAACAAAATATAAGGTAAGCAATAGTAGTATCTTTAAAAGTGTTTCAACGATTTTTGTTAGGGTGTTTTGTATTTGCTTAGGTTCTGTAGTCTACTTAGTATGTTGCATTTTATCTCCCTTTGGAAAAACGTATCTAAGTTAGACTTTACATCAGACAACTGGATAGCCCAGTGGTTAGAGAATTAGGACTACGAAGCTTGAGGTTAGAGCTCGATCGCCGGTCGGGACAGGTATTATGTATAAAATATGAATGTTTGTTATCTAGTTTTAGGCACCTATTTAGTATGTAATTTAATAAGTATGTTTAAGCGTTGCCCAGTATCCATAACACAAGTTTAGCTTACTTCGGCACTGGGGCAATTGGTATTAAGTGTCTCGTAATATTATTATTACCAGCCAGTAAATCAATGTTCATGATCTAGGGGTTAGAATGCCCCTTCGAAAGATTCAACCTCCAATTTCTACTCTTGAATGGAAAGACTATTAACTCTCAGGTTTTTTAAGGATTCATTTGCTTTCTGGCTTTGGTTATAATGATGACATTATCATATCTGCTGGAAGACCTCCACTGCTGGTCAGGAAATGCGATTTCCTCAGTTATCTCCTATACGATCGATTTTATGCTAAATGTAGACCTAGTCTAAGCAAATATATTATGTCCTTAAGGGCCACTTGAACAGTTCAGGGTTAAAAAATTAAATCGGTAACCCTGGGTTAAGAATGACAGTTCCATACATTTTGACAATGGTTAACCCTGGGTTAGCAGTTAACTCAGAGTTAAGTCGCTAACCCAGGTCCGCGCAAGCCGGCTTAAGTAAGTCAACTTTAATTACGGGAAAACGGATGCCATGAATATTACAAGAAGCTGACAGTCGAAAAACACTATATTAAATTAGACTAAGATGCTACTAATACCTATACGTTTGTCATAAAAAGTTACTTGTAATGTAACTCCGCAATAGACAAAAATAGTAGGCAGTACTTTTATATCAAACTAGCTGATGCCCGGATCTTCACCTTCCGCTTAAGTACATTAAAACGTGTGCCCGTGGGATACGTGGTAAAGATAATAACGATTTAACATAGCAGAAGTACCTAATTATTATGAGAAACAAACTGCTTTTAAAATTACTAGATAAACATTTTGGTGTACAGATACAGTGACGTATAAAAAATATAATGGTCATGTCATAACTAAGCTTAAATATGTCAGTGATTTTGTTTGGTTGCAAATCCCCCCCCCCCCCCCTCTCCCCACGAAAAGTAAATTGTATTCTTACTATAGTAACGAGGAAAAGTAAAAGGTCAAATTATATGGAACCGTGACTTCTTATTTTGCACGTTTGTGTTTTAATCTCAATTTAACTACTGTGGTTCTTGCAAAAAAATCACAAGGTTGCTAAATAAGTTATGTTGTGTTTCCATGTCAAAACTACTGAATAAATTACAATAAAAATTTTACAGACGTTGTCTCAAAGTCAAGGAAGGACATACTAGGATATATTTGATTATTATTCCCGGAAAGAAACTTATTCTTGCGAAGTTACTCGAGTAGAATCGTAAATCATTTCAAAATAATCATAGATCGAATTGTCTCATAACAATAAACACTACAACATAGCTATATTGAATTGAAGCATTATTGGTAGAAATAGACGATTTTTGTGACGTATATCTATTTCATTTAGTTTACAGTCTAAGTCTACCTATATCATCAAAAATAATCTACAAAGGTTTCCCAGACACTTCAACACAACACCTTCTAAAATGATCTCACCGCAGCGAAAACCAGAATCATGCTGTACTTTTCTCATTCTTATGTATCACGCATAAGAATGAGATTAATTTCTAGGTCTGAGTCTAAATTAGTTACGTAGTGTAAAATAGAGATTTTTCAAAACAAGTTATTTCAATATTAATGTGTTACCTACGTAAGGGAGACGACTGAGTTTTTTAAGTTATTCCAGTGTCAAGTACCTAAGCTTACTTGTTTTCTTAGAAATAATGATGAAGAAGAAACGCATGAGAACGCATAATCTTGTATTTTTGGTCTTGTGCACCATTTGAAAATTATAAAAAACGATCTAAGTAAGTGTAGGACATTCAAAGAAAACAACAACCAAATTGATAAATTTTATCATCATGGTTATTTTATGTTAAAAAATTGTCAACGTTACTAACATTTTGGAAGATGAAAGGGAAAATCCCACTCTTTTATCTTGTTTTATCATACCAGCAATAGGTACACAAAGAATTCCCAAGTGTATCCTGAGCGACTCTTAGTTTTCCTAAATAGGCCACCGACAATAAAGTCACTAAATTTCGAGACCGGAACTAATTGGTCATAACTGTCATAAGTCACATCATTGATTGAAGACTTTTAACTTATTGTACTATGGAACCTATGATTAGACGAATGAATTTAACTAACGACCTCTTTCTCAATGTTGTTTTGGTCTAATCGAATCTGTCCCAGGTATACGTAGTTATAGCCAACTTCTAACCAATGTTCCCAACCTGAACCAATATTTGACCAGTTCTATCTTAGGACTTATCTGTTGTCATCGGGAAACCATCCCCAATCGCCTATATTTATACGAACTACTTGCCAATTCAATAAATTTATTACATTGTTAGTTACAAGTGAATCTAATAAAAAGCGTGTTAGATAAGTGAACGAGTTAATAAATGTCACCGCTGAGAAGCCTGGCGCAGCGCCTACGTCTCAACCAAATCAACATTTTTACTTCCTCAATCTTTGGTTTTAATTATTATACTTCAAGTCAAATAAGTTAATTTAAGTACTGAAATATTAATCAAAAGTGCCGTGAGTCGCTTCGATAACAGAATGGTACATACGGCCGTGCTTTAAATAATTCAAAGAATGAAAGACGTTACAGCTTGACCTCATCATACAACGTAGGTAACAGTTACGAACGTGTGACGAACCATTTCGCTAAAATATAACCGAGTTGTAACTGGCTGCGTGCCTGTCCGTGCTTGACAATCATGGAATAAACATGACGAACTGCGTTCCGGTTGTTAAGGGCTTCGGAGACGATCAAACAACTTAACGTCTAACTAGCACAAACATTTTTGCTAGAGACGAGCATTTTTACCGTTTACAATGCTTATTTGACGCTTGACTGGTCATTGAAGCAGTCGAAATTCTTAACTCAACGCTGCAAGGCCAAATCATGCATAAGAGGCTACATACGACGAGTGAAATGAAGAATGGACGCTTACCTTCTATCATCTGATAGGCATCGATAGAGAAGTGGTTCTGCTAAGAATCAGAAGGAAGAAATAAATAATTTAGTACCTATCTACATTACAAAAAAGCAATGCGATGCAAATACTTGAAGAACCTAGCTTAAAGTAAAAACCAGCCAACTGCGAGATGGACTCGCGCACCGAGGGTTCCGTATGACTTTGTAGGTAAGTATGTCAAATATACGACGTAAACAGCCGTATCCATTGTGATCCAGTGTTAGCAGAACCCTACTTTTAAGTAAAATGCATGCAGTGTGGAATCATTTTATATTGGAAATCGGGACTTACAAAATTACAAATATATAGTTTTTAGATTTTTCCCTATAGGTACTTGTAGCATAAGACGGTATCACTTCCCAAATTTCATAGCTCTAGAATCTAGATCAATGTTAATTTGAGTGAAATTATTGATGATTTGCAATCATCTATAGGTACTTATATTACACTAGACGTTGCCCGCGACTCCGTCCGCGAAGAATTAGGGTATAAAAAATATAGCCTACGACCTATTCTCAGACCTACCGAATGTGGAGAAAAAAGTTTCATAAAAATCGGTCAAGCTGTTTCGGAGGAGTTCGATAACAAACACCGTGACACGAGATTTTTATATATTAGAATATAAGTAATATTTGTAATAATGCATGATAGGCATACAAATAGCAACAGAGCGTTCAGCGCAAAATTTATAAAATGACCCAAATACTAAAAAGCCAAAACTTTGCAATATTTTCTTCAAATCATTGCTAAAATTTATTCCATAGAAACTTTTGGTTTAAATACGTTGATTTTGCAGAGTAATTGTTTATTATCTGCAAGTCGTTGAACTTTCAACTTTAACGCAATGTTTTTACGAAAAGTTAACGTTAATGAGATAGCTTTCTATTTAAGGATAGATAGTAAGCAAATCCAGTATTTTATAAGGACAATACTTTCGTCATTTCAACGCAAAGCATATTTTATCGGTGTGGCACCTAGTCCTAGTGCGGTGGCGTAGTGCTTCCGCGCTACGGCTTCCCCGCCCCGCCTCGTTAATCGCGTTTGCGACCAACAATCTGTAGACTCATATCATAGCCGACCGGAGGCCATACTGCCTTAATCACAATCACATTCGCTATCCTTTTTTACCTTTTTACCTATAAGACATATAAAAATGGTGGTGGTTATGATTGCGACCAGGCGCGGTTTTGACAATAAGCCTATGACATTTTCTTTATTTAAAATTATACTTAGTGTGAGCTGCACTACGTTCTATACCATAACCAATGTCAAACCAGTCATCAAATTGATTTGTCAACTGATTTGATATTGCCTATTGTTAAAGTAACTTGGCGAAACTCACTCTTAAAGTCCGATTACTAACTCTATTGAGAAAACGTTAATTAAAGTAAACAAGACATAAAAGTTATGATTTTTTAAAGTAACTAACTCATACTTAAAGTAACTAACTACCTACTTGAAAAAAAAATAGAAATCCGTAATATGAACGGCCAATATCGAACCGTACAAAAATTCCTCCAAAGCGGAAAGGTTAAGAGAATCAATAATATCTATGCGAGATAAAATGTTTATATGACTTTTAGATTATCATTGAAATGAAAAAGCAAAATTGATGTATTACCATTTCAAAAATAGCGTAGGTACGAGTTTCATCCACTGTAAAATACGGACAGCTTATTTGAGTTTGTGTCACGAATCTATGCACAATGTCACAGTCATGCTACCATTCAGCCGAGGCGGTAGGTAAGTACGCTAAACCTGGACGAAGACAAATTTTATTGCAGTGAGTGAAAGGCCTCATCGCCGAAACAAAGAACTCTCGATGAACCGAAAAGTTCCATCCGATATCGGGTTGCGCTCGGGCACTTTCTCTTTTTTTCACGGCTCTCTCGCGTCCGCATGGGCGCCTTCGCTGCGCCCGGGGCAGCGTCGATCGCGCGGAGAAAGTGCTCGGGGCTTCCTGGTCGCGGGACCAGCCCCTGCGGGCCACTGACCGTTGACGAAGACGTGCTGCCTCCAGATGTGGTACTGGCTCCAGCGGTCGTCGTCCTGCACGTGCGGGTGTCCGTGCTGCAGCTGCGGCAGCGAGGGCAGCGGCGGGTGCGGCGGCGGCAGCAACTGCGGCGGCGGCGCCGGCGGCCCGAGCGGCTGGATGGCTTGCGGGTGCTGGTACTCCATCAGGTAGAGTCGAGGCGCTCCGCGACGCACTCACTCAGTGTTCACTCATCGCGGCGCGGGCGCGGGGTCACGCGGGGCGTGCGATCGCGGCGGCGTGCGGCGCGCGACAGGCCGACGCGCAGTCGCACGCGTGCTGCCTCCCTCCCGCGCATCGCCTCCCACCGCGACGCCAAGCGAGCCTCCCGCGCCGGACTCTCTTGCCTCTCACTTGCTAGACCTCCACCCGCTTCCTCCACTTCCTCTGCACGCGGCATAGTTTTTAATTACAGTGACATAATACGATGCGCGATCACTCTCGACGCGATAACTGATTACTGGTCGCGGCGCATGTTATGTGTACACACGAATGCACGTGTCGTTTGTTGCTTGTAAACAAAGACCGCAACTCATCTATTTCACCTATTTTGCTACTAGGTACTACTAACTACTACTAACTTGCTACCAAATAAACATGAAACTAACTAAAAGTTCAATCGAAAGTTAATACTTCAGGATTACCGATGGAAAACAAAGGTGGCTCTTACTGTTTAATAAGTCTTTATCTATTATGTAGGTTGATTTAGTGAATTTCTGTATTTATCTCTTAAAATGTTGCAGATTACATGATGAATCCTCGTAGGGGATGAAGCCCTAGCGCGCGTTAAACTCTTTTGTAAGAGAATGGATCGACTAAGGTTTAAGACACAAATACGTCATGATTTTTGTGATAAATATTAATATTTTTAAGTTATCAATGTTATCATTACGCTTCAAATATATGGTGAACTGATAAATATTTTAACATCAAGTGGAGCTAGTTCGGTAATAGAAATAATGTTCTTATATACAAAGTGGGCTAGATTAGACGTGAAAAACATAAATTAATCAATAAATAGTAATTACTACTGCTCGACTTAGCGGGGGCACTGCCGTGCCCCCAGATATGAATATTTGCTAAAACACAGTAGATTCAACGTGAATTATGGAGCTGCTAGTAGGTAAGCAGGTGGCAAAATCGTCATTCCTCTATTGTTTTGCGATCCAATCAAAAACCTACCTTCTAGTTTTTTCATAAACACAATCATAGTTAAGGTGTGAGAGTTGTATTTAAGAAAAAGACTAAGAGTTCCGCGTCACGTGAACACGCACTCTACATGCATTCAAAACCATAACTGTAAAGTGATCCTCGATTTGGAACTTCGTAATTACAAAACGAAGTTAAATTGACGGACAGACCTACACAGGGGGCCGTTTTTTGATACTTACCTATCACATCACATCACATCACATCACTCAAAACCACCACTAAGTACTAAGTGGTAGATTAATCTCAGTAAAATTTTTCATTACTTTCAAATTTAATTTTTAAAATTGATCTCCTGGTCAAGCCTTCTATGTATACAAGCAATAATGAAGTATTTTTTTCCACCTTTAACTTTTCCAAAAATTTAAAAGTGATTCATTATATTCTAAAGACTACTTTAGTAGTAGTCTATCTAGTATCTAATATCTTCAAAGTTGTACCTAATCATTGAAACAAAACTAATATCAGTTTGCGTTTATTCATACACTAGCTTTATCCCGCGTAGAAAAATAAAAAAAACACCAAGCTTTCTATCCCGTCAGAATTTTTAAAAAATCCCTTCTTGGTGCAGCTTTATGATCCTCTAACCTCTATATTGTCTGCCTAATTCCAATTCTCTACCTCCAGTGGTCTAGGCCGTGCGTTGTCTGTCAGTCATTCATTCAGTATCTAACCTTTCTCTTTTATTGGTATAGGTAACCCTATAAACGTTAGTCTTTATAGGTCCCTTGGTCACGGGAGAACTGAGTATTTAAATACCTAAGTATTATTAAATGTTAGTACTGTCACATGGTAAATTTGACACAGTAAGTGTGGTGCTTAGTTTAGACTATGTTCAACCCTGGCGAATGGCCAGCTGTGCCAACACAGCAGTGCGCCTGCGCGCACCGATAGCGGGAACAATGGTGTTTTCCTTTGGCCAGATGTGCGCTTCGTTGACTCATGCGCTTTTCAGGAATTTTACAATACTCTCTCGTTAGTTACTGGCAATTGCGATTGCCAGTTTCAAAAAAAAGATACCATTAAACATTATGAAATAATGAATATTAAAAATATATTTTCTTAATCAACTTCACTCATATTTACTTGGGCCAATTAGTTTCCTTCCAGGCACGGCAGGAAAAAGAAGTCGAAAAACGGACAGAAAACGCCTGGAAGAGCTATTGGTCCATGAAACATCTTATGAAGGGTAACTTCCCAATTTCCTTAAAAAACTGCGTACTACCAGTTTTTACCTACGGTGCTCAAACTTGGTCTTTGGCGAAAGCTCTGAAGTTCAAAATCGGGGTTTGGCAGCGGGCCATGAAGCGCAGCATGCTAGGTGTTAATTAATGGATCGCATCCCGAACAAGGACCTGCGCTCCATGACTCAGATCACTGATGCAGGTCGAACGGCATCTAAGCTGAAGTAGTGCTGGGCTGGCATGTCTGCCGCATGCCAGACGAGTTGTGGGCCAAGATAACCACCGAGTGGATACCCAACAACCCGAAAAGGCGACCTGACAGACCCAGACGGCGATGGCGGGATGAACTGGATTTCTTCATGGAGGACTGACCTTCGTATGCAGCGGACAGAGAGCAGTGGCAATATTGGAGGGAGGCCTTTGCTCAGCAGTGGGACAGAATAGGCTAATAATAAAAATAATAATAACTGCACTCAAACTTTCGTTCGAAGTTAATTAAGCTCGTCAAAGCATGTGCTATTTACGCTTCATCCTATGAATAGTTAGTAGGAGTTAGCAGTTTTCCACCCTGGTTCCATTTACTGCCTTCAAAAAATAAATAATACATCTTGGCAGAATACCTAAAACATTAATAATAGTACATTTTGCACGTGGAGTTCAATGAAAATATTTAAGTTATTTTCCAACGCGTAAACCACAATTGAATTATATCTATACTCAAGCAATCATTATTGGATTATTACATGAATTGATGATTTAATAGGACTTAGTTAATTGACGTATAGTCGGTGCGCGGGAGCAGCGCGCGATAACCCGGGCTATCGCGCCTCTAAAATGGAACCCAAACTTGAACCCGACTTGTACTCTTCGTAATTAAGTACATACACAACTAGGTATTTAATACACAAATAATTATATTAGGCAATATTTCTGTGGGGCTCGTGTACAGTCGGTTCCTTAACAAAGTATCCACTTTTCTATGCAGTTTGTATGGAAAGTGGATACTTAAGTTAGGGAACCGACCCTACGTTATCCTGGTGGAAGCTTTAAATAAATTGGATCATTTTCAGATATTTTGCTGTACTATTTATTCTCTTTTCGTCATCCTAGCCTAATACGTCCCTTTGCAAGACTCAAGCCTACTCTCAGAATAATACGACCAAACGACCAAATAGCCTCGTGGTTAGAGAACTCGACTACGAAGCTTGAGATCCCAGGTCGGATTCCCGGTCGGGGCAGATATTTGTGTAAAAAATACGAACGTTTGTGGTCGAGTCTTGGATGTTTAATATGTATTTATTTAATGAGTTTGTTTTTCCGTTGCCTCGTACTCATAACACAAGCTTTGCTTAGTTTGGGACTGGCTCAATTGGTGTTAATTGTCCCATGATTTGTTTATTTACAATAAAATATTCAGTTTAACCCGAGTCCAAATCCTCGGTAACATCGATATCTATCTCGACTTCATATCACAGAACTAAATAACATAAATGTAATAAAATAAAGAAAGTCATTTTCTTCATAAGTGCCACATTTTTGACATAAAATGTTTGAATATGAAAACATTTCTGGTGTAATTTTTTTGTAAGTACTATTTCCATCTATTTTATACTGTTTTATGTTATACTAGCTGTTGCTCGCGACTCCGTCTGCTAAGAATTAATTTATCGGTGTTCCCCGGGAACTACGCATTTTTCCGGGATAAAAACTGTCCTACGTCCTTCCCCGGGACACAAACTATTCCTATACCAAATATCGTCTAAATCGTTTCAGAGATTTAAACGTGAAGAGCTAACAGACAGGTAGACAAACTTTCGCATTCCACGATAATTATTGATTGTGACGACACTTCGACTTATTGTTAGTTTAATTTTGTCATCTACGAGTATCGTCATGAAGCAAAACACATCCAAATCCTGCACGTTTTTTTCTCTAACAAGCATCACATTAATAATGCTGTTTGCTTTTGACGAGGGCATTTTGGGTAGACACGATTAAAAAATATTTCCTTCTAATAATTTCTATAACATTTGAACAATTTGCCACAACGACAGTTGATGTTTGCCGCAAAATCGTTACCAGTTTTAGAAATAAGTTTTAATTAATTTCCGCAGCGCTTCAGCACGCATTATTAAGACGGGAAACGAAATAGGAAGCCAAAATCAAGCACTGCTTGTGAGGCTAGCTAGCTGCAGCGTGGAATGCTCGCATGGAGGCATACTGCATCGCAACGCGGCGAAGCGTGAACCCTGATTGCACTCGTGGGCCATTGTCTTGCAGTGACCTTTTGCACTCATCATCAAGCAGGCTTAGACTCACCACTTATTAATATTTGTAGCACCTTGTACCTATCGCTTTGATACAAGTGTATTTCTATGGGCTTTGGTTAAAATTATCCCGAAGCCTTTGATATTTACATACTTACCTATGTAGATACCATTTCTACCATATAAGATTAAAATAATTGACTGATTCAGGCATTTGCGGAGGTTTATATCAATGAATGAATGATCGTCGTTGTCGTCGTCGTAATCATGAGGGAGGTCTTTTAATTTTTTCTCAGAAGGTGTGTGCAGACACACATGAGAAAAGTACAATGGTGTTTACGAAGTTGTCAATCCACACTGGGCCTGCGTAGGAACTACGGCCCAAGCCCTCTCGTTCTGAGAGGACTGTGCCCTGCAGTAGGACGTACATAGGCTGGAATTATGATGATATCAATGAACTTCAATCTTTTACCTATTTATGTAGGAGCGGAATAGCAAGAAACGAGGTGGCAGTTTGTTGAAGATTGTTATAAATTCAAAATTTGTACGAAGAAGGCCATGGATAAAATTACACTAACGAAGAATGAAGTTGTGTGCTTACACATAACTTTGAATGAACCGAAATAATAATTCGGATAAGTAAATTTTAGATCGTAATAACCATGAGCTTGACATTGGAATGCGAACATAGTGTTGCAGTCGAAAACAGCGGGCACAAGTTTCACTTTCATGAGCGGCGCGGGGTGCGAGGGGCGAGGGGGGCGCGCGCGCAGCCTCACTTGCCACAAAAAATAAGCAACTTTTCCTTTCTCAAAAATACGAACACTTTCACCTGCGCCGAAACTCGCGAGAAATATCAACTAAGCCAAACCTATTCGGTAGTGCGATAGAAGTAACCTTGTGGTTGGCAGTTTTCACTATCGTCGGTTCGGCGTCGCTCGTTTATGTAACTAATGTTTACGTTTGAGCAAAACATGACCTTTTCTACTACTTACTCCTTTTGAGTGACACAGTTTAAGAAACTGCAATAGATATTTTGTCCTAGACTTTTCCTTAAATTTTATCTTTTTTTTTTCTTTCCTTTCTGAGCCTAGTAAAATTTAAAACAATACAAAAATATAGAAGTCTAAATAACAGAAAATATCAGTAATGTTATCTCTTTCATGATTTTACGACTTTATGAGTACCTATGTAGAGAGAGCCGCTGTGAGATGGCGACTTTTTCCATTCTATTTTTATAATTGCGATGTATTTTAACAGACTTTCATCCACGTAGGATGCTATCTATAATAACCATTATTATATTATATTATTATTATGGTTAACATAGATACCTAATACGTTTTGAGACCTAGAAAATAGATCTAACAATTTCCATGTCATTTGCTGTTAAGTATTTATTGTTAGGTTATTCTGGGATCGCAAATGAATCTCAAGCCCTCATAATCTGGTTAAGAACATGCGTTTTTTACTAAAAAATTTTTTAGTGCTTCTTTTACCTTTTTAAACTATAATTTGGAATTAAATTTATTACTGTCTCAACAAATGTTCCTTGTGTTTTTGGCGGCTCCTGGTCTGTCAGTCGGATAGAAAAAGACTCGTTGCTTTACCCTTGGGGTGCCTCGAGGGATGCCACGTGGGTTGCGCCATGACAGAGGTCCCCGCCTCTTAAGGAGCGCGAGAAGTACGCTGCTCTCTCAAATTAAGTATTTATTTGTTCCGCTTGCGGTGGAAACGACTGGTTCTGATTCTGAGGCAAGGCGGCGGTTGGAGCGGTGGGGCGATGTTTGCAAGAGCGCGATTCGGACTCGCGCTCCGAGTCATTTCTGGTGCAAAGATTCTCCATTGCCGTTCCACAGGGCAATGCGACCAGTGTGATTATTCACCTAGATTTTAATCAGTATTTTTAGTTTTATGTTTTGTTTATGTGCTAATATCTGTGAAGTATATTTTACCATGTCACTAATTAAGTATAACTAATTTTTATTTCGGTTAAATATTTTAATAATGAGTTTACACCGCATACATAGATAGCTTGGTCAATTTGTCAGTGCAAAAATATGGTGTTTCTTTGGAAAGTACAGTCGAGTTCTCCAATATCTGTACAGCCAACCGTTCAGAAATATATGTACATAGACCTTATTACCGTAACATAAGGTTCATGTTTATATATTTATGAACGGTTGGCTGTACAGATATTGGAGAACTCGACTGTACCTAAACGAAGTGCATAAAAGGAGACTAAATACTCTAAACGGTTGAAAAAAATAGATTGACACCGTTCAGTCTGCAGTAACTTTTAGGTTTCGAGGTTCTAGATAAGATTGCGGCGAACTGAGAGGCGCCACCTTATTTATTATATCCGTATTTTTTATGGTTCTTCAATTATTTTCCTAGCAAATTACTGCAATTGCTAAAAATAATATTAGTCAAGGTTTTTGAGGCAAGATTTTCCTGTGCAACCCTGGGGCGTTGTAAGATTTTCCTGTGCAACCCTGGGGCGTTGTAAGATTTTCCTGTGCAACCCTGGGGCGTTGTAAGACCCCATGTGAACTTTCTATTTTAGCAACATTTTGATTAAACAAAATATGTAAGGAGGTTCTTAGGCTATTAAGAGTACCTGCCATTGTGCACATGACCGCACCACGCACTCGGCTTAGAACGCTAACATTAATTTCAGAGACGAAGCATCTCTATTCGCCCACGTGTGTAAATAGAAACAAAACTGGCCAAGAGCGTGTCGGACACGCCCGGGATAGGGTTCCACAGCCGTTATGAAGAAATCGTTGCATATCTTATTAATTTTACTATTAAATAATCACACAATTAGTATTAAACAAATAATATTTTTAAAAGGATTTTGTATTTTATACGAAGTTTTCCAAGTAGGTATATTTTACGAGTTAAGCCCGCTATTTACTCTTAAACTACCTAGGTACTAATAATTCTGAACCAAACTTTGCCGTAATAGTTTTCCTTGTCATTTGACTCCCCCCACTTTACGTCTATGAGAGATAGGTAGGTAGGAATACTAAAAAAAAATTCTACTTTTTATTTTACAAATTTGTCGGGATAATTGGTACGTATGTATATGATGTGATATGTATGTATGCATGTATTGGTACATATTATGCAAAATTACACCTTTTTAGCACTAATAGCCTATACGATAAGCTACGGATGGACGGACAGACAGGTGGACAGACAGAGACGGACCGAAAGACTACATGGCGAAACTATAAGAGTTCCGTTTTTGCCATTTTGGCTACGGAACCCTAAAAAAAGGATATGTGAATGATGTATATCGCAGATGCCGGAGGTACGGTTAGAGCTGAGTGTAGAAATGACGCGGCCAATGTCAGGGTTGGCAGCCTCGCGTATTGTTATCGCACGCGTTATCACGCCATTGTGGCGCGTGGTACAATAACACTGTCCACTGTTTTGCCTACACACCTGTTATACACAACCTGAGCATGCTGAATACGTGCAAATCTAACCATTCCGCATAGCTTATCATTAAAATGCAAAGAATGTGATGACACGGAGATAGGCTTTCCTTCGACTTTCATAGGTGTTTCTCCTAGCAGCGCGCGCGCTAGAAGCGTGCATCGATTTTCAAAAGTCGTTTTCGTTTTGAAATCGTTATCTTCGTTCAAATTATCTTCTTCAATCTGTTGCCGCGTTTTTGTCGTATTCGTGGTTATCTTAATTGTCATTACGTACTATCACCAACACAGTTAACTAATCATTTATGATTTTTTTATTGTTTCGTAATCAATGGGTAAAAAAAGTAATTAAAAAAACTAAAAACCCGCCTGCGGTGTAAATAAGATAATAAATTAAAAAAACAAAAATCCCGCCTGCAGAAATACTGAAAAGGTGGAAACAAGATAAAATGTTCAATAGGTAACAATAAAAAGCTAACTGAACAAACGAAAGAAATCAAAAAAAAACTAAACATTTGAAACGAATTTAAAACACGTGGATGGCAGTCTTTCAAAATTTAATGCAACGATAAAATGCAGTCGGAGGCATAGGAGTCAGTGGCTGCATGGGATTTAATGTCACTTCATGCATGCCTCCGACCACAGACTTAGAATATAATAGCAGATTTGACATAACTACGTGTGTGTGCGTTGCGTACATATTTCCTATTCCCTCACGCTACAATGATCAGGAATATTGTCATCCCGTTTTCTCATGTGTCGCAACACTGTTCAAGAAACCTTAAAAAAATGACACATGCTATGTTTTGAACGTCAGTCGTTTAAATAAGCTGCCGAAGCTGCAAGCGAATTTTTTGGTAAACGGAGATTTTTTAATGTTTTTCTCATCAAAATTAGAACTGATTTAGATTTAAAGATGGTGAAATGTAGTGCCTACCTTTGTGAAAGTGTTACATATGGAAATATACCAGGATTAACCTTTCACCGGTAAGTGTTTGTGTGATAGAGATGTGTGCGTTTTTGCCATTATTTGGACTCGTTATGTCAAGTCTGCTATTATATTCTAAGTCTGTGCCTCCGACTGCATTTTATCGTTGCGTTAAATTGAAAGACTGCCATCGACGTGTTTTGAATTTGTTTCAAATGTTTAGTTTTTTTTTCGATTTCTTTTGTTGAGTTCAGTTATATTTTTATTGTTATTGAACATTTTATCTTGTTTCCACCTTTTCAGTATTTCTGCAGGCGGTTTTTTTGATTTTTTTAATTTATTATTTTATTTACACCGCTGGCGGGTTTTTAGTTTTTTTAATTACTTTTTTATTTCTTGCTTTTTAGTGTAACCTCCAGAGAACCAGATAAATGATTGAGTATTTGAATTAGGAATCCGTTGCTATTTAGTTCAAGTTCAAAGCCAATTTTGAAACATGTAGGTACTTAATTTTCCACATGGGTTTCATAGAGAAAATTAGTACTCAAAATCTTAGTAAATAGGTTAGGTACGTCGTCGTTTAAATGCATTGATTGCCAATTTACTATTCCAAATTAAATTTAAACACATGACTTGTATATATTTTTGTAATCTCTTTTAAAATCCCTTTATTTTGGTTAGAATAAAAATTTATTTTTTGAACTCACAATTTGGCGCCAAAAAACCGCCATTTTAATTTTTCAAGAACTTCATGTATCCAGTATTACTCGCGTTATCAAGACGAATTCAATGACGTATCATTTATCAAAATCGGTTCAGCCATTGTTTAGTTACGAGAGGACATAGGAATGGACATACATACATTCATACATACGGGTCAAACACATACCTAACCCTTCCTTCTTCGCAGTCGGGTAAAAACGGGACCCTATTACTAGGACTTCACTGTCCGTCTGTCTGTCAGTCACCAGGTTGTATCTCATGAACCGTGATAGTCTAGACAGTTGAAATTTTCACAGATTATGTTATTTCTGTTGCCGCTATAACAAAAAATACTAAAAATAAAATAATTAAGTATAAAAATTAACGAGGGCGGGGGGTAATACAAGAAAGGTGTTTTTTTGTTAATTCGATATTTTTATAATGGCGTTAAATAGACACTTGAAATTTTCACCGATTATGTATTACTGTGGCCGGTAGAACAACAAACAATAAAAATATAATTATATATTAAGGGGGGTCCTGAATAAAGGGTTCTGCTAACACTGGATTATTATAGTTACGGCTGTTTACGGCGTATATTCTACCTAAAAATTTGTACGGAACCTTCGGTGCGCAAGTCCGACTCGCACTTTGCCGGTTTTTATATTACTCTATTCGACTGCGTGTTTCATTTCCATAGTGAAAAGAATTCTTTAAAAGAAGACATAAAAAATACATTACTTTCCTTATTTTTCCTACGTTCATTCATTAATCTTTGGTAATATCGCGGGTAGAAAAACGTTACCACGAACTTCGTGAAAAAACTCCCTTTAAAATGTTAGCAAACACAGACGTCATCGACTGCCAGCGTTCGTAGTAAATGTATGGAACATGAAACTTAATCGCATTAATTGTAATACCTTCAGCATTTAGATGATTAGTCTCATAATCCAATATGTAAAATTTTTTTTTCAACACACTTGCTCGTAAAGTGAGTCTTATTTCAGCGCATTTAGGCTCATAATGCAGCATATTACACACATCGTGCTTTTTACTTTACATAATCGCACTAGTGCAAGTTAGTCCATTATCTATCTAATCTATCTAATCTAATACCTTTAAACGAGCAATTCTTGTATATAAGGTATATATATTTACATATATACCTCGGAAGCGGAGCTCGGCCGCCCAGGTACCTATTATAGTTTTATCTAAGTACACTCATATCATAAAACCTCCATAATGCGTTCAAAAACCGCAAATTACTAATCTGTTTTGTTACAATATTTTTTTGTGTGTGAAAATATCGATGATCGATTTCGGTATAATTATGATATTCAAATTAAGAATTTTTGAAATCGGTCCAGTAATTTCGGAGCCTATTCAATGCAAACAAACAAACAAACAATCAAATCTTTCCTCTTTATAATATTAGTATACATTAGTATTAGTATTAGTATTAGTATTAGTATTAGTATTAGTATTAGTATTAGTATTACTATACTTTAAACATGAAACTACCGTTAGACTCACTCATAGTGAAAATAAACGGATCACTCACATCTTAAAACGAGTTTAGCTCGATATGTTTCGGGCTAATCCGTAGCCCTTCCTCTCGGAGTCGCACGTCACGGCGAGTGATCCGTTTATTTTCACTAGTATTAGTATAGATTAAAAAGAAACTACGCTTGCGTGACATGCGTCACTGGCAACAAAGTTTCGCTTGCCATATTTTGTTGTTCGAATTGTTTTGTCGCAATAATTAGTTTGTTTTGTTGTTTATATAATTATCGCACCAGTTTCATGTAAAATAAGCGATCAAAATAATGATCATGATATTTCGAAGACCCCGCCTGATATCCGCAGCAAAGCATCAAACGTTATAAATGACTAGTTACGGGCAAAGTCAAGGAAGCAGTACAAAAAAAATACCAAGATTTTAAGGAATGGAGACTGGCAAAAAATACGTCTTCCTACGTATTATTATAGTAAATAAATTACTTCATTTTCCAATTGTTTTTTTTTTTTCAATAATTACTGCTAGAACCCTCAGGTCAATGCTGCAATGTCGGTCGTAACATGCAGTTCCTGAACATGTCATAGAGACCTTATAAATATGTGTATAAATAAAACAATGTATGTAACTGTAGGTATATAATTAGGCATTGAAACATTTGTGTGATGTTATTATGAAACTCGCCTATCGGGTCATTTCATAAGCCCACACTCGTGTTAAAATACCCTTCATTATGTAACAGTCACAATAAACTACTATTTTAAATATAAGCAAGAAGCTTTATGTCCTAAAAACCATTACTAAACTTTCTGCGAATAAATAAACGTCTTAGTCAAAATATAATAAATAGTAATTCAATCTTATCAAATTGTTTGTTTTTATTGACGTTTCCATACTATTATTATAAATGAAGAAGTGTGCCTGTCTATCTGCCTGTTACCTCTTCACGCTTAAACCGCTGAACCAATTTAGAAAAAATTTGGTAAGCTTTCATGCATCCTTCCTTGCTTGCATGCTTGCTTGCTTCCATGCCTGCTAGCATGTCTGCTTCCATGCCTGCTAGCACGCCTGCTTGCATGCCTGCCTGCATGCTCGCTTACATGCCTGCATGCCTGCTACATGCTCGCTAACATGCCTGCTTGGATACTTACTTGCATGCTCGCTTGCTTGCTTGCATGCATGCTTGCTCGCTTGCAATAACTTTATCTAGCACCTGCGCACGCATAAGTTAACACAGTGAGTAGTGCGCGAGAAAATAAAATCGCTGCCGCCATCTTACATATTATTTTGGTTCATTCATAGCTGCATTTTGTTTTTGTTTTGTTTAGTAAAATGTCGACTTAAATTAATGAAGAGATAAATATAGAGAGTAGGTACGCCGCCAGAAATTATAATTGAAGCGCAAACCGCAAGTGACGGCCTGTTGCCATTGAAATCCAGAGATAAATACATACTAGCCTACGCAAGTTTCATAAGTACAATGGAAAACCAGCAAAAATGCGAACTCCTTCTCTGAAAATATGTTCATGCCTTATTTCAGAGAACTGGCAAATAAGTACAAGCCTAGTTTCCTTTGGTCCATATATTCTACGTTAAAAAGTACCTATCTAGTTACTGAGCGGACCAATAATGGCATTGACATCAAATCTTACATCCTTTGATCAAAGCTTACATCAATTTAACTGCGTTCTCTAAGAGGCTTTAACAGTCGGAAATCCAAGATTTTAAAAAGTAATAAAATTGAGAAGTTCATAAATCTAGCAACAAAGGTCAGTTCAACTACTTATTTTATACATTATTATTTTATGTTTAATAGTATAATTATTTATATGCGGTTTCGTGTGTTGGTATAATAATAAAACAACTAAGTACGTTTTTAATTTTTTTCAGGTTGCATAATTATTATATATTCGGTATTGCCGGTGCTTGCGGACGTCAGGAATTAAACAACATTAGACTACAAAGGATATAGTCAATATTGTAGAGAATCACGGCGCGATGCTACTAGTCAAAATCACCAACACTTACTGTACTTTTAATAACTGTATTAAAAATTAAACTTTTTATTAATTAATTAAGACTGCAATTTTATTTATTTATCCTCACAAGTGTGTAGAAAAACTTCGTATGAAACACTTGAGCATTGGTCATTACAGTTCTCAGCTCCAAGGCGAAGGCTTAAAAGCCGCCTCGACTGTAATGACCAACTTAGCACACTTGTATTATGATATACTTACTATTTTTATTCCAGTGCGGTTTGAGATCATAGGTAATATTTTTTATCTCCATTATTTCCCTACCAACCTAATATCCTACTATAATTATGACGATTTTTTGCAATTTTCAATGTCACCACAAGCTCGCGGCACGTTCAAATTAAAAGTCTTTTGAATGGAAGCTAAATTTGGGCCCACACATATTACTTATTTTTTTCCATTTTAAACCACTCCGTACGGCTACCCCCCAGTACAGAAATTGACAAATTAACTTACCCTTCCCGTCTTCAGGGATACGTGGGCATATTGTATGATGTACTCGAGTTCATTATGAATGCTTTTTACCACATTTTTTAAATTCTGTAGACGCTCCTCCCACCGGTAAATGGGTATAACCACCGTCTAATCTTTCTAAACCTAATAGGTCATTATTTAGCGTTTCAGACGCCCCTATTATTATAAACAAGTTCTGGGGCTACTGGTAACCTAGCGTCGTTTCTCAAGGTTAGCAATGCAACTGCAATAAATTGTATCTAACGATTCTAACACAATTACACCAGTCCCCTCCACATGTCAGGGCGATCGTCCCATCAGTGCAAGCGTACAACGAGCCCACACGAGGGTAGCCCCAAGTCGGAGGTCACGGTTAGCGGTATTTGTATATATAACTAAAGACTAACATCTTAGCCGTCGATATTATAGGTATTACATGCAACAATTGAACGCTTAATTACTAGGTATGGAACAAAAATTAAGGTTAGTACGTACATTCTATTCTTGTAATGTTGGTGCAAGACTCTACTTTTACTTATGGCCGGCGCCCACTGACGGCATGGCACGGCGTGGCATTTAATTACTATCAAGTTATTTAAAATCTTATTTCAATTAGTTTAGAATTCATGTTACTTTATTTCGATACCACGATGCCGCGACGTCCTGAGGGCCGATGCCACGCATAACCAATAAAGTAACATGAATTCTAAACTCATTGAAATAAGATTCAAAATAACTTGATAGTAATAAAATGCCACGCAGTGCCATGCCGTCAGTGGGCGCCGGCCCTTACTCATCACATAGGGTAACTCTATGGACTAAATCAGGCTAGCGAGAATGAATAGTTATTTATTTTGCGTAAAGTCTATCAAGCAATGCACAATTTAGAGACAGTCACATAGAATAGGGTTTTTAGGGTTCCGTAGTCAACTAGGAACCCTTATAGTTTCGCCATGTCTGTCCGTCTGTCTGTCCGTCCGCGGCTAAGCTCAGAGACTTTTAGTACTAGAAAGCTGTAATTTGGCATGAATATATATATCAGTCACGCCGACAAAGTGATTAAATAATAAAAACTAAACTAAATTTTTTTAGGGTACCTCCCATAGACGTAAAGTGGGGGTGATTTTTTTTTTTCTCGACTAACCCTATAGTGCGGGGTATCATTGGATAGGTATTTGAAAATGAATACGGGTTTTTTAGAACCATTTTTTGATAAAGTGAATATTTTCGGAGATATTCACTCCGAAACTTCAAAATAATGTGTCCCCCCCCTCTAACTTTTGAACCGCACGTCTAAAAAATATGAAAAAAATCACGTAAGTTAAACTTAATAAAAACTTTCTAGGAAAATTATTTTCAACTTAATGAGTTGAACAGTTTTTAAGTTTTTAGTAACAGTATTGTTTATTTTTTATATTTACTATGTTATTTTTTCGTGTTTAGTACGTAAAATTAAGTAAATAATATGTAAATGGTGTGAACATGGTTTTACAGAAGGGATTATTTTAAAATGAAAGCGGTCATGGTCGTATATTGGGAATCATGGTGCCTTGCCAGTCTGTCTTGCCCTAGATTCCTAAAACAATCAATCCTACCCCACCTTACTTTAGTAAACGCACGCTTTAGTAAACTCTTTTTAACTCTAGGTATATGTAAGCTTAAGTAATCTTTAGCAAACGCTATATGACGAATTCACTTCATAACGAGGCAAAATTTTAAAGTAAATCTTCATCAATCAATCAATCAGAATAATCGCAGCTGATGATCGACTTAGCATTCAATAAAGATCCGATTAATTTTCTAACTGTAATGACATGATTTACTGACTAAATTAGAGCTAAGTAAGTACCTGTTTGTTCTATCTTATTGTTCATTTCAAATAAACCCTAAAATCTAATATAGCTGACTTACTGACTGCACATCTTGGCGTAACACTAAAACTAAATAGAAGCTTCGTAATTCACAGTTTTATTTGACCCAGTATATTCTAATATATGCACGGAGAAGATGATCGTCGACAAACGGAAATACCTAAGTATTTTTTCATAATTCCATAAGTGTGGTATGAAACTGAAGTCTCCTTTAAGTAAACTTTAATATCTTCATTATTTAATTTATGAAGTAAAAAAATATTATTGACGCTGCGTTCATTTTTTCTACCTGTATATCTCAAACATAATTAAAGTTGAAAAATGTGTACATATTTGAGATTTTGTGGTGGATATTGATTACCTAGACATTCCTACAGGTATGATTTTGAATGTACCTACTCGTATATAATGTATGCTTATAGTTGTGGCTAATCCCTTCATAATTTAATTCGTTAAGATTATTTTGTCGAAACTTAAAAATAAGCTTCAACCGTTTTCACTCATGAATTACAAATCACCGTCCGTTTATCGAAACGGACGGTATCGACCGTCATGAATTCCCTTACCATAACGTTAATAATAAAAGGCCCCTGCTTCTCTATTTTGTCTAACAATGCGGAGCGTGTCGCTATAATGCGTCATGTAAAAATCGAAAAACAGCCGCCACAAAAAAAAACATCGATGAAAACTTGCAGTAGCAGTACCTTGCGGTTGAGAATGGATAGGTAATCTGCACTGAGTATGTGAGTCGGGTGGATTGTCAGGGACTGGCGGCAGCTTGAAGCACAGTTCCAAGGACGGTAGCATATGCTCGCACCAAGCGGGCCTGATGGGCTCCGTGCCCATGTCGATGTAGCCGTACCGGTCGAGCGGTCGCTGTGCAGGCCAGCATCGCGAACACGAGCCGGCCCTATCGTTCCGTACACACTCAATCGTCGCGGTTTCTGTTAGGCGCGTCGAGAGACGCGACCGTTCCCGAGGAGTATCGAAACAGGATTGAAGGAACCAGTGCCCGCGAGCACCTAAGCACGCTCAGCGTCACGTGCACGCGGCAGGGCACCGCCCGCCGGCAACGTGCGGCCCGCGCCACGCTCGCCGCCGCCACGTGAACATCCCCGCGAACCCGTTCGACATTGGCGCTCGTTCTTCTCATTCGACCACCCCGAGGGTGCTCGGTTGCTCCAACTTGCTTTGTTACACAAACAAGTCTCCTTCGTATCGGCACATACGTGGATGAATGATAACTGTGATAATTGATAAATGTTATCGCTTTTATCATCGTACTATATTTCTACTTAATTATCATAATAAAATATATAGATACACTAGCTGTTGCCCACGACTCCGTCTGGGAAGAATAGGGGTATAAAAAATAGCCTACGACCTAATCTCAGACCTACCAAATATGAACTAAAAATTTCATAAAAATCGGTCAGGCCGTCTCGGAGGATTTCAATAACAAACACCGTGACACGAAAATTTTATATATTAGACTAGCTGTCGCCCGCGACTCCGAAGAATAGGAGTAGGTACATAAGTTTTGTTAAAAATTTCATTTTTAAAGCTAGCTTTTTAGCTGACTGTACTTTTTGTTGACTGTACTTGCATTGCCATCCAACCTACATAAGTATACCAAATTTCAGGTGAATCCAACCACTGGAAATGGGTCAAATTCGACTACTAAGATTTGACCCAAGAATAAAACAAACGGGGTGAGCTAAATAAAAGCTTGTAAAAAATAGCCTACCTACGACCTATTGTCAGACCTACCGAATACAGAAAAAAAAGTTTCATAAAAATCGATATCTTAACTGGCAATACTGTACCTACGTTTTTATTTTGAAATTGCAACTTAAGTAGCTCACATTAATTTGCCATTGATCATGGGCATGCCTATGTGTACAGTGTATGTACACGGTGTTCGCGTCAAAAAACGTAAATGGTTAATGACAAGGAGTTGTACCTATAGATATTTTTGACACCTTCTAACGAATATATATTTTATGACCGTACGTGACCGTACCATATTGACCGTACAAAAGTAATTTCAAAAAGTTTTTAAGACCATTTTTATTATATCCAGCGTTTTTAATTCCATCTATATAATGGCATTAACCTAATACCTGAAATGTTCACCGATTATGTATTACTGTGGCCGATATAACTACAAATAATAAAAATATAATTAAATTACTTGAAGGGGTCCCAACTAACCATATAAAATGACCCCCATAACTACTGCACACATTTTATTTTGAAGCAGGGCTCTGCTAACACTGGATTATTATAGTTACGGATGTTTACTCGGTATATTTTGACACACCAAAAAATTTGTACGGAACCCTCGGTGCGCGAGCCTGACTCGCGTTCGGGCGGTTTTTTATAAGATAGGGTAGGTAAGGCAGGTCAACTGATGGAAGGCAATCACTGCCGCCCGTGGACACCCATAACATAAATAGTATTACGGATGCATTGCACACCCTTTGAGGATTTTTTTTTGAAATTCCTTAGTTGCATGTATCTGCTCGAAATCTGTTTGTTTGTAAAAATGCACCCAGAAATATTTAAAACAAAGAAAGATACATGTAGATTTAATACAAGGTACCCAAATCGTCTTGTATTTCCCGCTGGAGAGACCAGGGTGTAGGTACAGCAAAAACACATATTGCATGTCAGATAGAATCTTTAATTGTTTGCATGATGATGTTAAGAATTTGCCAATTACTTTGTTTAAAAGTAGATTGAAAATATGGCTTATTCAAGAATGTTTCTATTCCGTTGATGAATATTTTAACTATTTTATTGATAAAATGTAACACTACACTTAGGGTTTATATGACAGTAATGTGAATATTGTGACATCAAAATGGTCTTTAAAATACTTAGCACTTAATCTCTCCGTTTGTATGCCAATAGTTGGCAAAATGTGTGCGACCGCTTAATTAACTAAGAACCATATTGTACCACATTTTATGCAAATAAATTAACTTTGACTTTTTTTGACTTTTGTTTTTATTCACATTACTTAAATATCACTTGAATTACAAATCCTGACACCATATTGTAACGAAAAAGAATGCGAAAGTGCACGGGAGGTCACGTGTAATCATTTTGACTAGAACTTTTTACGTCAGACAATAGTAGGGGAGCCCAAGAGGGGATTTGTGAAGTTACTCGAGCGCGGCAGATTAATATACGGGGGGATACCTCATACCCTCTAGAGTACCCCCATTGAATATGAGCACTTCATGTGGGGGGGGGGCACCCCGTCAAAATACGAAGTAAAAAAAATTGATTCTTTAAAATACGCGCGTCAGATTAAGATAAGGTGGGTTAATTATTAGCAGAACAATGCACATTTCACTCCCAAATCGTCAGTCTTTGGAATTAATATCCCCTATGAAAACCTGGCGCGTGCCCTTCCGTATGGCCACCCCCACCAGCGAAATAAAAAACCTTGAAGGGTAGTTTTTTATGAATATGCTAAAAATAGTTTGAGCCGATATAACAAAACACGTGCTCATTATGTTTTCATGTTTCTTTAACATTATAATCAAACATCAAACCAGTAATAATTAGACGACCGGATAGCACAGTGGTTAGAGAGCCTGACTATGAAGCTTGAGGTCCCGAGTTCGATTCCCGGTCGGGGCCACTATTTGTGTGTTTAACCGGTGTCTAAGTTTCTGTGGTAGCACGATAAGTGTCTGTACGTACAAAAATTGAGATGCGCCAAATTTTTGTGGTTTAATTAAGTACAAAGAATAATTATTAAAGCACAGCAAAAATCACACGCACAATTACTTACGTATGTTTTTTTTTTGAAATTTGTTAGTTGTAAATGAAATAGGTAAATTAGCACAACTCTGGTGTTATTTTTAGTTGATGTATGTACATTAATAAGTACCGGTGGACATTGTTAAAGTATAATATTTTATTCAAGTCACTTTTGGATTACTGAATTTTGCATTGCAGAAATTAACAAGTAAGTGAAGGATAAAATACGTCAAACTAAAGCATAATAACAACACAAACTACTAACCGTATTTTTTGTTGAAACTCGCCCCGTGACTTAGAAAATCTGCAAAGAATGATATTTTTTTATTTAAATTATAACAATTAAAACAATGATCAGAAAAAAGAAAAATAAATTCAGATAGATTAAGGCTGAAAACAAAAACCGATCGAGGACTTCTACAACGAAACTAAATAGTTTTCTCAAACATGCTATGTAATGTTTACGTTGTGTTCCTTAAAACAGGCTTCAAAATACACCGTTGCAGGCCTAGGCCGGCAATGCGATCGTCTATTGTTTCATGTCACACAGCAGCACAGCACCATGATGTTTATAGGTCTATGGCATCATAGCATTTAGCCATTTAAAAAAAAACTATAAGCAATATTTGCGTTTTGGTTCATTATGACATTCTGCCACTACGCTTATTTAAGGTAAGGTAAGATGGTGATGGTGATGGTAATTGTGATCCGCCTAGAGAAATATTTCACCATCAACATCATCGTCACCTCCATCATCATCATCGTCATCATCGTCATCGTCATCATCATCATCATCATCATCATGATGCCGACGATGATGGTGATGGTGATGGTGCATGTTTGAGAAAAGCACTATACAAGCCTCGGCCGGAACAGGGGTTGCCGGCCTCGTATCATGCCGGCCTCGTGTACCACTCGGCCGTCAACTTAGGTACTCGGCCGGCAACCCCTTAAGTCCCAGCCTCTGCAGTAATGTAAGTACTATTTCAACATGTTCCATGATGAGATGATGGTTTTAGAAACGACACGGGAGTTGTCGTTAGCTTATGTTTGCACCACATTTCGTCACATAAATGCGAAACGCACACACAACTAATCAATTCCCATAAACAATACAGTCATTGTCTGTCATATTTTTGGCAGTGAGCAAAACTTACGAACTTCGGAGTCGTATTTAGTGAAACCAGATGACATTGAATGGAATAGCCTCTACAGGTATGATGTACAGTCAAGGAAACTGAATCGCGTACTAGAGTGGAACCTTTTCACAAATGAATGGATAGTCAACATGAAATTTGCGGAAAACAGGCTCGGGCTCCACTCTGGCACGCGCTATTGCTTTTGCTTTGCTTCCACGTACAATCGCCCCAAGCGCCAGATAACCACCTTAAAGGCCCAGTTTGCGTGCAGTGGCTAGACATCTGTCCATAACAATCCATAGCAATAAACATCAACGGCTGCAAGCAAATTTGTTTTGAAAATGGGTATCTGCCGTCTGGGGCGATGGTACAAACGCTGTCAACTCTACACTAAACGCTACCTGGTTTCGTAATTTGGCAATGTTCACCACAACGAACATAAGTTAATACCATCTTTTTGTATTTTTTTTTAATATAGAATTTTCAGGAGACCTAATTTAAGACGAGGCTTGAATTGCCAACTTTTCGAAATTTTGCCAAATTAAAGGTTAACATAATGAAGAATACTTTCGTATTGGGCGCAGCAAGGCTTCGTGGTTGGTGACCCTAACTCTATAGATAAAGTTAGGGTTCGATTTCCAATAGTTTCGATGGCTACTTGATTCTTTATACAGTCAAATGCTAGTCCCAGGTCGTTGATGTTATATGGATTTATGATTTTATTAAGTACTAACGGGACTTATCGCGACTATACAATAGTCAATTCGTGACCACGGCCGCTGCAATATAATCGAAATGTCGAGATTATTTTGGCACTAAGTTTTCGCGTTAAATCCCGGGTATAGCAATATAATAACTACTTAATAAGTAAAAAAAAGTAGCCTTTGTCAATCGGGGACAGTCATATCCTCATACATATCACATATGTAATATACCTATGTAAGATTTTTTTTTATAATCAGCTCTGAAATTAAATTAATTAATTTCTAACCCGTGACAATTTTGCATTTTCCGGGATAAAAGTAACCTATGTTAACTTTCTTAACTTTCTAATGGCGAAAGAATTTTTAAAATCGGCTCAATAGTTTCAGAGATTCCACTACAAACAAAGAAAGTTTGGATATTTCTCTATCCCGTGGGAAATTCGAAAAAATCCTGCCTTATTGCACCTCTATAAATACTGAAGGTACATGTATGCCAAATTTCAAGTTTCTAGCAACAGTAGTTTAGGCTGTGCGTTGTCAGTCACGGTACTGTTTTATAACTTTTATAGGTATAGATTTACTTTTCACATACAATTTAATTATATTATTTGTATTTTGTAATTTAAATTTTTCTATAGAAAATTATTAAGTACTAAAAGGTTAGTTCGTAAGAAGCATGCTGCATGTCAAGCTGTGGCTATTTGTAAGCCTTATGGCGCAACATAGTGATACTAATGACCTGTCATAGGTGTATATTATTATCCATCCATACTTTTTACCTATGTTTGAAAAATAAATAATTTTGAATTTAATTATTGTTAGTTCATTATTTAGGCAGTGTACCTAGACCGACGACCTGATGACGATGATGATTGATGATGTTTAACGAGTTACTATGGCCACTTTCCAACTCCATCATAAAACCCTGGTTACTCTCTAGGATTAAAGTACTCGTCAAGACGAATCAAACGAGCCCAAACACGATGGGGTTGTGTCATTTTATTATTAGTACCTGGGAAAGTGCCATATTGTTAATATTTAAATAAATAAATAAATAAATATTAGGGGGCAATCTTACACAAATCGACCTAGTCCCAAACTAAGCAAAGCTTGTACTATGGGTACTAGACGACGATAAACATACTTATATAGATAAATAAATACTTAAATACATAGAAAACATTTCGAGGCTAAATTGGAACATATCATTATGTACCTAGTTCCAATTAGGTACTATTATTGCTGTGCCCTTACAGGGTAGATAAATGTGGAAGCTGAACCCTACATTTTAAGATCTAATCTACAAATGCAACAAAAAGTTTGAGTTTGAGTTAATAAAAAATTTGTAGCTGGAAAGGTCGGAAAAGGCATGAGACGGCAGGGCTTCGTGACGCGTTACGGTAGTCGTTATGAAATTTTCTATAAACGTAAATAAATACTTCAACCCCGTAAGCTAAAAATGGAAATCAACTTTTTTAGGCAATCGTGGCTCCCCACGTTCCGATGTTTGCGAAAGAGTTCGTTCATTTTATACGTCATCTCATCACAACAGAAACGTAGACTGTGGTAAAAGTTTATTTTTGGATATTTTTTTCTAAATTTGTACGTTCCTTCCTCAAGCTATTTACGTAAATACTGACCTTTTCCCCTCGACTTCTACCGGATGGAATTAGTAACTTGGGTAGCTTATTTTTTTTTTTTTTTTTTTTCATCAATGTGGTTACTATTAAATTTCGGGGATAAAAACTTTTCAATCCTTCCTCACAACTTAACTTGCAATGTGTGTAAGTATGCATGTACGGGTCAAATTGGCTTCAAATTTAGTATACTTATGTAGATTGGATGACAATGCAAGTACAGTCAACAAAAAGTACAGTCCGCGAAAAAGCTTGCAATGAAAATGTAATTTTTAACAAAAACTTATTTTTAAAATCTTTTTATCAACTTGCAATGTAAC
This sequence comes from Archips crataeganus, assembly GCA_947859365.1. NCBI lineage: Eukaryota > Metazoa > Arthropoda > Insecta > Lepidoptera > Tortricidae > Archips > Archips crataeganus. The sequence continues at coordinate 23,988,147 of OX402045.1, read as the reverse complement.
AAAGTTTGTTCGGGTGGATTCTTTCAACTCAAATGTGAAGTGGATATCTTCAACCAATTGATGACAATGCAATATTATGCATGTCATAACATGAAGCTAATCTGATGATGAAGATAGAAGGTAGGCATAGCAACTCTGTTGGAACAACAATAAAACGACACGACCGCATCGTGTTTGCACTCCTTTGATTCGACTTCACGAGTATTTTGGTAACCAGGGGCAAAAAGTCCTAGAAATATAAAATATATTTTTTGACAAAAACATGTTACTAAACAGTCTGTATTTTATTTAAAATATTTATTTTTTATTATAAATAATATTTTCTTAAAATTTCAGCGTACTACTATTTATTTTTTATTATTTGCAAAATTGTTTTGCAAGCATCTGGTAAAGTTTAAGTTCCGACTAAATGACCCGGCTTATTTATTTTTTCACTCTTTAAAAGTCAAATTCTAAAGTATAAAAATTTTAAAATGCCTCAATGATATTTTCTTCAAAAACATGTATCTGTAAGAATATGAGGGTTGATTTAGCCCCCACCCCGCCACCTGTCAGCCATGTATGTGGTTCTGTGCTTGGGTATCATAGGGGAAGCATTAGACAAGTTTCAGCCTCAAATGACTACTAAATAAAAATGTCCATCAGCTCTCGGACTAGGTATGGTAAATTGCGGATTGTACTACCCTGCCGGGGACCTCACTCTCCGCCATATTGGGGTCCCGCGTCGCATGCTCAGTATCGGAGATATTTTAATTGCCCAATTTACCCGCTGGCTTAAAATGCCCGTCCCTACCCTACTATTTCAAATTGATAGTGCTTCCCTCTGTGAAAGTATCACTAATTTGTCTAAGGTCCGTCTGTCTATAGTAGTCAAGGAAACTGAATTTTCAGAACCAATTTAACGATAATTTCTTTGGCAAATGTATAAGATTTATGGAATGTCAACATGACATTTGCAATGAAAGGGGGTTCATCCTGGTAAATGATTCAGTTTCCTTGACCGTACCTACTTTGACACTACGTAAAGCAATATGTAATAAATAGTGTTAGTATGTAGAAATTTCACCGAAATTATTCTTTCTTGTTAGTTCCGTAACTTGGAAATAATTATCGTCGCTCGTAACGGCGACAATATTTAGTGGAACGCACAAATAATGGCTATATTTTCAATTCTATCTCTGCTTTCCTGAAAACTAGGTATAATGATCGAAAAAATAAATCAGTGTTAAACCCAATGTGGAACACTTTTACAGTACCTACCTAAATGTAAGTTTAATGTTTTTGTGTTTGTGTTAAGTACATTACAATGCCATATACATATACAGGGTATTTTTTTAATCAGTGCACAAATTTTGATATTTGATTCAGTATCGTTGATAGATCACGATTATCTGTTCGAAAATTTATTTTTTTACATTTTGAAATTTGGGTTGGATATAGTAATTCATCCAATAATTATTCGAGTTACTATGAAAAACAAAAAAAATAAGTACAGTCAAAACCGTTTATAGCGACACCAATTACAACGACATATTGGATGTAACGACCAAGAAAAAACCCAACACGATCTTATATACCAAAGTAACACTGGTTACAATGACCAACCGTGTTTAACGACCAAATATTGCTGTCCCTTGAATGTCGTTATAAACGGTTTTGACTGTACTTAAGAAATATTATAATGAAAAATTCTGAAATTTGTTATTTGAACGATACTGAATGACATATTAAAATTTGGGTACTTATTAAAAAATTACCCTATACTTATATATATATATATATTAGCTGTTGCTCGCTACTCCGTCTGCGAAGAATAGAGGCATAAAAGATAGCCTACGACCTATTCTCAGACCAACTCTCTCTCTATATTTATAGAGAAAAAAGTTTCATAAAAATCGTTCGAGCCGTTTCGGAGGAGTTCAACAAACACCGTGTCACGAGATTTTTATTATATTAGATATACTAGCTGGCCCGGCAAACGTTGTTTTGCCATACCAATTACGATCCGCCCCGGCTTCGCACGGGTGCAACTAAGTACTTATACGAGGGGCGTTCAAAAAAAAGTGAGAATGAGATGCAAACTCTTTTAATATTACGAAATTAAATACTGGCCGGTAAAGCTAATCTATCTAGCTGATTGCTATGAAAAAAAAAACTAACTGTCTTTTGTTTAAAAAAATATACGGTAATTTCTTTGCAATGCTATTGAGTACGTTAGCGAAAATGGAGAAAATTGAACTGCGCGCCGTTATCAAATACTTGTGTTTGAAAAATTTTTCTACGGACCAAGTCAATTTGGATTTGCGGGACACTTTAGGGTCTAATGCTCCTCCGTATTCGACAGTCGCACGTTGGTGCGCCGAATTTAGACGTGGAAGAACATCGACAATGGACGAACCCCGCTCCGGACGCCCTACTACTGCAATAACTGAAGAAATTGTGAAAAAAGTTGAAAACTCAGTTTTGGCGGATCGTCGTGTCACGGTTCGTTTTATTGCTGAAAATGTAAAGATTTCAACGGGGAGCGTGCATAATATTTTACATGAACGCTTGGGTATGAAAAAGGTATCTGCGCGTTGGGTACCAAGAATGCTTACTGACACGCAAAAACAAACTAGACTAGAGATTTGTCAAGAAGCTTTGAACCTGATGCAGCAAGACCGGGAACTTTTTTTGGCGCGATTTATAACAATGGACGAAACATGGCTCCATCATTACGACCCTGAAACGAAACTGCAGTCTATGACATGGAAAAGGCCATCATCTCCAACTCCGAAGAAATTCAAGGTGAGCCCATCTGCCGGTAAGGTCATGGGCTCTGTTTTTTGGGATGGTAAAGGGGTATTAATGATTGAGTATCTCGAGCATGGAGCCACTATTACGGGCACTTTATACGCCAAATAAATAGCAACATTGCGCAATGAGATCCGCGAAAAACGGCGAGGTAAACTCTCGAAAGTTGTGCTTTTCCACCAGGACAATGCCCCGGCACACAAGTCCGCCGTTGCAATGGCTGCAATTCGTGATGCTGGGTTCAATATCCTTAAGCATCCTCTGTATTCACCAGATCTCGCTCCCAGTGATTTCTACCTATTTCCGAGATTGAAACAATACCCGAGAGGCCAGAAATTTGAAGACGACGACGCGGTAGTCGCTGCAGTACAAGATTTTTTAAGTACTCAAGATGAGACCTTTTTTAAAAATGACATTTTAAGTTTAGAAAAAAGATATAATAAGTGTATTATGCTAAAAGGTGACTATGTCGAAAAATAAAATTACATTTAGTAAAAGTTGTTTATAACATACTCATTCTCACTTTTTATTGAACGCCCCTAGTATTATGCATGTATTATATATCCCGCTTTAATACCCCCGCACCCCCTCCCCCACACCGCCCGCAACCCCCTCTTTTATTTCAACTAAGTAAGGTAATCGTACCAATGCTCGACACCTCAACGCCCAGTAGATTATGACACCCATCTGTCACCTGTCTTACTATGACATAAGATTGAAGGTGCCATGTATTGTTCAGTGTCGAGCACAGGGACGTTTACCTTATGAACATCCTAAATTTTTATCAGTCTAATTTAAAAAATTGAGTTAAGTAATGCATTATGTTGTCCAATATTAACTGAGTAAGAAACACTAATTTTGTGTCACCCTGTAGGTACCTATAGTGTATGACTCCGACTATACCAAGAATACCATGATAAAAATCACATACCTACGTTGTGATTAAAAAATGATTAGTATAATATAAAAATAAGTAAACTTGTTCCCTTTTTGATTTTTGAGGTTTCTACTAGGTTGTGGTAGGTAGGTAGGTACAGGGTCAAACTGTCTATCAGAACCATGTACCTAATGACTAAACATGTCGTCGAATTAAATAAGTTTATAATTTACGTATTCAGCCGTTATCAACAGTATCTATTAATCATCACTTAGAGCAAAACGCCTAATATATAGGTAATTCTGTTAAAAAATTAGTTTAAGAACCTCCTCCTTTTTTTGAAGTCGGTTAAAAAACTGAAACCCGACTAAGGAAAAAAGGTATCCTATGTCACCTGGAGCATCATAACGAATCGATTAACACCTTATTTATTAGAATTAGATGAATAGTCTCGACGCTACGGTGGAACATCCGTAAATACAAACATAGAATGCTAAAATCATTATACCTACTTACCTACCTACTTTTGGCTTTGCCATAGTCGTGTAAAATAATGATGGTCAAAAATAGTCCAGGTAAAGTCGGTCAAAAATATGGTCTACCACCCTACGGTTTTTGTTCACTTTCATGTCATGAGTCATGACATGACACAACGAGGTCGATTTTCACTTGGAATAAATGATGACAGTGTCTAATGAAATGACTTCACTCAGAAAAGTCAACCTTAGCGATATTTAGCTCTCATAAAATCTTTTGTCAAAACTGGTAGACCATTTTCTTGGCCGACCGTACACAATATATTCCAAAATGAATGGTCACCGAGGTACCTTATTTATTATCTGCAAGAGGTCAGTGAAAACTTTGCTTCGCACTGCCATCTCTAGCTTGTCCATGACAACGTCAAGTCAATGAAGTTAACTTAGCCGACGTTCTTAGTGCTGATAACCGTTGCCACTAGAGGGCGCTGTACGCAATCAAGCTTATAATTCACTACATAAATCGTCCCTTACTGACTTACCATTTCGACTCATGGTCAACAATATTGATACAATTTTACAACTTTAAGGCAAATCGGATCACAAATTACAAATTAAACATTAGAACGTTTAAATTAAGTTGAGTTTGCAAACTAAAACTTATAACAATAATAAACTAGTGGCCGGTCACATGTGCGCACTGTGATCAAAGTGTAGTTTTCTGCGATTGGGTGAATAGCGCTCGGTCGGTGCAGCAGAGCGTTATTTCATTGGTGGAAAATTTGACGTAGCAAAGCAGACCGCGCGATAGCACGTGATAAGTTATACGTACAAGTCTAGCACTTAAGCCCATAGATGGCTCTGTATGTTCAGCTGTTTCTTATACATTCACGAATTTTAAATTCCTCCTACTTACTTCCACTTATGATAGGGTATCCAAAGTACAAAAAAAAAACATCGCTGTGGTTTATATTGAGTAGTTATTTGCTGTAAAATAATAATTTCAATATTTTTTAAATGTGATACGCGTATACTTAATGTGCTACAACATCATTTGATGTGCTACAACATCATTTGATGTGCCGAGAGCTGGTAGACCTTTTAGAGTAGGTATTTGATTCAGCGTAAGAACTGAAAATAAAATATATAAGTATTTAAAGAAAAAAACTCATTTCAGTGAAATATAATTTGCCAAGGTGATCGAGAATATTTCATTAATATGTTTGTATTTAGACATAGAGGAAGTAGGTACCTATTGTACCTACTTACAGGTTCCAAAATGTCTACCATCTCGCGGACTATGACTCATTGCATTAGTCAGGTGTTTAGTGTCAATAGTAATTTTGGTTTTTAATATAATTTATTGTTAGTTTACTTAGTATTATTTGCTGTAATTTAATTTTTTATTGGCCTGTAATTAATGTATAATTTTACTATTGCAGGAATAAAATATGTTACACATAATAAAGATATTTAGTAGGTAGCTATCGGTAAATTTTCTGACGATACGAAGACGACTTAGAGGATCCGATGCGATACTTGACCGGTATTTCTGCCAATATGACTAGTTTTGTTTCTTTATTTAACACGTTACAAAGTAATTAGTCAAAAGTATCGTAATGTTCATTGAGGTCGTGCGAACCGGAGACGTGAGTACCTACTTAATTGAAACGGTAGTTGAAATTATATCCGAAAACGATGAAAATGCGGAAAATTTAAATGTGAGTAAAATCGTAAGAGAGTACCTAGTAGGTAGGTTAAAAAAAATAGGATTGGTTGTTGTTCTACTATTGTAGGTAGGTAGGTAAATACTAAACAATACACAATTTCCCACCACTTTCGAATATTTTCACTGATTTCAAAAATCAGTCCACAGTAGGAGCCAATTCACCTTTGTGAGTTCGTTAGGTACTTAGCAGCTTTGTACCTACCTTCTAAGTACCCAGTAAAAGTAAGTACCTACCTAGGTACCTAACTATGCTACCGGTCCATCACAAACATGTCAGTAACTAGGACAATTAAGTATATAGAATTGGTATCTTTCCCTATTCAATTTCCTTACTGAGAATGTTATGCTTTGTAACAAGTTGGATGACAGTTAAACTACTTTGGTTCATTGAACCCTATCTGAGGCTCGGTTTAAAGCCCTTATCGACGGTCCTTCATTTTCCGGTCTCGTCCATCGCAGTCAACGCATACATCGTAAATGTCGTCTGTGTCCTTATCCATTATCAATGATAAACATAGATTGATAGGTATGCTCCCATAAATCATAATCTTCACTGATTTATCCGCAAGTAAATATTACTGCCAAACGCCATCCTGTACCTACCTACCACAGAAGTTATGATAATTAATACTTAATTTAAAACTGAATAGGTATATTTCACAAATAAAACAATTACCTAGCTAATTGTAGGTAGGCGGTTAAATTACAATCTTACTTTTGAAATATTTATTTTTTACAAAATCTTAAAAACTGCTAAACTGATTAAGTATAATTTTCCTAGAAAGTTTTTATTAAGTTTAACTTACGTGATTTTTTCAAGTTCTTCTTTTGTTCTTATTTATTCTTATGCCTCAGCCTTAAAACCCGCTTCAGATGTATGATCATTGATCAACTTAGCTAACTTTTGTCGTGTACGGTCAAGTGCAAAAAAATGTATCGATTTAATCCTCTCATAATTAGATAAATACGTACCGATACTTTAATTCGACGACATAAGAGCTATGGGACATATTTATGAACAAGTTGTATGCACCCATATTTTTACACTTGACTGTACTATAAACCAAAAAAACATAAAATTACGAATTACCTACTAAGTACTTATAAAGAATTCGGGACGTTCTTATCATTACGCTACGCAAACAATTTTAAACTTTTGCTATAAGTACGAATTTAAAATCGATCGCAACGTTTAACATTGTTGAATGTGACATATCGTTACTTTCGTTAACGTTTATATAAATGTACTTATGTATGTATTACACTGTTTTAGTTCTGACAATGTTAATTATTGCTATCGAAATCTTCTGACTCCTTTAAGTTACAATTAATATCATTGGACTAAGGTACCTAGAATTCACTTGATACCTATCGGATTACTCCAGGGTAGACTAACCAAACAAAAGGGAATATCACTTTGCAGGTGCGCCTTTGTGAAGCACGCATAACACACGTTACTACCTAATTAGAATAACTATGAACTGGCCTCCGGACTTAGCGATTCAACGAGCAGTACTTACTTGACAGATAATATTTGACCTACATTCCATCGTTTCCAGACGCGGGATGAATGGAAACAAGACAAAACAAAGCCGCGCGTGACATTTATGGAGAGCTCAACAGCACCATGTAGGATGTTTGATGGTGTTTTTATTAATAACATAAGCTATGCGGACGACATGGTGCTGTTGAGCCCCTCGATGTGTGCGCTGCGTACTTTGATGCAGGTCTGCGAGTCGTACGCGGCGGCCCATGGGCTTAAATACAATGCAAGCAAAAGCGAGTTCATGGTTTTTAGAGCAGGCAAAAAGACTTACACAGATTTGCCCCCTATTACCTTGAGCGGGACTTAAAAGCAAGTCAAACATTTCAAGTATTTGGGCCACTGGGTCTCCGATGACTTAAGTGATGTCTTGGGTCATGGACATCGAGAGGGAGCGCAGGGCACTGGCCGTCCGAGGTAATTTATGTTGGCCCGTAGGTTTTCTCGGTGTAGCGATGAGGTTAAGGTGACGCTTTTCAAAGCATACTGCCAGTCCTTCTACACTTGCAGCCTATGGGTTTGCTACACGCAGAGGGTATACAGTGCATTGCGCGTGTAATACAACAATGCATTCAGGATGCTGTTTGTGCTACCACGCTACTGCAGTGCGTAGACGATGTTTGCTAGGGCACGGGCAGACGGTTTCCATGCCATCATGAGGAAGCGTTGTGCCTCCATGTTGGGTCGCTGGCGCGCTAGTACGAACGGCATACTGAATGTGTTGTGTGACAGGTGGGACTCTCCGTTGTTGAGGAGGTGGATGGCCCTTCACACAAAATATACATTATTGTGTTGTATTTATTTAGGTCTAGTTATAAATTATTATTGCATTGATGGTTCTTATTTCTATTTTGTTTATTTTAATGAAATTGTTTGTCTAATCTTAATCTTTAACATTAATTTTTATCAATTGTGACATTTTAATTGTATGGATCTTTGAATCTGAAATAAATGATTATTATTATTATTATCTTACATGAACTTATAAAAGTCATAGTCATAGTCATAGCTCTAAAATATTTCCCAGAACTGCTTGATCAATGTCACTAGTTAATATTTGGGTAAAAAATACGGAAGATACCTCTAGGTATGCTTCAGTGAATCTAGGTCTAAAACTTGTGATATGTACTTAGTTATATGTATTTATGTTCCTATCTACATACTTATTGTACTGCCTATTTATATAATTATATACCACCATAACAAAGAGGAAAGTCATGTTTGTGCATTTGTTAGTATGTATAGGTATCTCTAGAACTACTGAACCAAATTGAAAAATACTTTCATTCATAGGCAACTGCGCTATTCCCGATTAAGATAGATTATTTCTTATCTCGAGAAAGACAGTTTCCACGAGACGCAGATGAAGTTGCGGGCAACATCCAAGTACCTAGTATAACATAATATAGTAAGTTCTGCAGATCTCAGTTTTACCCCACTGACTTACAAATGGATTAGGGCTTGGGGCGCAATTCGGTAGCGGGCGGAGGCCGGGTGTGAGGGGGTGATTGGCCCAAAAAGGTAGGAAACGCGATGAAAGCACATTTGGGCGAAGGTCGCAGACGTGTCGTAATCAATGGCTGTCTAACCTTACTACGGAGCTTTTTTTTCAAGAAAAGTAGCGTCCTGTTAGACGACCGGATGGCCTAGTGGTAAGAGAACCTGACTACGAAGCTAGAGGTCCCAGGTTCAATTCCCGGTCGGGGCAGATATTTGTGTGACAAAAACGAATGTTTGTGCTCGAGTCTTGGGTGTTTAATATGTATTTAAGTTTGTATTTATTTATATAAGTATGTTTATCCGTTGCCTAGTACCCATAGTACAAGCTTTGCTTAGTTTGGGACTAGGTCAATTGGTGTCAATCATCCCTCGATTTATTATTTATTATTATTATTTGTTTTGTAGAAACGAGTTTTCGTGCATTTTTTAGTATTGGACAATTCAATGTTAATAGTAATACACAGAATAATACTGAGATCCGTTACATGTGTATCTTTGCAAAATTTTGTTAACCCTTGCCTAGTCTGCATATAGTTATCTGGTTTCCTAAACGTATTGCGCGACGTGAACACTCAGGACAAATTAAAAATAAAGATAGGTATAGTAAGGCCGGTCAAGCTACGCCCCACCCTGTGCATTACAGGTCCAGGCACCCAAACATCGCCAAGTACCTAAACTAGGTGAGCTAGGCACACGCAACCCAAGAAAGGCTAGGTGTAGTTTTACCTGGCTTCACTTTGTTGTACTCAAAATTTCGCCTTTATGAGTACTATTATTTACGTATTTGGTTTAAGCGCAGACTCGCTGCGACCTTAGCATACGTCGCTATAGATAGGTATCTCGATACGATGAGATTTGGAATATGCAACCAATTAATTAAAATAAGCTCGACAATAACGGTATCCGAACAATAAAATTACAAAATCTTTATTAAGTAGGTACCTAGGTAGGTATGTATGTATTAATATGTGAACCAATTATTTTATAAAAAAAAATAAAAAAAACAATCGACAACGGTTGAGATATTTAATATACTGATCTGATGGTCTCTACCGGTCAACTTTTGAATAGATAAGAGGAGCATTTAATAGGGATCGACGAACCTACCGAATACAAAGTAAAAAGTTTCATGTAAATCGGTCAAGCCGTTTCGGAGGAGTTCGATAACAAACACCGTGACACGAGATTTTTATATAGTACTTATTAGATAACAAACAATCTATCTATCTGCGTATGCTTTGTTAACTGTTAATGTCAAGATTATGAGTACCTACATTCACTTTATTTGACCTACATAAAGAATGTTCCATTAAAGTTAACGTGAATAAAAAAAACACGATGTATACAGTAAAGAGTTTTACATAATTATATACCTACAATAAATAATAACAAAACAAAAATCAGTATTCGCAGTATTTTAAAGAGATTGCGTGAGACACTTCTTCTTAATGCCTTCCTTAAACAAAACTACACCACGGAGAGAAATGGTAAGATAGAGGTTGGTATGAAGATTAAGTTTATTCCGTTTCTGCATTTTTTAAGTATGCATAATCACTTTGGTAACCAGTTACTTTAAGCCAAGCAGCACTACATATCGCAATCAATCACAAAGTTACGTGTTTCATTATCCATTAGCGTAAGTAAGTCAACAAGACGTGGTGAGCGGTGATAACACAATACCGTATATCACCGTAAACGCAATACGAGATTGTTATAAGGTACTTAATACTTGTCACCAGTTAAATTTAAAACCGAAATTAAACGTTGAACACAGAAATAGGTAGGTAAGTACCTACTGTCATCGGAAATACTCGTAGCGCTACGAAAATACACTCTATTTCATTCACATTCGTACACGAGCATGACTTGGTTGAATTGTTTTTTAACGATGAGTATTACAAAGTATTCCATGGATGAACTTAAAACGCTCAAGGTACCTGTTAGTCTCAAACTTCATGCTAGTCAAGTAATTCACCACGTATTTTTTATTTTGTCAATTAAACAAATAATTACGAAGATATAGCGCGTTGAAGTTTCGCGTGACGTCACTTGTTCCTACACTTTGTATGAGCGTTTCAGGAACAAGTGACGTCACGCCTCGTCACGCGGAACTTCAACGCGCCATATCTTCGTCATTTTTTGTTTAATTGTCAAAAGAAAAATTACGTGTCTAATATTTTTTGATAATGTAAAATACGGACTAATAAGAATTATTATTTTTTTACCTAGGAAACATCCCTATTATCACTGAGTGACATAGGCTACTTTTTACCGCGGGAAAATACCTTTTCCTACGGGAAAATTAATTTATCGCGGGCGAAGCTGCGGACGGAAGGCTAGTGTCAGAATATTTAAGGCAATTCCTACAAATATAATAAGCGAAAATCAATTTGTTTGTCGGTCTGTCTTTTAAATTACCTCTTCACGCTTAAACCACTGAACCAATCTAGATGAAATTTGGAGTGGAGATTGTTTAAGACCCTGGGGAAATAGGACAGTCTTTATCACAGAAAGCTGTACTATAGTAATCTCGGGGATAGCAATAAACGAATTCTTCGCAGACGGAGTCGCAAGCAACAGCTAGTAAGAAATAATACCTTTTCTTCTACTTTTTGTTCTACATTAAGAGGTATTATATAAATCACGTTTCAAAACACATTTGACATCAATCAAGAAATTAAAACAGCTAGTGAGCTTGTATATATTATGTAGTTATATGCTTGGCTCGTCGTTTCGTTATCGCCCGTAAGGCGATTTCTTTCAAAGTTTAATACTAGTAAATGCTTAATCATGTGTTCGACAGGTATTCATCTAACGACGCGCATTTGCTGCCATGTTGATCACTGATGAAGATCTCTGCCCGAATTCTTGTTAGTATTAATACCTTATCTTATCGAAAACAATCACTTACACATTTCAAATCAGACGTATCCCCGACTTTATCGAGCAAAATAATAAAAGAGATAGTTGCAAAAATTAAATGTAGGTAAAGTAAGTGTAGTAAATAAGATAAGATTGACAATTGCGTTTCACGTTTTTTAACAACCTTATATTTGGCTTTACTTGTAATTAACACACTAAAATTTTTACAAGTTTGATATGAAGTATTTAGTATCTTTTATATTTTTTATTTTTCAACTTAATTTTTTATTACTTTTACGGTCATCCCGTGAAATCCATATATTTCATCTAATATATAAAATTCTCGTGTCGCGGTGTTTGTTACCAAACTCCTCCGAAATGGCTCGACTGATTCTCATGAAATTTTGTGTGCATATCGGGTAGGTCTGAGAATCGGTCAACATCTATTTTTCATACCCCTATCATTCTTCGCAAACGGAGTCGCGAGCAACAGCTAGTACTAAATACAAACTGAAACATGGATGCACAGAAAAAAAACCACTAAAAAGACCAGTGCTTGGAATCGAACCCAGGTATTCAGCATTACATTTCATTTGGTTGACCAGTGGTGGTGTAGGGGAATGGCGCACGGCACGGAATGCTGAGGACCTGGGTTCGATTCCCAGCGCTGGTCTTTTTTCTGGGGTTTTTTCTGTGCATCCATGTTTCAGTTTGTATTTAGTATGAAATATAAAAAAATTAAGTTAAACATAATGTTGCACCTCCATTTTTAGTGTTTAGTCATTTTCAATTGTCCGATCGGCTTGGAATTTACTTACTCACATGTAGGTATCAGAGCTCTGATGACAATGCAGTTATAAGATACCGCCAGCAAAAATATGTATAACACTTAACATTTTAACAAAAAATACCAGACAGACAATTTATTACAAGAACGTTGTCGGTTTAGCTCCTGGTATTAATTAACATCAATTTCCTGACATCTCACCCGTGGGTCAATTAAGATAGTATATTTAATTACTGGAATATTTCCGAACCCTGTGCCTTCAAGATTTAGATAGAAATATTATCTATGTAGGCTACAGATAGGTACATTTTTCGAAAATATTTCACATATTATTTTAATAATCCTATGAACAATTCAATACCATTTTTTTTCCTTTAGGGTATATACACTAAAATCCAGTGTAATATTGATTTCGTATTAATTTAGTGACTTAATACTTTATAAAGTAGACACATGAAGTTAACATTTTCTTATAACCACCGTTACTATAATATATCGTATAATCGCAATCTATACATAGATAACTATAGATTAATCGACCTCGAAAACCGCGTCGGTACAAAGTCGCATTATCATCGGTGTAGCGTGGTTCACAGCGGCGCCTGGTGGCTCATAATTTAAGAACGCCTCCGATAACGCGCCAATAGTAACGTGGGTGATTTATATGCCAGCCAGAGCTCACTCGAAATTCTCCAAATGGAAAAGTGGAATTAAACTTTCATTATTAAAAAAATAACCTACTCATTTTTTTTAAGTCGGCTAAAAATCAAGACCTATCATTATAATTGTGTAGGTACCTAATTTATGCATCATAGTAAGTAATATATACCAAAACCATTATGTCTTGTCGTTAATCTAATTCTTTCTAATATACGAAAATCTCGGTGGTCGTAGTCCTCGGAAAGGGCACGACCAATTTTTAAGTTTTTTTTTTGTATATTTTGTAGATATGAGTTAGTATAAGCCGTAAAGTAAATTTTCACTCTCTTACCCCCAGTCTTTATTTTCTAATCGCGACTCTATTATTTTTTTATGAATAAATATCCAATATATTATGGCAGAACAACATTTGCTAGTTAAGCACCTAGTAACAAATATGTTACCTCCAATGTGAAAGAGACCCCACATTACACAGCTATATGGATTACGGAAGTATTATGTCTGCTCACAATAGTGTACCCGAGCCAGGAATTAAAGCACCATTTAGTATTTGACACCGACATCCAAGCCCCGAGCTCGTGAAGACTTTGAACGACGACCGCACCCGACGACTCCGCTACGTACCTACCAATAGCAATTATTGGATCGGATTGCCTGCTCGTTGCTGGTGTATTGTCAGTATACTATGCTGTCAGTAGTAAAGATAAAAAGATAATGATAAATAAATAAATAAATAAAATAAATAAATATCACGGGACAATTCACACCAATTGACCCAGTCCCAAAGTAAGCTAGGAAAGCTTGTGTTATGGGTACTAGGCAACGGATAAACATACTTATATAGATAAATACATACTTAAATACATATTAAACACCCAAGACCCGAGAACAAACATTCGTATTTTTCATACAAATATCTGCCCCGACACGGGAATCGAACCCGGGACCTCAAGCTTCATAGTCAGGTTCTCTAACCACTAGGCCATCTGGTCGTCTGGTTGTCGTATTATATTTAATGTTTTACCCATAATCTTACATTCTATTATATGTTCAACACATATTGAAATATGGTTTTAGGTTCACATCCTTTATTGTACAAACATGTATCACAGGTCTGTATACTTGTACATAGCGTTCTCCGCAGTCAATGCCGAGAAAATATGAACGCAGCTCTATTCTCGCCGCGGCCTACATTTTCTTTAGGTACGGTACTCGCACCTATTTTCATTTATGTCAGTGCAAGTAAGGCTGTAGAGTCGTCAATTTTTCCTTGCAATACGTACGTACGTACGTATTTCTCATTTTTCGCCAAGATTTTTTAATAAACGCAGCATTTTTAGGTTATGTTGGAGATGTTTATAAAATATAAGTTCATATACGGAAAGCTCTTTAAAGGATTTGTCACACTGAATGCGTTCTGCGGTCGCGGTCTGGTCAAATTGAACGCAGCCCGCGTTATGTATAAACAACATTGTCGGTCTCTATATATTGCGCGTGCCAGCGATCTGACCGCGCGGACCACACGGTCAGATCGCATATCTATACAAAATATATATAGAGACCGACGTCACGATCACGTATCCATTGTGACAAATCCTTAAAAGTTCAGTTGAATGATTAAGAAGATAATTATCTCACGTGTAAATAGAATAGATAACTCCGTAGCGTGTGCTGTTATGTGGTATAAAGTAAAATATGAGCTATAAGTAAGTTATTGTCGGCGTTTTTGAATCAGTTTACGTATAAACCACTTCTGTTCTGTGATTTAACTTACCGCAGAGCGATTACGGTTCTTATCAATATGAATGTAAGCTTATCATTTTGAGCGTCGACGCTCAGAAAATTATCTTGCTGCGTCAAAAAAACTGCTCACGATCTTTAAGTCATTCAATTAAATAATATCATTCTTCTTGATCTTAATCCCATGTAAGTGTCATTAGAATATTTATGACAAATATATTTATTTTATTTTATAGGTACATAATAGGTAGACTCAAACCAATTATACAGGAGTCTATAGTAAGTGTATCGGTGAGCCATATCAGTTGTGTACTTCTGTACTAAATTCCCACGGAAATAAAAAAAAAAAAACAAAAATTACACCATGGTCTTCGTTAACCTTATATGACAAACGCTCGAGCAAAATTTCTTATCTATAGACTTAGCGGGTTTTGGGATTTTACGTAGATCCCGTGGGAACATCGGATTAAAAACAGCCCAAGTGTTATTCCAGACGTCCTACATACCAAAAACCATTCAAATACGTCTAGACATGTTAGCGTGAAAGAGTTACTAATTAGTGTGAAATTAGAGAAAAATAATTAATCATAATGTATCGTTAAAATTTATACATATACTTAAATAATAATATGTGTATGACTGATTAACGTAATGGCATGTTTTGCCGTCAGCCAACAAAGTCGCTCTAGCCAATAATGATGATTATCAACATGCCATAATTATCATAACATAACATAAACTTGTCTTAAACATTGTGTAATACCCTTACTTGCTCAGCTAGATATCCATTATACATTATGTTATTTAATTTTTGCTTCTTATTAAACATTATAACATTAATTGTGTGACGAAAGTTTGCCAAGCATAACGAAGCCAGTTATCAAAAGAAACCTATTGTTTTTGGAAACACAACAAAGTATTTTATATTTTCTCAGTACCCTATTTTTCACAGCATTATCCTCTTAGGAAAAGGCTTCCAAATCCGATTATTATATTACTTCGTGGAAACATTGCTTTTATTAAGAACTGGCTGTTAACTTTGAAATTTTCCGGCATAAAAAACAGACGTCTTTAATTAATCAACAATATAGCTAGACAGCTATATTGTTCATTATTTTGATGAAATATTTTGTTAAATAGCTTTAATAATTTAGAGATTATACCTTTCGTGCAAACAAACAAATTTAGGTAAAATTAACTTTATTATCTTCTTATTATTAATGTCATCGAGATTACTTTCGTCATAATTATTTTCTGACGCACCATCTAGATTTGACGTAGTATATTGCTGGGTCAACAGGAAAGATACTATGCTTCGCTGTCTCTGCGCAAGATCTACACGCATTTCACAATGATTGCTCTTGATTTTGTAGGGAATATCACTCTCCGCGATTTTCTAGCAAAGGCTAGATATGTTTGCAGTTTTTCTGCAGGTAAGTATCTGGCAAACGAGCTTCTCCGAATGAATAGGTATAAAAAACTGTACCCTTTGCAGAGTGTGTGTAGATAGTAACTTACTACAGAACAAATAAATTTATGGAAAATATATTTACTACGCAATCGATCTTTTCAGCAATGTCTTTTAAAAAGTAGCCCTATACTGATACAAATAAAACGCATATCAAAGTGAACAAGTTTTGGCGAGGTTATCTTTATCTTTTGCTATCTTGTGACCCGGTATGACGATGTCTTGTCTGTCGCGCGTTTGATTCAAGTTGACCGGTTAGACAAAGTGTAGAATATTTAGTCACAGAACTAATAATAAAAGCAATAGGAATGTCGAGCGAGCTAAAAACACGAGGCGCACATTATGGCTTATGGCTACAATTATTTTGTCTGGAACGAAGCTAATTGCTCAAAATATATTGGTTTATTGCATGGCATAGCAGATATTTTGGTTCAAATAACCACAAACACATAGACTGCTAAAATCATTACACTTCCTTTTGGCTTTGCCGTAGTCGTGTAAAAAGGGGGTTTTCATTGATATTTACCGTTATTTGCTAAAAACCATGAACATGTCTAAGAACAGAGAGTTCATTTACTGGACTTCGAAGCAACGATACAGAAATATCATCAATACTTAGGTGATCGATCACTATCAGCTATGAAATTTTTATAACGTTGTTGCAACATCTAATATATACCTATAAAAATCTCGTGTCACGGTGTTTGTTATCGAACTCCTCCGAAACGGCTTCACCGATTTTTATGATTTTTTTTTCCATACTCGGAATGAATGAGAATAGGTCGTAGGCTATTTTTATACCCCTAGTCTTCGCGGACGGAGTCGCAGGCAACAGCTAGTAGCTATATAAATTATAATATATATAAGCTTCATAAAGAGATTTATCTACGAACGAAGGATGAGCAAGCACTGCATAGAAACAGACGACTGTCAGCGATGGCCGGAAGGGTTTGAGTATGTCGCGGAAGCGCAGGCACTATCTAGATCATTGGCTTGGACTGCAACAGAACTATTCCCTTTAAAGATATTGAGACGGCTTAAGGTAAATACAGATTTACATCGGAGAAGTAATCAATAGCGATACGACTTAATTAAGCATACCCGGCCGACCAAGCTCCGCTCGGGCTGCAACTCGTTACCAAACGTTTTCCCAGAGATAAGACCAAGCTAGATCAATTTTTCATCCCCGAAAACCCCCACCCACATATCAAATTTCATCGAAATTGTTGGAGCCGTTTCTGAGGTTCTGATTATATAATTATACTAGCTGACCCTGCAAACGTTGTTTTGCCTTATATCACCTAGGGGTATAAAAAATAGCCTACGACCTATTCTCAGACCTACCGAATACAGAGAAAAAAGTTTCATAAAGATCGGTCAAGCCATTTCGGAGGAGTTCGGTAACAAACAATGTCGTTTAATGGTATTAAGATAGATTAGATTAGATTTAAAGTGGGATCATAATAACAAATCATAACAATGTTCAAAATTAAATTATTTAGTATTAACTACCCTACTGACAAGAAAGAGATGCAAAGATAAACTATCTCACGCGCCTCAAATATCCACTTCACCATTGCTGCCTTATTATTTGAATATGTCTTCAAACATGGTTACCACACTTCGTTGCTGAGAAAGTTAAGGGCAAATACAAAAAAAAACACATTTTTGGTTTGGTGGTAGGACTTATAAATGGTTACCAATTACCGAATCTGAAAAAGTGGTTTCTGATTACGTCTTTTACGTCACCCTGTATGGTGCATACAGTAAACACTTTATCTCTACACGAGATTGGCTCACTTCATTGAAATCACCTCAAGGAAAACGTGATGAAGAAATGAGAAAATGTAGTGTCTGTCCCAGCTGGGTAGGGATGGGCGGGAAGCGCAACCCGCCGCGGTGGCGCCCTGCCCGCGAGAGACGCCGCGGCGCCAGTTCCTACCTCTACCATGAGTTTACACTAGTTCACAGTGACCGTACTCGCTAGCGACGGCGTAAATGATTTGTATGGAGAATTGTACTTCCGTA
Source organism: Archips crataeganus (assembly GCA_947859365.1). NCBI lineage: Eukaryota > Metazoa > Arthropoda > Insecta > Lepidoptera > Tortricidae > Archips > Archips crataeganus. The sequence goes on along the minus strand of OX402045.1, from coordinate 23,969,684 downwards.
AGTGACCGCTAGAGGCGCTGTACAATTATCCATACAAATAATTTACGCCGTCGCTAGCGAGTACGGTCACGTAAACTAGTGTAAACTCATGGTAGAGGTACTGTACACTGCCGCGACAACAATCAATTTTCGTAACCGCTCAGTCGCCCAGGTATATATAGTTGAAATTTTATAAGCTGGGGGTTTAGGACTGCAAAATAGAATAAAAACAATAAGGCTGATTGTCACATTGACTTCTAAGTGAAAATAGGGTTTGTGTTCTAAGTAATACAAATGACATTGAACCTTAGAGTGGTAAAGGAATTTCTTGGTCGACTATGTATATATGATATCTATATATTACAAGCCGCTCTTTTTGTTCGTGAGAATCCACATTTATTCCAACTAAAACAAGACAAAGAAAATACTAGAACGAAGTATAGAAATAAATTATTGTTACCCAAAACTAATCTACAGATGTGTAAAAAAAGCCCCCATTATAAATGTATTTTAATTAATAATAAAATCCCCAATACAATAAAATCGGAATCCCGAAACACATTATTTAAAAACAAATTGGAGAAATTATTGATTGATAAATGTTATTACTCGGTTAAGGACTTTCTTAATGATGATAGTTTATAAATTAATAATATAATTAATTCTTTGTAAAATTCTTCGTTACTGTAAAATATTGTTTAGTTTTTAAGTTTATATTGTGTGCCCTTACAGGGCGTCATGTTCTGACTTATATGATACATTTTATAACACCCTGATGATATGTACATGACTATACAATAAATAAATAAATAAATAAATAAATAGATATAAAAGATTTTATTAGGGAAATTCTTTAGTACAAAGTTTTTGCTAACAGATCTTATTGCATTTTTATCGGACGTACAATATCTGCGTACGTAGGGTCGGTTCCCTGACTTAAGTATCCACTTTTCCATACTAACTGCATAGAAAAGTGGATACATATGTTAGGGAACCAACTGTACCTATTACATACTGTTGAAGTAATGACTTGTAACCTTTTTACATATAGTTTAAAGTATCTATGGTTTTAAGAAGAAGAAGACTGTCTTAGTTACATTTTGATTTGACGTGAATGTTTTTGTGTTGTTGTGTTATGATGATTAAAATGAAATTATAAATCCACGGTAATCCATTGCATATTATTTTACATGGTAGCAGAGCGTTGAGATAATAGAATGGACTGAAGATTATATATGGTGTAATAAATAGTTTGAAAAAATAAAGTGAGATTAGATTGTTTTGAAGAATGGCGAACGTAAGAGAAGATTGTTCTATACAGATATTTGATGGAAATAATTATGAGAAATGGAAATTTAGACTGAAATTAATAATGGAATTAAAAGGATGTTATGAGGCAATGGCAAATGAGATAAGACCGGAAAATATAAAGGAAAATGACTGGATAAAAATGGATTTAAAGGCCAAAAATTTGATTGTCACCGGTGTCACGGACAGTCAGCTAGAAATAATTATATCGGAATCGACTGCGTGGAATATGATTAAAAAATTTGACGCAATATATCAAGTACAGTCAACAGCAAATAAGTTATTGTGTAAGCGGAAGTTACTGAAATTGAAAATGGCGGAAAGTGACAACCCGGTAGATTTTTTGAATTTATTTGAGAAGAATATTAACGAATTGAAGAATGCCGGAGAAGAAATGACTGAAGATGATAAATTGAATCATTTATTGTTGTGTTTACCAGAAAGTTACACACATATAGTGGATATTGTTGATGCATTGCCAGCGAAAGAAAAGTCAGTTGAGTATGTGAAGTCGAAGCTATTATTGAATTACAAGAAAAAGGAAGAGAATGAGCCTAAAGGAATGGAAACCTTTAATATTCAGAAGAGAATGTCACAAGTGAGAATAAGGAAATGTTATGGCTGTAACGAGGCAGGCCATTACCAAAGAGATTGCCCGAAAAATGAAGTAAAGGATCGAAACTTACCAAGATGGCGAGGAAATTATAATTTTAGAGGAAATAGCAACATGAGAGGAATAAACGACTGGAGAGGACAAAATTATAGAGGCACCAGAGGAAATTCGAGGATGATGTCAAGAGGTAGAGGTAATTTTTCAGGTACAACACGAGGTATGATGCGAGAATGTTATTATAATCCAACCCAGGATGATACGAGTGGAGATAATTCTTTTAATGTCGAAGTGATGACTTCAGCGAGAGATCCGGTGAGTGAAGATTATTCTAATAAAGACGATTTAACATGGTTATTAGATAGTGGATGTTCTGACCATATTATAAATAGTGATGAATATTTTATAGAATATAAAACTTTAGATAACCCAATTGATATTAAAGTAGGAGATGGTTTTTCTTTAAAAGCAAATAAGGTAGGAAATGTGTTAATGTATTTTTATGTGAACGGAAAATGGCTTAGAACAACTATTAGGAATGTATATTATGTACCAAGCATGAAACGAAATTTATTGAGTGTATCTTCAATTACGAGCTATAATAGTTATGTTGTTTTTGATAATGATGGAGCTAAGATTTTTAATGGGTCTAGTAATAATGTATTAGCTATCGCTGAGAGGAAAAATAAGTTGTTTGTATTGAATGGGAAAGTAGGTAAAAGATTTGTAAAATCATACACAATAAATAAGAATATGACTGAAAAAGAAAAGTGGCATCGAATTCTTGGGCATACTAATTTTATAAATTTAGATAAAATGTGCAAACAAAAGTTATTAAAAGGTTTACCAGAAAGAATTGAAAATGACTACGTGCAGTGTGAGATTTGTTTAGTGAATAAAATGCATAATTTACCTTTTGAAAATAATAGACAGCGTGCAAAAGATATATTAGAGATAGTGCATACAGACGTAAACGGTCCATTGAATCCTACAGGTGTTGCAGGTGAACGTTACTTTGTGTCTTTTATTGATGATTTTAGTAGAATAGCAAAAGTGTATTGCATTCAATATAAAAGTGAAGTGTTTGAATGTTTTGAAGCTTATATGAATTTAGTTGAAAATATGACAGGGAAGAGAATAAAGGAACTACGTTGTGATAATGGAAAAGAATATATAAATAAAGATTTTTACAGATTGGCGAAAGATAAAGGGATATACATAAATCCAAGCCCTCCATACACGCATGAACTGAACGGGGTCGCAGAAAGATTTAACAGAAGTGTCATGGATAGAGCGAGATGTCTAATTTCAGAAGCGAATGTAGATAAAAAATACTGGCCAATATTTGTGGAGACTGCAGTGTACATAGGAAATAGATTGTTAACAAATACAGTAATAAAAAGAACGCCTTATGAGATATTTACTGGAAGAAAACCCGATGTGTCGAAAATGAGAATAATAGGAAGTAAGGTGTTTGTGAGAATTCCTGAAGCAAAAAGAACGTCAAAACTGAATCCAAAAGGAGTTAAAGGTATTTTAGTTGGATACACAAATACAGGATATAAAATACTAATAGATAATAAAATTAATGAAACAAGACATGTAATATGTATAGATGAGACTGCAAGAGTGATTGAAAATAATTCTGAAGAAAATGAAGAAATATATTCACCAGTTGCTAGAATGACTACCTTGAAAGTTTTGCTATCAACTGCTAGTGTTCGAGGATGGTATATTGAACAGATGGACGTAGAAACTGCATTTTTGAATGGAAGTATAAAGTCGGAAGTATATATATATCCACCAGATGGCTATGACGTTGAACCAAACAAAGTTTGTTTACTAAAAAAGGCACTGTATGGACTGAGAGAAAGTCCACGAGATTGGTATGATTGCATTCATGAGTTCTTTTGCAGCATAAATTTGAGTAGATCTGCATATGACTATTGTTTATATACAGGAAGTGTAAATAATAAGAAGGTTTACATTATTTTATACGTGGATGATTTATTGATTACAGGTGAAGATAAGAAGAGTATAAATAAAGTGAAAGAAATGTTAAGTGATAGATTTCGTATGAAAGATTTAGGAGGTGTTAAACAGTATTTAGGTATTGACATTGATTATAATCGGGAAGAAAAGAAAATGGTTTTAAGTCAAGAACATTATATTGTAAGCTTGGCAGAGAAATACAACATAAAAGATTCAAAAGGATTTAATACGCCTATGGAAATGAATCTGAAACTGGAGCCTGCAGAGAAAATAAATGATAAATTGAAATATAGGAACTTAATAGGAGCGCTTTTATACGTGGCAAATGGAACACGACCAGACGTGGCGTATTCAGTGAATTATATGAGTAGATTTCAGAAGAGTCATGATGATACTCACTATAAATATACTTTGCGAGTGCTGAAATATTTATATCACACAAGAAGATTGAAGTTGAACTATGGAACGGTGTATAATGAAATATTGAACGCGTACGTAGATGCTGATTGGGCAGCGGATATGCAAGACAGAAAATCAACGAGCGGAATAGTAATTAAAGTCTTTGGAAATGTTGTTATGTGGAGATCACAGAAACAGAAGATTGTGTCGAGAGCTTCTACGCATGCAGAATACTATGCTTTAGCTGATTGTGTTGAAGAGATATTGCCGATTAAAGGAGTATTAGGGGATTTAGATGTTGAAGTTAAAGACGGTGTAAATATATATGAGGATAATACAGGAGCAATTGGTTTGGCAAAAAATGGGAAATTTTCTAAGAATTCGAAACACATTGACATAAGTTACCATTTTGTGTATGATTATGAAAAGAAAGGTTTAATTAATGTGCAGAAAATATCGACTGATGATCAGATAGCTGATATGCTTACAAAAGCTTTAGGAAAAGTTAATTTTCAGAAATTTAGAGAGCTATTGGGCATAAGAGAGGATAAAGGTGTTTGTGGACTTAAGTAATTATTAGATTAATGAGTTAAGGGTTTGAAAAGGTCACAAATCAAGGAGGTGTGTTGAAGTAATGACTTGTAACCTTTTTACATATAGTTTAAAGTATCTATGGTTTTAAGAAGAAGAAGACTGTCTTAGTTACATTTTGATTTGACGTGAATGTTTTTGTGTTGTTGTGTTATGATGATTAAAATGAAATTATAAATCCACGGTAATCCATTGCATATTATTTTACACATACTAAACTGAAAACAAGTAAGATTAAATAGGAGGTATAGGTAGTATTAGGTAGGTACTATTTGTTTCATTTTAAGTTTGCTTATTTTACTCTCCCATTAATGTGTCGCCTAACTTTGGATTTTTTAGCGTGGACACATCGAGAATTACATTCTGTTCCAAATACACTTCAAAAGGTAACTTACAGAAACCTCAGAATAGAATTAAATAGTATTACGCGCCAGCCCAACATTTTCAACTTGACATGCAACGAGTCTCTCTGACTTCAGATTGAATGTTACGAATGCTGCTTTACTTAGAGCTAGAGCACCTGATCCTTTTTAATACTAACCAAATGTCTACATTGAAAAACTCTTCGAACCGTTTACTACCAAATCACTTCTAACTATAGGCTGCACCAGTTGCGTACGTATACATTTTATTAAAAACCCACACAGATGTAAAATTCTCTTTTTTGTCGATGTTATTGATTGCCAATTAAATATAAATTGAACAATAAAACCTGAAAAAATTTAAGAAAAATATTTTGAGTTTGAACTCAAGACAGAATGTTAAGTCATCTACATTATAAAAATAACATAATATGTATTGTGATTGTAAACATTTTAGCATTAAGACAATGACTTTGCAAATAATACCTACTTAATACCCTATAAATCATTTCATTGTTTTTTCATATTTTATGTAGGTACTTACATATCTGTTTGTCGTGAAAGTTCGGAACAGCGCGGCGCGAGTATGATAGGGCGGATTGCGGAAGGCGTATCGATCGGGCCTCAGTATTCTCCTCATGGGTGGCAGGCAGCCACGCTCAAGTAAAAACAATATTGGTATCAATAAGATTCGCTACTATTTTGCTATAGAAAATATGGAATTTTAACTTAACGAATAAACTTATTAAACGTGATTGATCTGCTTATAAATACTTAATGTCTTATAACTGCACATTATTGCCTCTTGAACATTTTAGCAATGGTTTAGGTTTGCCTAAAAATCCCTGTAAGAGTTTTTTATTGATTTATTTATAATAAAATGTGATTACACCTTTAACGCCGTACCTATAGCACAACACAGGATTTGAAATCCTGTATGTCAAATGCGGTGATGGGGCGCGTCATTTTAAATTAGACAAGCTCTACCAATGTATGTATGTGGGCTCTCGGCAAATAATTATTAAGATTCGATTTGTGGCATTCGAACATGGCGGATGTAGACAGTATCTAATTTTGGTATTTCTGTTTCTTTTGCTAGTTGTAGTATAATTTTGATAGTGTTTTATGCGGCGATTAACCTTAACTGTTACAGTGATCACAAAATTCTATATTGCTCTCGTGTCTGACATTGTTTAATGTGCAAGTTGTTTCCACGTGGTTTCTGTAATTTTACTAGCAAGTTGCAAAAACTACAATAACCGTACAACGTCGCTCCCAAAGAGAGCAATATTAACTGACATTGGCACAAGCCTATTGGCCGCCATTAAGTAAGAAGAAGAAGAAGAAATAATTCTTAAAACATTATATGTGTACGAACTGTGTGCTGTAATATTCTGAATTAATTTTGGGATACAGTGTACAAGTTTGAAAGAGAAAGATGGACGGAGAAAATAAATTCAATTTAAGCTTACATTTTTAGTTAATGGTTTGTAGATGTAGAGCTCGCGAGCGTCTCGACTAAACCGCCGCAGCTGCTAATTACTGCCATTTCTTTTTGTCCTTTTGTACCGGTATAATAAGAAAGCAGTAAGTATAAATTTAAATCTAACGGAACCTATTTATTTAACTATGAATCTATTAAGAATTAGTTTTTACTTGCGATGTCGCTTCTCTCGCGTCAAATATTTGGAATTAAATATTAAACTATGTATGTACATTTTTCTGCTATTAATGTAGCAAATTTTAACGTATTTGGTGTAGATATTTCCATGATGATGTACCAAACCCATGGTTTAGACAAAGATTTATCCTCCGTAAATATTAGGTAGGTACAATCGAAGGCATACATATCAACTTATACAGCCATCGCATTAAATATATGCAAACACCAACCCTATGGTTAGTGGCTTAGAGTTGTATATGAATATTTTTGACACCTTGGTAAAGTAGGTACATAAAATATTTATGACCTTGAATGTACAAGCTGTTATTCAACTTAAATCGTTAGTTTGTTCATCTAACCGACTAAAAACTAAAGTCATCTATATAGCTCAAAGAATCGTCAGACTGTGGCAGTGGCCGAAGTGGCAGTGGGTAGGGCGCATCACTCGTAGAGCTGATGGCCGATGGGGTCAAAAAGTTTTTGAATGGCGTCCTCGGACCGGAAGACGCCAGTGTAGTTAGACCTCCAACAAATTGGAGCGACGGCCTGGTTAGGGTTGCGGGAACGCGTTGGATGCGGCTGGCGCAGGACCGGTCTGTTTGGTGTAGGTTCAGCAGTGGATGTGTTTCAGCTGAAATGACGTTGATGAATGATGTTAGTTTGTTAGGTCAAGTCTTGCAAATTGAATTTCATTCACTTTCGGTATTTGGATTGACTTGTGTTGTCATTGACGCATGGATCGCGACGCAAGTATATTAGATAAAAAGTACAGTCAGCACAAAACGTTTGTGCAGCTCGTTAGCTAGCAATCCATTAATCATTAATCTACATTCTTTCGGCGAAATCAGCTCGTGTATTTATCTTCATTACAAGATGTGTTTGAATATTAATCGGAAACAAAATTTCACGACAAAAACAAAATTAAAAGACACCTATTTACTCTCGCTCGTACCTCGAGTATAAATCGTGCTCACTCCAAGGCCATTACGCGGAGGCAGACATCTAAATAGTAAGTAATAAAAAGCGTTGAGCAAAAGCGGCTATTTTTTATCCACTCGGGGGTCCCTAAAACCGTAATCACTAAGCAGTTAACTTTTACGGGATTAGAAAAACTACATAGGTAGGACGAAAGCAACGTGCGAGGCCAAAGTCAGGATATTTACTAAATTGTTTCTTTACTTCAGTTCAGTTTATAACCATTCTACTGAGATACTTCCAATTAATATTGTACCTACTGTTTTGTATAGGTCCTGAAATTAATTGACATCTTTGAGTTCAACTAGGGTTAGAAGGTGCCGGAATTGTGGAAGTCAGGAAAAACGAAAGCAAAGTACGACTAGCAAAATAATTGACACAAAACATTACTCTACATAAGATAAAAGTTTTATTTATTATAACGAATGCAATTAAAAACCGAATAATGATGACTTTAATTAACACACGAATATACCTACTATTTAAGTATTTTTAAATTTCTCTAGTTGATAAAAAATCTTAACCAATAAAAAACAATACGACAATAAATCGGACAAAAAACTCAATCGATTCAAGGCTTTGCATTGCACGCTAAATTTGAGCCATAGCAAACTTACAACGGTCTCAGTTTCATTTGAACAATTGTAGTAACTCGTATTTACTGTTGCGCTGTACCTACTTATGTAGGTTAGATCTAGATGTATTTGTTTAGTTACAACCTCTGGTTTTGGATTATTTTAAGATTGTTATTCATGGCACGAGAGATAATGATAGACGTTTTATTTCTCAATAACATACTAAGAGTTCAATTAATCATTCGAAAAAAAAGAATTGAAACAGCTAAACTACCTACGATACTACACACAATAAAAATGGAAAAATATTGAAAGAGTGTGTCGCGTGCGCTGAAAGGCCGTTTAGCACGCACGGGCCTGATCCGCCGGTCGTCCTTCTGTGTCAAGTCGTGCTTCGTTACGATGCCAACATAGACCTAACAGGAGAAAAACAAACCCAACCGTTTGTTGCCAAGCGTACAATGCGAGTCAGAAATAACTGGTAATGTTGACGTTACTATTGGACCCAACATTGGTGCCAAATCACATGATTCACATTTTAGGCAGGTCACGAGCGACACCCACTTGTGCTTTAGCATGTTGATGAGTATTCCCGTGTGGAAATATGGGCTTAAAAACGGATTATCGAACTTATTTCAATGAGAGTACCATTCCACTATCAATCCACTCATATTAATGTTACCTACACAATTAGGTACGTACCATCATCATTATCATCATTCTCATTTCAGCCGAAAGACTTCCACTACACAATTACGTACCATAATAATTATTACATCTACTATGCACTGTATAAAAAACATTATGAAATCTAAATGGTTATGTTACAAATCAGTATCTAACTTCCAACTAAATTAATTAAGATCTTCTAAATATTCGGAAATTGGAACCAACATTGCTCATGCGCAGGGCATGTGTTGGCGGTGCTGGTAGTTTTTATATATTTTATTTTAAAGGAATGCCCATGATGGAATAAGTCCACCATTTCAGACAACAGAAGCCAGAAATAAAATGACGAAATGATCAATGAAACGCCGACAAAACTATGACGAAAAATATGTTCGTGGCGATCTCAGCTAATGTGAATAATTGTAATGGTGGTCATAAAAATAGTTATTAGTGAGCAGCTGGCAGCCGCCGCGAGCCGCCACGCGCCGCCCAGCCTCGCGGCTCCGCACCATGTGACGTCTCCGCTTCGCCAATGTTTCATCACCGTCAAGGCCCATGACAAGACAAGGCCTACGCAAACCAAGTAAAATTTATTTAAGTATGCGATTTCTAGACAGACACATAGCCTATCCATATAAACTAAAAATGAAATTTGTCAAAATAACAATTATCATTTATGTATCGATAACTGAGCTGAATTAGGCCGTCAAGTAAAAATAAAGAGTTGTAGACCTGATTAGTACATTGAAACGACTCGCAATTACGATAGCGCTCAGTCATGGTCAACCGATAAGCCCGAGAATAAATACTACGAAGATATGTCACAGTCGTTGTAAACGCTAGTGAACCTCAGAGGAAATCATCTCTCACGGGGTATCGGGCAAACTACGCGACAGCCGCTCGCGCTGGACGCGTCACGCCTCGTTCACGCGAAGCTCAATAAAATTAATCCACGCCAAACTCACACTAGAACACAAAGTGTGTCAGTTATTCAGATTCTCTATTTATGCGGGCTATTTGTGTTTTATAGTTATTTATTTGTGTTCTCGCGGCTCTTTTTATTTCTGTGGGATTGTTTGAGCGGCGTGGCGTGGCGCGCGGCGCGGCGCGGGCGCCGGCCGCGGCCGCGGATTGCCCACTGCTGCGCCGTGCACTCTCAATGTCACACAATTATTGCTAAAGTCACTCGGAGGAGACTCGTTTTCCGTAAACGATTACTGACGACCCCTACACTAGTTTATCTCAACACTTTTGAAGCAAGCCAAAATCAATTGAAATTAAATTAGCAAATTTTAAACAAACACTAGCTTTTGCCCGCGACTTCGTACGCGAAGACAATAACGTTAGTTGTTTGCATGAAATTTGGCACACAGATAGTTTATTACTTGGATGCTTAACACATAGGATAATGCCAGGAAAATGCAAAGTTCCCGCAGAATTTGAATAAGTGAGTTCTAAAGCCGGTAAGCCGCGGTGGCCTAGTGGTTTGACTTATGGTCTCTTAAGCAGAGGGTTATGGGTTTGAGCCCGGGCTTGGACCTCTTGAGTTATTCCGAATTCGTGTGCTAAATAACGTTTGAAGTTTACCATGAGCTTTACAGTGAAGGAAAACATCGCGAGAAAAGTTGCACACACCTGAGAAGAAATTCAATGGTACACACCCGCACTGTACAAATCGCACTGGGCCCAAGTGGAAACTACGGCCCAAGTGTTCTCGTTCTGGGAGGGGGCCTGATTGAAACAACAACATTTTATCCCGGGAAAGTGCAAAGTACAGCATACCGCGGGATAGAAATAACTGTCAAAACATTTTGAAAATCAGAGACAGGTTAGCTTTTTATTAGTGAAATAATTTTAAAAATCAGCCCCCACGTTCAATTCACTTATTTCTATCCCGCGGGAATTTTACTACTGTAGCTTACTATTGGTGAAAGAATTTTTAAAATCAGCTCCAAAGTTGAATTGAAATTTTTCTATCCCGTAGGAATTTTGTGTTTTCCCGAAAAAAATGTAGCCTACGTATTGGGTATAGTCACATGAAAGAATTTTTAAAATCAGTGTCGAATTTACTTATTTCTATCCCGTGGGATTTTTCATTTTAGCGGAAAAAGTACCCTGTGTCAAACTAGGATAATGTAGCTTACTACTGGTGAAAGAATTTTTAAAATCAGCCCCAAAGTTGATTTCAATTTTTTCTATCCCGTGGGAATTTTGAATTTTCCCGAATAAAAAGTAGCTTTTGTGAATCGGGGATAGTCATATCACATAATGTGTAAAAAAAAATTAATTCAGCCACGATATTGAATTTATTTATTTCTATCCCGTGGGAATTTTGCATTTTCCCGGATAAAAAGTAACCTATATCAATCAAGGATAGTGTAGCTTTCTAATTCTGAAAGAATTTTTAAAATCGGCTCAATAGTTTCAGAGATTCCGCAACAAACAAATAAACAAAGAAAGTTTAGATATTTCCCTATCCCGTGGGAATTTCGAAAAATCCTTCCTTAGTGCACCTCTACAATACTCAAGGTACATGTGTTTCAACTTTCAAGTCTCTAGCCCCAGTAGTTTAGGCTGTGCGTTGTCTGTCAGTCAGTCAGTCAGTCAGTCACGGTACTGTTTTATAGGTATAGATTTACCCCCTCTTTCACCATTCATTGATCAAATTTATTTGACGGCTAAATATGATGCCATCTCTGTTTGTTTTGTTCGAATAGACGGAGACGACATTACATTTATCCGTCAGTTTAAATTAATCAATGGGTGGTGAAACAGCCCCTTAAACTCCATTCAATCCATAGGTTTTCTTTTATTTTGTGATGGTAAAATATGTATGACAAAATTCATGTAAATTAATATCAGGTTATGTAAGTAGCAGCAGGGCGTTATATTCCTTTAAAGAATTTCTTAATTATGTTGTTTTTAAAATTGACATCAATTTGTATTCTTGAACTGTTGAAAATAACAATATAAAATTTGCCTTGGTCCAAACACTATTAAAATTATAGAACCTACTCGAAAACCAATTTTCTAGTTCCATTCAGTGAACAAGTATATATCAATACTGAGTTAGCTATAGCTCCCGCATCGGCGACGAAGTAATTAAGTAGGTAGGTGTCTCCTGTCGAAGCCGATTAGCCGGTGCGAGTCATTAGCTGGCTGTGAATGAGCCCGTGCCGGCGCACCACTGCTATCGCTAACTCAGATACATGCATGCATGTACCTACTGTACTACTATCTGCAAGCTATCAGCTAACAGATTTTTTAAGCGTAAAAGAAAGATATAACATAATGATGAACTAAACGCTGCTCTTAGTATATCTTTTGAGTAGAATGGAGATCTCGACTAGGCCACACTAGCCGTTGTTGCAGTGATACCTGATTTACACTCTCGCCTCGTCACCTCGCCTCGCGCCTCGCCTCGTCGTCTTGCTTCGGACGCGAGCCTCAAAATCAAGGCAAATCACGAGACGAGGCGCGAGGCGCGCCTGTTCACACTCTCGTCTCGTGGCTCGTCCCGCAGTTCGTCTCGCCACTCGTACGCGAGTGTAAACCAGGTATCACAGGCATAGGATCTAACAGCTGTACGAATAAAGTTGTTTTTGTTTTAGATATTTTTGAGTGTTTGATCCTATCAAATATTATCGCCGGTGTCGGTACTCTCAATTTTAGGCATGCTTAGGTATGATTTTATCATAATCATACCTATGTTTCATTGGTTGAGAGTTAGATTTCATACTCAACACCACGCCTGGATAAAAGATCTCTGACGTTGTCTAGCTAAAATATGACGTTAACAATCGGTTAAGATTCAGTTTACAATTTAGCCGGAACAAACAATTGAGTTGCAGTTGCATAAACTACAAACACAACAATGCGTAAATTACTGCTGCACAATGCTCTAAAGCCAACTTTATTATACTTTGGAAATACTCCCAAGAAAGTCGTCATATAGGTTATCCACAACAGGCAACCATGTCCACTCCATCAAGAGTGTAGCGACTTAAAAAATGCTTGAGTTTTATCTGAGTGGTAAAATCAAAAACTTTGGCATTATTTTTTTTTTCTTTGAGGGCGGCCATAAACAACAGAGATGTTTTTCCAGCTATCGATGATGATAAGGATAACGTAAAAAATTACCAACGTTTTCAGTTCTACACGCGAATGTCAAGACCACTAAGTACATGTATACGATGGCACTACACGGGCATATAAAAATTAGCACAAATGGTGTCATAGTCGTAGATAATGTACCTTATAAGTAGATATTTATTTAATATAATTATTAAGGGAGTATTAAATCCTTTTTCAATAAACTGCAGACATTCACTTTTCCTTGCTGTTTCATCTTTTAAGTACTTATAGGTACCTACAACTTTTGACGGTACTATGCAAAACAGAATCTACCTACATGTTCAGTGAGTATTTATTTGCGTTGGACATTTCAGTAAGCAAGTCACTTCGATTACAGTTTGTATTTCTGAACTACCAAGCTATGGTATGATACCGCTTTGGTGATGTTAGACCAGAGTTTCCTCGAATTATTCAATGATGTTAGTTATCTACTTGGTCGCCTTTGCCGTTAAGCACTATGGTCCATAAATAAAAGAAGTAAGTAAGTTTGACGTAGGGTCACAAGTAAATAACGTAATAAGTTGTAAGAAATAATCGTAAACAGCGTAACACCGAGCGTAACGGCGAGTTGTTCTCAAAATAGATACCTATCAATTGTTAGTTTGGGCCAAGGTCACGGCTGTCAGCAGGGCCAGGGGGCGAGGGGAGGGCGCCGCGTGAACTATTCATACCGATGCCGACCTGATAGATGGCAATGAATCGGTAACGTTGCTAAAATGCTTACGATTATCTGCACCTATTTGAACTTTCCTAGATAGAGATTTGGTCACATGATTTTGCTTTGACTTCATGCTAACCAATACGAGCCCATAACTTCTCAGTGTTAAATCGTCGTAGCATCTATCGCCCTTTAAAATTCTCCAGAAAAATAACTAGAAAAAAGCATCGGGTGTGCCACCCTTCAGTCTGCCACTTTACCGCATTCAAGGAAATCAATCAAGCTATTTTTGATTACCTATTAGAAGAGGCTTCGCCTGCGTTAGAAATATGTTCACGACAAACAAGTTCACTGGGCCTGAAAATAGGTGACAGTAACATTTTTAAAGCTCAATGTTTGTTCGGCTAACACCATCTATTGGTTGCAGACAAAATTAATGTCATCTTGAAAGCCGAGGTACTAGAATGTTCTTGGATTGTTTAAAGTTAAAATATTATCCCTCGGGATCGCACTATCGGGATTCCTATCCTATTGCTCAATCCTGAACGTTGTATATCTGTACGCTGACAAGTAGGTACCTACGTAATTTAAATTAGATAAATTAATTTGTAAACTGCATCTTTTACTATCTACACGAATATGTTTACATGGCATCTGTGTGTAAGCACAGTTGTACGTGTGCCTAAAAGACAAGAATTTCTCAACATAAATTGAGTCCGTGACGTGATTTCATCTACACCCTCGATACAGCCGCGGCGGGCGTGACCAGAGGAACGCTTTCAATTCAATCACTATTTTCTAGTATGTGTATAAAAATATTACCGGCAACACGATACTACGAGTATCATCGCACAAATTACTTTTAGATATTCTTTTGCTAATACCGAAGGGAAATTAATTATAGTTCTTAAGTTGGTACCTACAAATTATATTTTTACTACACTATAGGTTACTATATTATACCTACCTACTATACTATATAGTATGTTATACTACTACGAGTATACTATAATGTCCCACAATCCCACCTATTCATACTATCCACATCCATACTAATAATATAAATGCGAAAGTGTGTCTGTCTGTCTGTCACACTTAAACCGCTGAACCGATTTGACAAAAAAGGACATAGGATAGTTTTTATCATAAGAAATTGCATAATGCCCGCAGGATACCGGTAAACGAATTCTTTGCAGACCGAGTCGCGGGCAAAAGCTAGTCATTAATATTATAAACGTGAAAGTTTGTATGAATGGATGGATGTCTGGATGTTCGTTACTCTAACACGATAAAACTGTTTGACGGATTCTGATGAACTTGGCACACAGATAGTTTATAATATAACCTGGATAATATAACATAATATAGAATATTTTTTATCCTGGAAAATTGATTAGTTCCTGCAGAATAGCGATAAACGATTTTTTTACAGACGGAGTCGCGGGCAACGGCTAGTGTGAAAATAAAAGGGGTCTATTTACTGTGACCTGCAAATAGAAACAATTGCCCTTTGATGTGGAAACTCGCCCAGAGAACAAAATCTCTGTTAGTTATTAATTACTATGAAGGCTAAGATTTATTAAACCTTTTATGATGTCTGAATAAAAAATATTATTATTATTATTAAATGCAAATGACCAGCTGTCGCAGCGATCACGACGTGCGGCAAAGCTTGTTTGTGTATTTATATAGACTGCCTGGCTGATTGTCGATGCGTGCTCAAACAATAAAAATGCCATAATAAATTACATTACAAACCCCTAATCGCTTGAAAAAACGATAAAATACAATAAAAAACCGCTTAAGCGCGAGTTGGACTCGCACATGAAGGTTTCCGAATTAATTTAAAAACGCTGAAAAACACGTTTCTTATATGACGACCCCTATACTTTTTAATTTATTTAGTAGGTATAACGGCCACAGTAATACATAATCGGTAAAAAAAATCATATTAGGGTTCAAGAGATAGAGCCTTGTGACAGACTGACGGTAAAACTGACAGACAGCGGAGTCTCAGTAGTAGGGACCCATTGACACCCTTTTGGGTAAGGATACGGAACCCTAAAAGTGACATAAATTGACTAACTTTTTAGTTTGCAGCCCCAATGATTACATTCTACATAAACTTTTAACATGAAACTACCGTGAGACTCACTCATAGTGAAAATAAACGGATCACTCACGTCATAAAACGAGTTTAACTCGCTATGTTTCGGGCTAATCCGTAGCCCTTCTTCTCGGAGTCACAGGTCACGGCGGCTGCCAAACGCGCACACAACCGCCACCCAGCAGCCGCCGTGACGTGTGACTCCAAGAAGAAGGGCTACGGATTAGCCCGAAACATGACGAGTTAAACTCGTTTCAAGACGTGAGTGATTCGTTTATTTCTACGTGAACTGTTACTTTGTGCGAAGAAGTTTACTATTGAACCTGCATTTAATAATCCCCTCATCTCCATCGGTCTACTTGGACACCCGCCACACATTGATTAGACGCGTCCCGTTTCATAAATGTGTAACGCTCGTAAAACGTCTCAACAATTTACCTTTAGTCGTAACGTAACGTATCTGCCACGTTTTTAATCCACTTATCGCATTAGCATCCTAGAGTGACAATAAAACGTCGTGAGTTACGTTTACAGAGGGCGGTACCCGGCGTCTAACGCATCGGCTCACTGTCTTGCCTTAGAAAGAAGGCTTATCTTATCTTATATATAAAAACCGGCCAAGAGCGTATCGGACACGCCCAAGGTAGGGTTCCGTAGCCATTACGAAAAAATCAAGTAATATTTTTCTAAGGATTTCGTATGTGTACGGAATCATCCAAGTTTAGGTATGTTTTATACCTTAGGCTACTATTTACTCTTAAACTACAAATAATTTCCAAGCAATCTTAGCCGCTATAATTTTCCTAGTAAATTTGATATATTTACTACCATTATGAATTTTTTCAAATTTTTCCACCCAACAGTTTAGATTTTAGAGGGGGGGGACGGCCGATTTTAATGAAAATTTTCACTTTTAAGTTGAATATTTCGCAAACAAATCACTGAATAGAAAAATCATGTTAGCAACCCCGCAATGGTTTTAAAAGACCTATCCAACGATACCCCACACTATAGGGTTAGCCGAGAAAAAAAAAATCACCCCCACTTTACGTCTATGGGAGGTACCCTAAAAAATTTTTTTTTACTTTTTTCTTTTTAATCACTTTGTTGGGGTGACTGATATATATATTCATGCCAAATTACAGCTTTCTAGTACTAACAGTCTCTGAGCTTAGCCGCGGACAGACAGACAGACAGACAGACAGACGGACAGACATGGCGAAACTATAAGGGTTCCTAGTTGACTACAGAACCCTAAAAATGAATCCCTATTTCCCTTGGTCACGGCATCACGCATGAACGGCTGGACCGATTTCACTAATTCTTTTTTTGTTGTGTTCGTCATTGTCAGGAGAAGGTTCTTATGACAGAAAAAAATAAGAAAAACTACAACGGGGCGAAGCCGCGGGCAACAGCTAGTTTAGAATAAAATTCCACTAATTCCCTATTATAATTAATATTAATCTATACTAATATTATAAAGAGGAAAGATTTGATTGATTGTTTGTTTGTTTGTTTGCATTGAATAGGCTCCGAAACTACTGGACCGATTTCAAAAATTCTTATGCCGTTAGAAAGCTACATTATCACTGAGTGATATAGGCTACTTTTTACCGCGGGAAAATACCTTTTCCTACGGGAAAATTAATTTATCGCGGGCGAAGCTGCGGACGGAAGGCTAGTCTACACTAATATTATAAAGAGGATAGATTTGTATTTTTGTATGTAATGAATAAACTTAAAAACAACTGGACCGATTTCAAAAATTCTTTTGCTCTTGCTGAGTAACATAGGCTATATTTATTACTAGAAAAAATTAGAGATCCTCAGAAAATCTTGTCTTGTGAATGTCTTTCATCGGAAGCGCTGCGGAAAGTATTGATGATAGAACAAAAAATGTTGTACAATATTATAGAACGTATCAATATCTACAAAAAACTTCGCGAGACCACATGTCCAACTATTGTAGTTATGTCACTATTACTACTCTTTTACATTTTAATAGATGATAGATATGCCTATCACAACCAGACCATGTTATCCACACCTTTGTATGAATTCTTATCCAAATAAATTATTTCGTTTTCAAGGCTGGTTCAATACCTGTTGATTTCTTTTTGAATAATTGAAATCGGACATTCCATTCAAAAGATAATACGAAATTAAAAATGTCAATATAAATTAATGTCAGTTTTTAATTTTGAAAATTTGGAACTCCTGCTTGGATTCTCGCTTGCATGCTTGCTTGCATGCTGCTTGCACGCTTGCTTGCTTGCTTGCATGCATTCTTGCTTCAGGCTTGCTTAATTGCATGCTTCTCTGAAACATTTATGGTTCACGCGAGCGAAGCCGCGGGTAAAAAAGCTAGTATATTATAAACTTGAAAATTTGTATTGACGGATGGTTGGACGGGTAGATGTTTGTAGAGTAACATTACTCTTTTACGTTAAAACGGTTTGACGGATTCTCACGAAATTTGGCATATAGTGAGTTTATAATCTGGGTTAACATTATATTATACTTTTTATCCCAGAAATATACTTTTTCGCGGGATAGCAATTAACGAATTCTTCGCAGATGGAGTCGCGGGCAACAGTTAATATACAAATGCTTCAAGATTCGACCTAAAGATTCTCAAGTTGTTATTTACAGTGGGTATACTTACGTCGAAAAGTATTTAAAAACTATATTCTGGACTTGTTTGCACCAGTTTCTATGATTGCCTTTTCGTGTTTGTTAAGTGTCTGGTAAGAATTAGTAATAGTTATACAGGGTGGTACATTTAGATTGGTCAGTATGGGTAAACTAAGTAAACTTTAAGACATATAAAGATCTTTTCTTAGGTTCAATGTCACTGATTTTAGAAACAAGAAAAACTGCGTTCAGAAATTTAAAAATGTTTAATGCAAAATTTTTTGGTGACTACTTTTGTTAACTGTATTTGTCTAGATACATCTCATCTACACATTGTACCTATTTTACAATATTTTAAGTCTATCCGATTAAAAAAAAGGGTTAAATTTAACATTCTTGTTTTGGTTATCGACAGACGGGTATCAAGACTGGAATAAAATATTTTTCTCCTGTCCAAATCAAGATAATAGACTGTGATTAATATGTATTTAGCAGTAGAATTAGTACTGGATCCTTCTCATAGTCGTGTTAATTTAGATTGAGGTGGCCCTTCCTCGATTTTTTTTTCGAAACATACCTACTTTATGTATGTATATAGTAAAGTGTAGTATGGTCCAGCACTATCAAAACCATTTGGTGGAATCATCGTTAACCAGTAAGTTCGTCTTTAGAGTTAAAAACATACCAATTAAAAATTATTGGTCCAGTACACTTAGATAAAAATTTACAAAAATCTTTCCTTCAAATTCTTACAAATATACAGTAATCAGGTAGTAACTTTTACACATTGCAGGCACAATTTCCTGTCTCATTTTTGTCAAACAACCCGTTAGACTTGAGCAGAATCTTGTTTGCCCAAAATATAATTTATATGCCAACTATATAGCTGACCCATACGTTGTTCTACCATATAGATTATCATATCAAAGAACTTAATTGGGATAGGAGGCTGAAAGGGTATGTATTACAATACCGAAGTACGAAAGACCGAATGTATTAAAACATCGAATGGGTCAAAAGACCGACACGATTTTTTTCTGAAACCGTTAATTTTTAAGATTGTTATAAAACAAACCTAACCTAACCTAATGGGTTCTGTGTGATGCCGTTTTAATAAATTCTGAAAAGTTTACGGTTTCAGAAAAAAATCGTGTCGGTCTTTTGACCCATTCGATGTTTTAATACATTCGGTCTTTCGTACTTCGGTATTGTAATACATACCCGGCTGAAATATACTTTACGACCTATTCTCATACCAACCAAAAAAAAAAACAAAAATCATTCGAGCCGTTTCGAAGGAGTGCGACCACAGATACCGTGACACGAGATTATTATATATTAGAATCACGTAATTTTTGCAATAGACAAAATACAATAACTTTAGCATCGTTTTGATGACGTCCGAATCACGGCGCAACAGAATAAACATTCTATTTCTGCCTTTGAGTACGTCGTTATCTAGAACTCCTCACGAAAGCCAGGCTCACGATGCGGGTGATTGGTTATGACAGTCTTGTGCGGGTGTGCAGTAGATGTTGTGATTGAGGCACGTCTGGTGCTGAGTGGCGACTGTCGCCGGGAAGTAGGCCGGAGCGACTCCGCGGCACCCGGCACCGTCCCAATCCCAACCTGTTCATTCTGCACATTATTTTTTGTTCATGCTCCGTTTTGGACGCGCGCCAAATTGTGTCTTAACTGATTGATTTTACGAAGACGCATCACCAGCACAATTATTCTGCTCGGTTATTTATTACCATAGTGTGTTGTTCAGGTATGTACAACCAAACAAACATTCCTTGGTGTCCAAATTATTACGGTACTAATAAATTTGTGTTTTGACTGCAGACTATCAATTTGATCACTCTGATTTGCAGATAGAAGTGTTATTGAAATTAAAATGTACTTATATATTATATGCATCATTATGCAACTCGCTTTTATGTAAAGAAAAATATTTTTATTGCTTTTCCGTACCTACAAATAATTATCTTTTAAATATTATTTAATTAGACATGACAAGCTATTTCCCTTGTGCACAGTAATGGATGAACGAACGCGAGCTGAGCCACCGTCTTTCTAAACTTGTTCATTCCCGGGTAATAATAGAGCGATCGCTTCCGTGTTGCCGCAGACGCGTGCGCACCCCGCTTCGCACTCTCTCCTTTGATTTATTTTCAACCTACACACATCCACACCATCACACACACAACACCCACAAAATGTTACATGTTGCCAATAGTGACACTATTTTTGTTCAATACGTTCCTTTAAATTTAAGATCAAGCTCTTTTTAACTTAACTGCAAAAAAAATACCGAAAATAAACACACGTTACGAAGTTTAGTCGTTGACATTAACAACACTTTATTTTACCAGACGAAATAAAACTGTAGCAAAGCACAGATGAAACCAAGTGGTGATTGTAAATAGGAGCTGTAAATCGCGAGGTGTCGTTAAATGGCTGTAAGGCGGCGGCGCCGCATCCCGCCGCCGGCGTAATAGCGCCGCACCCGCTCTCGCACCGCTGGATTTGGTAAACAAGCTTTTTATACAAATTAGGTGATTGCACGTGCGTTGTGTTTAAGAAATACTTAATAGGTAAACAAACATTTAAAAGGTGTAAAAATGAATAAGTTTGACTGCATGGCTATATCAGTTTTAAACAGATTGACCACACAAAACACACAATCTTCCACGGGTAGGTATGGGTATACAGCAAGTGAACCGATAAGGCCAACCGTTGGGAGGTACTCACTCGCCACATAGTACAGTATAACATGAACGTGCCTGAATCGATTTTCCACTTATAGTGTCTGCTATTCCTAGAAAGGCTTGTATTTGTGACGTACAATGAAGCAGCAAAAACTAGGTAAGTAAAGTTAAATGCAGCAATTTCTTTAATTTGCATGTCATTGTTAATTCCTTTGGGATTAACTGGATCATGTTAGTCGTTTATCTGGATTAACGAGAAGTTGGTTTTCGAGGTCAATCGGTGTGGTAACAATGTCTCACACAATTCTTGTTTGCTGGAATGACATTAACGATGTGCGTCACACGTTACTATCGCTGAAGATAAGTAAATTGTTAATGATCAGATTTCCGCCCCACAGCTTCGCCTACGGGTATGCTTTGTTTCCTAGTCAACCCGAGTATTCCGGGCCCAGAATAAAGACAAGTTGGCTTCGCATAGTCTGCTACTATACAAGATATAATATGGCGAAGGGCCGTACGGGGTCCTTTGAGAATGTGACTGAAAATTGTTCCGAGAAATCGTGTTGTACATTATAATGCGACAGTAGGTACAAAAACCTACCTATCGCCAGCAAAAACGGCTGCATTGAAAATATACGAATATAAAATATAAAGAGCTTAATATTACTTAATTGTCAAAAACTCAACGGCTGTTCGCATGTTACAATGGTGGCTTTGCGTGTCAAGTCATTTAACAGTAAATTGAACTTCATTGCACATACTGTAACAACAAAACAAGGATAGCGTTCATCACAGCTTTACATTTTTCTAAGAATGAACCGGAACAAAGTGTCCAACAAAGATTTCATAGAACAGCGGCGACCAAATGATAAAGGAATCGTGTAATCCAGGGAGCATTATGTCTTTTTCTTTATTGTTATTATAACATAAATACTTCTCTCTTACTTCTATTGACTACTACCGTACATTGTAGGTATTTGGGTACTAGATACTCTCCTCTCTCTCCTGTACCTACCTAAAGTTTTTTGACGTATAAAAAATCACTATTAAACTAATTGCTGTTGGTAGTAACTGGTATTTAACTACCTACTACGAGTAGTAAGTATTAAATCTGAATCTAAATCTAGTATTAAACTAGAATAAAACAGGTTTCTTATGGGCACTCGCTGGAATGAACATCTAAATTTAATCATTGAACTTTTAAGCTTGATTTCTTTACGCTCGTACTTTAAATACCACGTTCTTAAATAAAATACGAGATTTTTCAAAATACTTATTTATGATGAGATGACATTCTCATTGTACCAAATGTCCAAAATGAGGCATTCCACCGAAAAAATCACTTCCTTGAGTAATCTTCGATTTTGTATTGTGGTGCAACGAGAATTTGGTAAGCTAGAAATATGTTAAATAGGTAATGTAGTATTTTGAAAAATCTGGTGTTTTGGGAATGTGTTATTTTATGCACGAGCGGTTCCATAAATATTGAATCTACTAAACTGAGCTTAAGACTAAATCGAGATTAGAACAAAGTATTTAGTTTTTCACCCGACTATGAATGAAACTCGACTATGAAATGAGGAGGGTTGTGTTTTTCTAGCGTATCATGTATTTATGTACGTATATGTATCATTCATTATTTGGCACGTCCTGCAGCCTAAACGGCTCAATGGATTTTGAAGTGTGAGGTGTCATTACATTAGTTTCGTCTCAATTCCGCGAGTGACATAGGATACTTATATATTTTCCCGGAATTCTCGTGGGAACGGGAATTATACAGGCGGGCTTTTTTATCTTGTATTGAAAATGAAAGTTATTTAGCATCTAGTATCTTAAAAATAACAAAAAAAGAAAAAGAACAAAATAATCACTTCGCTGTCCGTTTGTGCGTCCCTATGCTATGAGTAATCAACACAATACAAACATAGGGATACTGGCTTAGTGTCGGAGGTCGCGGTCGTTGCTTACGCAAGTACCGGTGCACAACCCGACCGTCAATATTTTGAAACTATACACCTTTTCGAATGAGTAATTTAACCGTTAAACTTGCAAACGTTCTTAAGTTAATAGAAGTCAAACCTGAAAAATGACAATTTTTTAAGTATTATTTTAAATTTGATTATGTTTAATCTATACATATAATAAATCTGTAACAAGTCGGTGTCTGTACATTGAAGATATTTGAGCAAAACTGTCACTAGGGCTATTTATTAGCACAATAGAACCCAAAACAATGATTTTTAGAATTATTGTCTGTTTGTCTGTTTGTCTGTGCGTTTGTGCGCGCTAATCTCAGAAACGGCTTAACCTAGAAGGATGCGGTTTTCACTGATATGTTGGTATTTTCTTGGATTAACATTTAGTGTTTGTTTCATTTGAATCGGTTCATAAATAAGAAAGATACGTCTATTTTAAGAATTTATCGAACAGGTTTTTTTGTTTGAACGCGCTAACCTCAGGAACTACTGCTCCGATTTGAAAAATTCTTTTAGTGTTAGATAGCACATTTATCGAGGAAGGCTATAGGCTATATATCATCACGCTAACACCAATAGGAGCGGAGCGGAGCGGAAGAATGTTTCAAAATCGGGGGTTTTTGAAGTAAAACTTCTATAGGCACGCTTGACTTGGGAGTACGGTGTTGAATGTGAACGCGGGTGTGCGGGGGGGGTATTTTTTTATATCGAGGAACTAAGGAGAGTCATAATAAAAAAAATAAGCTGCCCAAATTACTAATTCCACGCGGACGGAGTCGCGGGCAAAAGCTAGTTTACTAAATAAATCAAACTTAACAAACAGTTAATACCAATTTAAACTTAATTATTATTTTACAGTTTTAAAAAACTGATTTTGCAGTTGTCAGTGCAAGTCATCTAGTCAATTGGTCAATCTAGTCAATGAATACTTGCAAAGGCTATCAAAGGCTAAATAAAAGTTGGAACTAAAATTGATCCAACTTTATGCAACTTCCTAAGAAATCCGTCGCTCGTTTTACTCTCTCTTGAAAACATTTTACTCATTAGCAGCTTCAATGCTGGCCGGTGGCTACTTTACTTACTAATAAGAAGAGAAGTTTTAAGGAAAATACTAATGGTATTTTGTAGCAACGCACAATTTGAATAGAAATCTTTTATTCAAGTAGATTATAAGCAAAGTGAAGCGGTTTATTACCATCAAAAAATATTGGTAAGTATTGTAACTAAGCACACAAACTAAATCAAAATTACTGTAATTAAATCTTAATAGAAAAGTTACTCTTTCTTATAATTATGTATTTTGATACCCAATCCGAAGTAATTAATCAAAAATGTCATTTTATTTATGTATGTATATTTTTTTTTATGTTATAGAGGCCAGACAAACGAACTAGTGGGTCACCTGATGTTAAATGAACACCACTGTCCATAGACACTCGCAGCGCCTTACGCGATACCAGTGCGTTGTCGGCCCGGCAGAAAATGGTGCACTCGCCTCTTAAAGGCACCCAGGTCGTAACTCGATGGGAAGACCCCAGCGGGAAGATCGTTCCAGACTTTGCAAGTTCGTGGCAAAAAAAGACCGCTTAAAACGCACCGTCGAAGACTGCCATTCATCAACATGATGACGATGAAATGTACGCTTACGACTGGTGGATCTGTAATGGAACCCCGCAGCTGGAATGAGGTCAAAGAGTTCCTCAGAGCATTCCCCGTTGTAGATCTTATAGAACACGAAAAGGGAGCTAACGTCTCTACGGAGAGCAAGAGGATCGAGTTTATCGGAGAGTGAGGGGTTGCCGACGACTCGGGACGCCCTGCGCTCTATGCGATCAAGTGAAAGCAGCTGATATTGGGGTGCGCCAGCCCAGAGATGAGAGCAATACTCCATCCTCGGCCGAACCTGGGCTTTATAAATCTGAAGCCGCTGCTTCGGAGTGAAGTATCGCTTAGAGCGGCCAAGCACGCCCAACATTCTAGCAGCCGACTTGGTTTTACCTTCCAGGTGATCGCGAAATTTGACTGTGCTCGAAATATCGACACCGAGGATTCCAACACTCTCCGAAGTGTTGAGGGGTGATCCTTGGAAGCAAGGAGCAGTGACAAACGGGTATTTTTTGGCAGTAAATGCGCAAACTTGTATTTTGGAGGGGTTAAACTGCACTAAGTTACTTGTGCCCCAATCAGAAACTTGTGCTAGTGTATTTTCTAGATCATACACAAGTTTAGATCGTCTCTCTTCCAATTCTGCCCGAGGAAGGTTAGCTCTACCAGAGTACCGTGCGTCGCAAGTACTGTCATCCGCATAGCAATGAAGGCCGCCTACAAGCAGCATATCATTGATATGCAGGAGGAACAGAATAGGCGAGAGCACACAGCCCTGGGGGACACCGCATTCACAGCCATTAAGTCGGAGTATGATCCGTCTATAGCGACCTTGATCAATCCATGAGCACAACCCAGAGGGCAGCCCGTAAGATAGCAACTTCGATAGAAGCGCTCCATGCCAGACCCTGTCGAAGGCCTTTGCGATATCTAGGCTTGCCACCAGAGCCTCACCCTTGCCTTCTATCGCCTCTGCCCAGCGATGCGTTAGGTACACTAGAAGGTCGCCAGCCGAGCGACCCCGACGAAAGCCATATTGGCGGTCACTAATTAGCTGGCGATCCTCTAGGTAGCCCAGGAGCTGCTGGTTGATGACTAGCTCCATCACTTTGGAAAGCAAAGAGGTGATCGCAATAGACCTGTAATTAGATGGGTCCGATCTATCGCCTTTTTTAGGGACAGGGTGCACTAGAGCAGACTTCCACGAAGACGGGACTATGCCTGTGGAATAGGAGAGACGAAAAATATAAATTACTAAGTATAAAAGTTACTTTTAATCAGTCATTATTTAGGTTTATACCAACTAGTAATATAACACGTATTTAATTAAATAGTAAATAATTTGTATGTATCTTCGATGTTTATATGACCATAATTATTACATTAAAACCTATTCATAATTATTTTTTTCACTATTTGACGTTTCTCAACAATTTAAGTCAGTTCAGTTAGTATAAAAAAATTAAGATTTCTCCTTTCCTTGGTTCGCAAAAGCTTTGGAAGTTTATTTCAACTGCAAATGGGTGGAGTTCAGAAAACCGAAACGTAACGAATACGACATTTTTTTTGTGAAAAGTTCAACGCCGCGTAGAGTACTTACCTCTGCACACGGAAATCAGTAATGTTAGGTACCAGTCATTACGTGACGCTCACCTGCAACAAAATAGGCACAATCAGCCATGTAATTGAACGTTCAGGAAGGTAAAAGCAATTTTTCCTCTGCTCTTTTACGCATTAATAAGTACCTAACCTACATACAAGACTGTAATATTAATTTAATATTCTGTGCTTGAGTTAAGACAATGCTTTACCGATTTGATGGGAAGACGCATATTGCGATAATGAGATTAATTTAAAAACCAAGAGAAATACGGGCATTATATTTTCTTAGGTCTGAAGTTACAGCGTAGTCACAATTTCATACATTTAACAAGGATATAGTTTTAAAGGTAAACCAAAAATATATGACTATTGACTATTGACTTATCTGCAAAGTTTAAACTGTCAGTCAAACTGAAGTTGCAAACAATGTAAACAAACCTTGTATTTAAATTTAAAATGTCTTTAATTTCCATTTTCCCTCATGAAATACTGCTAAATCCGTGTGTTATTTAATCAATACTTACCACAACACTATCCAAAACCGTTAAAACAGTAAACAAGTGCTAGAATATGGATATTTAATTAAATGGTTTATTTACATTGTTCGCAATTTTAATTGACATTGATTTTACCTGTTAGCTCTGATGTTAATTTGGAAAGGTTTTGTAGCGAAATAGTTTCATTCCCCAAGCGTTTTTTCTTCAGTAGTTTATTATAAACATTATTACAATGATCCGTTTGTTGACTATGAATCTTTTTGGGCATTTTTTGTTATTGTTCAAAGAAACCGCCACAGTGACACTGACAATCATTAAAATTATTGCCAGTGTAAGAAATTAGTTCCAATGAAATTCCGCAACATGGCGAATAGTCACATAATGTATTTCTGGTCAGGCTTTAAGGCCGGGGCCGCACTGGTAAGGCGACCGGCGACGCGACGCGACGGCGACTAAATCAAACATAGTTCGAGTTATGTGAGCGGCCGCAGCGGTCGCAGCGGCGACGGCGACTAAATCAACTATGTTTGATTTAGTCGCCGTCGCGTCGCGTCGCCGGTCGCCTTACCAGTGCGGCCCCGGCCTAAGTCGATAATACTCAAGAATATTAAATAAAAAATTAATACTTATTTATTTTTATTTAATATTCTTGATAATACTTATAAAGCAAAAACTAAAATTTTGAAAAACCCACCACGGTTAAAACGTAATTTAAAAACCGCATCAAAATCGGACTAAGTATATTATTATTACTTACAGTAAAATTACATAAAGTTTACCACTGACAGAGGTTTGCCTTCATTTCATATTCAACTTTAACGTCCTACAAATAAAGCCAATTTTAAAGTTGGAAATGAAATGAAGGCAAGCAATCTGTCAGTGGTAAACTAAAAGTAAACGTATTGTATTAGTTTTGGTTTTGCACAAAGAAATTTTTACTGCAGTGGCCCCTGGTAAGTCGTCATCGTAACACCAATCTAAAAATATGCACCATTCAAACTTGAACACATCACTGAAAACCGCATCAAAATCGGACTAGTAGTTTTGGATATAAAGGGCAACATTGGATTCCACAACCATCCTCTCACCCCAAACGCATATCCAAAACACAACGCAACCTTCTCCGTACCGTCGTGGGAAAGATATACATGTTTATAAAAATACTGATAATATGATTAGTCCAACATACAAAGTCTAATCAATAAACAATGGAGCTTGGGTCTAATATAGTTGGCTACCCCTGAGTTAGATTAAACTTGAGATATTGTAGTAAAGTTTTTAATGAGTCCTCCTGGGTGCGGCATTCAGTAATGGGTATTTATCCGAGCGTTCCAACCGCCGTCAGTCCCCTGTCGCTTACATTGAAGAAATGAGCGACAGTTAGCTTGAAATTTTAATAAATTGAAGTTGTACCTCAAGCTGCATCGCTTTACAAAAGACTTTCGTTCAGTGTGGCTTAATTTCTATAATATATGCGACAGGGGACTGACGGCGGTTGGAACGCTCGGATAAATACTAGGTTGTAATAAACTTATTTTGCCATTTTCTCGACGGTATCCGTAAACGACGCTAATACTAGTAAATGTTTAAAAGCAGCGGAACAACAACATTTTAGCGCGTCCAGGCGGCCCCGGGCTTAATCAGTGCTCTGTCCGCATAAACTGAATCTGTTAAATATTCATACTAAACAAATTTCTATTATCCTTTGTTGTTTAGTTGACTTTGGTAGATAATAATGTGCCAAAAAATTTAACATTCATCTTAAATCAGTGAGCAATAACTAGGTAAGCATAGTAATGATAATTATCGTGTACAACCTACGCACCTATTCATGATTTGCATCAATTTGTGTAGTTGAAAAATATATTCTAAACGTTTAAAGCACGAAAACGTATGTGTATAATTTTTGGATACCACATATTGAAATAAGCTCTGTGCGCCAGTATTAAGGACCTGTACTAAATGGTTGGTAATATGAATAAATAAAATAAAGTCTTAATGCCGATCTGATCGTTTATTTGGAGCTGCAAAACAAGTTGGTTCGAGTCCTAAACAAACATGACTTCTTAACGAACCAAACACGAAAACTTGTTGTAAGTGTTATAATCCTTAGAAATAGTGATTTCCTGACTCAGAGATTAAAAATGAGTGTACCTATTAATATAGGACGATTATATTCCGATTTCAAAGGAATTAAAAGTCTTAATAAAATTAGCTGTCAGGACAAGTTTTTACTGACCTACTAATATTATCCTATCCTACTATAAATGAATCTACGAATCGGAAGACGGAGTGTAGGTAGGTCTCCAAGAAGATCCGAAGAGAGATCGGATCGGTCGGAGATCTGATTAAGGTTGCGGGAAGGCGTTGGATGCGGATGGCGCAGGACCGATTTGTTTGGCAGTCTTACGGTTAAAATGAAATTTTGGTAACCAACTATTTCTAAATGGCGGTGAGTAGGCCTCGATTGATTTTGCTTCTGGTAGGTAAGCTGTCTGGTGCGCGGCGGGTCGTGGGGTTCCTCAGGCACCCGCCCCCTGCCCTACTGCGGCGGTTTACGACCGTCTCGAAGTACAGTACGTATCGCCAGCCTAACGCAAAAACAGTTCGTCGACCTCGCCGCGTCGATATTTTACGGAAAACACGGCGGACACTGAAAACGCTTTTGTCCTGAAACGAGGTCAGGGATTATAAACTGAATTGTATCTATTGATTTATTTTGAGATACCTACTTTAGAATTTCAAGAGCTTCTGATACCGGAACAGAAATTTTGTTTACGTAAGTTAATTGATAACGCTTCCAATTTATGTCTTACGAGATGATTGGAGTTTATTTTAAAGTATTAAACAATGAACTTCAGATAAATAATATTGTTGGTAAACAATTCAATAACAAATTGTTTTTCCATTTCCTTCTAAAAAAAATATTAACTGACATATATATTTTTTTTTGACAAGGATCTTGTCTGTTATTTATTTTATATAGAACGCATTCCTTACCATACATATTTGTATTTTTGAATTTTACAGCCATTGGTGTTATACTGGAATGCTGTAATTTTTATTGATGAATAAATAAATAAACAAATAAATACCACTTAAGAAAGAATAAGAAGAATTTGCAAAAAGCGTGAGCTGGCTAGGGATTTATACGTATAGAAGTTTCTTTATAATGCAAATTGCGAAAATGTCTTTCTTTACCTTTACGTAAACATTTATTCATTATAGGCATTCCAAAAGTTTACCTACTCGTCAAATTTAGGAAGATAGGGAGTCAAGTGGTAGACACACACTACACCACAAAGAACATCACATATATACTGCCTTTCATAAAGGAGTCTAGTTGCGAGTAGGCCTATTTAATTTCTATTGGAGAAGGAATATTCATAATTATGTTTTTATTTTTACTAAACCTCTCAAGCAGAGGATCGTGAAGGGATCGTGGGTCGAAATCCCGTCTCGCACCTCTGAGTTTTTCGGAATTTACATATGTGCGAAATTATATTTGAAATTTACCAAAGCTTTACGGTGAAGGAAAACATCGTTAGGAAACCTGTTTACACCTGCGAAGAAATTCAATGGTGTGTGTGAAGTTCCCAATCCGCGCTGTGCCCGAATGGGAACTACGGCCCAAGCCCTCTCATTCTGAGAGGAGACCTGTCCCCTGCAGTGGGACGTATATAGGCTGGGATGATGATGATGATGATGGATACGGACGGAGGAACTAGCAACTTTTTACTAGGTTTTTCTCGTATGTGCCTAACCTATTAAACGTAACCGTCATATTTCTTAAAAAGTAGCTTGAAACGTTTAGAACAAAGAAACTAATTTTCTTCCTATTATGAAGGTAATTACCGTTTTGTTCACGCGTTTCTGATGGTAATGCTAACATTCATTTGGTTTGGCGGCAGAATACGTTTTGCCCAATGTGAAATAGTATTCATGGAGTCACGACTGTGTGACGCCAGGTTATAAGCAAATTAAATAAAACGTACCTACACTGATGCGCAGCCGCGTGCGAATAATGCTCGACCCGGGCCGGGAGATATATACTAAGGCATGTGCCTATGTTATTATGTTCGTTTCATTCATCACATCCTTGCAATTATAACGTCATTATTTTATTTAAGCTAGAAGTAACCTGCCGCAACCTACTTACTACTAAGTGTCCACTCAGTCATATCGGAATGTGTTAGGTAAATATATTCGTTAGAAAAGTTTCTTCTTTGTTTAGTCTACGAGAGTGTATTGTGCGCCATTTTCTCATACCTTATTCCGTTTTTAAGGTTCCATACTCAAAATGGCAAAACAGATAGGTACCTTATCGTTTCGTCATGTCTGTGGATCTGCAATTTTTCTCACTCTTAGAACTAGACTGCTGTAATTTGGCATGTATTTACATAATTATCTTATCATGACGAAGTGACGTCAACCCCATATTATTGGGTTATTAAATAGGTTTGAGAAATATTGCCAGTTTGCAAAAAAGCATTTTATTTTTATTTTAGACATTCATTTTCATCATGACCAGGACCCTATTTCAATAACAAGACAATTGTCGCACCTATTAATACACATTATTACATGCAAATTAATTATATTAAATATACGCGTATGATGACCACGAAATACTACAACTGTAACGCAAAACTGACACAGCTTTCATCTCATGTCAAGATTTACCGACAAATCTACAAATATGTCGAGTAAAAAAAATTCTGGTGTCACAACATAATAGTCATTAACACATTTAGTGCCAAGAACCCGCTAGTGGTACAGTCAACCAATTAGACTCTTAGGCCACTATAGAAACATATCAAAATGAATCAGTTTGTTTATCTTCTTCGACAGTGATTATTGGGTGATGTATGTCATGATGAAAAACTCGATATTTGCGAACGTGTGTCAACTAAGTATATTGAATAGAGAAAGAGTTTGCTTGTGTATAATAAATTGAATTGTCACTGGCCGTCTATCAAAACTTCTTTTTACTCTCATGTCATGGAGCGAAAACGTTTATAAAATCTTTACCTACGTTGCAAATTATGTTCGGAAAGTTGGTAATCCTTTGACTCGCACTGACGTTGTAATTGTAATAATTCAATGTTCTTTGACTGCTCGTGGAGGTCGGACGGACAAATAAACTGCAACCGTTTAACACATTTTAGAATACAGAACCCTTACATCAGCTACTGACTCTATTCCGCTCCCGCTTCGTAAGGTAAATGAATTTATGCAGCAGCTGCCTGCAATATACCGTTACCGACTTCACTCAGGAAATTCGATACAAAATTAAACTTGGTTACTCAGTTGTTAGATAAGCGCCACAAAGGCAGAACAAATTTCATATACATAATTATAATCTGTTAGGTTACCTATTAAATACTATGCTTTTTATACGTCTGTGATAGCATTTTGTTTAATATTATGTGAGTAAATAACTCGTAATCGTAAAATATTGCTATCAATTAGATGAATTATATCATAACCGTATCAAATACTATCAATGCGTCATCCACGTGAAAATGGATGAGTGCCGAGTGGTTACATTGTTGCAGTATGAAATGTCCATTATTTTCCTGCCGCCCAGTGTCCTATATATAGGATATATTGTAATGTGACATCGAACTCACTGAATAAGTGACATAAAGTTTAAAGTTCATTGAAACAAAATTTGTCGTGGGAGGTTAAAATTTGTCAGCAAACCGAGACGGGTTTATAGCAGGAATGCCCGGGGTGTAAGCTAAAGAGGATATCTGGGAGCGTTTCCCGGCTTGCTACAGCTATTACCTACTTTGCCTTGGCCGTCCGGGTCGGCCTTGGAGACGCGCGATCTGTAGCCAGTCACTACCGTCGCATCGCGCTTCTGTCCTACATTTTTAGTTTACTAGTAGCTTAGTGATAGATAATACTTAGGAGAACCTTGGAAATAATAATAACATCTTTTATTTTTATTTTTAATCAATTAAAAAATATGAAAGTTCTTTATTTTTATGCGCAAAAAACATCGTTAATTAATATCTGAGTAGGTACGACAACGGTTAATCCCTTTTGACGGGTATCGAGTGACACAATCGGTGTGTGACTCATCACTCATCAATATAATATGTACAGTCAAGTGTAAAAATATGAACTTATTCAAAGCTTCAAAAATAAGTACCACAGACTCTTATTCCGACGCATTAAGGCCGTAGTAACATATTTTTGAGTGGTTCGAATAGATACTTATTTTTGCACTTGACTGTACCTAGAGATGTGCACAATCATGAACTTGAATTTGTTCAAACATTTTATATAGATAATACCTACTGGTCTAACTCTTTCCGAAAGCGCTAGTAGACTCAAAAAAATAACTAAGTATGTAAAAGACCCCTTAATGCCCTACTTACAGAAATAAACTTTTAATTTTGAATTTAACCGCGGCTTCGCTTGCGGAAAACTGGCAGTTCAATTGAAATTCCAGGACTTTACTAATTTCCCACGGGAATTTCTGAAAATTATACCAGGTCTTCATTTACTTTGTTTGACGAACACTCGCAAAGTTTATTGTCGCTAGACTTAACGGATTTTGGGATTTTACAAGAATCCATACGTTCCAAACCAATGAATCCATATGTTCCGTTCTTGTGTTATTCCATACGTTCTACATTCAAAATTTCATTCAAATCCGTCCAGGTGTTCTTGCGCTAGGTTGTAACAAACAAACACATAAGGCTACACACATATACTCAAAAACTTACGCATTAGTTATTATTAGTAGGATGAAAAATTAAATCTATTGAATTTTCGAACAGAAAGAGATATTTAACTGCTGAATGAAAACAAGCAACTCTCATCCGCGCATTATTGTTCACACAAATCAACATCGTTAACAATTTAGTGAATGGCGTTCGCGCTATAATATGAGTGAACACATTGAACGAAACTACTGCGGCACTTATTAATAGCACTAGTTAAAATATTCATCGACATCTCAAAATATATGTTGGTGTAGAAATAACACTATGACAAAGAGCAGCTTCCACATAGCGACGATGCCAAACGCGTCGCGAGCCGCGCCGCCCGCCAACCCCCGCCAGCTCCCAAAAGACAACAGACAAACTACTGCACATACAAAGGCCGTCTACATACCGGGACCGAAACCAACTATAGAACATTTTGCAGTTATGCTTTACTATTACATTAAGTATGTCATTAAATGCTACAACCACCCTAAAAAAATGTGTGCGACCGAATCACTTTTGTGTAGGACGTACGCCGCAAGAGACTGGTGGTGGTGGTGGCGGAACGCATTTTGTCACGAGATGCGATAGTTATTACAGTAATAAAGTAACATTTTGTGACATTTTGTTGACCGAAATACACACCAATTAATTCAGTTTTTGCGGTCCAAATCGAACGTTATTTACTATTGATCTTGCTGTTTAATATCAATAATGTATACCTACTCGGTCGTTGTTAGTGTACTAGTATCGACAGCTAAAGCAATTAAACTGCATTGGGATGTCATTTGTGATATGCAATCTAAGCCTAATATTGTGATATAACTAACACAATAATATCATATCTGCATTTGTGACGTTGAATAATAAATGCGTAACCAGCCATCGCTAGTCTCTTTGCGCTCCAAAACGTCACAGTTGTTAACGTAAATTCTACTCGAGTACAAGATTAGGCATTACTTATAATAAAATACAAATAAAATATCTTACTACCAAAATTATACTTCTGTAAAATAACATATAAGGTAAACGTCCCTGTGCTCGACACTGACCCAATACATGGCAGCTTCAATCTTATGTATGTCATAGTAAGAGAGGTGACAGATGTGTGTCATCATCTACTGGGTGGTGAGGTATCGAGCATTGGTACGTTTACCTTAAGACATGAACGACTTTACGATAGCTGTTACGTGGAGATAACTACAATATGTTGGAGTAAAACGTCAGGCAACTGCATAAGTATTTAATTTATTTTTCACGACACTGCTCGAAAATGTGGACATAAATAACCTAAATCCAGTACCCAAAACTGCCTATATATGTATGTACATTTAACAGCTGACTCATTTATGTCGCGCAAAACACGACAACAATGTAACACATTACGAAAACAGGTCGTATTAATATATGTATTTCATAATACGATACGACATTTTGAAAGATAATATCTGAATTTCATTCCCGGCGTGCTGAAACGACAATTGGACCAATCAAAAGTAATCGTCTGCTGCATGTGAAATTAAATTGACCAATGAGAATGCGCCATTCATGACTTTAATGAGGTGTGTTTTTCCTTAAACGTATAATATGCACAAAATGCTTTAATTTTTTTAAGTATGAAAAACGCCACAGCATTAACTTTTTAAACCTGCTGGACACTGCACTGCACTGGCTGAACAGCCAGGCTCGTCATGTTCATCGTGCTGCCGCAGCCAGACTGCTCAGTGCGCGAGTATACATCCTCGTCATGCCCGACTTGCTGCCGCAGGTCGGACATGACGAGGATGAGGTTTTTATTTTTTAATTTTATGTGGTTTTTTGTACTGGCCACTAAGAATGGCTTCGCTCGTTTAAAAAAAAATATTGTCACAAAAGAAAAAGTAAAATCAGCGGGAGCAACGCTGTGTTTCGATTGTTTAAGTGTTATTGTATTAGTCGTGAAAATCACTATGTTTAGTCTCGGCCAAAAGTGCAATAGATGGACTCGTACTTTCGAGAGCCTCCACTCTTCCTCCGCTACGAGTCGGCCCTCAAACTAACTCGTCCATCTATTGCTTACTTTCTAGCCTCTACAACAATGTACTATTGTTTTGCACATCCACTGAAGTTACGCGATATTTGGTTTACCTTTCAATCATGAAATAATTCAGAAATTGGACTTTTATCGTCGCTGCTTGGGGATTAAACCTATTATTAAAGCAAAAGGTGTTATGAGACGCAACTATGGCATTAAATGCAATGAGCGGTAACAAGGAACTGAGTTCGCTCTGTTATCCCTAAGCTGTTACCCCTGGGGGACAAGTGGGAAGGAAACTAGTAAACTACAGAAAGATTTTCTTACTAAGACTCTTTAAGAAATTTCAAATAAAGCATTATTGTAATGTTCCCGACGTGTACAAAAAATCTCATAGACTGTCACAAGCGTCCGCGAGGAGAGGCAGCTAGCGGCACATCGATCGCGCGCTCTCACGTCGCGCTCGCACGTGTACCGAATACAGTTTGGCCACTTACTTACTAAAATTCACCACATTCTACTAATGTATTATACAACACGCGTTCATTTTATATAATGCCATGTCTGGATGTATTTAGGTAACATACACTTACTTTAGGAAAATCCAACAGGGTTTATAATAAGGTTTTAGTTTTTGACCAAACCGCCTAGGCATTGAGACAAGTTCCGGTCCAGTAATTAGTAATTTTTTGTCTCACAAACTGCTAACACTTAAGACTTCATAGTATTGTTGGTCATTGTGAAAAATAGGATAGAGTTACTTGAACTTTTTTAGAAAGCAATGATGTTGATAAACAGCAAAAATTGGGAACAAGTACATCTTTATTCCAGACAAAAGTAATTTTGATAATAAGTACTTTCGATATCAGAAAGAGAGGTAATTAATAATATACACTTTTAGGTACTTTTACTAAAATGCAATTCAAATAAATTCAACTTCACCTTACATTTCTTTGGTGCTCGTTGCTAAATTCCATTCTCCACAATATCAACCTAGGAAGGACCGCGCATGTAAAGCATTCAGTAACATACCTACACATTTTTAAAAACATTATTTTATACGTCACACATCCCGGTGTTTGCTTCCTGCATCACCTTTGTCCCTTTCCATCGCGTGTGACTAAACACGTTTTCATACCATTAATTAAATAAACCCATTAAAAGTTGTGTACACATTTGTTTGATGTTGTTCATCAAAATAAAAGCTCACAATTAAACTACAATCGCCTATCAGTTTTTTAATTTACTTAAAAATGCAAGTATTTGCCCTGACGACTGCTAAGGGCGGCTACAAAAGCTACATAAGTGTATGAAACCGGTCAAGTTACGAGTCGAACTGTTATATGAAGGGTTTCGTCCCTCCGTAGTGTTTTAAAAATAGTTTACTAAAAATCTTGTAAAGATCGGGTTGAAAACGCCGAAAAAAAACCACGTATATGACGACCCCCTTTAATTTTTAACTTTATTTTCTTTTTAGTATGTGTTGTTATATCGGCGGCAGTAATTGGTAAAAATTTCAAGTGTCTATTACGGTTCAACAGATAGATCCCTGTGACAGACGGACGGACTGACAGACAGCGGAGTCTCAAATAGGGATCCGTTTGTCACCCTTCGGATACGGAACTCTAAAAAGATATGATTCGGGTGCTAGTTGACTTGGAAAGTTAAACGTTTGCAAGTTGGTGTTCGTGCCTTTAACGCGTTAAGATCAGCATTGACGGTCGCTAATTGAGTTAGCGTCGCAGCGTCACTTGGCAGCCATCGCGGTAGCCGAAAGCCGAGCGCCGAGCGCCGAACGGCATGTAGGTCACGAGACCTGCCGCGCTCAAGCCACTATGCATCATCAATCCATCATCCATAAATAACGCTTGGACAAATGACATTCCAAAATTATAACTTTACTTCAATAGAAGGATACCTACTGATTTTAAAAATAACTTTTCGGGTTTTGTACTTCACCCAGAACCAAACTAAACAATGATTACCTGCAGATGTTATATTTAGACAACATTTCCATTCAAGAAATCTTTCTAAGTAAATGTAACTTTTAAAATCAACAAAATACTATTACGGCATGGTTTGTGTGTAATGTGGTGTTGATTTTGTCCTGTTATTTATGATACCGTAAAAACATTAAAGCTATATT
This sequence comes from Archips crataeganus, assembly GCA_947859365.1. Classification (NCBI taxonomy): domain Eukaryota; kingdom Metazoa; phylum Arthropoda; class Insecta; order Lepidoptera; family Tortricidae; genus Archips; species Archips crataeganus. The sequence goes on along the minus strand of OX402045.1, from coordinate 23,931,755 downwards.
TTGCTAGTTTTTAATAGTCTTGCAGCACGCCACGCTGCCAATGTTAAGGCGTGCTGTCCCTCCCTCCAATGACCAAGAAATTGCACTATTGACAAAAGTATAATCAAACCGCAATCAGAATGGGACTGTCAGAACTATCATTTCATACATATTTTGACGTAAGCATATAGAATTACTGTCAACTCCAATCCCTTTCTAATCGCGGGCGAATATAAGTAAGTATGTATAGATGTTTATATCGGCCCACTGAACTGTAACCTACTAAAGTAAACTATTTGCACAGTTGTATTCAGACGCGTATTTCTTTTATAAAATACGAACAATAATACTCGTTTAATAAAAAATAACACAGGGAACAGAAGCTTGCACATATGCAAGTTAAAAAGCAAGCTCGAATAGCCAGGGTTGAATGTTCCTACACGGATTCCACTATAAAATGAAATAGATTTATTCTATCTCAATAGTATTTTGCTCACAACTTCTACAATAATAGGTATAGCTACCAGTTGGTCAAAAACAAAAGCCCGCCGAGAAAAAACAATTTCATAATTTTGTATAGGTACTTATTGCTACTTTACGAGTACTGTAGCAGACGTAACATCTTTTTTTTTAATTTAATGGTTTAATTTAATTTAATTGCTTTCAGGAGGTTGCAGTAGGTACTCATAGTATATCTGAAGGTACAAAAACGAGGACTTACGTTACGAGAATGCTAATACCCAAAAAACTCTCAAGTGAACATGCAGACTACTGAACTCTTTCTTACTGACAATTTGAGTAGCAAACATATTGTCATAATTATTTTGTTAGTGACTTCACATTTTCGTTTGTCAAACGTAATGCTGTTAAGGACATTACTACTTATTATCAGCTTTTAGAACTATATGAGCAAATTTATTTTATTCTGATCATGTGGTTGGTTGCTGTCCTTAGTAAGTTTATAATGTTTACATTACGTACCACCTTACGCGAACTTTCCCTGTATACATACGTATACCTACACGTATACCTAAGAATAACAATTACGTTAACTTTATCTTGTCGTTATCTTACGAAATCATCACACGTCTTACACTTATCTACTTCCTCGCTGTCAAAGCAAACAATGAAACTACGAGTATGTCCTCATTACACCGAAATGTTGCAATAATGTCTCTATATCTAATAATATGACAAGCTATATTCGTGACTGGGTTGCTAAGCTTTAGCAAAACTGTTGTTTTAATAAGCGTACTTATTAATTAGCTATCTAACTTACGTAAAATAGTTAAACACTCCGACAAAGTTGGCCTCAAGACACACAAAAGCTGGACGGAAAGCAGATCAAGGTGACCAAATTTTTTGACCAAACATGGCAATAGTCGTGATCTATTCTACTTAACAAGTAATGCACGCGAGCTAATCCATGTAAAACTTGTTAAACTCTCAATTTCTGTAACCGTGTATACTGGAAAACCTTTTGACTAGCTGTAATGCCAAAAAAACCAAATGGATAAAAAAGTACTTTTTATCAAGGATATTTTGGAAATCAATTAAGAGATATCATTAACAACAAAAATTTAAAATAAATTCAGTTAAAACTAACAAGTAAAAAAAACTACAGTTGAACATTTAAGTCACTGAAAGCAAGAAAACCAAGACCGGCAGTATTATTTTGTTTGAATTAAATTAGTATACACTACGCAATATTTACATATTCGATATTAACCTACTTGCGCAAAAACTTAGATATACTTTAATAATAAATAACTTTGATAGAATAAAATACAAAATAAAATAGTCTAAAAAAACACATATCTACTTGAACAACTATTTAATAAATGCGCAAAACAACTGTGATCTTCGTTTTTCTGTGTGCGCTATCTACTATCAGTTTGATGTCAGTTATATTATGTAGGTAGATAAGCCAGGCCTAGTATATTATACGGACCCCAGGTTATTTTTCTCATTTTTTTTGATAATGTTGTCAGGAGTGGCTGGTTTTCTTCCTAACCGTGTTTTTGCAACCGAGATTACCAAAACCATAGACCAAATGATTTTAAAATGAATTAAAATAATTTGGTCTATAGTTTTGGTTTATTTTAAAATAATTCGTAATTTTGCGGAATCTTACAAAAATAAGAAAGAGATTTATTTACACATATTCGATACACAGGAAAAATACACTAAAACATGCAATCAGCTAAATATTTAAACCGCCCCGGATCGTTCTAGGAGCAGTGCCCAATAGGTACACTAGCCGCATTGCCCCGCTGAACCACGATGACAATCTTTGCACCAGAAAATTTCATTTTAATTGGTATTATCTTTTAAAATATTTTATTTTGATAGGTATCTTATTGCAATTTTGGGTTGTATTTTTTTCGTAGTACACATTACATCCAAATCCGCAATTGCCTTACGGTTTTATCCCTGGTTTAAGTTTCAACTAAGTAGATGCTATGATCCTGTGCTTGTCGATCAATATCACACCCAAATAAAATACTGATAGATGGGCGTGCAGCAACTACATTCATCCCGCGAGTTTGTCGCTCGGGAGATTTATCGACGGGATAACTAGCGTTGAACCAGTGCCAGCGGCGGCCCCACCCTGATGTCGATAAAAATGTCTCGCTCCGGAGAGAGCGGAAGGCAAACACCTACCACTGTGCTTAGCTTAAGCACAAACATTCAAAGGTCGTATTAAATACATCAGAGTTACCAAGTTGTGTAGTTGCATTCCGTCGAAAGTGCATCGTCTATCTCATTCCGCGTCATAATCAATATATAATAGCGTATTATTATTATTATTATGTATAATACTACCCATTTTATCTGAATTTAATTCAATGCTTATTTTATCTTCGTATTATGTATACATGAGAGAGAGAGAGAGATGTTTATTTACACAAATTCGATACAAACACAGAAAAAAAATACATTTGACAGGAAATTTACAAATAAAAAAAAAATATATCGAATAGTATAAATTGGGCCCCACTCAGCATAATGTTGTGGCAAGCCACAACGCTGTTTTTCAGTGGGACCCATTTAAAAACTAAACACAAAAACATACACACTGTGACGACACGAACACCAGCGAATAGTTCGCAACAAAAACCAAATTAGAAGCCGGAAGTAAATATGTATGGCAACACTTGATCGGCTTAATCGCATTTGACAAGGGCCATAAAAGGCAAGTAATTTTTCTACGAGTAATTTGCTACGGCTATACTAATTGCGTTAATTAAGTAACATACCTACCTACCTCTATATTTTAATTATTGTTGTCAAATTTAAAGAACTATGACATGTTTTGATGTTTTATAAAACCATGAAATATAAGAGCACATCATTCATTATACCTGTAAAAATCGTTAGGTCAGCTTTACATTATCTAACACATACTCAGATACGAATGAAGGCCCAGAATTCAAAGATCAACCAAGGACTAACAATCAAGCTAACAGTAGCACAGTCAAAGGTTTGAGAAAAAGGGGGTAGTAATGGGTAGCAAGTACATTTTCAATGCGGCAATCATCTCAATGAAGACGAGTGAGCCGGTGGCGCTGGTGCGGGACCGTGACCTCGCGATCCCGGTCTGCGTCACAACCGGAGACGCAGCCCCACGCCGCGCCGACTGGGGCCTGGGACACTTTATCTCACAAGGTATTCATAGACAGGCTGCGTAACGACCCTGCGCAGTACAAGAGGCTAATTTTGGGGCACGGAAGCCTCGTAGAATTCATAAATGTAGCGCTTTTAGATCGTGCCTTTAGGTAGGATAAAAGGATTATGGTGGCTCGGCTATACACGAGTTGAAATAAAATTTTGCAGAGATATATTTTATCCAGTAAATGTTGTGGATAATTATGTAATTTCGACAGCAAATACGCAAATAAGTAGTGGCTCTTTAGAAACGCCAATTATAGTTTAGAACGAGGATTTATGTTAAGACGGTTTTTTAATACAGTCGCGGTTTAAAAAGGTGACCACAATGTTAGTATTAAAAAGTTTAAGGTCGAAACACAATACAACTTCCTTAAGCGAGATGAAGATACCTATCTTACAAATTAAAAATAACAGATAGGTTAATGGTATGCCTTATTTCCAAACTTCAAATAACCTTCCTTCAAACCTTCCAACTAACCTTCAAAGTTCGTTGAAATCCTAATCCTACTAATATTGTAGGTAAATGCGAAAGTTTATGTGTAAGTAATAATACTTAATATACATGCGTACATTTGTGTGAGTGTGCGTTTGTTCCTCCTTCACGCTAAAACGAATGGACAATTTTGAATTAAATTTGGTAAATAGAGAAAGAATAACACGGATATTGGAATAAAATCCCGAAATTCAACTGCTGGGTTTTGAGACATGGAATTTGGCACGGCTGTTTTTTATGCATCTTTAATGTAGATTAGGTATTAGGATTATTTAGTTTTTGGGTATTCCAAAGGGAAATTATGGAAAATCCCGGTATTCCAATTCGACTGCCAAACCTTATTTATACCTAGTTTAAATGCGTGCGATAAGACGTGGATTTGTTCCTGATTTGTCATATTCCTAATTGGTCATATTCTTCGTTCGTCATATTCGTAACTCGTAATTATACAGTGAAATGAAACCGTAAACACTTGCTTACAGGCTTAATAAGTATTAGGACAGTAGTTATACATTGTACTACGGTTATAAGACAACAATTTACTTAAGGCGGAGCGGATGACGAATCAGGAATATGACGAGTTAGGTATATGACCAATTAAGAATAGGACGAATCAGGAACAAATCGATTTACGGCTAATAATATGAGAAATGTGAAAGTTTGTGCATGTTTGTTGTTTGGTTTGTTACTCTTTCGCATTAAAACGTCTAGACGAATTTGGATTGAAATTTGCTATATGGATAGCTGATTCTGGGGAATAATAGGTACATAGGCTCATTTGCATGTAAAATCTCAACCGGCTGGGCCTTGAGCGATGGGATTTTACACAAGTGATCTGATCTTCGTACAACGTTCACGAAGAAAATAATACTTATATATTATTTTTTTTAAATTTCCTAATAATTTAGAAAGTTTCCAGAATTTAAATTCAACTACCAGATCTTCCCGTGAACAAAACGCAGCTAAAGGAAAATATTGAACAAATACAGATTTGTATCTGAACACTTGGCATTGTTTTGCCGCATTATTAAGGTTTTGAATTAGAAAAACTGGCGAACTTTTTCTTGTTTAATGTTACAGTATAATCGCTGGTGAGGTGATCGAAAATTACGCGATTTAAAATACAATCGTGTTCAGATATTTTTGAGCATCTAACCAGCTCCGATATTTTTTATGAGGGCGATTATACATTCCCTAGCGCATTACGACTACTTACTACACTACTGACAAAATTCACTTGACACTTCAATTGCATGGCTCGTGATTAGCTTAAGTCCTTCAGGACGTGACCATTAGAGCGACGAGCGCCGGCGCCGCTGGCATGGGCCGGCGCAAACCGGTTTGCACTCGGGATTACAGACCAAATGGATATGGAACGTTATTCATCTGAAGTCCCCTTAAATTATTTGATTGTGTCCATTAAGAAAATTGAGTAATTAGGTTACGGCAAGTTTTTTACATTTTAAGCTCTATTTCTAAGTAAACTAATTTTAGTAGAAATAGAGACTTTTACACATATTCGATAGGTATCTACATACAGATAAAAACGTACAATAAAATGGTAGGTACCTATAGAACAAATTCCAAAGAATGTAAAATGAGATTCACTCTACACTGTCAAATACGTATGCAAAAATATTCTAAACGATACTTTAAAAAATAAGTCACTATAAGAAATCCATAGGTACAATTCTGTCCCGTCTGGACACGTAAATTACGTTGTTTCATATAGTATCGCCTCGAATGTATTTTTACCCGGAAAGATAACATCAACTCTTCACAATTAGGAGATCACCAATTATATGTACGAACAATAAAAAATTATGGCCTCTTCGGTGTTCGCTTTCGAAATTATAGTTTCGCTTCATTAGCAGAGTGCTTCGCTGTCCAAGGGCTTGTAAAATAATTCCGCTACGAAGACTACACCTACACGCGACCAGTCGTCGGCTGTGAACTAATTACTTTATTAAACGGCAGAATAGTAGATTGTTGGCCGACTACAACAATACAGCGAGGATATTTTACTGTAATCATGTAGCATTCTAATGTTTTATTTTATCTATTAACTTTACTGAATGTTGTAGAGTAAAACGCCTGATGTTGATACGATTAATAACAATGTGAAAGCTAGTTATGCATCGAAGTTATGTATCGTCTCATCTGGTAACATTACAAGTTAGACCATAAAGTCAAAATTTTCGCTAAAAACAGCCATATCTGTAAAATTTATAAGTTACCAGTTCCTATATTGTAGTATGGGATAACTATAACACATAACAGGATAGAATGCAGTCTGGATGTCTGTTTTGCAAACGGATCACCACTGCAGCTTAGACTTATCTAAGTAAGTACTTAGAGCACTTACTTACACTCCTTTGGTAGAGTTGACCTAGAATGATAGAGCTGCTATATCTGACGGTACACAAAAATAATTGAAAACCTTGTTTGACGATACAATCGTGTAATCCGTGAAAGGTTAGTGCCCCGATATATCTGCATGGTAACAAATGTGTATACTTACTTAATTAAAACTTTATTTAATAAAAGGCAAAGTTAATGCTGCATATCAGGTTTATCAGCATCGCAGTTGCAAAACGAGCGACAGCTCCTGAGTGCCTCGGTTTTATATACCGTACATTATAAATTTTTCCCTCGGGACTATCTTCCACGGGCCAGTGTGCTAGTAAAGTCTCAAATAAAATAAAACACTATTTTTTTTTGTCTAAACATTTTACAGATTTTTTTATTTATTTTACAGTGTAGTGAGCTTGTACTGAGTTTTACGATGGATTTGACGGGTGGACATCATAATTAAAATTATATTTTTCAGAAAAAAAAAATGTGTTATGTACTTATGCTAAACAAGACCAATTTTATCAAGAAACAGCTAAACAACTTGGGAGAGGAAGCACCTTAAATAGAAACATAATCAATTTAACTTTTTTTGGTAGACGATGTTAATTATAGTAGGTACCAATCCCGTTTGCAAATTAACCAAATTGTCACTCAGCGCCTTGGATTTCTAAATGTCTACTTGGGAGTAATGAAGCAATTAAATACACTCATAGTCACAGCGCGACCATTTCTGTTCCTACATTCTGTTCGTATATTACTTCTGCTTTACCGACATCACAGTTAGACCACATATTATAATGCAAATGATATTAGATAAAATACACATACATACACACACACACAGCCTAAACACGAAGATAGCCTAAGGTTATTTGTAAGTATAACAGTCTTGTTTACTGTACAATACAGGGTTATTTGTAATTCACTAGCATCCTTTTAACCCTAAACTCCTACCACTTAAACAAATGTTTTTTGTTTTACGGCTTTTGTCATAACTTAATATTTTTGGTGTAATAACGTTTTGAAAATTAGAGATTACCTCTTGTTTTTACGATACTCTGTGTATTTGTATGGGAAAAAATGTGCTTCATTTTAAAAAGTCGTAATACAAAAAACATTTGTTTGAGTGATAGGAATTCAGGGTTAAGAGGATGTCAGTGAATTAAAAATAACCCTGTATACTCATAACTTACTACTTTACGGGTAAATAACCCGCCACGTCGTTTCTCCTGAGAACAAATCCCCTTGGTCGTCGCGCACTTGCAAGCGATGTCCTTGGTTAGACTTTTTAAATACGTTTTAGTATTCTGTACGGCTTAGTTATTTGTTAAGGGGATTCGTTCTCTTATCTGTGGTGGTTAGTAGCTGTACTACTCTATATTGCCAGGACATAAGTGGACTTTAACGCGCCATCGGTTCCCAACGAACCGGCAACTGGTGTGGTGTTTATAAAGTCCGGCTCGACCTTGCAATTACTCAATCGTATCCAGCGGCCAGACCAGTGTAATTGCTCCATTATACGCCACTCGAAATTAATGCCTGTTGATAGCCACAACTATAAAGGTACACAGCTAGTTTTATTTGCCCGGATTAAACACATTCGTATTAACACGTTATGGTATTATGAGCATCATTGAGCGAGCATGGCCATTATTATACAACTAAATATAAGTTAGGCCCGTGTTGCAGAATTTTGATATCTTCCTTGTTGTCATATACTACTAAATATTGCCCGCGACTCCGTCCACGTGAATAGGGGTATGAAAATAGCCTACGACCTATTCTCAGACCTACCAAATATAGAGAAAAAAAATATAAAAATCGGCCAAGCCGTTTCGGAGGAGATCGGTAACAAACACCGTGACACGAGATTTTTATATATTAGACTAGCTTTTGCCCGCGACTTCGTCCGCGTAGAATTCCAATTTGTGGTAAAGCTTCTTCATCTCTTTCATTGTATAAAACAAAAAACCGGCAACGGCAACATCCATTATTATTATTATTTCATCATCATCAGTATCAGTTAGTGAATATTATAAATCCCGTTTATTCACTATCCCGTGGGAATTTCAACAAATTTGTCCTTATTCTATGCAAATTTTCGCTTATATTTATCCCGCGGGAATTTTGCATTTTCCCCGAGAAAAAGTAGTCTATGTCCTTAAAGGTGTAGCTTTCTACCGGTAAAAGAAGTTTTAAAATCAGCCCCGTAGTTGAATTCACTTATTTTTTTCCAGTGTGTATTTTGCTTTTTCACGGAGAAAAGTAGTCTATGTAAATAATGGTTGGTGTAACTTCCTATTGGTGAAAGATATTTTCAAATCAGCCCTCAAGTGATGTTCACTTCTTTCTATCCCACGGGAATTTTGCATTTTACCGAATAAATAGTAAGTAGCCTAGCCTATACCAACAAAGGATAGTGTAGCTTTCTATTCGTCATTTTTTTTAAACTCAGCCCCGAAGTTAAATTTACTATTTTCTATACTGCGGGAATTTTGCATTTATCCGAAAAATAGCATCCTATGTTAATCAAGGACAGTGTATCTATTAGTGAAAGACATTTTAAAATGAGCTCCGAAGTTGAATTTTTTTTTTCTATCTCTTGGGAATTTTGCATTTTCCCGGAAAAAGTAGTCTATGTCAATAAAGTTACACACTTTTTACTGGTAAAAGATTTTTTTTAATCGGCTCGGAAGTTTCAGAGATTATCTATCCCACAGAAATTTCCAAAAATCCTGCAATAAGTTTTTATGCTGTTATGTAACATATGTATGACCATTTATGTTTATACTGAATTTGAAAAGTTTAGTAATTGTAATTACGGAGATAGGATCCAGTTGATTTGAGTATATAAATCCTGATTTATCCTTATCCCGTGGCAATTTTCAAAATTATTGAAATTAGCTTTATACTTATTCTAATAGTCTACTTGCATGCCCAATTTGAACAGTTTAGTAATCTTCGTTATGGGGATAGGGTCACTCTCGATTGATGAAATATATACATCCTGTATATTCCTTATCCCGTGGGAATTCCGGAAAATTCTTTCTTATCGGATGCCTACGTCATACAAAGAACACATCCTCCTAGTTTCAGATCTCTACATACAGCGGTTTAGGCTGTGTGTTAATCCGCCAGTCAGTCATTTAGGGCTTCCAGGACAAAGCATTTTATATGTATTTGCATTGCACCAAGCTTTTATGCGAGTTCAACAATGATGTTTGAATACTCAATTCGATTTTATTCGAAAAAGGTTGAACTCACATAAAAGCTTCATCATCACCATCATCATTTCAGCCGTAGGACGTCCACTGCTGGACATAGGCCTCCCTCATTGACGCCCAATCATTATGGTAGGAAGCGACTTGCATCCATCCTGAACCTGCGGCCTTCACTAAAACGTCCGTCCATCTCGTTGGTGGACGTTCCACGCTGCGCTTGTAAAAGCAAAAGCTTGGTGAAATGCAAATACTTATACATATAATTAGTTATTATCAGAGATCAGATCAGGAAGTGGTTGACAAACGTAGACAAATGGTTTGCCAAATTTGAAGTTTCGTTTCGTTTGCATTGTGTCAAAATAAAATGTAATTTAAATCAAAAGCACTAAGGAGTATTGATACCAACTTCGAAGCAAATCACCCCCAAAATAACTTTCTACTCCTTTTTAACCCCGTCAAGGGATGAATTTCAATAAAATACGAAACACGTCTTCCATTAATTCTGTTAAAGAATGTTTATGCAAAATTTGAAGTAGATTGGATCAAGGAATCACGTTGTCCCATACAAACTTTGCCCCCCTTTTTTACCCCCTTAGGAGTAGAACTACGAAAAATCCTTTCTTATCGGATGCCTACGTCATACAAAGAACACACCCTCCAAGTTTCAGGTCTCTACGATCAGCGGTTTAGGCTGTGCGTTGATCCGTCAGTCAGGACAAAGGATTTTATATGTATAGAAGATTACAATAACCTCAAACACAGACCATGACAGACCTTATACATATACGTATAATGTACAAACTTACTCAGTTATTGCTGGTTCCACTATCGGTCCGTACTTGGTTAGAACTAAAATATACCTATTAAAAACAAAATATATTATGTTATTAAACACGAAAAACCGCTAATTATTAAGTTGCCATCAGAAACATCGAAGCTGTTTAGGCGTAATTTTTGAGCACTTAGACAGCTCCAAGGTTTAAGATGGCGACTGAAATAGGATCACAGAATCTGAATCCGGATCGAAAAACATCGAGACTAGAAATTTAGTTTAGGTTGGTACTGAATTTAAGACCCCGAAATATTCCTTCTTATAGGAGAATGATATATTTAGATAACGTTGGCACTCCTTGGATAAGAAGCCCTTCAAAAGATATTGTATGTAAAAGATCCCTTTTAGGCCCATTTAAAGAATAAAATTAAATATGTTTTGTGTATCGGTTGACAAATTATGATTTTATTCACATTTCAAGTCGGTTAACGTTTCTGTTTTGTGAATCGAATGAGTATTATTACTTTTGAATTCCGGGAACTGAATTAGGGACGAATTTTTTTTATACATATATGTATATTAAATTGATGAATTAAATTGAATTGAGGATGGAGACGGACGGACGGATGGTAGTTGGACGGAAAAAGTCACCAATGAGGAGGTTCTGGAAAGAGTGAAAAAGAAAAGAACATTAATGAAAACAATAGAGAATCGGAGAGGGAAAATGATTGATCATCTTATAAGACATGATGAGTTCATAAGTGTCATCTTGGAAGGAAAAGTAGAAAGGAAGCGAAAAAGAGGGAGGCCGAGGATTGATTAGGTATATAAAGCAAATAAAGGAGAAGGTAGCCGTCATTTGAGGAGAGAGAAATGGAGAGCCATTCATCGGCTACACCGACAAGAGTGTAACTCTTAAATAAGAATATATGTGGGAATATTAGGTTAGCTTGAATGATTTGCCTGGCAATACTGCTTGCTTTAATTTAAAAAAATATGTATAATGTCAGTCGTTGAAAGTTAGTAAAAGCTCTGTACGTGTTCTGATTTGCATCCTAAGTTTAATACAGTTTTAAATGAATAACTTGTTTGTTTTTCGACTGCCATCCCCACAAAATTATGGGGGCTCGTCCGGGATGGTGAAAAACATCGAGTTCAAGACGAAAGATTGAAAGACGTAAAAAGATTCATGATTTAAATTTCAAAAATAAGCTAACGGCCATATTCATCGCTAGTCAAACTGTCACTTGTCAGTTGCTATCATTGACAACAAGAGTGCGTTTCGTTGCTACAAGTTCACTATGAAGGTTGATGTATGGCGCGAAAGTCATAATTGCGTTTTGTTCTTGCGAGATTTATAAAGGTGGACACACACTAAGATTATATTTTGTTATTAAAAAATATCAGATGTTTTAAAGAAAAAATATTACCTATTAAAAATATCAACGGAATAAAAGAATTAATCTAGAAAAGAAGACGATTTTCTAAGATTATCAAGACGTAAAAGACGATAACCGGAGATATTTTAAGAAGTGAAGATGCCGCCGCGTAAGAAGAAAGATGGAGAATCTAAAACAGAGCAAGAGCATGACTAAGAACAAGAGCAGGAAGAAGATGACGAGGAATATGCTAGCGCAACTCCGCGTATTTCATTTACTGATTTGGAAAAATCTATGACAACATTTAGTGGAGACGACGCCTATGGAATTGAAACATGGATTACAGAGTTTGAAGATATCGCATCGTTGATGGAATGGAGTGATTTGGAGAAGCTTATTTATTCAAAACGGCTTTTAAGCGGAACTGCACGTTTGTTCCTACGATCTCTAAAGGGTGTTACAAAAAGGAATGTTTTGAAGAAAGAACTCAGAGAAGAATTCTGCTCCAGCCTAAACAGTGCTGCGCTACACAAACGACTTGCGTCACGGAAGATGAAGACTAAC